>CM024607.1:12171287-13567718 GCA_014182555.1 Eucalyptus erythrocorys
CTTCAACCTCGCCTCCCTCCTATCCTTCCTCCGCGAATCCATCCGCTTGTCGATCGCTTCCCAAACCGCATCCGCCTCCTTGTCGTCCTCATCATACTCCGCCGACGCGAAGAGCCCCACATCATTTCCTTCGAACTCATCGAACTTCTGGTTCTCGTCGTACCCCTTATCCTCCCCCTCATCATCCTCCTCATCCTCCCCAGGCTTCCCCCTCCCGCGGCCGGCCCCGGGAGCGCCCCCGGCCGCGGCCCCGCCGATGGTGGTGGCGGACCGGTCGGGCAGGTCGGGGGCGGCGCGGGCGGGCCCGATGTCGGACCGGGTGGTGAACCCGGTGGCGCCACGGCCGAGTCCGGCGACGTAGTTGGGGGCGGCTTCGAGTTGAGGAAGTCGAGGCGGGGGCGGGTGGGGGGACGCCGGGGGCCTGCATGCCGCCGAGCAAGGGGACGTGGAGGGCGAGGGTGGAGCCCGGCGCGACGCCGAGCCGGCAGAGCGGGAGGGACTCGTCGGCGGCGGCGGCGCCGACGGGGAGGAGGCGGGGGCTGGAGGAGGAGATGAGGCGCTGGAGGGGGCGGGGATGCGGGACTTCTCGTGGATCGACTGCTTGAGATCGCGGAGGGTGGCGGTGCTAGGGTTCAGGTCGAGGCACAGGGTCTTGCCGTCGGGGGTGAGGACGAACACCATCGTCGGAGCTCGTCGAAGCTAGAGCGAGAGAGAGGGAGAGAGAGAGAGAGATGTGATGATATTCGCGGCTGTCGTCGGAGCGATCTGGGAAGTAGGACTCGACTTCCTGGCGGCGAGGCGGTGGGTGTTGATGGGCTTGGGCTCATTGGGCCCGTACTTTCATTTGGGCCGGTTTGAGTGGGCCTGTGACGGCTCTCCATTAATTTGCCCTGACGACTATCGTACTTAAATCACTTGATTACCCCAAAAAATTCCGACTCTAAATCGCACCTCCATGTAGCTATGGAGATATGGACCGATTCTTAAGGGCTTTATTAAAATGGATGGATTTGTACTTTCAAAGTATATTTAATAGGACTTGACAAGTGCCCTAAAGGTGCTCTCTAGCATTTTGAATTCTAAAAATATATGATTTTTAATGACTGATTAGCTTTTTTTTTTTTTTTTTTTATCTTTACAAGTAGTTCTTTTCTAATAGTGACGTTGTGTTGATCTATGAAGTATGCTCATGAAACTATATGTAAAGAAAGGGATAAGCTATAGGGTGTATATCAATCGAACTCTTCTTTCCTTTAGATTATGGTAAACGTGGTAGATAATATAGTGAAAAGATAAAGGTTTGAGTATGCTCCCAATTCTTTGGATCCACAAAACTTGGATAGGATGGGAAAAAACCATTCCCCCGGGAAATATTAAGGCCTGGAGTTTTGTCGTTTAGAACAACAGTTCTTCCTAATCAAGTAAGGCTTTAATTTGAATGAGGAAGGAGGAAGGGCAAGGACTTACGAGGAATTGCTAAGCTTCTCTCGAAGTGCCTTAGCAGCTGCGCAGTCTCTTGAGTACACAGGTTATGGCGTTTCGCCTCCTCTATAGCAGAAAACACGGAAGCACCGTCCAGCAGGTATGCCTCTTTGTTTAGAAATCTCCATTACTGAAAAGTTCCCAGTTTAGAACATCATCGCCGAAGGGTTTTTCCTGTCGATGAACACAGCTTCAATGGCCATCTTAGTGCCGGTCAAAAATTCTGCCAACCCACCAAACCCGCTGGCCTGCCCGGCCATCGTGGTGGAGTGAAAGTAACCGTGAATTTGACCTTGAATGGACAAGGATATCCTATATAGTGAACGTAAACTAAAAGGAGAGTTTCGGGTGCATTCGGTTACTGAAAATTTTCAGTCTGAAGCCGTTGTTGCAGACAATAATCAAATAGAGTCAGATGAGAGAGTGCATCAGTAGCATCTCTTGCTCCTGGTTTTGCTGAACTATAAAAACCATTTTCAGGAAAAAAAATAGAAAACGAAAAACTGTAGTTTAGACCTTATTTATACAATTGCAGCAATGAGAGAACGGAAATTTATGAAAGGTTTATATATTTTTTTTTTTGGATGTCAAATCCCTGATTATTCCAAATATCATAAAAAGGATCCAAAGCTGTTGAAATTGATAATGACGTACTGAATAAGTTTCTAGCAAACTGAAACATCAATTCTTAGAGTTGACCTTTGAGTTTTTCAAAGTGAAGAAAAGTCTAAAATATCATATGGAACCAAAACGCACTTTACGTAATATCTTAGGAAGAAATTTCTTTATACTCCGGGTGCTCTTCCGCTATCTTTACCCGACCATTACACAGTAGATTATTAATAAAAGGGAGGGAGTGGAATTAGAGGAGTAACTATAATTCCCAGGACTAATATACTAGATCAAACAAATGACATATCGTGAAGGAAAACAAAAAGAGATATACACATTTAAAGTCCTACAACTTATTACGAAAGTGCAATTGAATTTTAAAATTTTGAAAAAGTACAATTAAGTCATAAAACTTGTCAAAATGATCAAATTAAGTCTTTCATTAATTGCAAATTTGAAAAGTTTTATAAATCAATTATATTTTTGTGATGAATTTTGAGATTCAATTACACTTCTATGATAGAATTTATGATTTGATTGTGTTTTTCGAAAATTTTAGGATTTAATTGCATTTTTTTGACAATTTTTAGAACTCCTAATGCATTGATCTAAAAGAAAGGAGAGTGATTAATCCTAATTTCATTTTAAGGAGAGTGATTAATCCTAATTTCATTTTTTTGACCCCGTTTATTTTATGAAAAATAGCTCCCGAGAAAACGTTTTCCAAATTTTTGGGCGTTTGTTTCACATAAAATGAATTGCTTGGGGAAAATATTTTCCATCATAGAAAACAAATCTTCTAAATTAAAGGAAACTGTTTTCCACTTTTCAAAAATGGAAAATACTTTCATCATTTGATATCTTTTATCTCATACCTTATAAGCCCACACATCCTCCTCTTTTTTTTTTTTTAATAAAAATAAATAAATTCGAGTTATATTTTATTTTCTTTATTTTTTCTCTTCCTCTTTATTTTTAGGTTTTCTTTTCTTTTTTTTTTTTTAAATTGAGTTTTTAATTCTTTTTCTCTACCGTAATCGGCGACCGGCCACAAGCCAACTCTAGTCTCACCCAAGGCCAAATTCGACGAGGATGAGGCTCGAGCTCGCTAGTCACGGTGGAGCTTAGGCTCGCTTGGATCGGGCGAGCTATGAGCTCGAGGCTTGGCCAATCTAGGCAAGCCGCATCCGTTGGCTAGCAAGCTTGCAACTCACCCAAAGCTTGCGGCTCGCTTGGATTGGTCGAGCCTCGAGCTCGTCGAATCGGCAATTGTGTCTTGATCGACCACCAGGCAGTCATTCATGTCAAGGCACGCGGCAATGGAGGAAGGAGGATGAAGAAGGAGGGAGGAAAAGGAAATAGAAAAAATAAAAATTTGATTTAAAAAAATTAAAACTTCAAATTTTTTAAAAATATAAAATTAAAATTAAGTTTTTTTGGTCAATTAAAAATATTGTGATTTAATTTTTTTTTATAATTTTTCCCAAAAATCAAATTAAATAACGAACAATAAAAAATATTTTATACTCAAATTTCATGTTTCAACTGAACAAAAAAATATATAGTTATTTTTTTGGAAAATGACTTCTTAAAAAAAAATTTTCTTCGGAAATGTGATATTTTCCGTGCAAAGAATAGACCCTTTACATCAATCATACTCTACTTATATTCTAAATCTCACTTTCAAATATTTGTTTTATCTTATTGCAAAGCATGAGAGTTGAAATATATACTTGAAACTAAATCATCCCCATGCTAATCTTCTAAAGGTGGGGATTTAACCCCCTACTCCCTGCCCCCTCTTTTCATGTAAGAAGAGTGGCCACTAAAATAAAACTTAATGATTATCCTGATTTTATTAAAATCATAACTTTTAGTAAATTTCTTGCCTTATAATAATCAACTCTTTCCGGTGCCCACCACATCATTACATTTTGCACTTTCTTTTGACTTAAAGACGAAAATACCAATGGGAATCCGTTAAATTCTTTTGCCCAGCAAATCCTCCATTAACGTTGGAAAGTGGAGTTCCGGTGGACAGCATGGGAGCTAGCTCATCCTGTCTAGTCCCGGGATGGACTCTTTCTAATCCCACTTGTTTTACGTCCCACCATTCTCTTCTTCGATATATAGGATCTATTTAATAACTATCATAGTTTTTCGAAAAAATTCCATCTATTTAGTAACTATTATAGCTTTTTCGAAAAATTCCAAATAAAAACTTAAAGTACCATAGTTTTCTCAGATAAGGATCCGAAATGGATTTTATCTCAAATAAGGGCTTAAAGTGGTCAAATCGTTTCAAATAAGAGTCTTTGGCTGGCTGGTGACTATTCTAGTCATTGGAAAAAGAGTATTTCGATAAAAAAATTATATTTTTTTTTTATGTTTTTTTTTCTTTTTCTTTCTTTCCCCTTCTTATCCCTTCCCTCCACTAGCCACAGCAGAGGTCGTCGAACTTAGACGAGGACCACCCTTGCCGATGTCGGGAGAGGGTTGCCCTCATCTGGGCTAGCAAGGACCACAGTTGTTGGCATCAAGTGAGGGTCGCCTTGCTTGGGCTAGGTGGGGCAAGGGTCACCCGAGCTAGATCTAGTGAGGGCAACCCTCATCCTCTCCGACATCAAGCGAGGGTCGCCTTCGCCTATGGCCCTCGCATGACGTCGGCAGGGGTTGCCCTTGCCAGCCTAGGTGAGGGCGACCCTTGCCCAACTTTGGCAAGGGTGGCCTTTGTTTAAGTCCGGCGACCTCCACCATGGTTGGTAGAGGGTAGGGGAAAAAAGAAGAAAGGAAGAAAAAGGAAAGAAAAAAAATAAATAGAAAAAATAAAAACACGAAAATGCCCTTCTATCTAAGAGAGTTAGGCCTTTTTTTTTGAAATTATTATAGCCACTGCAGGCCATTATTTAAAATAAAATTTACTCTGGGCCCTTATTTGAGAAAATGAGACTACTTAATTTTTCATTCATCTATTATTTTATTTCTCGGAATAGAAAAATAACAAAAATTCATAAAATAAATTTGAAGTACAAATAAGTAAAAAAAAAAAACCTGTTTCTTTATTTTTAATTTCTAAACGAAAATCACTTTTGATAATAGAAAAATTACTTAAGGCACTCTCATGTTTTTATATTTCAGCTCCGTGAACGAACGAACGAGGACATCAACAACTAGGATTCGCCTCCAGTGACCGCCCTTCCAACATGGAAGACTTTCTCAGGGAAGGATGGGGTGGGGACGCGCAGTTTGATAGTCGGTTTCGCCCACGCCCGCAAGGCGGTCTGCCGCAAAAGTCCGAGAGTGAGTGTAGAATAGATATAGGGTAGGAATGACCAAAAAAAAAAAAAAAAAACGAACGAGGACATCCACGGTCAACTTCAGCAACCGGAAAGATTTGGGCCTTCGGGTTCACCAACGTTGCCCGAAAAAGTCCGGTTTCAACTCTGCCGTTAAAGGGTTTCCCGTCTTCTCCTTTACTGTCGAAACAGAGACTTTTTCCATGGTATTTTAATATTCCAAGGCTGTGCAGTTGCATCGAAAGCTCCATCCCAGCTTATATATGTTCAGGTAAGCAGTCCATTTCCTGGATGTTAACGCGTCCTGTCTGCCCAATAAAGTTTAAAGGATCGTTCTTTAAATGCAAAAAAAAAAAAAAAAAAAAAAAGGAGATATTTGACTCTGAGTTGCTTCCCACGACAGAAGGCAGGGCGACCCCACTTGCCAAGTCTTTGTTCTCTTCTTCTCTTCACAGATCTGAAATCCCGATACTTGGCGAGATCCTTAAACGATAGCTTCTGGGTACGTTCCGAGAAGGCCTGCTCTAACTGCTGATTGATGAACAGGAACTGAAACGGGAGGAGAAGAAGAAGAAGATGGGATTGGTGGGAGAGGAAAATGGGGTTGCAGATTCGCTGGGGATTGGCAAGAACAACAAGTACAAGAGGATGGGTTCGGAGGTCGACGACGGCCACGACGACTTTGACGACGACTTGATTCATTACCAGCGTCAGCTGCAGAAGGGGAAGAGCACCAGGAGATATGTTATTGCCTGCGCGGTCTTTGCATCCCTCAACAACGTTCTTCTCGGCTACGGTAATGACGTGGTCCCCGTCTCTCTGTTCGTTTCTTAGCAGCAGCTGTGCTTTTTGATGCTCGAGATCAGTTCTTACCCATGTGTATTCGTCTCTACATGTTGTCTTCGAGATTTGATCTGCTGTTTTCTTCCGTCTCTATAAGCCATTTGACTTGGCCCTTTTGCGTGATTGTCGGCAGGGTAAAGAAAAAGTTTCCCAGCTTGTTAATCTGTATAATCAGTTTGAAATCTAAAACGGTTTTTATCTGTCAGATGGAAGCCATACCCACGCCGGCGTGTGTCTTGATCTTTGAGATCGCTTATGAAAAAAAATTTTCAATTTTGGTGTAGGTAGTATTAATCTATATTGTTTCAGTATATCTTAGGACACTTTCCTGTGAAAATTATTGGTCTTTTCTCGAAACGGTTCTCGTCCTTTGTTAATTGAGGATAATTCCTCTGCTTTTCGTATGTTAAGAACTTTTATTTTTAGGGTGTGATGATATGGTCATGAGAAGCATCATCAGAATGCTATTAGATTCACATCTTTTTGGTATGGTCAAGAGGAGCATCATCAGAATGCTATATTGAATCTGCTAGATTCACATCTTTTTGTTTAGATGCTAACGACTTAATCAATTTCACCTACTTTCCTGAGCTTTTGGGAAAATATGATGACATCCAAGACCTATTGCAAACTATTATGATAATTCAACACTGTTACTGTCTTTTTAAGTCCAGAAAAGCACAAGGCTTCTTCAAGCCAGATAAATTTTGGCTATGGTCATGGTCCTTGTTCTAAAGATTAGTCAGTCTTAATTTGAGCATTTTCCAACTTTAAATGTAGGATTGATTAGATTTTTCTGATCCTCACTTGTCTCATACTAGATCCTGAGCAGTTTCTAATGTGGAATCTTGTTGCGATGCTTGTTAGATGAATTCTTGACCTTAATTTTCGTCCTTACTGATCTGCAGATGTTGGAGTCATGAGTGGGGCAATTTTGTTTATTCATGAAGATCTAAAAATAACCGAGGTTCAAGAAGAAGTTCTCATTGGTTGTTTGAGCGTCATCTCTATTTTGGGTAGCTTAGCTGGGGGCAGAACATCAGATGTTATTGGTAGAAAATGGACCATGGGTTTAGCAGCTGTGGTCTTTCAAGCCGGTGCTGCTATTATGACGTTTGCTCCTTCTTTTGAAGTGTTAATGGTCGGAAGATTCTTGGCCGGGGTTGGGATTGGACTTGGAGTCATGATTGCCCCTGTTTACATTGCTGAGATCTCCCCCATTGTCAGTCGGGGCTCCCTCACTTCGTTTCCAGAGATCTTCATAAACCTTGGGATTTTACTGGGCTACATCTCAAACTATGCATTTTCGGGCCTCTCGCCACACATCAGTTGGAGGATTATGCTTGCTGTTGGGATTTTGCCCTCTGTCTTCATTGGTGCTGCCCTTTTCATAATCCCTGAGTCACCGAGATGGTTGGTCATGAAGAACCGGGTTGATGAAGCAAGGTCGGTGCTGCTAAAAACAAATGAAATTGAGAGTGAGGTGGAAGAGAGACTTGCAGAAATACTAGTAGCTGCTGGAATGGGTAATAATGCAGAGAAGTACGAAGAGAAAGCTGTGTGGCGTGAACTGCTGAGCCCTTCTCCTGCCCTGCTGCGGATGCTCATCGTGGGATTTGGTATCCAGTGTTTCCAGCAGATCTCTGGCATTGATGCCACTGTTTATTACAGCCCCGAAATCTTCAAACAGGCTGGAATAAAGGACAATTCCAATCTCCTAGCGGCAACTGTTGCTGTCGGGGTCACGAAGACTATATTTATACTAGTGGCTATAATTCTCATCGACAGACTCGGAAGAAAGCCTTTGCTGTATATTAGCACAATTGGTATGACTGTTTGCTTATTCAGTGTGGGCACGACTCTTGCTTTTCTGAAAGAAGGACAAGCCACTATCACGATGGCCATCCTTTCAGTCTGTGGTTTCGTAGCTTTCTTCTCCGTGGGCATTGGACCTGTATGTTGGGTATTGACATCGGAGATTTTCCCTTTGAGGCTGCGTGCTCAAGCGGCAGCACTCGGGGCTGTAGGTAATAGGGTGTGCAGCGGGCTCGTGGCGATGTCCTTCCTCTCGGTTTCCCGGGCAATCACAGTGGCCGGCGTATTTTACACCTTTTCAGCAATTTCTGCACTGTCTGTCGTGTTTGTTTACACGCTTGTTCCGGAAACGAAAGGGAAATCCTTGGAGCAGATCGCGTCCCTATTCGAAGGCCAAAGCGATTGGAAAGCAGACGAAGTCGAGATGGGAGATGTTGAGCACCTCGTGCAGAAAAAGTAAAGCCGGTCCTCAGTACCGGATGAGCAACAATACCCTACGCCGATGGGGAAGGAAATATAATCAGTCGTTTGCCAGATTATCTGTATGCGTCTGGTTCAAAAAGCGAAGTATTGGCTTGCAGGATGAAAGTTGAAAGTTACAAATTCTTGTTGGTAGAAAAAAGATCATGGGAGCTGCAAGAATCGGCATTCTTTGGGTCGGTATTAATAAAAGAAGGGCCATGAAAAATTGGCCTTACGAGACATATATAGCAAGCGAGATCTAGTGGTGCCAATCCAGTTTCTTTACTGGATAAAGTATTCTTGAAGTTCATGTGTCTTTTAATTTGAGCTGTATTTGTCGATTCTTAATCTCATATTCGTTCAAACACAGATTATGTAGAAGGTCTATATAGGCCATAGTGTTTCGTTATGGCCTCGGACAAGTAATTACCTTGAGAGAAATTGCTAGCTGCGACCGACTCGGGCTCCGATCGATGAGTTGTTCATACAAAGTTACTCATGCGGGCAACCATCAGTTACATAAAGAACCCCTTAGTCTCAAGTCAAGACCTAAAAAGCGAGCTCACAAACTGTGAAATGCTGTAAGCCAGAGAGTACCAAGTTTCTACTAATGACCCGCCCTTGTGAGTAAGTTTTAGTTTTTGTGTCTAAGTCTAAATTTCATTTTTGAATTGCTGCTGCTAGAACCGTAAGTTGCAATTGAATGCTTGAAGACTTTGGTGTTGAAATAGCAATTTTGAATGGTTTTGAACAGATAATCCACAGAGAGAGAGAGAGAGAGAGAGAGAGAGAGAGAGAGAGTACTCTCATGAGGTCCGTTGCGCGCCTCATGGCTATGTCATAATAGATCCGAACACTTGCCCCGGATCGACTTCCAGATCATAATTTTGAATGGTTTTGAACAGATAATCCAGAGAGAGAGAGAGAGAGAGAGATTGCACTCTCATGGGGGCTCTTCTTTGCCCTCGGAGTTGGTTAAGAATAAGCCTAATGAACCGTAAAGAAAGATTCAGAAAAGGAAAGAGCTGTTCAACCATGAAGAATGTTATTAATATTGCTCGTGAACAATGCCGTCAAAATCTTGTTCTGTGAATAAATTTGAATTTTAAACGCAAAGAAGTTGTAACTAGATTCGACTTTTATCAACATCACTTCAAACTTAGACAAAACAACAAGTGGACGATTTTCTGTGAATAAATTTGAATTTTAAATTCAAAGAAGTCGTAACTAGATTCTACTTTCAAAATCACCTAGACAAAACAACAGATGGACGATTTTTGGACAAATCAAATTAACATTGTTCATCTAACAAATAAAGGAATTCATGATTGCCAAAGAGGAACAACTTCTATTTTTTTTCCCGAGTTTAAAAGATACTTTTTACTTAGAATAAAGACACCCTCTATTTTAACCGTTTCAAAGTGACACCGGAGATTAGTTGAATAATTTTGTTTAGAAACTTAGTCCAAATATGATATGTGAAGGAGAGAAATGATTAACTTAATTTTATCGAGAGAACTCAATAATGTTAACACTAAATATTGGACAAAATATTGTGATTTACAAAGGAAAAGACACCTACGCCGTCCGTTGCAATGGAAAAATATCGCGGCGGCTCACCGTTCTCAAAATCATCGTCTAGCCCAGGTCGGCCGATCGTGCCCCCAGACCCTGGGGCCTATCCCGGTACTACAATGCCATGAGAATCCAAGAAACGGGAGGAAGCATCATCTTCCTCTGTTTCATTTTTGGGGTGGTGACTGATTCCTAGATTGTAGTCCTCTGGATCTGTAGCCGACCCCTGACCTCAGAATCGACATTTTGAACTCATTTACAAGTGAAACGAGGAATCTTACTGACTACAATGCCAAGAGATTCCAGGAAACGGGAGACAAACATCAATTTTCACTCTGTTTGATTTTTGGGGGCGTGTACTGATTCCTATATTTTAGTCCCCTGGTTCTGGAGCTGTTCCCTGACCTCAGAAATCAACATTTTGAACTTATTGCAAAGTGGAAAAACGAATCTTACTGATGCATACATGATATCATTGGCAAGAAGACAGACAATGTGATTGGTTGTATCGTTCTCTTACCGACATACGATAAAGGTCACTGGTTAACATTGATAGAAAGGCAGAGAGACACGGAGGAGGAGGAGGACATGGCATCAGTTGGGGCTGAAGAAAATGGGAGTGCTGGTTCGATGAGCAATGAGATGAGCATGGGATCAGTTGGTGGTGAAGAAGATGGGAGTGCTGGTTCGATGAGGAATGAGAGGAACGAGTTAAAGGAGTCCGATGCTCCTGGCGACCATTCGTCTCGTGGTCAGCATCGGTTGGAGATGAGGAGGAAGAGCAGCAGAAGATTCTGTGTCTTCGCTTGGGCGGTCCTTGCTTCTCTCAACAGTGTCGTCGTTGGCTATAGTAACAAACTCAAAAGTCTCTTCTCTGTTTTCTGAGTGTTTGACTGCTGTAGTCCCAGTTGATGGGTTTCACTATACTAGCATTGTTCTTAATTGTCACTTTAGATATAAAAAGAGTATATGGAAAGTAGGTTTTATTAGATGATTATCTAGGAAATCAAATCGGATATGCATAATGAAAAAACATATAAAATAAAAGGAAATTTCCTAAAAATCTCTATATGATATCTAAATATCTCTACCTGTCACCAAGAAAAAATTCTGAACCACATTAGTTTGTATTGCTTCAAACATTGTTTTCTAGGGGTGAGAGGCTCTAGGTTTTGTTAAAGTTCCATCTGAAATCTGGAATCTATCCATTGGAATAAGTTCCTTAATTTTTGGAACCTGAAACTAGTTAGATTTTCCATAGATTGTTGCCTAAAGCAGGCTGTTTCACGTGTACCTTTTCTTTCATTATAAGATTTTCTATCAGGCCGGAGTGGATGGGATTGCTTGTTAAACAGGACTAAAATTGTCGATTTTCTCACAATTTACTTCAACTTTCCGTAGATCTTGAACTGTTCAGCAGATGTCACAGACAAGTTGATGCGTCTTTCTGCTTGGCAGGTGTTGGTGTTATGAGTGGAGCAATTATGTTTATCCAGGAAGATCTTAAAATAACTGAGGTTCAGGCAGAAGTCCTTGTTGGTTGCTTGAGCATAGTTTCGCTGTTCGGTAGCTTAATCAGTGGCAAAACTTCAGACACTATCGGCAGAAAATGGACGATGGCTGTAGGTGCTGTCGTAATCCAAGTGGGCATGGCTGCCATGACTTTTGCCGATTCATTTTCAGTACTGCTATTAGGAAGACTTCTGAACGGGGTTGGATTTGGCATCGCAATCATGATAACTTCAGTGTACATTGCCAAGATCTCGCCATCCATCAATAGGGGAAGCCTGACCTCATTTCCAGAGATCTATGTGAACATAGGAATTCTACTTGGTTACGTCTCGAACTATGCATTTTCAGGCCTGTCAGTACACATTAATTGGAGGGCCATGCTCGGAGTCGGGATTTTGCCCTCCATTTTAATCGGTTTTGCACTTCTTGTGATCCCCGAGTCGCCAAGGTGGTTAATCATGCAGAACCGAGTCGACGAGGCAAGGTCGGTGCTCTTAAAGACGAATGGAGACGAGAGTGAGGTGGAAGGGAGGCTTGCAGAAATACAATTAGCAGCTGGAGCCAATAACAGTGCAGAGGAGCAAGGACAGAAAGCCGTGTGGTGTGAACTGCTGAGCCCTTCTCCTTCTCTACGTCGGATGCTAATCACCGGCATTGGACTCCAGTGCTTCCAACAGTTAACTGGTACAGAAGCTGTGGTGTATTACAGCCCGGAGATTTTCAAAGCGGCCGGCATAAATGGTAAATCGAATCTACTAGCGGCTACTGTTGTTGTGGGTGTTACCAAGACTTCATTCATAGTTGTCGCTACGGTTCTGATTGACAAGCTCGGAAGAAAGCCTTTGCTTTATATTAGCAGTATCGGCATGACCGTTTGTCTGTGCAGCGTGGGGGTCTCTCTCTCTTTGCTTAAGGAAGGAATAGCCAGTGTTGCTGCGCCATTGGCGATACTATCTGTTTGCGGTACTCTGGCATCCTTCTCGGTAGGAATCTCCCCCATTTGTTGGGTGGTGACGTCGGAGATTTTCCCTTTGAGGTATCGCGCTCAAGCAGTCGCGCTCGGGGCTGCTGCTAATAGGCTCTGCAGCGGGCTTGTCAGCATGTCCTTCCTCTCGGTTTCTCGCTCGATCACGGTGGCCGGCACATTCTTCGCATTTGCTGCAGTGTCAGCTCTTTCGGTCGCGTTCGTTCACTTTGTCGTTCCGGAAACCAAAGGAAGATCTCTAGAGCAGATCGAGTCGCTATTTCAGGATCGCTCTAGCCGCTGAGGAGGCAGCTATGCCAAGATTGAAGATGTCGAGCGTCGCGTGCTAGAATCATTACCTAATTACCAAAATCTCTGGTCTACATCCGGAGCTTCAATTCAATAAGATGAAGGTCCCAGCATCCGGGATAACAGTAATTGACCTCTAAGGCAAGAGAAAGCAGAATCTATCAAGTTATAATGTTATTGTCGGAATTACCATTTTTTTTTTTTTTTTTTTTTTTTGGGTAAGGTCGGAATTGCTTTTTTTAATCTTGCATGTTTATAAGATTGGAAATGTCAAAAAATTTAAATATAAATTTTAATCTCTCTATAAAGACTTTCGATGGGTTATTCCTCCTTTCAAAAGGATAAATAAAATTTCCGTTTGCATTTTTTCGAGCAGTGAGATGCAACCTTTCTTGGCGGAACAGGCCTTGGTTAGATAATCTCCAATGGCGATAAGTTTCTCTCTGGCAACGTATTTCATCAGTGCATTACTCAGTTCTCCTTTAGAGACTTGTGCCATGTGATTTGGAAGAAGAGGAATAGCATTTTCTTTAGAGAAGAACAGTTGTCGGTTCCAGCCTTAAAGAACCACCTTATCAAAGTTATCAAGGATAAGGCCTTGACTTTTACCTGTGTTGCGGACACCGTTAGGAATAGAAGATTGCAACGTAACTGGGGTATCGATCCTTCCATCTTTGCTCCTACGGTGTCAAATCCTCCCTTCTAATTTCTTGTGGTGGTGGGGTGATGCGATTGGTAATTATAGTGTTGGTGGGGGACAAGTTCGGTTTCTCCCTAGGCGTGCTGCTGCTGGTTGGTGTTGTTTTGTGGTGGGCAGAGTGTTGGGGACCAGTCTATTGCTGTCTGGTTTCCTTCTCTCTTCCTTTGAGTGATGACGTTGTTGGTTGGGTTTGCCACTGTTTTGGTTGTTTCTTTGCCCCTATTTGGGCTGATTTGCTTCTGTTTTGTTGTTGCCTCTTTTCGGGCTGTTTTCTTTCCGTTTCTCGGCCCCCTTCCACTCTTTTAGACTAATTTATCTTTTGAGTGTAAGTTTTGGTGCTGAGACCTTCTTTTGTATAGTTTGATTAAAACTAATACATACTTACCTTACCAAAATATATAAAAAAAAATAAAATAAAATAAAATTTCCTTTTGCTTTGAGTTCAAAGAATACAAAAGGAAAATTCTTTGTTATATATTAATATATGAAAATGACAATCAATCATCTATGAATATGAACTAGAAAAGCAACTTACATACAGTAATTCATGCTTGATTTAAGTGATGTTTAGAGGGTGATTTGGTTAGTTAACTAAAAGATGTCTGTTTTAGCTATAAAATGGCGTAAAAATAGCGCCACCTTTAGAAAATAATGTTGTCTTCTCTATTATAATCTAATTAGGTAATTAGATTTGTTGGTGACACTATAAATACCGATGCTATATATTCTTTTGTTAGCCCTGATTATGAATCGATATTGATATCATCGAGTTATTATCAAGACTTGGTGTTTATTTCCCTTTCCTCTACCTTTTTTTTTCTCCCAACTTCCTTCCCTTTTGCTATTTATTATTCGAGATCATTGAGTCATCGCCAAAATTATGTGTAGTTTCTCAATAAAATCAACTTTTCCCTAGAATATGCCTAATTGGTTTAGGTGGCCATGGAAACGAGTAAGGTGTGTAAATTAGGAATTACTTGGACTGCCTGAAACTGAACTGGACAGGCCTAGAACCAACAATTCCTATGCAAATTAGTCTGGTTCATAGTTCTAGGCGTGGAATCACTCACTGTCCATTTGGATTGGATTGGTGAGTGTGTGTCTATAATATATATATATATTTTCAAGTACACACTTCGGCTGAAAAAGCAATGGATTCATGTTCACTTTCCTAGTAATTAGAAATAGATATAATTGCTCTTGCACAATGTCCTGTCATCGAACCTTCTTTAGCCCCGTTGATGTCAACCTCCGCAGGAATCAATACATCCCTTAGTTGTCGAGTGAATCTCAGCGAAGAACAAGCCGAGCAATACAATGAAACTATGGCACAGTTACTTATCCCATATTGCGGTCTAAATGAAATTGACAAGTCTTGCACTAGTTCCAAATGAAACTCGCAATTTCTAGTGTTTCTTAGGAGAGGGTTGCATCTAGTGTCTCTTGGGAGAGGGTTCCAGTAACCTCTCATGGAAGACATTGATCTCATTTGTGGCCATTGAAACTGGATGGATCATGCCCTTCTTGCGTTGGTGGATGAAGTCTAAGATAATACTTGTAAGGATTAGGGACAAATTCGAGGGACCCATTTGGAAATCGGATTGGATTGGTAGTCCGGTTCCCTGGTAGATCAATGGAATCAACATGTGATTGTTAGTTCCAATTTTTTGAAATTATTTCTTAGTGAGTGGTTCTTGATTTTAAAGTGGAACCGCCTATCCAGACTATATTCACTAAAAGAAAAGAGGTCTCTCGGAGGAAGCCATTTCGTCACTTTGAAAACATCCTATAGAATTGAAATGACAACGTTAAGCCATTGCTTTTACTTCTTTCTTTCATTAAGACGAAAATCAAGGCGATGAGGAGAATTCCCTAAACACCATTAAAAAGCGGAAATAGTCCATCTATTTTTAACGTGCCGGAATTTATCCGCAATCCCCGAAATACCATCGCTTTCCGTACCTAAGGCTGCAATTGTCTTTTTGTCCACGTGGGGAAACCGTAACCTGTAAATAAGGCACGGTTTCTTGATTAGGAAAAAGAAAGAGAACGGGGCACCTTTCGACATCCAAAAAGCTTTCTCTACTTCTGGGTGATGGGAACGTAGGAGCCACGCTCATTGTCACCAGGAATTCATCGTTTCAAAGAAGGAATTGACTCGCCCAGGCCAGAAAAGTTGTAGCAGCTCACCGTGCTCAAAATCGTTGTCCTGGCTGGTCAGTCTACCGTGACGTGACCTCGAGCTGCCAGGCCCTTCCTGGCACTCCATGGCCATGAGATTCCACCCTCTGGTGCCAACTGCCAAGAAGAAAAAAGGAATACAATCACTTCCTTGTGTTTTTCTTCTTGTGGGGTCGAATTATTTCCTATATCCTGTCTTCCGTCCCCGTCACGTGAGCTGGGGAAGCAACGTTTAGTGCTTATTTTAGAGCGAAGAGAAATATCTTGCTCCCACGTACTGCATACGCGACATTATTGGTGGGGAAAATAAACAATGTGTGGTTGCATTGTTCTCTCACATGCCCTTCAAGAACCTCAACCAACGTCTCCAGGGTACGTTGAAGGTAGCATTGATTGAAGACAGGCGGAGGCACGTAGGAGGAGAAGGAACATGGGATCGGTTGGAGCTGAAGATGATGGGAGTGCAGGTTCAGTGAGGATTACGAACAGGACAGTGGACTCTGAGGTCAACGATGATGGTTTTGACGACAGCCCGACGGGTTATCAGCAGCTGTCGGAGATCCCAAGGAAGAGTAACAGAAGATTCTATGTGTTTGCTTGTGCAGTTCTTGTTTCTCTCAACACTGTTCTCCTGGGCTACGGTAACAAACTCAGAGCTGTTCTCTGTTTCGTGAGCGTTTGACTGCTGTTGTCCCAGTTGATGGGTTCCAGCACATTAGCATTGAGCTTCTAATAGTTTCAGTCGGTTTCCTAATCATTATCCAGAACAAATTCCGTACCGTTTTGTCCTAGATCAACCTTCTACACTATTGTTCATGGAATCTTCTGTTTTTCAGAAATGAAAAGTCAAAGCTTTGTGAATTCTGCCCTTTTTGTGTAGTCTTAAGAATTGCACCTTTTGTAGTCTCAATTCGCTTTTCTCAAGCACTCTTGACATGAATGTTGCTAGTACATGTGCTGTTCGAGTCTGAAGCACATCCAAATGCGGACAACCTAGAGAGATTTTCCATATCTTCTTGTTGTTGGCTAAAGGAGGCTGCTACTATGTGAACCTTTTGTTGTATCATATGATTTTCTGTTAGAAGGGATTGGATCGGGTTTGCTTGTTAATAAAAGTCAGAACTGCCAATTTGAATGTCGCACAAGTTTCTTCACCTTTCCTTAGATTTTGAACAGTTTAGTGATGTCGCAAATGAGTTGATGTGCCTTTGCTACTATGCAGATATTGGTGTCATGAGTGGAGCAATTATTTTCATTCAGGAAGATTTAAAAATAACTGAGGTGCAGACAGAAGTCCTTGTTGGTTGTTTAAGTGTAGTTTCGCTCGTTGGTAGCTTAGTTGGTGGCAGAACATCAGACATTATTGGCCGAAAATGGACAATGGCTTCAGGTGCTATGATCTTCCAAGTGGGTGTCGCTGTTATGACTTTCGCAGATTCATTTCAAGTGCTGATGATAGGGAGATTGCTGACTGGGGTTGGGATTGGCATCGGAGGAGTGATAATATCGGTTTACATTGCCGAGATTTCGCCATCCATCAGTAGGGGAAGCCTGACCTCACTTCCGGAGATCTTTGTGAACATGGGAATTCTACTTGGTTATGTCTCAAACTATGCATTTTCAGGCCTCTCGGTACACATTAATTGGAGGGTCATGCTTGGAATTGGGATTTTGCCCTCCACTTTAATCTGTTTTGCACTTTTTGTGATCCCCGAGTCACCAAGGTGGTTGGTCATGCAGAACCGAGTCGATGAAGCAAGATTGGTGCTTTTTAAGACAAATGGAGATGAGAGTAAAGTGGAAGAGAGGCTCGCAGAAATACAATTAGCAGCTGGAGCTAGTAACAATCCACAGAAGCAAGGAGAGAAAGCCGTGTGGCGTGAACTGTTGAGCCCTTCTCCTTCTCTACGCTGGATGCTAATCACAGGCGTAGGACTCCAGTGTTTCCAACAGTTAACGGGCACGGATGCTTTAGTGTACTACAGCCCGGAGATTTTCAAAGATGCTGGAACGAAGGGTAATTCAAATTTACTAGAGGCTACTGTTGCTGTGGGCGTTACCAAGACTATATTTGTACTGGTTGCTACATTTCTGATAGACAAGCTTGGAAGGAAGCCTTTGCTTTATATCAGCACGATCGGCATGACAGTTTGCCTATTCAGTGTGGGAGTCTCTCTCTCTGTGCTTAAGGAAGGAGTTGCCGGGGCTGCGCCTGCATTGGCAATACTATCTGTCTGTGGTACTCTAGCTTTCTTCTCGATAGGAATCGCCCCCATTTGCTGGGTGCTAACCGCAGAGATTTTCCCTTTGAGGTATCGTGCTCAAGCAGTGGCACTTGGCGGGGCTGCTAATAGGGTGTGCAGTGGGCTTGTTGGCATGTCCTTCCTATCAGTTTCTCACACAATCACGGTAGCCGGCATGTTTTTTGTGTTTGCTGCAATGTCAGCTCTTTCAGTTGCATTTGTTCACTTGGTCGTTCCAGAAACCAAAGGAAAATCACTGGAGCAGATTGAGTCACTATTTCAGGATCAACGTAGTTGGAAAGGAGGCTATGTCAAGATTGAAGATGTCGAGGATAACATGCATGGATAGTCACCGACCTATCGACATCTTCAGTCAACATGTGAAGCTTCAATTCAATAAAAGGAAGTCCAGCATTAAGAATAAGAAACAGTTATTAACCTCTCGAGCAAGCGAAAGCAGAATCTATCAAGTTGAAGTCAATGTTAGAATTACTGTCACTCTCTTTTGGATGGCTGCGTAGTCTGACCAGTCTAATAAATGCCAGCACACTTCAACGTAGAAATCCTAGCTTGCGTTATTGAGGAATCCTAATGTATCCAACTTTCATGATTAAAATGCTCTGTACTATATCCTAGAGAAGTTTGCCTTCAATGAGACATTGAAAGGTTTTCTGATTCAGAATTCCTACTTTTAGCTGGAAAGCGCTCTTTTCTTCTGGCCAAATACTTGGAAAAAACTACTCTTGATTTTAGAGTATATAGGTTGCGTGCTCAGAGCCTCAAGCTTGAAAGGAGTGTAATATAATTCTCCTAGCGTCATAGTGTGCCATACTTGTAGAGGGTGTGAAAAATCCCTCACTTTGTTTAGCCTTTTCTGATACACAAACTGGTCGACATGAGTACTTCACCTATGATTCCACAGCCCAGTGTTTTTAATGGAGTTCTCTCTGTTGACGAGGAACTTTACACAGTGAGAAATTGAAGCAAACAATCAATATAAAAAACCATCTGATTGTACAGAAAGGGCCACAATTTACAAATAATACAAGAGTAATACGAGAGAAAGAGTTTTTGTTGGATTTGGGCTCAATCGACAATTGTGGTCAGCATCTCCTGACAGCGATGTCTTAAGATTTTGGAGAAAAAAATTGTCCTAACATGTATCAGAAGTTCCTGCCATTCCCTGTCGTTATCCTTATGTCTGCTTCAGACATTATGTTAGGATTCACGATTGCCATGCCAATGGTTTTCTATTGAAAAGCTTATATCAGGCTCATAACAAATGTTGGGGATATTAGAATGATAATATGTCCTTCAAACACGCAAATTTAGTTCATTTTTTGATTGTGTTATTAATAACACCTACTTATAGTGCAAGCAATTCTAGTAATGTATTGATAGGTCTCGTTTTCTCTTGCTTTAAAGGGTTGATAAATTCGGTTCTTTTCCTGTAGATGATGGACCTTCTTCAATACATGCATATAAGCAAGAAAAACAACTGAAATCTGACGAAGTTATCCCCTATAATCAGCTTTCTGGTAAAGAAAAGTTGGGGGACTTCTGAAGATGCCAATACTCAAGCAACTGGTCCTGCACAAGATGCTCAATCTTCCAGCCTTTCCAATCGTGTCTGTTCTGAAACAGCGACTCAATCTGCTCCAGTGATATTCCTTTAGTATGCGGGACAAACGCAATGCAACAAAAATACCTCGCATTGCAGCAAACACTAAAGGCTTTCTGGTCACCATAATTGCTCGAGAAATTGAGAGGAAGGACATGGAGACATGACTGCTGCACATGCTATTACCAGCCGTCCTGAGTGCCGCTGCTTGAACACGGTACCTCAAAGGGAAAATCTACGGTGACAGTGTCCTTTAAATGGGGTCAATTTCCATAGAGAAGAAAGGTACGTTACCATAAAGAAGAAAAAGAGGCAACATGGGTCTGCCCCATCTCCTACTTCCTTTATCAAAGAGAGAGACCCTTACACTGAACAGGCAAACAGTCATGCCGATAGTGCTCATATAAAGCAAAGGCTTCTTCCCGAGCTTGTTGATCAGAAATATAGGGGCCAGTATTAGTGTAGTTTTCATAATCAACACAGCAATTGTACCTGCAAGAATACAAAAGGAAAATTCTTTAGAGTGAATTAAAATATGAACATGACAATCAATCCTTTATGAATATGCACTAGAAAAGCAACTTACATATAGTAATTCATCCTTGATTTAATTGATGTTTAGAGGGTGATTAGTTCAGTCAACTAAAAAAATATCTGTTTTAGCAATAAAAATAGTGTGAAGATAGTGCCACCCTTTAGAAAATAATGTTCATTTTACCTTTTTCTCCAAACTTCCTTCCTTCTTGCTATTTGTTGTTCGTGATTTGTTGGGAGTGAACAATTGCAATCCGATAATTACACCTGGGAGATCGACGAGGGAAAACCTAAGTCTGAGCTTGTAAATATATCTGGATAAATTCATCTTCACTAAAAAATTTAAACTAATGAGTTACAAGCTAATTATGATATATTAACTATTCATAAACTATGCACAACAACCGACTAACATCAACTCTACTAACTTCGATTGTATCACCCATGGTCTTTATCCGAGCACAATAGAAATTCCATACTTACAACTAGAGAGATTGCCAAGGGAGAGTTCAATTTTGAGCTTATCAACATATCTAGTTGGATCTATCTTCACTTAAAAATTTAATTCAATGAATTATTGACCAACTGAATATACTAATTGCTTAACACCATACAAATTTTCCAATGTGTGACTTCTTTCTAACACAACTCATACAAACATTTTAACAATTTTTTAGTTATTTGCCAGAATTTTGTGTAGTTTCTCAAGAAACTCTACTTCACCCTAGAATATGATTTAATTGGTTTGGGTGGCCATGGAAAACGAGTCGCCTCTCGTGTTAAGCCATTCTATCTCTTCGAAGATATCCAATAGAGTCGAAACGGCAGTTAAGCCATCGCTTTTTACCCTCATTCTTTCATTAAAGATCAAAATTGGGGCGATAAGAAGAATTCCCTGAAGACCGTTAAAAAGCGGAAATAGTCCATCTATTCTCAACGTGCCGAAATTTATACGCAATCCCCAAAGTACCCTCGCTTTCCGTGCCTAATAAGGCAGCAATTATCTTTTGTCCAGCGTGGGGACATTTTCTTGATTAGGAAAAAGAAAGAGAACGAGGCACTTTGGACATCCAAAGAGCTTCTTCAACTTTCCTGGTGGCAGGAACGTAGGAGCAATGCTCGTCGTCATCAGGAATCCAAACACTAAGCAGGCCACTCCCGTCAAACCGTGCTTGAAATTGGAACCCTCAATAATCAGGAACACATGCTTATAACTAAAAGAAATTCGCCATTTCAAAGAAGGAACCGATCTCGCCTAGGACGAACAAGTTGCACTAACTCACCATGTAAGAATTATTGTGGCCCATATGATATGATTTATTTTATGGTTTAATAATTATTGAAATGCTATGAAAAAATAAAATAAATATTAGTTATGAGAAGTTGCGACTTTAATAAAACGAAACGGTATAATCCTCGAGGAAAATTACTGCTTTAGAACGTATAAATAGAGTCCGGTCATCTTTTCACCTATATAAACAACAATAACTAAAAAGAACTTGGTATTCTTTCCTCTATCGATAGAATACATTAAAGAATAGTGGGTTAAGGGAGAGAAATCAGATTTCTTTATTTGGTTTGAGTTCCTTGGCTTTCCACAACGATTATCATCAATGACAATGTTATGGATAAAGGTATGTCTTTATCTATTTGTGAAAATTATAAAGATCAAATATCATTGTTTTTTTCTTTTAATTTCCGCATCAAAAAATTATATGTATCATCTAACACACTGTGCTCAAAATCATGGTCCAGGCCAATCAGTCTACCGTGTCGTGACCTCGAGCGGCTAGGCCCTTCCTGGCACTCCAAGGCCATGAGATTCCACCCTTTGGTGCCAATTGCCAAGAAGCGAACAGGAGTAAAATCACTTTCTTGTGTTTTTCTCCTTGTGGGTCGAATTATTTCCTATATCCTCGTCCTCCGTTTCTGTCACGTAGCCTAAGAAGCAATATTTAATGCTTATTTTAGCGTGAAGAAAACCATCTTTGCTTGTACGCACCGCATACCCAACGTGATTGGTGGAAAAATGGACAATGCGTGGTGGCATTGTTCTCTCACTTATTCTATAAGAAACTCAGGCAACATTTCCAGGGTAGGTAGCTGTGATTGAAGACAGGCGGAGACACGTAGGAAGAGGAGGAACATGGGATCGGTTGGAGCTGAAGAAAATGGGAGTGCAGGTTCAGTTAGGAATAAGAACAGGGCAGTGGAGTCTGAGGTCAACGATGATGGCTTCAATGACAGCCCGACGGGTTATCAGTATCCGTCGGAGATCGGAGGGAAGAGTAACAGAAGATTCTATGTGTTTGCTTGCGCAGTTCTTGCTTCTCTCAACACTGTTCTCCTCGGCTATGGTAACAAACTCAAATCCCAGTTTATGGGTTCCAGCACATTAGATTGAGCTTCTAATAGTTTCAGTCAGTTTCCTAATCATTATCCAGAACAAAATATGCACTGTTTTGGCCTAGATCAACCTTTGTCCACGCTATTGTTCATGGAATCTTCTGTTTTTCCAGAAACACATCGTGCAAGGTGTGGAAAGTCAAAGCTTTGTGAATTCTGCCCTTGTTGAGTAGTCTTTAGAATTGCCCCTTTTGTAGTCTCAGTTCGCTTTTTTCAAGCACTCTTGACATAAATATCATTAGTACATGTGCTGTTTGAGTCTGAAGCACATCCAAATGCGGATAACCTAGTGAGATTTTCTGTGGCTTCTTCTTGTTGGCTAAAGGAGGCTGCTACTATGTGAACCTTTTGTTGTATCATAGGGTTTTCTGTTAGGTGGGACTGGACCGGGGTTGCTTGTTAATAAAAGTTAGAACTGCCGATTTGAATTTCTCGCAAGTTTCTTCACCTTTCTTAGATTATGAACAGGTTAGTGATGTCACAAATGAGTTGATGTGCCTTTGCTGCTCTGCAGATGTTGGTGTCATGAGTGGAGCAATTATTTTCATTCAGGAAGATTTAAAAATAACTGAGGTTCAGACAGAAGTCCTTGTTGGTTGCTTAAGTGTAGTTTCGCTCTTCGGTAGCTTAGTTGGTGGCAGAACATCAGACATTATTGGCCGAAAATGGACAATGGCTTCAGGTTCTATTGTCTTCCAAGTGGGTGTCGCTGTTATGACTTTTGCAGATTCATTTCAAGTGCTGATGATAGGGAGATTGCTGACTGGAGTTGGGATTGGCATTGGAGGAGTGATAACGTCGGTTTACATTGCTGAGATTTCGCCATCCATCAGTAGGGGAAGCCTGACCTCTTTTCCGGAGATCTTTGTGAATGTAGGAATTCTACTTGGTTATGTCTCAAACTATGCATTTTCAGGCCTCTCGGTACACATTAATTGGAGGGTCATGCTTGGAATTGGGATTTTGCCCTCCGCTTTTATCGGTTTTGCACTTTTTGTGATCCCCGAGTCACCAAGGTGGTTGGTCATGCAGAACCGAGTCGATGAAGCAAGATTGGTGCTTTTTAAGACAAATGGAGACGAAAGTAGAGTGGAAGAGAGGCTCACAGAAATACAATTAGCAGCTGGAGCTAGTAACAATCCACAGAAGCAAGGAGAGAAAGCCGTGTGGCGTGAACTGTTGAGCCCTTCTCCTTCTCTACGCTGGATGCTAATCACAGGCGTAGGACTCCAGTGTTTCCAACAGTTAACGGGCACGGACGCTTTAGTGTACTACAGCCCAGAGATTTTCAAAGATGCCGGAATAAAGGGTAATTCGAATCTACTAGCGGCTACTGTTGCTGTGGGCATTGCGAAGACTATATTTGTACTGGTTGCTACGTTTCTGTTAGACAAACTTGGAAGGAAACCTTTGCTTTACATTAGCACAATCGGCATGACAATTTGCCTGCTCAGTTTGGGAGTCTCTCTCTCTCTACTTAAGGGAGGAGTGGCTGGCGCTGCATCTGGATTGGCAGTACTATCTGTCTGTGGTACTCTAGCTTTCTTCTCCATAGGAATTGCCCCTATTTGCTGGGTGCTAACCTCGGAGATTTTCCCTTTGAGGTATCGTGCTCAAGCAGTGGCACTTGGGGCGGCTGCTAATAGGGTGTGCAGTGGGCTTGTCAGCATGTCCTTCCTCTCAGTTTCTCGCACAATCACGGTAGGTGGCACGTTTTTTGTGTTTGCCGCGATGTCAGCTCTTTCAGTTGCGTTTGTTCACTTGGTTGTTCCAGAAACCAAAGGAAAATCGCTGGAGCAGATTGAGTCACTATTTCAGGATCACTGTAGTTGGAAAGGAGGCTATGTCAAGGTTGAAGATGTCGAGGAACATGTGCACCACTAGTCACTTACCTATCGACATCTTCAGTCTCACATGTGGAGCTTCAATTCAATAAGAGGAGGTCCAGCATCAAGAAAAAGGAACAGTTATCAACCTCTCAAGCAAGCAAAGGTAGAATCTATCAAGTCAGTGATTGTTGGAATTACCATCACTCTCTTCTCGGATAGCTGCTTAGCCTGACAAGTCAGATAAATGGCAGTACACTTTAACGAAGAAATCATAGCTTGAATTACTGAGCAATCCTAGAGAAGTTTGCATTACTGAGAAATTCTACTGTATTGAACTTTTATGCTTAAAATTCTCTGTAGTCTATCCTAGAGAAGTATGCCTCCAATGAAACATTGAAAGCATTTCTGATTCAGAATTCCTACTTTTACCTGGAAAAGTGCTCCTTTCTTTTGGCCACATACGTGGAAAAAGTAAAACTACTCTTGATTTTATTGTATATATGGTTGCGTGCTTAGATGCCTCAAGCTTGAAAGGAGGGTGATATAATTCTCCTTGTCTCAAAATGTGCTATACTTGTAAAGAGTGTGAAAAGTCCTTCACTTTGTTTAGCCTTTTCTGACACAAATCGGTCGACGTGAGGACTTCACCTATGATTCCGTTGCCTAGTGTTTTCAAAGGAGTTCTCTCTGTTGACGAGGAACATTACACAGTGACAAATTGAAATGAACTATCAATAAAAAAATCATCTGATTATACAGAAAGGGCCACAATTTACAAATAATGCAGAGCAATGTGAGGGACAGAGTTCAAAGTTGTTAGATATATGCTCAATCTTCAACTGTGGGCAACATCTCCTGACAGTGATGCCTTAAGATTTTGGAGAAACAATTGTCTAACATATACCAGAACTTCTTCACATTCCGTATTGTTATCTTCATGTCTGCTTCAGACATTATGGTAGGATTCACGATGACACGCCAAGTGTTTTCGGTCAAAAAGCTTATATCGGGCTCATAACAAATGTTGGGGATATACAAATAATAATGTGACCTTCAACCACCCAGATTTAGTTCATTTTTTTTTTAATTATATGTTATTAATAACACTTGCTTATAATGCAAGCAACTCGAGTAATGTATTAAGAGGTCCTGTTTTCCCTTGCTTTAAAAGGTTGATAAATTTTGTTCTTTTCCTGTAGATGATGAACCTTATTCAGTACATGAATATCAGCAAGAATAACTGAAATTTCATGAAGTTTTTCCCTATAATCAGCTTTCTGGTAAAGAAAAGTTGGGTGACCACTGAAGATGCCAATAATTAAGCGACTGATCCTGCACAAGTTGTTCAATCTTCCAGCCTTTCCAAATTCCAATCGTGTCTGTTCTGAAACAGCGACTCAATCTGCTCCAATGATATTCCTTTATTATGATGCAGGGCAAACGCAATGCAACAAAAATACCTGGCATTGCAGCAAATACTAAAAACGTTCTGGCCACCATAATTGCTTGAGAAATTGAGAGGAAGGACATGGAGACAAGACTGATACACACACTATTACCAGCCGTCCTGAGCACTGCTGCTTGCACACGATACCTCAAAGGGAAAATCTCTGATGACAATGTCCTACAAATGGGGTCAATCCCCATAGAGAACAAAGCTACACAAAGAAGAAGAACGGGCAACATAGGTGTTGCCCCAGCTCCTACTTTATCTCAGAGAATAACCCCCACACTGAACAAGCAATCAGTCATGCCGATAGTGCCGATACAAAGCAAAGGCCTCCTCCCAAGCTCATTGATCAGGAAAATAGGTACCAGCATGAGTGTACTTTTAATATCCACCACAGCAATTGCACCTGCAAGAAGATTCAAATTGCCTTTCATTCCCGCATGTGCGAAAATGATTGCTATAAATAACGGCAGCAACAATATGCCTGTAATATGTCTGAAGCACAAAATTTCAATTTGCACTTCTAGCATCCGTTGCAGAGGAGGAGAATGGCTCAGCAGTTCACGTCGCATGACTTCGTCTGTGTACTTCTCTGCATTATTGCCAACTCCAACAGCTAATTCTATTTCAGCAGGCCTCTCATCCACCCTTTCGTGAAATTGGTGGTTGAGACTGCTGCCTGCTGCTGTAGTACAAAAACATTTACTCGGATAGTACCTTATAGTTGCTTGTCAATGCACATTGTGACATCTAGATTTAGGCAGATTGATCAGATCTCAACTGTACAGATGTACACATTTTAAACCACCTGCCAAAAATGATTCTTTTCCAGTAGTTGTGGAAAAATTAGTTGCCGTGAATGAATTTTTCTTCATAATATGTGCAACTGATAGTGCATTAAATTGAATGGGACCATTGCAACAACATTGGTAAAGAATTTTGTTTTTGTAAAGTGGAACGTTGAGTGCAAAAGGTAACATAGTTTTCATTTTTTGAGTCAGATTCATGAGGTCGACCTTGACCTCACCGGCCGTCACCTCTGGCCAGTCGCGAGGTCCGATGATTTGCTGGAGGAAGAAGAGAAAAAAAAAAATAAAAAGAAAAAAATAAAAAATAAAGAAAAGAAAAAATTCAAAAAAATTATTATAAAAAATTGTCCATGTCAACGTTCATCGGCCATGTCAATCGGCCGGCGTCCGATCCAAAAATCCGGCCAAAATTGACCGGAAATGACTGAATTAACACAACATAAAAATGTTTAAAACTAAATCGGTACAAAGACAAAATGTTTAGGACTTTTTAGACACTTTTCCCCAATCAATCCTTTGTGAATATGCACTAGAAAAGCAACTTATAGTAATTCATCCTTGATTTAATTGATGTTTAGAGGGTGATTAGGTCAAGCAACTAAAAAAAATGTCTGTTTTAATGATCAAAATAGTGCGAAAATAGTGCCGCCCTTTAGAAAATAATGTTCATTTTAACTTTTTCTCCAAACTTCCTTCCTTCTTGCTATTTGTTGTTTGAGATTTCTTGGGAGCCAACAATTGCAATTTGATAATTACATCCGGGAGATCGAAGAGGGAGAGCCTAAGTTTGAGCCCATCAATATATTTGGTTAAATCTCTTCACTAAAAAATTTAAACTAATAAATTATGAGCTAATTATCATACATTAACTATTCATAAACTATGCACATCAACCAATTAACATCAACTCTACTAACTTCGATTGTATCACCCATGGTCTTTATCTGAGCACAACAGAAATCCGATACCTACAATCAGAGAGATTACCAAGGGAGAACTCAATTTGGAGCTTGTCAACATGTTCAATTGGATCTATATCTACATAAAAGTTTAATTCAATAAGTTGTTATTTTTTAATGTGTGACTTCTCTCTAACAAAACTCACACAAATATTTTAACATTATTTGAGCTATTTGCCAAAATTTTGTGTAGTTTCTCAAGAAACCCTACTTCACCCTAGAATATGATTTAATTGGTTGAGGGTGGCCATGGAAAACGAGTCGCCTCTCGTGTTAAGCCATTCCGTCTCCTCGAAGATATCCGATAGAGTCGAAACGACACGTTAAGCCATCGCTTTTTACCCTCGTTCTTTCATTAAGATCAAAATCGAGGCGATAAGAAGAATTCCCTGAACACCGTTAAAAAGCGGAAATAGTACATCTATTTTCAACGTGCCGAAATTTATCCGCAATCCCCGAAGTACCCTCCCTTTCCGTACCTAATAAGGCTGCAGTTGTCTTTTGTCCAGCGTGGGGAAACCATAGCCCGAAAATAAGGCGCATTTTCTTGATTAGGAAAAAGAAAGAGAACGAGGCACTTTTGACTTCCAAAGAGCTTCTTCAACTTTCCTGGTGGCAGGAACGTAGGAGCAATGCTCGTCGTCATCAGGACTCCAAACACCAAGCAGGCCACTCCCGTCAAACCGTGCTTGAAATTGGAACCCTCAATAATCAGGAACATATGCTTATAACTAATAGAAATTCGCCGTTTCAAAGAAGGAACCGACTCGCCTAGGACGAACAAGTTGCACTGGCTCACCGTGCTCAAAATCATCGTCCAGGCCAGTCAGTCTACTGTGCCGCGACCTTGAGCCGCCAGGCCCTTCCTGGCACTCCAAGGCCATGAGATTCCACCCTATGGTGCCAACTGCCAAGAAGCGAACGGGAGTAAAATCACTTCCTTGTGTTTTTCTTCTTGTGGGTCGAATTATTTTCTATATCCTCGTCCTCCGTTTCTATCACGTGGCCTGAGAAGCAACATTTAATGCTTGTTTTAGGGAGAAGAAAAATATCTTTGCTTGCACGCACTGCATACCCAACGTGATTGGTGGAAAAATGGACAATGCGTGGTGGCATTATTCTCACTCTTATTCTATAAGAACCTCAGGCAACATCTCCAGGGTACGTTAAAGGTAGCATTGATTGAAGACAGGCGGAGACACGTAGGAGGAGGAGAACATGGGATCGGTTGGAGCTGAAGAAATTGGGAGTGCAGGTTCAGTTAGGAATAAGAACAGGGCAGTGGAGTCTGAGGTCAACGATGATGGCTTCAATGACAGCCCGGCGGGTTATCAGTATCCGTCGGAGATCCGAGGGAAGAGTAATAGAAGATATTATGTGTTTGCTTGTGCAGTCCTTGCTTCTCTCAACACTGTTCTCCTCGGATATGGTAACAAACTCAAATCCCAGCTTATGGGTTCCAGCACATTAGCATTGAGCTTCTAATAGTTTCAGTCAGTTTCCTAATCATTATCCAGAACAAAATATGCACTGTTTTGGCCTAGATCAACCTTTGTCTACACTATTGTTCATGGAATCTTCTGTTTTTCCAGAAACACATTGTGCAAGGTGTGGAAAGTCAAAGCTTTGTGAATTCTGTCCTTGTTGAGTAGTCTTTAGAATTGCACCTTTTGTAGTCTCAGTTCGCTTTTCTCAAGCGCTCTTGACATAAATATTGCTAGTACATGTGCTGTTTGAGTCTGAAGCACATCCAAGTGCTGATAACCTAGTGAGATTTTCTGTGGCTTCTTGTTGTTGGCTAAAGGAGGCTGCTACTATGTGAACCTTTTGTTGTATCATAGGATTTTCTGTTAGGTGGGACTGGACCGGGGTTGCTTGTTAATAAAAGTTAGAACTACCAATTTGAATGTCTCGCAAGTTTCTTCACCTATCTTAGATTATGAACAGGTTAGTGATGTCACAAATGAGTTGATGTGTCTTTGCTGCTCTGCAGATGTTGGTGTCATGAGTGGAGCAATTATTTTCATTCAGGAAGATTTAAAAATAACTGAGGTTCAGACAGAAGTCCTTGTTGGTTGTTTAAGTGTGGTTTCGCTCTTCGGTAGCTTAGTTGGTGGCAGAACATCAGACATTATTGGCCGAAAATGGACAATGGCTTCAGGTTCTATTGTCTTCCAAGTGGGTGTCGTTGTTATGACTTTCGCAGATTCATTTCAAGCACTGATGATAGGGAGATTGCTGACTGGTGTTGGGATTGGCATCGGAGCTGTGATAACGTCGGTTTACATTGCTGAGATTTCACCATCCATCAGTAGGGGAAGCCTGACCTCATTTCCGGAGATCTTTGTGAACATAGGAATTCTACTTGGTTATGTCTCAAACTATGCATTTTCAGGCCTATCAGTACACATTAATTGGAGGGTAATGCTTGGAGTTGGGATTTTGCCCTCCGCTCTAATCGGTTTGGCTCTTTTTGTGATCCCTGAGTCACCAAGGTGGTTGGTCATGCAGAACCGAGTCGATGAAGCAAGATTGGTGCTTTTCAGGACGAATGGAGATGAGAGCAAGGTGGAAGAGAGGCTCACAGAAATACAATTAGCAGCTGGAGTTGGTAACAATGCACAGAAGGAAGGAGAGAAAGCCGTGTGGCGTAAACTGTTGAGCCCTTCTCCTTCTCTACGCTGGATGCTAATCACAGGCATAGGACTTCAGTGTTTCCAACAGTTAACGGGCCCAGAAGCTTTAGTGTACTACAGCCCAGAGATTTTCAAAGATGCCGGAATAAAGGGTAATTCGAATCTACTAGCGGCTACTGTTGCTGTGGGCATTGCGAAGACTATATTTGTACTGGTTGCTACATTTCTGTTAGACAAACTTGGAAGGAAACCTTTGCTTTATATTAGCACGATCGGCATGACAATTTGCCTGTTCAGTGTGGGAGTCTCTCTCTCTCTACTTAAGGGAGGAGTGGCTGGCGCTGCACCTGGATTGGCAGTACTATCTGTTTGTGGTACTCTAGCTTTCTTCTCGATAGGAATCGCCCCTATTTGCTGGGTGCTAACCTCGGAGATTTTCCCTTTGAGGTATCGTGCTCAAGCAGTGGCGCTTGGGGCAGCTGCTAATAGGGTGTGCAGTGGGCTTGTCAGCATGTCCTTCCTCTCAGTTTCTCGCACAATCACGGTAGGTGGCACGTTTTTTGTGTTTGCCGCGATGTCAGCTCTTTCAGTTGCGTTTGTTCACTTGGTTGTTCCAGAAACCAAAGGACAATCGCTGGAGCAGATTGAGTCACTATTTCAGGATCACTTTAGTTGGAAAGGAGGCTATGTCGAGATTGAAGATGTTGAGCAACATGTGCACCCCTAGTCTCTTACCTATCAACATCTTCAGTCTGACATTTCAGCATCAAGAAAAAGGAACAGTTAACAACCTCTCAAGCAAGCGAAGGCAGAATCTATCAAGTCAGTGATTGCTGGAATTACCGTCACTCTCTTCTTGGATGGCTACTTAGCCAGACATGTCAGATAAATGGCAGTACACTTTAACGAAGAAATCATAGCTTGAATTACTGAGTAATCCTGAGAAGTTTGCATTACTGAGAAATTCTACTGTATTAAACTTTCATGCATAAAATGCTCTGTACTATATCCTAGAGAAGTTTGCCTCCACTGAAACATTGAAAGCATTTCTGATTCAGAATTCCTACTTTTACCTGGAAAAGTGCTCCTTTCTTTTGGCCACATACGTGGAAAATATGTAGAACTACTCTTGATTTTATTGTATATATGGTTGCGTGCTTAAGATTTTGGAGAAACAATTGTCTAACATATACCAAAACTTCTTCGCATTCCCTATTGTTATCCTCATGTCTGCTTCAGACATTATGGTAGGATTCATGATGACGTGCCAATGGTTTTCAGTCGAAAAGCTTATATCAGGCTCATAACAAATGTTGGGGATATACAAATAATAATGTGACCTTCAACCACCCAAATTTAGTTCATTTTTTTTTCAATTATATGTTATTAATAACACTTGCTTATATTGCAAGCAACTCGAGTAATGTATTAAGAGGTCCCGTTTTCTCTTGCTTTAAAGGGTTGATAAATTTTGTTCTTTTCCTGTAGATGATGAACCTTATTCAACACATGAATATCAGCAAGAATAACTAAAATTTCATGAAGTTTTCCCCTGTAATCAGCTTTCAGCCAAAGAGAAGTTGGGCGACCTCTGAAGATGCCAATAATTAAGCGACTGATCCTGCACAAGTTGCTCAATCTTCCAGTCTTTCCAAATTCCAATCTTGTCTGTTCTGAAACAGCGACTCAATCTGCTCCAGTGATATTCCTTTAGTATGCAGGGCAAACGCAATGCAACAAAAATACCTGGCATTGCAGCAAATACTAAAAACGTTCTGCCACCATAATTGCTTGAGAAATTGAGAGGAAGGACATGGAGACAAGACTGATACACACACTATCACCAGCCATCCTGAGCACTGCTGCTTGCGCACGATACCTTGAAGGGGATATTGCCGATGACAATGTCCTACAAATGGGGTCAATCCCCATAGAGAACAAAGCTATGTTACCACAAAGAAGAAGAATGGGCAACATAGGTGCCGCCCCAGTTCCTACTTTATCTCAGAGAGAGACACCCACACTGAACAAGCAATCAGTCATGCCAATAGTGCCAATATAAAGCAAAGGCTTCCTCCCAAGCTCGTTGATCAGAAAAAAAGGTACCAGCATCAGTGTTTTTTTCATATCCACCACAGCAATTGTACCTGCAAGAAGATTCAAATTACCTTTCATTCCCACATGTATGAAAATCTTTGCTGTAAATAACGGCAGCAACAATATACCTGTAATATGTCTGAAGCACAAAATTTCAATTCGCGCTACTAGCATCCGTTGCAGAGGAGAAGAATGGCTCAGCAGTTCACGCTGCATGACTTTGTCGGTGTACTTCTCTGCATTATTGCCAACTCCAACAGCTAATTGTATTTCAGCAGGCCTCTCATCCACCCTCTCGTGAAATTGATGGTTGAGACTACTGCCTGCTGCTGTAGTACAAAAACATACTCTGATAGTACCTTATAGTTGCTTGGCAATGCACATTGTGACAACTAGATTTAGGCAGATCGGTTAGATCTCAACTGTACAGATGTACATATTTTAAACCACCTGCCAAAAATGATTCTTTTCCAGTAGTTGTGGAAAATTAGTTGCCATGAATGAATTTTTTCTTCCTAATATGTGCAACTGATAGTGCATTAAATTGAATGGGACCATTGCAGCAACATTAGTAAAGAATTTTGTTTTCGTAAAACTGGAACATTTAGTGCAAAAGGTAACACAGTTTTCCTTTTTTGAGTCAGATTCGTGAGGTAAAGGGAAACTTTGGAAACTTTTACCTTAAAAATCTGAGGACAAACATTATTGAGAAAAATTTTCTTGATAATATGTGGAAACTTCATTCATAGTATGAACCTAGAAATATGCTGCTTTTTTACGTTGTCATATTTTTCTTCCTACTAAAGTTAAGAATGAATATAAAATGATTAGTGCGAAATGAGTTATGAAGAATAATTCCATAGACTTTCAATATTGTTCTTGATGGCAAGTGCCGTGTTGGGACACGCGGTGGAGATGCGATACCTAGTAAATATGGATACCTACAGCTAAATTGCTGGACAAATGCTAGAAGGGGCCAAGAAGTATTAGTTTTTCTCATAAAAATGGTATAAGGAAGGCAAGTTCCTTGTATGTTCCCTGGAGGCTAGATTCTTTTGATTGTTGATATTCTGTCAGACCATTTTGGGCATGAATTAAGGCAAAATCCTCAGATTTCCTAATAACGCAAGCTACACTTCTTATACGTCCAATGTACTGACGTGCATCAGAGCTGTCACGAAGAATCAGTCATGTTAGAAGAGACAGAAAGTAAATTCTGCCAAACAATAATTCGATAGGTCCTGTTATCTCTTGCTTGGGAGAATGACAACTTCAGATTTTCTCTACTGGATAATGAACCTGACATTTTACAATGCATGCAAATCCGCAATGTAAGTCAACAAATCGTGATGAAATATGGTTTTTTCTGCTGTAACCAGCTTCTTGTAAAGAAAGTTCAGTCATTTGCTCGTCTACTGAAGATGCTGGTACTTAAATGACTATTTCTGCACAAGATGCTCAACATCTTCCATCTCGAGGTGGCTTCCTTTCGAATCATGTGGGTTCTGAAACAGTGACTCGATCTGCTCCAATGATCTCCCTTTTGTTTCTGGGACAAGCGCGTAAACAAATGCGACAGAAGCAGCCGACATTGCAGCAAATAAAAAGAAGCTTCCTGCCACTGTGATTGCTCGAGAAACCGAGAGGAAGGACATGGAGATGAGCCCACTGCACACCCTATTGCCAGCCGCCCCGAGCGCTGATGCTTGAGCACGATACCTCAAAGGGAATATTTCTGAGGACAATACCCAACAAATAGGGCCGATTCCAACAGAAAAGAAAGCTACATTACCGCAAACAGAAAGAATCACCAGCAAAGGCACTACCCCGGCTGCTTCTTCCTTTAGCAAAGAGAGAGAGACCCCGACACTGAACAAGCAAACAGTCATGCCTATCGTGCAAATATAAAGCAACGGCTTCCTCCCAAGCTTGTCAATCAGAAATATAGCGACCAGTATAAAAACAGTCTTGGTAACGCCCACAGCAACAGTCGCTGCAAGAAGATTTGAATTACCTTTCATTCCAGCATCTTTAAAAATCTCTGGGCTGTAATACACGATAGCATCTATGCCCGTTATCTGCTGGAAGCACTGGATTCCGACACCTGTGATTAGCATCCGTCGTAGAAGAGGAGAAGGGCACAGCAGTTCACGCCACACGGGTTTCTCTCCATATTTCGCATTATTACCGGCTCCAGCAGCCAATTGAATTTCTGCGAGCCTTTCTTCAGCCTCTCTCTCGTCTTCATGTGTCTTCAAAAGAACCAATCTTGCTTCATCGACTCGGTTCTGCATGACCAACCATCTTGGCGATTCAGGGATAACCAAGAGTGCAAAACTGATGACGACTGATGGTAAAATCCCAACTCCAAGCATGACCCTCCAGTTTATGTGCGCCGAAAGGCCTGCAAATGCGTAGTTTGATATATAACCGAGTAGGATTCCTAGATTCACGAAGATCTCTGGAAAAGAGGTTAGTGTGCCCCGACTGATGGCTGGTGAAATCTCGGCAATGTACAGCGAAGTTATCATGCCTCCGAAACCCATTCCAACCCCAGCCAGCAATCTTCCTATCATTAGTACTCGAAATGAATCAGCAAAGGTCATAACAGCCACGCCCACTTGGAAGACAACAGCAGCTAATGCCATCGTCCATTTTCTACCAATAATATCCGATGTCCGTCCGCCAGCTATGCTACCGAAGAGTGAAATTACGCTCAAACATCCAACGAGGAGTTCTATCTGAACATCACTTATTCTGAGATCTTCCTGAATGAATATAATTGCTCCACTCATGACACCTCCATCTGCAAGTAGTCAAGCATATTGATTCATTCGTGACTTAACAGAGTGTGGATGGATTTAACTGAAAGTCGAGCAGCTAGTGACACATTAATCTACCGCAACTAATTCTTTTAACTAACAAGCAAAATCCATCCACCCACCTAAAAGAGAACCAGAGATGGACAAAAATCTGATGTCCCTGGTCAATGCAAAAAACATATCACTGAAGCAAATTTTTACACAGAAGTGGACATTAGGCAATAAGAACTTAGCAACTTACAGCACAATGCTTAGCATTCAATTCGATTCTGACCATCAAATGAGATGTGCATAACCTGTCTTCCTCTCTTTGTAACAAAGGATCTTCAAGTTCTGTTGGTGCTTTAAACAATTCTCTTCTCCATATTAATATATCACTCAGAGTCTACAATTTTATAGGACCTACCGAAGAAATCAATTTCTAGATCTGATCGAGAAACGAGTTGGTATTTATCATCTTCATGGAATCTTCTATACCAGAAACATTGTAGCCCCTCCGGGACCAGGACTTTTGCAGTCAAAACATTCACAAACAACTATGCAACTACTAATAACCGAAAAAAAAAAATAAGGGAAGAGAAAAGACGCTGTCGCCAACATACCATAACCTAGGACGACGGTGTTAAGAGAAACGAAGACTGCACAGGCAAAAACATATCTCCTAGTACTTTTCCTCCTCTCCAACTGCTGCTGGTAATGAACCAAATCGTCCTCAAAATCACCGTCCTCGATCTCGGAACCCATTTTCTTGTACTCGTTCACACCCTTCCGTGAATCTGCCCTCGCATTCTCTCCGGTTCCCATCGATCCCATCTCCTCTTCTCTTCACCTCCTGAGTTCTATCGAACATAACAAGAGACTTCCGGTTCTCCCATAGACAAGGACTTGGCAGGTGAGGGGTCAGACTCTTTTTTTTTTTTGGTCAGGTCAAGTTCTCGAGTTTTTCTACATGTGGAGAAATACTCTAAAAAACATCAAGTGGGTGCTCTGGAGGTATCAACACAGCATGTGGGATGAGTATAATATAGGACGATCGCATCTTTTGGTACCATGTTGTCCCTTTACTTCAGTCACTCTGGCTCAGCTCTCTGCGGTTTCCACTTTCCAGAGGTTGAAGACTAAGAAGGAGTGCAAAGGAAGGCAACTCAAACACACAGAACAGCACCCCATGCACGAATTATCCATGGAAAGCTAGGCAATCACCAATGGTGGATCTCAATCCCCATGTGAGTTTTTGAAAGTGTCTTCTCTGGTGACGATGGGGATTTCCATTGGAGCATGACAGAATCTTCTCCAAGAAAGATGGGGTCGCCCGTACGGATGAGACCCACTTGGATTGATTAGATCTCAGCTGTACACACGAATAGATGTTAACAACGCGTGTGAAAACGTTTCATTCCAGTTGTGGCAAATATATACTTTTGACTAATTGCCATTTGTCATTTCTTTTCCATCCTAGACTTAAGAACGGATCCGAGATGAAGTAGGAAACTGGACATGAGGAGGACATTGGATTGATTTTCGATATTGTTTGTTGAAGGCATGTCCCATGTTGAGGTGGTCGATAAAAAACCCACACCTCATTTTGCGCAGCTTACCGTTGCCCGGTATATTTTAAACAAATTGATAAAACGATTATTTTGTCCAGAAAGAATTTAATAAACATTTTCGTTTTCGATTTTTTAAAAAAATATTAAAAGTAATAGAGAAATCACTTGAGGAAAGTTAACGGAAGACACCCCATTTTCAAATAATCTGGGAAAAAGTACACTTAGTGGTGTCCTAACGGTGACGAGACACGAACCACCGTATCTTCACCACGATTTGATTGATCCAGTATCATTGTTGCCCTCTTGTTCATACAAGGCACGTTCTTCTGGAGTTAATTCTTACGGTAACAAAATATGACTATGAAGTCCATTTCTAATTTTTTCACTGACAAACTAGACCTATTATCTTTCAAGTTCTGTCCGCTAGTATTGAACATAGATTCCGAATATACCATAAATGCCAATAGGCCAGTGAGGTGAATAAGTCACGAATCATGATGAAGAGAATCGAAAAAGTGATGGATCACCTCTTTCGATATTATAGAATGTCGGTGTTATCTTCACTAACTTTATCAATATTTGGCCCATTATAAACACTCAATTGAGCCCAGCCCTAAAAAGGGACACAGTCCAAAGCCAATGCCTCGCATGGCTTGCCATTCCGGGGTCGTGCCGGTCATGGGCCCAATCATGCCGGGCATAGGGTGGGCATGGCTCTAGTTTTTCTTTCACGTGGTGTACTTTTCCCTGAACCGAAGGCATGTGTGATGACGAGTGAGATTCATTGGTCAATATAGTCACTAAATAGGCCAACAATGATACATTCAGCATTACAATCTACACATCGACTTTAATTCCATCTATGGGGATGTCTAACGGATAGGAAGACAAGTGCGAACCTGCACTCCTTGGAATGCTTCTCTATTGATTCATGAACTCACTAAATCTAAAATTTGTTTCATTCTCTAACGATTATCCTATGTGAGATACTTAAAAGGCTGAAAACATCCGCATATGATTCTTTCCAGAAGTGTTGGAAAAATTAATCTTCCCAATATGTGCTACTGATAGTGTGTTAAATGAATGGATGACGGCAGCACCATTAGTAAATAATTTTACTTTATTTTTTTGTAAAACTGGAATCTTGAGTGCAGATGGTAACAAAATTTGATTTCTGTATCAGATTTGCGAGCTAAAGAGAAACTTTGACATTTTTTACCTTAAAAATCTGAGGAAAAATATCATTTAGACTCATTTTCTTGATAATATGGTGAAGGTTTCATAGTACAGAACATAGAAAACGTGCGGCCATTTTCCATTTGTCTTATTTTTCTTCCTGCTAAAGTCAAGAATGAACACAAGATGATTGTTGCGAAATCGAGTAATTCGAAAGACTTTTAATATCGTTCTCGAAGACCGGCCAATATGTCGGACGTGCGGGGGAATAGCTATACAAAGTAAATATGGATAGACGCAGCTAAATTGCCGGACAAATGCTAGAAGGTGCTAACGAGTCCTAGTATCCCACGTAAAAATGCTATAAGGCCGTCGAATTCTTCCCATGTTCCCCGGAGGCAAGATTCTGTCGATTATTGATATTCTGTCGGAGCATTCTGGGCATGAATGAAGGGAAAATCCTCAGATTGCCTTATAACACAAAGCTACATGTCATAAATCGTCCAATGTACTGACATACATCCGATTTGTCACGGCAAAGCAGTCATCTCAGAAGAGACTGACAGCAAATATTCCCAATGACTGATTTGATAGGTCTTGTTTTCTCTTGCTTGGGAGGTTGACAACTTCAGATTTTCTCTACTAAATGCATGCACATCTGCAATGAAAATCAATGAATCGCGAAGAAATATGGTATCTCTGCTGCGATCAGCTTCTTGTAAAGAGTGCATTTGCTTGGCTACAGAAGATGTCAGTACTGAAGGGACTCCTGCACAAGATGCTCAACATCTTCCATCTCGACTTGGCTTCCTTTCCGATCATGTGGGTTCTGAAACAGCGTCTCGATCTGCTCCAGTGACTTCCCTCTCGTTTCTGGGACATGTACGTAAACAAACGCAACAGAAGCAGCCGACAATGCAGCAAATATGAAAAACGTTCCGGCCACCGTGATTGCTCTAGAAACCGAGAGGAAGGACATGGTGATGAGCCCGCTGCACACCCGATTACCAGCTGCCCCGAGCGCTGCTGCTTGAGCGCGATACCTCAATGGGAAAATTTCCGAGGACAATACCCAACAAATAGGGCCGATTCCAACTGAAAAGAATGCTACAAAACCACAGACAGAAAGAATCGCCAACAAAGGTGCTGCCCCAGCTACTCCCTCCTTTAGCAAAGAGAGAGAGACCCCAACAATGATCAAGCAAACAGTCATGCCGATTGTGCTGATATAAAGCAACGGCTTCCTCCCGACCTTGTCAATCAGAAATATAGCGACCAGTATAAAAGAAGTCTTTGTAACCCCAACAGCAACTGTAGCCGCGAGAAGATTTGAATTACCTTTTATTCCAGCACTTTTGAAAATCGTTGGGCTGTAAACAACGGCAGCATCTGTGCCCGTTATCTGTTGGAAGCACTGGATTCCAATGCCCGTAATTAGCATCCGCCGCAGAGGAGGAGAGGGGCACAACAGTTCACGCCACACGGCATTATCTCCGTGCTTCCTTGCATCATTACCGGCTCCAGCAGCTAATTGAATTTCGGCAAGCCTTTCTTCAGCCTCTCTCTCATCCTCGTGTGTCTTTAAAAGAACCAATCTTGCTTCGTCGACTCGGTTCTTCATGACCAACCATCTTGGTGATTCAGGGATTACAAAGAGTGCGAAACCAATGAAGACCGAGGGCAAAATCCCAACTCCAAGCATGACCCTCCAATTTATGTGCACTGACAGGCCTGCAAATATGTAGTTCGAGATATAACCGAGGAGGATTCCAAAATTCACGAAGATCTCTGGAAAAGAGGTGAGCGTGCCGCGACTGATGGTTGGTGAAATTTCCGCAATGTACAGCGAAGTTATCATGCCTCCAAAACCCATTCCAACCCCAGCCAGCAATCTTCCTATCATGAGTGCTCGAAATGAACCAGCAAAGGTCATAACAGCTGCGCCCACTTGGAAGACGACAGCAGCTAACCCCATCGTCCATTTTCTACCGATAATGTCCGATGTTCGGCCACCGGCTATGCTACCGAAGAGCGAAATAATGTTCAAACAACCAACAAGGACTTCTATCTGAACCTCAGTTATTCCGAGATCTTCCTGAATGAATATAATTGCTCCACTCATGGCGCCTCCATCTGCAAGTAGTCAATCACATTGGTTCATCCGCGACTAAAGTGTCGATGGATCTAACTATTAGAAATTGAGCTACCCTTGCCTTAGTCTGGTCATGCTATCTAACAAGCCGTCGAGCAGTTTGTGACACATTAGTCTACCGCAACTAATTTTTTTTCAGTAACCAGTAAAATTCATTCACCCACCTAATAGAAAACTGTAGATGGCCGAAAATCTCATGGCCATGGCCAGTGCAAAAACCATGTCTAAAGCAAATTTACATAGAAGTGGACATAAGGCAATAAGAACTTAGCTACTTACTACTTATTTTTAACTTTGGTAAATTCATCATGATGCTGGTAACTTACTAACTTTATCAGCAACTCCATAAATCTACTGACACAAAAAATTTTCATTTTCTTGCCCTACAGAATCCTGGAAAATCGACAAATATTTGGATGTACTTCAGACCTGAACAGCATACATATAAAGAATATTTATGTAATAGTTCTAGAGAAAAGCAAATTAGGTTAATAAATGAAATTAGATTGACATTTCGACATATTTCCTGACGAATCTTCTGAATCACCAATGCAGCACAATCCTTAGCATTCAATTCATTACTGACCATCAAATGAAACTGAATAACTGGACCCCTCTCTCTTTGAAACAAAGGATGTTCCAGTTTTATCGGAGCTTAATCTTCTCTGTACTACTATCTCTCTCGGTGTCTCCAATTTTATAGGAACTACTGAAGAAAACAATTTCCAGATATCACGGAGAAACGAGATTGTTACTTTCAAAAATTGATATCTCCAACCCTAGCCCCTCCGGCACTGGGACTTTGGCAGTCAAACATTCACAAATAACTATGCAACTACTGATAAGGAAAAGAAAGAACAGAGACGAGGAAAGATGCTGTCACCACCATACCATAGCCTAGGAGGAGACTGTTGAGAGAAACAAAGACCGCAGAGGCGAAAACATATCTTCTGGTACTTTTCCTCCTCTCCAGCTGACGCTGGTAATGAACCAAATCGTCCACAAAATCATCGTCCTCGACCTCGGAACCCATTCTCTTGTACTCGTTCATGCCCTTCAGGGAATCCGCCCTCTCCTTTTCTCCAGTTCCCACCAATCCCATCTTCCTCTTCTCTGCAGATCTTGAGTTCGATTGCAGACATAAGGAGAGAGTTCCACTTTTCACATAGAAAAATCCTAGGCAGGTGGGGGGTCATACTTTCTGTTTTTTTTTTTTTCCTTTGGTCAGGTCAAGTTCTTAGGTTCTTCACGTGTGGACAATCACTTTTAAAATAATATCAAGTGGGTGCTTTGGAGGTATCAACAGTTCAACACAGCCCGCGGGGTGACTATATTATAAGAGAGTTACATCGTTTGGCACAAGTCTTGCCCTGTACTTCAGTCGCTCTGGCTCAGCTCTCTCTCGTTTCCAAAGGTTGAAGGCTAAGAGGGAGTGCAGCGAAAGGCAACTTCAACACACAGAGCAGTACCACATGCACAATTTTTTTACAGAAAGCTAGGCAATCAACCATGGAGAATCTCAATCCTCCAGTGAGTTTTTAAGTGTCTCCTTTGGTCTTGAGATGATGGTGATTGCTCTGGGAGTATAAAAGAATTTAGCTGGAGAAATCTGGTCATATGCACAGATAGAACTATTTGGATCGATAAGTTCTCGAATCTAAATATGGATAGAGGCCAACAACGCCTGTGAAAATGTTTCATTACAGTTGTGGATTGTCATCTCTTTTATATCCTAAACTAAAATGGATACGAGATGAAGTGGGAAACTGGACATGAGAAGTACAGTGGATTGGTTTTTAATATTTTATGTCCCATGTTGGGGGGGTCAATAAAAAGATGATACCTCAATTTGCGCAAGTTAACGTTGCCCGATAAATTCTAAACAAATTGGTAAAAAAAAATAATTTGTCCAGAAACATTTAAGAATTTTTTTTATAGTTTTTAATTTTTTGAAAATGTAAAAAGTAATGAAGAATTTAATTGAGAATAGTTAATGGAAGACACCCATCCAATAAAAGCAAATTGCAATACATGTGCATTTTCAAATAATCTGGGAAAGAAGTACACTTAGTGCGGTCCTAATGGTGACTAGACACAAAAGATGGTATCCTTCTACATGACTCAGATGATCCTATGTCATCGTTGCCTCTTGTTGGCATAAGGCTCATTCTTGTGGAGTCAATTCTTACAAAAACCAAATATGACTACGATAATCATTTCCAATTTTTGTGTCGACAAGCTGGACCTATTATCTTTCAAGATCTATCCACTAGTATTGAACATAAATTTCAAATATACCATAAATGCCAATGGAGCAAATAAATCATGAGTTATGATGGAAAGAATCAAGAAAGTGATGGATTGTTTATTTTAATATTATAGAATGTCGATGTTATCTTTGTCAACTCTATCAATATTAGGCCCATTAGGAACATCGAGCCCATGGCCCAAAGCCAAATGGGCTCGTAAGTGACACATGTCGGTTTGATGGGTTTTGCCTGGTCAAGTGACCAATCATGGGGTAGGCAGGGCCCTTTGCTCTACCCTAGTCTTTCCTTCGTGTGGGGTACTTTTCGTTGAACGGGCATGTGCGATTGACAAGCAAGATTCGTCGGTCAATATGGTCACCAAATAGGCCAACACTGATACATTCAACACTACAACAACACGTCGGCTCTAATTCCATTTTGGGGACGTGCAACAGAGTAGAAAGCCAAATATGAACTTGCAATCCTTCGAAAGCTTAACAACTGATTTATGGACCGACTAAATTCATAATTGTTTCATTCTCCGTCGATTATCCTATGTGAGATTCCTGAAAGGCTAAGAACACCTGCATATGATTATTTTCCAGTAGTGGTGGAAAAATTTATCCTCCCAATAAGGGCAACTGATAGTGTATTAAATGAATGAATGATTGCAGTATCATTAGTAAACAGCTTTTTTTTTTTTTTTTTTTTTTTTTCCTTTTTTCCCTTAAAATCGGAATCTTGGGTGCAACTAGTAAAAGGTTTTGATTCCCGAGTCTGATTAGTGAGCTAAAGAGAAACTTCAAAAAATTTTTACCTCAAATATCTAAGGTAAAATGCCATTTAGATTCTTTTACTTATTAATATAGTGGAAGAGGCTCTTTCCCATCGTCTTTTTATTTCTACCTGCTAATGTCAAGGTGATTATTGTGAAATGAGACAGGAAGAGTAACTTGAAAGACTTTCAATATCGCTCTTGAAATCATGCCATCTTGGGATGTGCCATAGAATAGCAATACCTAATAAATATGGATACATACATCCACTCTATCACGCGAATCATTTATGTTGAAAATAAGTAGACAATATTGATATATCTTGTTTTCTCTTTCTTGGAAGGTTGGCAATTTCTGATTTTCTCTACTAGGTAATGGGCCCGACATGTTACAATTCATGCATATCTGCAATGTGAATCAAGGAATCGTGATGAAATATGTTTTTTTTTCCCTGCTGTAATCAGCTTCTTGTAAAGAAAAGTTGGGATATTTGCTTGTCTACTGAAGATGACAATACTCAAGTGACTTTCTCCACAAGACGCTCGGTGTCTTCCATCTTGACTTGGCTTCCTTCACAATCGCGTGGGTTCTGAAACAGCGACTCGATCTGCTCCAATGATTTCCCTCTTGTTTCTGGAACAAGCGCGTAAACAAATGCAACAGAAGCAGCCGACAGTGCGGCAAATACAAAGAACGTTCCCGCTACTGTGATTGCTCGAGATACCGAGAGGAAGGACATGGAGATGAGCCCGCTGCACACCCTATTGCCAGCCGCCCCGAGCGCTGCTGCTTGAGCACGATACCTCAATGGGAAAATTTCTGAGGACACCACCCAACAGATAGGGCCGATTCCAACGGAAAAGAAAGCTACGTAACCACAAACAAAAAGAATCGCCAACAGAGGTGCTGCTTCCCCGGCTCCTCCTTCCTTTAGCAAATAAAGAGAGACCCCGATGCCAAACAAGCAAACAGTCGCGCCGATCGTGCTAACATAAAGCAACGGCTTCCTCCCGACCTTGTCGATTAGAAATATAGCGACCAGTATAAAAGAAGTCTTTGTAACGCCCACAGCAACTGTAGCCGCGAGAAGATTTGAATTACCTTTCATTCCCGCATTTTTGAAAATCTCCGGGCCGTAAATGACGGCAGCATCTATGCCTGTTATCTGTTGGAAGCACTGGATTCCGATACCCGTGATTAGCATCCGTCGTAGAGGAGGAGAAGGGCACAGCAGCTCTTGCCACACGGCTTTCTCTCCATATTTCCTCGCGTTATTTCCAGTTCCAGCAGCTAATTGTATTTCCGCAAGCCTCTCTTCAGCCTCTCTCTCGTCTTCGTGCGTCTTCAAGAGAACCAATCTTGCTTCGTCCACACGGTTCTTCATGACCAACCATCTTGGAGACTCAGGGATCACAAAGAGTGCAAAACCGATGAAGACTGAGGGCAATATCCCAATTCCAAGCATGACCCTCCAGTTTATGTGCACTGAAAGGTCTGCAAATATGTAGTTCGAGACATAACCAAGGAGGATTCCTAGATTCACGAAGATCTCTGGAAAGGAAGAGAGCGTGCCCCGACTGATGGTTGGCGAAATTTCGGCAATGTAAAGTGGAGTTATCATGCCTCCAAAACCCACTCCAACCCCAGCCAGCAATCTTCCTATCATTAGTGCTCGAAATGAATCAGCAAAGGTCATAACAGCCACGCCCACTTGGAAGACAACAGCAGCCAACGCCATCGTCCATTTTCTACCGATAATGTCTGATGTTCGGCCTCCAGCTATGCTACCGAAGAGCGAAATTATGCTCAAACAACCGACGAGGACTTCTATCTGAACCTCAGTTATTCTGAGATCTTCCTGAATGAATATAATTGCTCCACTCATGACACCTCCATCTGCAAGTAGTCGAGCATGTCAATTTATTTCCGACTTAACAAAGTGTTGATGGATCTAACTGAAAGGCGAACAGGTTGTGACACATTAATCTACTGCAACCACAAATAAAATCCACCCACCCACCTACTGGAAAACCATAGATGCACTTAAATATCATGATCAAGGTCAATGCAAAGACCATGTCACTGAAGCAAATGTTTGCATAGAAGTGGATAGTAGGCATTAAGAATTGAGCAACTTAGCAAATAATTTTGACATCAATAAATTCAATACGACGCTTGTAACTTGCGAACATCATTAGCAACTTAAGAAAATTATCAACACCAAAGAATTTCATTATTTTGCCCTATGAAACCCTAGCATTTCACAAGAACATATGTTTGGAGAGAAAATTATTCAAAAAGTTCTAAACCTATTGCACTTTTATCAATTCAGTTCCAAACCTTTCAATTTTGCCAATTTAGTTCTAAACATTTTCATTTCTTGCCAATTGAGTAAATATGTCCAATTTTGGTTAGAAATTATTGACATGGTTGGCCGATGCTAACGTGGCGCATTTTAATAATCTTTTTTTTTTTTTTTTTTAATTTTTGAATTTTTTATTTTAGGTTTGGGGTTAGGGTCGGTGGCCCTCACTAGCCGCATTGGCCCTAGGTGAGGGCGTCGCGGCCCTCACTAGCCCTGGACTAGGACCACAACACCCTTGCTGGATCTAGCCAAGTGAGGGCAACAATCTTGCTCGAGGCCCTTGCCTGGGCCGGCAAGGGTTGACTAGCAACCCTTGCTGGCCCTAACCCCAAACTCCCCCTCCCCCCAAAAAAAAAGAGCAAAGTAAAAAAAAAAAATCAAAAATTCAGAAAAATATCAAAAAGTGTTATATCAACGCCAACTAGCCAAGTTAGCAATTTTCGGATGGACTCAATTGGTAAAAATATAATAAATTTAGGGCTTTTTAGACAATTTTCCTTATATCTATCCGGATGTACTTTAGACCCAATGGTATGCACATAAAAGACATACATAAGAAAAGCAAAATTGAGGTTACCGAATGAAATTACATCGATACTCGACATATCACTAGTAATATAACACACATCTCTATTTTTTAGTTGAGAAATCTTCTGAATTACCAATTCCCATGCACAATGCATAGCATTTTATTTGTTTCCGACCATCAAATGGAATGTGAACAGCCCATCTTAAACTCTTTTCAAAATAAAGGATCTTCGAGGTTCATCGATGCTTGAAACGATATTCTCTTCTCCATGATGCTCTCTATCTATCACAGTCTACAATTTTATTGGAGGACCTACCAAAGAAATCACTTTTTCAAATCACACTCAAATTGGGGGCGTTTCCCGTTTTCGCGGAAACTTCTATACCAGAAACAACCACATCTTCAACCGTACCTCCGGGGCTGGCACTTTGGCAGTCAAACATCACAGACAACCGTGCAACTACTGATAAAGGGGGGAAAAGGAAGAGAGAAACGATGCTGTCGCCAACATACCATAGCCTAGGAGGACGGTGTTGAGAGAAACAAAGACCGCACAGGCAAAAACATATCTTCTGGTACTTTTCCTCTTCAACTGACGCTGGTATCGAACCAAATCGTGGTCAAAATCATCGTCCTCGACCTCGGAGCCCATTCTCTTGTACCCGCTCATACCCGTCGGTGAATCCGCCTTCTCCTTTTCTCTGGTTCCCACCGATCCCGTCTTCCTCTTCCCTTCAGCTCCCGAGTTCGATCAAGGACATAAGAAGAGACTTCCGGTTTTCACAAAGTAAAAAACTTGGCAGCTAGCGGGTCATACTTTCTGTTATTTTTTATGTCAGGTCAACTTCTTAAGTTCTTCACATGTGGACATTCACTTATAAAATAACACCAAGTGGGTGCTTTGGAGGTATCAACACAGCATGTGGGGTGAGTATATTATAGGAGAAAATCATATTGCTTGGCACAGTTCTTGCCCTTTACTCCAGTCATCCTTGGTCAGCTCTCTCTGGTTTCCAGAGGTTGAAGGCCAAGAAGGAGTGCACAGAAAGGCAACTTAAACACGCACGGCAGCACCACATGCACAACTTATTTTTTTTTACAGAAAGCTAGGCAATCACCAATGGAGATTTTTTTATTCTCTAGTGAGTTTTCAAGTGTCTCCTTTGGTCTTGAAATGGATGATGGCGATTGCCGTTGGAGTATAGAAGAATGTATTTCATGAAATACCTGATCATATGTGTAGATGAACCTATTTGAATTCATTATATCTCAACTTAACAGATAGATGGATGTTTACAATGCCCATGATAGTGTTTCATTCTAGCCCCGGCGAGTTTTCACTAATTTCCGTTGTCATTTCGTTTTATATGGATTTAAATGTGGTGTAATATATTATGGTCCACCTATAACTCATTAACTTAAGCTCTCATTGGTCTCATAACTCATTGGTTTGAATTATAATTCAACTCATTACATTGGCTTAAGCTCTCATTGACTTAAGCTTTTAAGTGAACACGATATCTTCAGATAAAAGGTATTGGGTTTTTTATTGCATGCTCCTAACAATCCTAAAACTAAGAATAGATGCAAGATGGAACTTTGAAAATGGATACGAGGAGTACATTGGATTGATGTTTAATATTGTCTATTGAAGGCCTGTTCCGTGTTGGGGTAATAAAAACTCAATACCTCATTTTGCCCAAATTGCCTTGTCCAGCCAGTAATTTTTAAAAATTGATGAATGAAAGTCATTTATAGAATTTTTTTTTTAAAAAAAAAGTATTTTTCTCTTGCAAATATTGAAAACAATAGATAAATCAATTGAGGTAAGTTAATGGAAAACACTCATCCATTAAATTAAATTGCCATACAAGTTTTTTTTTTTTTTTTTTTTTTTTGCCATACAAGTCAATCTTCAAATAATTTAGAAAAAAAAATTTCACTTAGTGACACCCTAATAGTGATCACACAAAAACAGCTGTAACCCTTATTGTGATTCATATGATACAGTATTGTCATCGTTCTCTTATTTATGTTGGACACGTTCTTATGGAGTCAATTCGTACAAAAACCACCACGATAGCCTTTTTTTTTTTTTTTTTTTTAAATTGCAGACAAGGTGGACCTTTTCTCATAAAGGTTCTAACCATAGACTCCGGAAGGCACCATAGATGGCGGTGAGGCAAGTCACAAAGAATACGGAATGAATTGAAAAAGTGGTGATCGGTCTCTGGTCTCTTTCAATGTTTCAGAATGTCATCGCTGTCTTCATTAATTCTACATCTTTGGACCTATCAGGTCCATGGGCCTGATCATTCCAAACGTAAAACGAGGCTTGGCCCTAGACATGGACTCCATCATACTGGGCCCGGGCCAGTACGGCCCGTTGCTCTGCCCCAAGTCCTTCCTTCACGTGAGGTACTTTTTCACTTATCCGAGGCATGCGCCACGATGGCCAAGATTCCTTGGTCGGTATCGTCACCAAATAAGGCCAATACCGATACATTCGGTGCTCCAATCAATACATTGACTTTGATTCCCTTTATGGGGACGCGCAACAGAACCGAAAGCCAAGCGTGAACCCGCACTCGTTCAAAAGATTAACTATTAATAGAAGACAACTCAATTTATTATTGATTTCATTTCTTATCAACTATCAAATACTTGAAAAATTTAAGCCTCACATGTGTAATTTTAGCATGTGGTTTGCACGTGCTATGGGCCTAATGTTTTAGGCTTGGTCCTAGCTTTATTTTGACCTAGATCTTCCTACCATTCGATGTCTGAGAAGAGGTAAGAATCCGCGATTAGCCGGAGATTAATTTTTCTGAGACAAACTAAAAGAATATCAACCCACGTGTTACGAAAACGGCTGGAAAACGACGACGTCGCTACTGCGCTTTTCCTCCCATGTCGCATGGAAATCCAACACGTTCCCATGGAAGCTCCACCTGTGCGTCGCCTCTTCAAAGCAGGGAGAGCGAGCGAGAGAGAGAAAAGAGAGCATTGACTTTTGCTGCAGCTTCACACCCACACACGCCCCCGCGCACATTCTCGATCCGAACTCGGCGTTCTTCCCCAACGGCAGAGGCTCGAACGTGAAACAAACCCAGAAGAAAGTCGAAGAAAATCAAGAGAGAGACCTCGCCTTCACGCCGTTGTGTTGTTTGGAGCTGCGGAGAATCTGAGAAAATGGAGTCATTCGACGCCGGGGACGCCGAAGCCGAAGAGCAACCCCACGTCCCCGACTCGCAGGCCCCCCACCACTCGAGCCCTTTCCAGGACGACGCCTTCATGGGCTACGACCCCGCCTTCGCCCCCTCTGACGACGTCTCCGCCGACGCTGCCCCTCCCTCCGCCGAGGAGGCCGACATCTTCGGCGACGCTGGTGGTGCCGGGTATGGCGACAGCCAGGCGTCGCCCGAGGTTTACGGGTTCGGCGTAACGACCCCGGACCCGGATTTCGTCTCGCCCTTCGAGTCGGCGATGAACGGAGTAGAGGAGGAGGAAGAGAAGGAGGAGGGCGGTGGAGGTGGTTTCGTGTCGGATGGGCCTCTGTTGCCCCCGCCGAGTGAGATGGTCGAGGAAGGTGCCGCTCGGCGTGAGTGGAGACGGTGAGGTTTTTCTTCTATTTATTTTCTCTCTATTTTTCCAGTCATATTGTTGGGTTCGGTGCAAATGCAATCTGATCATTTGTGTTTTGATGATTAAATATTGGTCAATCTCTCTTATTCCAAGTAAATTTTTATCCATCAATAGCAGCATATGAAGGGCTTCTTAAGTCCTTGACAACTTCTACATGGTATTAAGTCTTCATGCATATAGTTCTGTGTAACTTTTGAATAGGAACTTCTTGATAGCTTCTATTCATAAGCGTTGATTTTCATTTGTACCAATTTTGCAGCTGCCGTTCATAATAAACCGGGAAGGATTTGGCTTTTTAGTTACTTTGGATTTTTCTGTGGGTGTTTAGTTTGGCTGCTCTTATTCTCTGAAAAGCATTATCTGATCTTTCTGCTTAGAGATTGCATTGTAGCCCCCCCGTGACAACGGTTGCACTACCGGGCACTTTCTTGTTTTCCATGAATTTTGGTAGAAAATGAGTTCAGATTCGATAGGAGAAACCGTAACCACTTCCCGAATGCAGTCAGAACGCCATTCAACTCGAGGAAAAGGAGAAGAGGGAGAAGGAGATGCGGGAGCAGATAATTGCCGAGGCTGAGGAGTATAAACAAGCTTTCTACGAGAAGAGGAAGCTCAACTGCGAAACAAACAAGGCCAATAACAGAGAAAGAGAAAAGGTAAAACTTCTGTTGAGTAGAAACAGAATCATTCTTTTCGCAACTTTCACTTACTACATCTCGATCCTCGTATTTTCAAACGCCAAAGAAGATTTCTTTAGGTCACCTTAAGAGCATTACCTGTTCTCTTATGTCAGCTGTACTTGGCCAACCAAGAGAAGTTCCACAAGGAAGCCGACAAGCATTACTGGAAAGCCATAGCTGAGATTATCCCTCGAGAAGTTCCAAACATAGAGAAGAGAGGGAAGAGGGACACCGAGAAAAAGCCCTCAGTGGTGGTCGTTCAGGGGCCGAAGCCAGGAAAGCCAACCGATCTTTCGAGAATGAGGCAAGTTTTGTTCAAGCTGAAACAGCACCCTCCGCCTCACATGATGCCTCCCCCATCGCCACCGCCCACGAAAGATGGGAAGGAGACGAAAGATGGGAACGAGAAGGACACAAAGGAAGGGAGCAAGGACGAAAAGAGTGGGACAATTCCTGCAGTTGCCACATCTGGTGATGTTCCTGGCAGTGCTGCAGAGAAACCGGCCGCAGAGAAGCCGGCGACCCCTCCCAAAGTCACGCCCGATGGTGGTGACCCAGAGAGAGCAGAAATTCATGAAGCCCCTGAGGGAGAAAAAGCTGCTGAATCGGGGGCAGTCGCTGCCAAGTGATGCAACTTTTCCATTCTCTTTCTTATTTGATTTTCTTTCTCTTCTTTTGGTTAATTTCAATGCTTACAAGCTGCCTCCGGCAAAAAATAAGCACAACTTCTTGGATGTGCCTCAGAGCAGAGTCAAGTGCAGAGCTTTTAATCCTAAATTGCTCTAGGTTTTCTGAGGTTTAGGTGGGAAATAACTTCGATTGCTCTCTTTACATGATCTATTCTTAGTCGTTAACTTAATAGATTTATCCCTTTATGTTAATGGTATAAATGCGTGAGCAGAATACAATTTGATTCAATAGACCGGGTAGTAGCTCTGGCTTGCCTTTTGCCTGTCCTTGTCATGGCCTTTTTGTTAAATATTTATGCACCAATCTTGCCTTCTTGACGTTGGCCTTTCACCAAGCGAACATTACTAACTGATGCTGGATTGGAAAAAGAAAGGTCCTTTCAGCTAGCTTGAGTTCTGTCTTTCGAACTATGTAGCTATAGCTAGTTGTAATGCTATCAAACTTGTCCTTCCCTAAGACAAGTTTTCCAGTTGAGATTTATCGTGCCCTTGATCACTAAACCCCACTCCGAACCACTAGGCTGAGTATATATCTCAGCCCCCACGAGTCTTCACATTGAGATCCCCTCCTCTCTTCATTGTCAGTGTCGGCACAGTTCCGATCGAAACTTCCTGTCCTGTAAAGAGCGATCAAGATGAGGTAGTAGGAGACATGGCGAAGGTAAGTTTGATCCAATCTGAGCGGCACAAAGAACATAGCTTGAAGAGTGAAGATGATGCTTAAGTAAATGACCCCCATAACCAAAGTAGCATTCGCAAGCCAGCTGAGTTTGCTGACGATGACGTACCAGCCTGGCATGACTGTGGGGACATTCGAGATCTACCAGCAGTGGCAACACAGCGATTGCATATGCAAATAGCGCTGCTTGAGGGTCATTGATTTGTGCGTAGAGAAGCATGACGACCACGAAGATCTAGTTGAACATGAAGAATGTATTGCATGCGGAGAATACACGAAGCATAGTCTTCTTCAACACTGTGGCAACGCCATGGTCTTGTCCTGTGCGAGAACCGTTATACCCTCCCGGAACTGCCAGACCAATGGCTAAAGTGACGTGCCCATGAGTGCTGCCAAGAGCAAGCGGGTGTTTACCAGTCCTTCACAAAGTCTCCTCTTGGAGTCTGGATTCATCCCACTACAATGTCGTGCTTTCACTCTGGCATAAACATGATCTAATCTCTACTTTTGTGTGTTCCAGCAAACAGCAATGTCTATCACGGGAGCAAAGGAAAAGTCATTGTGCTATTGTCTATGTATATACGGCACATATTATTTACTAGTGGTATTCGTTGCCATAAATGACTTTGAATCAGACTTCGGTTGCATATATTGCTAGCTCATACGTCTCCAATGGAAAGAGTGTGTTTTACACTGGCCGCAGATATTCGTACCTATTGGTAGGAATAGCCCCTTTTCAATCGTTCTTGGGCAATGTCAAGCGCTGTGGAGCATGTCTTTAGTCACCACCTTGAGATTGACTCTTGTATTCCTTGTGGGAAGGAACAAAATCCCTGATTGTTAGTGCACTGTGGGCAAATGGAGTGGTGTATTCCCATCACTGTCCTTTTCATTCACAAGCTTCTCTGCTACATGATTTCCGATTATGTATTCCATGGCCGAGTATATGCCATACTTTGCCGAAACATGCAGAATGTTTTTTCCGTCTGTTTAGATACTCGCTCTGACACAGCAAAAGCAGATCCTTATGAGAAGAATCAGAATTGGTAAGATCACCTGTAACTGAGAGATTCAATCCTTTGTAGTTTGTTGAATCCAGATCAATCTGCTATATAGTTGTGTAAACATTTCTTCTTCATTGATGCCGAATCATCCTTTACAAAGAAAGCTCTCTAGAGTATATTAGATACAAAGATGTAGAGAACGTGTTTGAGAAAAGACTCCAAAGAAAGAACAGAGAAGAATATCATCAGTTCAGAGTTACACTCCTTCTATCTCAAGAGTCTCCTTATATACTATAGCTACTAACAACCTGAGTCTTTTCTTTTAACAGAATTAACTACACAACAAACTTTTGGTAGCAGAAAGATGGATTTTGCTACACGTGCAAGAGTCTCCTTATCCCTTCTAGGTTTGAACTCTTTAACTTGTCTTCTTGCAGCTGATAAGCTAATTGACTTCTTCAAGTTTGTATTGCTTTATTTTGCTGCTTCGAGTGCCTTGTCTTGTTTTGCTCTGCTTCAGCTATATTCAGCTGTCCTGTTTTGTGATGAGCTTGAACTTTGTTTACTTTGTTTTGTATCTTCAATAGCCCCCCTCAAATTAGGAATGGAGTAAGATGAAATTCCCAATTTGTCTCGCAGTTGAGAACGTGTGAGGCGTGTCAAGGGTTTTGTGAAGATATCAGCAATCTGGTATTGACTAGGAACATAGTTGACATCTAATGAGCCAGAGGACACCTTCTCTCGCACAAAGTGGAAGTCGATTTCTATATGTTTAGTTCTAGCATGTAGGATAGGATTTGCTGTGAGTGAGATAGCTGATTTATTGTCACGGTATAGATGAATAGGAGGAGTGAGAGAACAGCCAATGTCTCGTAAGACAAAGCTGATCCAGGTGAGATCAGCAGTGGCTGATGCCAGAGCACGGTATTCAGCCTCTGTGGAAGATCGATTCACTGTGGGTTGTTTCTTTGCTGTCCAAGAAACAAGGTTGGAACTGAGATAGGTGCAAAACCCAGTTGTGGATCTTCTGGTTTCTGTACACCCTGCCCAATATGCATCCGAGAAACCATATAGGTGCATAGTGCTCTGTGAATGAATGAACAATCCATGTTTGATAGTACCTTTGACATATCTCAATACTCTTTTCAAGCTATTAAGGTCTGCAGTTGTAGGCTTTTGCATTTTCTGACATAGTTGATTTGTAGCATAAGCTATGTCTGGTCTAGTTATTGTGAGGTACTGTAATCCTCCCACTAGACTTCGATATTCAGCAGGATTGGTCAAAGCTGTGGAATCATTGATTAGAATAGTTGGTCTTCATGGAAGGGGAGTTGAGACTGGTTTAAATTCCAACATTTTGGCTCGGGTGAGAAGATCGAAGGCATATTTGGCTTGAGAAAGAAACAAATGTTCAGATGTATGCTTGACTTCTATGCCCAAGAAATAGTGTAGTGTACCAAGATCCTTCATATAGAACTTATGACTGAGAGAATTGATGAGAGCAGTAAGCATATGAGTTGAACTGCCAGTAAGAATAATATCATCAACATATAGAAGGAGAAGAATTGTGTTTGTATCAGTGTGAAGAATGAATAATGAGGGATCAGTGGAGCTACAAAAGAATCCACACTCGAGTAGAAAGCTGCTGAATTTATCGAACCAAGCTCGAGGAGCTTGTCGAAGTCCATAGAGTGATTTTCTTAATAGACAGACATGATGTGGCCTCTGTGTATCTTTAAAACCTGGTGGCTGTTCCATGAAAACAGTTTCAGTTAAATCACCATGCAGAAAAGCATTTTTGAGGTCATTGCTTCATCTTTACAACTGAGAGAATTATTCGAATTGTAGTATGCTTCACTACAGGGCTAAAGGTTTCTGTGAAATCTAGACCTTCTTCCTGATGAAACCCTTTAGCTACAAGTCTAGCCTTTAATCTGTCCAAGCTCCCATCTGGTGCAAGCTTTGTTTTAAACACCCATTTGCAGCCTACTACATTCATTTGCTCAGTTCTAGGGGTTAACTCCCAGGTTTTGTTTTGGTATAATGCACTCATTTCTTCTTGCATAGCTTGATACCACCCTTTGTGTGCTAAAGCAGACTTTACTGATTTTGGTTCAACTGGTATTTGATATTCAGCTAGACAAGCATACTTGGGATTTGCTTTAGTAATTCCAGACCTTAGTCTAGTCTGCATAGGGTGAATAGAGGATGTACCTTGTGCATTTCTGGATAGATTGCTTCGATCTTGTTCTGTATTGGCTGGATATTCTGAGTCAAGCTCTTAATTTGCAGGTACTGGTTCTGTAGTAGTTGAAGATATCACAGATGAGTCAATATTACTGAATGCAATTTCAGAAGTGTTTTGCAACTCAGCTTCAGGTACTGTGCTTATTTGTTGTGTGCCTGTATTAGTCATTGTACTGGAGCCATTGTCCTGTATTTCTGGACAAAATTGGCTTACTCCAGTAGAACCAATCGAATTGTGAGTTTGTGACTGAGCTTGTTCTGAGGTACTGGATATAGAATACACCAAACCTTGTATCCATTGTTTGTATAGAGCAGAACCTTGTTGATACTCAATAGAGAGCCTTCGAGAGAAAGGAAACTCTTTTTCATCAAAAATAACATGTCTGCTAATATAGACATGGCCATTTGTTGGCAAAAGGCACCTGTAGCCTTTATGTTTTTCACTGTAACCAAGAAAAACACATGTGAGGGATCTTGGATCTAGTTTATGCTGTGTATAGGGTCTGAGGTTTGGATAACAAGCTGATCCAAAAACTCGTAAATGAGCATAACTTGGCTCTTGTTTATACAATCTGTAATGTGGTGATTTCATATGCAATCTTGTTGTGGGAAGCAAGTTAATAACATAGACTGCTGTTATGAAGGCATCTACCTAGTAGGTTAAGGGTACTCTTGCATGATATAACATTACAATGCCTAGTTCAGCAATGTGTCTGTGTTTTCTTTCAGACACACCATTTTGCTCTGGTGTATGAGGACAGGAGATGTGCCGTTTAATGCCACATTGTTGTAGATGTTGCTGAAACTTGATGCTGGTGAATTCTCCACCTCCATCACTTTGAAATACTTTGATTTTATGATCAAGTTGATTTTCCACTAGTCTTTGGAACAACACAAATACTTCATATACTTCTGATTTCTTTCTCATTGGGTATATCCAGCTATATCGAGAAAAATCATCCACAAAGACAACATAGTATCGAAATTTCTGAATAGAAGCAATTGGTGATGGTCCCCATACATCACAGTGTATCTTTTCTAGGGGAACTTTAGAAACATGATCTGAAAAATGAAATGGCAGAGCTGAGCTCTTTGCAATTTTACAGCTACTACACATATTTGAAGTCTTTGAGCTATACTGAATCAGGTGTTGGTTTTGCAGGGCCTTTACTGTTTTTAAACTTGTATGAGCAAGTCTCTGGTGCCAAACATCTTCTCCCACTTCAGGTTGAATTTGTGTGAAGTAAGCTTCAGCTCCTCTAGCTTCCACTTGATACAGCCCCTTGACTTTCCTTCCTAGCTTCACTGTTGTATGATTGTGATTGTCCTTCACATATACCCCATGTTTGTCAAATATAAAAGAACAAAGGGATAGTCATCTCGTCAATTTTGATACGTAAAAGCAAGTTCTTTTTTATTTTAGGAACTATTAACACATCATTTAGTGGTAATGTGCTAGCTGCTGTGTGTAGTGTTCCATTACCAATGCATGAAATTGATAAACAAGATCCATCTCCTATCATTACTGCATCATACCCATTGTATTTAACATGATTTTGAATCATACCAGGCTCAGCAATAATATGTGAGGTGGCCCCTGTGTCAGGATACCATTCTGAACCAGAAGAATTTTCAATATGCACTGCTGTTAAGGCTGCTGGTATGTCATCTACTTGATATGAGTTATCAAAGCGATACCAACATCTGAGTGCTGTATGACCTGGTTTCTTACAGATTTGACACTCCATAGGACAATTGTTCATTGGTTTTGTGTCTTGTACATGCTTGGTAACATTAGAGCTCTGTGGTGGATATGATTTCACACCTTGGTACCTCTGAAAGGAGTTGGTATAAGGTCTAAAACCTTGTCCATAGTTGATCCAGCTGTCTTTATTATTTTGATCTTGCTTCATCAGGTTAGGAGAACTCATTCTATTCATTTGATTCCTCCCTGTCTTAGTAAGCATGTTTCCATTATCTCTTCTATTACTGAATTGTCCTCTACCAGAGTTGTATCCTCCTCGCGTATTTTCTCCTGGACTTCTGTAATTGAATTTCTGCAATCCTATTCCAGTCTGTCTTTGTCCATAATACGCCATGTGAGGATTATATTGGTTAACAGAATATGTTTGCAACCTTGTTTCAAACCTCTCAAGTTGAGAAATAACCTCATCATACTCTAGCTGTGGCTTGAGACAGTACATTGTTGTTCTGAATGTTTCATACTCAGGACCTAATCCTTCAAGTATGCCAAACATCCTAGTTATATCATCAACTGGCTTTCCAATTGCATTTAATTGGTCACAAATGCCTTTGAATTCTCGAAGATAGTCATTTAATGATCTGTCTCTTTTTCTGCAAGCTTGCAATTTACCTCTCAGCTCAAATTCTTTTGCAACAGATCTCTGTGTAAACCTATTTATCAGAACCTGCCATACTTCGAATGAGGTTTCTAGCCCAATTATTAAATTGAGAATGTTTTCAGAGACTGCACCACTTATCCAAGAAGATATCAACTGATCAGTTTTTATCCATTCCAAGTGGTTAGGATTCATTTCTTCACCTACCTCAGTTCGTATCATTTGAGCAGGAGGTAGTGTTTCACCATTAATAAAACCAATCGAGTCTTGACTCTTTAGAAATATACTAAAGTGAGCTTGCCATAACAGAAAGTTCTCTTCATTCAACTTGATTGTAACGAAGTTAGCTATATTCACATGAATAGGAAATGGATACTTCTGTAATCGAGTTGCCATTCTTATATGTTTAGATATCTTTGAAGACACAGAAGAGACAATCCTGTATACTTCGAAGATCAACTAATCCAGAATCAACAGGATCTTCATCATTTATTACTCATATTATCTCCATACGTCAAGTAGATAATAGATCTAGCATTCCTAGATCAGCTCTAATACCATGAGAAGAATCAGAATTGGTAAGATCACCTGTAACTGAGAGATTCAATCCTTTGTAGTTTGTTGAATCCAGATCAATCTGCTATATAGTTGTGTAAACATTTCTTCTTCATTGATGCTGAAACTTAATTGTCCCAAGCTGATTCATCTTGCAAGCCCCGTGAATCGGAAGATTACCATCTCTGTCATAATTGAGAGCACTGTTGGTGAATTTTCTTAGCATAAACTGGACTCCGTCACTGTAATCGACGTATGCTGCTGAATATAGCTGAGGGCCGTTTGCGGCATCTCTCAAATGGAAAAGCTCCTCCTTCCTTTCCGCCATCTCTTTCAGCAGACTTACATTAAAGGTGCTAAGGATCCCAAGGACCAGGACTCATGGTTTACTTTCTTAGGTGATAATGAATATGCTCGAACTTATGCTAAAAATCTTCTCATGCAGACAGCCTGAGTTTTTTCTTATCCTTGGATCAGTGAATGGAAAGATAATATCTCATTTCGAAACTTCAAACTAAAGTTACCGCGGCACTAACAGGGCACATGCCCTAAATCCTTGATGGACCAAATGGAACAGCAAGCAAAAGTGTGAGGATCTCCGAGTCCTCAGATTCGAATGCCAAATACAATGGGGAGCTTTCCTTCCTTGTTTGCCTAATGCAACGGTGCCGAGTCTGTGAGTACCACACAGGAACCACTTTAGAGAGACCATTCGTCAAAACTTGTAGGGGTGAGCCATGTGAGCAGTTTCCAAGGTTGATTTAATCTGGAACTTACCCTGCGTATTCTGAAACACACAACTATCTAAAAAAAATGTGCTCTTAAAAAAATAATTCATTCCATAACGAAAAACACAATGGAAATCATTTTTCAACTCGTTTTGAGTTTTAGCATAAGAAGACATAGCCATTTTCTGAAAAATGACTTATTATAAAATGTTTTTCCATTTCATCATATCTTTCTTGAAACAAATGGAGTTTTTATATTGTTCGCACGTCGACATTGATGCTTCACTCATATATGTGCTAATCAGTATTAAGGACACTAATGACCTACAAATTCTCTCTTTTACAGTTATATCATGATTAATTAATGAATTCAAATAAGAAGAAAGTAAAAGTTATGAATCGGATGGATTTCCTATTAAGTCCTTTAACTTAGACAATGTGATGTCCTTGGGGAATGTGTCTAACCCACCAAATAAAAGTCTTGACATCAAAATGAAACAGCTGAGCACGACAGAAAATTAACATAATTAAATACCGTCTTCCAAATTGCTATGGGAATAGAAATTAACTACGAGCTTACAATATAATCAACTAATATATCCACCATTCAAAGATAACAAATAAATTGAGTAATATAATTGCTGTTGAAACATCACACATCACATGGAATATGGGTTAGACACTTTGGGAAAAGTGTCAAAAAAGTCCTAAACCTTTTGCCTTTGTGCCGATTTAGTCCTAAACCTTTTTTTTGGTGCTGATTCAATCCTAAACCTTTTTACGTTGTGTCAATTCAATCATTTCCGGCCAATTTTGGCCGGATATTACTGACTGGACGCCGGTCGGCTGACGTGGTCTTATCGGTGCTAACGTGGACAACTTTTAATAATATATATATTTTTAATTTTAATTTTAATTTTATTTTTGTCTTTTTCCTCCAGCCGGTCGCCGGTCCGGCGACCGCCGAGGCGACACCGGGCAGGGGCGAGGCCAACCTCGCCGACCATCTCACCGGATTCGGCGAGGCGAGCCTTGCCCATGGCCGGCGAGGCTCGACCTCGCCGATCCGACCATGGGCGAGGCTCGCCCTCGCCGGATCTGGGTGAGGTTGAGCCTCGCCGGCCATGGGTGAGGCTCATCCTTGCTAGATCATGCGAGGGCGAGCCTCGCCCATGGTAGGTGAGGCTCGACCTCGCCGGATTCGGCGAGGGATGGCCATGGGTGAGGCTCGCCCATGGTCGGCGAGGCTCGCCCTCGCCGGATCCGGCGAGGTGAGCCTCGCCCATGGCCGGCGGGACTCGACCTCGCCAGCTCCGGCGAGGGATGGCCATGGGTGAGGCTTGTGCTCCCCGGCCATGGGCGAGATCCGGCGAGGGCGAGCCTCGCCCATAGCCGGCGGGGCTCGATCTTGCCGATCCGGTGAGGGATGGCCATGGGCGAGGCTCGCCCTCGCCGGATCCGGCAAGGTCGAGCCCCACCGGCCATGGGCGAGGCTCGCTCTCGCCGAATCTGCGAGGCAAGCCTCACCCATGGCCGGATCTGGCGAGGTCGAGCCTTGCTGGCCATGGGCGAGGCTCGCCTCGCCAGATCCGGCAAGGTCGGCCTTGCCCTCGCCGGCCGTCGCGATTCGGCGACCAGCTGGAGGAAAAAGACAAAAGAAAAAATAAAAATAAAAATAAAAATATTAAAATAATATTAAAAGTTGTCCACGTTAGCGCCAATAAGGCCACGTCAGCTGGCCGACGTCTAGTCAGTAAAATCCAGCGAAAATTGGCTGGAAATGACTGAATTGGCACAACGTAAAAAGGTTTAAGACTGAATCGGCATCAAAAAAAGATTTAGGACTAAATCGGTACAAAGGCAAAAGGTTTAAGACTTTTTTGGCACTTTTCCCTTTTTTATATGTATGCAATTTCTCTCCACTTATTGACATAAGATTTTGAGTTGGATATTCTAACATAGTATTAGGGTCAGATTCTGCTCTAGTTTACATGTGTGTCTGATGTCAAATTGCATAGTATTACATACTTTTTATAGACACGTTATTTTTGCTTTTACGTTGGAATTTCTAACAATCTCCAAGATAACTTGCATCTTATATACTATGAAACTTTATTGACTATTAAAGCTACAGTATACAATTTTTCACTCTATTATCGTGTTAGGAAAACAGCTGTACATATCCAAATTAATATTGAGAAAATACCTATTCTAGTAGCTGCAAAGTGAAAATTGAAAATTTGAATTTTCCCATCAATACATAAATTTGTTATTCAAAATTTCATCAAATACAACATTTGGGAGAATTATTAGAACAACGAAAAAGACTAATAACTTTGAAATTTGTAAACTGGAATATAAACGATGATCACCCTTTAACTCGAAATATAAATTTGAACACATTACTCAATCATTAATAAACTTGTAGATAACCATAGGAAGTAAATTGCAAGGTCCTTAATTCTTCAAAATTACAAAGGTTATTCTTGAATCTTGTTCAACAAGGTCAAAACCTAATTCCATAAAAATAGCATTCCAAAATGAAACGCACCAAAAGTAAAAGAATTATTAACAGAATACAATAAAAAGAAAAAGAAATAAATAAATAATAAACGGCATAGTAATAGGTTGACGTGAAGATATGGAAGAATTTTTTTTGGTCAAAGAATATAGAAGAATTTAAAAGTACACTTAAATGCCTGTACAACAATTTTTTTCTTTAATTAGATTTAAAATAAAATATATAGAGGAAAAAGGAAAAACTCAACTTCATAAAATTCTTGCGTTTGTTTGGCAAATGAAGGGCAAGAACATCTTTGCGAAAATGACAAAAAAAGAAAAAAGAAAACTAAAAATTTGAGGAGCAAGAGCTGGCAGCTCGATTGATCCGTGGCATTTACGGTGGATATTTGCAAGTTTCTGTCCTGGCGTCCCTTGTTAATGCATTAGAAGATATATAAATATATGGATGTATTAATAGGGAAACTAAGGAGAAAAGGAAAGAAAGGAAGAAAGAAAGAAAGGAAAAGAGTGGAACTCCTATTTCATTAAGGGGGAATATGGAAGATTGTGAAGAGTTTCTAATGAAAAGAGCCATTAATCGCATAAAATAGAAGGTTCGTATTGAATTTTTGATTAGTACAGAGTCCGATGAAGTTCTTAGAAGAACTCTCGGAATGGGGGATATGCACTTGTGGACTTTGACAAAGGTTTTATGGCTAAAACATCATCTAGAGGGGATCAATAGGTGATTTTGCGGAAATGAAACAATTTGAATAAATATTGTAACGAGACAACTTTTAATGAAGTGGTTAGATGTTACTAGTACACAATTTTATCACAAAAATGAAAATAATAAGAGATAGAGAATTGTACACTCAAGATTATAGTAGTTTGGTTTTTGCAAGCTTACATTCACTCTCCCACGCTACAGCCAATTGACTAGAATCCACTAATAAGAACCAATCAGAGGTTACAAGATTTGAGCTCTGAACACTCAAGCTCGTTTGTATAACTCATTACACACTTTCAACCTCTAAAAAGTTACGCAATTTTGCTCACAAAGACTAATGTATGTGATCACCGACACTTTTCAGACTTTGGAATTAAAAGCTTCAATTCTCGTAAATGCGAATTCTATTCCTTCTACTTTGAGACCACCTTTTACATTCCTCCTAGTCTAAGTTGACCGTTGGACATATATCCGTTGGTCCTGGATCTAGTTGAGAAGATCTGATGGCTTCAAGATTGCCAAGGTTTATGTTTCTCATAAGATTTGCTGCCCATACAGCAAGTCGGGTTTCCAAAAGTTGAGTGTTCATATGTAAGAAGAACAACTCGCCTTTTATAAGAAGTTTGAGAAAGTTTAGAATCTATAAGAATTTTATGAAAACTTTCCTTTTGAAACTCCTCCAAAATATAGCAAGTAATCCAGTCAATTTTCCACTAGCCGTTCCATGAGAAATTTAATCCTTCCTAGCCATTTGATAAAATATCCGAATAAGGAAGTATCATCCACAACTCTGATTCTGATTGCAAATGTCTAATTATGTTTCATCAGACTTTCCTTCTGAAAAATACTTTTAATCAAAACACAAAGTCCGTAGGTTTTGTCAAAACCTAACGAGGAAATCTTTTCCCAACAGTAGGTAACAGAGAAAGTATGACAATACAGATCCTATAAACATAATAAAGCCAAAAGACCAAACACAAGATTTGACAAATCTCCTGACTTTAGATACTGCCATATAGTAAAGGACCACAATACGCATAGCAGACTTGGAGGATGGGAATATCAAGGCTGATAAAACGACCACGATCTTCGCGAGGTAAAGGACTCCAACGGACAGAACAAGGTTCCCGAGCCAAGTAAGTTTGCTCACTGCAACAGTTACCGCTGCCAAAAAAGCCACTGACATGCCGATGAGAGCCATCAACAATAATGGCCCTGCTGAGTGGTAAGCTAGTTCTGCAACGTGGAAATCTCTACTGAGACCCCAGAGGAGGACTACGACTGCAAGAATGGAGCTGTACATGGCTAACATGTTGGAAATTACGAAAAGCTGAAACATTCCCTTATGCAACATAGTCGCTGTTCCTAGGTGGGGATCACTAGATGTGTTATATCCACCGGGCAAGGTGACCCCTGCAGTGAACGTGACGGAGACCACAAGCGTGGCCACTAGCAATAAAGTATTAACCCGGTCCTTGATCCATTCCGCTGGAGACGATTTGCTCTCTCCACTACCTTGTTCTCTCAGCAATAGAATGTCTCGATCCTCGCTTTGCAAAATACCAGCGACAATCAAAATAGCACGCCCTAGTAACTGCAAATGTCAAATCAGAGAATTAGCCATCATTCCCGAGCGCATTAGATTCAGTTAGAGTAAACACAGCCTGCAACGAAAATTACGCTACCACTGGATTTTCCGTTGACAAGCTTCTAGATTTCATGGCCACATCCAGGGCGGTCAACCCATCATTGTTGCAATGCTCCGAGCAAATCCCTTTGACCTTGGTCAAAGAGCGCATAACTTCGCAATGGTTGTGCATCGATGCCAAATGGAGGGGTGTGTTCCCATCGACATCTTTGGAATTCACCAGCTTCTCGATGATGACGGGCTCACTGCTTAACTCGAGTATGCATTGGACTGCATCGTCACTCCCGGCCTTGGCTGCAACGTGAAGAATATTCTGACCCTTTTTGTTTTTGATCTCTGCCAGGTCGGGCCACGTCTCTTTTATTAAAAGGCCGATTGTTCCAGACAGCGGATGTAGTTTCACTAGAGTTACCTTCATCACTACGAATGCCTTGATCTTGCGTTCGCAAGCAATGTGAATTGGGTAGGAGCCGTTTTTGTCCGTTTGAAGGGCGAGATAAGGGCATTTACTCAGCAGGATCTCCATTGCTTCAACATTTCCATCCCATGCTGCTGCGTGCAGTGGTGTCCACCCGTTTTCATCGCGCACGTGAAGTAACTTCGGAAGCTGATCTATAATTTCTTTCAATATATCTGACATTGTAGGTCATGGCACTTTTTAGGTTGGGTGCAATTAACTCATTAAATAATTATTGCTGTTACCTCCTGTAGAGTCTTTTGTTTTTTGACCAAATGCTATCATCAGGCGTTTCTCCAAATTGGACGAATATGAATTTTGAAAAAGAGCAGAAAGCAGTGCAGTTTACTTACATCTATGCTTTTTAGGACTAGAATTACGCATAAAAGTATTTATTACCTTTATTACTCTTCTTGAGCGCGGCCAAAACTGGTGACATGCCCTGTATCTTGACTGCATAAGCTTCATCTCGAGCGGATTCTTGCAAGAGAAGCTGAAGAATCTTCCAACGCTCCCCCTCGCACAGTCTCTCTCCAGAAGACTCGCACTTCTCGGTTGCCAGATACAATGGAGATATACCATCCCTGTTCTTCTGGTATATAATTTCTGAGTCTGTTCCCAAACGAATTAGCTTTTCTATTGCATTGAACCTCCCATCTTGAATGGCAACATGGAGCGCAGTATCCTCTGAGGAGTTTTTCTGGTTCACCGTGTTAGGAAAATGAATGAGAATGAGCTCCATGACATCAATTTTTCCAAAGCTTGCTGCTACATGAAGCAACGAATTTCCAGAGGGGGTGACCTGGTTGATGATTAGCGACAAAGCTAGTTTCCTCGACTCAGACACTTTTTCTAATGCATTGATGAATTTCTCGACATCCCCTTCTTTGGTGGCTTCATATAGGTCACGATCCATAATTTTGTTTAGATCACCATCTTCGAGCTGGTGTTGGTTATCTGGAGTCGGGACGTGTCTTTCCTTCAAATCTTCAAGCCTTGCTGCTACATGAAGCAATGAATTCCTGGAGGGGGTGACTTGGTCGAAGATTAGCGACAAAGCCAGTTTCCTTGACTCAGACAACCTTTCTAATTCATCGATGAATTTCTCGACGTCCCGTTTCTTTGTGGCTTCGTGTAGGCCACGATCCGTAATTTTGTTTAGATCGCCATCTCCAAGCTCCTGTTGGCTATCTGGAGTCGGGACGAATCTCCTCTTCAGAGCTTCAAGCCTTTCGTTTTGCGATGTGCATATTGCACTCCTGTCGATGCTCACAGCATGCTCCATTTCGGACTGCGGGAGTGGTTTGTTTTTTTTGGTGAACTCTTCCCCCTTTGTGTAGTAAGAATGCAGAGGGAAGAGAGCACTCAAACCCTTCAAAAGGTCGAAGCTTTCACGTGAACCCAACACCCGAGGAGACTCACCCCTGCCAATATCATTGACTTTAGACCCAACGACCAATTATCGATCAGCCCAAGAAGTTGTGAAGTCTTTGTCCAGTAAACCATGTCAATTACCCTGTCCAAAAATAATGAAGAACACAAGTTTAAATATAATTTCTACATTATGATTGATATTACACTGTTGATAAAACAAGTCTATTCGGTATTCTTTAAATCATTTCAGAGAATATCATTGACTGACCTTGAATAATGTCGTCCCTGTCATAAAAACATGCTTCGCCCTCAATTAGCGATCCACCAATTGATGAAAATCAATCCACTAGACAAAAGAACCGGGAATAATACCCCATCATAATGTCTCACACCCCATGGTGTTAATATATCTATGATATAGGAAAATTCACATGAATTAGAGTGAACTAATCGATTGGTCACTCTCAAGTCTCAACTAACTTAATTTTGTCCTCTCTTCTCAATATATCATTTTTCTTCCGCCAGTCTGGTTAGAGAGAGGAGCACCGAATTTGTGCATCCACTAGTGTCCTTTGTCATTATAATAAATTCACTCTTAATACAACCAAAAAAAAAAAAAATCACTTTTAAATACAAATTTGATTCTCAAAGTTGTATTTGATGGGATAACATAAGGAGAAAAGGAATTTATCCTTTGGACTTGAATCGGAAGATTACTTTCATAAACAGGTAAACTAGGTAATTCATCTAGTTGAATAATCCAATGATTAGATCAATTCACTGTTTATTCTCATAGACATAGCGTCTGTTTCTCCACGGTTCCTATGTTTAAGTTGTTATATGATCAATAATATATACGGCAAGAATAAAAGCACATTTATGGGTCAAATATGAGAGCTATGGGGTGAATGTTATTTTTATTTCTTGTTTAGATGGTAAATGTTGTTTTTTTTTTGGTCGAAAGTAATATATGCATTCGATTAAGTAGTCTTAGAACACAACGATGGATTACAATCTGAACATAAAATTTCCCATAGAGGTAGAGGGGCTGTATGCGCCCAATTTAGAGGAAGCTTCTTTGCTCGATGTATGCGTACCAGCCAATCTGCAACTTTGCTTGCATCACGAGGACAATAGGTTACTGAAACGTTGTTGCACAGGGATATCTCTTCTCGACAGCGTTGAATAATTTCTTGTAAATTCCAAGGTGTCTCGGCTCGGCCCATGACGAATTCCACCACCGCTAAGCTGTCGCTTTCACAAGTCCATTGAACTTCTTGACTTCTGGTGTCTTGCACGTGTCTCGACTTTAAGTCTTTGAGATAGCATATCCCATGTAGAAGTGCTTCGGCTTCCGTGTGTGATGCCGAGGAGGAAACCCTAGCTTCTGCTGTGAAGCCATCGACGACGCACCCAGCTCCATCCCTGGCGATTCTGGCAACAGAACAAAGGAACTCACCTGGAAGCCATGACGCATCTACGTTCAGTTTCATCTCCCGACTTCTTGGTGGTGTCCAACTCACTAGTAAGTGTTGAGTTGTGTTTTGGTCTTTCTGGTTCTTCGACCATCTGCTGAAGGTAATATTCTGGGTTTGTGCGAGATCGAGGATATCCGTCGGTTTGGGAGCCTTTGCTCTGAAGATCCATGAGTTTTGAGCCTTCCAGATCTGCCACAGAACCCCTGCAATGAACTCCCGAGCAGGTAATTTCTTTCTTGAGTCGAAGACCTCCAGTAGCCATTGATCAAGTCTCTTGATTTGTTTCATAATGTTCGTTCCCTGCAAACGATTATCCTTCCAGATCTGTTTAGTCCACTTGCAAAAAAGAAAAAAGATGTTCGGTGGTTTCAACTTGCGCGTAACACATCTGACATAATGGATCTGGGGTAATCTTTCTTTTGTAGAGATTCTCCCTTGTGGGAACAGCGTTTTGACAGATGCTCTAGAGAAAAGTTCTGATTTTCGGTGGGACTGAGAGACGCCAGATCTGTGTCCATAAGGTACGTGGAGGCTGGTATGAACAAGTGGCTTTGTTTTGATTTAGTTTGATGGTCGATAAATGGGCCCTGTTATATCCACTCTTCACCGTAAATTCCCCTTTACCGTTTCCTGTCCATACTCTGATATCGGGTTTGGGGTTTTGACTCGGGGGAATGGCTAGAATCTCGTTTGCTATGTTGTCCTCGAAAAGTTGTTGAATGAGTGGCCGATTCCAAGTTCAAGAATCTTCATTAATCAGACCTTCCACCATGGTAGGTTTTGATTGATTTACTTGTCCTCCTATTGACCCCTGTGATAACCATTTATCCTCCCTGATTTTAATAGATTTGTTGTCCCCGACTAACCATTTGATATATGCTTTGATTGTGTCTCGGCCCAGCAGCATACTCTGCCAGCCCCAAGATGATCGTTGACCCTTTTGTGCAGTCCAGATATCGCCATGAGGAAAATAGATTCCCTTTAAAACTTTGCTCCATAATGCATTCGGGGAAGTATGTAATCTCCATGCTTGTTTACCAAGCATTGCACAATTGAAGGTAATTAAATCTTTAAACCCCATCCCTCCTTCATCCTTTCTATTTTTCAGAACTTCCCAGTTCTTCCAATGTGTCCCCTTCTTTGTATCTCCTTTCTGCCACCAGAATGAAGCTATTCGCCTTTCAATTGCTCTGCAGATGGACACTGGCAGCTTAAAGATCGACATGGCATAGGTTGGTATGGCTTGCACCACACTCTTAATCAAAACTTCCTTTCCTGCTTCGGTAAGTAACTTTTCCTTCCAACCCTCCAGCTTTGAGTTTACTATGGCTAATATCCATGCAAAAATTTCTTTTCTTGACTGTCCCCATTTTGTAGGATACCTAAATATTTACCTGTCTTTTCAAAAACAGGCACTCTCAGTTCTTGGGCCATGTTCCTCTTGAGTGGTAAGGGACAATTCTTGCTGAAATAAAGTGTAAGTGTCAAATTTTCAGCTTGCCCCGTTGCATAACAATACTGATTAAGTGTAAGTGTCAAATTCTAACATTCCATTATAGTGCCATCCAGGAAAAAAATAACGTCATCCGCAAAAAGAAGGTGAGATAGCTTAGGACAGGACTTGTTTAGCTATATGCCTTTTATGCTGCCTTCTGTGACTACTTTTTGCATCAGCCATGTTAACACATGTGTGATTAAGATGAACAAATAAGGTGACGGGGGATCTCCTTGTCTGAGACCTCTGGATGGGCTGAAGAAAGGGGTAGGTTCTCCATTGAGCTTGACATTGAAAGTCACTGTTGTTATGCATTGCATTATTAGAGCCACCCATTTCTCAGAAAAACCCATTTTCAGCATGCAATCCCGAACAAAATCCCATTCAATTCTGTCATATGCTTTCTGCATATCTAATTTTAGTACTGCCTGATGTTTTTTCTTTCTTTTGATAATGCGCAGCTGATTAATGACATGGCTTTCTTACTTTGTGCCCTCGCCATTGAAGCGATTCTTTTTTTTAAATAATCTAGAAGGACAAGTTTAGGGGTCTCACTATCTAGAACTTATTAAACACCCTGCAAATCCTATAAACAAGAGGAAAAAGGATCGATCTCGAGGGAAAATGACCATTCCAAGCAAAACAGAAACTAAAGGAAAAGAAGAGGAAAAGAATTACCATTGAGATTTTGGCACTCGCATGTTGGACTATGATCAAAGAAATACTTAATTGTGTGTGCGTTTTGCAAAAAATAAATGATTTAAAAAATATTTTTCAAAAAATGATAGGTTTATTGCTTACAAAAATGTACGAATGACGAATATTTTCATTGTTCATAAAAAAAATTTAGACATAAATTGTTGTCGATAATAAATGTATTTTCCATTGACACATTATTTTAAGCAATAAGAGTAATTATTTTCTGCAAAATATTTTTCAAATCATTCATTTTTTGTGAAATAAAGGAAGTCTTAGTGAAAATAAGTTTTGCCATGTTTTTAGATTGAAAAGATGCCAATTCCCATTATATTGGTTGAGAAAAAAAAATCTTGATTGACGCAGTATAGGTTGGAGGTGATTTTGCCATTCAGAAAGAGATTCTTGTTGGTGAAGATGTTTTCTTTTTCGAAGGGACAAAAAAAAGTAGGAATATGAGAGCCGGGTAATCAAAAGTCAGTTCATTTGTAATAATGGTTTTACATTTTTGTTTCCATCCTTGGCGGAGTAAAACTTATTAAATGAATATAACTATGTTTCCAATTGTTAGAAATCATTAAATTATCATCAAACGGATTAAAATTATTAACATTTCTGTGCTTCTTTTTATGCTTAATAATTTAAGAGCACCAGCGTAGAGACGATTTTTTTTTTTTTTTTTTTTGGGTCGAATGTAGAGACTTGATTATCTAGACATTTATTAAACACCCTGTAAATCGCAAAAACTAGAGGGAAAAAAGTTACTGGTTAGGGAAAATGATCTTCCCAGGCAAAAGAGAAAGAACAAGAAAAGTAGAGGAAAAGATATATTGTTTGAGACACGGCACTCGCACGTTGCGCTATGATTAAAGAGATGAAAAAGAAAAGTTGCTTTGAAGAAAAAGGTTGTTTTGCTTTCACGTTTCTAGATGGAAAACATGCCAAAACCCATTTCAGTCGTAGAGAAATAAAAAACCTTTTTGTCATAGAATAAATTGGACGGTGAATTTGCCAATCAAAAAGAGATTCTAGTTATGGAAAAATGACCTCCACGTTTTGCAACAAAACCTACGATTTGTATGATTCTGCCCAACAGGACAGTTAAAAGTCTCAAGTAACAACTTATTGGCAAATGGAAGTTATGTGAATTTGAAAAAATTAACCAAAAACCTCAATTATGTCTCACATCGATATCAATATACCAAAGTTTTTTCTCACGTTATCAATATCCCCAAGTTTACATTGCAAATTTGGGAAGAACTTGGAGAATGACTTTGTTATTTTCGACTTCCATGATGTCCCTTTTTTGCTAAATAATTTGCCGAGTGTTGATGCTGATGGGGGTATGCCCCCATACTGTGAATGTTTTTGTTTGATGAAATTCTCTTTTTACCGAAAAATGATCTTCTCAACCTGTTTACTACCTTTTCGTTTAGAAAATTCAAAATCAACATTAGCAATAATTGAAGTACGGAATTTTCCTATTATTTTCAGTAGATTTCACACTGTAAATGTGAGTATGAGGATATGAACAACTAATAATTTTCCTTTCCCTTTTTTTATTTTTAATTTCATTTATCCTTTTTTTCTTTTGAGTTTTTTTAATTTTTTTTATTTTTGATGTGGTGCTTGGCAGGCACCACATTGGGACCACGTGTCTTAGGAAACTAACAAAAAAGTCACATTAGTATATCCCACTAGCCAAATTAACCAGAGTTTAATAGAGAGATTTTATTGTATCAATCTGACAACTAGTAAAACTTCATTGCACCGGATGAAATTATTAAACTTTCTACTTTATTATTTCATATTTAATAAAATTTTGTTTACTTCTCCCACAATGATATCTATGCTACCTCGTTTCGACTGTATTGCATTATGTATCATTTGATAACCAAAAAATCCCCTACCCTTTTTGTTTCTTTTTGGAGTCAAATCGAATTTCTAATGGAGGAATTTCAAGGATATTTAGAACTAGATAGATCTAGACAACATGACTTCCTATACCCACTTATTTTTCGAGAGTATATTTATGCACTTGTTCATGATCATGGTTTAAATAAATCGATTTTGTTCGAAAATGCATGTTATGACAATAAATCTAGTTCAATAATTGTGAAACGTGTTTTCTACAGATTCGGTAGTAACAAGAACTCAGATTTACACTCCAGTCACTAGCCCTGCCTTCGGCATCCCCCTCTTTCGTGATAAATTTTAGTGCTTCAGATATACTTATCTCATAATTATATTTTGTATCAGATTACTCATTTGTATCTAAGACACTTTGTCGCCTATACTAGCTCAATTATAACAGCTTGTTATGAACATTTCTTGAATATAGCTGTTGCTCAAGCAAGTGATACAGATTGAAAGTGTGCACCATTATAAAAATAACTATGACTTATGCTCCTGAACTTCATGTAGGCACGCTGCATTGGTCGTTGTATAATAAATTTAGAACTTTTTGGATAATTATCCCGATAACAAATGTTGGGGCCCATGGAAGAGCCTACGGCAATAGTTGCTGGAGTAAAAATTAATTCATTTGTGGTAATGATTTGATTAATTTTTCCATCTTGACAAAGTAAAAATTATTAAATGGATATAATTCTGCTTCAAAGTGTTAATAATCATTAAGTTATGATCAAACGGATTAACGGCATTAACGTTCTTGTGCTTCTTTTTATGCTTAAACAAAGTTTTATACTTTTTTTGGAGGTCACCCGTAGAAGAAGGGTGGCCGTTAATTGTTAGTCACATTTGATGTATTATTCTTGTCCGAACACAACATGTTTTCTCATTGGAAAAGAAAATAAGATGGCGATGGAATTGACCGAATCTCCGGTCCATCATTTATCATGAGACAACAACAGTAGCATTGCTAAGATTTGCTTTAAATTGACCAACCAAGATATTTCCATTCTCATGTATTCATTAGGGGTTGTGACCATACATATTCAATATTTATATCTATCCCTTAGTGAACTCATTTAGCCATCGTGCCGAGCTCGTGTACTCTTCAATGCCAAACCGTATCTCTATTTCAGAATTTACTTGCTCCAATTGCTCTTCACAATTTTTTGGCTGAAGTGATGATGGTTAAGTAATTATCAGTGTAGTCTTGGCTTTGATTTGAGTTCTCTTTAACTAGCTGTGGGCGGAAGTCGACAACTTAATGCACATTTTATTTGCGTCATTTTACGCTATTCAGATTCTAATTTCTTTGTCTTCTCTCTGCTTGGGGTCTCGATTATTCTGTCACAAATGACGAATCCATAGTCACCAAAATTGACTTGACTCTCCCCTTGTATTTTGGATAACCAGATATCAATAGTGCTTTCGTCAATTCATGGTAGACTAACAAAGTCACAGGAGATTTACCGGTAAGGGATCCGAGTTCAGGACAAGTGTTTTGACTCTATGGTTCTGTTGCTGTTTGTGATATTTGATCAAACTCCCTCGTGCCCAGAACGGACATGATATACTTGTGTCACGGATTGCGAAAATACTTGTTGGCCTATAATCTTTTTCTCAGGCTTGCTTGTTAGGATAAGCCCTCTTTTTTTTTTTTTTTTTTTTTTTTTTTTTTTTTCTGAATCCTGTCATTGATCACTGCGTACGAGGCAATTCTGTGGCACGCCGGTGGATCCTATTTTAACGGAATCAAGCAATTCCATGGTATGTCAATGAATCCTTCCAACTTAGAAGGGGGAGGTGGGGGGTTCAAATCCCCACTTTCTCAGGGGATTAGGGTGGGGACGATTAAGTTTCAAGAGTAGGTTTCGACTTCTAAGCCCTGCAAGGAGGCGGGACAAAAGTCCGAGAGTGAGTGTTAGAGTAGGAATAGAGTAGAACTAACAAAAAAAAATGATCATTTTTTTAACTGGGTAGATAGCTCTCGTTTGGTCAATGACATCCCATATTCCATTTCGAATGAAAGAAATTCTATTGAGTGATAAATTAACTATCACTCATATCCAGATACTCACTCATTGTATGGTTACTACTTTTGTGGGTTTTGTCGACGCAAAATGGTTTAGTCATTGCAAATGGTATCGAAGCATGACCTCATCCAGTATATGTGTGGTTCATGGACGGAGTGGGCCCGCACGAGATACTACGAGGGTAGAGAGTGCTCGTCCAAGGAAAGGGTTTGGGTAGTGTGTGACTTTTTGCAAACTTTTAAAAATGATGAAGGGGGTAGGAATGGAATAGTCTACATATTAAATAGGGAGATGATTCAAGCCTACTTTAATAAGGATGTGAGTTACTTAAATGGAGGAATTATGTCATTCCAAATTCTGCATCCAAGGGGAGATGTTCAGTTGAGTGATATATAAGCTAATGTCCACCCTAGATATTGACTACCTTGTGCAATTACTTATTTAGAGTACTCCTTTTCGGGAAGGACCCATGTGGAATGATCTGGGTCGTAATTAGTTGATCAAGGACGAACTTCTTTTGGTATTCTATTGAGTGCACCAAGTAACTTATAGTATTTCCTAAAATGCAAAAATAAGGGACCGTTGATCAGATCAAGAAAATGCCTAAATCTGTAAGTTTAATTAAAGACCAAACTTCCCATTAGACGATTCAGTTCTATATATACTAATTTATTAAAAATTTTCATTTGCTTTATATCAGTGGCAGCCTTGATTTTTTGTCCTTTCATGTACCTTTTCTGTTTCATTGGAATCGATTTATTACAAAAGGGATTTTTCATTGGGAGTGAGACAAACATACCTCACCCAAAATAAAAAATTTAAAGCGGGGATATGCAATCCTTCAAAATACATAATGATAGAAAGACTGGAAAATAAAATTTACCTAATCACCAGAATTTAGGCCTTTGTTTGGTTTAAATACAAGTAATCCCCTCAATATCTCAAATTCTGTTGATTTTGGTTCTCAAAGTTGCATTTGATCGGATAACATATGGAAAAAGGGTTTTTACCTTTGATTGACATCAGTACTCCTGAGAGAAAGACAAGAATTACACTTGACAATTGTGTAAAAAGCGAACCTACTCCCTCTAAGATGCTCCTCTGGCCCGATCTTTGTAGTCATGAACGAAGCGATGCCATCTTTCGAGGTATTAACTTACATTATTACATTATCATTAGACAGGAGCAACTGCATAAAAAAAATTAAAGAAATTGGCCGGGGGGCTAATTTGAGAACTCGTTTTTTATTTTTATTTTTATTTTTTCTGGGTAAACCTCTGACCTGGCTCAAGATAATTTAGCAAAAATATCTTCCGAACAAGGTGGGCCGTGCTGAAGACCAATCGGGCTGATCTCTGCATTGACCTTTATTCTGGTGAGACCCCACATCCTATTTTCTCTCTAATCTTGCATTCATTGTCAGAGTACCGGTGCTGAACTTTGATGGAGCGAGGCCTCTGCATCAATAGCTTGTTGCCTAGGTCCTTTCATGAATAGAAGAAATATATCTTCCAAATTTGGTCGGCCTTGATTGAGACTAATCGGATCTGGTCCCAGGCACCTCCTCCTTTTACGAGGTATTTCCAAGAGTCAAATATCGTCCTACTATATGAGCCTTTTGTCGCAATGTTTTAGATAAATTTTCCCAGTTTTACCAGCTGTGTCTGAGAGAGACGTTCATATGATGCAAGTTAATCATACCCAGCCCCCTACCAGTTCTACTTCTAGTAGAATAAATGAGGATAAATTTTCCCAATTTTACCAGCTGTGTTCGAGAGAGACGTTCATACGATGCAAGTTAATCATACCCAGCCCCCTACTAATTCTACTTCTAGTAGAATAAATGAGGCCTGGAGAATAAAAAAAAAAAAACTTTATTAATCTTTCCCAATTTATATTTCCTTCTTATTTTTCTATGCATCATTATTGCTTATTGTATAAATACTTGACAACACGGCGCATGGGACATGAATTGTCATATCTTTAGTAAAAATTTCCTATTAGACTCTTAATACACTTATTACTACTCATATTACTTTGCTTGAAATTAGCTATAACTTAGTGCTCATAATAGTTTTCTACAACTTAATAATCTAGGGATACGAATATAGATGTCTCACTATCAGGGCATTTATTGAACACCCTGCAAATTCCAAATTCTGGAGGGAAAAAGGTTACTTTTTAGGGAAAATGACCTTCCCAAGCAAAAGACAAGGAAGAAGAAAAGTACAGAAAAAGAAATATAATTGAGATTCAGTCCTCACATGTTGTGCTATGATTAAAGATATTTAAAAGAAAACTTGCTTTAATAAAAACTTGTTTTGCTTTCACGTTCTAGATAGGAAACATGCCAAAAACCATTTCAATCGTAAAGAAATAAGAATTTTGATTGTCGTAGTATAAATTTGACGGTGAACTTGCCAATGAAAAAGAGATTCTTGTTGTGGAAAAAAATGAACCCCGGCGTTTCGAATCAAATCCTACGGTTTGTATATATTTGTAATTTAAGTATTAAATTTATTAAATGATTTCTAAAGGGTAGACGCCCCAATGTCTGCTCCCCATGATGTTGTATGTATATAAATGTAGCGAGGGGGCATTATGGCATTCAAGAGAAGTCCAGACAGGGTCCTATCGCATGGCTCATATTATACCTCTTAGCAGTACCCTTCTTTTCTCTCCTCAAGTGGGCCCCGCATCTTCTTTTTCTTTAGTGAGACCCCCACATCCTGCATCCTTTCTCTTGAATATCATGTTAGAGTATGTTTGGGCAGAGGCATCTGCAACAAATTGAGCTCGTTGCCTAGGTCTCTTCCCTGAATGAAAATTACCTTCCGAGTGAGGTGGGGCTAGATCGGGACTAACTGGGTCCGGTCCCCGCAACTTTTTTTCCGAATTATGCTAAGGTCTTTCCATGCATAAAATATTAAAATATCCTCGTGCCATAGGAGCCCTCCTCACCAATTTTACTAGCTTGGAACAAAAAGGACATTCGTGTCATACTCCATTTCCCTTTAATTCTACTTCTGAGAGAATAAGTGAAGCTTGGGAATTCTTATTTACTTATTTTTTTTGAAAAACGAAACTGTTTTCAATCTTGCCCAATTTGTAATTTACTTCCTTTTTTGGTGTCCGTCATTATTGCTTTACTTACTGAAATGGCATAGGGCACATGAGTTGCCACCTCATTTAGTAAAAAAGTTTTTTAGCAAATTCTTAGCATGAATAGCATTACTCATTTTACTTTTCTTGAAATTAGCTATAACTCAATGTTTATAGTAGCTTTCAGCTATCTTCTCCAACTGTTGAGGACTCGCGCTCGTTATTGAATATTCGGTTTGACCCATAATTATTCAATCCACTTGCAAGTGCACGAGCCTCACGACATAACTTGAATTTGTAGCCTCATGGAAGATATTGTTATCCTTTATTACACACTCGATGCATTTGCAAGCCTTTCTAGTATGAATAAAGTTTGGTCGAGTTTGGACACAATGACTTCATCCTTATTTTTTTGTTTTCCTTTAGGAAGGTAAAAGGGTAACGACACTATTTCATGGAGTCTACAGAGGAATATTCGAAACGATCAAGAGGAGTTCTGGAAGTGGAAGGGGATCAATAGGCAACAAATGAGATATTTACTAAATGAATGGATTGATAGTTTTCCATGTCTCTGTCCCTTGCTTTCACTGACTCTTTCATTGTCCATTTCTCAAGACACTTTTCTCCAATTATTCTTCTATCTCTTTTACTTTCTCTAGTGTTTTAAACATATTTTTCCTTTCTTAAATTGGGTGCTCATAAGTTGATGAATCATAACTTAGCATCACAAGGAAGATGTGAATTATTAGATTAAATTGGTTCTGGACAAATGGGATTTTGTAGAATTTTGTATTATATGTGTAATCAGTATATTGGAAATTGAAATGTTTTCTTATTAAGCATTGTTAACAGATATCTAAGAGATATCCATTGATAAGGCCTTAATAAACATAAGAATATTTATTTGTCATAGATGTGGACAGAGGTCAAAAGATTCCCTATAGCTAACGGTGGACTCATATTTATGTTTGTCTTTTTCGCTATAGATGTTGATAGTGAAGGGAACCAATATATAATATGGTTTACGAATTTTTAATTTATTCAATATAGTTCATGAACTTTTCATATATGTTCAACTTAGGCCCTGACTACATTAAACATTTTAATACAGTTCAAAGACTGTATTAATTATATATCAAAAGTTTAAGGATTACATTAAACAAATTAAAAATTCAAGGACCACATTACGTATTGAGCTAAATTCATAAATTATATTGAACATATTAAAAGTTCATAAATTAAATTACATATTATGTAAAAATTCAAAAACTATTTATGCCGGTATCTTCCGATTGGGTGCGGCCTCACGTCTTCTTTTTTGTCCCAACTATACGAGGTCTTTTCATGCATATGAAAATATCTCTTGGTTGCATCCTACTTTTCTCTTCTCAAGTGGGCCCGGCATCTCCTTTCTCTTTGGTGCGACCCCCTCATCCTTGCATTCTTTCATGAATATAATGTCAGAGTACAGGTGATGGACTTTGATTGAGCGCAAGGCATCTGCATTGAGTTAAGCTTGTTGCCTAAGTCTTTTCATGAACAAAAATTATCTTCCGAATGAGGCGGGCCTAGATCGGGACCATTTGGGTCCAGTCCCCGCAACTTTCTTTCCCAATTATGCTAGGGTCTTTCCATGCATAAAATATCCTCGTGTCATAGGAGCCCTCCTCACCAATTTTGCTAGCTAGGCACAAAAGAGGCATTCGTGCGATGCAACTTAATCATACTCTGTCCGCCTCTAATTCTACTTCTGGTAGAGTAAGTGAAGCTTGGGAATTTTCATTTATTAATTTTTTTGGAAGAAGAAACCGTTTTTTATCTTTGCCCAATTTGTAATTTACTTCATTCCTTGGTATGCATCATCATTGCTTTACTTACCAAAGTGGCATAGGACACGTGAGTTGTCACTTCATTTAGTAAAAAATTTCTTAGCAAACTCTTACTATGTATAGCATTACTCATTTTACTTTTCTTGAAATTAGCTATAACTCAATGCTTATATTAGTTTTCGGCTATCTATTCTAACTGTCAAGGACCCACGGTCATTATTGAATATTCGGTTTGACCCATAATTTTTATGTCCACTTGCATGAGCCTCATGACATAACTTGAATTTGCAGCCTCATGGAAGATATTGTTATCCTTTTTATCACTAGGTTATTACACACTCAATGCATTTGCAAGCCTTTCTAGTATGAATGAAGTTTGCTTGAGTTTGGACACAATGACTTCGTCCTTTTTTTTTCTTTCTTTTTTTGGGATGGTAAAAGGGTAACGGCATTATTTCATGGAGTCTACAGAGGAATATCCGAAACGATCAAGTGCAGAAGAGTTCTGGAAGTGGAAGGGGACCAATAGGCAACAAATGAGATATTTACTAAATGAATGGATTGATCGTTTTCCACGTCTCTGTCCCCTGCTTTCACTGACTCTTTCGTTGTCCATTTCTTAGGAAACTTTTCTCCATTTATTCTTCTATCCCTTTTACTTTCTCTAGTGTTTTAAACATGTTTTTCCCTTCTTAGATCGGGTGCTCATAAGTTGATGAACCATAACTTAGCATCATGAGAATGATGCGAATTATTAGATTAAATTGGCTCTGGACAAATGGGATTGTGTAGAATTTTGTATTTTATGTGTAATCAATATATTGAAAATTGAAATATTTTCTTATTAAGCGTTGTTAACAGATATCTAAGAGATATTCCTTGATAAGGCCTTACTAAACATGAGAATATATATTTGTCATAGACGTGGATAGAGGCCAAAAGATTCCCTATAGCTAACGGTGGACTTGTATTTATGTTTGTTTGTCTTTTCGCTCTCAAGTAGCAAACTTCTCTTACTTTTCAATAACTTACAATGATGCCGCTATCATATGGATAGTGAATGTCTTTTAGCTCTCTAGTAGCAGACTCCTCTTACTTTTCGACAACTTACAATGATGCTGGATAGTGAAAGGGATCTATATGCAATGTGGTTGTTGAAATTTTAATTTATTCAATGCAGTCCTTGAACTTTTTATACATGCTCATTATAGGCCCTGACTACATTAAACATTTTAATATAATTCAATAACTATATTGAATATGTATCAAAAATTTATGCCCTACATTAAACAAATTAAAAATCTAAGGACCATACTATGTATTGAACTAAAATTTAAAAATTATATTAAATAAATTAAAAGTTCATGAATCAAATTATATATTATATAAAAGTTCAAAATTATTTATATATTATCTTTAATTGTATCTTTTGATGGGGTGGTCCCCGCATCTTCTTTTTGTCCCAACTATACGTGGTCTTTAACTGCGTATAAAAATATCTCTTAGCTGCATCCTACTTTTCTCTTCTCAAGTGGGCCCCGCATCTCCTTTCTCTTTAGTGGGACCCCCTCATCCTTCGTATTCTTTCTTGAATATAATGTCGGAGTACAGGTGATGGACTTTGATTGAGCGCGGGGCGTCTGCGTCGAGTTGAGCTTGTTGCCTAGGTCTTTTTATGAACAAAAATTATCTTCCGAATGAGGTGGGCCTAGATGGGGACTAATCGGGTCCGGTCCCCACAACTTTCTTTCCCAATTATGCTAAGTCTTTCCATGCATAAAATTTACACTTGTGCCACAGGAGCCCTCCTCACCAATTTTACTAGCTACATACAAAAGAGGCATTCGTGCGATGCAACTTAATCATACTCTGTCCTTTTTAATTCTAATTCTGGTAGAGTAAGTGAAGCTTGGGAATTTTCATTTATTTATTTTTTTTGGAAAAAGAAACCATTTTTTTTTATCTTGCCCAATTTGTAATTTACTTCCTTCTTTGTCATGCATCATTATTGCTTTACTTACTGAAATGACACAAGACACGTGAGTTGCCACTTCATTTAGTAAAAAATTTCTTAGCAAACTCTTAGCACATATAGTATTACTCATTTTACTTTTCTTGAAATTAGCTATAACTCAATTCTCAAACCGCCAAGGACCCATGCTCATTATTGAATATTCGATTTGACCCATAATTATTTAGTCCACTTGTAAGTGCAGGAGCCTCATGACATAACTTGAATTTGCAGCCTCATGGAAGATATTGTTATCCTTTTTATCACTAGGTTATTACACACTCAATGCATTTGCAAGCCTTTCTAGTACGAATGAAGTTTGCTTGAGTTTGGACACAATGACTTCATCCTTCTTCTTTCTTTTTTTTCCTTTGGGATGGTAAAAGGGTTACTACATTATTTCATGGAGTCCACCGAGGAGTCTCCGAAACAATCAAATGTGTCATCAATGAGAGGAGTTCTGGAAGTGGAAGGGGATCGATAGACAACAAATGAGATATTTACTAAATGAATGGGTTGATAGTTTTCCATGTCTCCGTCCCCTGCTTTCACTGACTCTTTCGTTGTCCATTTCTCAAGACACTTTTCTCCAATCGTTCTTCTGTCCCTTTTACTTTCTCTAGTGTCTTAAACATGTTTTTCCTTTCTTAGATCAGGTGCCCATAAATTGATGAACCATAACTTAGCATCGTGAGGAAGATGCAAATTATTAGATTAAATTGGCTTTGGACAAATGGGATTGTGTAGAATTTTGTATTTTATGTGTAGTTGGTATATTGGAAATTGAAATGTTTTCTTATTAAGCATTGTTAACAGATATCTAAGAGGTATTCGTTGATAAGGCCTTAATAAACACAAGAATATTTATTTGTCATGGACGTGGACAAAGGCCAAAAGGTTCCCTATAGCTAAGGGTGGACTTGTATTTATGTTTGTTTGTCTTTTTGCTCTCTAGTAGCAAACTTCTCTTACTTTTCGATAACTTACAATGGTGCCGCTATCATATGGATAGTGAATGTCTTTTAGCTCTCTAGTAGCAGACTCTTCTTACTTTTCGATAACTTACAATGATGCCGCTATCATATGGACATTGAAAAGGACCAATAAACTCCCGGACTCAAAGAGAGAACAAAACCTGATAAATTATTCAAGATAATAAAAATAAGTATTGAGTAAAGGGAAAATATTATCTAAAACTCTAAATTATATTATTATGACATTACTACTCTAAACTTTTTATTATATCATCAATACCTTCAAACTTATACCAACGTGATAACAATACATTTATTTCAATTCTGTCAAAGACGACCATTAAAAATCTTACATAGCAGCTTGTAGGCAAATGGAAGTTAAATGATCTGAAAAATTCTAGAAAAAAATTTAATTTGTGCCTACTTTGATATCAATACACAAAATTTTTTTCTCGTGTAACAAATACCCCAAAATTTACAATTTGGAAAATTGGGAAGAATTTGGAAAATGACTTTGTTATCTTCGACTCCCTCAATGTACCTTTCTTGCTACATAATTCGCCGAGCGTTGCTATTGATGGGGGTATGCCCCCACTATTATGAATGTTTTTGTCGAGGATTATGCTTTTGTTTGATGAAAGTCTCTTTCTATCGAAAAAGATCTTCTCAACCTGGTTATTACCTTTTCATGCAGAAAATTCAAAATTAACTTACCAATGATTAAAGTACGTAATTTTCCTATTGTTCCAGTAGATTCCCACACTGCAAAGCTGAATATAAGGCTATGAACAACTATGTGAAAATTTTCACATTTGTAGTCACCTTTTGGAGAAAAGGCTAAGTAAGGAGAAAAGGAAAACGAGAGAAGATGGAAATTTGTTTGGGTCGCCTTTTGGAAAAAGCAAATTTAAAGAGAAGGGAAAAGAGAAAAGATTTTCAAGCATAATTTTCTAAAAAAAGAAAATCTCAACTTTAGGTCAAATTCTGTCCATATTTTTATCTAAAAAAAGAACCAAATTTCAATCTAATCTCAAATTTTCCCACATGTATAAAAATCACTATTAATTTCTTCAAAATCATTGACATCAAGGTCAATAGAGGTTCAGAGCGTCTTCATCAACACCTTGTAAAACCTATAAACAAGGTCATGTTAATAATCTTGAAATAATCAAAAGGGATATTTGGACGAGTGGACAGCAATAATAAATCTCTTATCGGCTTTGATGTATATAATTTTAAAGAAATCAGTAATGATTTTTACCGTATCGATAGATTTGGGATTAGAGCGAGAGTTAAGAATTTTTTTTAGCAAGCCAAAAATTTAGAGCAAGACGGAGATGTTTTTAGGAAATTAACCCACACTCTTCCTGATTGCCTTTTGGAAAAAGGCAAAGTAAGTCTGATAGGAAAGAGAGAGAGAAGATGACAAATCAACTGAAGGATAATAATATTGCCCGCCACTTGTAAAGAGAGAAGGCAAAATAGATGAGGGTTTGTCTTGGTAGATTTTAATATTTTGCCTTTGTTTAATTTAATATCGTGCAAATGATCCTCTTGAGACCCCAGAGCTTCTTTAAGGTTGGGCCCATGTGACTGGCAGTTGGATTCGGCCTATACAAAAACATATTGGGCCTCGATCAGAACACTAGGATCGATGGGCCTGACCTGGCCCAGGGTCAAAATGGGGCTTGACCTGTAGTCCAGTGGGCCATGCCTAGCAAGCCAATATGAGCCATTGCATTGCCATCACTTATTCAAAAGCTTAACTATTGGTTCGTGGACTGAATGAATTTATAATTGTTTCGATCCTCATCAGTCATGTTTCGGGAGATTCAAAGGATGAAAATGCTCACATTTGTATCTTAACATTTCATTTGCATGTACAATAGGCGTAATGTTTTGGTCTTAGTCTTAGTTTATTTGGACATCGATTTTCTTGCCATTCAATGTCTAAGAAACTAATAGTCCACAATTAGCTGGAAATTATTTTTCAGAGACGAGCTAAATTGAAAAATCCCTCCCTTTCACTTATACAAATAGCTCGTAATGCCGCTTCTTTTCCAAAATCGGGAACCTTTCTTGTGACTTCTGCTCCTTGCATATCCTTTGATCTTAAAGTGAGACTTTTGAAGCAAAACATTCAAAATATTCGTAGTAGAAATAACATATATATTGAAGTTTGGGTCCGCTTTATTTATTCTCTTTTTTTTTTTTTTTTAAGGAACTCCTATTTCTCTCTTGTCAAACACACTTAAACAAACAAAATAATGCTATTCTTCATATCCTATTAGTATTCCTCTGTTTTTTTTTTTTTTTTTTTTAAATAAAGAATCTATCGCGGCAGAACTTCTTTCACCTTACACCATGTATACACCTTACCCCCTTCTAAGATTTTCATCGGTTTAAATTGCTCTTAGGAAGCTTCTCATGCAAAAATGGCCACCTTTTTGGGGGTCTGAAAACGAACGGCCGATAACCATGGAAATGAATTCTAAACATCACGGGATAACAGAACGGCTGAAAACGACGTCGTGGGTTGCGTTTTTATTCCAATTTCCAAATCGCAATGGAATATCGACACGTTCCCACTGCAACTCCACTGGCGCGTCACTTCTTTAAAGCAGGAAGAGCGAGCGAGCGCGCGCGCGAGAGAGAGAGAGAGAGAGAGAGAGATGGCATTCTTCACAACGGCAGAGACACGGACATCAGAAAAACCCAGAACAAAGTCGGAGAAAGTCAAGAGAAGTAGATAACCAGAAACACCTCCTCCTCCTCTCTCGAGAGGCGCGACTGTCATGTTGTTTGGAGCTGCAGAGAATCTGAGAAAATGGAGTTGTTCAACGCCGCGGACACCGAAGCCGAAGAGCACCCCCATGACCCCGACTAGCAGGCCCACCACTCGAGTCCTTTCCATGGCGACGCCTTCATGGGCTACGAACCTCGCCTTCGCCCCCACCGACCGACTTCTCTGCCAACGCTCCCCCTCTGTCTGCTGCGGACGGCGACATCTTCGGGGAAGGGCCCCTACCCTAGTCCTAACTTCATGCGGGGCACTCGTGAACGAGCCCAAGCATGTGTGAGGCTAGCTGGTTGACATATTCACCAATCATCAAGCGTTCACTTCTATCCCAGTGGAAGCACAGACAGCCTTGTGGAACGAAGACACCAAGAGGTGATTCCCAATCCACAGATTCACGGCCTCCAGCAAGGATCCCATTTCGCTCGCCTCATCGCGATTCACTTTGTCCTACACTAAGTAACTTTCCATCCACCAATAGGAGCATATCAGTGCTTCACGAGGGTGATATAGATGTCGAATTTTATGTCCTTCAACAACTTCTACATGGGAGTAAGGATGCATTAGGTAATATTTTTGTTCTCAGAAATAATTTCTGTTTAAAAATATTTTTTTTATTTTTATTCTCGAGAACAAAAAACTAATTATTTATTTATTATTTCTATTCTAATCCATCTGCTCACCACTCTTCTATTTCAAAGAATAGAAAAATTAACAGACGTTACCCAATGGATTTCTATTCATTTTCTATTCCAAAGAATAAAAAAAACAAAAAAAAAAATAGAAAAATAAGTGGTTACCAAATAGACCCCAAGTCTTCATGCATATAGTTGTATGTAACTTTGAGTAGGAATTATATGGTTTCTATTCATATCCGTCGATTACCAGTTGCATTGGTTTAGCAGTTAAAAGTTCATAATAAACCAGGAAGGATTTAGTTTCTTATCTACTTTGGACATTCCTGTGGGAGTTTGATTTCATTGCTCTTATTTTTTGAAAGCATTATTTGATCTTTTTGCTTAGATAGAGATTCCATTTGTAGTACCCTGTGACAATAGTCACACTTTTTTCATGAATTTAATAGAGACTAAAACCGCAACCACTTCCCAAATGTAGTTGAAATGCCATAAACCTCGAGGAAAAGGAGGAGGCGGAGATGCGGAATCATATCATCGTGCTGAAGCCGAAGAGTTCAAACGAGCTTTCTATGAGAAATGAAGCTCGACTGAAGAACAAAGTATTCAGTATTTAGAATGCACCACATTCTAGGCTGATATGGCATTCTTTGTTGAGGTCCAATCACAAAATGTCACATGTCGATGACTGCAGATGGAGGAGCTGGCTATGGACGACGGAGGGAGGAGAGAGAGAGAAAAAAGTGAGAATTTTAATTTTTATTTATGTCCGCATTATTGACACATGTCATTTTTTATTGGACTTCAAAAAAAAATGCATGCCCCGTAAGCCACATGAGACATGGTCATGTGGAACTGTTAAGAGTATGCAATATTTTCTCTGGTGCATTCTAGCCACTCATTGGGAAGCGAATGTGGCCAATGACAGGGAAAGAGAGAAGGTAAAACTCCACTCTCAAGTAGTCATGAATCATGATCACTCTTTTCACGTCACTTCATTCTTTACAAAATGCTGTGAGAAAATCTTCGGTAGGTTATCTCTCATGAACATTACTTTATTCTCCGTCAATTGTACGTAGGGGTGATCGGATCGTAGGGTCTAGATCTGGACCCTGTACCCGACCCTATTATAACCGGTTCTATTTTTTTGGACCCTGTTCCCGACCCTGTTTGTATTGGACCATGTTCCCAACCTACCCTGTTTTTCCGGTCCGAGAACAGGGTTGACCCTATTTATATTCGAACATGTTTTACATAAAAATTGATGTATCTTTATATTAACCATAGAAAAGCAAGTCTAGATGAGTAGTCTGCTCAAACAAAAAAGGCCGGACCAAGCACATCCTTCGACCAAACTCATTGGGAACATGTATAAAATTTGGACCCCCCTTGAAAAAACAACCAAGTATATAATTTGACCATCTCGCATCCCCAGATCCCACAAGGTACATTGAGTTTCTCATATTCCAGTAATATACAAGCTAGCAATTTAGCCACTTAACTAGTTGTGGGACAATTTTTTGGCTGATCACATATCAACCTTGTCCTTGATGCGCTCGATCTTCTTCTCCTTCTTTGGCCTTGCGTTCCACGTGGTACAAAATCTCTGACAAAAACCTAAAATTCATATATAAAGAAAAATCAACAAGAATCCATACTCTAGAGACATGCAAAATTTATGATTTAATAAAGTCTATTTACTTACCACAAAATCGGAGTTTCCACAAAATGAAGTTTATTTTCCAATGATAATGTCCTTGGTAACAAGAGAAGTGTATCAAGGCGGAAAACAGTGCCAAGCCAACAATGTCCAAAGGCGTATGCAAAGGTAGAACTCTTTCGAGTCTCAGCTCAGAAGAATTTATAAGGCACTTATACAGCAAAGCAATCACGCATGCTCCAGAACGTTCACCAATTTAGGAACTAAGTAGCAGAACTAGTTTGGTTGGTTCGTTTGCAGTCAGAAGATTCGTGCAATATAAATATAACTTACTGCCAAGTAACACCTAACTTTTCAGGTATCTGGGGAAGACTCATCAGATGATGTTGGAAGTGGTACAGACAGAAAGCACAAGCAGCAAATGGAGAGTAAGAACGAGATCATATGCCATGATTCAGAATCCTAGCAAACGCCTCACAAAATGCACACAACGCGACGTCCTGCTGCTGGCCAATTAACCCAGCAAGACAAGTCAGTTAATGCATCCAGTAAATATAGCAGTTTAAGACTGTCAGATGCCTGCCGGAATTTACTCTGTAAATGTATGTATAAAATGCTTTCGCATTATCATATGATTTGCTAGACATATGAGTTTCATGAGTGCTCTAACAACTTCGCTATCAAGTTTGAATTAACTTATGTAATTGAAAATACTTGCGGAATTGAAATGCCTCTTTGACCAGTACCTGCTGTTAAGATGAAGGCACAAGACATTACAACACTATCGTTTCTCTTACTGTAGTGCAGGGGATAGCCAACTAATGCATGTCAAAATAGCACTATCATGTGTGCAAATGATGGATGTACTATCCTCAAGACTGTTTCACTTCCTATTTCCAATAACGCCCATGAACCTGCAATTAGCTCACTTCGTCTCTGTGACCCAAAAAAGAAAAAAAGACAAATCAGCACACATCACCAGCGGAATTGCCTTCCAACTCCCTAAGCTTAACATAGAGGCAATGAACACTCGCACCCACGAATCTCCTTTTCCCAAGTACTTATCCCCTTGATCAAGACACACCCTAAGGCATGACCCTGAAGCTTCAATACCTGTGTCAAGGGATTGATGTCCCTCTTCAAGTACAGACCTTTGATCTCACAACTTAAGTGCTAACACCAAAATGCGTTAGCTTGAAGACCGATGACATGTAAAGAACTAGAGGATAGCAAGAGAGGTGCAAGTTGGCATAGAACCCTAAAGCAAAAACACTTGCACAACAAGAAAAATTACGAAATACGATGCATAATTCTAGTACTCTATCTCTTACTCATGACTCACCCTCTTCCTTGCTTGTACACAGGTTGCCCTCTCTGGTTCAAGTCTCACAACCCTTAGTCGCCGATCGGGGTGTAGTCCGCCACCGTGGGGTACAGCAGGAGCGACACGAGCTCACGTCAGGCGCGAACATCGTCAGGCCCTTGTCCAGCGCCGACTGGTGCGTCTTGATGATGCCGCTCGAGACGAGGAGGCCCGCGAACGTCTTGCACCCGGCCTTCTCGAGTAGCGCCGTCACGTTCGTGTCCGAGGCCGACGGCGTCGGGGTGGCGAGGATGGCCGGGACCAGGATGGGGGCGCTGATCTGGAGGAAGGCGACGGTGGGCGAGCGGAAGCAGCGTCGGCAGCGCAGCGCTCGGATGGATCGGCAGAGGTGAGAGGCTGAGAGCGACGAGTGTGAGAGTAAAGATAGAAACGACTAGGGTTTTGGTCTTTTGGACTTTTGGGGCCCAAAAACCGGTTCTCAAACCGGTTCCGAACCGGTCTGGTCGATCCGGTTCCCGGGTAGATATTCCCTCGAAACCGGTTCAAATAGGGTCTGAACTTTGGGAACCGATTCCCAGACTGGTTCCGATTGGAACCAGTTCCCGATCCTGTTTTACGGGTGGGCCGAACGGGAACCGGGTTGACCCGGTCGGGTGCACACCCCTAATTGTACGTGGCCGACCGAGGGCAGTTCCGCAAGGAAGCCGACAAACGTTGCTGGAAAGCCATAGCCGAGAGCCTGATATCATCCCTCGAGAAGTTCCAAACATAGAGAAGGGAGGGAAGAGGGATGCCGAGAAAAAGCCCTCAGTGGTGGTCGTTCAGGGGCCTAAGCTAGGAAAGCCATCCGATCTTTAGAGAATGAGGGAGGTTTTTTTCAAAGCTGAAACAGCACCCTCGGGCCTCTGCCTCACATGATGCCTCCCCCATCGCCACCGCCCACAAAAGATGAGAAGGATAAGGACTCAAAGGAAGGGAGCAAGGACGAAAATAGTGGGACAAATCCTGCAGTTGCCCCATCTGGTGATGTTCCTGGCAGTGCTGCAGAGAAACCGGCCGCAGAGAAGCCGACGAACCCTCCCAAAGTCACGCCCGATGGTGGTGACCCTGAGAAAGCAGAGGTTCATGAAGCCCCTGAGGGAGAAAAAGCTGCTGATCGCGGGCAATCACTGCCGAGTGATGCAACTTTTCCATTCTCTTTCTTATTTGATTGACTTCCTTTCTCTTCTTTTAGTTAATTTGAGTCCTTACTGGCTGCCTCCGGTAAAGAATAAGCACAACTTCTTGTAGATGCCTCAGAGCAGAGCGAAGGGCAGAGCTTTTAATCCAAACACGCTGCAGGTTTTCTGATGTTTAAGTAGGAAATAACCTGGACTGCTATCTTCACACGATCTATTCTTATTCATTAGCTTAGATGATTTATCCCTTTATGTTACTAGTATAACTCTGTGAGCAGAATATGGAAACACCAATCTTGCCTTCTTGACGTTGGCCTTCCACCAAGCGAACATTAATAAATGATGCTGGATTTGAAAAAGAAAAATCCTTTCAACTTGCTTGAATTTGTCTTTCGAACTATGGTAGCTATAGCTAGTGATAATGCTATCAAACTTCTTCCCTTGGCCCAATTTTCCAGTGAAGATATTATGTGCCCGTGACCACTAAGCCCACCCGAGCCACTACGCTGAGTGTACATCTCTGCCCCGTCGAGTCTTCACATTGAGATATCCTCCTCTCTTCAATGTCAGTGTCGGCACAGTTCGATAAAAGACTTCCTGTCCCGTAAAGAGCAGTCAAGATTAGGTAGCAGGAGATATGGCGAAGGTAAGTCAGATTCAATCTGAGTGGCACATAGAACATAGCTTTAAGAGTGAAGATGATGCTTAAGTGAATCACACCCATAACCAAAGTAGTATTCGCGAGCCAGCTGAGTTTGCTAACAATCATGTACAAGCTTGCTGTGAATGTGGGGACATTCGAGAGCTGCCAACATTGGCAATACCATGGTTCCATATGTAAATGGCACCGCTTGAGGGTCATTGATTTGTGCATAGGGGAGCATGACGACCATGACCATCAGGTTGAACATGGAGAGGGTAGTGCATGCAGAGGATACATGGAACGCGGTCTTCTTCATTGCGGTGGCAATGCCATGGTCTTCTTATGCGCCAGAACCTTTATAACCTCCTGGAACTGCCAGACCAGTGGTGAAAGTCACAGTGGACATGAGTGTCGCCAAGAGCAAGCGGTCCTCCATGAAGTCTCCTCTTGGAGTCTGGATTTGTCCCACTACAATGTAATGCTCTCGCTCAGGCATAAACATGACCAAATCTCTACTTTCGGGTGTTAGACTCTATCATGGCAGCGAAGGAAAAGACATTGTGCTATGTCTATGTGCGTACAACTCATAATATTATTTACTAGTGGTATTTGTTGCCAATTGCCATATATGACTTTGAATCAGATTTCAGTTGCATATATCACTAGATCATATGTCGCCTATGAAAAGTGTGCATTTTGCACTGGCTACGTATATTGTAGAGACGGTCATACCTTTTGGTAGGGATAGCCCATTTTTAAGTGCTCTAGGCAATGTCCAGTGCTGTGAAGCTTGCCTTAGTCACCACCTTGAGATTAGCTCTTGTATCACTCGAGAAAAGGAACAAAATCCCAGATTGCCAATGCATTGTGGCCCCCAATGGAGTGATGTATTCCCGTCACTGTCCCTTTCAATCACAAGCTTCTCTGCTTTGGGGCTTCTGAGTACGTTTTCCACGGCCGAGTATATGCCATACTTTGCTGTAACATGCAGAATGTTATGTCCCTCTCTATTTAGATTCTTGCTCAGCTACCGCGAAGGTAGATCCTTGACTCTCCCAAGCTGATTCATCTTGCAAGCGACGTGAATCAGAAGATTGCCATCTCTGTCATCCTTGATAGCGCTAGTGGTGGTTTTCTCAGCATAAACTGAACGCTGTCACCGTGATCGAGATATGCTGTTGAATGTAGCTGATGCGGTTTGTAATTTGCATCATCTCTCGAATGGAAAAGCTCCTCCTTCCTTTCTGCCATCTCTTTCAGCAGACTGCCATTAAAGGCGCTGAGGATCCCAACGACCATGACTGATGGTTTACTTTCTTAGGGTGATGATGAATATGCTGGAACTTACGCTAAATTCTTTTTCATGCAGGTATAGCTTGAGTTTTTCTTTTCCTTGGATCAGTGCTTGCAACGACAACATCTCATTTTGGAACTTGAAACTGAAGTTAACCAGATTCCAGTGAGTTACCGTGGCACAGCAGGGGACATGCCCTAAATCCTTGATGGACCAAATGGAAAGGCGAGCAAAAGTGTGAGGATCTCCAAGTGCTCCGCTTCAATTGCCAAATACAACGAGGAACTTTCCTTCCTTGTTTGCCCAGTGCAGAGCACCGAACGACAGAGAGACCATTCGCCACAACTTTAGGGGTGAGTGGTTCTGACCCAGCCTAGAACTTGCTCTGGCGGGACCGATTTCCGATTTTTAGGACATAAAATCTTACATATCCTTAATCGTTTCTATCTGATTAAAAAAAAAAAAAAGTGCTCCTAAAAAGATAATTCATCCCATTCCATAATGAAAATCACATCACAAAACAATTTTCTATTCCAATAGCGGGAATTGTTTTTAACTCATTTTTTAATTTTCAATAAACATAAAATGACGTTGCTATTTTTCTGAATAATGACTTACTAGAAAATGTTTTCCAATAACATCATGTTTGCACATCAACATCAATGCTTCACTCAACTATATGCTCAATGATGATGACCCACAAGATCTCTCTTTTATAGTCATTAAATGATTACCGAATGAATTCATATAAGAAGGTGGTGAAAGTAAAGGATCAGATGGATTTCCTATTAAGTTCTTCAACTAGACATGTGATGTCCTTTGGGAATGCGTCTAACGTACCAATTAAAAGTCTTGATATCAAAATCAAACAGCCAAGCATGAAATAGAATTAACATAATTAAATACCATATTCCAAATTGCTATGGGAATAGAAGTGAACTACAAGCTTACTAAAACCATCAACGAATATATTTACCATTTAAAGAGAATAAAAAAAAAATTGGATAATACAGTAGCTATTGAAATATCCCACATCGCATGTTATGTAGATTATATACTCTTTATATACATGTGATTTTTTTCCACCTATTGGCTTAAGATTTTAAGTCAAATATTCTAATATGATATCATAATCAAGTTTTGCTCCAGTTTACATGTGTGCCCATTGTCAAATTCGACGTGTTACATAATCTTTATACACGTGGTTTTCGCTGTAAATTGGACTTTCTAACAATCTCCAAGATAATTTGGATCTAATATACTCTGTAAATTTATTGACTATTGAAGGTAGAATTTACAGTTTTTCACTGTATTCCCGTGTTTAGAAAACAGCTATACATATCCAAATTAATATTGAGAAAATATCGATTCCGATAGTTGCAAAGTAAAAGTGGAGAATCCAAATTATCCATACTGTGAGGACATGAATGCAAAAATTTGTTATTTAAAATTTCAATTGATACAACTTTGGGGAGAATTATTAGAACAACGAAAAAGACAAATAACTCAAAAATTTGTGAACTGGAGTACATACGATGATCGCCCTTAATTGGAAATTCGAAATTTGAACCCGTTTACTCAATCATTAATTAACATATAGATAGCCATAGAAAGTAAATTGCAAGGGCCTCAATTCTTCAAAATTACAAAGGTTATTCTTGTTCAACAAGCTCAAAATCTAATTCCATAAAAATAGGCATTCCAAATGGACACATCCCAAAAGTAAGAAAGAATTATTAACGGAATACAACAAAAACAAAAAATAATAATAATAAAATAAAATAATGAACGGCACATTAATAGGTTGACGTGAAAATATATAAGAATTTAAAAGTAACACTTAAATGCTTATAAATATTTTTTTTTCTTTATTTAAAAATAAAATAATATAGAGGAAAGAGGAAAAACTCAACTCCATAAAATTCTTACGTTTGCTTGGCAAATGAAGGGCGAGAACATATTTGCGAAAGCGACAAAAAAAAAAAAAAAATGGAGGGGGAAGAGCGGGCGACTTGATTGACACGTGGCATTCTTACGTGGATGTTCGCAGGCTTCTCTCTTGATGTCCCGTGTTAATGCATTAGATATATAAATATACGGACGTATTAATAGGGAAACTGAGGAGAAAAGGAAGGGAAAAAAGGAAAGAGAAAGAGTGGGAACTCCCATTTTATTGAAGGGAATCTAGAAGATTGTGAAGAATTTCTAATGAAAACAACCATTAATCAGATGGAATAGAAGATTCCCATTGAATTGATGATAAGTACAGAGGACTCTCATAATCGAAATACACGTTTGCAAACTCTGACTACTAGCAATGGAGGCATTCTAAACATAATGAAGTAAAAAACCTTAACACAGAATTTGACACGTCTTTTGATTCTATATACCACTATATAGTAAAAGACCACAATAAACATAGTAGTTTTGGAGGAGGGGAATATCAAGGCTGCTAAAACCACCACAACCATTGTGAGGTAAAGGACTCCGACGGACATAACAAGGCTCCCTAGCCAAGTAAGTCTGCTCACTGCTACAATTATGGCCGCAAAAAACGCCACTGACATGCCGGTGAGAGCCATCAACAATAATGGCCCTGTTGAGTGGCAAGCTATTTCTGCAATGCAGAAATCTCTATTGAGACCCCAGAGGAGGACTACGACTGCAAGAATGGAGCTGTACATGGCAAACATGTTGGCAATTATGAAAACTCGAAACATTATGTGGTGCAACATGGTTGCTGTTCCCGGGTGCGGATCACCGGAAGCATTATATCCACCAGGCAAGGTTAAGCCCGCAGTGAACGTGACGGAGGCCACAAGCGTGGCCACTAACAATAATGTATTGACTTGGTTCTTGATCCATTCGGGCGGAGATGATTTGCTCGTGCCAGAACCTTGTTCTCTCGGCGACAGAACGTCTTGACCTTCGCTTCGTGGCACACCAGCAATAATCAAAATCGCACGTCCTACTAACTGCAAATGTCAAATAAGAGAATTAGTCATCAATCTTGAGCGCATCAGATTCAGTTAAGAATAAACACGGCCAGCAACCAAAATTACACTACCGCTGGATGTTCCGTCGACCAGCTTCTGGATTCCATGGCCACATCCAGGGCGGTCAACCCATCATTGTTCCGAAGCCCCAAGTCAATTCTTTTGACCTTCGTCAAAGAGCGCATAACTTCGCAATGGTTGTGCATCGATGCCAAATGGAGGGGTGTGTTTCCATCGTCATCTTTCGCATTCACCAGCTTCTCGATGGTATCGAGCTCGCTGTATTTTTTTAATACGTGGTCGACCACACCGTCGTTCCCGCCCTTGGCTGCAACGTGAAAAATATTCTGACGCTCTTTGTTTTTGATCTCAGCCAGGTCGGGCCACGTGTCCTCCAGTAACAGTTCGAATGCCCCGAATTTGCCGGCTTCGCAAGCGATGTGAATCGGGTAGGAGCCGTTTTCGTCCGTTTGAAGGGCGAGATAAGGACATTCCCCCAGTAGGACTTGGAGTTGGCGCAGCAGGAGCTGACCACGTCCTTCAGATATTGCAATGTGCAGTGGTGTCCCCCCTTTTTCATCGCGCACCTGGAGTAACTTCGGAAGCCACAATACAATTTCTCCCAATATTCCTGACATTGTAGGTCATCGCACTTTTTAGGTTGGTTGCAATTAACTCATTAATCAATTATTGCTGTTGGCCCCTGCAGAGTTATATGTTTTTTTACCAAATGCAATCATCAAGCCTTTCTCTAAATTGGACGAATATGAATTGTGAAAAAGAGCAAAAAGCAGTGCAGTTTACTTACATCTATACATTTATGGACTAGAACTACACGTAAGAGTATCCATTACCTGTGTTCCCATTCTTGATTGCGGCCAAAATTGGTGACATGCCCTGTATCTTGACTGCATAGGCTTCATCTCGAGCATATTCTCGCAAGAGAAGCTCATAAATCTTGTACTCCACCACCTGGTAACTTTTCATGTAGCTAAACGGGGGCTTTTCGATTGCCAGATACAATGGAGATTTACCATCCTTGTTCTTCCAATATATAATTTCCAAGTTTGTTTTCTGGCAAATTAGCGACTAACCTTTTATCTTGAACCGCAACATGGAGCGGAGTATCCCCTGAGGAGTTTTTCGAGGTCATGGTGTGAGGAAAATGAATGAGAATGAGCTCCATGACATCATTGCTCCCAGAGCTTACTGCTACATGAAGCAATGAATCCCCGGGGGGGTGACTTGGTTGAGGATTAGCGACAAAGCTAGTTTCCTCCACTCAATAACCTTTTCTAATGCATCGATGAATTTCTCAACATCCCCTTTTATCGTCGCTTTATATACGTCAGGATCCATAATTTTGTGCAGATCGTCATCTCAAAGCTCTTGTTGGTAATCCGGTGGGACGGCTCTCCTCTTCAGAGCTTCAAACCTTTCGTTTGGCGTCGCCCTCGTTTCACCATCGTCCATGCTATCGTCCATGCTTATAGCGTGGGCCATTTCGGACGGTAGGAGTCTTTCTTGATCTCTTCCCCCCTTATGTAATAAGAATACAAGAGCAGAGAGAGCACTCGGCTTTTATAAAGGGTCAAGTTTTTACATCAACCCAACACCCAATACGACTCACCTCGGCCATTGTCATTGATTTCAGACCCAACAGTCAATAAGTGGTCAGCCCAAGATGCAGTTGTGGAGTCCTAGTCAAATAGATTATGTTAATTACGGCACTTGCATGTCGCGCTCTCATTAAAGAGATTAAGAAGAAAAGTTGCTTTAATAAAAAGTTGTTTTGCTTTCACGTATCCAGACCGAAGACATGCCAAAACCCATTTCAGTCCCCAAGAAATAAAAATCTTGGCTGATTGAATCAATATCCTACGGTTTATATGTATATGTAATTTAAGTATTAGATTCACTGAATAATTCTAAATTGGGGCCACGCCCAAAATATCTACTGAATCCCTCCGTATTTCAGATTCTGATTGATTCCGCATGATATTGTACGTCTGTATATTATGGCGGGGGGCACTATAGCATTCAAGAAAAGTTGAGACAGGATCCTGTTGCTTGGTTCATATCATGTCTCCTAGTTGTATCCCACTTTTTTCTTCTCAAGTGGGCCCAGCATCTCCTTTATCTTTCGTGAGACCCCCTCGTTCTATCCTCTCCCTACCTCGCCGCATCTCCAACTAGCATTGAAAGTTGGAGTACAGGCAGGTGATCGGGACCCTGCTTTGAGTAGAGGCATTCGTTGACAAGACCTTAAGAAACACTTTAAAATGTATTCGTCATGGATGGGGACAAAGGTTAAAAGATTCCCTCTACCTAATGTAGGACTCGTTTTTATGTTTGTTTCTCTTTTAAGCCTCTTTTTACTTTTTTTTTCTTTTTATCATGTCTTTTAGCTCTAGTAATTGACTTTTTCTGACATTTTCACAAATAGAAATGATAGCTCCCAGACCCAACGAGAAAAGACGAACATGATGAATTAATCAAGGTAATAAAAAGAAATATTGAGAAAAGGGAAATTATCCCCTAAAACTCTAAATTATTACTTTATACTCCAAACTAACTTATTATGACATCAATACTTTAAACTTTCTATCATATCACCAAAAATTTCAAATTTATACATATATAATAAAGATGCATTCTATAATAATTCTGCTCAAGACGGTTATTAAAAATCTTAAGTAGCAACTTATAGGTAAATGAAAGTTATGTGAATTTGAAAAGTTTTATCAAGAACCTCAACTTATGTCCACTTTGATATCGATACACCAAAGTTTTTTCTTGCATTATCAATCTCCCACTACCATGAATGTTTTTGTTTGATGGAAGTCTCTTTCTACTAAAAAATGATCTTCTCAACTTGATTACTACCTTTTCATGTAGAAAATTCAAAATCAACATCACCAATAATTGAAGTACGTGATTTTCGTCCTGTTTTCAGTAGATTTCCATCTTGTATAAATGAGCACAAGGATATGAACAACTAATTATTTTCCTTTTTTCTTTTTCATTTTAACTACATTTATCCTTTTTCTTTCTTTGGAGTTTTCAAAATTTTCTTGATGTGGCGTTTGGTAGGCATCACATTGAAACCTCATGTCTTAGGAAAGTACCAAAAAAGCTACATTAGTATATCCCATTAGCCAAATTGAATGGAGTTTAATGAAGAGATTTTATTGTATCAATTTGACAACTTGTAAGACATGATTGCACTATGTGAAATTATTGGACTCAGTTGCACTTTCGTGATAAATTTTAGTATTTCAAGTGCACTTACCCCAGAACTATATCTTGTATCGAATTACTCGTTTGTCTCTAGGACACTTTGTCACCTATACTAGCTCAATTATATCAGTTCGTTCTAAACATTTCTTGAATATAGTCATTGCTCAAGCAAGTGTTACAGATTGAGCATGTACACTAGCATAAAAATAACTACGACTTATGCTCATGGAACTATTGTAGGAATGCTTCATAAAATAAAATAAAATAAATTATAACTGAATCGGCCGTCATATAATACATTTAGAACTTTTTGGATAATCGTTCTCAACAACAACGGTGGGGGCTTATGGGAGAGCCTACGGCAATAGTTGCCGGAGTAAAAAATAATTCATTTGCGGTAATGATTTGATTATTGTTTCCATCTTGACAAAGTAAAAATTATTGAACAGATATAACTTTGCTTCAAAGTGTTAAAACTCATTAATCTATGACCAAACGTATTAATGGTATTAACATTCTTGTGCTTCTTTTTATGCTTAAACAAATGTTTTATACTTTTTTTGGAGGTCATATGGAGAAGAAGGTTAATTGTTAATTGTCAGTCATATTTGATGCATTCTTCTTGTGCTAACACAACGTGTTTTCTTATTGGGAAAGAAAATAAGATGGCAATGGAATTGACCGGATCTTCGATCCATCATTTATCATGAGACAACAACATTAGCATTGCAAAGATTTGCTTTAAATTGACCAACCGAGATATTTCCATTCTGATGTATTCATTTGGTGTAGTGACCATATATATTCAAATGTTTAAATTTATCCCTCAGTGAGCTCAATTAGCCTAAGTGCGTCCTGCCGAGCCCGTGAATTCTTTAATGCCAAACCATATCTCTATTTCAGAATTTACTCACTCCAATTGCTCTTCATAATTTCTTAGCTGGAGTGATGATGGTTATGTAATTATCAGTGTAGTATTGGCTTTGATTTGGGTTCTCTCTAATTAGCTGTTGGCGGAAGCCGACAAATTAGCATACATTCTATTTGTTTCATTTTACGCTGTTCAAACTCTAATTTCCTTTTCTTCTCTCTTCTTAAGGTCTCAATTATTCTGTCACAGATGAAGAACCCCTAGTCACCAAAAGTGAGTTGACTCTCTCCTTGTATTTTGGATAAACAGAGATCAGTAGTGCTTTTGTAAATTCTCATGGGAGAATAACAAAGTCACAGGAGATTTACCGATAAGGAACTTGAGCTTATGACACACTTTCTATACTACAAGTGTTTTCACTCTATGGTTCTGGTGTATGTGGTGTTTGATCAAACTCCCTCGTATGTAGAAGGGACATCACATACTTGTGTCACAGTTTGCAAAAATCTAGTGGTCTATAGTCTTTTTCTTAGGTTTGCTCACTAGGATAAGCCCTCATTTTTTTCTGAATCCTGCCATTGATCATTGCATACGGAGCAAATCTGTGGCGCGTCAATGGATCCTTTTTTGATGGAATCAGGAATGTGTCATACCGGAGGTGTGCCTCTTTTTCAGGCACGTGGCTCTTGTTTGGTCAATGGCATCTCACATTCCATATCGGATGGGAGAAATTCTATTGAGTGATAAATAAATTAACACTCGCATCCAAATAGTTACTAATTTGTATGGTTACTCTTTTTTTTGTGGGTTTAGCCGATGCGAAATGTTTGAGTCATTACAAATGGAATCGGAACATGACCCCCTTCAGTATATGTGTTGTTCGTGGATGGACTAGGCCCACGCTAGATACTACAAGAGTAGAGAGTGCTCATCCGAACAAAGGGTTCGGATAATGTGCAACTTCTGGCAAACTTTTAAAATGACGAAGAGCGTAGGAATGAAATAGATTACATATTAAATAATGATTACATATTAAATAATGAACGATACAAGTCAACTTTAATAAGGATGTGAGTTACTTAAATTGAGGAATTATGACATACCAAATTCTGCATCCGACCGGAGATGCTATATTGATCGATATAAAAGCTAACATCCACCCCAAATATTCACTACCTTGTGCAATTACTTATTTAGAGTACTCCTTTTCACGAAACCAGGATGGAATGACCTGGGTGGTTACTAATTGATCGAGGACGGACTTCTTTTTGTATTCTATTGATTGCATCGAGTAATTTATAGTATTTCCTTGAATGCAAAAATAAGAGACTGCTAATCAAGATCAAGAAAATCCCTAAATCTGTAAATTAAATTAAAGATCAAACTTCCCATTAGACGATTCGGTTTTATATATACTAATTTATTAAAAAATTGCATTTGCTTTATATCAGTCGCAGCCTTGATTTTTTTTGTCCTTTCGTTTGCTTTTTCTGTTGCATTGGAATAGATTTATCAGAAAGGGGATTTTTCATTGGGAGTGAGACATCCCCGCCCCACCTCACCCATGAAAAAAAGAAAAAATTAAAGTAGGGATATGCAATCCTTCAAAATATATATAATGATAGAAAGATTGGAAAATATAATTTATCTAATTACAAGGATTTAGGCCTTTGTTTGGTCTTAATAAGAGTAAACCTCTCAATATCTCAGATTCTGTTGATTTTTATTCTCGAAGTTGCATTTGATAGGACAACATGTGGAAAGAGATTTTTACCTTTGATGACAATGCTACTTCTGAAAGAAAGACGAATTACACTTGGCAATTGTGTCAAAAGCAAACCTACTCTCTCCACGATGCTTATCTGGCCTGATCTTTGCGGTCATGAATGAGGTGATGCCATCTTTCGAGTTATTAACTTACATTATTATATGATCATTAACAGTAGCAACTGGAAAAAAAAATTTAAAAATGATCAGGGGACTAATTTAAGAATTCCTTTTTTTTTTTGGGGGGGGGGGTAGACCCCTGACCTAAGATAATTTAGCAAAAATATCTTCCAAAAGGTGGGCCATGCTCATGACTAATCGCAATCGCTTTTTGTCAGGTGAGACCCCAAATCCTTATTTCTCTCTAATCTCGCATTCAATGTCAGATGATGACCTTTGATTGAGCAAGACCTCTGCATCAGGTCTAGCTTTTTTTTTTTTTTTTTTAAATCGATCCTACTATACTTCTATTCTAATTCTTACTTATTGAGTAGTGTACTAAGGTCTAGCTTGTTGCCTAGGTCCTTTATTGAGTAGATATCTTCCAAATTAGGTGGGCCTAGCTTGAGACTAATCGGATTTGGTCCCCAGCACCTCCTCTTTTACCCAATTATATGAGGTCTTTCCATGAATAAAGAATCGTCGTACCATCAAAGCCTTCCGTCGAAATGATTTAGACAAATTTTCCTAATTTTACCGGCTGTGTACAAGAGAGACATTCATATGACGCAAGCTAATCATACTCAGTTCCTTATTAATTCTATTTCTAGTAGAATAAGTGAGGCTTGGAGAAAAAGGAAAAAAAAAAAAAACTTTTTTAATCTTGCCCAATTTATATTTTCTTTTTTTATGTATGATTATTTCTTATTACATGCATACTAAATGACATGGCACATGTCACATGAGTTGGCACATCACTTAGTAAATATTTTTTAGTAGACTCTTAGTACACTTATCAATACTCATATTACTTTGCTTGAAATTAGCTAAAACTCAATGCTTATAATGGTTCTCCATAATTTAATAATCTAGGGATACGATAGGCTTGGCTAACAAAAATTTATGTTCTTTTGCTCCATGGAATAAAAAAAAAATAGAAACACATTTGATAAAACTTTTGTTTCCGGAACAAAAAAAAAAAAGATAAAACCGGGAACAAATTTGAAACAAAAACAATAAGTAGAAAAAGTAGTTTCTTGTTCCCAAAACAAATTTTCTATCTCCCATTTTTTTTTCTTCTCTTTCTTCTTCTCCTCCTCCTTCTTCTTCTTCTGGCCGCCGCCGTGACCGACGATCGGCCACAAAGAGAAAGAAGGGGAAAAAAGAAAAAAAAAAAAAAAAAAAAAAAATATTGAAAAACTAAAAGAAATAACAAAATTATATAAGTTTATCAAATGCATTTTTATTCCTGGAGTATAATTTTTTTGTAGTTATCAAGCGCGTTTTTATACTCAGAAATTATTTTTAGAAATAAAAATAAAAAAACTATTTATATTCAAAAATTATTTCCCGGAATATAAACGTTACCAAATGCGTCCTTATTGAATACCTTACAAATTTCGAAAACTGGACGGAAAAAAGTTACTATTTAGGGAAAATGACCTTCCCAATCAAAAGAGAAAGGATAAGAAAAGTAGAGGAAAAGAAATAAAGTTGACATCCAATCCTGTGCTTGTTGCACTATGATTAAAGAGATAAAAAAGAAAAGTTACTTTAATAAAAATTTATTTTGCTTTCACGTTTCTAGTCTAAAGACATGCTAAAACCCATTTCAGTCCTGAGAAATAAAAATCTTGGCTAACTTTTTATGAATTTGACAGTGAACTTACCAATTAAAAAGAGATTCTTGTTATGGAAAAAAATGATCCTCCACGGTCCGCATCAAACCCTACGGTTTGTATATATTTTTAATTTAAGTATTAAATTTATTGAATAATTTCCAAAGGGGCAACACCCAAATATCTGCTCCCCATGATGTTGTATGGGTATATATGTAGCGAGGGGGCATTATAGAGTACACATGACAAAATTTCTGAAATAGAAAATGATTTCTAGCTAGAAATTGACTTTTTAATTTTTATTTCAGAAATTGAGAAGTTAAAAATTTTAACTTTTGAATTATTATTTAAATCTATTTCTGAAATAGAAATTTATTCCATAAATAAAAAAATTAAATTGCGTTATTAAATAAATTTTTATTCTAAATTTATTTCGAAAAATAAAAATATATAAATATAAAAAAGTAAAAATTTTATCGTGACATTCAAAAAAAAAGTTGAGACAGGTTCTCGTCGCATGGCCATATCATGTCTCTTAGCTGTGTCCTACTTTTCTCTGATCAACTCGGCCCCGCATCTTCCTTTTCTTTCGTCAGACCCCACATCACATCCCATCCTACCTTTCTTGCTGTTGGAAGATACGCAATATCTTCAAGATATTAATCAAGATAAATTTAGGATTACAGGATCAATCAATCTGATCAATTAATATCAGATCTGATTCTTAGATTATCTAGTTGCCTTCTTTATACATGATTTGTAGTATATGAACATACTTGTACAATTGAGATACATACGAAAGATATACGAAACGAAAAAATTGCTTCCCGTTTTCTTTCTCTGCTTCCCTTGTCTTCGATTTGCTTTCATGGTATCGGGCGCTCCCGAAATCGCTTCGCAAAAACTCTTTTCGAATTGCCTCCGGTTCATCTCTCGATCTTGTTGTTGCGGCATTGCAAAACAAGCGGCCTCCCGAGAATTCATCTTCGATCCCATCTTCGATCACGATTCCACGCATCTTTTTCTAAAAAACTTGTCAGCATGACAAACACAGGATCGACAGGACCACCTACCTCGATCGCTGAAGATCAAACAGGGAGGAATCCTCCTCTTGTCATTCCTCTCAACCCAAGATCAACGGTCACCTCATCCTCCTCATCTGATCAACCTGTGCACAGTCAAGTTCCTGGGCATTACATGTCTTGGCAGCAATATCTGGCTCAGTTCAATCCAGGGGTTAGTTTATCCGGCTATCCCTATCAGTGGATGCCGTACCCCTGGATGCACGGGTTAAACCCGGATTCGTCATCGCCAGGCTACCAGGGCATGCGGGCCGGTGAAGGACCACCAGCCAATGTTGGGGCAGACACCAACACCGACCCAGAGCAGACGGGCGGATCAGCAAGTTCGAATTCGGGGTCCTCTAATAACACAGGATTCTCAACAAGCACAGGATTTCCGATAGGCACAGGATTCTCGACAGGCACAGGGTTTGTTCCCTTTCCATTTGCGGCCGCCATGGGTCGCCTAGAACCTGGCGATCCGCTTTATATATCCACCTCCGACGGACCGGAGTTGCGGCTTATCAGCCACCTTCTCACGGGACCGGAAAACTATTCGAACTGGGCATGGGATTTCCGCCGGGCTCTTGTCACAAAGGACAAGGATGGCTTCATCGATGGCAGTGTTCCGGTCCCAGCCGACGAAAAATTGGCTCGGCAATGGAAAAAATGCAACCAGTTAGTAAGAACTTGGGTTGGAAATTGCATAAGTCCCAAGATCACCGTGGGCTTACCTCCCATAGAAGACTCGAAGACGATTTGGGACAGTATCAAAGAGATGTATGGAAAACTCGATAGGGCAAAATTTTTTTCGCTGCATCAAGCTCTCACAGAGCTGAAGCAAGGAAACATGACCATCACGGCCTGCTTCAACAGGCTTTCAGCCCTGTGGAATGAGCTAGAGGCGGCCGAGGAATAGTTAGAAGGACCGGAAACGACGCTCCGACAGTTCAAAGCCATGAGAGACCGAGAAAAAGCCACACGGTTCCTCCTGATTTTAAACGACTCTTACCTCAACTTCAGATCACAGATCTTGGCGATGGATCCTCCTCCGCCCCTTGGCTGGATCTTTCAGTTGGCCGTACAAGAGGAAAATCAACGCCTTACCTCGTCGGATCCCAAGGGGACCGAAAGCATGGCGCTTGCGGCAAGAGGAGATAGAGGGCCACAAACCCTAAACAGAGGAGGAGGAAGAGAGGCGCTAGGGTTTCGGGCGGACCAGCCCCCTTTTAAAGGATCCGGGCTCGATGGCCAGGATCGATCCCTCACATCCGATGGTCCTAATGGTCCCCGAAATCCCAATAACTTCAACGGCCGAGATGGCTCCGGATCGCGAGCATCCAACGGTGGTTATTTTTCGAAGAATTATGGGCAGAATTCGAAAAATAAAGGGAAATTGTATTGTGAATTTTGCAGGCGACCCCACCACACGGTGGAAAATTGCTGGAAATTGCACGGTCGACCTGGGGAAAAAAAGGGAAAAGAAGCATCAACAGCAGTTGCTTATCAATTTAATGGACCAGCAGAAATGAATCGGCCCATTAATTATGGACAATATCAACATTTGCTGCAGGAATTACAAAAATTAGAAATTCCTCATAAAGGAAGCAGCTTCACAGGTATCTCTTATAGCATATATCTCTTATAGCATAATCAGTTCAATATCTAGGAATACTTGGATAGTGGATTCAGGGGCTAGCGATCATATCGCATGTGATAAAAATCTATTTTCCAATATTCACGAAAAATTGGATAATCCTGTCATCGTTCACTTACCAAATGGTAATGTCACACATGTTACCATGACAGGAACGGTCAAGCTTAGCCCTGAAATCACCCTCACAAATGTCCTTTATGTTCCGTTTCAAATTTAATCGATTTCCGTGTCTAGAGCCCGTGAGGAAAATTCTGCCATATTCTATTCAATAATGATATCTGTCTATTTCGGGCCCGTTCGGCGGCAAGGTGATGGGCTGGGCTAGTTCCTTTGAAGGCTTATTTTTTGGAATAGCTCATCCAATTCTACAAATATTCCATGTAATAAAAAATCATTGTGTAATTTAACTACCAATGATGAAAATTGCCTTTTGCATTCTAGAATGGGCCATAGCTCCTCATTTCCTTATTCCAAATGTCATATTTGTCCGCTTGCCAAGCAGTCTCGCATTCCTTTTCCCATAAGCAAAAATCGTTCGAGTAGTATTTTCTCATTACTCCATGTAGATGTGTGGGGACCCTATCATACCCCAAACCATGATGGATCTCGTTTTTTTCTCACAATTGTGGACAATTATTCTAGATCCACATGGGTTTTTCTCATGCAGTTTAAAAGTCAAGTTTTGTCAAATTTGACAACCTTCCTTTCTCTGTCAAAGACTCAATTTGGAAAGTCTGTACAACGGATCCATACAGATAATGGAAAAGAGTTTTTTTAATAATGACTGCAGCGCACTACTCTCTTCTCAAGGGATATTGCATGAAAGTTCATGCACTTATACACCGCAGCAGAATGGAGTAGTGGAACGGAAGCATCGGCATTTATTGGAGGTGGCGCGGGCCTTGAAATTTCAGGCCTCTATTCCGGACAAGTTTTGGGGTGATTGTGTGTTGACTGCAGCCTACTTAATCAACCGCACACCAACAAAGGTACTCAACGGACGAACACCATTCGAATTACTCTTTGGCAAGAAACCAGAATTAAGTCATTTGAGAGTCTTTGGGTGTCTGTGCTACACCACCATAGTAGGACCTAGAGATAAATTGGGTCCTCGAGCTCGCCGGTATATTCATGGGATACCCGGCTCTTCAAAAGGGATATCGAGTGTTTGACCCATCCACGAAGAGTTCTTTGTTAGCGGGGACGTTGTATTCCAAGAAGATGTCTTTCCTTTTCTTGAACAAGAGACAGCTGTGGATATGGAAAATTCCTTCGCCACTCGCACCGAAGACGTCTTCAATTATCCGAATACGTTCTTCTTCCATCCTCGGGAGACATGAACAAATCCCGGCACTGAGTCTACTATGGAAGTAACTCCTCTTATGGAAGAGATTGACCAGGAGCATAATTCTGAAGATGCGGACGACGTATCCCACTCACACGTTGGAGAAAATCACTCACCTCCCAAGACTAATCCACCGAGACGTTCCGGAAGAGCCACGCGCCCGCCAACTTGGACCCGGGATTACATATGTGGTGCATGGAGAAATTCACCAGGTACTCGATTTCCAATCTCTTCATATGTTTCCTTTGATCAACTGTCCCCAGAACATAGATGTTGCATCACTTGAATATCTGAAGAGAGAGAACCATCCACATATGATGAAGCATGCACTGATCCAAGATGGCAAAAGGCTATGGAAGCAGAACTCCAAGCCTTAATGGAAAATCAAACATGGGAAATTGTCCCATTACCCCCTGATCGCAAGGCAATTGGCTGCAAGTGGGTGTACAAGATTAAGTATCGAGCTGATGGCTCAGTAGAGCGATACAAGGCGCGATTGGTTGCTAAGGGTTTCACACAACGAGAGGGTTTTGATTATCACGAAACCTTCTCTCCTGTGGCCAAAGATGTAACGGTTCGCTCGTTTTTTTTCTGTAGCGGCATTTCAAAACTAGCCCCTACATCAAATGGATGTCCATAATGCTTTCCTACATGGAGACTTAAATGAAGAAATTTACATGGACATGCCCCAGGGTTTACGGAGACAGGGGGAGAATAGGGTGTGTCATCTCCGCAAATCCCTGTATGGTCTCAAACAAGCCTCCAGACAGTGGTATGCCAAGTTTGCAGACTCCTTAATAGCTGCTGGTTTTCGCCAATCCAAATATGACTATGCTGTCTTTACATGGACCAAAGGTACGTCGTCTATTTATTTAATGATTTATGTGGACGACATACTTATTATGGGCAATGATGAAGTGGTCATCAAACACCTCAAGGAATATCTCGCACTCTACATTTCATATAAAGGATTTAGGTCCACCCAAATATTTTATTGGGATTGAGATTGCGCGATCAGATCAGGGGATTTCCCTCAGCCAAAGGAAGTTTGCCTTAGAAATCATTTCAGAAACAGGTTTATCAAGATGTAAACCAACTGCAATTCCAATTGAGCAGAATATCAAATTAACTACGGCTGATTATGATGCTGCAGTAGCTCAAGAAGATGATCCTCTTCTCACAGATCCCTTGAGTTATCAAAAGCTTGTTGGGAAACTTATATACCTGACCATGACTAGACCTGACATCAGTTATGCAGTGCAAACTCTCAGTCAATTCATGCACAAGCCACGCGAGTCCCATATGGATGCGGCCACAAAATAGTGAAATATCTAAAGAAATGTCCTGGACTTGGAATTCTCCTTTCCGAAATGTGATATGAATATGACTCGCCTATTGTGATGCGGATTATGTAACTTGCCCGATGAGCAGAAGATCTGTTATCGGTTTCTGTATCAAGCTAGGAGATTCATTACTCTCGTGGAAGACCAAAAAGCAACCAACCGTCTCATTATCTTCAGCGGAAGTAGAGTATCGAGCAATGGCAAAGACCACATGTGAAATAGTTTGGTTGCAAGGTCTACTTCAAGACCTTGGGGTACAAGTTAGAGGACCAACTAAATTATTCTGCGACAATCATGCGGCACTCAAACTTGCATCAAACCCCATCGTTCATGAGAGGACAAAGCACATAAAAGTGGATTGCCACTTCACTCGAGAGAAAATCCAACAATGAGTGCTTGAGACACAAGGAATTGGAACAGAGGAACAACCAGTAGACATCTTCACCAAACCCTTATGTCAGAGGCAACATGCGTATCTTTTGAGCAAGCTAGGTGTCTTAGATATCTACAAGCCACCAACTTGAGGGGGAGTGTTGGAAGATACGCAATATCTTCAAGATATTAATCAAGATAAATTTAGGATTACAGGATCAATCAATCTGATCAATTAATATCATATCTGATTCTTAGATTATCTAGTTGCCTTCTTTATACATGATTTGTAGTATATGAACATACTTGTACAATTGAGATACATACAGAAAGATATACAGAACAGAAAATTGCTTCCCATTTTCTTTCTCTGCTTCCCTTGTCTTTGACTGCTTTCACTTGCATTGAATGACAGAGTACTGTACTGGTACGGACTTCGATTGAGCGAGGCCTCCACATGCAGTTTGGCTTGTCGCCTCAGCTCTTTCCATGAATGGAGACTAATCCGATCCGCCCCTCTGCATCTCCTGTTCTGGGAGACCCCACATCTTGTTATTGTCTATCATCTCGCATTAAGGATAAGGGTACAGGTGACAGGGACTGGGACGAGGCATCTGCAGCAAGTTTTATCACGTTGCCTCGGTCTTTTCATGAGCAAAAGTATCTTCTGAATATGGTGGGCCCAACTTAAAATTGAGAGCGCACGATCAAAATTTTTATTTCTTTATTTTACGAAATAAATTTAAAACAGAAATTTATTTAGTAACACACTTTTATATTTCTATTTCTAAAATAGATTTTTATTTCAAAAATAAATTTAAAATAAAAATCATAAACTAAAATTTTTAATTTTTTTATTATTAGAAACAATAATAAAAAATGAAAATTCTTCTCATCGTTTACTCTCGTAATCATCCACCTATTGCTCATGGGATGCCTAACGCTGGCCATCAACCATTAGACGACGTCCGACGACTGGTGGCCAATGGCCAGCATTAGGATGCCAGATGCCAAACGCCTGCCATAGGTCGTTGAATGCCGACCGCCACCGTCCTTGAAAATAGAAATTTTACTATGTTATCAAATGAATTTTTTTTTTTTTCGAAAACATAAATATTGAGTTGTTGTCAAATGTATTTCTTTACTTAGAAACTTGACCATGTAATAGAAATTGATTTTTGTTCTAAAAATTTTATCATGTGCATCCTAATCGAATCCGGTTCCTGCAACTTTCTTTTTCAATTTTATGAAAGGTCTTTCCATGCATAGATAACCTCGTGCCATAGTAGCCCCTATCACAATGTTTTAGATAGTTTTTCACCAATTTTACTAGTTGGGTACAAAAGAGACATTCAGATTATTCGAGTTAATTATACTCAGTCCCCCTTAATTCCACTCTCAGTAGAATAAGTGAAGCTTGGGAATTTTACTTCATTTCTTTTGGAAAATAAATCGGTTTTAGTCTTGCTCGATTTGTAATTTATTTCATTTTATCTATTTATTATTATTGCTAATTGTATGTAGACGTAATGTCATGGCACAAGGCACACGAGTTGCCATATCATTTAGTAAAAATTTCTTAACAAACTCTTAGCACAAGTAGCATCATTTTACTTTTTTGAATTTAGCTATAACTCAATGCTTATGTTAGTTTTCAACTATCTCCTCTTTCAGCCAAGGACCCATATCCATTATAGTATGTTCAATTTGATTCATAGCTATTCAATCCACTCATAACTGTACATACCTCATGACATGACTTAATCTTGTAATTAAATGGAAGACAATGTTCTCCTTTTATCATTGGATCATTACACACTCCATGCATTTGCTAAGCCTTTTTTGTATAATAAAGTTCGCTCAAGTTTGCGCACGATGACTTTATCCTCCGCCTCCTCCTTTTTTCCTTTGGGGTAGTAAATGGGTAGAAGTATTATTTCACAGAGTCTACATATATATGATACACAGAGAATTATATATGACGATCAAGTGCATTATCAACGCAAAGAATTCTGGAAGGGACTGATAAGGAACAAATGAGATATTTATCAAAAAAATAAGTATACTGAAATTTTTAAAACTTGTCACGAAAATACAATTGAATTGTAAAACTTACAAAAAGTATAATTAAGTCCTAAAATTTATCAAATTAGTACAATTGAGACATTTTGTTAACTTCGCCCTAGCTATGGCTATTTGTAATGTTTTTTTCTCGTTGCTGTTCTTGACTCTTCCATTGTCCATTTCTCGGGCACTCTTCTACAATTATTCTTTTATTCCTTTTTTCTATTTAATGTTTTAAACATGTTTTTCTTCTCATAGATTGTGTGCTAATTAGTTGCTAAGCTATAACTTAGCATCAAGAGAGATGCGAATTACTACATCAAAATGTCTTTAGACAAATGGGATTATGTGGGGATTTTTTAATTTATGTGTAGTCAGTTTGTTGGAAATTAAAGTATTTTTTTAGGAAGCATTGTTAACAAATATTTTAGAGGCCTACGTTGATAAGACCTTTACAAGCACGTGAATATTAATTTGTCATGGCCGGGGCCAGAAGTCAGAAGATTCTCTACACCTAATTAGCTGACTTTTCTTACTTTTTGATAAATGGAAATATGATACCGCCATCATGTGGACAGCGACAGGGACGAATTAACCCCCGGACTCAGAAAGAGAAAACAAACTTGATGAATTACCTCTTGGTAATAAAGATAAGTATTGTAAAAAGGAAAAATATCACCTATATCTCAAATTATTACTTAAAATCCTAAATTATGCATGTTATAATATGAATACTCTGAACGTTTTATCATTTCACCAAAGCCTTCAAACTTGAAGTAATATGATAAGAGTACACTCTATTACAATTCTGTCCAAAATAGTTATAAGAATCTTATAAACAAATGGAAGTTAAGTGAATCTAGAAAATTATACCAAAAACCTCGACTTATGCTTGCTTAAATATTAATATATCAAATTTTTTCTCACGTTATTAATACCCCAAAGTTTACAATGTGGAATCTAGAAAATAACTTTGTTATCTTCAAATTCTGCAGTATACCTTTCTTGCTAAATGATTTGCCAAGTGTTGATGCTGATGGGCGTATGCCCCCACTACTATGAATGGTTTTGGTGAGGATTATGCTTTTTTTTTAATGAACTTCTCTTTCTACTGAAAAAGATATTTTGTTATCATCCTATGTAGAAAATTCAAAATCACCGTACCAATAACTGAAGTAGGTAATTTTCCTACTGTTTTTATAAGATTTCCACATTGTAAAGGTGATTATAAAGATATGAACAACAACAATTTTCCTTTTTCTTTTTTAATTTCATTCATCCTTTTTTTTTGAATTTTTTCAAAGTTTTTTCTAATGTGGCGCTTGTCAGGCACCACACTAGGACCATGTGTCTTAGGAAAGTAACAAAAAATGTCATATTAGTATATTCCATTAACCAAATTGAATGGAGTCTAACAAAGGGATTTTATTGTATCGATTTGACAAGCTAGACTTGATTGCACTATCTAAAAATTATTGGATTTGATTGTAATTTCGTGATAAATTTTAGTGGTTCAAGCGCACTTGTCCCAGAACTGTATTTTGCATCAGATTCTTGCTTTGCATCTAAAGCACTTTGTCATTTATCTTAGCTCAATTATAGCAGCTTTTCCAGAATATTTATTGCATATACTTGTTCCTCAAGGCTGCGATACAGAGAGAGGGTGTATACCTATATAAAGATAACTACAGCTTATGCCCATGGACTTATTGTGGGTACGCTTCATAAAACCAGGGCCTACACACGACCTCTAAATGGTTAATTATGGACTTCTGAGCAAGATTACGGGGTTAACACTCTCTAATTTGGGTTATTCTAAAGAGTTCTGATATGGTGGACAAGAAGCGGGGTTCATTAGGGAAATTTTTTTATATGATCTAGAAAGCTATTATTAGATAGTTTGTTTTGTGACATCTAAGTTTCATGAAGAAGTGAAATAACTTGTGCAACAACATAAAAAAAAAAAAAAAAAAAAAGAGAGAGAGATTTGGATTCTCTTGATTTAGGGGATAATTGTCGCTAGTAAAGTTACGCTAGGACCAAAGGCTACATTTGTTTCACGAAAAATAGCTTCCAAGAAAGAAGATTTTTGAATTTTCTAGCGTTTGGTTCATAAAAAAGATACTATGAGAGAATGAGATATGGTATAAAACAATAATGTTTACTGTTGGAACTCAAATGTAACATTATACAATTGAGCATAAAGTTGATATTGTCTAGCGAACACCAAAGATTGTGTAGCCACTATAGCATTCCCTATGCTGCTGATGCTGTTGTCTGAGCTGTAATGAGATGGTTGCTAGGCTTGAATCAATTGTTCTGGATATAGAGTATCCTTGATAAGTGGACGGTGATTATGATATGTTGGCCAATGAAAATTTTTTCCATTAAAAGATTCTTTTGCACAATGAGTGGAAAATTGTGACCTTATCTTATACTTTATGTGGTGGTCCTATGGAAAAGTGAAAAGTAAGAAAAAAAAAAGTAAAAAGAGACAAAAATAGAAAATTGTTTGTGATCGCCTTTTGGAAAAAGAAAAGTAAGGAAAATAGGAAAAAGATAGATGACAGAAAATTATGGCTTTATGTTACGTCTGTATGGCCGCCCCTGGAAAAAAGAGGAAAAAGTAAGGAAAAGAGGAGAAAGAGAGAAGATGACACATGAAATGGAAGGACAATAATGGGGTCCGCCACGTGCGGTGAATTATAAAGCTCCGTGCTTTCCCAAACATTAGCCATATAGACAAGGGCTTGTCTTGGTAGATTTTTTATATCTTTTTTTTTTTTTTTGTTTAATTTAAACACCGTGCAAATGATCCTCCTGAGACCCAAAACTTCAATAAGGTTGGGCCCATGTGACGGGCTGTCGGATTCGGCCTATTCAAGAAAATAAATTGGGCCTGGATTAGGGCATCGAGGCCCAGGGCCAAACCTGGCCCGGACCCAAAATGAGGCTGAGAAATGGAGTCATTTGATGCGGTGGACACCGAAGCCAGAGCGCACCCCCGCAACCCCGACCGGTAGGCCCACCAGCCGAGCCCTTTCCGCGACGATGCCTTCATCGGGCTACGACCTTGCCTTCGCCCCCTCCAGCTCACTTCTCCGCCAACGCTCCCCCCTCTGTCCGTTGCAGAGGGCGACATCTTCGAGGTAGGGCCCCTACCCCTTGTCCTAACTCCATGCGGGGTACTTGTCGCCGAACCGAGATTTGTTGGTTGATATATTCAACAATTACCATGTAAGGCCAACGCTAACACATTCAACACTATACAATCAAACAGAATAGGAAGCCGCACTTATTCATGAATCAACTAGATTTATAATTTTGAGTTCGGTGTAACTTCGGATAGGAACTCTATGGTTTTTATTCATATTCGTTGATTTCCATTTGTATCGGTTTAGCAGTTAAAGTTCGTAATAAACCAGGAAGGATTTGGTTTCTTATCTGCTTTGGACAATTCTGTGGGAGTTTAATTTCATTACTCTTGTTTTCTGAAAGCATTATTTGATTTTGCTGCTTAGATAGAGACCGCATTGGTAGTACCCGTGACAATAGTTGCACTTTTTCCATGACTTTAGTAGAGACTAAAACTGCATCCACTTCCCAAATGCAATCGAAATGCCATAAATCTCGAGGAAAAGGAGGAGGCAGAGATGCGGAATCAGATCATCGCGCTCAAGTCAAAGAGTTCGAACGAGCTTTCTATGAGAAATGAAGCTCAAATTAAGAAGAAAGTATTAGTATTCAGTATTTAGAATGCACCACATTATAAGCTGAAGTGGCTTTTTTTTAGGTCCAATCACAAAATGCCACATGTCGATGACGTGGAATAAATAAAAAAAAATTAAAAGTCTCACTCTCTTGTTTTTTCGCTCTTCTATGCTGTCCCCAGACATCCGTAGCCATCGTCCTCCGATCTCCAGATCTCCGTGAGCGCCGGCGACTCTGCCAGTGGCCAAAGACCTCGAATTTCCACCGTGACCTCCGATGACTCCCGCCCGCAGCCATGGAGCACAGGTTTCCAGGTTTCCTCCGGCGACCATGAACCTGGGATTTTCATGTTTTCGCGAGCACCTAGAATTCCAGATCTGGAAGAACGACATCAACGATGGCCATGGACGAGCGTCGACATCGCTTGGTAGTTTCATCTAATCACAAAAAAGAGTTGTTGGACGGATATGGAGCAACACTCATATCCAGATTTGTACAGAGACATATTTGATGGCCTTTGAAGTTCTGAACTTTGTTTTTTTATGTGATGGACCTTCACCCCAGTGTCGTATGCTTCAATGGCTACGCCATTGATAGTCTCAAAGTGAGATTGACTTGAAAGTCTCTACCTTTGCTTGACCGCCTGGGGAAGCAAATGGACGAGCTGCAAGTTATTGTGGGGTTTGTATATTCACGAAGGGGTGGCCGCGAGTGACGAGGAAGTGGGGTGCTGGCTCGACCATGGACGGGCAACGAATGCGAGTCGCCATGACGACAGTGGGGGTGGCACGACCATGGGCGGTCGGCCTAGATGTGGCTCCGCCGAATGTGCCAATGATTGCAGATGGAGGAGCTGGCTGTGGACGACGTAGGGAGAAGAGAGAGAGAGAGAGAGAGAGAGTGACAGTTCTAATTTTTTATTTATGTCCACATCATCACGTGGCATTTTGTTTGCATTTCCAGTATATCCATGCCACGTCAGCCTAAGATATGGTGCATTCTAACTACTGAATAATTTCTCATGGATTAAAACGTCTTAAGAGAAATGTACACCAAAAATTTCATAATCGATCCAGAGATTCAACCACAACATTCAACTAATAGCTGGACTAGTTTTACCAACACGGTCACAGCTAGATAGTAAAAGCACGAAATACGCATAGCAGCCTTGAAGAATGGGAATATCAAGGTTGCTAAAACCATTGTGACCATCGCCAAATAAAGGACTCTGATGAACAGAACAAGGCTCACGAGCCAAGTAAGTTTGCTCACGGCTACAGTAACAGCTGCGAAAAAAGCCACTGACATGCCAATGAGGGCCATTAGCAATGGCCTTGCTGAGTGGTAAGCCAATTCCGCGACGTAGAACTCTCTAGTGAGACCCCAGAGAACGACTACGACAGCAAGAATGAGTTGTACATGGCTAACGCATTGGCAATTACGAAAACTTGAAACAATCCGTGGTGCGGCATGGTCACCATTCCTGGATGGGGATCACTGAAAGCATTATATCCACTGGGTAAGGTTATGCCCGCAGTGAACGTGACGGAGGCATGCATCTTCATTCATTTTATATGTACTTTATTGCATACTCTATATACATGTGGTTTTCGCTTTTAAATTGGACTTTCTAATGATCTCTAAGATAATTTGCATTTGATTTACCGCGAAAATTTATTGACTATGAAAGCTAGCATTTACAGTTTTTCACTGTATTATCGTGTTAGGAAAAGAGTAGTAAATATCCAATTTGATAGTGAGAAAATACTGATTTCAGTAGCTGCAAAGTAAAAGTCGAAAACTTGAATTATCGATACAATGAGGACATCAAAAGATAATTTTGTTATTTAAAATTTCATTAAATACAATTTTTGGGAGAATTGTTAGAACAACGAAAAAGACTAATAACTCTGAAATTTGTAAATTGAAATATAAACGATAATCATCTTTAACTTGAAATCTGAATTTGAACACATTACCCAATCATAATTAACATATAGATAGCCATAGAAAGTAAACTCCAAAGTCCTTAGTTCTTCAAACTTACAAAGATTATTCTTGTTCAACGAGCTCAAAGCCTAATTCCATAAAATATACGCATTCCAATTTTACACGCACCGAAAGTAAGAACGAGACATTGATAGAATAAATAAAAAGAACAAAGAAAAGTAGACTATAAACTAATAAACAGCACATTAATACTACATTTGGTCGTCCGGATTTCTAATCAGGATAACATTAGATTGGATAGGATATGATATCCTAGGATTTTTCTTATACCCAGTCCATTGTTTGGTGAATCATAGTATTAAAGTCGGATATATTCACATTATATCATATAATTTTTTTATATAAATGATATATTATTATAAATAAACATAATTGTTCATAAATGGAGATGGTGAAAATCTCTTGTAACATTATTCCTTAATTTTTTAATTTATTTTTATTTTATTTTTCCTCTTTTTTATATCATCATTATCTAATAAACTTCTATCAAATAGTAAACTATACTAACATACCTAAAATACAAAAACACCTAAAATATATAATAAATATAAATATTTAATTTATAGATTGAATGTTTATTATAAGATAGAATTAAAGTTGAATAAATAAATTAAAATAAGATTAATTTAAAATAAATTTCTTTTTATTTTTAATTTCTTAAATTATAATTTAAATTATTATTTATATTGAAACATAATTTTAATTTTTTAATTTAATATGTTTGTTATTCGAGAAAAATAATTTTCCTATTATGAATATTATAAATCCTATCCACTTTTATCCCACCTCCCCTATGAGATAATTTTATCTTGCCTATATCCCCTTTATATCCGACTTTATCCCATCATAAGCAAGCACTAAATGTAGGATAAGATAAATCATGTCCTATTCCGAATTTTATCTCGATTGTCCAACGCAGCCTAATAGTTTGATGTGAAAAGGATAAACTCAACTTGGTAAAAATCTTATGTTTGTTTCGCAGATGAAGAGGGAGAACACCTTTGGGAACATGACGATCTAAGAATTGGCGACGCAAGAGTTGATGGCTCTATTAACACGTGGCAATCTACGGTGGACGCACGTGGGTTTCTTTCTTGGTATCCCGTGTTAATGCATTAGAAGATATATAGATATATGGACGTATTAATAGGGAAATTGAGGAGAAAAGGAAGGGAAAATGAAAGAAAGAAAGAAAAAGAGTGGGAACTCTCATTTTATCAAAGGGAATATAGAAGATTGTGAATAGTTTCTGCCAGAAGGAACCATTAATAATACAAAATAGAAGATTCTCAATAAATAGATGATCAGTACAGAAGTCTGATCAAGTTTTGAGTAATCGGACTGCCATAATCGGAATATATAATTGCAGACTCTGACTATGGATTAAAACAACGTCTGAAGAGAAATGTACACCTAAAATTTCATAATCGATCTAGAGATTAAACCACATAATTTGACTAATAGCCGGACTATATATACCAACGTGATCACAGGTACATAGTACCAGCACACAATATGCATAACAGCCTTCGAGAATGGGAATATCAGGATTGCTAAAAACATTGTGACCATCGCCAGGTAAAGGACTCCGATGAATATAACAAGGCTCGCGAGCCAAGTAAGTTTGCTCACAGCTCCGGTAATAGCAGCAAAAAAAGCCACTGACATGCTAATGAGGGCCATCAGCAGTAATGGCGATGCTGAGTGGTAAGACAATTCCGCGTTGAAGAAATCTATAGTGAGACCCCAGAGGAGGACTAAGATAGCAAGAATGGAGCTGTACATAGCTAAGGTGTTGGCAAGTACGAAAAGTTGAAACAATCGATGGTGCAACATGGTCGCCGTTCCTGGATGGGGATCACTAAAAGCATTATATCCACCGGGTAAGGTTATGCCTGCAGTGAACGTGACAGAGGCTACAAGTGTGGCCAATAGCAATAAAGTATTAATCTGGTCCTTGATCCACTCAGGGGGAGATGATTTGCTCACTCCAGAAGGTCGACCTTCGCTTCGCTCTCCACCAGCGACAACCAAAAGCGCACGTCCTAGAAACTACAAATGTCAAATTAGAGAATTAGTCATCAATCCCGAGGACAATAGATTCAGTTATGAGTAAACGCAGCCTGCAACCAAAATTACACTACCTTTGAACTTTTCGGGGAGACGCTTCTGGATTCCACGGCCACGTCAAGGGGGGTCGACCCATTGTTGTTCCGAGCCTGCAAGTCAATTCCTTTGACCCCCGTCAAAGAGCTCATAACTTTATAATGGTTATGCATCGATGCCAAATGGAGAGGAGTGTTTCCGTCGACATCTTTCGAATTCACCAGCTTCTCGATGATGTCGGACTCGCCCGTTTCTTGGAGTCCGTAGTAGACCGCTTTATCGGCCCCGGCCTCGGCGGCAACGTGAAGAATATTCTGACCCTTCTTGTTTTTTATCTCTGCAAGGTCAGGCCACGTGTGCTTTAGTAACCGTCTCATTCCCCGGTTGTTGCCGGCTTCGCAAGCGATGTGAATCGGGTAGGAGCCGTTTTTGTCCGTTCGACGGGCGAGATAAGGGCATTTCTCCAGCAAGACGTCCACTGCGTCTCCATTTTCAACCGATGCTGCGGCAGCGTGCAGTGGCGTCCCCCATTTTTCATCGCGCACGTGGGGTAACTTGGGAAGCCGATCTATAATTTCTTTCAATAAATCTGACATTATAGGTCATTGCACTTTTTAGGTTGGGTGCAATTAACTCATTAAATAATTATTTCTGTTAGCGCCTGCAGAGTTATATGCTTTTTGACCAAATGCTATTATCAAGCTTTTCTGCAAATTGGACGAATATGAATTTTGAAATAGAGCAAAAAGCAGCACAGTTTACTTACACCTATGCATTTATGGACTAGAACGACACATGCAAATATCATTACCTGTCTCCCTGATTGTGGCGACAATCGGTGACATGCCTTGTATCTGGACTGCATAAGCTTCATCTCGAGCAAAAGCTTCCAAGAGAAGCCGAAGAATCTCCCGGTCCGCTCCCTTGCGCTCTTTCCATCCTGAATTTTCGCACCTTTCGACTGCCAGATATAGTGGAGATTTACCATCTTTGTTCTTCCAGTATAAAATTTTCGAGTTTGTACTCTGGCGAATTAGTTTTTCTGTTGAGTTGAACCTTCCATCTCGAATGGCGACATGGAGTGGAGTATCCTCCCTGGAGTTTCTCTGGGTCATGGTGTTAGGAAAATGAAGGAGAATGAGTTCCACGACATCATCATTCCCAGAGCTTGCTGCTACATGAAGCAATGAATCCCCGGAGGGGATGACTTGGTTGAAGATTAGCGACAAAGCTAGTTTCCTAAGCTGAATAACCTTTTCTAACTCATCAATGAATTTCTCGACGTCCCCATTTTCCGTGGCTTCATATAAGTCACGATCCATAATTTTGTTCAGATCGTCATCTCCGAGCTCTTGTTCGTAATCTGGAGCCGAGGCGGATCTCCTCTTCAGAGCTTCAAGCCTTTCATTTGGCGTTGCCTTCGGTTCACCATCGTCCATGCTTATAGCGTGGTCCATTTCGGACAACGGGAGTCTTTCTTGATCTCTTCCCCCCTTATGTACTGAGAATACAAGAGTAGAGAGAGCACTCGGCTTTTATAAAGGGTCGAGTTTGTACAAGAACCCAACACCCAATACGACTCACCTCGGCCAATGTCATTGATTTCAGACCCAGCAGTCTATAAGTGGTCAGCCCAAGATGCAATTGTGGAGTCCTAGTCAAATAGACCATGTTAATTACGGCACTGTATGTCGCGCTATCATTAAAGAGATTAAGAAGAAAAGTTGCTTTAATAAAAAGTTATTTTGCTTTCACGTAAGACTGAAAACATGCCAAAACCCATTTCAGTCCCAGATAAATAAAAATCTTGAATCAAATCCTACAGTTTGTATTTATATGTAATTTAAGTATTAGAGTCACTGAATAATTTTTAATGGGGGCACACTCAAAATATCTACTGAATTCCCTCCGTATCTGGGATTCTGACTGATTCCCCATGATATTGTACGTATGTATATTATGGCGGGCGGACACTATAATATTCAGGAAAAGTTGAGACAGGATCCTGTCGCATGGCTCATATCATGGTTCTAGCTGTATCCCACTTTTCTCTTCTCAAGTGGGCCCCGCATGTCCTTTACCTTTCTTGAGACCCCCTCGTTCTATCCTCTCCCTACCTTGCTGCATGTCCAACTTGCATTGAATGTTGGAGTAAGGGCAGGTGATCGGGACCCTGCTTTGAGCAGAGGCATTCGTTGATAAGACCTTAAGAAACAGGTTAAAATGCATTCGTCGTGGATGGGGACAGAGGTTAAAAGATTCCCTCTGCCTAATGTAGGACTCGTCTTTATGTTTGTTTGTCTTTCAGCCCTCTTTTTACTGTTTTTTCTTGTCATATGTCTTTTAGCTCTAGTAACTGAATTTTGTGACATTTTCACAAATAGAAATGATAGCTTCCAGACCCGACGAGAGAAAACGAACGTGATGAATTACTCAAGGTAATAAAAAGAAATATTGAGAAAAGGGAAATTATACCCTAAAATTATAAACTATTACTTAATACTCCAAACTAACTTATTATAACATCAATACTTTAAACTTTTTATTATATCACTAAAAACTTTAAATTTATACCAATATGATAAAGATGCATTCTAAAATAACTCTGCCCAAGACGATTGTTAAAAATCTTAAGTAGCAATTTATAGGCAAATGAAAGTTATGTGAATTTGAAAAGTTTTATCAAGAACCTCAACTTATGTCCACTTTGATATCAATACACGAAAGTTTTTTCTCGCATTATCAATATCCCAAAGTTTATGATGCAAATTTGGGAAGAATTTGGAGAATGACTTTGTTATCATCAACTTGACAATGTCCCTTTCTTGCTAAATAACTTGCCAAGTGTTGACGCTGATGGGGACATGCCTCCACTACCATGCATGTTTTTGTTTGATAGAAGTCTCTTTCTACTGAAAAATGATCTTCTCAACTTGATTACTACATTTTCATGTAGAAAATTCAAAATCCATATCACCAATAATTGAAGTACGTGATTGTCCTCTTGTTTTCGGTGGATTTCCATACTATATAAGTGAGCACAAGGATATCAACAACTAATTATTGTAACTGATATATTAATTTCGCAGGACAATTTCTAAAAATTGATGTCTAAATATCTAAGCTCCAATGATGAGGTAGATATTATCGTTGAAAGGCAGAATCATAGCATTAAAGATATGTTAAGACAGATTCTCGTGGCATCTGGTTCATATCATATCTCTTGTCGAGTATCGAATTTATCTCTTTATAATTGGACCCCCGCATCTCCTTTTCTTTATTTAGTTGAGACCGCACATCCTGTATTCGCCCTTTATCCAAATAGAATGTTGCCTAGCTCTTTCCGTGAAAAAAAGTGTCTTCCAAATAAGATAGGCCAACCGGGTCAAGTCCTAGCATCTCCTTTTTTTTCCCTAGTCATACGAGGTATTTCCATTCATAAAATATCCGTGTACTATGGGAGCCCTCCGTCGTAATGTTTTGAAAAATTTTCTTAATTATACTAGATTGGTACAAAAGAGACATTCATATGATGCGAGTTAATCATACTCAGTCCCCCTTTAATTCTATTTCTAGTAGAATAATTGAAGCTCGGATTTTTTTTTTTTCCGCTTCACTAAAGTTCACGGAAATTGAAAATAGAATAAGGGAAAGAAAAACCTTTAAATTTGTATTTTCTTTCAATTTCTTTAGTATCATTATTGCTTTTTCTACACATACAAGATGACACTCCATACGCCACATGACTTGCCATATCATTTTGTAAAAGATGTCTTAACTCCTGGCACATGTATCATTACTCATTTTACTTCACTCCTTAACAAAGTTGTCTATAATTTACTAAGCAATTTTTTTTATTAGTGAAAATGGTGGGAATAGAATATCAATACAATATTTCTCCATATGAGATAGCAAAAACTCCAGACATAGGTTGATTAAAAGTTCACTAACGACACAACTTGAATTTGTGACCTCATGGAAGATTGCTCAAGACCTCTTGGTTTGCATCAGTCTCATGAATTTTAACTGATGTATTAGTTTCACGAGACAATTTCTAAAAATTGATGTCTAAATATCTACGTTCCAATGATGAGGTAGGTGTTACTGTTGAAAGGCAAAATCATAGCATTAAAGATATGTTAAAACAGATTCCTATGGCATTTGGTTCATATCATATCTCTTGTCAAATATCAAATTTATCTCTTTCTAATTGGACCCCTTCATCTCTTTTTCTTTATTTTGTTGAGATCCCACATCGTGTATTCTCCCTTTCTCCAAATAGAATGTTGCCTAACTCTTTCTGTGAACAAAAGTGTCTTCCAAATTAGATAGGCCAACCAGGTTTGGTCCCAGCATCTCCTTCTTTCCCCAGTTATACGAGGTCTTTCCATTCATAAAATATCCTCGTACTACAAGAGCCCTCCGTTGTAATGTTTTGAAAAATTTTCGTAATTATACTAGATGGGTACAAAAGAGACATTCATAAGATACAAGTTAATCACACTCAGTCCCCATTTAATTCTATTTCTAGTAGAATAATTGAAGCTTGGAATTTCTTTTTTCTGCTTCACTAAAGTTGAAGGAAATTGAAAATAGAATAAGGGAAAGAAAAACCTTTGAATTTGTATTTTCTTTCAATTTCTTGAGTATCATTCTTGCTTATTCTTCACACACTTGATGACGCTTCATACACCACACAACTTGCCATATCATTTTGTAAAAGATGTCTTAGTAAACTCTTGGCACAGGTATCATTACTCATTTTACTCCACTCCTTATCAAAGTTGTCTATAATTTACTAAGCTATTTTTTTTAATTAGTGAAAAGGGTAAGAATGAGATATCAAATATAGTATTTCTCCATATGAGATAGCAAATACTCAAGACACAAGCTGATTAAAAGTTCACTAACAACATGACTTAAATTTGTGACCTCGTGGAAGACTGCTCACGACTGCATGGTTTGCATCAGTCTTATGAATTTTAACTAATGTATTAGTTTCATGAGACAATTTCTAAAAATTGATGTCTAAATATCTAAGTTCCAAGAGGTAGGTATTACTATCGAAAGGCAGAATCATAGCATTAAAGATATGTTAAGACAGATTCTCGTGGCATCTGGTTCATATCATATCTCTTGTCGAGTATCAAATTTATCTCTTTCTAAACGGACCTCCGCATTTCCTTTTCTTTATTTAGTTGAGACCCCACATCCTGTATTCTCCCTCTCTCCAAATAGAATGCTGCCTAGCTTTTTCTGTGAACAAAAGTGTCTTCCAAATTAGATGGGCCAACCAGTTTCGTCCTAGCATCTCCTTTTTTTCCCCAGTTATACGAGGTCTTTCCATTCATAAAATATCCTTGTACTATGGGAGCCCTCCATCGTAATGTTTTGAAAAATTTTCTTAATTATACAAGATTGGTACAAAAGAGACATTCATATGATGCAAGTTAATCATACTCAATCCCCCTTTAATTCTATTTATAGTAGAATAATTGAAGCTTGGAATTTTTTTTTTCCGCTTCACTAAAGTCGATGGAAACTAAAAAAAAGAGTAAGGGAAAGAAAAACCTTTGAAATTATATTTTCAATCAATTTCTTTAGTATCATTATTGCTTTTTCTTCACATACTTGATGACACTTCATATGCCACACGACTTGCCATATCATTTTGTAAAAGATGTCTCAATAAACTCTTGGCATAGGTATCATTACTCATTTTACTCCACTACTTATCGAAGTTGTCTATAATTTACTAAGCTATTTTTTTTTTATTAGTGAAAAGGGTGGGAATGTGATATCAATACATTATTTGTCCATATGAGATAGCAAATACTCAAGACACAAGCTGATTAAAAGTTCACTAACAACACAACTTGAATTTGTGACCTCATGGAAGACTACTCAAGATTGCATGGTTTTCATCAGTCTTATAATTTTAACTAATGTATTAGTTTCGCGAGACAATTTCTAAAAATTGATGTCTAAATATCTAAGCTCCAATGATGAGGTAGATACTACTGTTGAAAGGCAGAATCATAGCATTAAAGATATGTTAAGACAGATTCTCGTGGCATCTGGTTTATATCATATCTCTTGTTGAGTATCAAATTTATCTCTTTCTAATTGGACCCCCGCATCTCCTTTTCTTTATTTAGTTGTGACCCCACATCCTGTATTCTCCCTTTCTTCAAATAGAATGCTGCCTAGCTCTTTCCGTGAACAAAACTGTTTTCCAAATTAGATAGGCCAACCGGGTCTGGTCTCGGCATCTCCTTTTTTCCCCAGTTATACGAGGTCTTTCCATTAATAAAATAACCTCGTACTAAAAGAGCTCTCCGTTGTAATGTTTTGAAAATTTTTCTTAATTATACTAGATTGGTACAAAAGAGACATTCATATGATGCGAGTTAATCATACTCAGTCCCCCTTTAATTCTATTTCTAGTAGAATAATTGAAGCTTGGATTTTTCTTTTCCGCTTCACTAAAGTTGATGGAAACTGAAAATAGAATAAGGGAAAGAAAAACCTTTGAATTTGTATTTTCTTTCTTTAGTATCATTATTGCTTTTTCTTCACATACTTGATGACACTTCATATGCCACACGACTTGCCATATCATTTTGTAAAAGATGTCTCAATAAACTCTTGGCATAGGTATCATTACTCATTTTACTCGACTCCGTATCAAAGTTGTCTATAATTTACTAAGCTATTTTTTTTATTAGTGAAAAGGGTGGGAATGGGATATCAATACAGTATTTCTCCATATGAGATAGCAAATACTCAAGACACAAGCTAATTAAAAGTTCACTAACAACATGACTTGAATTTGTGACCTCATGGAAGACTGCTCAAGACTGCATGGTTTGCATCAGTCTTATGAATTTTAACTGATGTATTAGTTTCGTCGGACAATTTCTAAAAATTGATGTCTAAATATCTAAGTTCCAATGATGAGGTAGGTGTTACTGTTGAAAGGCAGAATGATAGCATTAAATATATGTTAAGATAGATTCCTGTGGCATCTGATTCATATCATATCTCTTGTCGAGTATCAAATTTATCTCTTTCTAATTGGACCCCAGCATCTCCTTTTCTTTATTTAGTTGAGACCCCACATCCTGTATTCTCCCTTTCTCCAAATAGAATGTTGCCTAGCTCTTTCCGTGAACAAAAGTGTCTTCCAAATAGGATAGGCCAACCGGGTCTAGTCCCAACATCTCCTTAATTATACTAGATTGGTACAAAAGAGACATTCATATGATGTGAGTTAATCATACTCAGTCCCCCTTTAATTCTATTTCTAGTAGAATAATTGAAGCTTGGAATTTTTTTTTCCGCTTCACTAAAGTTGACGAAAACTAAAAATAGAATAAGGGAAAGAAAAACCTTTGAATTTTTATTTTCTTTCAATTTCTTTATTATCATTACTGCTTATTCTTCACATACTTGATGACACTTCATACATCACACGACTTGCCACATCATTTTGTAAAAGATGTCTTAGTGAACTCTTGGCACATGTATCATTACTCATTTTACTCCACTCCTTATCAAAGTTGTCTATAATCTACTAAGCTATTTTTTTATTAGTGAAAAGGGTGGGAATGGTATATCAATGCGGTATTTCTCCATATGAGATAGCAATTGCTCAAGACATAAGCTAATTAAAAGTTCACTAACAACACAACTTGAATTTGTGATCTCATGGAAGACTGTGTTACCTCCCCTCCAAACAACCACTTGGCTACCACACTCGATGCAATTGCTAAGCCTTTCAGGTAGAGATAAAGTTTGGTCAAGTTTGGCCCGACGATTTCATCCTCATTTTTTTTCTTGGTGGGTTGTAGATGGGTAACGATATTATTTCATGAAGTCCACATGTAACGGTTAGCTTTTGACTTAGTCAACGTTGACTAGTCAAAAAAATATTGATTGACCGGTGAAAGTGGACGCTTAGCTTGTTTAATAAACATGGAGCGCAAAAAAAAGTGAAAGAATAAGAGAACAAAAGAACAAAAGGACAAAGAAAAGAGAAAAAGGAAAGGGAAAGGAAAAGGGAAAAGTGGAATTTGTGTGTACATGAGAACCTCGTCAAGTTGGATCAGCTCTGTTTTGCAAGGTTGCACTCTTCATTTATCTAATCGAAGTAATTTTTTAAGTTAGGGCATAAATTTGAAGTTATGCGAAACTTGAACTATGGGGTTTGATTTTGGAGTTGTAAAGTTGTGATTACATAGAAATCATAAAGTAGGGCAATATGGAGTCGTGGGGTTTGATGGGAATTAATTTGAAGTGATAGTCGAAATAAAATTTTAAAGTTTTGCTCGTGAGTTCCGCAATGTGGACAGCTTGGAATATCTATTTTGGGCAAGTGATTTGTTGACATGTGAGAGTCATTTCGTTAGTGATTATGTTTAGTTTTGCTGATTTGTAATTGAGGTAATCTTTTAGGTTGCGTATGATAAAATTTCTATTTCTCGATTTCTCTGTTTCTTTGTTCCTCGGAATAGGTTTGAAATAGAAATCCGTTTGATAACATAATTTGATTTTTCTATTTTTGAAACAGATTTCTATTTCATACATTGATTTGGAGGAGAAATCAGAAGCTAAAAATTGTAGCTTCTCAGTTTCTGAAATAGAAATAGAAGTTATTTCCTTTTTCTCCATTCTTCTTCGTTCACGGACATCTCCTCACTTCTTACCCTTGCTTTTCTTCCTTCTCCTCACTTCAACCAAAAACCCTAGCGTTGTTGACTCTGAAGCTGTCCATCCTCGCTGTCAACTCTGACGTTGTCGCCATCCTCTGGTCAGATCGCCGCTCATCTCGTCGTCGCTGTTCTCAAACCGTCCATTTTGCTTCGGTCGTCCCGTTGGACCTGCCTCCTCTGTCCCGTCCCCTTTCCGCTCTCAATTTCATAACTCCAGTCACCTTCACCATCCTCAGACCGTCCAATTTGCTCCGGTCGTCCCGTCGAACCCGCCTCCACTTCGTCACGACTCTCTTCCGCAACTCAAGTCACGCGTCACTGTAACCGATCCCAGGTAATCATCCTAGGATGTTCTGTTTTTTTTTGGTTGAGAGCACTTCGACATTGGATCGTGCTTCATTTGCCTTCGAATTTGTTGATTCATCTGGATAACCATCTCATGTCATGTCGGTTCATTGAATGTATCTGTCTACTGAACTACCGAACCTCTCGCAGTTCGCATTCACCACTTGTTCAACAATTTGCCCCAGAGACATTAGCATTGATTTGAGAATTGTGTAGTGTCACATGTACATTACTGCTTGGTATGTTGAGCTGGTGACATAGCTCCTGATCCATCCTTTGATGGCCAAGAGCCCTCGTTCCTTTAGTGCGTCGGTTTGCTCTGCTCTCATCGAATTAGATACCCCTTCAAATATGTTGCTGAATCGTCATCTGATCTGAGCATGTCCGGGTTCATTTTCTAGCTTGAGATGTTCAAGATGCATGTAGCGTAATTGTTTTTTTTTTTTTTGGTAAAAAGTAATAAATATATAAAGAGCTTAAGCCAATAAATACAGAGTCAGGCTCCAGCAAAACTTACACTAACCCAGACATATCTAGGCGAGTGGAAGGGAGCCAGGCAGAGAGAAACTGACAGACCGGCCGAAGCTAGCTACAGCTAAAGCAAAGGCAAGGCAAGAGACGAGAAACGAGAAGGCCACGCAGGGCCACCAATCAACCTCACAAAGACACGCCAAAACAAGGCCAAAAGGCAACAACCAAGGAAAGCGAAAAGAGAAGGACCATCAGGGGGCCGGAGGGGTGGTTGCAAAGATAGCTGGATCCATTCCCCAATTCCTCTACAGTCTTCTATTTCTCGGGGTATCCTCGACGTTCTTGAACGTGAAAGCTTTATCCTTCACCACTCTAATAAGGTGTTTCTTGATTGCTACCGCAGACGCCGCTTGGTCTCTGAAGAGGCTATCATTTCTATACTTCCAAATTAGATGGCAGAGGGCGCCAAAGGAGAACCGCCCTATGGAGCGGTAGAAATCCTTCCCAGTGAGAAGATTAATAGCCCAATGGAAGTTCTCATCCCAAGTCCTGTTTCGCCAGGGAAGATTGCACTTCACCGCCCATAAGAAAGCCACGCTAGCAGTGATGGAGCACTCAAAGAAGAGATGATTAATTGAGTCCGGAATGATCTTGCAGAAAGGGCAAACCTCATAACCAATCCTGCCGACCGACATGAGCAAAGTCTGCGTGGGAAGACGCTTCTTCGTGATAATCCAAAGGTTGAATTGGTATCTCGGTGTGATGGCTTTGTTCTAGATAAAGGAATGCCACTCAATCCTGTCCTTCTTTCTTCTAATAAGATTCCAGGCGGAAGAGACCGAGAAGAGCCCATCGGAACTACCGTCCTATGAAAAACAATCCGGTGAGGAGGAAAGGGAAGGGATAGGATAATCCCAAGAAGCGATCTCCGATTTAAGAGCTTGGCCCTTAGGAGTGGACAAGTCAGCAACAGAGGCCGAAGGAGAAAGACCGGAGCTTGAAATAAAGGCTTCGGAAATAGAGAGGTTCAGAGGACCAATCTGGTGCCAATGATCATACCAGAGGGAGATGGCGCGACCATCTCCAATCCGCCAACGGAAGTGTAGTCTGAACTCCGATCGTAGGTGAAGGATCCTTTTCCATGCCCAAGAGCATAAGGCCGGAACTTTCACTATCCAAAAGCTTCTTCTTTTCAGAAAAGTGGAATGGATCCATTTACACCACAAGGATTCCTTGTCAGTGAACAGGATCCAGATATGCTTGAGCATGGAGGCCTTATTACAATCTCTAAGACTCCTAATGCCAAGACCACCTTCTTTCTTGGGAAGGCACACCTCATCCCAGGAAACTTTTGCACCGCCTTTGCCAAGGTTAGGGCCTTTCCATAGGAACTGCCTGAGAATCTGTTCAATACTATCCAATACAGCCAAAGGAATTGTAAAAACAGAAGCCCAGTACGCTTGGATTGCATGGAGAACTGACCTTATAAGCTAGACTCTATCAGCAAAGGAAAGAAACCGATGTGTCCAAGATTGCGCCCTTGCCGTAATACGCTCCACTAAGGAGATACAATCACCTTTTCCAAGCCTGGATATGATGATTGGAACGCCTAGGTAACGCACCGAAAGAGAACCTTCAACAAAGCCAAAAAGATCTCTAATGCTGTTCCTTAACTCCACCGAGCCACCAGCAAGAAAGATGTCACTTTTGTTGTTGTTCGGAATCAGTCCGCTCCAAGCTGAGAATAAGTCAAGCCCCTCATTGAGGAGAGAGGCTGAATCCAAATCCGCACGGCAGAAGAGAAAGACGTCATCCGTGAAGAAGAGGTGCGACAACCTAGTCGTCTTGCATCTCCAAAAGAACCTGAATCCTTGTTGGGCCGCCTTAGCACTTAGGATCCCGGAGAAGACCTCCATGACAAGAGTAAAGAGGTATGGGGACATAGGATCGCCCTGTCAGAGACCACGACCACTCGAAAAGAAACCGTGAAGATCACCATTCAAGGAAATGAAAAACATGGGGGTGTGAACACATACCATGATGAGTCTAATGAGATGATCCGGGAAATAAAAGGCGTGGAGAACCAATTCAAGAAAATCCCAGTCCACCGTATCATAGGCTTTTTGGAAGTCCACCTTCACCGCACATTTATGAGTAAAAGGCTGAAGATGGAATCCTGCAAATAACTCCCGCGCTAGAAGGATGTTGTCCCTAATACGCCTGCCTTTTATGAAAGCATTCTGGTAGGGACTAATAATCTCATGAAGAACAGAGGCAATTCGATTGGCAATCACCTTGGTGATGCACTTATAAATCGTATTGCAACATGCAATAGGTCTATAGTCACCCATCGCGGTCGCATTCGGAATCTTCGGGATAAGCACTAAGATGGTGCAATTGATTTCCTTCAGGAGCTTGCCCGAAGTAAAGAAGTCTGAGACAACTTCAACCACTAAGGGGCCAACCTGCTCCCAGTTTCTTAAGAAGAATTCGACCCCAAAACCATCTGGTCCTGGGGCTTTGCCTCTGGCTAAGGAGAAAAATGTTTCCTTAATCTAATCAGCTGAAACAGGATTAGAGGGAAAGCTAACCTGATCCACATTCAGAGGGGAGGAGATAACCTGCTGAATATCATCCAGGGATGGCCCAGATCTCAGTGACTGAGAAGATAACAGCTCCCGGAAGTGATCGACAAAGGTGATAGGAACAAGGTTCGGATCAGAGATCAAAACCCCATTCCTGTCACGAATAGCCAGGATCCTATTCTTCAAGTGTCTAGAGGCAACCGAGTGATGAAAGAACTTGGTGTTCTTATCGCCACAAGTCAACCACTTAATTCTTGATTTCTACCTGAAGAAGGATTCCTCCTGGTTCCTCAAGTCCACATAGGTTTTTCGATGCTTCTTCTCCAACTCAGCCAAGAAGTCGTTGGTAGGGTCCAGCTGAAAATCAAGCTGAGCAAGTCTAAAAGCCTCCCTAGAAACGGCAACCCTCTCGAAAATGTTGGAAAAGGATGCATTGTTAAATTGTCTGAGCCGGTGTTTAAAGGCTTTAAGCTTAAAGACCAACCTGAACATAGGCGTACCATAGACTGGGGCATCCCAAACCTCCTCCACCATGCCAGGAAAAGACGGATGCTCCATCCAAAACTCGAAGAATTTAAAGGGCTTCCTCCGACGGATTGGGTTGGAGACCTTCACCACCATGGGAGAATGATCCGAGATGCCTGGCGTAAGGAAAGACGCTTGGGAGAAAGAGAACTAAGAGATCCAAGAGGCATTCACCAAAACCCAATCTATCTTCCTCGCCTTCCGAGAAGCACCAGAGGAAGTAAACCAAGTGAAGCGAAGGCCAGAATATCTCAAATCCTCCAGCTCAGCCCTCATCAAGCAGAGTTTAAAGTCATCGAATTGAGAAGGCCAGGTATCATAGCTTCCAAGCCTGTCTGAAGGGTCTCTTATAGCATTAAAATCCCCTGCCGCCAACCAGGGAAAGCCTTGGACAAAAGAGCTCATCCGAATCAAGTCCTCCCAAAGAGGTCTTCGAGTTGCAAAAGAGTGAGCCGCATAGATAGCCGAAATGTAGCAGGAACTACCACACGAGAGGAGGGTCGTCTTGCCATGGATAGCTTGGTCGCTGGAAGAGGTCACTTCAAAACTAAGAAAGAAGGGATTCCAGCCAAGCCAGATACGCCCATTCGGAGAAGCATCATAATTAGCCACCCACTTCCAACCCGGTAAGAGATTATCAAAAAAGGGCCGAAACAAATACTCAGGGACTTTAGTCTCCAGTAAGCCGATCAAACATAAGCTATTAGATCGGATTAGATTCTTCACTTCAGCTCTTCTCAGAGGGTCCATAAGACCCCTAACGTTCCAGAAGCCAAAATGCATAAAGAAATATGTACAAAAACAAACAAAGAAGGCCAGGAGAAGAGGCCTTCCTCTGTTTAGAAGGTTTGCGGCTTTGGGAAGCCGTATGGTCATCCTTTCCCTTAGGGCCAGGGTCCGGATCTATAACCAAGAGTTTCTCTTGGAATGCTTCCACCTTTGAGTTTGCAGCTTTTCCCTTTTTAGGAGAGGAGCAGGCCGAATCTAAGAACAAGAGATCATCGTTCTCCGTATCAAAGGCAAGAGGCATAGCAGCCTCTCCGCAGTTTGAGACTTTGGCACAGTCCAACACCGACCTTGAACCCGCCGCAAGAGAAAGAACTACTGCAGAAGGCGGATCATGACCAGCTGGCACCTTGCTGCTGGCAGAAGGACCTTCAACAACAAGAGGGCCTCTAAGGCGCTCCTAACGATCCACAACTCCCACCACAGGTCTGGCCGAAGCCCCTTCTTTGGGAGAGAAATCCACCGTCGGGACCAAGTCCTCTACATCACCGAAAACAAAGCTTGATGACTCACCTCCTTTGGCGGCCTTCTTCTTCTTCCTATTTTTTCTCTTGACCTGACTCCAGGGCTGTTCCTCAACAGGAGGAATGGGAACCAGCATCTGAACAGGTGCGAGAGCCTCTACGGTTGCAAGTTTCACAGGGACGTCCACCAAGGGAGGGGCGGCCACAGGAAGAGATCCTTCTTGCTGGACCTGACTTGGGGACGGATCAGCGACAACCGAAGGGGCTTGCACCTTCGGAGCAGCTGCAGGTTGATGCTAAGCAGGAGCACAAGCCGCTCGGGGACGAGGGGGAGCCCGAAAATTGTGTCCAAAAGAGTTGCAATCAAGGCATTCCGAAGGAAGCCATTCATATTCAATTTCAATTGAACGGATTACCCCTTTCAGCTCAATTTCAGCAACCTTGCATCTAGGTTGGTTGGCCCTGATCTCCACACATACACGTGCATACGATGCAGACTTTACCTGGTCTGTGCGTTGATCCATGAAGAGCGGTTTCCCCACCGCGCTCGCAATGTGGCCCAAAGAAGGAATGGTCCAACATTTAAGAGGCACATCCAAGAGGCAGATCCAAATAGGCACAACCGATTGGTTGTCCTTTTTGAGGTCCATCAACGGCTCCCACTAACGAAGCACCAGCGGCACACGAGCCACGGTGGTTTGCCCCTCCTCAAGAATTTTTCTTCTAAACCTTTGATCAGGGATGTCGAGGTAGTAAAATCCCTGAGAGTTGGAGATAATTTCCGCAAGTTTATTCCCCCAAGTATGCTTGAGGGACTGCTCTACCATTCAGAAAGGGAGCTTTTTTCTACCAACAAAGTGCCCCACTAGGCATTGGTGCCATTTAGGATCAACGGCCTCCAACACCTCGTCCGGCAATTTGATGATTGCCTTGCCATCCACAAAAGTAGGGGGAGAATAGGTTAGTTGAGGGCCTCGCGTTGCAAGGCGAGCTACATTTGCCCAAGTCCTGGGCGCCGCTGGTTGTTGACCAGCATTCAAAGATGGAGGAGCTCAAGCATTCCTAGAGGACGATCGAGCTTTGCTTTTGCTTCTAGATCTACCCCTGGAAGTTCCAGAGGTGTTAAGGTGCTGAGGTTGCCCGAGGCGATCCCTATTGGAGGTGTTCAGACGCGCCGAGACAGCCCCAGAGGACTCCATAGCCTCACGGGTCTGGAGGCCCGCATTTCTGGAAGCAGAAGCTGGTTGACACATTTGATCGAGCACCTGGGACAGCGGAAGAGAGTCCTCAGAGCAGAGAATAATCGCCAACCAAAACTCAGCTTGAAACTCCCGCCGAAAGAGAACCGCCGCAAGTGAGGATGCACCAGACGCTCGAGGGAAGCAGCTACGGGTAGAGAGGGATCACGAGGAGCAGTTCCTCCCAAGCTACAATCTTCAGAGGGAAGGAAGAGCAAGCAGAGGAGCTACTCTCTACCAAGAATCACACCAATCTGACCACCAGAAGCCCCATACCGAGGAAAAACCAAAAAACTAGAATCGGACTTCAACACGCCCAGGAAAGCTAGGGCGGAGGAAATCTCTCAAACCAGACCATCATTCGTGAATTCCTTCGGTGAGAACTTAGAGGAGGTAGAGAAGTACCTTGCCTCCAAATTTCAGGTCAATCCGAGGGCTATAGCACCGGGAAGCTGCATCTGAATAAGCTGGTGAACAGTTACTCGAGAAAACCTAGCTGAGAGCTCTGCGTGAACAGTCATGTAGCGTAATTGTTTAGGTGTAAAGAAACCCTCTATGGTTGCAGGTTGTTCATATGTCGAGATTGTTGCTTTTACTTCACTTATTGATTGTTGCTCTTTGCTGCTCTGTTGCTGTTATGGATTTAATTAAATAGACTTTTATAAACCATGTGGTATACAACCCAAGTTTGATGCAAGGAAAAAATGTCCGAGTGTGGCAGTTGATCAAATTCGAGTTGTTATGTAAACTTTATTCATTACTTTCTCTCTGGATGATAAATTATTGTTTTTATTTTCAAGTAAAAATGTTTGGTTGAAATTGTGGGTTTCAAAAGTCACAGGAATGGTTGAAATTGTGGGTTTAGTTGTTCCCACTCAAGAGTCCATTCTGTTAAAGATCCAACTTCCTTCAATCAGAATAACTGATTTCCTTATGCCCATGCTTCTTTCTTGTTTCATTTAACTAATGGAAAAAAGACAATGGTGGCATAAATGTCAAGTTATTTTCTGGTGGTGTCCAATAGCATTCTCTTTGCTTGAATGCATCGGTGGAATGTGTGAAGCGTTTTTCTTCAATTCTTAAATGAAAGGACATTCATAATGCTTTGAAACATTCAAATGCTAGCCTTAGAAAACAATAGCCTAAAGGACAAAATTTCTCTCTCGCGATATTTTCTTTTTCATGTGTTTTAAGTACTTGTGTTCAGCTTTCTTTGAGAAACAACTTGATTTGGATTTGTTTGAAAAAGAATAAAAGTGACCATCATGAAATAGAAATTTTATTTTGTTATTAAATGGATTTCTATTTCAGAAATAGAAATTTTGAGTCGTAATCAAATGGGTTTCTTTGCTCAGAAATTTGTCCGGAGAATAGAAATTGAGAAATCAATTTCTGTTTCAGAAATTTTGTCATGCACACCCTTACTTGGTTTTGACGTCGATTCGTGTTTAATTAATATGATTACGAGATCGTCGGCTCAAATATCTATGTCATTTGGTTTTCTGCATTCCCAGTGAGTCATGCTGAATTTTATTTTATTTTATTTTATTTATTTATTTATTTATTTATTTTTGTAGAACTCATGTTTTGAAGCGTTGCATTTACTCCTAGGTAGGGTGGAAAATAGGTTTAGAGGTACTTTCTTATGAGATGAATTGAATGGTTCATATAAATGATGATATTGGATGGACCATAATTTGCTAACACTACAAACAATTTCATTGATCACAAATGTGGACTCTTCCAAATCCATACCTCGAGTGACGTTGGACATTCAACTTTTATTCAATTAATCCTACGTGAATTTCTATATAAGAAATTACCACTAGCCTATGGGGGTAAACTAGAAACCAAGTGAGGTATGAATGTATACCTCACTTTCTACATAATTAGAGAATCTAGGCTCGAGGACTTGAATACACCAATTAATCAATTAGTGTCATGTCGGTACCTAATCAATGCCCTTTGGTACCTAATCTTATTAATTTCAAAACGATTTTTTTTTCATTAGGCAGCCATAATTGATTTTAAACCTAGCCACTAACATGTGAAATGACCATGCCGGTGGACAATCATTGAGATAGCAATTAGCAACAAAGGAAGCATTAAATAAATTGCAAGAGAAAGCAAAGAATGTAATGCTCAAGAATAAGAAAAGTGCCATTCATAAATAGGCTAGAGGTAGACAACAATCAACATATCAAAAGTGCACAATCAAGAGCATTCATCTAAAAAAAATTCAAACCCTATCGTAAAGCCCTAAAATTTTGTTCAATTGTGAGCACAATTTTTTTGATCAAAAAGTTTTCACTTTTTATACATAATATATAGATTTATGCTAAATTAGAATTAACTTTAAAAAAATCCCATAAAACTAGTTCGAATTTAATTTCTAAAATTTTTCCAAAATTTTTATTAAAATTTTCTGATTTATTATTATTATTTAACTATTTTTAATTCTTTATATATTTTTTTATTTTTTTACTGAAAAATTGATCAGAAAATAGGGACTTGGGCAGGGCCTTTGGTGCAGTTGGGCTTTGATACTAAATCCATGTTCAAAATAACTCAAGCCTGATCTAAAAGAAAGCTAAGCCCAAATCACCAGTAGCCCACCAGTTTGTATCGAAACAGAATAAGGCCAGGCGGACCATCACCAGAGTTGCGGCCCGCTCTTTCGGCTTCAACTCAAGCCCAAAGCTTACTAATCTTATGACAGAACTAAGCCCAGACCTACTCAAAATACCCTCCCGTCTTTTCCGCTATTTCGGTCAAAATGAGCCCATTTCCCCTCTTTTTTTTTTGGGATATGTGCAACACAAGTCCTAAAACTTGCAAGGAAAGTGCAATTGAGTCCTAAAACTTACAAAAGTGCAATCAAGTCCTAAAACTTGTCAATTTGGTTCAATTCGGTCCTAAAGTTAACACCGTTAGTTTTTCCGTTAAAAATTGCCGACGTGGCGCGACGTGGCATTTTAAATTATTTTTTATTTTTCACATAGATTTTTTTAATTATTTTTTATTCATTTTTTAAAAAATAGATTTAAAAACTAAAATATTAATTAGATTAAAAACTAAAAAGGAAAATTAAAAAAAAAAAAAAAAAAAAAAAAAAGTGGGCGGTGCGTGCACCGTGGTTTCCACCGCCGCCCAACGCCGGAGGGCCGGCGACCGTCGCCGCCCCGGGCGGGGTGGCCGGGCCTCGCTCGGCGAGGCCTCGCCGGCCCCGTGCGAGGGCGGCGAGGCTCGCGCCCCCGTGCGAGCCTCGCCGGATCCGGGCGAGGCTCGCCCGGATCTGGCGAGCCTCGCCGGCCCGGCGAGGCCGACGAGGCCTCGCCCGGGCGGGCGACGGTCGCCGGCCCCAGGGCGAGGGTTGGCGACCGTCGCCCGCCCCGGGCGAGGCCTCGTCGGCCCTCCCTTGGGGCGGCGACAGATCTGGGCGAGCCTCGCCCGGATCCGGCGAGGCTCGCACGGGGCGGCGAGCCTCGCCCGCCCTCGCACGGGCCGGCGAGGCCTCGCCGGCGAGGCCCGCCACCCCGCCTGGGCCGGCGACCGTCGCCGCCACTCCGGCGATGGGCGGCGGCGGAGCACCATCGGTGGTCCTTTTTTTTTTTTTTTTGTACGTTTTCTTTTTTAAATAAATTTAGTTTTTCCTTTTCTCGTTTTTAAATCTAATTTAAATAATAATAAAAATAATGTTAAAATCCATGTGTATAATAAAAAATAATTTAAAATGCCACGTCGGCGCCACGTCGGCAATTTTTAACGGAAAAACTAACGGTGTTAACTTTAGGACTGAATTGAACCAAGTTGACAAGTTTTAGACTTGATTGCACTTTTTGTAAGTTTTAGGACTCAATCGCACTTTCCTCAAGTTTTAGGACTTGTGTTGCATATATCCCTTTTTTTTTTTAGCTCTCTTCTCTATTTGGTGAGCACGACTCGGGGTAGAATTGGGAATCGAAGAACCGGACCGATGGATTTGGTTCAATTCTTGGTTCTCATGAGGTAGGTTCCAATTCTCGGTTCCAAATTTTTAGGAACCGGATTATAGGAGTCGGAACCGGAACCGGAACCGGAACCGGAACCAGGATTCCTAAAGCATAAAACCCAAAAAATTTCTGTCGTTCTTCTGGTCCTCTCTCTCCCCGATACTTTCCCTTCTCTTTCCATCCTCAGTTCTCATCTCTGTCGTTGTCCTGTCCATCCTCTCCGCGACGCTGCATCTTGTTTCGTTTGCTGTCGCCGACTCGCCACCATCGGCCGCGGCTCAGCTCAGCTATTGCGAGAGTCTCCAACCCCGCCATGCCAACATTGTCGAAGGTTTGGAGAGCTTAGGCGTCAACTTGGTCCATGTGAGTAGTTATTCCCCTGCAATTGTGATCTCTGCCCTTCCTCGTTCCTCTCCTTTCCCGATGTTTCGATTCGCCGTTCGAAAGTCTCCCTTCGCTGTTGCTGTTGCTGTTGCTGTTGCTATGCTGATTTCATCTCGCGTCTCGCCCGTCGCGTCCCTAGTGTTGCTTTCTTTTTTCTTTTTTCTTTTTCCCTTTGACGATTATTTCAGCGTACTGAGTGAGCGCGGTGGAGTGTAGAATTTGGTGATGGGGGCCCTGAAATTTGCTGCTCTCTCAGCGTATTGACTGAGCAAAATGGGACCTGATAATGTTATCTCAGCAAGGTAAAATGGTGGCAATGCCATGTGTTATTGATCCCTTTTGCAGCAAATGTCCCAGCAAGAATAGATTGCTTATTGAATTGACAGAACATAAAGTTGGAAGGAGTTAGCACTCTTGAGCTCATACATAGCAATCAGTGGCCATAGCCTCAGAAAATGTAGTTGCTGCCAATTTGGCTGCGTGATCTCCAAGTTTCATTCTCGTTGTTCAGTTCATGTCAGCTCCTAAAAGTTTCCAGTGCACATGTTTGAAAATGTAATGAAGCTCCTAAATGGATGTTTCAAGAAATGAACCCGTCGAATTTGTGCCGATTTTGGCGGTTGACTTTGAACAATCGAAAGGGGTTGGGTGAAGAGCAGATTAAACGAAAATGATCTGATGATTCTGAAATAAGTTGTGATTGGGGTCTCCAAGAGTGTGGTAGTGACAGTCTCATGTGTTTCCTTTGTTGTGCTGGGCAGAGATATCTCTTTCTATGGTGTGATAGAATTGAACAGGGGGCAAGCCAAAAATAGAGGAGAGCAAGTTGAAAGAAGGTGATTTAATGAAGTGATGAGGTCTTGTTTTGACGCCCAAAAAAAAAAAAAAAAAAAAAAAAACAGAGAGAGAGAAGAAAAACAATGAAGAAGCGACTATTGATGTGTGAAGTGCTTCTTTGTCCTCACTTGTAAATGAGAAAATCTGTTTCTTGTGCTTCTAGATTGTTTTGTGTGGCAGCTGAATATTTGGATTTCAGATATATCTGTTCAATACTCCTCTTACTTCATATTTAGATTTCAGATATATCCATTACTTTGTGTGGCAACTGACTATTATTTCAATGCTCGACCTCGAAGGCTCAACCTCGATTGTTGTTTGCTTGGCTTATCAAGATAACATGTCAATGGAGGTAGAGGGATGTGAGGAGATGAGTCCAATCATAGAATTGGAATTGTCGTCTATAAACTGTTTACCGGTTAAAGCAGAATGAATATATGTGGTGAGGCATCTAATACTTATTTTAATTTACCAGCATCTCCCATTACGCTTCCATCCGATGGCTTTAGTTCTCATATATGGATTGAGTATATTTTGAGCATTGTGCTATGCTCTTTTCTATATGCTCGAGAAATGAAATAGTCCTCCTAACTAGTTTTTCGATAGGAAGAGGAGTGGAGAAGGCACGATGCAGCAAAGCGGGAGTTGGAGTCGATTGAGTACCATCCTTTGCGGAGTTGTGAGCAAACAAGTTCCAATTTTGGTGGCTCTAGTAATACGAGGAGGAAGATCAAGAGATACCTAGATGCGGAAGGTTTTGTCTTCCATCTTCATGTCCTTTACTACTTATTTGATCATCAGCTACCTTTTACTAATTTACTGTGCATAGTAGCATCACATATTTCCTGCGTACGTTCGTCTATGTGCTTATATCTTGCTTTAGAACTACACGCCTTATGACACTAGAGTTGGCAACAGAGAGAGCAGTACATACAGGATATACACAGGTCCGGGTGTTTTTGGTGGCTGTGAATCCTGTGATATATAGGCTTAAGCTATAACTTGTGGTCAAAGTTGAAGCCGGGAATTTTTTCCCTCCCAGACACACTTGGCTTTTTGCTTTTGGTACTTGCATTGAGCCTTGCCACTCCCGGAGGCCGACTTTGACGTTTTTAGATTCTATGAGATGTGAAAACTGATTAGTGGCCAAATAAATCACTCGCTGGTTGGGTATTAGTTTTTTTTTTTTGCATTCAAATAACAGTATGCAGCCATGGGATGCGACTTTAACCAGCCAAGCTGCTTTTGGTCATGACTACATAACGACATAGCAATGTAGGTTATCATCCCTTTGGTGCGAAGCCAATATAATAGTAGTGTTAGTTGGGAGTCTAACTTATTGAAATGGGTTAGTTTAAAATGTTTAAATTGACAGAATCAGGATTAGGAGGAGTTGGTGATATCCTCTTACACGGCTGCAACATCCATCTCAACGTAGCCTTTTGTTCTGTTTCCTCTCTTTTATTTAGTTGAATTTCTTGCCAAACAGCAGGCAAATCTGTTTCCTCTGTTGATAATTTTGTTCGTTTTGTATTCTCTTTGGTGAATGACAAACTTCTTCAGTATTGTTGCGTTCATTTCCATTTTGTTTAATTAAATATGAACCAAAAAAAAAGGAAAAAAAGAAGAATTTATTAGAACTTGGAATCGGTCCTAGAACCTATGACAAGGTAGGTTTTAGGATCCAAATTCCGATGAGTAGGTTCCATGTTTCAAAAAATGAGGAATCTGTATTTGATGGTAGGTTTCAGGTTCCAAATGGAACCTTTAAGGAACCTAGAATTGCTCACCCTTATTGGTATTGTTGCGTTCATTTTCAGTTTGTTTAACTAAACATGAACCAAAAAAAGAAAAAAAGAAGAAGAAAGAACTTGTTAGAACCTAGAATTGGCCTTGAAATCTGTGATAGGATAGGTTCTAAGTTCTAAATTTCAACGAGTAGGTTTCAAGTTCAAAAAAATGATAAACCTATACTCAAGGTAGGTTCTTGGTTCTAAGTGAAACCTATAAGAAACATGGAACCGCTCACCCTTACTTCTTTCTACTTGGCTACCCCAAGACAAACCTAGAACACACCAAAATGCAAGATGATTGCACGAGGACTTCAACAGTCAAAGCTTATCTGACTAATACATCAGCACGTCGCATGTACAAATTCCACCATCGAGCGCCCGTGACCAAGACTTCCCAAACCAAATCGTAAAAGATTTTTCTCGCCAATGATTGATCTAATGTTCACCGAATCTCCATAGCGAATGACTTTTGAACCTCGTGGGCAGCTATCAACCTCTATCCACAAGCACTTGATGCTCGCGCTTGCGACTGCAAAATGAACCTCACAAACAATCCCAGGATATATCATAGCATGGGACACAACGACGACCGAAAATCCAGGGCTATCCAAACTTTGTAGAGATGAAATCTAACTATAGAAATGTACTCGGCAACTGGCAACAACATTGTGTCACACCCCAAATCTTATAGGGATGGAGATGACATGGTCGTTCTTCCATCCAAAAGACATGCAGCCTCAAATCACCAAAATTCAACTACCAAAAACCCCTGTCAGTAGTGCTCTCGCTCTACTAGCTGCTTTTTAAAGAACCTGAAAAAGGTTGGGAAAGAGAGAAGTGAGCAACCACAGCTTAGCAAGTAGCACATATCAAAACATACACAAGTTGTTTCATTTCAATAAGCTATATACAATTCAAAAAATACTTATTAAAATCATGATAAACATCAAGGGTCAAGTCCATTGATCAATCTTATACAAGAACACACATCGATAGTCTATTTCGCTGATCAATCTTATAGAACATCACATCTCAAAGCACATCCCCTCTCAAAGTACATCACATCTCAGTGCACATAACATCTCAAAGCACCTCATCTTGAGACCCTAAAGGTGGCTCCCATAAGACCACATCATTGTATAGTACTTAGCCCTTGAGTAGTACAAGGTCTTAGTAGTGTCTCTCATATAGAAATTAGTCCTTAATCAACATATATCAATTGTACAAAACTCTAAAGGTGACTCTCACGAAATTATATTATCGTGTAGCACTTAACCCTTAACCACAAAGGTCTAGAGATAGCTCCTACAAAGTTACATTATCATATAGCACTTGGTCCTTTACCAGTCGATATTACAATTGATTTCACAAGCCTTTGGAAAATCAATTCTTTTACAACAAGGTTTTCCAAACCCAAAATATATCAAATTTCTCCTTTCATTCATCAAATAGAATATATATTATAATACATTTCGAAACACCTTTCTCATTAAATGTTTCCTTAATCATTAAAGAACCCATTCCATAAATCAATCCTCAACGCAATAAACACTTTGAAACTTTCAAAACACCTTCCATAAAACGTTTCACAAACCATTCTTAAATGAATAAAAAGTAGTAATTATCTAATTCAAACTTATGCACCAAGCATGCCACGAATATTACTTTTTCCTTTTAGACAAATCACAATTTGCACATAATATAGCTCAATACTTTTCATTTTTAAAATATGAATTTACAATTTCAAAGAAGTGATAGCATCACTCACCCAAGAACGTCCAAACCAAACAACGCATAGGTAAATAGGCCGATGATTTCGTAACCCTATTGATTAAACGAGAATCAACGTTAAAACTAAATAAAACCGTACCTCAACTACGAAACGACTAAACTACGTCTGAATGCTAATGTCACGCCTCGAACCCTGGGCATGCAACAACCCCTTCCTTGGTCGATGAAAGCGACGTCTCAGGACTCATTGCCAACCCTTCATTTTTAATCTTTCATTATGCGCAAGTGGAAAACGTACCATCTCCCCATCAACAGGCAATAAAGTAATCAAATAGGAATAGTGAGATGAATAGTAGAAACATCACATCTACTCGTATATACATTTTCATATTGGATTAACCTACGGAGGATTGTTTCCGATCTACAAGCCCAATAGAGGGGCCAATCCATCCACTAAGTTAGACCAAAAAGAAATTAGGCTAGGCTAATCTAACTATACACACAAAGAACCCTTGGGCTTAGCACTATAGTCACTCGGATCCAATGAACTTAGACCCCATTGAGTCAGAACTAGAGCCGTACGGGTCAGTCGCTAGTGAAGCAGGGCCAAGATTCTGCACTGCACCATCAAGAAGGTTCAATTCCATGGAGTCCCAATCAGCGTCCTCGAGGGTCCTACCGGGCGGCCCATCAAAACCTTGCAGAGGACCAAGCAACATTTCTCCATCCCGGATGAACCATGACAGGAATCGATGGGGTATCCATTGCCCCGGTCCCTCATCCACCCAGATAATGGATAGATACTTTTCGTAAAGATGCACCCTACACGGGAAACGGTGGTGCGTCACAATAGTCTCCCAGTTCTCAGGGATCCCAAACCTCATTGGTGGAAGCGCCATTTTAAGGACCTGAATCATTTGGGGTATCTCTTCAGAATCACCCCACAAACAAACCATGATTATCAAAACAATAGTCGGTTTGCATGCAACCTTACCCGGTATGCCATACCTTGCACATTGAGTCTCAGCACAATACGCGTAATGCACACGGCTATTAAATGATGCAGTTCATCAATCGCATATGAGTTGTGTCACAAGCGATCTCATCTGGCTATTGCCACACTCTGCACATTATTGATTCATGCGTGCGTACCATAAACAATATGCTCAACTCATGCACAGTCAAAACTAATGATGCCATGATTCTCATATGCTCTTGTACATTAGTGCGCCACACAACACACGTCGATCAATCACACGAGTCCCGATTATAAGGTAAAATCGATGTGACACGTCCCATTCCAGGTCTCATAATTTTACCACATAATAAGGCGCATCTATCTCAATCAATCATGTGTTCTAATTGATTATTACTACCTGCACAGACAGTTTTACCCGACACACATTGGTCCTCTGGCGTAGCCAGGTTCCATCTCACTCCTTTGAGCACGACAACATCGGGGACGGTATTCCTTACAGCATTCCCGAAGGAGCTTCGATTCAGAATTTATTGCAGCCAGCTTCCCTTGTCCAAGGGTGTCCCATATAGGGGTAACGTCTACTGACATACATCGGGGACGAGTTCTCTTAATCAGCACACGATCATTCAATTCCGGTCAAGAACATTGTGCTTTGCACTCACATGCCTCAATTAAGATAACGACTTTGGCCTATCTTCTTCGTATTAAAAATACTCTGTGAAAACCCAACACTTGGGATTTTCTAATCAAATATTGAAATTTCACAATCATCACTCAATTCATACGGATGCGCATGCATTTACACATCCATTCACTTAATAAAATCAACACACATGAAGTTAGACCATTTTTGGCTTCTGGATGAATAGTGCACGTGAATAGTACTTGTGAATAGTGTCGCGTGAATAGTGAATTTCCAGAATTAACTAAATAATAAATTAAATTCATAAATTAAACCAAACATTAATTAAAGCAAACAATCAATCAATTAAAGCTAAATATACTTAATTAAGCACATAATAATTATTAAGCAAATAAAGCGAAATTAAGCTAAATTAATCTAATCCATCCATCTATCCTCCTATCTTAGGGTAAATACAAATTAATTAAACCTCCTAAACCATAATTAATCCTAACTAAATCAACCATAAGCAAGTTTAGACACTAATTGAAGGATTATGAACTAAACTCACCTGTTAAGCGAGGGCCGGAGACACGGACACGGCGGCGACGACGAGGCTATGCATTGGGACCTCAACCGGACGATCTAAGGCGATCCCGTGGTGAAACAAAGAACCACAAACTCCGACTCGAATTTACAGAATTAACTAAATAATGAATTAAATTAATAAATTAAACAAAACATTAATTAAAGCAAACAATCAATTAATTAAAGCTAAACATACTTAATTAAACACATAAGTATCATTAAGTAAATAAAGTAAGATTAAGCTAAACTAATCTAATCCATCCACCTAACCACCTATCTTAAGGCTAATACAACTTAATTAAACCTCCTAACCATAATTAGTCATAACTAAACCAATCCTAAGCAAATTTAGGCACTAATTGAAGGATTAAGAACTAAACTCACTTGTTAAGTGGGTCGAAGACAGGGATGCAGCGGCGACAACGGAGGCTACGCACTGGGACCTCAACCACGACAATCCAAGGCAGTCCCAAGGCTGAAACAACAGCTACAAACTCGGATTCCCTTTGCAACTCCTGGAAACTAGACTGCCAGAGGAGGAAAATGAGTTGCGCGGCTGATCGGAGCTTCGGCGAGGGGTTGGCTGGCAATCGGCGGCACTTGGGGGTCAAAGGGGACTTGTTGGTGGCTGGGCTGGGCGAAGGAAGGGTCGGAATGGGAGAAAATTGGCGGAAATCGCGAAATAGTACAGACTAGGCGGACTCCAGGTGGTCCGGCGAGCGACGACTTCCGACCGGCGGGTGGGTCGGTTGGTGACTCCGTTCAATGAGCAGCCGGGCTTGTCCGTATGGTTTGGGTATCTTGAGCACGATGATGGGTGGCACGAAGGTTGATTTTCATGGGAAGGCAACGAATAACTCAAGTTTTCGGAGAAAGGTCAGCTGGAGCAGAACAAGTTTAGACGGTCATACTACCGCTGGCTTCTAGCCGACTGGCAGGTCATCTGACAACTCCTATCAACGAACGGCCAAGTCAGGGCGGACGGTCTGGATGTCCTGAGCACAATGGTGGGTGGCAACGGAAGCCGGTTCGTATGGTAAGGCAAGAATCAACTCCTGTTTTCCCAAGAAGGTCTGCTGGAGCAAAAGGAAGAAGAAACGGGAAAACGAGGGAGAGAGGGGTCTGGTTGAAATGGGGCTGAAGAGAGGAGAGAGAGAGTGAAATGAGGGCTATTGCACTCTCCAAGAAGGCCACAAAGGCTTGTCCCAAGTCCCCATGCAATGATATCATCTTCTCTCTCTTCCTTTTGCCTTATCCATATGCTTTTAGGGGCAAAATGGTCATTTCCACCTTGCACAAATTCCCAACTTGTCCTTGGGCCGAAAATGATTGGCAGCCTAAGAAATGGGCTTGGACATGAATAGTAATGGGCTCGGGAATTGGTTGGGCTTAAATGGGCTTAAGGCTAGGTAATGGGCTTGGAAGAGAAAATAGTGGGATGGGCCCAATGGGCTCACTTGCTTGCCTTGGGCCTACCATGGGCTATCCCAACTTGGGCCTAAGGCCCACGCTTGCCTAGCCTGGCCCACGTCTTCATGGGCTCATTTCTTCGATTCGAAAATCCCATTTCCAAATACTCGGCTTAACTGTCGCTATTGACCGTTGAAGTAGCATCATCCAAAGTTCGTCCTCGACATTCCCGATAATTCAAAGTTCAATCTTTAGTTCTCATGCCATGTCAATTTCGTCCAATGTCATTTTGGGTACAACTTAGACTGACAAGTGGTTTTGAGGATTCGCACGTAACCGACTCATGCCAAACCACGCTCAAGACATCTTGGCACATGGACGTCCTTGACTACATGAAATTGCGGAGGATGGATTTTTATTTCAAAGTACACGATTACTAAGGATTGGCATAAGGTTGTTCGCGGGCTCGATAACAGTAAACGGAATCACTCGTCGTTCCATTATGTTCTGTCCGTGAATCGACTTCTAGTCATCCTTGAAATCAGCCTGCCTATCTACAGGATCGTCCTCACACAAGTCCCACAGTCAAGTTGTTTTCCCAAGTCAAGTTTTTTAGTCGCCCGAGTTCTGTCCTTATTAGCATTTCTCCTCAAGGTCAATATCTTAGAAGTGATCAATTCCAAGTGAGATTAACCAACAATGCATTGACGAAATTTACATTCATTCATCCCTCAGAGGGCTCGAATTTCAGGATGTCACAGCTAACAAATGACTCATATGCGCTAACAAATTGGTCATCCGAAGTGGAAACTCAAACCTAAACTCAACTCGATACTCGTCCGCAAAATCCTAAAATCTTGTTCCGATAAAATTGTCGTGCAAAAACAACTCCCATCAAAATCCACGGCTTTACAAAGCTATAAACCTCAATTTCCAAGAAATCCCAAAGCTCCATAACTCAAAAATTGAACTTCGTGACTCGATTTCCACACGACTTTGAATTTTAGACCTATTTCTGAAAACTACCTCAATTGGACGAGTGAGAGGCGTGCGCACTTACCGAGCATTGCCTTACATTATCCAGTCTCCTTGGCAAGGTTCCAAAAGTGTACACATGAGAAACCCCTCTTATTCCTCTTCCCTTCTTTCTTCTTCTCTTTTTCACTTCTTCTCTCTCTCCCTTTTTTCTTTCTTGCACAGGCGCTCGGGCTCTCTTTATCCCGAGATAAGCACCCCCCCTTTTCCCCTTTTCTCTTTGATTTTTCAGCTTTCTTTCTTTTCTCTCTCTTTTTTTTTGGTCTTTCACTTTTGACCGGATCAAAGTCTAGATATTACACGTTGTACCGGGCAAAACCCATCTACAAATCGTAGGAACAAGTTGGAATGCGGGACTAAAATGAACGGTTTTAGTTCGGGCATTCCCTTGAATATATGGTGAGCACGGAAGATATTGAACATTTTTAGAACTCGAACTCGGGTCTAGACCAGAAAAAATCACTAGGGAATTTTCGACATCAAGCAACAACTCAATTAAAAGCAAAACGCTCAAGAATTAGAGACACCAAGTTGGTTCTTTCTTAAAACAGAATAGGGCGAGGCAAAAAGGAGTTCATGGGAATGAGTTTCCACTGCAGAAATCTCTCTCTACTCAACTCGGAGATGGAGGTTATAGGTCGAGCTTGAGATGGGTCGAGCTATGGCCAACTACTTTGCAATGTCTTTGAGCCAAGATCCTTGGGAAAGGCGGCTTGAACCAAAAAGAAACTCACCAGAGGTTTGATGCAGGGTTAAAACGGAGATGCAGACTTGGGGGTGTCGCCCGAGAGTTGTCGAACAGGGCTCAAGCGTGGCCAAGTTGCCGGAGAACTCCTTCTCGTCCTTGGGTTTTACTCTCTCAGTCGCTCTCTCTCTCAATCGTACTCTCGGATTCGCTCTTTCCCTCTCCCTCTTGTTTCTCGGCCGAAGACCCCAAAAACATTCCCCTCGGCTCCCCTTTAAACTCCTCTCTCTCTCCAGCATGATGGCAGCTGCCGCTAGCTTGTCCAAATCGCACTGAATTCCCTCACTGTCCTTTCTTTTTTCATCGGATGTTGTCCTCTCATCAGCTGTCATTAAGCCAAAGTCCAAAATGAGAGAAGGGAAGGAGAAAGAGGGAAGAGAGCTGGGCTGGGGAAAGAGGGAAGAAGAAATGTGTTGGGTCATGCAAGTGAAGAAAGGTAAAGGAAAAGAAAGAGGGGCCGGGCTAAGGCTGGCCCTAACCTAGCCTTGTCGCGGTTTGCTCTTTCATTATTTTAATTAATGAATTTTTAATTTTTTCTAAAACTTTTAATAATTAATACTAGTAATGCAAGTGTTCCTAATGTCTATATGCAATGTACTTTAATGAAAATGATTTGTTCTATGGAATTAGAAATTAATTCCTAATTTTCGACATGATTAGGCCCTAAATAAATAGGCAAAATTTAGGCCGAGTGGAACGTTTACTACTCTTATTGTTATTGTGAGATAGTTTGATAAACCTTTCTTGAAAAGGTTAAGTGTACTACATTGTGAATTTGATTTATGAGCTAAGCTAACTCTTGAAAAGATTTGAGAAATTCTTTATGAAGGATATTCTAACCGATGAAGTGAGTTATGAAAGATTATATGTTTTGGTTTGTAAAATTAATTTATAACATAGATTCTAGATTAATTTTGTGGATTTTGGAGGATGATGTTGGGAGTTTGTGTTGACACTTAGTGTCTTTATGAGCCCATTGAGGGATTTATGCGTATGCATACTAATTTTAGGAGATCCATGTGAGTGGCCATCGGCAATATAGATGAAGACATAGTCAAGATAGGAAATCTTAATCGCCTTTCATGGATAGTAAGCGTGATCATGATTAGATATTTGATCATGGGATGGTCGACGAATGGGACTATTGATGTGTGATTTAATGAAATTGATCAATGAAATGAACCATTATACTTTTTTGATATTATTGATAAAATAGGTAGTTTTTCTATGAATATAATTGTGCTGAAGTAATATATAACTCTCTTTTATCTTAAAATTATATTTTGGATTTGGTGTAAATGAGTTACGTTTTTGTGTATTAAACATACATAGTGCACGGTTGATTTGCTTAGAAGAGATTTATATTATTCACTGAGTTATGGTTACTTATCCATTCGTCTTACTTGTTTTTTAGATTTTTCAGGTAGTCATAAATAGGACGAGAGCATTTATATTTTAACAAGGGCATTTCAATCGGGCATTTTTGGGTATAAACTTAGTTGTACATTTTTGAGCTTTATATGATTAAGATGAGTTTGCTAGATTTAGTTGTTAGTTGAAAATGCACAATTATGGAAACTTTAATATTGTATACAACCTATTGGTTTATTATGTATCTATATATATGGAGATACATATTTTGACAATAGGTTATTGGTCTCCGTTTGAGGTTCTGTCCTTCAGCTGGAAAAGACGCCCCTGTGATTGCCCCATTTCTATTGGTTCCGGGGTGCGACGCCACAAATGTCTACTAAGCCCTGACGGCAGGAATGTCCGAAACAAAGACGTGGCTCATCAAACTGGTGATACGCCCTCTTCGTTGCCCGACTTAGCGACCCACAGGCAGCAGACTGAAAATATTCAGTCATCGCTTAGCTGATTAAAAGAAAAGAAGTGTAGGCCTTTTGCACAGGGTTTTACACTGGCCTAACTTGGCCCATTTGGAAATTATTGCATCTTAGCTCCCTGCGTGACAGCCCCACCATCTTTTGTACCTCAAAACTTTCAGTGGGGCGGGGATTCAATCATCTTGAGGCCGTGTAATATAGGTTGGCCGAGAGGTGGTGATGCGTTGGTGCTGAGGTCTGGCGTGAAGGGTGGAAGGAGAGAGAGAGAGAGAGAGAGAGAGAGAGAGAGAGAGAGAGAGAGAGATTGAACTCAAAAGAAAACAAAGAGAGTGGGGCTCCTCGGCTGATCAACAACTAGTGTGCCGATGAATGGATTGATAAACCAATTTATATATATATATATATATATATATATATATATATATATATATATATATTAACTAATGTAATTAATTTTCTATGTCCCTATTGTTTACTATTCGCTGATCTTTCATTGTCCATTTCTCGGGACGCTCTCCTCCAATTGTCTTTTATTCTTTTATTCTCCAACGTTTTAAACATGTGATTCTTCTCGCAGGTCGGGTGCTCATAAATTGCTAACCATAACTTATCGTCAGGAGAAAGGTGTGGATTATTAGATTAATATGTTCTTGGGCAGATAGGATTACGTAGGATGTTTTGGGGTATTGTATACTTAATATATTGGAAGCCGAAATATTTTTCTTATTAAGAATCATTAATAAATATCTTAGAGGTACTTGTCAACAAGTATTTTAAAAATATGTGAATATTTATTCGTTAGAAATTGACAGTAATTAAAAGATTTTTTATACCTAACGTCAAATTTGTATAATATATGTTCGTTAGTCTTTTGGCTCTTTAGTAGCTGACTTCGCTTAATTTTTGAAAAAAATAGAGATGATATCACTACCTTATGATCAGTGAAAGCCAACAAATTAACTCCCTGACCGAAAGGGAGAAAACGAAAAAAGGAGTTGGATTACCTCTAAGTAATAAAGAAAGTTTTAAGAAAAAATTATTGTTTTTTCGATCATTATACATCTCAGTTTTGACTCTGTGCCTATCCCTAATAGCCTAAGGTCCCTTTAGATATCTCATTGTGCTAAACGCTTTACTATATAGCTGACTAGTTATCACTTTGAGGAAAAGTAGACATTGCTCCGAAAAATTGTATTTCGCAAAAAGCGTAACCACCACAAGTCCACAGGCTTAAGTCTTGATCATCCTTATATCAGTGCACACCCAATCTCTGTATCTCTTGCTTTAGGAACGACTGAATACAAGAGATTTGGGACAAGCCGTTACAAGCTGTTATACATCGCCTACAAAAAGAAATACGGTCATTCCTTCCGGTAAGGATCGCCCCTTTTCAAGCGCTCCCTGGCAATGTCAAGGGCTGAGAAGCATCTGCTATTCACCGCCCTGTGATATCCTTCTTCTGCTTGTTATGCTTTAACAAAGAAACCGTTGATTTCATTTGTCTTTGTAGGTTATGCTTGAATTGATTACATGGTGATCATTTATCTAAGATGTCTCAACTCGCAGATTATGAAGGCAATGCTATCGGCCGAGTATTTTTGAATGGTCGGACTATTGTAGACATCGAGGTCTGTGCAGTGTTTTGTTAGACTATAAGGGAGTACATATGACTTCGGTGAGCTTGTCAAGGAGGTGTGAAAGGGATGACGGAAATGCATGTTTCCCATTGAACATGGCCGAACCTTGACGGAATCTGCCAGATCAAGGCAATTCACCATGTAACCTTGTGCTAGATGCTGTGCATGGAAATAATTAGTGACATTTGCTTTGCTCCTGACAATTCTCATGTATTTGGCTCTATCTATGCAAACTAAAAATGGATTTTCTTGATAATATTATTTTGATAAGTGCCTCAAGACTATACTGATGTGGTAAAGTAGGATTTCCTATTATTTTCTCCTCATCTTAAACTTTTCCTAGTGACTAGATTCTCAAGATGGCGAGAGATGATTACTCTCATAATGCTATCCTTCTCTATGGTCGCTGCAAGAAGCAACGAGTTACTCGGCAACCTAAGTTGGTTGGAGATGGTCAATAAAGTTACTCCATGCTTTCCATATTCATCTTCTAGGGTTTTAATAAATTTGTTGATGTTAGCTTTTTCTACAGCTATAAGCAATATGGAAACCATACTTTATCTTATTTACGTTCAAATGGCAGTTGGCTTAGATTGGTACGGACTCTTACTTGAAATAAATGACTTCAAATCAGATTTAGTTTGCATCCTCCAACATAGAAAGAAAGATTTTCTATCTATGCAATCCCTTAAAGTTCAAGGTGGAGAATGTGTGAAATTTTTTCTTTGATATTACGGTTGACACATGAATTTTTGTCAATAAGTCACGTATACATTTTTTATGTAAAATATAATTAAAAAATTTTTTAAAAAAAAATGAAAGGCTCCAGGGCGTTGGACCAAAAGGGCAGCCCATTAAAATTGGTCCAGGCCCACTACTCCGGTTCAGCTCAATCCAATTCGCAAGCAATTACCTCAGACCATGAAAAAAAAAACTAGGCCCATAGGGAATAAAAAGTCTCAGCCCATCTCTCTCTCGGAGATGGTGACTCGATAAGGCGGAGAAATCGAGGTCGACGGAAATCCACTGGTCAAGAATTGCAACGGAATGAACTCGATGATTATGAAATCCATCGACGGAAATCCCTTTTTCTTTTTCTTTTTTTCTTTTGATCTTTGTTTCTTTTTAATTTCTTTCATCCTCTCGCTGTCTTCCAACTTCCATTGCCACTGGTGGCACTGTGGAGGGGGAATCAAGCTTGCAAGGAAGGTGCTCAATGGAACGACGAAGCTGGACTCTGTTTCGAGAAGTACCTGTTCAAGATGGAGATCAACTCTGACTCGGCGGTGGTGACCTCAAGCTTTGGACTTAGTGACTGAGCGAGTGCGGAGTTTCTCCGAAATGGAAGGCGGCTGCCTCCACTACCACGCTGCAGCACCGCCGGTAAAGCTTCTGCCTTGCCGCCGGTATCGCCTCCACTCCTACCAGGCTGTTTCCATTCCAATTGACCTTTAGAATCGATAGTATGTGTTGGAAAAATATTCGCAACACGACACAGTTTGTTTCTTTTTTTTTTGGTAAAGATGACACAGTTTGTTTGTTCCGATCAAAACTAATAAATTTGAGAAAGCCATATAACAAGTTAACTCTAATAAGTAAGGAATGGCTTACTTATACATGTGTGACATTGTACTGTCTATTTTAATTCCATCTATCGTATTTTTGTCATACCGATATAAGCTCGGGATTTTTTATAACACAAAAAAGAAATTTAGGATATTTGTATTACAGTGATAATATTTAACAATTTTAGTGACACGAAAAAAAGTTTGGGATATATGTCATAGTAGATTTAGTTTATGATTTTTTTTTATAGTATTAACCATGTATAATTGACGAAAGGAAATTAAAATGTACAGAGACTTTTTAAACCTTTTTTTTTTCACGATGCATTGACTAAGATTTGGATTTTTAAGTGGGAGGATTTGTAATTTCCTTGTAATACTCATCGTACACTGCAAAAATACATACAAGGTATTGCTCGACAGCAAATGAAAGGGTAAAATCTTCCAATCCTGCCAAGCTAGGAATTAAAAATTAAACGAAGTATTAGGCGATCTATCCACCCCAAAAAAGGGAATAACGGAAACCCCCTATTTAGATAAGCTCGCCAGTGCATCTTGACTATTTGCGGGACTGCATATCCTGGTAGGGCCGGAACCAGATGGTAAAGGGACATGATACGCATAACAGCCCTGGAGAATGGGAATATCAAGGTTGTTAAAACAATTATGAGCTGCGCAAGGTAAAGAACCGTGATGCACAGAACAAGGATCCAGAGCCAAGTGAGTTTGCTCACTACTAAAAGTGCGGCAGCCAAATATGCCACTGACATGCCGGTGAGAGCCACAAACAATAATGGCTCTGCAGTGAGGTAAGCTTGTTTTGCTATGTGTGAACCTGCAGCGTGACACCAGATGAGGACTGTGACCGCAAGGATGGAGCTGTACGTGGCTAACATGTCAGAAATCATGAAAAGCTGAAACACTCTGTTGTGCAGCAGGATCGTTGTTCCTAGGTGTCGATCACTGGAAGAATTATATCCACCGGGCAAGGTGATGCCGACAGTGAACGTGACAGAGGCCATAAGCGTGGCCACTACCAATCGAGTGTTAATCTGGTCATTGATCTCTTTGGTGCGAGGTGACTTGCTTACTCCAGAACTTTGTTCTCTTGGTGATCAAGACTACGCATGGCAACGCTTCTTAGCCGGGGAACAATTTTTTTTCCAGAAATGGTTCTTTTCTATTTCTATTATGGGGACAATTTCTATGTAAGAAAATCCGTTTGATAACTACACAAAATTTTTACTCTAGAAATTGAAAAAGAATAGAAATGCATTTAGTAAAAAACAGTTTCTTTTTTATATTTATTTATTTTTTTATTTTTATTGGCCAATCGCCGCCGGACGCCGCCGCTGCTGCTGCTGCCGACGCGGCGGTGGCGGCGGTGGCAGGCGATCAGCGGCGGTCGATCGACCTTCGGCGACCGGCGGTGGTTGATTGGCCTCCGGCGACCGGCGGTGGTCGGCCGACGGTGACGGCGCGACGGCGGGCGACGGCGGGCGGCGATCAACGGCGGTCAATGGGCCGTGCACAAGAGAAGAATAAAAGAAAAAAATTCACTTATTTCTTAAACTTGTTCCCTGAACCGAGAAGCAACTTTTTTTTACTTATCATTTCTATTCCCGGGCTAACTTTTTATTCCCGGGAACAAAAAATCAACTTGCGGTTATCAAACAGGTTTTTATTCTTTTTTTGTTCCCGGAAACCAAAGAATAGAAATTTTTCTTCCCGGGAGTGTTCTCATGCAGCACCCAAATGTCTCGACCTTTGGTTCGTGGTATGCCAGCAGCGATCAAAATTGCACGTCTTTGTAACTACAAACCTCAAATCAGAGACTTAGTCATCAATCATGAGCACAATTGATTGAGTTAGCAGTAAATACAGCCAGCAACCAAAAATTGCATTACCGGTGAATATTTCCTTGACATGCTTTCGGATTCCGTGGCCCCATCGAGGGCGGTCAACTTGTCATTGTTCAGAAGCCTCAAGGCATCTCTGTTGTCCCTTGTCAAAGAGAGCAAAACTCGGCAATGGTTTTGCATCGATGCCAAATGGAGAGGTGTGTTCCCATTAACATCTTTACAAGTCACCAGCTTCTTGATGCAGGGCCCGCCGCATTCCTTGAGAATGTATTGGACCGCGTTGTTGTTCCCGGCCTTGGCTGCGACATGAAGAACATTCTGACCCTTCTTGTTTTTTTATCTCTGCCAGGTTAGGCCATATTTTCACCAACTCCTTGATTGTGTCAAGGTTGCCCCCTTCGAAAGCGATGTGAATAGGGTAGGAGCCATTTTCGTCTGTTTGAAGGGCGAGATAACTGCACTTTTCAAGCAGGAGCTGCACTGCGTTAACATCTCCGATCGATGCTGCAGAGTGTAGTGGTGTCCCCCCATTTTCATCGCGCACGTGAAGTAACTTCGGAAGCAAATTTATAATTTCTTGCAACATACCTGATATTTTAGGATTTTAGGCCTTTAGCCTTTTCAGGTTTGGTGCAATTTACTCGTTAAAAAACTGTTGCTGTTAACTCCTGCAGAGTTATTTATTTTTTACAAATCTATTATCATGCTTGACTCCAAATTGAAAGAATAAAAATTTTGAGAAAGAGCGAAAAGCAGTGCAATTTACTTACATCTATGCATTTACGGACTAGAGCTACACATAAAAGAATCCATTACCTGATCTGAAGTGCTTTAGTGTGGCAAAAACGGGCGACGTGCCATGTATCTTGACTGCATAAGCTTCATCATGAGCAGCAGCGTGCACAAGAAGCCAAAAAATCCCATGTTGCCCGTTTTCAGCTGCCAAATCCAATGGCGATTTACTATGCTTGTTCTTCCAGAAAATAATTTCCCAGTCTCTTCTCAGGCTAATCAGTTTTGTTGTCGCCTCTAACCTTCCATCTTGAACGGCGACATGAAGCGGAGTATCGTCTAAGGAGTTTTTTCGGCTCACGAGGTAAGGGAAATGAATGAGAATGAGCTCCACGACATCTTCACTCCCAAAGCTTGAAGCAATGAATTCCCAGAGTGGGTAACCTGGTCGAAGATTAGAGACAAAGCTAGTCCCCTCAACTGCGAAACCTTTTCTAATGCAGTGATGAATTCGTCGGCATCCCCATTTTTGGTCGCTTCATAGAGGTAAGAATCCATAATTTTGTCCAGATGACCATCTCCAAACAATTGTCGGTTATCTGGAATCGGGACATTTTCCTCCTTCAAAGCTTCAAGCCTTTGTTTTCGCGTTGGGTGCTCCATTTCAGAATGCGGGAGCCTTTCTTGATCTCCTGCCCCGCTTATGCGGTAAGAATGCAGAAGGAGACAGAGCACCCACTCTTATAAAGGTCAAGTTTTGCTAGACACAAATGGGTGAGTCGGATTGAGTGATAAATGGCCTGATCCAAATTAACTCATTAATTCATTTATAACCCGTTTATTTGTAATGTAAATTTATCAACCCAAATCCAACGAGATTTATATTACAAAACACTTCCATATTTAATCAAATCTTAAGAACTTCTTTCTTATATTTTTTTAGAAAAATTATATTGTTCAAGCACTTCCATATAATTACAAAACCGAGAGTCACCCGCTAATGTGGTGAGAATGCAAAACTGTTTTGCACTCACCAACCCAACACCGGATGCGACTCACCTCGGGGAGAAGCTGTTGTGGAGTCTTAGTCAAATAGACTACGTTTATAATGGTGTCCAAAAATAGTGAGACCCATGCTGTTCAAAGTACACAAGTCTCAATTTTATTTCTATGCCACGATTAATTTCGTTCATTGCATCGTTAATAACTCAATCTTTTGATTAATCCAGAGAATGTCATTGACTCCTCTCGAATGATATTGACCCAATCGTAAAATGGAACTTTCACTCTAAATTACTGTTTCAACATATAGATAAAAATATATAACCCACTTAGCAAAAGAACTGGAAATAATAATTTTAAGGAAGAAAATTACAACCATTTGTTAATCGAATCTCTCGATCCTCAAGGATCCCGCACTCTACGGGGTCAATTATCTTTTAGACATAGTGAAAAATATAGGCGAATTGCTCTAAACAAATTCATTGGTCAATGTTGATACTCAAAGTTGACTGTACTGTCACGTGCCGGTCACGTGGGCAAGAGGTTATTGTTGAAAGATGATCACACCATCAGATGCCAGGCATGTGAGTGAAAAAAAAAATACAATGAAATTATGCATCAGAAGAGTACTAATATATGACCATTTATCGACAAGCCTTTGGATAGGATCTTAGTGATCGACGGCGAAGTAAAGGATTGCCATGTGTCCAGTTGTCAAAATACAATGGTGAAGATTAAAATAATTTCCCGGATGATTTTAGCGGTAAATCTTTGATTAGAGTCTTCAAAATATTTCAAGAGGCGTCAAGGGAGCGCACGATTGGAAAAGCGGTTGATGCCCAGTTATAGAACTGGTGTCAATAAACTGAGAAACATTAAAGCACAATTAAGGTGGTTACATTGGGACTGGGCATGTTGGTTGCATAAGGAATGTGCTTGAAGATGGAGGCAAACAATTACTTAGCGGTTACCAAGTTGATCTACAAATATCCTAGTCGTCCAACAAAGCACCCCCCCAATGAACAACACATCAAATGTTTTTATTTTATTTCTACATTATCACATTTTAGTTTCTCTAGTTGTAGCTTCCAGATTCCCATCATTGATTAGATTTCGACAAGCATCCTCATCCTGATGTGATATTGTGATTGGATTCCGATGTTGTTTCTTTTGTTAAGCGTCATCAATTGAATTTCGACATTGTGTCCTTTACGCATGTGCATTTCGTTGATTAGACAATGACTAATTAGGGTCGTTCATGAACAGTACAACGACTGTGCTGAGTCACCCACGGCCAATATATACTCGAGCATAATCAATCTATGTCCGTCCATTGGTCGACTCATGATGACATGTGATCATCCATATCAATTTTTATGGTCAAATGGTCTTTTCATGGTCGAACATTCTGGTCTAACGTAACCTTCATCTAGAGTCATCTTGCCCCCAATTAGCTAGTTGGCTTGTGAACAATCCCTAAGATTGACTCACAATCTATTCTCATTATTGGTATACCAATCCTTAGTTCGTCCCTTGCACTCGAGATAGGAGTCCAAATCGAGAATGTCACAACTCTTCTCCTCTAAAAAAGATTTCGCCCTCGAAATTTAATGGCGTACATGGTTCCTCAAACAAGTGCGGGTATCAGAGCCTTATTGATTCCTTAATTTCCCAAGTTGCTTCCATGATGTTCCAAATAACCTTAACTAAGATAATGGTTTTATTCCACAGCACTTACTCTGTTCTATCTGTTATCCGCATAGGCTTTTCAACATATGACACTCTGTCATCCACTTCAATCTCTTTAAAGTTTAGCACGTGCGTTGGATTGGGTTCATGCTTTCTCAACATAGACACGTGAAACACGTCATATACTTGAGTAAGTCCAAGTGGAAGTGCTAACCAAGAAGCCAAATTCTCTATTCTCTCTAAGATCTCAAAAGATCCTACGTAATTTAGGCTTAGCTTTCTTTTCTTTTTGAAACACAACGTACCTCTCATAAGTGACACTTGAAGGAAGACATTTCACTTTCAATAGAAGTTAAAAGTGCGAGTACCGTAAAGTTTGCCAAAAGAAATCCACAGTTCAAAGCAAATATCATCCCCAAACATTACAAGTAACATCTATATAAAACCTATTTTGATACTTAACGGAGACCAAAGATGATTGGTAGACATGAAAGTTCCATATGATTTCTACCTATTGGCCGCTTTAATATCATGTTTTGTTTTTCCTTTTGGCCAGAGAATGGCCACTTTCCTTCAATTATCAATCTCTCGTTGATCATTGGGCCACCTTCTGTGTTTTTCCTTTGATTTCAGCAATCGGAAAGATTCCTCGTCTTTTAGCCTTCGGGTTCATCAACGTTGCTCGAAAAGTCTGGTTTCAACTGCCAATAATAGGATTTCACCCCCCACCGTCTTTTCTTTTGCCGTCAAAGCAGAGACTTTTCCATGTATTTTAATGGGATAATGGTACACACAGTCCTTAAATTTTGAGTTATTTGAAACTTAAAATTTTAATTTGTTTAATATGATTCCTAAATTTTAACCCAAAAATGTAATATGGTCCATGAATTTTTAATTTATTCGATGTCATTCATGAATTTTTCATACATGTTCAATATAGGCCATGACTACATTAAATATTTTAATATAGTTCAAGAACTATATTGAATATATACTAAAAATTCGGGATATATTGTATCAATTTGACAAGCCAGACTTGATTGCACTATCTGAAAATTATTGGATTCGATTGCAATTTCGTGATAAATTTTAGTGCTTCGAGCACACTTGTCCCAGAATTTATATCTTTGCATCTAAAACACTTTGTCACCTATCTTAGCTCAATTATAGCAGCTTTTCCAGAATATTTCCTGCATATAGTTGTTCCTCAAGGCTGCGATACAGAAAGAGGGTGTGTACCTATATAAAGATAACTACAGTTTATGCCCATGGACTTATTGTGGCTACACTTCACAAAACCAGGGCCTACACACAACCTCTGAATGGTTAATTATGGACTTGTGAGTAGGATTACGGGGTTAACACTCTCTTATTCTAAAGAGTTCTGATATGATAGACAAGAAGCAGGGTTCTTTAAGGAATTTTTTATATGGTCTAGAAAGCTATTCTTAGATAGTTTGATCGTGACATTATAAGTTTCATGAAGAAGTGAAATAACTTGTGCAACAACATAAAAATAAAAGAGATAAGGATTCTCTTGATTTAGGGGATACTTGTCGCTAGAAAAGTTACGCTGGGATCAAACATATCTTAGGCTACATTTGTTTCATGAAAAACAACTTCCAAGAAAGAAGATTTTTGAATTTTCTATCGTTGGGTTCATAGAAAAGAAACTATGAGAGAATGAGATAGCTAATATAAAATAATAATGTTTACTATTGGAAGTCAAATTTAACATTATACAATCGAGCATAAAGTTGATATTATCTTGCAAACACCAGAGATTGTGTAGCCACTATAGCATTCCCTATGTTGCTGATGCTGTTGCCTAAGCTATAATTAGATGGTTGCTAGGCTTGAATTGGTTGTTCTGGATGTAGTGTACCCTTGATAAGTAAACGGTGATTCTAATATGTTGGCCAATGAAACATTTTTTCATTAAAAGATTTTTTTGTACAATGCGTGGAAAATTGTGGCCTTATCTTATACTTTATGTGGTGGTCCTATGGAAAAAGGGAAAAGTAAGGAAAAAAAAAGGAAAAATAGACAAAAATAGAAAATTGTTTGTGATCGCTTCTTGGAAAAAAGAAAAAGTAAGGAAAAGAAAATAAGAGAGATGACAGAAATTTATGGCTTTATATTACATCTATATGGCCGCCTTTGGAAAAAAAAAAAAAAAAAAAAAAAAGAGGAAAAAGAGAGAAGATGACACATGAAACGGAAGGACAATAATGGGATCCGCCACTTGCGGTGAATTATAAGCCCCGTGCTTTCCCAAACATTAGCCATATAGATAAGGGCTTCTCTCGGTAGATTTTTTTATATCTTTTTTTGGTTTAATTTAAACATCGTGCAAATGATCCTCCTGAGACCCAAAACTTCAATAAGGTTGGGCCCATGTGACGGGCTGTCGGATTCGGCCTATTCAAGAAAATAAATTGGGCCTGGATTGGGGCATTGAGGCCCAGGGCCAAACCTGGGCCAGACCCGAAATGAGGCTGAGAAGTGGAGTCATTCGATGCGGTGGACACCGAAGTCGGAGCACACCCCCGTAATCCTGACCAGTAGGCCCACCAGCCAAGCCCTTTCCATGACCATGCCTTCATCGGGCTACGACCTTGCCTTCGCCCCCTGCAACTGACTTCTCCGCCAACACTCCCCCCTCTGTCCACTGTGGAGGGCGACATCTTTGGGGTAGGGCCCCTACCCTTGTCCTAACTTCATGCAAGGTACTTGTCGCCCAACCAAGATTTGTTAGTTGATATATTCGACAATCACCATGTAAGGCCAACGCTAATACATTCAACACTATACAATTAAATAGAATAGGAAGCCGCACTTATTCATGGATCGCCTAGATTTATAATTTTGAGTTCGGTGTAACTTCGGATAGGAACTCTATGGTTTTTATTCATCTTCATTGATTTTCATTTGCATCGGTTTAGTAGTTAAAGTTCGTAATAAATCAGGAAGGATTTAGTTTCTTATCTACTTTAGACATTTCTGTGGAGTTTAATTTCGTTGCTCTTGTTTTCTGAAAGCATTATTTGATCTTGCTGCTTATATAGAGATTGCATTTGTAGTACCCTGTGACAATAGTTGCACTTTTTCCATGAATTTAGCATAGGCTAAAATCGCATCCACTTCCCAACATAGTCGAAATGCCATAAACCTCTAAAAAAAGGAGGAGGTGGAGATGTGGAATCATATCATTAGGGGTGGGTGTAGTTCCCGGGTAAAACAGGGAACCGAACCCCAATTAGATTTGGCTTCCAATTCTTAAGAGACCGGTTCCGATTCCCGATTCCCTTTCTTTAGGAATCGACAGTTCTCGGTTCCGGAACCGGAACCGAGATTAGGTTAAGTTAAAAAAAAGCCCTAAATTAATTTACCCTAGTTTCATTTCGCACTTTCACTTCACACTTCACACTTCCTTCTCTCTGTCTCGGCCCGACGCTGCTCACTGCTCAGTGCTTGCCCTCGACGAGTTCCTCGACGAATCTCAACGTGGAGTCGGGCCTCAAGTCCCTTGACGAGTTCCTCTCCGGCAAGACCTACATCTCCGGGTAACGCTTCCTCGACGGATCGGGCGATCACCTTCTAGGATCTCCACACGGAGTCAGGCCTCAAGTCCCTTCCAAGTGGTGGTGTTGGCCGGCGGCTTCTCGAAGAAGCTCGTCCCCCTCGCCTCTAAGGTCAGCTCCCTCCACCTTCCTGCGGTTCGAAGATTTTCTCCGAGGAACTGATGCGTTCTACTTCGAGAACGATTCCCCAAGGCTTTTCTCATCGTTCTTCTTCGTCTTTGTTTTTATTTTTCAATCTCGGTTCGAATTCGTTACAGGAGGTGCCGAAGGCGCTGCTCCCGGTGGCCAACCGCCCTGTCCTCTCCTACGTCTTGGAGCTCCCGGAGCAAAGTAACCTCAAGGATCTCATCGTCGTGAGTTCTCTCTCCCGCTCGTTCTCTTTCTTTGCCCTAATCGGGGTTGCCAGCATGTTGTGGTCAGCATTCGCGAGCGCTTTTTGGTGCGTCTTTCGGAACGAGAAAAATTAGCTTTGATTTTGCTGTGCCAGATTTTTGTGCAGTGCTTCGTAGGGGTAATTTGATTGCAGTAGATGATCTAACTCAAGCATAAGTGTATGAGTTTGTTCTTTCTGTGATGTGGAATTTGCATCCACACTAAATGCATGTACTCTGGAGCAGATCTATCACTGCATTTGCTGCTCTATGCTTGAATGATGCAAAATGGTACTGTAAATTTTTTGATCATTTTGTCTCACAGGGTGTTACCTTGGAAGGGCAACATGAAACTACAGGTTCCCATTTGGTGCGTGAAAACCAAGGACAACCTCACTCAAATATTTCTGGTCTATCTGACGTTGCATTTGTAGCAAGAATTGAAGGCACCATCAATAAGGAAGGTCAATGCCAGACTAAGGAGATTTTCATTCGGACGGATGAAGAACATTTAGCTTGTTCGGAAAGACCTGAACAGAATGGAGAAGCCCATAACCAAAGGAAATAAGAATTCCCTCACCACTCACCCGGTTGCCAATCCATGGAGCAAGTTGGAAAGGATCAAATAATCCTGTTTTTGAGGGATTCATCATGCCAATTGATGATGAAAAGCCAATCTCTGATGATGGATTTATGGCTTTGAGAAGCTGAATGTTCGAGATGGTGTTACTGAACATGCCTGCACGCAACAGCTACTTTCCAAATCTGCTTCTGTGCATACACCATTGTCACATTTCTCCACTGCATACAAGCTGCGTAAGGCACCAAACTTATACAAGTCAGTTCCAAACGGCCTTCTTGAATATAGGGATGTGGGGAGTGCTTTCTATATGAATGAGTGTAATGGGGTGAACAGCTTCTCAAACACGGAAGTAGAGCAGGCTCCTTATGGAATATCTGTATGTTTTGGCTGATTAGTTCCATTGTTTTACCCTCTTTTGGTACAGAGTGAAATCTCATCGTGCCTTGCATGTTTAGGTGATGGGACGATCCTCACCAAATGACAAGCTTCTGCTTGTGCAAGCTCTGAAGAAACGAGGACATGTAGTTGCTGTTACTGGAGATGGCACAAATGATGCTCTTGCTCTAAATGAGGTTACAATATTTCGTTGTAAGTGTCAGATTGTCCAGAAAACAATTGGCCAGCACAACATATGTGGTGCTTGTGTCAATGGTGTAAATGGAATGAAATCATGCTCCTTGTCCTGGACAATTTGTATATTCTGTACTCACACGGACATATGCAACACACACATGAAAAAAGGTAGGTTTAGTTACTTTGCTAGTCTATACATAGTTATTGGAGCACTTTGATTTATATGGGTGCGACATATATTATAATTTGCTTTAAATTTGTTCATTTAAGTGATCATTCTAAAAGCAAGTAGGAGCTAAGAAATTCCTTCATAAGCTATAGACATGTTCACTAGGGTGTTTTTCATGAAACCCAAAGAAAAGTTGCAACACTAACAGAGAAAATCTTTTCTGTCATGAGAGCTTTTCCTCTTCCATTTCCAGTGGAAGTTATGTGAAGAGTCTTTTTTGCCTAGCGTTGACATCGAAAATTTAGATCATTATGAATTAGGATAATTTAAAACCTTTATGAGTTGCCTTTTAGCAAACTTGAATTATATTGTAGTCATATGATCTGAATGACAATGGTCGACTATGCAAGGTAGTTTTCACTGCTATGGCCTTGTTGATCATAAGTGAACTTTTATTATTCTCTTATTTTTCCTTCCTGGGATGGGGGATTCTCTGCCGAGATGATTATGTGCTCTGTGTGTGTGTGTGTGTGTGTGTGTGTGTGTGTGTGTGACTCTCTCTCTCTCTCTCTCTCTCTCTCTCTCTCTCTCTCTCTCACACACACACACACACACACCCCCTTACTTACCTGAGATTCTACCCTCTGAATTAGTGACTATGCATTATTTTCAGGATGGTTCTTGCAATGGCCTTCAGCACTATGCTGCCTTGGGAAGAGACAGTGTGGGTACTTTCTCCTTGTAACAAGCAGTGTAGTGGACTGTTTTTCATTACTTTTAGAAACTGTGACACCCGAAGCATATTTTGGAATCAATCTTACCCAGTTAGTTTTACTAGTAGACAAATATGTTGGCATTTGTAAATTCAAGTTTCTTTGCCAGACCAATTGAAGGCCTCTTATCATTTGGAAAGATTGCAGCTAATTTTCATTTACACAACAGAATCATCCCAAAAGTTGTTGTTTGGCAGAATAGTACACAAAACTTGGCAACTAAATCTTTTTAGTCGAGAAATACATTTGCGGTTTATACCAAAAGTGTTTCTTCTCATTTCAATTACAACACTGTATCCCTGTGCTTGCAATGAAAGAATGACCCAAAAGCTGCTGTTATGCAGAAAAATGATTTAGGTACTTAGCTGATAATAGGTGGTTAATACTCCGGAGTGCATTCACCATTTGATCAAATTTGCTTCTTGTCTTTCCGTATTTGTTTTCTCCAACATTGAAGGGTAAATGCTACACCAATTGGGTTTTTAGAAGGAAAGTCCTTAAGGACCCTTTCCAGTTGTAGTTCTTGAGAGATATCTGAATTGTATGGCTTATCTGAGATGATATTTTCTTCATATTGATTAATCTCCTTAATTTCTGTTGTGGAAATGTAGTTCTAATCTCTAGCCGGTCTTTGTTGCTATTCTGACAATGAGATGATGAATCAGTTATCTCAACTGTCGACATGATATTATATACGTTGAGCAGAGTCTTGCATGTCTTCCAAATTAATTTTATGAAACTAGAGCCTGAAATTTTGTGTAACTTAATATTTTAATTTCTCATGAGCATTCATTTTATTTTCAACACTGTATTCATTTTCCAGATGGAAGCTGCTGCAGTAAATCTAGTTGCTGCAGAGAAACCTGCTGATGTTTATTGAGAAATTGCTGCAAGGTATGGTAGTAATGGTACATGGCCTGGTGAAACATTTTTGGTGTTGTTAGACTTGCAAAATACCATTACATTGCTTTTCTCGGTGTGAATGTTAAGAGTTATACTATTGCCCAGACAGTTACTAAGGTAGTTATATGTGTTAAATAACTGAGTACTATGCGCTTCCCAGCAGACTAGCATCATATATTCCGGTCTATCTTTCCAAAATATGAAAATAAAAAGAATCAAGATGTCCATCACTCCAGTCATACGTGTAGAAAAAAAAAGTCATCTGTCTTCTAATATTCTCTGCTGTCTTCACGCGACTCTTCCTTTCCCTATATCTCCTAGAACAAGAGAACAGTTCTCATAGCACCGCTAGGGATCCAACTCCACAGAAGAAATGGGTTCGGTAATGGTGGAAAAGCTATTTCAATTATGGTTATTAGAAGAGTTCGGTCATACTATTCTTTAGCAAATTTCCTTGTTGCTGTGCAGACCCTCTTTCCCCTGTGCATGCTCTAGGTTAATGCATGCTTTAAGTTATGCGACATGAAAAGTCTTGGTAGCCTTATCTTTTTGGGGTTTAGGGTACATGACATGATGAAAAGGGACAGCAACAAGGACCCTGCTACTCATCCTAATGCTGCGTTGGCAAAGGTCTTACTGGGCCAGGTGCATTTTCTGTGGGTCTTACAAAGTTTATTCTTGAATTTTTATTCTTGGAAAGAACTTTTCATTTAGTACATTGCTTTTGTACTTTTAGTCACGGTTCTATCTTCTGAAACCTTTCAGGTGGATAGGAAATTAGTGAAACAGTCGGTATATGGAGTGACTTTTGTTGGGGCACGTGACGTGAGCAGATAAAAAGAAGACTAGAGGAGAAGGGTGTACTTGGCGATGACAGACAGACACTCACCAAAACAGAATTCAGAGCCTAATAACAAAAAGAACTCATGCTAGGTCGAAGTTTGTTGCTTGCATAAATGATTTTCTTGTGTTTATCACACTAAAAGTTGCTGAGTTACCATCCTTTTTCTGATTTTGGCTTGAGCTGACATGGAAGCTTTGGTTTATCTCTTTCCTTCTTCGTTATAGTTCAAATCTGAAAATAAAATTAAAAAAAAAAAAAAAAAACCTAGGTTCCAGGTTCCAAAAAAATGAGGAACTATGTTCTAGGTTCCAGATGGAACAGAACCGGAGTCGGAAACTGCTCACCCCTACGTATCATGGCGCTGAAGACCAAGAGTTCAAACGAGCTTTCTATGACAAATAAAGCTCAATTGAAATTTTCAATAATTAGAATGCACCATATTATAGGCTGACGTGGCATTTTTTGTTGAGGTCCAATCACAAAATGCCGCATGTTGATGACGCGAAATGAAATTAAAGTTAAAAATCTCACTCTCTTGTTTTTTCTCTCTTCTTCGTCATCCCGAGCTATCCGCTATGACTCTCGCTCGTGGCCATGGACCTTGGATCTCCAGGTTTCCTCCGGCGACCATTGACCTGGGATTTTCATGTTTTCTCGAGCGCCAAGAATTCCAAATCTGGAAGAACAACATCGACGATGGCCATATACGAGCATCGGCATCACTTGTTTGCTTTCATTTAATCATAAAAAGAGTTGTTGTAGGATTTGGAGCAGCGCCCATATCCAGATCTGTACAGAGATATCTGATGGCCTTCAAATATCTCAACTTCGTATTTTTAAGTGATGGACCTTCACTCGAGCGGACGAGCTGCAAGTTATTGTGGGGTTTGTTCATTCACCAAGGAGGTGGCCACGAGTGACGACGAAGTGGTTTGCTGGCTCGACCATGGACGGGCAACGAATGCAAGTTGCCACGACGATAGGGAGTGGCTCGACCATGGACGATTGGCCTGGATGTGGCCCTGGCAAAACTGCCGGTGACCGCAGATGGAGGAGCTCGCTGTGGACGACGGAGGGAGGAGAGAGAGAGAGGAAAAGAAAGTGAGAATTTAGATTTTGTATTTATGTCCGCATCATTGACATGTGTCATTTTTATTGGACTTCAAATAAAAATGCATGCCGCGTAAGCCTAGTCTCCACTAAGACATGGTGCAAAAGTTCTCTCAGTCGTCATGATCACTCTTTTCACGTCACTTCATTCTTTACAAAAACGCCATGAGAAAATCTTCGGTAGGTTAGCTCGTGAGCATTACTTTTCTCCGTCAATTGTACGTGGCCGACCGAGAGAAGTTCCGCAAGGAAGCCGAGAAACGTTGCTGGAAAGCCGTAGCTGATAGCCTGAGATCATCCCTCGAGAAGTTCCAAACATAGAGAAGGGAGGGGAGAGGGACGCCGAGAAGAAGCCCTCAGTGGTGGTCGTTCAGGGGCCGAAGCCAGGAAAGCCAACTGATCTTTCGAGAATGAGGCAGGTTTTGTTCAAGCTGAAACAGCACCCTCCGCCTCACTCGATGCCTCCCCCATCGCCACCGCCCACAAAAGATGAGAAGGAGATGGAAGATGGGAAGGAGGACTCAAAGGAAGGGAGCAAGGACGAAAAGAAAGGGACAATTCCTGCAGTTGCCCCATCTGGTGATGTTCCTGGCAGTGCTGCAGAGAAACTGGCCGCAGAGAAGCCGGCGAACCCTCCCTAAGTCACGCCCGATGGTGGTGACCCTGAGAAAGCAGAGGTCATGAAGCCCCTGAGGGAGAAAAAGCTGCTGAATTTGGGGCAGTCACTGCTGAGTGATGCAACTTTTCCATTCTCTTTCTGAGCTGATTGACTTTCTTTCTCTTCTTTTGGCCAATTTGAGTGCTTACTAGCTGCCGTCGGTAGAGAATAAGCACAACTTCTTGTAGATGCCTCAGAGCAGAGCGAAGGGCAGAGTTTTTAATGCAAACACGCTGCAGGTTTTCTGATGTTTAGGTGGGAAATAACCTTGACTGCTCTCTTCACACGATCTATTCTTATTCATTAGCTTAGACGATTTATCCCTTTATGTTACCGGTATAACTCTGCGGCTCGCAGAAGATAATTTAATTCAATAGACCAGATTGTCGCTCTGGGATGCCTTTCGCTTGTCCTTGTCATGGCCTCTTTTGTTAAATATGGAAACACCAATCTTGCCTTCTTGACGTTGGCCTTCCACCAAGCGAACATTACTAAATGATGCTGGATTGGAAAAATAAAAATCTTTTCAACTAGCTTGAATTCATCTTTCGAATTATGGTAGCTATAGCTAGTTGTAATGCTATCAAACTTCTCCTTCCCTTGGCCCAATTTTCCAGTGAAGATATTTTGTGCCCTTGACCACTAAGCCCACTCCGAGCCACTAGGCTGAGTGTACACCTCGGCCCCCTCGAGTCTTCACATTCAGAGATCCTCCTCTCTTCAATGTCAGTGTCAGCACAGTTTCGATCAAAAGTTTCTGTCCCGTAAAGAGCAGTCAAGATTAGGTAGTAGGAGATATGGCGAAGGTAAGTTAGATTCTATCTGAGTGGCACATAGAACATAGCTTGAAGAGTGAAGATGATGCTTAAGTAAATGACACCCATAACCAAAGTAGTATTTGCAAGCCGGCTGAGTTTGCTGACGATCATGTACAAGCCTGCTGTGAACGTGGGGACATTCGAGAGCTGCCAACATTGGCAATACCATGGTTCCATATGTAAATGCGCCGCTTGAGGGTCATTGGTTTGTGCATAGAGGAGCATGACCACCATGACCATCAAGTTGAACATGGAGAGGGTCGTGCATGCAGAGAATACATGGAACGCGGTCTTCTTCAATGCTGTGGCAATGCCATGGTCTTGTTCTGCGCCAGAACCTTTCTAACCTCCTGGAACTGCCAGACCAGTGGTGAAAGTCACAGTGGACATGAGTGTTGCCAAGAGCAAGCGGGCGATTACTGGTCCTCCATGAAGTCTCCTCTTGGAGTCTGGATTTGTCCCACTACAATGTAATGCTCTCGCTCAGGCATAAACAAGACCAATTCTCTACTTTTGGGTGTTAAGACTCTATCATGGAAGCGAAGGAAAAGACATTGTGCTATGTCTATGTGTGTACAGCTCATAATATTATTTACTAGTGGTATTCATTGCCAATTGCCATATATGACTTCAAATCAGATTTCAGTTGCATATATCGCTAGATCATACGTCGCCTATGAAAAGCATGTCTTTTGCACTGGCTGCGGATATTGTAGAGATGGTCATACCTTTTGGTAGGGATAGCCCGTTTGCAAGTGCTCCCGGGCAATGTCCAGTGCTATGAAGCTTGCCTTAGTCACCACCTTGAGATTAGCTCTTGTATCCCTCGAGAGAAGGAACAAAATCCCAGATTGCCAATGGATTGTGACCCCCAATGGAGTGATGTATTCCCATCACTGTCCCTTTCAATCACAAGCTTCTCTGCTTTGGGACTTCTGAGTATGTATTCCACGGCCGAGTATATGCCATACTTTGCTGTAACGTGCAGAATGTTATGTCCCTGTCTGTTTAGATTCTTGTTTAGTTACCACGAAGGTAGATCCTTGACTCTCCCAAGCTTGATTCATCTTGCAAGCGATGTCAATCGGAAGATTGGCATCTCTGTTATCCTGGATAGCGCTAGTGGTGGATTTTCTCAGCATAAATTGAACTCATCAAGATATGCTACTGAATATAGCTGATGCCGTTTTTTGCATCATCTCTTGAATGGAAAAGCTCCTCCTTCCTTTCTGCCATCTCTTTCAGCAGACTGGCATTAAAGGCGCTGAGGATCCCAACGACCATGACTGATGGTTTACTTTCTTAGGTGATAATGAATATGCTGGAACTTACGCTAAATTCTTTTTCATGCAGGTACAGCCTGAGTTTTTTCTTATCCTTGGATCAGTGCTTGCAACGACAACATCTCATTTTGGAACTTGAAACTGAAGTTAACCAGATTCCAGTGAGTTACCGTGGCACAGCAGGGGACATGCCCTGAATCCATGATGGACCAAATGGAATGGCGAGCAAAAGTGTGAGGATCTCCAAGTGCTTGGCTTCGACTGCCGAATACAACGAGGAACTTTCCTTCCTTGTTTGCCCAGTGCAGAGCACCAAACCGACAGAGAGACCATTCGCCACAGCTTTAGGGGTGAGTGGTTCTGACCCAACCTAGAACTTGCTCTAGCGGGACTGGTTTCCGGTTTTTAGGACATAAAACCCATCTTATATATCTTGAAACATTACTATCTGAAAAAAAAAAAAGTCCTCCTAAAAAAAAATTCATCCCATTCCATAATGAAAATCACATCACAAAACAATTTTCTATTCCAATAGCAAGAATTGTTTTTAACTCATTTTTTAATTTTCACCAAACATAAAATGGCATTGCTATTTTTCTGAATAATGACTTATTAGAAAATATTTTCCAATAACATCATGTTTGCACATCTACATTGATGCTTCACCCAACTATATGCTCAATGTTGATGACCCACGAGATCTCTCTTTTATAGTCATTAAATGATCACTGAATGAATTCAAATGAGAAGGTAGTGAAAGTAAAGGATTGGCTGGATTTCCTATGAAGTTCTTCAACTGGACATGTGATGTCCTTCGGGAATGCGTCTAACGTACCAATTAGAAGTCTTGATATCATAATGAAACAGCCAAGCACGAAATAGAATTAACATAATTAAATACCATATTCCAAATCGCTATGGGAATAGAAGTGAACTACAAGCTTACTAAAACCATCAACAAATATATTTACCATTTAAAGAGAATAAAAAAATTGAATAATTCAATAGCTATTGAAATATTCCTCATTACATGTTATGTAGGTTATATACTCTTTATATACATGTGATTTTTTTTCCACCTATTGGCTTAAGATTTTAAGTCAAATATTCTAATACGATATTAGAATCAAGTTTTACTCTAGTTTACATGTGTGCCCATTGTCAAATTCCACGTGTTACATAATCTTTATACACGTGGTTTTCGCTGTAAATTGGACTTTCTAACTATCTCCAAGATAATTTGGATCTAATTTACTCTTAAAATTTATTGACTATTGAAGCTAGAATTTACAGTTTTTAACTGTATTCCCGTGTTCAGAAAACAGCTATACATATCCAAATTAATATTGAGAAAGTATCGATTCCAATAGTTGCAAAGTAAAAATCGAGAATTTGAATTATGCATACTGTGAGGACATGAATACAAAAATTTGTTATTTAAAATTTCAATTGATACAACTGATACAACTTTGGGGAGAATTATTAGAACAACGAAAAAGACAAATGACTCAGAAATTTGTGATCTGGAATACAAACGATGATCGCCCTTAACTAGAAATTCGAAATTTGAACCCGTTACTCAATCATTAATTAACATATAGATAGCCATAGAAAGTAAATTGCAAGGGCCTCAATTCTTCGAAATTACAAAGGTTATTCTTGTTCAACAAGCTCAAAATCTAATTCCGTAAAATTAGGCATTCCAAAATGACACGTACCATAAGTAAGAAAAAATTATTAACATAATACAACAAAAACAAAGAAAAAAATAAAAATAAAATAATGAATGGCGCATTAATAGGTTGACGTGAATATATATAAGAATTTAAAAACAACACTTCAATGCTTATAAATAATTTTTTTATTTAAAAATAATTTAATATAGAGGAAAAAGGAAAAACTCAACTTCGTAAAATTCTTGCGTCTGTTTGGCAAATGAAGGGTGATAACATATTTGCGAAAGTGACAAAAAGAAAAAAAAAAAATTGGAGGGGGGAGAGCGCGCGACTTGATTGACACGTGGCACTCTTACAGGGATGTTTGGAGGCTTCTCTCTTGATGTCCCGTGTTAATGCATTAGAAGATATATAAATATAAGGATGTATTAATAGGGAAACTGAGGAGAAAAGAAAGGGAAAAAAGGAAAGAGAAAGAGTGGGAACTCCCATTTTATTGAAGGGAATATAGAAGATTGTGAAGAACTCCCATTGAATTGATGATAAGTACAAAGTCCGACGATGTTCTTAGGAGGACTCTCGTAATCGGAATACATGTTTGCAAACTCTGACTATTGCTTGGAAACAGTAAGTGAATAGCGATGCAGGTACTACAAACATAATTATGAAAAAAACCCAAGCACAGAATTTGACAATTCTTCTGGCTCTATATACCGCTATATAGTAAAAGACCACAATAAACATAGTAGTCTTGGAGGAGGGGAATATCAAGGCTGCTAAAACCACCACGACCATCACAAGGTAAAGGACTCCGACGGACATAACAAGGCTCCCTAGCCAAGTAAGTCTGCTCACTGCTACAGTTACGGCCGCAAAAAAGGCCACTGACATGCCAGTGAGGGCCATCAACAATAATGGCCCTGCTGAGTGGTAAGCTAGTTCTGCAACATAATAATCTCTATTGAGACCCCAAAGGAGGACTACGACCGCAAGAATGGAGCTGTACATGGCTACCATGTTGGCAATTACGAAAAACTGAAACATTCTGTGGTGTAGCATGATTGCCATTCCCGGGTGCGGATCACCGGAATCATTGTATCCGCCGGGCAAGGTTAAGCCCGCAGTGAACGTGACAGAGGCCACAAGCGTGGCCACTAGCAATAAGGTATTGACTTGGTCCTTGATCCATTTGGCGGGAGATGATTTGCCTGCTCCAAGTGACACAAAGTCTCGATCTACGCTTCGTGGCACACCTGCGACAATCAAAATCGCACGTCCTACTAACTGCAAATGTCAAATCAGAGAATTAGTTATTAATCATCAGCACATTAGATTCAGTTAAGAGTAAACACAGCCTGCAACCAAAATTACACTACCGCTGGATATAAGGTCGACAAGCTTCTGGATTCCATGGCCACATCCAAGGCGGTCAAACCATCATTGTTCCGAAGCCGCACGTCAATTCTTTTGTGCTCCGTCAACAGGCGCATAGCAGGGCAATGGTTGTTTTTCGCTGCCAAATGGAGGGGCGTGTTCCCATCGACATCTTTCGAATTCTCCAGCTTCTCGATGATATCGGACCCGCAGTAATCTTCTAATGCGTAGTAGGCCCCGAGAAGAGAGTACCGTTTCGTGGCTGCAACGTGAAGAATATTCTGACCCTTTTCGTTTTTGATCTCTGCCAGGTCAGGCCACGTGCCCAGTAACTGTTTGATTGCCGAGGACTGGCCGGCTTCGCTAGCAATGTGAATCGGGTAGGAGCCGTTATTGTCCGTTTGAAGGGCGAGATAAGGGCATTTCTCCAGCAAGAGGCCAATTGCGTCGTCATCTCCAACCGACGCTGCAGCGTGCATTGGTGTCCTTCCGTCTTCATCGCGCACGTGGAGTAACTTCGGGAGCCGATCTATAATTTCTTTCAATAAATCTGACATTATAGGTCATAGCACTCTTTAGGTTGGGTGCAATTAACTAATTAAATAATTATTGCTGTTAGCTCCTGCAGAGATATATGCTTTTTGACCAAATGCTATTATCAAGCTTTTCTCCAAATTGGACGAATATGAATTTTGAAAAAGAGCAAAAAGCAGTGCAGTTAACTTACATCTATGCTTTCGTGGACTAGAACTACACATGAAAGTATCCATTACCTGTATTCCACTTCTTGAGTGCGGCTAAAATTGGTGACATGCCCTCTATCTTGACTGCGTAAGTTTCATCTCGAGCAGCTTCTTGCAAGAGAAGTCGAAGAATCTTCCAGGGCGCCTCCTCGCGAGCTTCCCATCGAAACTCACACTTTTCGACTGCCAGACACAATGGAGATTTACCACCCTTGTTCTTCCAATATATAATTTCCAAGTTTGTTCCCAGGCCAATTAGCTTTTCTGTTGCGTTGAACCTTTTATCTTGAACCGCAACATGGAGCGGAGTATCCTCCGAGGAATTTTTCTGGGCCACGGTATTAGGAAAATGAAGGAGAATGAGCTCCATGATATCATTGTTCCCAGAGCTTGCTGCTACATGAAGCAATGAACTCCCGGAGGGAGCGACTTGTTCGAAAATTTGCGACAAAGTTAGTTTCCTCAACTCATACACCTTTTCTAGTGCATCGATGAATTTCTCGACATCCCCTTTTTTTGTGGCTTCATATAAGTGACGATCCATAATTTTGTTCAGATTCCCATCTCCGAGCTCTTGTTGGTCATTTGGAGTTGGGAGGTATCTCGCCTTCAAAGCTTCAAACCTTTCATTCGGTGTCGCCCCTGTTTCTCTCCCATCCAGGCTTATTGCGGAATGCATTTCAGACGGTGGGAGTCTCTCTGGAAGCAAACAAGGAAGCAGAGATAAGGAGGTAAACGATGGAAATGGGAATGGAGTAAACAAGCAAGCAGAGAGCACTCTCTTTATAAGGGTCAGTTTTCACATCAACCCAACACCAGATGAGACAATGTCATTGATGTTAGAAATAATTAATTAATTATCAGCCTAAGAAATTGCGGAGACTCAGAAATTGCGGAGACTCTGTTTAATAGTCAATTAATAAGAATACAATAGGAGAGAGAGCACCGACTCCACAAAGGTCACGTGATCACATCAACCCAATGGTATATGCAACTCACCTCGGACAATGTCATTGATTTTAGACCCAATTATCAATTAGCGATCAGCTCAAGAAGTTATTGTGTAGACTTTACTCAATGTTCGGAACAAAGAAAAAGGACTTTACTCAATGTCAATTGCATATTCAAAATTAGTGAGATCCACATGGTCCATTGCACACAAGTTTCACTATAATTATATATTCTAGATGATTTTGTCCATTCTATCGTTGATCCATCCAAAGAGTCATTGATTAATCTTAAAAAATATCAAGCCAATCGTAAAAAGAAGCTTTTACATTAAATTAGGAATCGACGAATTAAGAAAAATTAATCCACCAAACAAAAGAAATCAAATTAATGATAAAATCTGAAAAACTATAGGATTGCTTTTTCCAATCAATATTACTCGTCCTCGATGATCTCGCACTTCATGTGATCTCTTAGATAAAACTCTCAAATAACTTGGTTGTCTTTTTATTCCGACAGTTTGTCCCTCTTTGCCAAGATATCGATTCAGTCTAAACTAACATGGTTTGTCTTTTTCTTCAGTTTGATGGTTGGTAGGAGCACCGTACCGTCCATCTATAGTCTACCAACTTTTGCCAATCAGAAGAATTCAATATTTATGAATTTACACGACAGCTGTTATTTTGAAGCAATAAATTTTGATAAAATTCTCTGCGGCCTTTGCCTCTCATGTCCTCCTAATAAAAAAAAAAAATCATACTGTACAGGCATGAAATGGAAATTAGGCCATAAAGAAATGATAAAAGCTTGTAAATGCTACACGGTTTTAAAATGAGTCTAATTCCTATTAAGTATTGGGAAAAAAAACCATAATTAACTCTAAACTATACTTACTATAACACAGTTATCATAAATTTTCTTTCTGTGACACAAAAAATTCTAAAATTTTATCTGCATAACATAGTTACCCTCCGTCAAAGTCCTGTCAATGAAAGCGGTTAATAATCAATCTACATGGATCTTAGAAAACAAACAATATTGACATGAATGAAATAAAAACAGTATTGTTTTAGCTTGAAAAATCATTTAACGGAACATTGAGTTTGGGATTTTCATGTCACAAGAAAAAATTTAGGATTAACATACTACAGTTGCATAGTTTAAGGTTTTTGATGTCACAAAAGAAGTTCAAAATAAACGTGTCGCAGTTGTGTAGTTTAAGGTTTTTGATATCACAAAAAGTGTTCAAGATAAATGTGGCGTAGTTGCATATTTCTTCCCTTAAATATTATTAGAAACAAGAGATAAGCCCGTGCAATGCACCTCGCAGAGGAATCAGTTAAACTACGTTAAGAATATCAGCAAAACGTCCGTCTAATTTATTAGTTTATGGAGAACAGATTCGCATAGATAGAAATATTTCTAAATTCAGTTTAACGTGCATAAATGTTTTTTTTGCCTTTTTTTTTCTTTTCTCTTTTCGACTAGTTATCTTACTCCTCGGGTGATCAACAACTAGCGTGCTGATGAATTGATTGATAAATCAACTAACTAATGTAATTAATTTGCCACATCCTTATCGCCAGCTTTTCACCGACTATTTCATCGTCCATTTTCTCAGGGAACTCTTCTTTAATTATTTTTTTATTCCTCTTTCTCTCATGATCTGAGCATGTGAAACTTCTTTTAGGTCGGGTGCTCATGAGTTGCCATAACTTAGCATTACGAAGAAGCTGCGAATTATTAAATTAAATATCTTTGAGCAAATGCAATTGTATAGGATGTTACGTGTTATGTGTAATTAATATATCGAAAATTGAAACATTTCTTGACAAATTTCTCAAAGGTACTCGCTAACAATACCTTTATAAATATGTAAATATTTATATACCATAGACCAAGAGAAAATTACCAAAAAAATTCTGAACCTATTATATGATAGTTAATTCATTATTTAACATTTTAATTTTGCTAATTTAATTTGACGATTTGTCAATATACTCATTCCAACCAATTAAAACTGGAAATTGTTGACAATGCTAACATAGAAATTTTTTGTAATTTTTTTATATTCTAAATTTCTTTTCTATATTCTTTTTCCTTTTTGTTCTTTTTTGTTCTTTTTCTTTTTTTTCCTCTCTTGGATTTCCTGGTGAAGGCGTTGTGGACTTGCTTGCTGGAAATCCAATGAAGTAAGAAAAGAAAACAAAATATAATAAAAAGAAAAAGAAAAAATAAAGATTAAAAGATTTAAAATTAAAATTGCAAAAATAATTTACAATTGATGATCATGCCATGTAAAATGGTTAACCCTAACTAGACCGTCAAGTCAGCAATTTCCAATCAAATTAATTGAAATAAATACAATGGTAAATTTTCAAAAAGTGTATGACTAAATTAACAAAATTTAAAAGTTAATGATTGAATTTACCTCGTATAATAGTTTTAGGCTTTTTTAGACAATTATCCCTAGACATGAATAATGATTAACGTTTGAAGTTGTATTTAGGTCTGCTTATCTTTCAGCTCTCTAGTAACTAACTTTTCTTAATTTTTGAAAGCTGGAAATGATACTATTACCGTAGGGACTATGAACCTGACGAATTAACTCTGGTGAATGGATTGATGTGTTTTTATCCTCATTTTTTTTTTTTTTAATGTCTGTTCGTCTTTACAGCTTCTAGGAGCTCACTTGTCTTGATTTCGGAAAATGGAAATGATATCACCACCATGTGGGCACGTGGACAGTGGAGAAATAAAATGTTATTGCTTAGCGCACGTTATACAACTAGGTTTTGACCCTAAGCCTATCCCTAATAGCCAAAAGTCTCTCTGGATAATTAGTTGAAATTGACATTTTTGGGGTTTGTCTTTGAATTACGGCCTGATAATGTTTAAACTTTCAATTCTACGATAATTTCAAAATTTTAGTGTTTGTCTCTGATTTATGGGATAGAGTTTAAACTTTTATATTTAAACAGTTAACTATAGTTAAAGGAATTATTACTCCGTGAGAAAAGTAGACCCTGCTCTAAAAAAAAATGTATTTTGCACTGGTTTACTCCTTTGAATTAATTTTTTTCTTCCTTTTTGTCACTTATATCAGCTCAATTATAACAACTTGTCCCAAATATTTCTTGAATTTAGTTGTTTCTAAAGCGTGTCATGCAAAAATAGGATGTACACAAATGTAAGGGTAATTACAGCAGCAAAATATTCCCATATCACAGAGAAATTTATACCAAATACCAAACACGCCCCTTCTTGTAATCTTAGTTAAATACATGCTTTGCAAGATTAGATTAAACAAAGAGTAAGAAGTATAGGTTTATCTAAGTACACACTAAATTATAATTCCCATGATCTGCCTCGAATCTTATGGTTCATATCTATTTTAACTCCCGATGAAGTTGTAAATATAACTTTTGAAAGGGGGCATCATACCATTTAAGAAAAGTCTACACAGGTTCCTCCGGGCATGGTTCACGTCATATCTATTAGCAGAATCATGCTTCTTTCCTTTTCTTTTAGTGAGACCCCACATCCTATTTTCCATCTTTCTTGCATTGAACGGTAGTGAACTGGCGTAGGGCTCTGATAAAGCAAGGGCTCAGCATCAGGGAAGCTTGTTGCCTTAGGTCCTTTCACGAATAAAATAGCATCTTTTTTCGCCCAAAAAGAAAAAAAAAAAAAAATAGCATCTTTTGATAGGGTGTGGGCCCCACATATTCTTTTTTTTTTTTTTTTAATTTTCTCTCACCCCTTTCTTCTATGTGCACCTGTGTGCGTGACGCTAATGAGAATCAAACTCCGAACCTAATACTCTCTAGCCCTACCCCATTTCCTTTATCGGCAAGGCTATATACCTGTTGGCCTTTTTTGTCCCAATTACATGAGATCTTTCCATGCATAAAAAATATCCTCATGCTGTAGGAGCCCCAATTATACTAGATTTGTATGAAAGAGACATTGATGTAATGCAAGTTAATCATACTCAAGTCCCCTTTAATTCTACTTCTAGTAGAATAAGTGAAGCTTGGGAAAAAGAAATTTTTGTTTCCTCATAGTTGACAGAAATAGGAAATAGAATAAGGAAGGAAAAAACCTTTCTTATTTTTGCCCAAATTTGTTCTATTTTTTTTTTATGCATTAATATTGCTTATTGTACACATACTTCATGACATTGCATACACCACATGAGTTGCCGCATCATCTACAAAATAATAATAATAATAATAATAATAATAATAATAATAATAATAATAATAATAATAATAATAATTCTTAGCACATGTAGCATTACTCATTTTACATTTCTTAAAATTAACTATAACTCAATGATTGTAATAGCTTTCTACGGCTTGCTAAGCCTTTTTTCTTTATTAGTTAAATGGTGGGAATAATATGTATATGAAATGTCATTACATAGTTTTTAAGATTCATCTTTCAGGGCTTTAATGAATTTGTCAAAATCACCTTTTTTTCTGTGACGACAAGCATTCAGCACGGGATAGATATGCTTATTTTCTATAGGTTCATAATGCAGTTGGCTCAGATTTGATTTAAGAAATAATAGTTCTAGTCTCTCAAACCAGATTGTATTGTCTGTGACATGTATTTATACTTCCATTACCCTCTTACTCGGGTTGCCCCCACTTAAAGCAAATGACTTTAATCTAATGTAATCTGTATACGCCTACACTTAGAGAAAGATTTTCTCTATATATTGCTCTCTTAAAGTTCAACTCTTTTCAATTTGTTATGTTCCAAAGCTCTTGATATATTTTCATCAAATTTCGTTAAGTAATTAAAACCACTCGTATTTTCGACCAAAAAAAAAGTTCAAGGTGCAAAATAAGCGAACTTTATCCTGGATTCTTACTTGTCCAGTGGAAAGAGATTCCAGCATAATGATTGCTTGAGGTTAAGAGGAAAAATAAAGCATCATAATTAAGAAATGTTTGCAGGCCAACTTCAATGCTTTACATAAATATTTCCTAGTCAACGTGAGGACACTATTGACCAGCAAGATCTCTCCGGTATCGTTATTACATGACTACTTGATGAATTCAAATATAAACAAAATAAAAATGAAGGATTGTATCGATTTTCTACTAAATTGACACGTGATGTCCTTGCTCTGGCCTTACAAGGAATGCGGTAATCCATCCAATCACCATCCTTTGTTGGAGGAGTGGAGGTGGTTATCTAGTTATAATTTTACTTGTGACTTTTTTCCCTTAATACTCAAGTTTTGACCTACTTTTCTAGATTCATCTTCTAGGGCTTCGATGAATTTTTCGAAGTCATATTTTTGTGCGACGATATGCGTTCAGCATAAGATTCATACTCTTGATGGCAGTTGACTTGGATTCAATCTAAGAAATAATAATTCTAAGTGGCACCGGACCGATTCTCAAGTGGATTCATAAAACCAAAGATGATTCTGATTCTAGAATGGGAACAAGATCTTTCTTTTACCATTATTACATGATTAATTGATGAATTCAAAACTGAGAAAAATAAAAGTGAAGGATTAGATGGATTTCTGGCTAACCTAACATGTGATGTCCTTGTTCTAACCTAATGAGGACCGTATCTGTAATCCATCCAATCATCGGCCCTATTAAGGTAGAGAGGGTTATCTAGTTATAATTTTACTTGTGACTTTATCCCTTGTTATTCAGGTTTTGAATAATTTTATGAAATGTTATTGCCTAGTTTTACACGGTTCAAATGAATTTATCGAAGTCACCTTTTTCTGTAGCGATATGCATTAAGCACGAGATTCATATTCTTATTTTCTGCGCATTGAGATTGCAGTTGGCTTAAATTCAGTCTTAAAAATAATGATTCGAATTTCTCAAACCAAGCTACATTATCTACCACAGGTATTAATACATCCGTTACCCTTTAAATAGGATTGCCTCCTCTTGAAGCAATGGACTTTAACCAGATGTAGTCTCAATTCACCTACACATAAAGAAAGTTTTCTCCACATGTGGTTCTCTTAAAGTTCAAGGTGCAGAATATATGAACTTTATCCTGGATTTTTACTTGTCCAGTAAAAAGAGATTCCAACATAAGGATTGCTTGAGGTTAAGAAGAAGACTAAAGCATCCTGATTAAGTAGTGTTTGCACGCCAACTTCGATGCTTTATATAGATATTTACTAGTCAATTTGAGGACACTGTTAACCAGCAAGATGTCTTTTTTATTGTTATTACATGATTAGTTGATGAATTCAAATAAGAACAAAACAAAAATGAAGAATTGGATGGATTTCTTACTAACTTGGCACGTGATGTCATGCGTTTAGATCGTAATTTTCTCTGATTCAATCTAAGAAATAATGCTTCCAATCTTTTAAACAGGACTGCATTATCTGTCATGGGTATTTATACATCTATTACCCCCCCCCCCCCCAACTTGATGCGCATGGCTTTAATTAGATGTAGTCTGTATTCGCCTACAGAGAGAGAGAGAGATTTTCTCTATTTGTCGGTCTCTTATAGTTCAATGGGGACATTCTTTTTGCCACAAATTTTACTACAAGAAGAAATAACAAAGCAAAAAGGGAAAAAAATAGAGAAATAGCAAAAACACACTTTCTCGTCAAAGTTCTAAATATTAATTACAAATTTAATGTATTTTAAAAAGTTTTAGATATTTCACGTCGAACAAAAATCCAAATCCAAAGCAGCAAATTATAGAAAAGTGAAAAGGTGAGAGTTTTCCGACCAAACAAAAAGAGAGAAAAGACCAGAGTTTCTTTACCCAAAGAATCAATTGCCTCACAAGACTGGAGAAGAAAAAGCTTAAAGCGGTGGTCCGTACATTTTTGTTCTTTGTCCTTTTTTGTCCTTTACGTGTAACGTCAGTTAAGCCACCATGGGGAAAACTTGTCATCCAACTTTAGTGAGGACTTGTTTGTTTAGAATTTTGCATTTTCATTTAAATTTTTTTTTGGCATAAAATTAGGATCCTTGATACGCATGTGATAATATTTCTATTTTTAATAATAATTTTTTTCAAAAATAATTTTTTTCTATTTCTATTCTTTGAAAATATTTCGAGTAAAATAACATATTTGGTAACTATACAAAATTTCTATTTTCGAAATTAAATAAAAATAAAAATACATTAGATACAAATCACAAATTTTTTTGTGCCACAAAATTTCTTTTAATATTTTTTTATATTTCTTTTCTTTTCTTTTCTTCCTCTTTTCTTTCTTCTCCTCTAGCCAACGGCGGCAACAACCGGCGACCATGGGCGGCAAGTCTCCATTAGAAGAGAAAGAAGTAGAAATTAAAAAAAAAAAATGACTTATTTTTTAAAATTGTTCTCGAGAGTAAGAAACTAATTTTTTTCTACTTCTTGTTTTTATTCTAAATATATTTCCCAGCCACTTTTCTATTATGAGGAATAGAAAAAAATTTCTATTCTAAGAAACAAAAAAAAAAAAAAAAATTAAGGAAGAAAAATGTTATCATGCAGGTCCTAGATAATCAATCATCCTCCCAAAAGTATCTTCACTTAACAATCAAATGATTTGATCAAAGTTGATCCTATTGCCTCGATATTAATTGGCTTGGCAAACACGTTCCACAAGACCAATTCCATTGTTCAACAAAAGATTTGTTGAAGAGGCAGTTCTGATCTTACAAAAACACCAATGCGGTAGAACAAATTGGATAACTAAAAATTGCAGGCACCATCAATTCTTACTACATATTGACTGCCCCAAACCGGACAGCACTGAGCTAATGACCTGGTCAATGATATGTGAGACGATCATCAATTCTAGGAGGAGACCAGATGCGACCATACACGTTAATAATTGGTGGAAGATATGCCTGAGATTATGAAAATATGCTCGAAAATCCATTTTTGATTATAATCATGCGCAAAATCAATTAGGGATTAGATTGAGATTAAGATTGATTTATAGGATATATCATTGATATTTTTTGTACCATTTTCTGTACTATAATTACAGAGGCTTGTACATTAGGGGAATACAATGAAAACATAAGATTTTCTTTAAACTATCTATCTCCTATCACATTCTGTCTTATTTTCCTTGCTATTTCTTGCTTCCTTTCATGGTATCAAAGCAACCAAGCTCCTGATTTAGCTTCCACTTCGATTGCTTGCTAAAGGAATTTTGACCTGCAAAATAGAGTTACCATTTGGCGTAGGAATCATTTTTTTTAAGGGAAGAAGCAAGTGAATTCTCCTTACCACCATGACCAATCCATAGAACCAGCCATATGCTTCTGATGACTAGCCTATCGGAGAAGTTACACCACAATTCTCCTAGAATCAAGAGCCATCTATAGTCATTCCCGTGACTCAACAACAATTGCTACAGGCCCAACCCTTGCAGTGGCGGCCCATCCAGGCTTAGTCTAATCTTGGGCAGCCCATTCCAGGCCATCCTTATAAGTGGGTACCTTATCCATGGTACTTTAGGCCAAGCCCAAATTCATCATTGCTTGTAAATTAAGGCCACTAGAGCTATGTCCAGCCTGATGGGAGCCCACCAACCACAAGTGGGGCAAGCCCAACCACCAGATTGGAGCAGATGAGTGGGTTAAGTGAACCGGGTATGGGAACAAAACCCTTCCCGAGTTTTTTTTAATGTGGGTTATGGAATCGGGTCAAGCGATTTGAGTTTAGGGACAAATCCCTACTTGAATTTTTTGCCCGGCTTTCTACCCTTTCTAGTCGCAGCTGTCACCGATTGACCAGAGCCCGGCGACCCCCTGTATGTGTCAACTACTGACGGCCCAAAATTGCGACTCATCAGTCTATAATTGACCAAGCCAGAGAACTACTCCAATTGGTCACAGGATCTCTGGCGAGCTCTTGTGACGAAGGACAAAGACGGTTTTCTCAATGGAACCGTTCTGATTCCCCCTAACAAGTGACTAGCCCGACATTGGAGAAAATGCTATCAACTCGTTCGGACGTGGATTGACAACTGCATATCTCTAGAAGTCGCGGCCGGCCTCCCACCGATGGAAGACTCGAAGGACATGTGGGAAACATCAAACAAATGTACAACAAATTAGACCGAGCTTGAATTTTTTTCCCTCATGCAAGAACTCGGTGAATTCAAGCAAGGGAATATGACAATCATGGCTTGTTATAACAAGTTATCATCGCTTTGAAACAACCTTGAAGATGCCGAAGAAAAGCTTGAGGGACAAGAAGAAACACTAGCGCAATACAGATCTATGAAAGAAAGGGAAAAGACAACTCATTTTTTTGTTGATTTTGAATGAATCATACTTGACTTTCTGTTCACAGATCCTGGCAATGGAACCGGTGCCACCTCTCGAGCAAATCTTCCAGCTAGGCATTCAGGAAGAGAGCCAGTGGCTCACGTCACCAGAGTTCGCGAGAGGAGGCGGTAGTATTGTGCTTGCAACCAGCATCAAGCGACAAGATTCGGGCTCAAAACCCTAGGCCAGGAGAAAGACCGACGAGAGGCGCTAGGTTTTCTTGGAGGGGCTGATATGGGCAAAAGAACGCTGCAAATGCTATAACTTGGCACGAGGGACACTTAAGTGTCATAACTTACAAAAGGTACACTAAAGTGCCACATTCAAAAAAAAAAATGGATAACTTGAGTGCCAATCCGGCCAAAGTCTGGCCAAATTGCGCATGTGGCATTTTTTCCGGCGAAGCAAGCCTAAAATGACACCGTTTTGCATGCTGACGTGGCCAAATGATACAAAAACAACGTCGTTTTGGATTGACGTAGTAAAAAAATATAAAAATTAAATAAATCAAATTTAGTTAAAATATTTAAAAATAATAATTTTAATATTAAAAAAATTTAAAAACAAAAAACAAAACAAAAAGGAAAGGGGGAGGCGGCCGAGGGCTCCAGAGGCCAACGACCCCAACCGATTGGTGGCAAGGGCTCGTGAGCCCTCGCCCAAATCCGGCGAGGGTCGGCGGCCCGGCCCGCAAGGGCCGCGACCCTCACCTGGTTAGGCCGGGGCTGCCGACCCTTGCCGGATCCGGGAGGGTCGGCGACCCTCGCTTGGTCGGGCCGGGGCCGCCGCCTACTCCCGATCGAGCGAGGGTCGCCCACCCTCCTCGGATCCGGGCGAGGGCCGCGACCCTTGCCCCAAATCGGGCGAGGGCTTGCGAGCCCTAGCCGACCCTCCACCAGCCGCCCCCGGCCCTTCCGGCGATGGCGAGGAGGCGGCGACTGAGCCCTCAGCCGCCTCCCCCTTTCCTTTTTTTTTTTTTTTTTTTTTTTTGTTTTTTTTTTTTAACTTTTAATTTTTTAAATATTAACATTATTATTTTTATATATTTTAACTAATTTTAATTTTTTAAATTTTATATATTTTTTTACCATGTCAGCCCAAAATGACGCCGTTTTTGTATTATTTGGCCACGTCGCCGTGCAAAACGGCGTCGTTTTGGGCTCACTTCGCCAGAAAAATACCACGTGTGCAATTTGGCCGGACTTTGGCTGTATTGGAACTCAAGTGATCCATTTTACTCCGATTTTAGCATTTAAGTGTACCTTTCGTAAGTTATGGCACTTAAGTATCCATTTGTGCAAAGTTATGGCACTCCAGGGTTCGCACATCGGCTGATATGTGTTCCCTGAAAGGGAAGGAATGGGCAAGCTAGATCATCCGTGCCAATCGAATAGCTCAAAAGGATCTGATCCCTTAATTGAATCAGACGGTGGGGATGATTTGATGGCAAAGAGATCGATGGCCAAATTTTTTCAATGTCTTCCAAAAATTATGGACAAAATTTGAGAGGGAAAGGTAAATTAATTGCGAATATTGCAAACATCTGTACCATACAATAGAAAATTGTTGGAAATTGCATGGCAAGCCTGGAGAAAAAGGAAAAAGGAAGGAATTTTTTGCAGCATACCAAGTCACTAGCCCTAATGCTGATCGACCCATTACATATGAACATTATCAACAATTGATGCAGACATTGTAGAAGTTGGACATTTCGAACAAACGAAGAAGTTTTTCAGGTATATCTCACTGTCTGATCAATTCTATCTCAAGGAAGGCATGGATAATTGACTCATGAACAAGTGATCATATTATTTTTGAGAATGGATTATTTTCAAATATACATAGGAACTTGGATCCCCCCATTTCTATGCAATTGCCCAATGGAAATATTACTCATGTTACGGTATTGGGCATAGTTAAACTTAGTTCCCAAATCACTCTTCAAAATGTCCTCTATGTTCCAGAATTTCAGTTTAACCTTATGTCTGTGTCCAAAGTTTGCAAGAAAAATTCCTGTTGTGTATTCTTCGATTCTGACACTTGCTTCTTTCAAGCCCTTTCGATTGGCAAACTAATGGGCTTGCGTAGTCTTTCTGAATGACTATTTTTCTAGACCAATTTACCAAGTAATTTTGACTTGTCATCCATTTCCTTGAATAAAATATCATTGTGTAATATGACTGCCAATGATAAAGAATTTATTATGCATTCAAGATTGGGTCGCATTGCTTCATTTCCTTACTCTAAGTGTCATATATGCCATCTCGCAAAACAATCATGTATCCTTTTTCCCTCTAGCAAAACTCGTGTAAGTGATGTTTTTTCCCTTAATTCATGTGGATGTTTGAGGACCTTATCACATATCACACCATGATAGGTTATGTTATTTTTTGACAATTGTGGACGATTATTCTCGTGTCACATGGATTTTTCTAATGCAGTCAAAAGGTCAAGTTTTCTTCCATTTGAAAACTTTTATTACCTTGGCGAGAAATCAATTTGGAAGATCTATTCAGCTGATCCGCATTGATAATGGGAAAGAGTTCTTCAACCATAATTGCACTTCCTTTTTTTCATCTCATGACATCCTCCATGAAAGTTCTTATGTTTATACCTCATAGCAAAATGGGGTGGTGGAGCATAAACATCGCTGATAACTCTATAAAAATAGAGTTATTTTACCTATTTTAAGCAACAATTAATGCAATATCTTAGAGAAAATATTTGAATTTCCTTCTGATTATTTGAATTTTCTTTGTTTATGCAGAATAATGAGATATGGAGAAGATAAAGAAAAGAATGGCAAATATCAGGAATTCAAATAAAAGCAGCAAGTTGAAGATGGATATCAAATCAGGAAATTCTTGATTTTGTTCCCTAATGTTATCTGCAAGCGTTGGGAGATAGATATTTGGATCTCCTATAAATAGGAAAGAGGGAGAGAGTAGCTAGGTTTTGAGAGAGGGGGTTAGGTCGTTTTTCATTCTTCTGAGGAGAGTTTTTCAAAGTATTTTGAAGAGAAGACAAAAGTGGTGACAGAATTTTTGTTCTTTGATTCAAGATGCTGGGTTTGATTTATATTTTTATTTATTCTTCTACTATGTTCTAATTTTCTTTTGTTAGGGCTACGATGTAACCTAACCATGATGATGTGAATTTCATGATTTTTATGTTTTACAATTGATTTCATTCATGTGAGTTATATATTATTGTGTTTAATGCTTTTAAGTGACTGGCCACCACTTAGATGATCTGATGTGCATGTTTGAGACTGAGAAGTGATAATATGCAATGTATAACCATGAATTAAACGTGGATAAAAATATACCGCGTTATTTGTGTAGCTTTCGGTGATAAAGTGATCCAAAAGACTCATTGTAAGCCGGGAATATTCATAGTTTTTAATGCACTCATGTTTATTTTAATTCACATAGAGATATAGTGGATTAATAAGCTGAGTAGATTTGCTATACCTAGAGATAGGATAGTAAATAGGTTAGGAAATTCCGCTATCACATGTTTGATATCGTTCTTGTATTCATAATAATCTGAAATTCATATCTAGTAGTTATGGTGAAATCGGATGCTCTAACATATTTATCTGATCGATTTACTACATTTAGTCTACAATTTTCGTTTTTAATTTATTCTTAATTATATTTTGATTTGTTAGATAAATTTTAGAATTAGTCTATTTTAATATTTAATTGGTTTATTAATCATCGATCTTCGTGGGACGATACTTTTCCTCATCATTATATTACTTGTTCGACACGTGCACTTGCGTTTAGAATTTCACGAACAAGTTTTTGGCGCCGTTGCCGGGGATCGTTTGTTTAATACTAATTAATATTGATACCAAATAATTCTAAGTTTAATCTAGCTTTCGTTTTGTTTTATTTTTCGGGGTGTACGTCGGTTTATGACATGTAACCAACAAGGGAAACTTGTTGAGCTTGATCCAGAAATCGAGCGTACATTCAAAAGGCGACTGAGAGAACAGAGAAATCACACTAAGAAGATGGCAGACGGTGATAATGAAAATCCACGTAGACTCTTAAGAGATTATGCTGCGCCAACAATTCAAGGAACCACATCAAGTATAAGAAAACCTGCAATTCAAGCAAACAACTTTGAGATCAAGCCAGCACTCATTCAAATGCTTCAACAATCAGTGCAATTTAGTGGGCTACCAAGCGATGATCCAAACGCTCACATCGATTCTTTTCTTGAAATCTGTGACACCATTAAATATAATGGAGTTACAGATGATGCTATTAGATTGAGATTATTTCCATTCTCTCTTAGAGACAAAGCTAAGAGTTGGCTTTCTTCTCTTCCTGCAGGATCAATCACTACATGGAATGATATGGCTCAGAAATTTCTTAGTAAGTTCTTTCCACCTGCAAAGTCTGCGAAGATGTGTAACGATATTACTAATTTTATGCAGATGGATAATGAATCATTATATGAAGCATGGGAAAGATTCAAAGAATTTCTTAGGAGATGCCCACATCATGGACTACCTGTATGGATGCAGGTACAAACTTTTATAATGGCTCTAGTGCAAATCTTCGTTCTATGATTGATGCAGCTGCAGGAGGAACTCTAAATAATAAAACACCAGAAGAAGCCTACAACTTATTAGAGGAGATGGCGTCCAATAGTTATCGGTGGCCTACCGAGAGATTACCAATGCGAAAAGTTAATGGAGTTCATGAAGTGGATGCTTTTGCTGCAATTGTTGCACAATTTGAAGCACTCAACAAAAAGCTAGATAATATGAGTGCTTCAGCCATGAAAATTCAGACATTGACATGTGATTTTTGTGGTGGAGGACATGCTAGCACAGAATGTCGGGTAGGTAATACTTTTAAACAATCTAGTGAAAGTTCTAACTTTGTTGGAAATTTTAACAGGTCACAAAATAATCCCTATTCCAACACGTACAATCCGGGATGGCGCAATCATCCAAATTTTTCATGGAATAATCAGAATGTGACAAGACCACCAGGATTCAAACAATTAGAGGAGACAAAGTCAAATTTGGAAGATGTAGTCACCAAACTTGCTAATACGACTCATGACTTCATCAAAAGCACGGATGTGAGATTTCAAAACCAAGAGGCTTCAATCAGAAATCTAGTGATGCAAGTTGGTCGGTTAGCAAGCATGATGTCGGGAGACAACGGGGTTCTTTGCCGAGCAACACCGAGAAAAATCCAATTAAAAACATAAAGGCTATTACCCTGAGAAGTGGTAAACAAGTTGGAGAAGAAAAGACTGTCAAAGACAATGAAGATGTGATCAATAAACAATCAAAGGAGACAAGTAAGAGTAAACTTTTTCCAGATAATCCCAAGCCATATGTGCCGCCAATTCCATTCCCTCAACGACTCCAGCAGCACAAAATAGATAAGCAATTTTCTAAATTTCTTGATGTATTTAAAAAATTGCACATTAACATTTCTTTTGCAGATGCTTTAGCGCAAATGCCTAGTTATGCAAAATTTTTGAAGAAAATTTTGGCAAACAAAAGGAAACTGGAGGATTATGAAACCGTGAAGTTAAATGAGGAGTGTTCAGCCATCCTACAAAACAAATTGCCTCCGAAATTAAAAGATCCAAGGAGTTTTACTATTCCTTGCACTATTGGAGATTCTTACTTTGAAAAAGCATTATGTGATTTAGGTGCAAGTATTAATCTGATGCTTTATTCTGTTTTCAAGAAATTAGGATTGGGCGAGGTAAAAGAAACCACAGTGTCACTTCAACTAGCCGATCGATCAATTAAATATCCAAGAGGTATTGTGGAAGATGTTTTGGTAAAAGTTGACAAATTCATCTTTCCTGCAGATTTCATAGTTCTTGACATGGAGGAAGATTTTGAGGTACCACTTATCTTAGGTCGACCTTTTCTAGCAACAGGAAGAGCTCTTATTGATGTACAATAAGGGAAGTTGATTCTTAGAGTTCAAGATGATCTTGTTTCATTTAATGTTTTTAAAGCAATGAAATATCCATCGATGATAATTCTTGTTTTAGAGTTGAGACAGTTGACAAGTTGGTGAATAAGGTTTTTCAAGAAAATATTTTTAAAGATCCACTTGAAGTATGTCTGATTCAACCAATGGACAAAAATATTCAGAATGAGGAGATAAAGGAGTATACAAATTTCATGGACGCAATTCCATCATATTCAAGGCAAAAGGCAATTAAATTCGAAGAGTTAGGACAACACATTACAAAGCCTAAACCATCAATTGAAGAGCCTCCAATTCTTGAACTCAAACCCTTACCTTCTCATTTGAAGTATGCTTATTTAGATGGAGTTTCTTCTTTACCGGTAATTATATCTTCTTCTTTGACAGATTTGATGGAGGAGAAATTGCTCAGAGTATTAAGAGAGCATAAAGGTGCAATTGGATGGAAAATAGCTGATATCAAGGGAATTAGTCCTTCAATTTGCATGCACAAAATTTTGATGGAGGAACAATATAAACCCGCTATCCAACCTCGGGCGTTTGAACCCGAAGATGCAAGAAGTAGTAAAAGCTGAGGTAATTAAGCTACTTGATGCAGGTATCATCTATCCTATCTCGATAGTTCTTGGGTAAGTCCTGTACAAGTTGTGCCAAAGAAAGGTGGTATGACTGTTCAGAAAACGATAACAATGAATTGATTCCAACTAAAACATTCTTGGGTGGCGTGTATGTATGGATTATAGAAAATTGAATGATGCCACTAGAAAAGATCACTTTCCTTTACCATTTATTGATCAAATGTTAGAAAGACTTGCAGGACATGAGTTTTATTGCTTTCTTGATGGATATTCAGGGTATAATCAGATTCCTATTGCACCGAAGATCAAGAGAAAACTACTTTCACTTGTCCCTATGGTACTTTTGCTTTTAGAAGAATGCCATTTGGTCTTTGTAATGCACCAGCTACTTTTCGTAGAGATGCATGATGGCTATTTTTTCTGATATGGTTGAAAAATATATTGAGATTTTCATGGATGATTTTTCCGTTTTTGGCTTATCATTTGATTCTTGTTTAAATAAGTTGGCTTTGGTCTTACAAAGATGTGAGGAGACTAACCTTGTTTTGAATTGGGAGAAGTGTCACTTTATGGTGCAAGAAGGAATAGTGCTCGGGCATAAAATTTTTCAAAACGGAATAGAAGTTGATCGAGCCAAAGTGGAGGTCATTGCAAAATTGCCTCCGCCAACATCTGTGAAACTTGTCGAGGATTTTTGGGACATGCAGGATTTTACAGGGCGATTTATAAAAGATTTTTCCAAAATTGCTAAACCTCTTTCTAATCTTTTGGAAAAAGATGCTCCTTTTAATTTTTCTGTTGAATGCATGTAGGCTTTTAAAACTTTAAAGGAGAAGTTAATATCAGCACCAATTATGGCGGCACCAAATTGGGATTTACCTTTTGAGCTGATGTGTGATGCTAGCAATTCTGCGGTAGGAGCTGTTTTGGGACAAAGGAAGAATAAAATTTTCCAAATCATATACTATGCCAGTCGAACCTTGTCAGGTGCACAATTGAATTATTCAACAACAGAAAAGGAACTTTTGGCGGTAGTATTTGCTTTTGATAAATTTCGTTCTTATTTAATTGGCTCAAAAGTTATAGTTTATTCGACCACTCTGCTCTTAAGTATCTCGCTAGAAAAGAAAGAATCAAAACCTAGGTTGATCGGGTGGATTCTTCTGCTGCAAAGAATTTGATTTGGAAATCAAAGATAAGAAGGGGACTGAAAATCTAATTGCAGACCACTTATCAAGAATTCCAAATTCAAAGGAAGAGGTAAGACCAATTTTGGAAGAGTTCTCTGATGAGAAAATATTTTCCATTAAGTCCACAAAAATTCCCTGGTACGCAGACTTTGTAAATTATTTGGTAAGTAATGTTCTTCCTCCAGAATTATCATATTAACAGAAGAAAAAATTCTTTTCTGATGTTAAAAATTATTTTTGGGAAGAACCTTTCTTGTTTAAAGTATGTGCAGACCAAGTCATAAGGAGATGTGTTCCAGACGAAGAGAAGGTAAATATTTTACATCATTGTCATGATGGAGAGACAGGTGGCCATTTTGGTGCCACCAAAACTGCAGCTAAGATTTTGCAATCTGGATTTTATTGGCCTACACTTTTTAAAGATGCATACTCCTATGTAGCTTCATGTGATAGATGTCGAGAACTGGAAATATTTCAAGAAAAAAATGAGATGCCTTTAAACAACATTATTGTGTGTGAATTATTTGATGTTTGGGGTATTGATTTCATGGGACCTTTTACACCTTCTTATGGAAATTTATACATTTTAGTGGCTGTGGAGTATGTGTCTAAGTGGGTAGAAGCTGTAGCATTGCCAACTAATAATGCTAAGGTTGTGGTCAAATTTTTGAAGAAAAATATTTTTACCCGATTCGGCACTCCTAAGGCAATCATAAGTGATAGGGGGACACATTTTTACAACAAACAATTTGAAGCACTTTTGAGTAAGTATGGAGTCACACATAAGGTTGCAACTCCTTATCATCCTCGACTAGTGGTCAAGTAGAGATTTCAAATAGGGAAATCAAGAGAATTTTAGAAAAAACAGTGAATGCCTCTAGGAAAGATTGGTCAATAAAACTTGATGATGCACTTTGGGCCTATAGGACAGCATTCAAAACTCCAATTGGGATGTCTCCTTTTAGGCTAGTGTTTGGAAAAGCTTGTCACTTACCAGTGGAATTAGAGCATAAAGCATATTGGGCATTGAAATTTCTGAATTTTGACATGCGATCTGCGGGTGAAGAAAGATTATTGCAATTGAATGAATTGGAGGAATTTCGCAATGAGGCCTATGAAAATTCTAAGTTGTACAAGGAGCGTACAAAAAGATGGCATGACAAACACATATTCAGAAGAGAGTTTCAAATTGATCAAAAAGTCTTACTTTATAACTCTCGTCTTAAACTTTTTCCAGGAAAGTTGCGGTCTCGATGGTCTGGTCCTTTTACAGTTACACAGGTATTTCCATATGGAACAATTGAAGTTGTGCATGACACTGAGGGCACATTCAAAGTGAACGGTCAACGTTTAAAGCTCTACTTCGAAGGTGGTTACAACAAGGAGAAGACCACCATTGAACTTCATCCTCCAAAATAGTGACATCCGAGATAGTTTGGCTGAAAACTATAAAGCAAGCGCTTCTTGGGAGGCAACCCAAGCATTTTAATTATGTTTTTAAAATAAGTTTATGTTTTGCAAAAAAAGAAAAAAAGATTAATTTTTCTCTGTTTTATCCAAGTTAACCTTTTAGGGAGCACATTTCAAGAGTTTAATCATCAAGGTCATCTATAGACTTATCCTACAACCAGGGGAGTTTTCTTCTTCCTATTCTATTTTTCGCATTGAGGACACTGCTTCATTCAAGTTTGGGGGGGGAGATAAAAAATTTTGTCTAAATCTATTTTTTTATCATGATTGCTGTCCTAATTGTGAATTTTTACGATTCTTAGGAAAACTTAAATTTTATTTAAACTTGCAATTGATGTGTGAGTTAATCTTAATTCTGATTATGTTGATCCACTTACTGAGCACTAAAAGTCCTTAATTTTTTAATTGTGTGTAAATTTAGAGAACATTCACGTGAAGTATGTGATTTTCTTAAATTTCACCCAAATCTTAGAATTTGTTTGATTTTCTCTTGAGGCGAATTCCTAAGCTAAATCTAACTGAGAAAATGATTTAGGCAATTTTTGGATCGATTGAGCTTTTCAAGCTAACCCTGTTTATTTATCTTTAGTCACCCCGTTGAGCCTTAATTATTACCCAATTTTTCATTGGCACCCATATATATTTAGCCTAGCCATTATCAAATTATATCCTTATCTCATGCCCTATGAACACGTTGATTTTCTTTTGGGATAAAAAAAAAAAAAATTATTTGAGCTTGATAGAAATTTGGGAGGAATGATGGAGTATGAAAAAAAAAAAAAAAAAAGTGATTGCTATGGTTGTTGGGGTGTATAAAAAAAAATTGCTTTTATGGTTCCCTATCTAACTTTCAATTGAGTGAGCCTTTTGGATACTCAATGGGTTGGAAATTTTCATGTTATATTAGGAGGGACTTTGGGAGAAACTCCACCATAAAGCAATTCAAAAAAAAAAAAAAAGGAAAAAAGAGAAAAAAAAAAAGAAGAATGAAAGAAAAAAAAAAGGAATGGTGATATATGGTGGTAGAAAAATCTTGAAGGAGTGAAATTGGATAGTGACATTGGCTCTAATTGGATCCTAGAAATCAACGTGTTGATGGGTGATTTGAGTTTAAAATTCCCGTTATCTCACTTTTAGCCCAGCCTTACATTACAACCCGAGAAAAGTCCTATTGATTTTTGGTTGGATGATTAGCTTACATTAGTGGAGAGAGGAATGAAAAGCAAACCTATGAGATTTGGTCAATTTTTGAGAAGTTACATGTTAATGTGAATTTATCTGGATTGCATATAATTCGAAAAGATGAGGACTTTCACACACACACTTGGATCATATAGTTAGAATTTGTCTTAACTTATAAATCGATTTCAATGTTTGGATGAAATTTGTGTTTTTCTTTGAATTGTGAATTTGAGCAATTATGGAAAGATGTCATGGAGGAGGTTGCTAGCTTGATTATGTGTTATGTCTTACTTTTGCTCGAGGACTAGCAAAATGTTAAGTTTGGGGGTTTGATAACTCTATAAAAATAGAGTTATTTTACCTATTTTAAGCAACAATTAATGCAATATCTTAGAGAAAATATTTGGATTTCCTTCTGATTATTTGAATTTTCTTTGTTTATGCAGAATAATGAGATATGGAGAAGATAAAGAAAAGAATGGCAAATATCAGGAATTCAAATAAAAGCAGCAAGTTGAAGATGGATATCAAATCAGGAAATTCTTGATTTTGTTTCCTAATGTTATCTGCAAACGTTGGGAGATAGATATTTGGATCTCCTATAAATAGGAAAGAGGGAGAGAGCAGCTAGGTTTTGAGAGAGGGGGTTAGGTCGTTTTTCATTCTTCTGAGGAGAGTTTTTCAAAGTATTTTGAAGAAAAGACAAAAGTAGTGACAGAATTCTTATTCTTTGATTCAAGATGCTGGGTTTGATTTATATTTTTATTTATTCTTCTACTATGTTCTAATTTTCTTTTGTTAGGCTACGATGTAGCCTAACCATGATGATGTGAATTTCATGATTTTTATGTTTTACAATTGATTTCATTCATGTGAGTTATATATTATTGTGTTTAATGCTTTTAAGTGACTGGCCACCACTTAGATGATCTGATGTGCATGTTTGAGACTGAGAAGTGATAATATGCAATTGCTCATTATAATGTATAACCATGAATTAAACGTGAATAGAAATATACCGCGTTATTTGTGTAGCTTTCGGTGATAAAGTGATCCAAAAGACTCATTGTAAGCCGGGAATATTCATAGTTTTTAATGCACTCATGTTTATTTTAATTCACATAGAGATATAGTGGATTAATAAGCTGAGTAGATTTGCTATACCTAGAGATAGGATAGTAAATAGGTTAGGAAATTCCGCTATCACATGTTTGATATCGTTCTTGTATTCATAATAATCTGAAATTCATATCTAGTAGTTATGGTGAAATCGGATGCTCTAACATATTTATCTGATCGATTTACTACATTTAGTCTACAATTTTCGTTTTTAATTTATTCTTAATTATATTTTGATTTGTTAGATAAATTTTAGAATTAGTCTATTTTAATATTTAATTGGTTTATTAATCATCGATTTTCGTGGGACGATACTTTTCCTCATCATTATATTACTTGTTCGACACGTGCACTTGCGTTTAGAATTTCACGAACAATCGCCATCTTCTGGAAGCTGCACGTGTGTTGAAATTTTAAGTATCCATTCTAGAGAATTATTGGGGTGACTGCATTGTTACTGCAGCTTATCTCATCAATCGTATGCCTACTCGGACACTAGATAGAAAAACTCTCTTCGAACTACTTTTTGGGAAAAAACCAGCATTGGATCATTTAAGGGTTTTCGGATGTTTGTGCTATGCAACTATATTGGGCCCCCGAGACAAAATGGGCCCTTTGTGCTTGGTGATGTATATTCATAGGCTATCCCAATCTACAAAAGGGATATCATGTCCTTGAACCATCGATGGGGGAATTCTTTGTTAGTAGAGACGTTATTTTTCATGAAGATGTCTTCCCATTTCGTGAAAAGGAATCCTCAAATGAAAGACTGAACATCACAAACAATATCCATCATTTCTTGCCTGAGGAAGATTTGTCTCCTAAATATGTTATGACAGCACCTCCGAAAAGAGTTATTCCTCCAGCAATGGCTCCAATTTCTCTTGACAGAGACTGTTATGGAACAAGTGCTTGAGAATTTATTAGACATGGAGGACAACCCTAAGTATATTATCATTGAGGACACCTCTTCTCCTCCACCATGAGTGGATCCGCCCTGACGATCTAGCCGTCCTACACGCCCACCAACATGGATAAAGGATTATGTCTGTGCCTCTTTTAATTCACTGGGTATTCATTACCTAATCTCCTCTTATGTTTCCTTCCATAAGCTTTCACCGAAACATAGATGCTGCATTAGTTGAATATCAAAAGATAGGGAACCGTCTAGTTATGATGAGGCATCTAGTAATCCACGATGGCAAGAGGCTGTGGTAGCAGAATTACTGGCACTGATCGCCAATCATACTTGGGATCTGGTCACCCTACCTTCAAACAGAAAGCCAATTGGATGCAAGTGGGTTTATAAAATTAAATATTGAGCTGATGACTCCATCGAACGATACAAAGCTCGTTTGGTGGCTAAATGATTTACTCAGCAAGAAGGTTTCGATTATCACGAGACCTTTTCTCCAGTGGTTAAAGATGTCACAGTTCGATCTTTTCTATCTATTATAGCTTTCTATGATTGGCCATTACATCAAATAGACGTACATAATGCATTCCTTCATGGAGATTTGGATGAGGAAATTTACATGGATATTCCTTAGGGTTTACGAAGACAAGGGGAGAATCGAGTATATCGTTTCCGCAAATCTCTTTATGGCCTAAAACAAGCTTCTAAGCAATGGTACACCAAATTTGCCAATACTCTCACAATTGTAGGCTTCAAATAGTCTAGATATGATTACGCCCTATTCACATGGACTAAAGGTATGTCGTCTATTTACTTGATGATATATGTTGACGATATTCTCATCATGGCCAATAATAAAGATGCTATAGAAAGCTTTAAGAAATATTTGCATATCACCTTCCATATAAAAGATCTAGGAGCACCTAAATACTTCCTTGGGATTGAGATTGCCTGATCCAATCAAGGAATTTCTCTCAGTCAAAGGAAGTTTATACTGGAAATTATATCAGAGGTAGGTCTATTAGGGTGCAAACTAGCAGTTATTCCAATTGAGCAAAATATTAAACTAACCACAGCGGATTACGAAATGGGAATATCTGAAGATAATGATCCCATTCTAAAAAATCCTTCATGTTATCATAAACTCATATATTTGACTATGATCAAGCCCGATATATCATATGCTGTGCAAACACTCAGTCAATTTATGTATAGTTCGAAGCAATCCCACATGAATGCTGCTTTGAAGGTCGTGAAGTATTCGAAGAAGTGTCCAGGACTCGGGATACTCTTATCCATGAAGTGCAATATGGAAATGACAGCATATTGTGATGCAGACTAACCAACTTGCCCTGTGAGCCGAAATCCATCACTGGCTTCTGTATTAAATTGGGAGAATCTCTTCTTTCATGGAAGACCAAAAAGCAGGCAATTGTATCTTTATCTTCAGTCGAAGCAGAATATCGAGTTATGACAAAGACTATATGTGAGATTGTATGGATATGAGGCTTACTTCAGGACCTCGGAATACAACTGAAGGGTCCAACAAAATTTTTTTTGTGACAACGATGCGGCACTCAAGCTTGCAGCAAATCCTATAATGCATGAAAGAACAAAACATATAGAAGTGGATTGTCATTTCACTTGAGACAAAATTCAAGAAGGAATAATTAAGACAAGAGGAATCGGAACCACTAAACAACCTGTGGATATTATCACCAAACCTCTGTGCCAAAGACAACACACATATCTATTGAGCAAGCTAGGCGTCTTGGACATTTACAAGCCACCAGCTTGAAGGGGAGTGTTGGAAGATATGCTTGAGATTCTGAAGATATGTTGGACAATCCATTTGGACATTTACAAGCCACCAGCTTGAGGGGGAGTGTTGGAAGATATGCTTGAGATTCTGAAGATTTGCTGGACAATCCATTTTTGATTATAATCATGCACAAAATTAATTAGGGATTAGATTAAGATTAAGATTGACTTATAGGATATATCATTACCATTTTTTGTAGCTTTTCTGTACTATAATTATAGAGGCTTGTACATTAGGGAAATACAATGAGAACATTCGATTTTCCCTAAACTATCTATCTCCTATCACGTTCTGTCTTCTTTTCCTTGCTGTTTCTTGTTTCCTTCCAATTATCTGTTCAGGTGGAGACGGAAATAATCATCCCTCGAACCGCCTGGAGATGTGGTCATGCGCCTTGGTACCGCACTCCCAGCAGCCATAATCCCCAGCGTTGAAATACCCACGACAATGATAAAGTCGGTGAAGCAACGAATGAGAGGATTAGCGTACCCGAGCGGGACATACAACATGAGATAGACAATCAAGACGATAAGGATGTTAATGGTTCCCACGACCAAAATGACAATGGCAAGCCAAGCAAGTTTAGTCGCGGTCGCATAGACACTTGATGTGAATACCACCAAATTTGCTGCAAGAGCCATCAGCAAGGGGAGCCTCGCTTTCAGCCAGGCGTTTTGCAACTTGTAGGGATCGTTTATCCATGATCACAGGAGGATCACGGGTGCGGTGATCGAGCTATACATGGCAGTCGTGTTGTAGATCCCAAAGATGTTGAGCAGTATGGCGACCCCCGCATCCGGTTTGGAGCCAATGTATCCTCCCCAAATGGTGAATCCAGAAGTGGAACTCATGGTGTATAGTTTATTCCTATTAAACTAAAGGGAGATAAATTTGTCACAAGTGTTTTAATTTGGGATTTTTTGTAGTCAAAAAATTAAATTTATTGTCACAAATATACTAATTTAAGGTTTTTTTGTAATATTAACCCTTTATCCTAAACCCTGTGGCATGATTCTTATAAGCTTGACCCGATGCCACAAAAAATATACACAACTTTGTTCTTGAGCTTGGAGAGCTTGATGCTACATTATCCATGCTCGTTTATCACTGTCAAAGAGAGCTCCAAGGCTTAAATTTGGTTGGGAAAAGTACCAAAAAAAGTCATAAACTTATTGCATTTATATCAGTTTAATCTTAAACCTTTCGATTAAATTAATTCAATCTTAAACATTTTCACATTGGTACCAATTTAGTTCATCTAGTCAATTTAGACCAAAATCACTAACGTGGACATCGATCATCTTATATGGCACGGCTGGCACTAACGTGTACATTTTTAATAATGTTTTAATGATTTTTTAAAATTTGAAATTTATTTTCTTGTCTTTTCTTTTCTTTCTTTTTTTCCCCTTCATTTTGGCTTGCGAGTGTTGCCCAAAGGCCCTAGGTGAGAGCCACAACCCTCACTAGCAGCCATGCCCTCACCGACAAAAATGAGGGGGAAAAAGAAAGAAAAATAAAAGAAAAGAACAACAAAATATTAAAAAAATACTTCAAAAGTTTATTAATATATTATAAAAAAATTAAACGTTAGCAATTTCCGTCCTAAATTGGTCAGATGGCTTGAATTAATACCGATATTAAAAAGTTTAGGATTAAATCAATCCAAGTAAAAAATTTAAAATTGAGTTTATATTAATGCAATAGATTTAGCAAGTTTTCAGTACTTTTCCCATTTTGGCCAAAGCAATGCTTCTTTTGTCGTGCGGTTTTATCATTCCTACTTTATTTATGGTGTACCTTTTGTTGTGATAGGGCGAGCAATCGAACAATAATATAGACAAAAGAAGAAAATAAATCGGACACGGATTTACGTGGTTTAGTCGTAAAAACCTACGTCCACGGGGAGAGCAGCAGCGAATTTCTCTATAGATCAAGCGATACAGGGAGATTACACACTCGAGTAACTCAAACACTCTCTCGGTGTTTCCCAAACCCCAATTACACCCAAAAAACGCACACAGTGTTTAGCCCTGAAATTCCTCACAAAATAATCTCTCAATCTCATGAAGGAATTACACACAAATCTTACCTCAAGATTTATATCGGCTACAAACACTAAAACTTCTTGGATGTAATTGCATGAACAAGAATGACAAAGAAAATCCCTCTCAAGCACTCGACGACAAGACGGCGCTTCAAGACCAATTCTTCATGATCAACGGCGGAACACCAAGCACTCACGCGGCGCTTCAAGACAATTTGTGATCCACACCTTCCACCCACGGCCACAGGTCTATATATATGAGTGAAACCCTTGTTCTTTTGCCAACTTCTCATAGGATTATGTTTCCTATTTTAAATGATTTTATCCAAAACATATCTCTGTATATTTTAAACAAAATCCAAGTCCAAGTCCAAGTTGGACTTTCCTATATCAAATGTCCGCAACATATCCAATTTGGAATATTCAGAATTCCGCATTGGACTCAAACTCGAGACATATTTTAACACCTTTTCCTCTCAGATATAAAAATGGAGATATACATGTACGTTTCAACTCTTCTAAAACATAATACGAAAACAAATCTACAATTCCATATTCAATACCTATATATGTTTGCAAACTCCAAACATTCAACCATAAATAAAAGATTAGACAAATTTATGATTCCATATTCAATACCTTCAGAGTGCCTCAGCTAGAATACATTAATTCAATATAATAAAATTCCACTGGAGGAAAAAAAGAAAAAGAAATCAATACTAGGATACATATAAAGAGGTTAGGAAACAACACAACTCTCAACCTATCTATTAAAGCCAAGGGTAAAAACAGAGGTCAGTAGGAAATTATTGTCGCAACATGCATCCATTGGATGTTGATTCTCTGCTCATGAGTTTGATCTTTATCATGATCGATGATACCTCAAAGAGAGCATTGGGGAGAAGCGGAACATAGATACAATATATTACCTAGAATTGCCATTAACTGTCAAAACTTTGTGGTAACATTTTTTTTTTTTTTTTTTTTTGGGTGCTATTCTGAAAAGCATGCCATACACTTTTGAAGCCGTGACAGCCACCCCATCTGAGTTACCAGGCCATACAGAAACAAAACGGTTCGGAGCAAGCCCTCAGTGGACTGCAGCTTGTCTTTCCTCAACATTTTCATGCTCAACCTGCCAATCAAAAGAGTTGGTTTTAGACACTGATATTGGCATAAGATCCTTTTATAAATCGCATGCACATAATAAGAAGCAAAAAGTACAGACATAATAATCAGCTTTTACAATTTTCATTATTATTGTTGTTATTATTATTAGTATAATTCGTGAAAATAGTCATTTGGATATGTTAGAGAAAAAACTCAAAGAAGAGGAGGACAAACTAATTGAATTTTACATGGGCATTTACTGCTTACGGAGGGGCTAATAATGCTAGGATAGCACAGCACTGATTCAACGCCAACCTACGAAAGAAACGAGCCAATTTCCAGAAAAAAACTGAAGAAAATCCAAGTAATTGAGAGCCACATCCGCAAGGGTCCACAGAACAGGAAGACCCTAAGATGTGTGAATTGTGCCAACATTAGGCAAGCTCGAAGGAGACCCCAGCATCAAACCTAGAACCATGCACCTCTTGATAGCCTAGGAAAGTAACTACAGCCTAACTAACGTTACCACAAACAGTAAATCTGCTACTGCACCATAAACTATAAAAGCAACTTTTGGACAGAACAGTAGTAAGCACCATCCCTTGCATCTTTCACCAGACATCAGCATAGAGAAAAAGTTACTTATCCATTCACATGCATATGGCATGATCCTATCAAGACAGCCTCCAAGGAGTGGGTTGAATTAAGTTTCCTACTTTTCTCCTCAGGAAAGAGGAAGTCATCAGAAGACCCGGAATCTTAACTTAAAATGCTTTCATTTCTGCTACAGAAGATAATAACCCCCAAGAAAAGAACAAACACTCAACCGCAATCATGATGTATAGGACTTTGATGAGAAAATATTGGAAGACAATTTGGGGTGGTCATGGCACGCTGCCACACAAAAGCATTGGAGACTGGCCAACACTTCTGCACAAAGTGATTTCCATGTATTCAAGAAAGCTGAACTACAAATTTGTCACTACTAACAGAAAGTCGCTGCTAATACGAAATACGTGCTCACTATGACCAAAGGTTTATATTGACAGCAGATTTGACAATTCAAAATGATGCTCTCACCTCAACAAGAACCTTAGCGCTTTTCTTGGGCTTAGCACCGGCATCACCTTTCTTGACCTTTCTTAAAGCCAAGGAGGATTCTTTTCTTCCCCTCTTCTGATCAGCTTCTGCATCATCATCTTCATCTTCATCACCTTCTTCATCTGAACCAAAAATATAATTAGCTCCACTACTTGGATCCAGGATAAGTCCTCTAGGAACTTCTCATCTCACATGATTTTTAAGGTAATGAAATAAAGCAAAATGCAGCAAGAAACCATGAGGGACGGGAAAAAAGAAAACAGCTCCTGAAAAAAATGATCACATGAATATTGAAACACTAAGTGAATGCATTTTATTTAGGTATAGAAAGAACCTTCGCCGTTGTCACCGATTGCACAAACTCCCTTCATAGCAAGACCACCAAAATCTTCAACATCATCTTCTAGTTCTTCCTCAAGTTCATCGTAACCTTCCACATACTCTATCTCAGGTTCCTGCTCATTCCAGAAATATCGACTGCATGACCGTTAAATGACATAAACTTATGTAAGACGAAAAACTTCTGCACATTTTAGACAGAAATACTGTTTTAAAGGAGCCATAAGTACCATCTTAAACAACAAAAGTAGCATGTGTTCAGGAAAAAATAGTATGCCTCTGCTTCGTCTTCATTGGCGGCCTGCAATGAATCCATCTCAAGGACTCTTTCGTACTCTCCGACAGGGTAATTGTAGATATCACCATACACTCCTTTCCTCAGGCGTTCTAATAGCTCTTTCTCAATACTCTGCAGCAAAGCCAAAAACAATTACAAATCTCGGGGGACATAATGGGTGAAGCAATCCGTGGTTATAAAGGTGAACCCAACCAACCTTTTCCAAAACTGCCGCATTTTCTGCTTTTTCCTCCCTTCTAGCCTAGCCTCTCTCTTCTTTTCTTTCTCCGGTGTCGTCATAATCTTTTCCCTATTAGGACAGAAAGGCACGTTGAAGCATAAAGCTGAAACAGAGGAGATGCCCCAAAGGACCAGTCCAAACACCAGTAAGAGCAATATCCACTGCATGTTCTTGAACAAGGGGGTTTCACAAATCCAAATGCAACGACCTTGTGAATTGTGATATTACAATCATGATATAAGCATAAGGGAACACATAAGATTACAGAAATTCCGGAGAAAACTGAAATTGACACAAGAGAGCCGTGGAGAAACCTTAGTAATAGAGAACCTAGAAATATTTTATGCCATAGATAATATTGTTGGACAAGAGGCTCGTCACATCGCCAAATCTGACACGAAAACATTTACTGGAACAAATAGCACTTTTTTGTACACATCTGCACAGCAACATCAAGAGTTAAAAGTCGAGCAACAACAAATTCTAAATGACACAACTATAATCACCATATCACCAATTCAATTGAGGATTGCCATCAAATAGCCGCACAGAAGATTATCATAAAAGCACATCCTACGATAGAAACAATCAATTAGTGATCAGCCCCAGAAGTTGCGTGGACTAATAGTCAATTAAAAAGAATGCAGAAGGAAAGAGAGCATTGACTCCCATAAAGATCCCGTTGTCACGTCAAATCAACAGTTGATGTCTCACCTTGGACAATGTCAGATTTAGACCCGACGGTCAATTAGCGATCGGCCCAAAAATGAATTATGCAGACTTTATTTTATGTCAATCACGGATCAAAAAATAGTGAGACTACACTGTTCAAAGCACACAAATTTCAATACAATTTCCACCCTAAGATTGATTTTATCCATTCCGTTATTGATCAATTCAAAAAGTCATTAACTAATCTCAAATAACGTCGAGCCAATCATAGAAAGGAACTTTCTCACTAAATTAGGAATCCACGGGTTGAGAAGAATTAATCCATTGAAGAAAAAAGAAATCAGAGTAATGATAGAACCCAGAAAACTGGAGGATTGCTTTTTTTAATTAATATTGCTCACCCTTGATGATCTCACACTTTGTGTGATCTCTTGAATAAATCTATTGGTCACCTCCCTTCTTAATTAATTTAGGGTGCACTCATACGAGGGAAATTGTTTTTCTTGGGGGGGGGAATTAGTTTTTAGACTTTCACTTGTTTGGTTTGGGAAATTGATTAGTCAATCAGAAACACTTTCCAATCAAGGAAAATATTAATCATTGGGATTCGTTCCAGTGACCACTCTTCCAATATAGAAGGGGGAGGTAAGGGGTTCAAATTCCCACATTCTCAAGGGGGAATGGAGTGGGGATGCGTAAGTTTCAGAATTAAGTTTCAACTCTCACGCCCTGCAAGAGACAAGGCAAAAGTCTGAGGGTGAGTGTAGAGTAGGAATAAAGTATGATTGACAAAAAAAAAATCAAGGAAAATATTCATGAATAAAATTAAGAAAGTGAATTCCTAAAATGTGTAAACACTTCTTGAAATTGCTCCTCTGAAATTTTTTAATATTTTATTTTTCCTTTTCTATTATTTTTTTCTTTTCTCTTTTGCCTTCTTCCTCCAGCGCAAGTCCTATCTCCTCCTTCTCCCCTCTCTCATTCTTCTTTGTCCCCTCCTCCTCTGCTTCTCCCTCCCCCTTCGCCACCACCTCCAACCCTAGCTCTTCCCTTGCTCCCGTCAGCTTCGCTCCCGCCTCTTCCTCTTCATTGGCGTCCTCTACTCCTGCTCCTTCATTCTCCAATGGATTCGGCTTCATGTTTCAAATTGGTGAGGAGTCCTTTTACCATGGAAAATCATAAGACTTACCTCAAAGGGAGTCGCTGAGGCTCTTTCGTATGCCGTCATCGGCCGTGTAAGGAGAATCATGACCCTTCAGAATGGTTTAGCTTGCCGCAAGCTTTTGTCCACCGTTCGCGTCGAGTTCCTCTTCACTGTTGTTTGGCTCATTGGGGAGCTCTACTGCTTCTCTATTCGGTATGCATGTACCTTCTTCCAGTGCGAGCGTAGGTTCGCCCTTCTTTCGGACGACTATGCCTGCCCCACGAGCGAGGTCAAGCTTGCTAGCCTATGCCTGTGTTTCGACCTAGGCCGAGCTTCGATGGATGGAGTCGGCGCAGACGGAGGCGAGGTTGTTGGAGATGGCGGCGGCGGCGGCGGGTGGCGGAGAGGAGGGAGTGGTGGGTGAGGTGGAGAGGCGAGGTGGAAGAGAGAAAAGGAAAAAAAAAAAAAAAAAAAAAAAGAAGAAAAAATTGGAAAAAGAAAGAATGAAAAGAATTAAATAAAATTTTACCCAAAAAAGAATAAAATAAAATAATTATTTAAGAATTTAATTTTTGTAAATAAAATCATAAAATTGAAATTATTTTTCAAATGAAATTTAAACATCTAAAAAGATGTTTTGTCATATGTTACTAAAGAAAGGAAAATTATCCATTTTAATAAGAAAAAGATTTCTTCAAAATATTTTCTTTTATAATGATTTTTTTTGCCAAATAAATGCACCATTTTGTCTTTTTCTTTGCACGGTTTGTTCCCTCTTTCCAAGAAGATATTGGTTCTGTCTCAACTCTCAATTCTCAACTCACCTAGTTTTGTCTTTCTCTTCAATTTTTTTCGTCAAAATCTTTTTCTTCAGTTTTTTTTTTTTGATCGAAAAACATATATGGCATTATATTATATAGGCGGAGAACGCAACGACGCCGTACAATCCAAACATATAATGTCTAGAAGAGAGAGAGAGAGAGGGAGGGAGAACAACCAATTCGACGGTAGCTTCCTTTGGCGGTGATTGCGTGCCAGCCAGTCAGCCGCACGATTGGCTTTGCGGGGACATGATCCGACGGTAAGATTGTTGAGTTGATTTAATTCTAGCTGGCACTGGGTAATGGCTTCTCGCAGGTCCCAAGGAGGTGCGGCCCGGCCCATCACGGAATCAACAACGGATGAACTGTCGCTTTCACAGAGCCACCGAAGCGTTTGACTCTTCGTCTCTTTAACGCACTTCGAACTAAACTCCTTCAGAAAGCGAAGCCTGTGAAGTATCGCTTTTGCTTTCGCTTGAGCCGTTGAAGAAACCCTAATCTTTGCCACAAAGCCATCAACGACAGATCCAGAGGCGTCCCTCACGATTCCTACTACAGATCCAAGAAATTCTCCTGTATTCCACGCCGCATCTACATTCAGTTTCATCTCGTGAGCCCTCGGAGGTCTCCAACACCTGGTGTTGAAGAAAAATCCCTTGGAGTTTTGAAGTTGACAAAACAGCCTCGAGAGTAAGGTCTGAAGAATCCAAGACTCAGTCGGTTAAGTCTGAAAATTTCAAGTTTCAAAGGTTTTCCGTCTGAAGATAGTCAAGACCCAAAGTTCGGTCTGAAGTTTTTCCGTCTGAAGACTATCAAGACCCAGTTTCCGTCTGAAGACCTTTAATACCCAAATCAAAGTCTAAAGACAGTTTGCGATTTTGACAGACTGGCAACCGGTTATTCTTATGGCTAAGGAAAGTGAGATTTGGATTTTGTATTTCCTAATCTTAACCATGGAATATCTCTGGCTATGATCATGAACTTAGAAGATTTATTCTTCAGATTTTATCCGTCGAAGATCAAGCTTATTTTTGGAAGAATCTAATTTTGGGAACTCAAGATCCTAATTGTATGGGCGAACAGGATTGACGAGCTGCTGTCTACTTACATTTTCGACGACAAGGAGATCACTTAAATTGATTCAGTCCAACGGGTTAATTGGATGAATTTTTGGAATGTGCCAACGGGTATGGAGGCACGGAAGCTATTTAAGGTGGATCGGTGTTGCTCGGAAAAGGAGAGACTGCGTAGAAAAATCTCGATGTTAGAATCTCTGAAATCACTTGATCTCTAAAATCCTTCATGTTCATACTGTGTATCAAAGAGAGTGAGATATAGTGCAAAAACAGCAGGAAGCTGTAGGAGAGACTGTCTATTGAAGAAGTCTAGTTCGTGAACTGTAACAACTCTCAATTTGCTACATAGTGATTACAGCCAGTTGGCTGCTAGCGTGGAGAGTGGACGTAGGCTTGGAATAAGCCAAACCACTATAAACCTCGTGTCAATTCTCTCTTACCCTATCTCATTTATTTTATAATTGCATGATCTATCTATTGTGATGCATTAGCTATATTAAATTGTCCTTTGATTAAAGATTCGAAAAAGAATTCTGCGTTCACCTATTCACCCCCCCTCTAGGTGGATTCACTAGCCAATATCAATTGGTATCAGAGCTCGGTTGCTTATTCATTGGAAGTATTTATTATTTCTAAAGCAAAAGATCTATGGCTAGTGTTTTGGCTCCAGGTTTAATTGAAGGGCAAAGCAATACCAGACCACCCTACTTCGATGGAAAAGAGTACAACGTATGGAAAAACAAGATGAATGCATTCCTAAGATCCAAAGATCCTATGGAATGGGATGTAGTGGAAAATGGTATTATTCCTAAAGCAACATCAAGCACAGGAAAAGAATTACCTGATGGAGTGGGAGCGACGCACACCGATATCTCAAAGAGACAAGCCCTTAATGCAAAGGCTATCTACTCTCTATATTGTGCATTATCTCCTACTGAATATAATAGAATTTCATCTTGTGAAACAGCCAAAGAAGTTTGGGACAGATTGCACGTCACCTATGAAGGAACAGATTGAGTCAAAGAAACCAAGATCAATATCCTTCTTGGTCAATATGAAGTCTTCAAAATGAAGCTAGGAGAATCCATCACTAATATGTTCAGTCGATTTACAGAAATTGTAAACGGCTTGGCATACCAAGGATAGCCAATCTCAGGACCTATGAAGGTCAATAAACTGTTGAGAGGACTCTCCAAAGATTGGAATCATGTCAAGACATCTATAAGAGAAACACAAAGGATCATGCCTCTTTCAGTAGATGAATTGGTCGGCACACTTCAATCTTATGAAGTTGAGCAATTCAATGAGGAATTTGACACAAAAGGTAAGAAGTCAATTGCTTTAAAATCTAATGATGATTCTGATGTTATAGACTCAGAAGAAGATTTGGATGATGAGGAGTTAGCACTACTGATTAGAAAGTTCAGAAAGTTAAATAGAAAAGGCAGAAGGTTCAATGGAAAGAGACAAAACAATCAAAGATTTCTAAAGAGATCAAATGAAGAAGAAGATACCAGCAAAGAAGTTGTTTGCTTTGAATGCAAGAAGAAGGGACACATTAGTCCCAACTGTCCCTTATTGAAGAAAAAGAAAGGGAAACCTAAAAAGTTCAAGAAAGCACTCAAAGCTGAAACATGGAGTGACACTGAATGTGAGGAGAGTGATGAAGAGTATGCAAACATATGTCTTATGGCAAACTCAGACTCAGACTCAGACTTAGACTCAGATTCAGACTCAGACTCAAACAGTGGTATCAAGGTTAGAAATTTAAAAATTCCTACAAAAGTATCAAAATACATTGATGAACTTTGTCTCAGTCTTAAAGGCTCTCTTAAAAGGATTTTTGAACTAAAAAGGGAGAATTCCAAACTAAAACAACAAGAAAAGATTTTAATTGAGAAAATTGAAAGTCTAGACAAGTCTCTTATTGTTTCAAAAGAAAATGAGAATGAACTTTCAAAAGTAAATGCTTGCTTGAAAGAAGATTTATTGAAAATCTCAAAGAAATTTTTAATGGGTTCTGAAAAGTTGGATAAAATTCTTTCTATTCAAAGACCTTACTTTAATAAATCTGGTCTAGGAATGACACATGAAACCGTTCCTTTGATTAATTTCCCAAAGGTAAAGGAAAGAATTAGGAATAGGCCAACAAAAACTTTTTATAAAAATCATTTCCAAAAGGTTTTTGTAAAGCCTATTGGTAGAAATGCTCTTACATGTTCAAAATGCAAAAGTGCAGAACATTTTGAAAAAGAATGTCCCAAAGTTTGGAGACCTATTAAGAAGAACTGGGCAAAGACTGTTTTTGCTACTAACAATTATGGACCCAAGAAGGTTTGGGTACCAAAGAAGACTTGAGTCTTTCTTTTAAATGCAGGTCACCTTCAAGAAGAAAATCAAATGGTATTTGGATAGTGGATGTTCAAGACACATGATGGGAGACTCAAATTGTTTTACAAAACTTTCTCATGTAAAAGGAGGAAATGTTTCTTTTAGTGGCAACAACAAAGGAAGAATTGTTGGTCAAGGAACTGTGAAGATTGGAAACCTCACAATCAACAATGTCTCTCTTGTTGAAGGATTGAACTATAATCTATTGAGTATTAGTCAACTATGCGATCTTGGATACAAAATCAACTTTCAAGAAGACACATGTTATGGAACAAGCAAAGATCTCTCACAATCCTTTACTGGAAGAAGACATGGAAACATTTATCTGTTGGATGTAAAGTCTGATAGTCCACAATGCTTGATATCAATTCAAGATGAAGCCAACCTTTGGCATAGGAAGCTTGGACATGTCAACCTGAAGCAAATCGCAAAAGTGTCATCCAAAAAGCTTGTTCGAGGACTTCCTAATCTCAAGTATCAAAAGCATGAATTATGCACTACTTGTGTACTTGGAAAACAGGTTAGAAATTCCTATAAGTCTATAAATCAAGTTGTCCACTAATCGTGTTTTGCAGCTATTACACATGGATTTATTCGGGCCAACAAGAATTCAAAGTATTGGAGGTAAAAGATATTGTTTGGTTATAGTTGATGATTATTCTCGTTTTACTTGGGTATTCTTTCTTGCAAATAAATCTGATGCATTGACTTATTTTACTAAGTTTGCAAAGAAAATCCAAATTGAAAAAGGTTATGCAATTTCAAGTATTAGAACCGACCATGGTGGAGAATTTGAAAATCATGATTTTGCTAAATACTTTTGTGATGACTATGGTATTCAACATAATTTTTCATCCCCATACACTCCACAACAAAATGGAGTTGTAGAAAGGAAAAATCGTTCTTTGCAAGAAATGGCAAGAACTCTTTTGATCGAAAGTAATATTTCACCTCATTTTTGGGCTGAAGCTACTTCTACTACTTGCTATATCATAAATAGAATCTTTCTAAGACCTATATTAGAAAAGACATCCTATGAACTGCTCAAAGGTAAGAAACCAATTATTTCATATTTTCATGTATTTGGTTGTAAATGTTTTATCCTAAAGAATTCAAGTGATCGAATTGGTAAGTTTGAAGAAAAATCAGATGAATGAATCTTTCTTGGCTATTCTATGACAAGCAAAGCTTTCAGAGTCTTCAACAAACGAACTCAAACTGTGGAAGAATCCATGAATGTGAAGTTTGAAGACTCAGTACAAAATCGGACTCAACCTGAAGATTTTGAGTCTGGCCAAGTGTCCACAAATTCTCTTGAAGAAAATCAAGCCTCAGACACTCAGCCACAAACCAATTCAGAAGTTCAAACTGAAGAAGAGCTTCATCAAACTGACAAACCAACTACAAATTGGAAGCAGAAATCAAGTCACCCTGCAGATCTTATTATTGGCAATATTAATGAAGGAGTTCGTACAAGATCTAAAAGACGTGAAGAATCTAGTGCTCTTGCACTCATTTTTGAGATCGAACCTAAGAATATAGAAGATGCATTGAAAGATGAAAGCTGGATTGAAGCAATGCAAGAGGAACTGAATCAATTCAAAATCAACAATGTTTGGAAGCTAGTTCCTAAACCAAAAGGTAAATCAATTATTGGTACCAAATAGGTTTTCAGGAATAAGTTTGATCAACAAGGAAAAGCGGTAAGGAACAAAGCAAGACTTGTAGCAAAAGGTTACACACAAGAAGAAGGCATCGATTATGATGAAACCTATGCTCCGGTGGCAAGGTTAGAAGCTATAAGATTACTTCTTGCTTTTGCTTGTTTTAAGAATTTTAGGTTATTCCAAATGGACGTGAAAAGTGCATTCCTAAATAGAATTATCCAAGAAGAAGTCTATGTGGAACAACCACCAGGATTTGAAGATCTTAGAAGTCCAAACCATGTTTTCAAATTGAAGAAAGCCTTATATGGATTAAAACAGGCACCTCGAGCATGGTATGAAAGGTTAAGCAACTTCTTAATTCAAAATTGCTTCTCTAAAGGTAAAGTAGATACTACTTTATTTATAAAAAGAGAAGGCAAGGATTTCATACTTGTTCAAAGTTATGTTGATGATATTATATTTGGTTCTTCTAATGAAAAGCTTTGCAAGAATTTTTCAAAGTGTATGCAGAATGAATTTGAGATGAGCATGATGAGAGAACTAAACTTCTTTTTGGGACTTCAAGTCAACCAATCAAGTGAAGGAACTTTTATCCATCAAGAGAAGTATGCAAAAGACCTTATCAAGAAGTTTGGAATGGAGAATTGCAAGAAAACAGAAACTCCTATGTCAAGCTCATCAAAGTTGGATAAAGACGAACAAGGAAAGAGTGTAGACCAAAAACTATACAGGAATATAATTGGGTCAGTTCTTTACCTTACAGCTTCTAGACTTGATATTTTGTTTAGTGTTTGCATATGTGCTAGATTTCAATCTGATCCTAAAGAATCTCATATGACGGCTGCTAAGCGCATTATTAAATATGTTGCAACTACATCTAAGCTAGGTTTGTGGTATTCCAAACAAGGAAATTTTACTCTCCTTGGATATTCTGATGCTGACCTTGTTGGTTGTAGAGTGGATAGAAAAAGCACTACAGGTACATGTCAACTATTGGGAAACAGGATGGTGTCTTGGTTCTCAAGAAAACAAGGTACCGTGGCTCTTTCAACCGCTGAAGTAGAGTACATAACTCTTGGAAGTTGCTGCTCTCAAATCCTATGGATGCAACAACAATTGAGAGACTTTGGAGTTGAGGAAACAAGTACAGAAATCAAATGTGACAACACAAGTGCAATTAACCTCACAAAGAATCCAATACTTCACTCAAGAGCAAAGTACACTGAAATCAAGCATCATTTCATTCGAGATCATGTTCAAAGTGGAGATGTGGTAATTAAGCATGTAGACTCAAAGAATCAATTAGCAGATATATTCACAAAGCCCCTGGAAAAGACTCACTTCGAATCAATTCGCTCAAGACTGAATATTGTAAGATTTGAATAAGTTTAGACTCAAAATTAAAGTCTTGAAAGGTTCAGACTCATGCTAGGTCTGAAGGCAGTTCAGACTCAATGCAAGGTCTGAAGGTGTTTCAGACTCAACGAAAGATCTGAAGACGGTTCAGACTCAACGTTAAGTCCGATGGCACTCGGACTCAAGGTAAAGTCTCGAAAAGAGTTCGAGACTCAAAGGTAAAGTCCGAACAACTATCAGACTCTGTATTTTTAGTCTTTTTACGTATTTTAATTTCCTCATATTCTTTACTTTATTTTATTTTTGGTAATTACTTTTTGAATTTTCGAAATCTCTTCTTACTCATTGTTCTGACACGCAATTATGGCAGTTTATATTTTCAAAAAGGCAGTTTTCTTTTTCAAAATTACGGTTTATTTTTAGCAGTTTTTACCTTTACTTTTTGGCGACGATTCATATTCTCGTGTTATTCTCTCTCACTATTTATACTCTCGAATCGTCACTTTTCATCCGCAACTACTCTTTTGCAATCCATCCTCATACTCTTTCACTTTCAAAACCCTAAAAAGGTTCCATTTACCGTTCCTGTTTCATCCCTTTCTCGTCACAAAGATTCCAATTTTCTTCGCGAACAAAGTGAATCTTTGCTTGCTCTCCAAGTATGTCGTCTCGCAAGTCTTCTAGAATTGCCAGCAGGGGACCACAGAGATAACCAAAGGGTCCTACAAGGGTGGATCTCACGGAAGAAGATTCTCCTCAACGAGAATCAGAAAGTCAGCACCTTGAGGAAGAGATCACAGAAGCAGAACCAGTAAGAACTCTCAAACCGAACGTTGCTTATGATCTTTACAAAAGGCTTAAGGATGGAAGGGTAAGCCTAAAGACGATTGAGGAATATTTGAAGGAGAGAGGGTTCAAAAGTGAGTATTTGTTTTTGATGGAGATGGAGAGGTTGAATGTCGTTGTGAAAGGAATAGCACAAAGGGCGCTGGAGAATATTTCGAGTAATCCACTTGAGAATACTCCTGCTGAGACCCTAGATGATGATGAAAGACTTTTCTTTCAATTTGAGCCGCGATTTGGTGTGGCTGCTAATTCTGTTTGTCCTTCGGGAAGTCTGTTTCGGTCGAAGGAGCATGAGCGAGTATATGTGAAGCTATTAAAGAGGGGTGTGGTCAATCCGAGAAGTGTGGATTTTGACTTCCTAGATTCATTGAAGATTAATTTAAGAGGGAAGTTTGCTAGGCTACAATTGGAGAATTTATGCACGGATATGATAGAGGCCCACTTTGAACTCACGGCTTACTTTTACTCGAATTTGTCTTTTTTGGATGCAAATTGGTTGTCCTTTTCTTTCATGGACAAGGATTATATAGTTGATGTTGACTTGCTGGCTGACATTATTGGTGTGGAAAGGAGGAGTTTCCGACAAATCAAAGTTTCTACAGCCTATGCAACTTTGGAGATTGTACGAGACAGGACTGTTGAAGGCAAGATATCCTATACTAGGATGAATGCCACAAATGTGTTGTTGCATAAAATAGTCATCAACTGTATTCGACCAAAGACGACTTCGAAGACCGATGTTTCCAAAACCGAAGCCAAGCTGATGTTCGCCATCAACAAAGGGAGACCCTTTTCTCTCCCACACGTTATTCTTTTCCACATGTACAGGACAGTGGTTAAGGATAAGGGTCTATTGCCTTATTCATCAATCATCACCAAATTGTTCAGGCACTTCGGTATACAAATTCCTGCACCTTTATGCCTAACCAAATTAAGTCTGATGCTCATTGGGCAGAAAATGGTGATGAAGATGAAGCTTCTAGAGCTAAATGTTGCATTGGAAAGGCTGAGGGAGGAGACAGCTGCGAAGGAGATCCCTACTGCTTCATCAAAAAGAAAGGGCAAAGAACCCATGGCGGAGAAGAAACGAAGAAAAATCATCCTGCAAGATGAAGAGGATGAGGACGATGCCATGATTCTGTCCGCTCTCTCAAGATTGAAGAGCCCTGTTAGTTTGAGAACAGAGGCTGGAGAGAGAACAAGGAAAGAAGCAGAAGAGAGGGAAGCTGAGAAAAAGAGGAAGAGAGAAGAGGAAAGGAAGAGAAGAGAGGAAGAAAGGAAAAGAAAAGCAGAGGAAGAGAGGAGAAAAGCATAAGAGGAAGAGAGAAGAAGAGAGGAACAGAGAGAAGAAGAAGAGAGACAGAGGAAAGCTGAAGAAGAAGAAGAAAGAAGGAAAGAAGAAGAGGAAGAATTGAGAAGGGAGAAGGATGAGGAAGAAAGCAAATTGCAGGAGGATATGGCTGCAGGATTAGAGCCATCATTTGCTGGGGAAGAGACTGAGAAACATCCAAGTGCTGATATGGATGTTGGTGATGAATATTCTACTCCACCCACTAGCATCAATACAGGGGGAGTTGCTGCAGAACAAGGGACTATATCGCCACTACACTTTAGTGATGTGAGTAGGTCGGGTGCTGATCCTGAAGAGGTTTATGCATCTTATTTTCCAGAATATGAAGAATCCTCACCTATCGAGAAGGAAAGGCCTGAGAAAGAAGCTCCTAGTTTCCAAACTCAATCTGCTGGTCCAAGTGGAAGTAATGCAAATTCGGCGGCCTTTACACAGCTGTTGCATATCATGTTGGACCTGAAAAAGCAGTTTTTTGGGATGGACTTCGAGTTGAGGGATTTGAAAAAGGCGCTGCTGAGTACTTCAGTGAACATGCAAGACCAGATCAACGCACTGAAAGCTCAAGTGGAATCGAATCAAACCAGTACAGAGTTAGCTTCAGTGAAGGAAAATCTTGCAAAACTCGAGAAGTCAGTCCAGGAGCTCAGCAAGTTTCACCTTGTTCGTTTCCCTACAGGCCCCTAAATCTTTTCAAAACCTTCCTATACTCACTCTACCTCTTTGATGGGACAAAAAGGGGGAGAGTTGCAGATTTGATTGCAGATTTGATTGCAGATTTTGCAGATTTGAAGATTTGAAGCTTTGGATTTGAAGCTTTGAGAAGTTTTTTTTTTTTTTGAAGTTTATTTTGAAGTTTATTTTATTTGATTGCTTAGACTGTTTTCGTTTTGGATTTTTGTTTGGGTTGTTTATTTGAACTTCGATGACTTTATGCTGATTTAATGTTTGGATCTAGACTTGTGGATTTGCATTGCAGGATCATTATATTTGTGAGGATAATTGTTATTGGACTAACACTCTGTTTTGCAGAAATAATCCTCAAAGTATATATGAGTTTTTCTTGCAGGTTTTTAAAATTGGCAAATCTGCTTAGGGTTTTGTCACCATCAAAAAGGGGGAGATTGTTGAAGAAAAATCCATTGGAGTTTTGAAGTTGACAAAACAGCCTCAAGAGTAAGGTCTGAAGAATCCAAAACTCAGTCTGTTAAGTCTGAAGATTTCAAGTCTCAAAGGTTTTCCGTCTGAAGACAGTCAAGACCCAAAGTTCGGTCTCAAGTTTTTCCGTCTGAAGACTATCAAGACCCAGTTTCCGTCTAAAGACCTTTAAGACCCAAATCAAAGTCTGAAGATAGTTTGCAATTTTGACAGACTGGCAACAGGTTATTCTTATGGCTAAGGAAAGTGAGATTTGGATTTTATATTTCCTAATCTTAACCATGGAATATCTCTGGCTGTGATCGTGAACTTGGAAGATTTATTCTTCGGATTTTATCCGTCGAAGATCAAGCTTATTTTTGGAAGAATCTAATTTTGGGAACTCAAGATCCTGATTGTATGGGCGAACGGGATTGACGAGCTGCTTGTCTACTTACATTTTCGACGACAAGGAGATCACTTAAATTGATTCAGTCCAACGGGTTGATTGGATGAATTTTTGGAATGTGCCAATGGGTATGGAGGCACGGAAGCTATTTAAGGTGGATTGGTGTTGCTCGGAAAAGGAGAGACTGCGTAGAAAAATCTCGATGTTAGAATCTCTGAAATCACTTGATCTCTAAAATCCTTCATGTTCATACTGTGTATCAAAGAGAGTGAGATATAGTGCAAAAACAGCAGGAAGCTGTAGGAGAGACTGTCTATTGAAGAAGTCTAGTTCGTGAACTGTAACAACTCTCAATTTGCTACATAGTGATTACAGCCAGTTGGCTACCAGCGTGGAGAGTGGACGTAGGCTTGGAATAAGCCGAACCACTATAAACCTCGTGTCAATTCTCTCTTACCCTATCTCATTTATTTTATAATTGCATGATCTATCTATTGTGATGCATTAGCTATATTAAATTGTCCTTTGATTAAAGATTTGAAAAAGAATTCCGCGTTCACCTATTCATCCCCCCTCTAGGTGGATTCACTAGCCAATATCACCTGGGTGAGTGCAGATCCGGTCGCTGTTTCTTCTTGATGTTCTTCTCTTGCATCATATTAAAGCTCTAGTTTTGTGCGAGATCGAGGATGGCTGAAGGCGTTGAGTGTTGTCCCCTAAAGATCCGCGAGTTTCTGGCCTTCCAGATCTGCCAAAGAAGCAGTCCAAGGAAAGCTCGATCAGGTTCGTCCCTGTTTGCTTGAAAGGTCTCGACCAGCCATTTGTCTGTGCGTGTGATATTTCTGTGGAGATTTAGGGCATGCATCCACTGATCCTCCCATATCCCTTTTGTCCACTGACAGTAAAAGAAGAGATGTTCTGCCGTTTCAACTTGTGTGTGACAAATTGGGCATAAAGGATCTGACGTGATTTTTCGTCTGTAGAGGTTCTCCCGTGTTGGAATCGCGTTCTGACAAACACTCCAGAGGAAAATCCTGACCTTCGGAAGAACCGTGAGACTCCACATCTGCGTCTACAGATTGCATGGAGGCAGGTATGAGCTTGAGGCCTGGTCTAAATGTTTTGAAATGGCTGGTATGTTGGTTGTATTGTACCCGCTTTTCACCGTGAAAGATCCCGTTACATTTCTGTCCGGATGAGGTAATCTGGTTTGGGGGTTGTTGACACCCGAAATTGAGTCAATGTTTTAAATAAACAAGTGAAAATTGTTTGAAATAAAAAAAAAAAAAAAGGAAAATTTAGAAACAAAGAAAATGACAAAAAAAGAAAAGAAAAGAAAAAGGAAATATAAAACAGGAAAATGAGAGGAAAAGAAAACAGGGAGGAAAAGAAAAAAACCGGAAAATGAAAAAAATAAACAGAAAAAGAAAAAAATAAAAAAGGGGAGTAGAAAATAAAAAATTGAATGAACGGAAAACAGAAAAAATAAAAAAAAAATAAAATAAAAAAAATAAAAAAAAAAGGAAAATATAAAAGGTGGCTCTACGGCTAGGGTTTGGGCGGTTCGAAGTCTCGGAATTCTCTCTCTCTTCGAGCTCTCGTTCTCTCTCTCTCTCTCTCTCTCTCTCTCTCTCTCTGCCGTTCCTCCTTCATCCGAGAAAAAACCCTAGATCTCGTTCCTCCTTTCCAAAAAAAAACGCTAGATCAAAGATCCAGATCTGGATTTGAGGCTCGCGAGTGTTCTTCTCCTTCAGAGATTTGGTTTTGGGGGTAGCATCTCAGTCGCGAGAGGGAGTTCTCCAGATCGAGGTTTCGGTTCACACTTGGGCTTCGATCGTTTTGGATCGCTAGGGCTTTTGGTGGGAGAAGCTTCGTCAAATCTGGTCTTCTGATTGCCAGATCTAACCAGATCTAAAGGCGACGGTCACGGCGACGACGATAACGATCACGATCGAATTCCCTTTTCTCCGAAACCCTAGAAGGTGGATTGGTGCAAATCGAGAGACGACGGCAGCAGATCTGGTCTTCTGATTGCCAAATCTGACCAGATCTAAAGGCGGTGGTCACAGCGACGACGACAATGGCCATGATCGAGATCCTCTTCCCCTGAAACCCTAGGGCGGCGATCTGGAATTCTGGCCACGATCGAAGCCAATTGCTGTCTGCAAGCGATTTCCTCGCGGGATCTGGTCTTCTGATGGCCAGATCCGACCAGATCTAAAGGCGGCGATAGGGACAATGCTTTAGAAGATGGATCGGCTGACGGAAATCATGGCAGTGAGGTTCAATCGCAATATCTTCTCCCTCAAACCCTAGAAAACAAATCGATTCTCTCTCTAGATCGGACTCACCGAATCGGTGAGTTCTCTTTCCCTCTCTCCATCCGATTAGTTTTTTTTTTTTAGGGATCTGGTTTTCTTTCCCTTTGCGATCCCTCTAACCCGTACATTTTTCTCGATTGTTATCACTCGGTCAATCTCTGTCTCAGCCTATCGAGGAGTTCAATCGAATTCAGCCCCCGAGAATCAATTTCGGCTCTCTATCTCTGGTTCGATTCAGTCAATTCAGGATCCACAGGTAATGATACGTCTGGAAGTGCATTCGATTTTATTTCTGTTGTTACATCGTCAAAGTCATCTCGCATTTTAGAGGTAAAATGCCCCCTGTTGATGATTGACCCGCATGCTTTCACTAGGTTTTAATCCTGTGATGAATAATCAAGCATATTACTACTTGTTCACTTTCTGATGTTTTAGGATGTTATATAGCATTCTTAATAATATTTTTGAGCCGAACCGGTGAAACTCGTTCTCCAGAAAATGCTGACTTTATTTATCGATGATCATCATATTTGTGATATGTTTTTCTCTTGCTTCAACATAGACTCTTGCTGAGTATCTTCATTCAGAAGAATTATGATCGTCTGTCTATGGATGATTTTTTTTTTTTTTTGAGTGTTGTGGCTGCTTGTGCTCACTTGGATGCATTTTAAGGTCTCGCGCCAAGTTAATGGATTTGCCATCATAATGGGCTCGGGATTTACTAAGATTACTTATAATTCCCTGATTGATGCTTATGGGATATTTGGTGTAGCCGATAAATACTGTGACTTGTTCAAAGGTAAGCCTGAGAAGGATATTGTGTTGTGGACTTCCTTGGTTTTTGCTTATATGCGAGCCTCTGTGACAAGTTTGGATGAGACATTTCTGTCATATTTGCATCTAAACTCTTTGGGCCAAAATGTTTACCACCTGTTCAACAAATTTGCTAAACTAGATCATACGAGAAAAATTAGTTCATGAATATCTACATTCGGTCAAGTGTCACCCTGAAGTTGATTCTGTTTGAGCTTGATCTGTTCTTTTCATTTTCGCTGTCAGTTGTCTTCTGTGGTGTATCTAGTTACATATGTCAAGATGTATACAACTTGTAAAACTGTCTGTTGAGAAGTGCTCTGCTCCTGTGTAAACTGTTTTAGCCAATTGATGTATTGTTGCTCTTGAATTTTTGGGAAAATATGCATGCTGAATTTGTACATCTGCTGCGTTATAAACTTGCGGAATATGATGGTTTTTTTTTTTTTACCATTCATGGCTTAAGTTTACTGAATGCATTGTTATTCTTGCTGTAATTGATGTTAATTCTTTTGGCTATGAATGTCATGGATATTCATAATATATTGTTAGCAAGTTGTAAATGCTATCTGTGGTTTTGAATTTACTGGATTCATATTCCTGACTATGTCCATTTGTTATAACAAAGATTCTCATGCATTATCTTAGTCATAAAAAGTCTAGGCAAGGAATCCATGTGGAATTTTTGAAGAAATAATCATGTTGTCATACTTGAACTTGCTGATATTAACATCTGGAATTTGTCTTGATCTAGCAAATGCATGTTTTGTTTCAGTGATCTCAAATTTCTGTGAGTTTGGTGTGATTCTCTGTGTTTGAAGTAAGTAATCCTTTGTGGATTCATTTGCTGGTTTTGTGTTGTTGTTTTTTACTGGTTTTGCTTTGTTGATTTTGAAATGGGCTAGTGAATCAAACTAGAGGGGGGTGAATAGGTTGTTGCGGAATTCTTTTGGAATCTTTTGCGATAGAATACGATGATATCAAAGATATATCAATAATAAATAGATCACGTATTCATAAAGTAAATAGAGTAGGGTAAGAGAGAATTGAAACAAGGGTTATAGTGGTTCAGCTTAGTCCAAGCCTACGTCCACTCTCCACGCTGGCAGCCAACTGGCTGTAATCACTATGTAGCAAACGAGAGCTGTTACAGTATACGGACTAGACTTCTTCAATAGACAGTCTCTCCTACAGCTTCCTGCTGTTTTCGCACTATATCTCACTCTCTTCGATACACAATTTGAATATGAAAGATTTTAGAGAACAAGTGATTTTGGAGATTCTAACATCGAGATTTTTCTACCCAGTCTCTCCTTGTTTCCAAGCAACATCGATCCACCTTAAATAGTCTCCGTGCCTTCATATCCATTGGCACATTCCAAAAATTCATCCAATTAACCCGTTGGACTGAATCAATTTAAGTGATCTCCTTGTCGCCGAAAACGTAAGTAGACAGTAGATCATCATTCCTATTCGCCCATACAATCAGGATCTTGAGTTCCCAAAATTAGATTCTTCCAAAAATAAGCTTGATCTTCGACGGATAAAATCCGAAGAATCAAATCTTCCAACCTCTTGATCACAGCCAGAGATATTCCATGGTTAAGATTAGGAAATACGAAATCCGATATCTTACTTTCCTTAGCCATAAGAATAACCTGTGGCCAGCCCGTAAAAGTCGCAAACCGTCTTCGAGACTTAGATTTGGGTCTTGAGGGTCATCGGGCCGAAACCGAGTCTTGAAGGTCTTCGACGGAAACGAGTCTTGACCGACTTCGGACGGAAAAACTTCAGACCGAACTTCCGGGTCCGACTGTCTTTGAAAACCTTTAGACCTTGAAAACTTCAGACGTAACCGACTGAGTCTTGGAGTCTCTAGATCGTACTGTTGAGGCTGTTTTGTCAACTTCAAAACTCCAAGGGATTTTTCTTCAACAATCTCCCCCTTTTTTATGGTGACAAAACCCTCGACAAATTTGCGAATTTAAAGACCTACAAGGAAAAACTCATATATATTTTGAGGATTATATCTGCAAAACAGAGTGTTAGTCCAATAACAATTATCCTCACAAAATATAATAATCCTGCAATCAAATTCACAAGTCTAGATCCAAATCATCAAATCAGCATAAGGTCATAGAAGTTCAAACAACCCAATCGAAGTCCAAAACGAAAACAGTCTAAATAAAAATAAACTTCAAAATAAAAACTCAATAACTTCAAAATAAAAAACTCTCAAAGCTTTCTCAAAGCTTCAAAAACTTCAGCTTCAAAAACTTCAAATCTTCAAAACCTGCAATCAAATCTGCGCAACTCTCCCCCTTTTTGTCCCATCAAAGAGGTAGAGTGAATGTGATAAAGTTTTGAAAATATTTAGGAGCCTGCAGGGAAACGAACAAGTTGAAACTTGCTAAGCTCCTGGACTGACTTCTTGAGTTTGGCAAGGTTTTCCTTCACTGAAGCTAATTCTACACTGGTCTGATTCGATTCCATTTGTGCTCTCAGTGCATTGATCTGTTCTTGCATGTTCACTGAAGTACTCAGCAGCGCCTTTTTCAAATCTCTCATCTCGAAGTCCATCCCAAAAACCTGCTTTTTCAAGTCCAAAGATAATATCCAACAGCCGTGTGAAGGCATGTGGAATTGGCATTGCTTCCACTTGGACTAGCGGAATGGGTTTGAAAACTAGGAGCTTCCCTTTCAGCCCTTTCCTTCTCGGCAAGTGAGGATTCTTCATGCTCGGGAAGTGTGATGCATAAACCTCCTCGGGGTCAGCCCCGCCTACTCACATCACTAAAGTGTAGTGGTGATATTGTTCCTTGTTCTGCAGCAACTCCCCCTGAATGAATGCCAGTGGGTGGAGTGGAAAATTCATCGCCAACATCCATATCAGCACGTGGATGTTTCTCGGTCTCTTCCCCAGCAAAAGATGGCTCAAATGCAGCAGCCATATCCTCCTGCATTTTGCTTTCTTCCTCAGCCTTCCTTCTTCTTTCTTCTTCTTCAGCTTTCCTCTGTCTCTCTTCTTCTCTTCTCTCGTTCTTCGCTCTTCTTCTCTCATCTTCTCTTCTTCTTTCTTCTTCTCTTCTCCTTCTTTCCTCTTCTCTTTGCTTCCTTTCCTCTTCTCTTCTCTTTTCTTTTTCTTCCTTCTCTTTCCTCTCGTTTCTCTCGCTTCCTTCTCCTCTACTTCTTTTCTCGCTCTCTCCTCGCCTCTCGTTCTCAAGATTACAGGGGCTCCTCAATCTAGAGAGAGTGGACAAAGTCATGGCATCTTCTTCATCCTCCTCGTCTTGCGGGATGATTTTTCTTCTTTTCTTTTCAGCCATGGGCTCTTTGCCCTTCCTTTTCGATGAAGCAAAGGGGGATCTCCCTTGAAGGTGTTTCCCTCCTCAACCTTTCCAGTCTTTGCATCGGTTCTGGAAATTTCATCTTCATCACCATTTTTTCACCAACGAGCATCGAATTCAACTTTGTTAGGCATAAAGATGCACGAACTTGAATATCAAAATGCCTAATCAGTTTGGTGATGATTGATGAATAAGGCAGCTGACCCTTATCCTTTACCACGGTTCTATACATATGAAAAAGAATGACATGTGGAAGTGAGAAAGGTCTGCCGTGGTTGATGGCAAACATCGCTTTGCCTCTTTTTGGAAACATCGATCTTCGAGGTCGATTTTGGCCGGATGCGTTGATGACAACTTTATGCAACAAAACATTGGTGGCATTCATCCTAGTGTAGGATATCTTGCCTTCAACAGTTAAATGTCTCGTACAATATCCAATGTTGCATAGGCTGTTGAGATTTTGATTGGCTGGAAACCCCTTCTTTCCACACCAATAATGTCAGCCAGCAAGTCAACATCAACAATATAATCTTTGTCCATGAAAGAAAAGGACAAATGATTTGCATCCAAAAAGGATAGATTCGAGTAAAAGTAAGCCGCCAATTTAGAGTGGGCCACAGTCATATCCGTGCAGAAACTCTCCAGTTTCAATCTAGCAAACTTCCCTCTTAGATTAATCCTTATCGAATCTAGGAAGTCAAAATCCACACTCCTTGGATTGACCACACCCCTCTTTAACAGCTTCGCATAAACTCGTTCACGCTCCCTCGACCGAAATAAGCTCCCCGGAGGACAAATAGTATTAGCAGCCACACTAAAACGAGGTTCAAAGTGAGAGAAAAGTCTCTCATCATCATCTAAAGTCTCAGCAGGAGCATTCTCAAGTGGATTACTCGAGATATTTTCCAGCGTCCTCTGTGCAGTGCTTTTACCAACGACATTCAGCTTCTCCATCTCCATCAAAATTGCATACTCACTCCTAAACCCTCTTTCCTTCAAATACTCCTCGATCTTCTTAAGGCTAACCTTCCCATCCTTAAGCCTTTTATAGAGATCGTAAGCAACATTTGGCTTAAGAGTTCTTATCGGTTCTGCTTCGGTAACAACTTCCTCAAAATGTTGACTCTCTGCTTCTCGTTGAGGCGAATCTTCTTCCGTTAGGTCCACCCTTGTAGGACCCTCTTGCTGTGTCTGTGGTCCCCTGCTGGCGATTCTGAAGGACTTGCGAGACAACATTCTTGGAGAGCAAGCAAAGTTTCAACTTGACCGTGAGGAAAAATGGAAACTTTGTGGCGAAAAAGGGATGAAACGGAAACGGCAAAAGGAAATTTTTAGGGTTTTGAGAGTAAAAGAGTATGAGGATGAATCGCAAAGGAGTAGCTGAGAGTAAAAGTGACGGTTCGAGAGTATAAATAGTGAGAGAGAAATCACCGGAATACGAATCGTCGCCAAAAAGTAAAAGAAAAGAACTGCCAAAAATAAACCGTAAAAAGAAAACTGCCATTTTTGAAAATATAAACTGCCATTAATGCGTGTCAGAAAAAGAGCGAAAAGAGATTTTGAAATACTGAAAAGTAATTACCAAAAATATGTTAAATAGAGAATACGAAAAAAAATTCGTAAAGAGATTAAAAATACAGAGTCTAACGGATGTTTAGACTTTACCTTTGAGTCTGAACCCTTTTCAGACCTTACCTTTGCGTCGAGCACAATCGGACTTTACGTAGAGTCCGAAACACTTTCAGACCTTGCTTTGAGTCCGAGCCGTCTTCGACTTAGCGTTGAGTCCGAACCACCTCCGGACTTAGCGATGAGTCCGAACCACCTTCGAGACTTTAGCGATGAGTCTCGAATATCTTCAAAATTCACAATTCCAGTCTTGAACAAATTGATTCGAAGTGAGCCTTCTCCGAGGTTTTGTGAATATATCCGCCAATTGATTCTTTGAATCTACATGCTGAATCACAACATCTCCACTTTGAACATGATCTCGAATGAAATGATGCTTGATTTCAATGTGCTTTGCTCTTGAATGAAGTATTGGATTCTTTGTGAGGTTGATTGCGCTGGTGTTGTCACATTTGATTTCAGTATGTGTTTCATCAACTCCAAAGTCTCTTAATTGCTGTTGCATCCATAGAATTTGAGAGCAGCAGCTTCCAAGAGCTATGTACTCTGCTTCAGCGGTTGAAAGAGCCACGGTACCTTGTTTTCTTGAGAACCAAGACACCATCTTGTTCCCCAATAATTGACATGTACCTGTAGTGCTTTTTTTATCCACTCTACAACCAGTAAGGTCAGCATCAGAATATCCAAGAAGAGTAAAATCTCCTTTCTTAGAATACCATAGACCTAGCTTAGATGTAGTTGCAACATATTTAATGATACGCTTAACAGCTGACATATGAGATTCTTTAGGATCGATTGAAATCTAGCACAAATGCAAACACTAAACAAGATATCGAGTCTAGAAGCCGTAAGGTAAAGAAGTGACCCGATTATACTTCGTATAGCTTTTGGTCTACACTCTTCCCTTGTTCGTCTTTATCCGGCTTTGATGAGCTTGACATAGGAGTTTCTGTTTTCTTGCAATTCTCCATTCCAAACTTCTTGATAAGGTCTTTTGCATACTTCTCTTGATGGATGAAAGTTCCTTCACTTGATTGATTGACTTGAAGTCCCAAAAAGAAGTTTAGTTCTCCCATCATGCTCATCTCAAATTCGTTCTACATACACTTTGAAAAATTCTTGCGAAGTTTCTCATTGGAAGAACCAAAAATAATGTCATCAACATAAATTTGAACAAGTATGAAATCATTGCCTTCTCTCTTTATAAATAAGGTAGTATCTACTTTACCTTTAGAGAAGCCATTTTGAATTAAAAAATTGCTTAACCTTTCATACCATGCTCGGGGTGCTTGTTTTAAACCATATAAGGCTTTCTTCAGCTTGAAAACAAGGTTTGGTTTTTAGGATCTTCAAATCCTGGTGGTTGTTCCACATAGACTTCTTCTTGGATGACTCCATTTAGGAATGCGCTTTTCACGTCCATTTGGAATAACCTGAAATTTTTAAAGCAAGCAAAAGCAAGAAGTAATCTTATAGCTTCTAACCTTGCCACAGGAGCATAGGTTTCGTCATAGTCGATGCCTTCTTCTTGTGTGTAGCCTTTTGCTACAAGTGTTGCTTTATTCCTTATCACTTTTCCTTATTGATCAAGCTTGTTCCTGAAAACCCATTTGGTGCCAATGATTGATTTTCCTTTTGGTTTAGGAACTAGCTACCAAACGTTGTTGATTTTGAATTGATTTAGTTCTTCTTGCATTGCTTTGATCCAGCTTTCATCTTTCAATGCATCTTCTATATTTTTCGGTTCGATCTCAGAAATTAGTGCAAGAGCACTAGAAGCTTCTCGTCTTTTAGACCTTATACGAACTCCTTCATCAATATTGCCAATGATGAGGTCTGGGGGATGACTTGACTTTTGCTTCCAATTTGTAGTTGGTTTGTCAATTTGGTGAAGCTCTTCTTCAGTTGAAATTTCTGAATTTGTTTGAAGCTCAGTGTCTGAGGCTTGATTTTCTTCATGAGAAGTTGTAGACGCTTGGCCAGACTCAAAATCTTCAGGTTGAGTCTGATTTTGTAACGAGTCTTCGAACTTCACATTCATGGATTCTTCCACAGTTTGAGTACGTTTGTTGAAGACTTTGAAAGCTTTGCTTGACATGGAGTAGCCAAGGAAAATTCCTTCATCTGATTTTTCTTCAAACTTACCGATTCGATCACTGAAATTCTTTAGGATAAAACATTTGCAACCGAATACATGAAAGTATGAAACAATTGGTTTCTTACCTTTGAGCAGTTCATAAGGTGTCTTTTCCAATATAGGTCTTAGAAAAATTCTATTTATAATATAACAAGCCGTAGAAGTAGCTTCAGCCCAAAAATGAGGTGATATATTACTTTCAATTAAAAGAGTTCTTGCCATTTCTTGCAAAGAACGATTTTTCCTTTCTACAACTCCATTTTGTTGTGGAGTGTATGAGGATGAAAAATTATGTTGAATACCATTGTCATCACAATATTTGGCAAAATCATGATTTTCAAATTCTCCACCATGATCAGTTTTAATACTTGAAATTGCATATCCTTTTTCAATTTGAATTTTCTTTGCAAACTTAGTAAAATGAATCAATGCATCAAATTTGTAACACCCCAAAACCCCCTTGAGGCTATTACAGTCGTATTTACCTATCCTTTGAGAGCTGTATACTCTTAGGCTCTTCTCTTTTTTTCTTTTTTTTTTTTATAATAAATGGTCCCAGCGCAAAATCAATGGCGGAAGCGAAGTAACGACTCTCCCAAAACAACTCGGGCCAATGCACACACAACTATAGGATATGAACAAAAGGTAGGAACCGGTTCTTTTATTTATATATCATAAGGATGGATTTTCCTTTGATCCTTTTCGGGTAATGAATACATCGACTATAACACATCAAAATCCCAAAAGCATTACCCATCATCAAAGATAACACCTATACAAGTTATACACATAAGCTGTCCGTTCATCCATCGAGAACCGGTCCCATGTCAAAAGGGATCCATCGGTCTTCCCCATCTCGCCTCACGTCCTACCCATGACCGGTGGCTTCGGTCGCAACGGCATGTCTAAGCTGAAATGTTAGTCCCCAAAAGGGGTGAGTACAACCACTCAGCAAAGATAAAATCTCTAGACTACCCATACCTTGCAATCAAGCACATCACAACAACATATAAGCATCATAGACAAGCATTTTAATCATCAAGTTGCAGTCATATCATGCTTTCACAAATCAGCTTTTTAACTATGTATACACATTCCATCATGCAAGCCTTTCATAATTTCACAAGAGAATCGGAAAGCTTTTGAATAATCACAATCATGATCACAGGTGAACAATTCAACCACATGCCTTGACATTAACCTCAAAGCATACATCCATCAAACATGTGTGCTCATAATGCAAGCATTTCTCATGTTCACCTGGTTCATCACTCATACACTTGCACATTAACATATTTTATACATATGAACATGTCACATCATTCAGCAAACACATATGCCAATATTTCTCCCCATGTGCATGACTCACATGATCAGCTCAATTCATGCTCATGCATAAACACATATGCTAATATTTCACCCCTTGTGCATGACTCACATGATCAGCTCAATTCATGCTCATGCATATCAACAACTTTATGTGCACCTTTCAAAGTTTCGCAATACTCATGCATATGATCAACTTTATGTGCACCTTTCACAGTTTCGCAATGCTCATGCATTCATAGCAAATTCTTGCAATTTCAAATGCAAATCCCGGTAAGAACCAACCGGCTTCCGACCCCCCACATTCCGGGCATCTCGCACCCTAACTGGCATCACGAGGCATCCCTCGGGCATGTATTCAAAATACAACCGGGCATCCAAAGGGCATCGACTCATTCGAACCTTTGGGCATCTCGCATCCCAACTGGCATCACAAGGAATCCCCCGGGCATGTATTCAAAATACAACCGGGCTTCCGGCACCCCCAACGCTCCGGGCATCCCAACTCCGAGGCCATCCAGATTTACGCACGCAGGGCTACTGGGCATCCGGCATTTTCACTCCCTGGCCGGGCATCCCGATACTCCCGAAGAATAATCACCCATGTCATGCAATTATCTCTTTCATATGCATGCTCTTATGACATGTTACATGATGTTCAATTTGGCAACAGCAAGCTACATCACATGTCCTCTCTCACAAAACATGGATTTCACTTAAACGTGCCTCGTTACATGTTCCATGCTATTCATGAGCAAAAACAGCAAGCAATGCCATGTATGTTCACTCGCATGACACGAATTTCACTCAACATGTCCATGGAACACAAGCATGACAGCAATGCATACATTTAATCACATTCACATGCCAAAAGTCTACATGCTCAGCCAATGATCTCATCATAAATACAGCATGCACAGCACATGTATCAAGTGAATTTAACAATGAATATCCATTTATCAACCATACATGACATGTGCACATACACCTCAAGAAGATATTCCATCAATTCGGCATGTACTTTGAAAATTCAACATGCATTACCCATCCAACATGGCCCATACTACAATCGGCATAGAGTGTTTATGAGAAATACCCATAAATCCAGCATATAATCCAATTAAGATACTCTTAATACATCATGTACACTACCATTAGACATAATAGCCTAAGTTCACACTTGAAACAGCAAGTGAAGTGGCCAGTTACACTTAAGAAAATAATGTTTAGAACATAAAACAATACCACACTCATTCTCGGCCACATTTAGCACATACCCAGAAAATTCCAGTTTTACATTACCTTCAGAAATCACGAAATTGAGGTACTAAAATGCCTTCAAAAATTCTCAGAATTTCATATGTCATAGCCAAGAGGTAAATGAACATTTCATTATAAGAAATGGTCTTCAAATTCGACCTACAAATTATAGTCTAAAAATCAACAACTTCCAACTGTTATTCAGTTATGCACAGTTACACGGCTAACAAGATAAATTCGAAACACCCACTTACACTCACTCTTTTTATCTCATTTTTGAATATGTTATAGCCAGAACCATAACCTACAACTTCTCTTTGAAGGTCGACATCCAATTCCTCAGAGAAAATATGGTTTACAAGCTCACAAGTCACTGACCCTTTTTCTCGGATAAAATTCCAGTATACAAGCCAACAAAGAAAATTCGAAATCATAAGCTACACTCACTGGAATAGGCTCAAATTTTACCACAAGATACATCATGAAGTCCTTAACAATTCATTAGAAGGAGTCGAATTGAATTACTCCACAGAACCACGCGAATAACACACATCAAGCCAACAGGGTTCACTGGCACCCTATCCAGTAGCTTTCAGATTGCAACGACAGCAAGAATCATGAAATTCACCTAGCTATCCTAAACTAAACCAGCTCAAATTTTAGTATGTGATTACCCAAGATGTCCACAACATTTCATTAGAAGAGGTCGACTTGTAATTCTCCCTGTAACCACACGAACAATGAACAGCAATTCAAACCAGTCTACTGGCCCGCCCGAGAACACTTCATCTCCGTAGGACTCGATTTTCACCCCTCAAATCATCTCCATAAATTCTCATTTTCGACTATGTTGCAGCTCAGGAAGTGTAAAACAACTTCCATGAAGAACTCGGGCCTCAATTCTCCCTCTAACACACTCTACAAAGACATGCAAGCAAACCGTGTAACCTGATTTCTAGAGGTCCGAATATACCCGGTTTTGTTCTTCATCAGAATTTCATCAAACCAGCCGAAAAACCCCACGATTTCTACCTCTAAATTGCAACACAAGAACATGAGAAGACTAGAAATATTTATCTTGCCTTTGATTTTGCAGAAATCGGTGAAGAAACAGCAAATCCACAGCAGAAAACCCTCTGCTCTCCTTCCTTCCTCGCACGCTGCTCCCTCTCTCCTTCTCTCTCTTTTCTCTTTCTTTCTCTCTTTACTCAGCCGACTCACTCCACTAAGTGGCCGGTTCCCTCTCTCTCTTACACCTCACACACTTACTAAGCAAGGCTAGTCTCTAGGTCTCTCCAAATGAAGACATGTGGCGCCACCTCATCTCTCCTTCCATCTTGCTCGTGCACTTCATGGAGCCATGGCCGAAATCCTCCTCTTGTGGGCTTAATTATTCATTTACTTCATTCCTTTAGGCCCACTTAGGTTTAATTAAATTTAATCTTGGTCCACCAAAGAAATTCACTTGGCCGAAAATTACATATGTAACCATAAATGTATTAAATTCCAATCACTAATAAAATCACACCTCATAGCCACTATGTCCACTAAAATGATTGTCATTGCAATTCAACAAATCAATGTCTAGAATTTCACAATTCAATTAGTCACAATTGCCACATTCCCAAGAATTTCATTGCAATTCAATTGATCATAACCTCTCACCCTGATAGGTTATTAAGATGAAATTGAGGATGCCACAAAATTTATTTGCGAGAAAGAAAACCCAAGTAAAACGAGAATAATCATCAACTATAACCAAGCAATATCTTTTACCTCCAATACTTTGAACTCTTGTTGACCCGAATAAATCCATGTGTAATAGCTGCAAAACACGATTAGTGGATACTTGATTTATAGATTTAAAGGAATTTCTAACCTGTTTACCAAGTACACAGGAGTGCATAATTCATGCTTTTGATACTTGAGGTTAGGAAGTCCTCGAACAAGCTTTTGGATGACACTTTTGCAATTTGCTTCAGATTGACATGTCCAAGCTTCCTATGCCAGAGAATGACTTCATCTTGAATTGATATCAAGCATTGAGGACTGTCAGGCCTTATATCTAGCAAATAGATATTCCCATGTCTTCGACCGATGGGGACTGTGAAAGATCCTTGCTTGATCCAGAACATGTATCTTCTTGAAAATTGATTTTGTATCTAGAATCGCATAATTGACTAATACTCAATAGATTGTAGTTCAATCCTTCAACAAGAGAGACATTGTTGATTGTGAGATTTCCAATCATCACAGTTCCTTGACCAACAATCTTTCCCTTGTTGTTACCACCAAAAGAGACATTTTCTCCTTTTATATGAGAGAATTTTGTAAAACAACTTGAGTCTCCTGTCATGTGTCTTGAACATCAATTGTCCAAATACCACTTGACTTTCTTCTTGAAGGTAACCTGCAATTAAAAGAAAGACTCATGTCTTCTTTGGTACCCAGATCTTCTTGGGTCCATCACTGTTAGTAGTATAAACAGTCTTTGCCCAGCTCTTCTTAACGGGTCTCCAAACTTTGGGACATTCCTTTTCAAAATGATCTACACTTTTACATTTTGAACAAGTAAGAGCATTTCTACCAACAGGCTTTACAAAAACCTTTTGGAAATGATTTTTATAAAAAGTTTTTGTTGGCCTATTTCTAATTCTTTCCATTACCTTTGGGAAATCGATCAAAGGAACGGTTTCTTGTGTCATTCTTAGACCGGATTTATTAAAGTAAGGTCTTTGGATAGAAAGAATCTTATCCAACTTTTCAGAACCTATTGAAAATTTCTTTGAGACTTTCAATAAGTCTTCTTTCAAGCAATCATTTTCTTTTGAAAGCTCATTCTCATTTTCTTTCGAAATAGCAAGAGACTTGTCTAGACTTTCAACTTTTTCAAGTAAAATTTTTTCTTGTTGTTTCATTTTGGAATTCTCCCTTTTTAGTTCAGAAATCCTTTTAAGAGAGCCTTTAAGACTAAGACAAAGTTCATCAATGTATTTTGATACTTTGACAGGAATTTTTAAATTTCTAACCTTGGTACCGCCGTTTGAGTCTCGAGTCTCGAATCGAATAAGTCGAGTCTGAGTCTGAGTCTGAGTCTTGGTCTGAGTCTGAGTTTGCCATAAGACATATGTTTGCATATTCTTCATCACTCTCCTCACATTCAGTGTCACTCCACATCTCAGCTTTGAGTGCTTTCTTGAACTTTTCAGGTTTCCCTTTCTTTTTCTTCAATAAGGGACAGTTGGGTCTGATTTGTCCCTTTTTCTTGCATTCAAAGCAAACAACTTCTTTGCTGGTATCTTCTTCTTCATTTGATCTCCTTTGAAATCTTTGATTGTTCTGTTTCTTTCCATTGAACCTTCTACCTTTTCTATTCAACCTTTTAAATTTTCTAATCAGAAGAGCCAATTCTTCATCATCCAAGTCTTCTTCTGAATCTGTAGCATCAGAATCATCATTAGATTTTAAAGCAATTGACTTCTTACCTTTTGTGTCAAATTCCTCATTGAATTGCTCAACTTCATAGGATTGAAGTGTGCCGACCAATTCATCTACTAAAAGAGGCATGATCCTTTGTGTTTCTCTTATAGATGTTTTGACGTGATTCCAATCTTTGGAGAGCCCTCTCAACAATTTATTGACCTTCATAGGTCCTGAGATTGGCTGTCCTTGGTATGCCAAGCCGTTTACAATTTCTGTAAATCGACTGAACATATCCGTGATAGTTTCTCCTGACTTCATTTTGAAGGCTTCATATTGACCAAGAAGGATATTGATCTTGGTTTCTTTGACTCGATCTGTTCCTTCATAGGTGACATGTAATCTGTCCCAAACTTCTTTGGCTGTTTCACAAGATGAAATTCTATTATATTCAGTAGGAGATAATGCACAATATAGAGAATAAATAGCCTTTGCGTCAAGAGCATGTCTCTTATAAATTTCTGCTTGTGGTAATCCTGCTCTATCAGCTATTTCTTTTATTGAGCTTGATGTTGCTTTAGGAATAATTCCATTCTCCACTACATCCCACTCCATAGGATCCTTGGATCTTAGGAATGCCTTCATCTTGTTTTTCCATACATTGTAATCCTTGCCATCAAAGTAGGGAGGTCTGGTATTACTTTGCCCTTCAATTAACCCTGGAGCCAAAACACTAGCCATAGATCTTTAGCTTCAGAAGTAATAACACTTCTAATAAATAAGCAACCTGCTCTGATACCAATTGAAATGGGCTAGTGAATTAGCCTAGAGGGGGGTGAATAGGTTGTTGCGGAATTCTTTTGGAATCTTTTGCGGTAGAATACGATGATATGAAAGATATATCAATAATAAATAGATCACATATTCATAAAGTAAATATAGTAGGGTAAGAGATAATTGAAACAAGGATTATAGTGGTTCGGCTTAGTCCAAGCCTACGTCCACTCTCCACGCTGGCAGCCAACCGGGGGCAGTAATCACTATGTAGCAAACGAGAGTCATTACGGTATACGGACTAGACTTCTTCAATAGACGGTCTCTCCTACAGCTTCCCGCTGCTTTCACACTATATCTCACTCTCTTCGATACACAATTTGAATATGAAAGATTTTAGAGAACAAGTGATTTTGGAGATTCTAACATCGAGATTTTTCTACCCGCTCTCCTTATTTCCAAGCAACATCGATCCACCTTAAATAGTCTCTGTGCCTTCATACCCATTGGCACATTCCAAAAATTCATCCAATCAACCCGTTGGACTGAATCAATTTAAGTGATCTCCTTGTCGCCGAAAACGTAAGTAGACAGTAGCTAGTCAATCCTGTTCGCCCATATAATCAGGATCTTGAGTTCCCAAAATTAGATTCTTCCAAAAATAATCTTGATCTTCAACGGATAAAATCCGAAGAATCAAATCTTCCAAGCTCTTGATCACAGCCAGAGATATTCCAAGGTTAAGATTAGGAAATACGAAATCCAATATCTTACTTTCCTTAGCCATAAAAATAACCTGTGGCCAGCCTGTAAAAGTCGCGAACTGTCTTCAGATTTAGATTTGGATCTTGAGGGTCATCAGACTGAAACTGAGTCTTGAAGGTCTTCGAGACGAAAACCGAGTCTTGACCCGACTTCGACGGAAAAACTTCGACCGAACTTCCGGGTCCGACTGTCTTTGAAAACCTTTAGACCTTGAAAACTTCAGACATAACCGACTGAGTCTTGGAGTCTCTAGATCGTACTGTTGAGGCTGTTTTGTCAACTTCAAAACTTCAAGGGATTTTTCTTCAACAGATTTGCTGGTTTAGCCTTGCTGTTTTGCTGGTTTTATCGTGGGATTACACTGGTTCAGTTTTGAGATTCTACTAATACTGTTTTGGTAGTTCAGTTTTTGTTGCTTTGTTTTAGGTAGACTATGGTAGTCGATTGACGTATCTTTGCTTTTATCTCTATGCATCTAGTTTTAAATTTCTTAGTTTAGATTTAGATTAGAACTTTGAAGATAGAGAAAGCATGAAGACGGTGGACGTCGATGTCCATTCTGACCGTTATAATGTAATTTTTTTTTACTTTTCTTTTCTTTTCTTTCTTTTCCCGACATATGTCTCGGGTCTCTTGCGTTGTATAAAACCTGACGAGTTACGGGTCTTTTCTTTTCCTTTTTGATGCTCTCTTTATCTTTTAGGCATTGCATGATTAGGTTTGAATATTTCTTGATTGTTTACTTCTTGTCTTTTAATTGTGATTTCATTGATTATTATCATTCTTTTCCTTAGAAATAGAATATATTGAAAGCAATTTACCTTGTATGGACATAATAGGATAAAACACAATATGCCATTTAGGTACCGAAAGGGCGTTAATAGAAATATTAGCGTAACCCAAGTCCCCGAGCTTAGATATCTGGTTGCGTAGGAATCGAGGGAATTCTCTCAACCCTCGATTGGGTTTTCTAGCTGACCCCCAAAAGTAAAGCTAGTGGCGACTCATATATTGCTTAGGTGGTTAGACGAGTAAATCATATAAAATTTTTGTTGCGTGTAACTTGAGCTTGGGAGAACTCGCGATCCGGTTAGGGATAGGCGCGACAGGGGTCGAGCTTAAAGGGAGGGCTAAGATTTCATTTGCGACATTCTCCTCAAACAGTTACATTATTAGGGGCTGATTCCACTCACGAGTGGTGTCATGGATTAAACCTGCTACCATAGGGGGTTTGTTCGGTGCAGGTGGGCCCTCTATTATCCCTGTTAGCCATTTGTCCTGTCTGATGCTGATTGAGTGTCCGCCGCCAACTACCCATCTGATGTTGTTTTTGATTGTATCTCAACCCTTCATGAGGCTTCGCCAACCCCAGGATGCTCGCTGACCAGCCTGTGCCTTCCAGATATCACCTGATGGAAAGTAGATGCCCTTGAAGATCCTGGCCCACAAAGCATTGGGGGATTGATGTAGTCGCCAAACCTGTTCATCGAGCATCGCATTATTGTAGGTAATCAAGTCTTTAAACCCCATTCCTCCTTCGTCTTTCCTCCTTTTTAGAACATCCCATCTTTTCCAATGCACCCCTCTCTTATGATCTCCTTTCTGCCACGAAAAAGAGGCGATTCTTTTTTCAATGGCTTTGCAGATGGAGACTGGCAGTTTAAATACCGCCATCGCATAGGATGGAATGGCCTGGACGACACTTTTGATCAGCTCTTCCTTTCCAGCTTTAGTAAGAAGTTGCTCCTTCCAACCCTCCAGTTTTGAATTGACTCGAGTTAGTATCCAAGCAAAAACATCCTTCTTTGATTGTCCCCATTCCGTTGGAATCCCTAAATATTTACCTGTTTTTTCGATAACAGGTACTCGCAGTTGTTGAGCCAGATTTCTTCGTAAGGGGAGTGAGCAATGCTTACTGAAGGTAACCCCTGACTTGTTTAAATTTATGGCTTGTCCTGTGGCATGACAGTACTAGTTCAAAGTAAGTGTTAAATTCTGGCACTCTGTGATAGTTCCTTTAATGAAAAATATGGCATCATTTGCAAATAATGGGTAAGAAATACTTGGACATGTTTTGTTTATCTGTATACCCTGTATGCTACCATTTGCTACTGCTTTGTGCATCATCCAGGATAGCACGTTTGAGATTAATATGAACAGATAGGGAGACAGGGGATCCCCCTGTCTAAGTCCTCGTGAAGGGGTGAAAAACGGGGTAGGTACTCCATTGAATTTGACACTGAATGTCACTGTCGTTATGCATTGCATTATGAGATCCACCCATTTGCATGAAAAACCCATTTTAAGCATACAGTCTCGAACAAAGTCCCATTTGATTCTATCATACGCCTTCTGCATGTCGAGTTTGAGCACTGCCTGGTGTGTTTTCTTTCTATTGGTAGTGCGAAGATGATGGAGAACTTCTTGCACCAGTAGAATGTTGTCCTGGAATTGTCTACCTTGAACAAAGGCACTCTATTCTAGTTCTATTATTTCTGGCAGTCATTTCTTCAATCTGTTTGCTAGTATTTTTGAATTTATCTTATAACTGAAATTGCAGAGGCTGATTGGTCTAAACTGGCTAATGGTTTCAGGGTTTTTGACTTTGGGTATCAGAACTATGTGAGTTTGATTGAGGAGAGGATTCAGCTTACCCGTGTCAAAAAAACGCTGAACGAGTTGGAGCAGGTCTGTTTTTACCACGTCCCATGATTTTTGGTAAAATAGGCCATTATAGCCATCCGGGCTAGGTGCTTTTAAAGCACCCAGCTGAAAAACTGCTGCTCGCACCTCCTCCATTGTGGGGTTTGCCTCTAGCTCTGTATTCATTGTTTCATCAATGGGGGAGTGGCATTGGTTCAACACTGGCAAGTAATGTCGACTCCCTTCTGATTGGTAGAGGTTGCTATAGAAAGAAAGAATGTGTGTCCTGAGTACCGTTGGATCACGACACCATCTATTGTCTTCCACCTGCAGCATGGTTATATTGTTTCTGCGCCTTTTCTGTAATGTGGTAGCATGAAAAAAATGTGTGTTTTTGTCTCCCCATTGCAACCATTTTACTCTAGATCTTATACCCCAGTATTGTTCTTCCTGCCTCCTCAGTGTATCAATTTGTTGTATGGTTAACTGAACTTGCCATTGATTGCTATGTTGGGCTGGGCAGTTTGTTAATTCAGTAAGAGTCTGTGTTAACTCTTTAATTCTTCTGGGTGCATGGCCATACTTCGTTTTACTCCATTTGATTAGTTCTTGAGTAGTCTCCCGAGTTTCTCAAAAAAGGTAAGCTAAGTTGGATGTGGCTGGTTCCATAAAGGAAAGAAAGACTCGACAAAGGAAAACCACTTAAGGAAAACCAATTAAATGAAGGGCGGGGGGGAAGCCGACGGCAAGAAAGACTAACAAATACCATTACCAAAAAGATGGAACTTTCCACTTCGTTTGCGAAGTTGATTACTTGCTCCAAGCATGTAAAGCTAGAAACATAGAACTTGGACACTTTCTTTCGGAGTCCTCTCTTCTTGTCCCTTTTCGTTAGTGCTGGATCTTGTTTTCCACTTAGATAAAGGTAAGTGTCTGTAATTGACAGATAAGTATATCAAAACCCTAAAGTTTATTGTGAAAATATAATTGAGTTTTAAAATATTTAAAATGTTCAATTAAGTTTTAAAAGTTATTAAATTTATGAAGTTCACGTTGTTTTGATAATGGGCAGGAGCACTGTGCTGTCCATCTTCTAGTCTACCAACTTTTGCTATTCTAATGAATTCACTATTTGCCAATTTACATGACAACTCTTATTTTGAAGCAATACTCTTGATAAAATTCAATAGGTGAGAAATAAAAAATAAAAAATAAAAATCTTGATAAGCACATGCCTCTCATGTCCTCCTGATAAAAAAAAGGATAAAAAAAGCTAACGTCTCTCATTCAAGACCATGAGAACCGTACTGCGAAAATGATTCGTGATCTCAAAATGCCAATATTAGCGCATTTTATACTCAGAGGAATTAGTTTGTTCCATTTGTATTGAACATAATATATTATGCTAACACATGTAAATGGCAAGTTTCTCATTTTGCCCTTTTAACTCATATTTGAAACAATACAATAGGAGTATCACAACTTTCATATGACGTTCACTTGAGGATTATCATTTTTTTTTCACTTACTTAAGTATCACATCGAAATAAAATTGATCATTTAAGTGCCACTTCCAACAAATCATCCCATGTGGATTTTTTGCATTTTTTAAAATGATTTTTTTATTAATTTTTTTAGTATACATTTTTATTTTCCATTTTTCTTTGGTTTTTCTTTTTTGTGCTAGCCACAAAGGCCTCACCTACAACTAGCAAGTCTGTAATGCCTTTGCCCAAGGCCATGGTGGCCTTGCCGATTGTGAGCAAGGGCGCAAAGGCACTTGCCAAATGTGGGTGTGACCACCTCACCCAGATCTAAGCGAGGTTGGCGGCGGATTCTCTAGCGAGACGAATTATTGATAGCATTTAAGTGATTGATTTTTCAAAATCATTCCATGATTAATTAATGATGATGTTAATTAATTAATTAATTTGATGGGTTTGAGTTGGCCCGTCCACCCATGCTGGGCCGAAAAGCCTGGCCCACAAAATTAGGGCCCATGGATGGAGGGATATGATAAAGGGGCACGTTTCTATTTTTTGGAGGGACGTATAAAAGGGGGAAAGGGAGGGAGAAAAGACACCTTTTGGCAGAATTTACGTACGTCTTCTCCCTCTCCCTCAAAAACACTCTCCAAAAAGAAAAACTAAGGCAAGAGGCAACACCCTACAATTCTCCAAGGCTTTTTGGCGTTATTGGATCAAACAGGACCGTTTTCTCTTCCTCATATCGGCGTTGGTGTTTAATCTGTGGCTAACAAGGTACGTTCGAATCTGTGATGTGCCTTAGGATCGGTGATACATATATTTTTCCCAAGCTCGTCTTCCACGCAAGTTTAGGGATTCGATTTAAGGTCGAATCCGATTTTTGGGGATCCGACAATCCCAACATTGATATCAGAGCCTGAGTTTATGTTTCCTGATCCCTTTTTCATGTTTCTCCTGACCCCTTTCATGTCTGTGGATGTTTTTTTTTTATTGATTTTCATGAAAAGAACTTCGGCCGACACCGATCGGGGCAAGAAATCTCGACACCCGAGACTGTTCATGCGATTTTTCAACTTTCTATAAGTCAAAATCGACTTCTGATGGCGCTGGACAAAAGGTCTCGTCGAGACGAGCGCGACAAGTGGTGCAACACCGCCAACGGCCGCCAGACGCGCCCCCACGCGCAGCCAAAGCGAATGGGTGTCTTGCACGCGCCGACTTGGTGAACACGCAGGCGCGTGCGTCGTACGCGCGCGCGTGGACGACACGCGCACGTGCGACACACGTGCGCCCGGGCGGCCCTAGCGCGTGCCTTGCACGCGCCAGCTGACGTCATCGTGATATCAGCTGCACGTGTGCCGCACATGCCGGGTCGGTCCGTCCGACCAGGCCCGATCGGCCACCCGGCCTGATTGGCCACCCGGCCCGACCAGCCGGCCCGACCGGTGACCCAACCCGGCTCGACCGACCGATCCGACCCGGAGACCCGACCGGCGACCGGACCCATTGACCATCTGACCGTTGACCACCATTGACCGTTGATCTTTGACCCTTGACGACCGTTGACCATTGACCCAAAAAAAAAAGGAATGTGTTTCTTTTTCAATTATGCCTATGTGGGTTATAAGTAATCCATTTTTATTATGCATTTGTTGCATGAATCATAGAAAATTATGTATTTTCACTTATGTTCATTATGGATTATAAGTGATCCATTTTTTAGTTCTGCATTTGTTGCAGGAACTATGATGCGATATGCACGAATACTTGCATTCCCGAGAACGGACGAAGGACGTGCAAGTCTTAAAAGACTGAAGACAGAGTTAGCTAATTATCGGTGGCATGATGGTGATTTAGTATCACATGTGGTCAAGGTCAATCAGATGATACAGGAAATCATCTGGAATGGTTATCTTATGCGGGATTTTGAGAATGTGTCGACCTTCAAGAACACTCTTCCACCATAATGGCAAGCAGTGTTAGATCGGCTATGGGAAGTCAACGTGGTCCCAGGTTATAGGAGGCTGGTAGAAGCTTTTGTGAGAGAGTACTATAGGATTGAGCTACACAAAACTTCAACCCTTAGTATGAGTGCCACATGGCGCAAAATGAATGCGCCTTGGAGGCGACACGAGAGCTCTCCAAAAGTTTTTCCATGGTTGGAAAATGTGCCTTCAGATTTCTTGGATTTTTTGACTGATAGATTAGCAGGGACTTTCCCTATTTATTTCTTAGATTAGTTTGAGATGATTTGGATATATATATATATATATATATATATATATATATATATATATCTTTTGAGTTGATTTTTTCCTCTGTATGTATTACTTAGTGTAAAGGATATGTTGTATTATATGAAAGCATTATTATTTTATTGGATGTCAAATATTATTTGCTTTCTGTTATTGTTAATTTCTGCGGGTAGTTCATAGAAGTTTTTGTAACTTCATAAAATTTAGTTTGCATAAGACAATTATATTAATGACAGTTTTAAGTTAGGATTTTTGGAGGATAATTGGAAACATGGTGACCTTTTGATTCTGAAACCTTACTTGAAATTGTTCATTAATATGATGGGTCTCAGCAAAGTGGATGCATAAATGATAGGCATTAATTATTCATGCATATATGTCTGATGTGTTCGGATCGATGGTTTCAAAGAACTAAGAAAGTAATTGCTGATTTGAACGGCAACAATTGTGAAATATTAAATATGAAGATTCAATATGAGCTGGAAAAGCCAGAAGCACTAGAAGCTCTTGACCATGTTATGGAAGATCTTGAGAATGTCGTGCGCCACCTTGAGCTAGTGGAGGACCACCTAACGGCATTTGAGCCGAAAGTAGATATTTGCAATGCTGGTTCTAGCTCAAAAAGGGCTTTGAGCTCTAAGCGCAAGCGTATTGATTTGTTCAATATGTGGGTATGCAAAGGATCAAGTCCTTCTTGTAAGAAACCAAGAGTTAACCAACACAAGAGAGGAAAACGTCCTCAAGTGAAGAAAATGTCAAGGGTAAGGTGTTACAATTGTGACAAGAAGGGTCACTATGCTCGCAACTGTCGTGAGCCGAAAAGGTAAACACCTCTTGTACATTTGAGAACTTTGCTTATGTGTCAAGTTCTGTATTGTTGGCTGAATCTAATCCTTTGTGGACTATAGATTCAGGAGCAACAGACCATGTAGCAAAGGATAGAGGATCCTTTGTGGAATTCCGACGAATACCAACTGGAACTAAGTGGATCTATGTGGGAAACAACTCCAGAGCTGAAGTAAAAAGAATTGGTACCTGCCAACTGAACATGTGTGGTGGACGCACTTTGATCCTACATGATGTAATGTATGCTCCAGAGATTCGTCGAAATCTAGTGTCTATTTTAGTATTGGTCAAATTAGGTTTTATTATGAACTTCCATAATAGAGGTGTGGATTTGTTTTTGCAAACAAATTTCTATGGTTGTGGTTATTTTTTGGATGGTTTCATTGTATTAGATATTGACTATGCTAATGCAAATGTTTGTTATTCCCTTATCATGTCTCCTAATTCATATGATAATGATGTGAATGTGTGGCATGCTAGACTTGGTCATATTGGCCAATAACGTATGAATAGACTAGCCAAAGAGGGCTTTTTGGGCAATATTGAAAAAGTCGATTTGCCCATATGTGAGCATTGCCTAGTAGAGAAAACGACAAGGAAACCATTTGGAAAAGGTAAAAGAGCTGAATTTCCTCTGCATTTAATCCATTCTGACATCTGTGGTCCAATGAATGTGAGAGGAAGGCATGGGGCTGTTTATTTCATCATTTTTATAGATGATTATACTCGATTTGGATATGTCTATTTGATTTCTCATAAATTTGAAACATTTAGTTGTTTCAAAAGGTTTATGGCCTTGGTAGAGAATCAATTAGACAAGAAAATAAAAGCATTGAGATCCGATCGAGGTCGAGAATATTTATCTGATGAGTTCAGAAAATTATGTGATGAAAAAGGAATAGAAAGACAGCTGTCTATTTCATATACTCCTAAACAAAATGGTGTTGCAGAGAGAAGAAACAGAACCCTACTGGAAATGGTTAGGTCCATGATGGCACATGCTAACTTACCTATCACCTTTTGGAGTGATGCATTATTAACAGCTGCCTATGTACTTAACCAGGTGCCTTCCAAATCAGTTACTTCCACTCCATATGAGTTATAGACAGATAGAAAACTGGACTTAAGTTTTCTTAAGCCATGGGGTTGTGCTGCCTATATTCATGAACCCTCTCACAAGTTTGGGAAATTGGGTCCCAGAGGAAAGAAAAGTATTTTCATAAGATACTCTGAACACTCGAAAGGATATGTGTTCATAGGTGAGCAGGAAAATGGGAGTGTAACTGAATTTGAATCACGAGATGTCACATTCTTAGAGGATGAGTTTCCTAAGAAGGGCGAAATAGGTGAAGATTACTCCCTATTTGAAACCATGGATCAAGATAATGATATTAATGGGGTTCGTCCAAGTGGGAGTAATATGAGAAGTGATGAATTGCATACAACTGATTCTCAATTACAACCACATGATGAGATGACATCATCATTATCTAATCCTAGTGGGAGCATAATGGGAAATGATGTGCTAAGTGAACAATCTCCCATACGGCGAACAAGTCGCAAAAGTATTCCCCGTCAACGTTTTGACATTGAAGGGGAAACTTTTATGATTGCCCCACAAGATGAAGATAAGCTAAGAAATATACATGAGGCTCTAAGTTGCCCTAGTAAGGAAAAATGGATGCATGCAATGGGAGAGGAAATGGAGTCAATGAAGTCAAATCATGTTTGGGAACTGGTTGATCTTCCAAAAGGACGCAAAACTATTGAGAACAAGTGGGTTCTCAAAATAAAGCATAAAGCTAATGGCTCAATAGAAAGATATAAAGCTCGCCTTGTGGCGAAGGGGTATAATCAACAGGAAGGAATTGATTATGAAGAAACATTTTTCCCTGTTGAGAAATTCACCTCAATTCGCATTATTCTGGCAATAGTGGCAAGTATGGATCTTGAATTACATCAAATGGATGTAAAGACTGCTTTTCTCAATGGAGAATTAGATGAGGAATTATATATGGAACAACCTATTGGTTTCATTATGAAAGGCCAAGAAGGAAAGGTATGTCGACTTTTGAAATCGATATATGGCCTTAAGCGATCGTCAAGACAAAGGGTATATACGTTTTCATAATGCTATGATGGCATATAATTTTACAATGATTGATGAGGATCATTGTGTATATATCAAAAGATCCAAAGATCAATTTGTGATCATATCATTATATGTTGATGATATATTAATTGCCGGAAGCAATATGGAATTAGTTAATACCATCAAAAGTTGGTTATCTTCTAATTTTGAGATGAAAGATATTGGTGAGGCTACATACATACTTGGAGTTAAGATTTCAAGAGATCGTTCGAAGAGATCATTATCTCTTTCGCAAGAAACATATATAAATAAAGTTCTTGAACGATTTCGTATGCAATATTGTAAACACATAGACACTCCTATTGCAAAAGGTGAAGGATTGAGCCATAAACTGTGTCCAAGGACTCCACAAGAGAAGGAACAAATGAAGCATGTTCCTTATGCTAGTGCTGTCGGGAGCTTGATGTACGCAATGATGTATACAAGACCTGACATATGCTTTGCAGTTGGAATGGTGAGTAGATACCAATCCAATCTAGGTCAAGCACATTGGAAAGCCGTTAAGAGAATACTTAGGTATCTAAAGGGAACTGCTGATTATATACTGAGTTATCAAGGAAATGATCTGCGACTCGAAGGCTATTCAGATGCTGACTGGGGAGGAGATTTAGATGAAAGAAAATCTACCTCTGGATTTGCGTTCTTACTGAACAATGGAGCCATATCATGGAGCAGTAAGAAGCAAACGTGTATAGCCTTGTCCACGATGGAAGCTGAGTTCGTGGCATTATCAGCAGCAATACAAGAAGGAGTTTGGCTTAAGAGATTTTTGAATCATTTAGGTGTTATTAAGAAAGCTGCAAATCCATTATTGGTTAACTGTGATAGCCAAGCAGCTATAGCATACACCAAAGATCCAAAGTATCATGGCAAGACCAAACATATAGATACCAAGTATAACTTTGTCAAAGATATGGTTGCACGAAAGGATATGAACTTACAAGGTACATACCTACGCATAGAATGGTAGCGAGATCCTATGACAAAGCCAATACCTAGAGATGTGCTTTGTGGTCATGTAAAATCTCTAGGATTGCGTAGAGTCTGATGTACTGGATATTGTAATTTCCTTGAGTTGTTCACATTTATGAACTTGTGTTTTTCATCATTAATGCCTATGAATCTTTGTTTGATCTTTATGCATCTTAATGCTCAGTGCATTATATTGAGTTGAGAAAGTATGTCGGACAGATAAGAGATTAGCCCACTCACACGGGTAATCGCCTCTATTTACTTGTGTGATAAAGAGAGATGAGACGGTTTTTAAGCTTATTATCTAGGTGATAATCGAGAGCTCAAGCTTAAAATATATATATATATATATATATATATATATATGTCGCCTTAACTAAGTGTTAAGATGAGGACATGATAAATATTATGTCCGAAAGTAAAATACCCTACATTTTTTACATTATCTATCTAAGATGCCAGATGTGAGTTCTGATGAATTATGTAAAAGAGTAGATACGTGAACTCAAGTTAGGCATTGGGTATGTCTGAACTATCATCTGTACGGTATTAAAGGAATAGACATACGCTCCATGGGAAAAGAGTTAATACCGTAATACGCATTTTATACTGCGTATGCATGAGACGACCAATAAGAGTGGCAAAAGTTTGATCTCAACTTTTATGCCATGTGAGACTCTTGAGGGAAATGAGTTCCTCAATTCTAGTACCCTCATGACTCTTACTTATTCTCAAGATTTCTATTTAGTGTTTGCTATCTTAGAATGTTGCCAATGGTCATGAGTTGATTCAATCTAATGGAACATTTCTAGAAAAGCAAGCTAAACTGGGATTGAGAGTTTGAAGGAAAGAGGAAGATCGGATTTGGAGAATCACATTGTAGTTTTGTATTCACTGGCCGACCAATTATGACTGTCTTTGGGATAATCATAATTGTGAATGCAATATATATCATTGTTAAAAAGAGATCAAGAGAGATATAAATATGATCGATCGATCTAGGGTCTGCATACTAAATCTACTCGAGTGTGACGCTCATTATGAGCCGCTATATATTCCTAATGTAGATGTATGGCAACGAGCTCTCAAAATATGCGGTCGCACGGATTATTCACTAGTATGAATGTTGAAAAGAGGTTAAGAGGATCCTGTTCGGCCCACCATGTGCGAGTGGGAGATGATGATTTTAATTAATTAATTAATTAATTTGATGGGTTTGAGTTGGCCCGTCCGCCCATGTTGGGCCGAAAAGCCTGGCCCACAAAATTAGGGCCCATGGATGGAGGAATATGATGAAGGAGCACGTTTCTATTTTTTGGAAGGACGTATAAAAGGGGGAAAGGGAGGGAGAAAAGACACCTTTTGGCAGAATTTACGTTCGTCTTCTTCCTCTCCCTCAAAAACACTCTCCAAAAAGAAAAACTAAGGCAAGAGACGACACTCTACAATTCTCCAAGGTTTTTTTGCGTTATTGGATCAAACAAGACCGTTTTCTCTTCCTCGTATCGGCGTTGGTGTTTAATCTGTGGCTAACAAGGTACATTCGAATCTGTGATGTGCCTTAGGATCGATGATGCATATATTTTTCCCGGGCTCGTCTTCCGCGCAAATTTAGGGGTTCGATTTAAGGTTGAATCCGATTTTTGGGGATCCGACAATCCCAACAATTAATAAAATCAAAAGAGCATAAAGTAAAATTGAAGGATTGGATGGATTTTCTAGTAACTTGAGATGCAATGTCCTTGTAATGGTGTTATGGACTAATCAAAGTGAGGACACTGACAACGAACAAATCTCTAGTTAACAATTATTACTGGTTAATTAATGAAATCAAATATAAAATTTGAAGGATTGGATGGAATTCCTACTAACTTAACGTGCGATGTCCTTAGGGCTGGCCAACAGAATACGTCACCCCAATTTTCAAGCCTTTTCTCTCCGGAATGGAGCTTTCTCTCGCTTTTGCGAGCGCGTCCCTACCATCCGGGTAGTGTTCCTCCTTCATAAACCCTAATTGTTTTCAGTGTCTGTCTGCATCGTTGATCCCTTCTGCTCCCCTGCTCCTTTGTGTGCGGATCTCTTCTTCTCGCTCCCCTATTTTGGCTTGTCTTCTCATATATATATAAAAAAAAAAAAAATTCTCTAGCTTAGATCCAGCGCCGATTTGGGCCGATCGTGCTCCTCTGTTCGGTTTTCAGTGCCTACTCTCTACTTTCATCTGCATCTTGTGATCTTGCTGTGGGGGGGCCCTTCAATGTTCCTCAAGGCCTTTTGTTAAGGAATCTTCTTGGTGAAGGCTTCAAAAAGGTGGGTTTCAATCGCTACGCAACCGATGTTTGGTTGATGCTCTGATTTTATACTTTTAGAGGTTCGATTGATGCAATAGTAGCTCCCCCACTGGTTCTGTCGTGATTGGTTACTGAGGAAGGGGAAGGTGTCGTGAGTTTTCGAACAAAATCAACGAAAAACAAAATCAACTCAATGTTTTACTTAATGGAATGTAGCCTTTACCACCTCACTCGCCTGGGTGGTTGATCTTGTCTAGCTGTAGGGGAAGTTTTTAGCTGCTAATTCTTACATTATCCAGTCTCCCGCGGCTTCTGGGTAATATATATGAGCTCCCTTCAATCTCTCTTCATATTCTGCCTATCTCCAGCTTCTGTCTACAAGTTAGTAAGCCATTCCCCCCATTGACAAGTCATTATGGAAGGGAAAGAAGAAAATGAGTTGCGAATAGCTGCTCTGTGTCAAAGCTTGAGTGATTTGTGGTCTGAGAATGACATAGTCGAGGTCTCTACAGCTATATCTCCACAGAAGGCAGAATGCAATCGCACTTTATATGGGAAATTTTTCTCAAAACCACATGTCAACTTTCCTGCCTTTCTGACTACCATGAAGAAAGCTTGGCGAACAGATTCTGTGGCTTGTTTTCAGAAAGAACCAGGTTTTTTCACCTTTGTTTTTCAATCAGAAGTAGAAAAGGAGAGAGTCTTACAAGCTGACCCTTGGTCCTATTCCAGCCATCTACTTGTTTTAAAATAATGTGTACCTGACATTTCGGAACACTGTTATGATTTCTCCAGCAACGCATTCTGGGTAAGGTTTGGAGGAATTCCTCCCGATGACGAACAGAAGAAGTCTTCCACAACCTGGCCAAGAAAATTGGGCTAGTGTTAGAAATTCAGGCGGATCCCCAAGGTTATGGGCAATACAAGGGAGGCCGAGTCAAGGTAGATTTGGATTTAACAGTCCCTTTAAAATCAGGGGCTGTATTGGATATTGGAACTAAATGGCTCTGGGTGGAATTTAAATATGAACGCTTACCTAATTACTGTTATTCGCGTGGAAGGATTGGTCATTATGTTGCAAATTGCAAAATCATCCCCTATAAAGACTCTCCATGGTCAGTGAATAAGAAAGGTAAATTTGGCCCTTGGCTGAAGGCGGAAGCTTCTGACCATAGTCCACACTGGGATGCGTTTTATGGCAAGTTAGAAGAGTATATCGTGGCGGAAACCATACCAGAAAATCCTGCTGCAGCACAGGCTATGGAGAGAGTAGCTAGATAAGATGGTGGCTCCAGCAAAGCGCATACAAAAAGTAAGAAAAGAGCTGAGTGCTCAAATGAACAGGAGATGGGAGGAGAACCAGCTGATTATTCCTTGAAAAATCCTGTACATGTGAAACAATTAATTCCTTATGAGGCTGATAAACCTAACCTCTCGAAGTTGGGTATATGCAATAAGAAGAACATGAAAGTGCAAAAGGCAAAGAAACAGAAATGCATGACAGAATCAGTTCCCTTACTGATTGATGATACGGACCTCCTGGAGACTCCAATTCGGATCGTCAAGGATGGCAATGATTGGGCCTTGGTGGCTGGCCCTAATAAGCCACCACTGATGAAATGAAAATTATCAGTTGGAATTGTCAGGGGCTGGGCAATCCCCTGACATTCCATGCATTGAGAGCATTAGTTGCTCAGGAAAGGCCCAATCTTATCTTTTTAATGGAAACAAAAAATAAAGCATCGATGGTGGAAGACATTAAAAGGAAACTCAAATTTACAAATCTATTTATAGTCAATCCAGATGGAATTGCGGGAGGATTAGCTGTTATGTGGCAAGAAGAAGTGGGGCTCACACTAAATGAAAGTTCCCAAGAATTCATTGACCTGCAGTGCATCGATTCTGTAAGTGGCTATTTCATGAGAATTACCTTTGTTCATGCTTCTACAAATTTTAGACAAAGGCAAAAGTTATGGCAGCAATTGAGGTATATTCAGACTTCCAATACTCTCCCTTGGATTTGTATAAGTGATTTTGATGAGATACTATATGTATGGGAGAAAGTGGGGAAAAGAGAAGCAGACAACTATTGCATCACAGCATTCAGAGACTTAATAAATGCATCTTCTCTGATGGATATTGAAAGCAAAGGGTGCTCCTATTCGTGAACAAATAAAAGGGACGGAGAGGAACTAGTTAAAAAACGCCTGGATCGCGTTCTCTCTAATATGGAATGGAGACTCACCTTCCATGACGCTGAAGTACAGGCTTTCCCAGCAATCGGATCAGATCATAGTCCTCTTCTCCTTGTGCTTCACCCTGAAACTCAGAGAAGAAAAAGGGTATTCAGAATGGAAGCCTACTGGACAGATCATGTAGAGTATGGAGAGATTATAAAACAAATATGGAACAGTATATCCTTGAGCCAGACCAAATTCTCAGCTAAGCTAGTAGAACCATCGAAAGTCCTCACGAAGTGGAGTAAAGCTACGTTTGCTCATGCTCCTACTAGACTCAGGGAACTTAACTGGCAACTCACTGAAATCAACAACAATCCTCTTCATCATGCTAGTAAACAGGAAGCTCAGCAAATTGTGCAGCAGATTCAACAAATATGGCTCCAAGAAGAGAAATTTTGGGGAATCCGTTCTCGCACTAATTGGCTACAATGGGGGGATCGAAACAGTAAGTTTTTCCATGCAACTACTGTGCAAAGAAGGCAAAGGAACAAAATTACCATGCTGCAACTGGATGACCTAAGCTAGTGTCGAGATTATGCAGCTCTTAAAACTCATATTGGGGCGTTCTTTAGGCACCTATTTACATCAACAAGCCCCAGATATTATCAGCCAATTTTGGCTCAATGCTAGAGCCCGATCAATGAAGTTATAAATGAACACTTAACGGCTAATCTCACCATGGAAGAAGTGCAGAAAGCAATGTTCCAATTGGGGTCCCTCAAGGCCCCTGGACCTGATGGTTTTAATGGCCTGTTCTATCATCAATCCTGGGAAGATATCAAAAACGATGTGTTTCAGTTGGTGCAGAACTTCCTTGATACAGGTACCCTTGATCCCTATATTAACCAAACACACATTACCTTGATTCCAAAGATAAAAAAAACCCTGAAAACATTAGCCAATTCAAACCAATCAGCTTGTGTAATTTCAGCTATAAAATCATCTCCAAAGTATTAACAAATAGACCTGAAGAACTACCTTTCGGAGATCATTGAGCCAGAACAGGGTGCCTTTGTCCATGGGCGCCAAATTCAGGACAATATCCTCATTATTCAGGAAGTGTTGCACCACCTGCGAACTACCAAAAGAAAGAAGAAATGTCAGGCCGTCTTAAAACTGGACATGCAAAAGGCTTATGACAGAATTCAATGGGATTTTCTCAGAGACTGCATGTTGAAAATGGGATTTTGCGAGAAATGGGTAACCCTAATTATGCAATGTGTAACTACTGTGTCTCTGAGTGTTATCATTAATGGGGAACCATCTCAGTTTTTCAATCCCTCACGAGGCCTTCAACAAGGGGATCCACTCTCGCCATATCTATTTATCATTGTTGCAAATGTTTTGACATGGATGATGAAGCGAGCCATAACAGAAGGAAGTATCAAGGGGATCACACTCAACAGGTTCTGTCCTACTTTAACGCACCTACTCTTTGCTAATGATGCGATATTTTTTCTAGAAGGAACTCTTATTGAATGTCAAAACCTAGCCAACATCCTCCATCAATACTGCTATGCTACAGGGCAAGCCATTAATTTAAACAAATCAGGGGTTTTCTTCAATAGAAATTGTCCTCAACCCTTGAAGAGAAACTTAGCTAATGAACTCAGAGTTCCTATTATAGAGAAAACAGGTAAGTACCTTGGCATTCCTACTGAATGGGGGCACACTAAAAAAGAGATATTTGCATGGGTTTTGGCGAAAGTTAACTCGAAGTTGGCAGATTGGAAAGAATAGCTTTTGACTAAAGCAGACAAAGAAGTCTTGATTAAAAGTGTTGTACAAGCAATCCCCACTTATGCCATGTCAATATTTAAACTCCCTATATCAATATGTCGAGCTATAGAATGCAGGATTGCAGAATTTTGGTGGCAGAAAGGTGACGCACATAGAGGCTTGCACTGGAAAAAATGGGAAGTCTTAAAATCCAGGAAAGATGAGGGTGGTTTGGGATTCAAAGACTTGATTAACTTTAACAAGGCCATGCTCGGTAAGCAAGCTTGGCGACTAGCTAACTCCTCTTCAGACTTGTGGAGCAGAATTTTTAAAGGTCTTTACTATCCAAATGGTGATCTTTGGAAGGCTAAAAAAGGTCCGCATCCGTCTTGGGGTTGGCAAAGCATATTAACGGGCAGAGACACAATAGAAGAAGAAGTCAGGTGGAAAGTGGGGGATGGCAACTCTATAAACATAAGAGAAGATCGCTAGCTAAAGTCAGGGGTGTTAGGCGGCCCAGTAAATCAGAATGACCCTATCATGGTATCAGACCTGATTCATGAAAATTCGAGATCCTGGAATGAACCCTTAATTCTTAGTACTTTTGAAGAAACAATGGCGAATGAAATTCTAGCGTTGGACCTTAGCACAAACCTAGAGAAAGATAGACTCGTGTGGACAGGAAATAAAACAGGTTCCTACACGGTGAAGAGTGGCTACAATCGAGCTATGTCTTCCTCTACCAAATCTGATATTAACAGAGCATCTTGTTCCTTTATCCCCCCACGATCCCTGTGGACCAGAATATGGTTTATGTCTATCCCCCCAAAATTGAGAACTTTCTTATGGAGCTTGTGCCAAAATGCTATACCCACAAGGGAGAACTTGTACAGACAAAGCCTCATTCCTGATCCACTCTGTCCTTTCTGTTCTAAACAAATGGAAACAATAGAGCATCTATTTCTGTTGTGTAAATGGACTAGACTTATATGGGCCAACCCTCGCCTAAATTTTTCCAGCAACTCCTTCAACATCTAGAGGTTTGATATGTGGCTTATGGGAGTTTTTCAAGAGAAGAAAGGCTTACCGGAGCAAGAGCTTGTCGCAACGGTTCTCTGGAATATATGGAAGTCCCAAAATCACTTCATCTTCAGAGCTAAATCACCGCAAACAGCAGATCTGGTAGATCTGGCTCAAGAACAACAGCGAAGCTTTAGAAGATGGCAAAAATAAAAGAATAGGAAACCTCGAAGCCCGAGCCACACCTGGATGGAGAAAGTCCGAGACCCACGCTGAATCAGAAAGGTGGAAGCCGTCGAAAGGGGTAGATCTGAAACTTAACGTCGATGCTTCGTGGTTCCCAAGCGAGTTTTGGTGTTCAATTGCAGGAATTTTGCATGATTCGCAGGGATTGCTGGTTGCAGGATTTACTCGTGAAGCTAGGGTTTCCTCTTCTCTCCAGGCCGAAGCTCTCTCTCTCTTGCACGGTCTCAGGAACTTGAATGATACAACTCCTTTACACGTGCAGAACCCATCAAGCTCTTTAGTTCAGAAGGTGATCGAAAGCGACAGTTACGGATTAGTGGAGATGGCTTTGGGCCGGGCCGATCCCCCTTGGGATTTAATGGATATTATAGCAAAATGCCGAGATATAGTCACCTGCAGTAATCCTGTTCAGATTCTCTACTGTCCACGCGAAGCCAATAAGGCGGCTGATTGGGTGGCCAAGTCACATCGCTAGGAAGCTTCCTGTAAATTGGGTGACTATCCCCCTCTCCCTCTTTCGGAAATTCTTTATTCCGAATTCCATCCTTCGATGTCGAGCAAGACTCTATATATCTAATGAATGAAAGCAGTTCTTTGTTTTGACCAAAAAAAAAAAAAAAACATGTGATGTCCTTGTTGTAACCTTACGAGGATTGTGCGTGTAATCCATCCAATCGTCGGCCCCTGATGGTGGACTGGAGGAGGCTATCTAGTTATCATTGACTTGTGACTTTTTTTTTTTGCAAATATTTAAAAGAACATTTCAAATTTTAAATAATATAGTTAATAATATGCGATTGTACTAGTCTAAATTTGAATTATTTTAAGAGATTTGTATTAAATAGAAGTTAAAATATGAGTGCCATAAAATTTTCCAAAAGAAATTGACAGTAAAAAGTAAACGCCATCCCCAACCAGTGACGAGTAACAAATAAATGAAACCTATTTTGATATGAAGTAGACCAAAGATGATCGATAGACAATAGACGTGAAAGTTCAATTCCGATTTCTACTATTGGCCGCTTCAATCTCATGTTTTGTTTTTCCTTTTAAACCGAGAATGGCCACTTTCCTTCGATGATCAATCTCATGTTGATCGTTGGACTACTTTTTATTTTTATTTTTCGTCCCCTTGTTCTGTTAATTTCCAAACCCTAGTGGGACAAAGAGTGCTCATGTGCAACTAGGGATCTTCAAGGCTACAAGTGCAATTCGGCCCCAATTTTGGAGACATTTTACCATGCTAAGGAGCAATTTAATACTTTAAAGTTTAAACTAACAATGACATTGATCGTGAGAGAGTAATTTCACTCGAATTTTATGAATTTTGTCATATGACTTGGCTTTTACTAACACTGTTGTGCTGCATGCAAGCTAACCATATCCATGAAGTATAAAGAAGCGAATATATATCCAGAAAGGCATGCTCTCAGCAGATTGGAGGGTCCCAAAATTAATGAACTCAAAAGATACAAAATATTGTTCTTTTTAAAAAAGAACAAAGAAAACATAGGAATTTGACCAGGTTTATTGAAAGTTAGTTCATTGGTGATAATGCTTTGATTTTTATTTCCATCTTGACAGAGTAAAAATTATTAAATAGATATTACTCTGCTTCCAAGTGTTAAAAATAGTTGAATTATCATTAAATGGATCAACATTATTAACATTCTTGGGGAAAATTATAAACAAAAGTCTTAAACATATTGTACGATTACGAATTCAGCTCTTTACTTTTTAATTTGGTCAATTTATCCTAAACCTTTTAACTATTTACCAATGTAGTACTTTCACTCAATTTTCTTAGGGAATTGATAATGTGGACAACAGCCATCTTACATGGTATGGACGACGTTGATGTGGATAGTTTTTGTAATTTACTTCAAAATGTTCTGAATTTTTATATTGTTTGCTTTTCTTTTCTTTTCTTTCCTTTCTTTTAGCCTTTAAAAAAGAGATTCATAAAAATAAAAAATAAAAAATAAAAACTGTCCACGTTAGTGTGGCACACGTGCTGTCCACTTTAGCAATTTCTAACGAAACTTGACCAAAAGGACTATATCAGCAAATTATTAAAATGCTTAAAACTAAATTAACCAAATTGAAAAGTTAAGACAGAACTAGCAGTGACACAATAGTTTCAGGATTTGAAAATTTGTATTTTGCAATGGTTCACTAATTTGTATGTACTTTATTTGTTTAATTTCACTTCGTCAGCTACCGTTGCAAGCACCTCAACGTACTTATATAGTTTATTCCCATTAAATTTACCTTAGCCCTGTGCGCATCTTCTCATAAATCATTTGAGCTATCAACTCATTTGACCTCTTCATTTTCACAAATCACATTAAAAGTGAAAATAGCAATAAAGTGACATAAAACAGCTAGAGGTATAAGTAATTAATGATTAATGATCCTCATTATTTGCCGAAAACCCTCTTTTATATATAAAATGCAATTAATATATGTGAAACTATATATTATAGATGTGCATAAATAAATTTATAGGTAAATTGATAACTTGAAAATAAAAGCAGATGTTACCCTACAAAATTCTCATAGCCCTTATTTAATTATTAATAGAAACATCATATGTCAATAACGCACAAAAGAAAAACAAAATGCGTTTCTTATTTGGTGAGTTTAGATTTATTGACTAACATATCATATTAATTTTATCTAATCAATGTAAATCAACGTGTCTAACTTATGTTAAGGGGGTGGGGGGGCGCGGTGAATGGAGGTTGTGATGATCTAGTTCAATCCCAAAACTCCAATTTTACAGAACTCATTACGAATATATACCATTGAATAAGTAATCATGAAGTATCTCGGATGACCAAAAATTGCAGACATCGCTAGTTCGTACCAATAACAGGTAGGCTAGCCAAACCCGAAACAGCAGAAGCATATGTAACTAAAAAGGCGCTAAATGTACGGACATAGATACAATTAGCGATTAGATGATACTAAAGGGTATGAAACTGATGCACCGGAAAAGCCTGAATGCATCTGACATAAGTATCACTGCCTGCAGGGACGCTCCCCGACATTGAGATACCCACAACGATGATTAAGTCGGTGAAGCGACGAACGAGAGGATGCTTGCACCCAAGCGGGATATACAACAGAAGGTAGAAACTCAAGATAATGAAAAGGGCGACGGATCCCAAGGCGAGGACAACAATCGCAAGCCAAGCGAGTTTGGTTACGCTCACATAGACGCCCGCCATGAATGCTAGAAGCATTGCAGCAAGAGCTACCAACAATGTGAGTCTTGATTTTGAAAGGGCATTTTGGAGCATGTAGGGATCATTAATCTGTGTCCAGAGGAGGATCGTGAGTGCAATGATCGAGCTATACATGGCGATGCAGTTGCAAATCACAAAGACATTGTACATCGCTTTGTGGAGCAAGATGGCGATTCTAGCATCTCGATCAGAGCTATGGTATCCACCGGGAACTTGAATGCTAGAAGCAAAAGTCATGCCAGCCATGAGTGTCGCCACAAGCATGCGAGTATTTCTCTCCTCCTTAAGTCTATCCAATGCCGGTGGTTTCCTCTCTCTCTCTCTTTAGGCTCTGACTGCTTCTCTCAATGATAGCTAATTCTCTACTTCTCGGTGTTCCAGCAGATGCCAAAATTATCCGTGTTAGCCTCTGCAAGTAGTGAGTCAGAGAATAAACAAAGAAACCTAAATATTATGATTTTGGCGACTACAACGCAAATCTACCTGAGAGAACACTAATTCACATACCTTGCTAATTTATTTCTAGGTCTGTCCCTGATTGGTGCAACAACTTGCAATGTATGATTAACAGTGACAAAAGTGTAAAAGTACCTTCTGAAGTGGAGCATCTATTTCTTCAATGCCCTCCTCTACCACGTCTAGAGCCGTCATGCTATCCGCATTTACCAGCTTAAGATCAAATCTTCTGTCTCGTGCAAGAAGAAGCAAGACCGAAGGTTGCCAACGCAACGTAGCCAAATGCAAAGGAGTATTCAAGTTGGCATCTCTTGCATTTATGAGGTGAGTGAATTGGGGACTTTTCAATATGTATCTGACGGTTAAAATGCATCCGTACCTCGCTGACACGTGAAGAATGTTTTCTCCACTTCTATCTAGAAACTCTGTGGGGTCTGGCCATAGCTGTTGTAGCTCCTCAACGATCCTCACGTGATCCATCTTGCAAGCAAAATGGGTAGGAAGATAGCCCTTACGGTCTTGCTTCAGGGCACTCAACGGCAACTTCTCTATCATGAACTTGACTCCATCAAGATAATTCGTGTAAGCTGCCAAATGGAGAGGATTGCGATTTTGCTCATCAATCAATTGAAGTAGCAGCGGCGTCTCGTTCCACATCTGTCAGCATATCTAGATCCAGCAAGAATTTAATCATTTTGGGATGAACGCAAAGTCCTGTAATTCTTTAATAGGGTTTGATCCGTTCTTGACAATCCAAAGTATCGGGAGTTGACCCACAATCTTGCCCCTTAGCATAGTAGGCTATCATACCAAACGTACACGTGAAACTTGCTTTTTCCACCACCGGTAGAAACGAAAATGAAGGGAAAAATAAAAGGGCGTGACCAAGAAGATCAAACATGCGAGAGCTTGAAAGTAGGATTTACCCATGTTCTGGTACACAACAGCGACATGAGCATGTGGCATGCCGAAAAACCTTGAAAGCTCTGTTTCAACCCGGACTGGCACTACCGGTGAGACTTCCCCCCAGACTTCTGGCCAGACTGCCCACAAGGCTTCCAGCAAGAGCTTGAGGACGTTCAAGTCCCCTGTTTCGACAGCTACGCTCCCTGGAGTCTTTCTCTCTTTATTCGCAGGAAACAGCAGAAGAGGGTCTTTACTTGTCAGCCGGCGGATCACCTCGTAGTGGCGATTCCTCACGGCCTCATGCAGAGGGGAGTTGCCACTGATGTCAAGGACTCTTGGATTTGCCCGAGAAAGGAGAAGCTCCACCGCACCGGTTTTCCCTGCTCTAGCTGCAATGTGCAGCGGCGTCTCTCCACTGGAGTTCGCCCGGGAGATCAAGTGGTCAGGGACGAAATCCATGAGGGCTCTGAGAATATCATCACTCCCTGTTTTCCGTTGATGTCAGGTTCATTGGAGTGCGAAAATTGCTGGCATTTTGAAACGTGCAGCACAAAAATTAAATCTTATGGTCACACCGCTTTAACATACCTGCCACAGCGTGAAGCAGTGTATTCCCGGATGGGCTGAGTTGCTCGAGAGTCACGGGCAACGACACTCCTTCTCTGGCGCAATGATCCTCCAGAGCTTTAATGAACTTGTCGACGTCCCCTTCCTTCGTGCTGTTGCTGGCTTGGGTTGGCCCCGATTAGCGCTTCCAGTCTCTGCTTTCTCCGCTCCCACATCTCCTGTTCATCTATAGACAGGTTCACATCCATCCCTCCGTGCGCGTGTGAGACTCCGTCTGGGACTTTTGAGGGGATTGCTCGGTGTCCTAACAATCAAATTCAGCGGAGTTATAGCGACCAAATCGAGTTTAACGAGATCAACCTCCCCAGCCCACTTTATATGGTTGTGCTAAATGTGTTCCCAGTTCACGAATCCCATCTCTTTTTCTTCTTTATCGATGGATACGCGATTAAGGATAAAATATTGGATAAGTCGGGCCACTCCAGATCAGCTAATTAGGACTCGCATGACAGAATTTCAGAAATTAATTTCTAAATTTATATTCCCTGGATGAACTTCTAAACAAAGAAAACGTGTTTGATAACAATTCTAAATTTTTATTTCTACAATAGAAATTTATTTGATAACAGAATAATATTTATATTTTTATGGGGGACAGCGGTCGGCGTCCGATGATAGGTGGCTGGCGACTGGCCACGGATGGGCAACGGGCAATGACAAGAGTGAATCGAAGAAAAAAATTCATTTTCTCATTTTTATTTTAGAAATAGAAAAGCTAAAAATTATAGTTTCGATTTCTACTCCAAATCTATATCCGAAATAGAAATCTATTCCGAAATAGAAATAGATTTCTATTCCAAACATATTCCGAAGAACGGATAAACAGATAAATAGGGATATAGAAATTTGTTATACATGCCCTTAAGTTCCCATCTGTCAAATTTTTCATTTCTGCCACAAATGTTTTCTAGGACAAGGAAAAATAAACTAGCAAAACGCACCTCGTCAATGTTCTAAATTTTATTTGCGAGTTTAATGTATATTAAAAAGTTTTTAGAAATTTCACGTTGAAAAAAATCCCAATTCCAAAGCAACAAACCGAGAAAAGTGAAGAGACCAGAGATCCTTCACCCAAAGAATCGCGCCTCGCGAGGCTTTAAAAAAAAGGAATTAAAATCAGTGGTACTTACGTTATTGCTTCTTTGTCCTTTTCTCGTTTTTTACTTGTAACGCCAGTCAAGCCACGATTCTCGGGTGAAAACTTATAACAAAAGTAAAGCGAGGACTTGCTTGTTTAAAATTACGCTTTCATTGAAAAATTACTCTCTTTTTTTATAACTTTTTTCCTTTTATTTAAAGTATTGTCTGAATACATGTAAATCTACATCTGAATCTTCATATACTGTGATTCAGTAAAAAAGTTAAAATACGCACATCCCAATATTTTGATTAAGTAAAACACGAGGAAAAAAAAAAAAGCAAAGTCTGGTGGTTCATATTCATTGCAATTAACATATTAGGTTCACGGGACAATTTATAAGGGGTCATACCTAAATATATAAGCCATTGATGTTCTAAATATGGAGTCGTATAAGAAAGAGAGAGGGAGGGAAGAAAAGGGGGAGAGAAGAGAGGAAAAGAAAAGCGGGAGGGAAGGGGGGGTCATTATAATATTTAGAAAAGTTGAGACAGGTTCCCCTTAGAAGTCTGCATTCACCAACACACAGATTTTCTTTATATGTTGGCCTTTTAATGTTCAAGATGCGGAATATGTGAACTTTATTCTGGATTTTTACCTATCCAATAAAAAAAATTTCCACATAATAATTGCTTGAGGTTAAGGGAAAGAATAAAGCACCCTAATTAAGTAGTGTATGTATGCCAACTTCGATGCTTTACATAGATATTTGCTTGCTAATATAAGAACACTATTGACTAGCGATATCTCTCTTTTACCGTTATTATATATGATTGATGAATTTAAATATGAGTAAATGAAAATAAAGGATTGGATGGATTTTCTACTAACTTGACATGCGATGTCCTTGTTCCTGCCTTATAAGTACCATGTATGTGATCTATCGAATCATTGGCCCCCGTTAGAGGAGTGGATGGGGTTATCTAGTTATAATTTTTACGTGTGACTTTTTTCCTTAATATTCAAGCTTTAACTAATTTTATGAAATGTTATTACCTAGTTTCTAGATTCATGTTCCATGGCTTCAATGAATTTGTCTAATTTACATTTTTCTACGGCGATATGCATTAAGTACGACATTCATACACTTATCTTTTGCACATTTAGATCGCATATGCTTTGATTTAGTCTAAGAAATTATGCTTCTTATCTCTTAAAACGAATTGCGTTATCTGCCACAACTATTTATACATCACTTAAAGCAAATGACTTTAACAAATATGATTTGTATTCACCTATATACAGAAATATTTTCTCTATAAGTTGGTCTCTTTCAAGTTCAAGGTTTAGAAAATGAGAACTTTATCTTGAATTTTTACTTTAAAAAGAGATTTTAGCTGAACAATTGCTTAAGGTTAAAATGAAGAATAAAGCACCCAATTAATGTTTACATGCCAACTTTGATGCTTTACATGGATATTTGCTAGTCAATGTGAGGACACTATTGACCAGCAAGATCTCTCTTTTATGGTTATTACATGATTGATTGATAAATTCAAATAGGAACAGATAAAAATGAAAGATTGGTTGGATTTTCTAGTAACTTGACATGTGATGTCCTTGTTTTGGCCTTATGAGGAGCAAACGGTTAATCCATCCCCTGTTAGAGGAGTGGAGGGGGTTATCTAGTTAAAACTTTCCTTTTGACTTTTTTCCTTAATATACAAGATTGAAATAATTTTTTGAAATGTTCTTACCGAATTTTCTAGATTGATCTTCCAAGGCTTCGCTGAATTTGTCGTAGTCATCTTTTTCTGCAGCTATATGCATTTAGCACAGGATCGATATTCTTATCTTTTATGCGTTCAAATAGTATTTGGCTCGGATCCCATCTAAGAAGCAAAGTTTCTAATCTCTTATGCCGGGCTGCATTATCTGTCATATGTATTTTTATATCCAATACCCTTTGACTAGAATTGCCCCCAACTTCAAGCAAATGACTTTAACGAGATGTAGTCTATATCTACCCACACACAGAGATTTTCTCAATATGTTAGTCTTTTAAAGTTCAAGGTGCAGAATATGTGGACTTTATCTTGTCCAATAAAAAGAGATTCTAGCATAACGATTGCTCGAGGCAATTAGAAAGAATAAAGCACTCTAACTAAGTAGTGTTTGCACGCCAACGTCGATACTTGATTAGTCACTCTGAGGACACTGTCTGCCTTTTACTATTATTACATGATTGATTGATGAATTCATATATAAACAAATACAAGTGAAGGATTGGATGAATTTTCTACTGATTTGACACACGATGTCGTTGTTCCGGCCTTACAAGGACCAAGCACATAATCAATCCAATCATTGGCCATTGTCAGAGGAGTGGGGAGTTATCTAGTTATAATCTATACTTATGACCTTTTCACTTAATATTCAAGTTCTGATTAATTTTATGAAATGTTATTACCTAGTTTTCTAGATTCATCTTCCATGGCTTCAATATATTTGTTGAAGTCACCTTTTTTTTTTTTTTTTTACGACAATATGCATTCAGCATGGCATTCGTTCTCTTATCTTTTGCAAATTCATATCACAATTGGCTTGGATTTGGGGTAAGAAATAATCTTTCTAATCTTTTAAGCCAGATTGCATTATTTGCCATGAGTATTTATACATCCATTACCCTATGACTAGGATTTCCCCCACTTGAAGCAAATGATTTTAATCAGATGTAGTCTATATTCGCCTACACATAGAGGAAGATTTTCTCTATATGTCGGTGTCTTCAAGTTTATGGTGCGGAATATGTGAACTTTATCCTGAAGTTTTACTTTTCTGATAAAAAAAAAAAAAAAAAAGATGTCAGCTTAAGGATAGACTGACGTAATGAGGAAGAATAAAGCACCCAAGTAGTGTTTACCCGCCAACGCCGATGCTTTGCATAAATATTTGCTAGTCAATGTGAGGACATAGTTGACCAGCGAGATCTCCATTTTACCGTTATTGCATGATTGATTAATGAATTCAAACAGAACAAATAAAATGAAAGATTGGATGGATTACACATGTGCCCTATTTGCTAGGCAACGTAAGGACACTATTGATTAACAAGATCTCTATTTTACCGTTATTATATGATTGACTAATGAATTCAAATATGAACAAATAAAAATGAAGGATTTGATGGATTTCCTACTAACTTGACATGCGATGTCTTTGTTCCAGCCTTATGAGGAGCAACGTGTAATCCATCCAATCATCTTCCCCTGTTAGAGAGAGAAGTGGAGGGGGCTATTTAGTTATAATTTTACTTGTCACTTTTTCCATTCATATTTAAGTTTTGGGTAATTTTATGAAATATTGTCGCCTAGAATTCTAGATTCATCTTCCACAGCTTCAATGAATTCATCGAAGTCACCTTTTTCTGTGGCGACATGCATTCAGCGTGGGATTCATGCTCTTATCTTCTGTGCTTTCATATCACAGTTGGCTGAGGTTCAGTCTAAAAAATAATGCTTCTAATTTTTGAAATTGGACTGTATTACTTGCCGCAGGGTAATAATATCATTTCATGAAGTCCACAAATGTCTGACACACAGCCCTAACGGCAGGAATATCCGAATCGATGAAGTGCCTCATCAAAGTGGGGATATCTAGAAAGTGGATTCAGGAAATTTCATTTTCTTACCCTCACCCAATAGGCAACGAATGAAAGTATTTTGCTTATCACTTTGCTGATTAAAAGAAGAGAAATGCAGGCCTCTGGCACAGGGTTCTACGCTGGCCCAACTTGGCCCCATTTGGAGATTATTTCCATGTTTGCAGTGGCACCATCTTTCTACCATCCTGATGCCGTGGGTCATAGGGTGGCAGACATGTGGTGATGCATTGGTGCTGGGGTCCTCCGCTGTGGGTGGCATGGAGGGAGGGAGGGAGGGAGGGAGAGTAGGGCAAAAGAGCTCAGAATGGCTAAAGATGGGGGACGGTCCCCTTCGGCGACAGGTGATGGTGGGCGGGCGAGTATAAGATATGGAGAGGTGGAGGTTGGGGTTTCTGGTTGGTTATACGAGGATTATGGTGTGCTTGGTGTTTTTCGAGGGGAGGGTAATTTGGTCCTTCTGTCTATGAGATCCTATAATGTTAGAAAACTAAGTGGTATTTTGAGGGGAAAAAAAAGACAGGGAGAAAATAGTATTGGGGTCAAAAGTAAAAGAATAAAATAATAAAGAAGGTATTTCGTGTTTTTTGCCCTTCTTTACTCTTTTTTTTCATTGGTTATTTCACTCCTCGGATGATCAACAACAAGTGGGCCAATGAATGGATTGATAAGCCAATTCTTAAACAAATTGACTAATGTAATTAATTTTCCATTTCCCTATTGCCTTTTATTTACCGACTCTTTCATTGTCCATTTCTCGGGGCACTCCTCCAACCGACTTTTATTCCTTTATCTCTATTACTCTAAACAAGTGAATATTCTTAGATTGGGTGCTCATAAGATGCTAAACCATAACTTAGCATCACGAGGAAGATGCAGACTATAAGATAAAAATGTCTTGGACATATATATTTGTGTATGATATTTTGTTTAACCTGGAATCAGAACATTGAAAAATCAAAATATTTTCCTATCGAACATTGTTAACGAATGTCTCATAGATCTTCATTAACAAACCCTTTATAAATATGTGAATATTCATTTTTCAGGGTCGTGGACAGTGATTAAGACATTCTCAGTACCCAACGTTGGACTTGGTATTTATTTGTCTTTCAGCTATCTAGTAGCTCAGTGTTTGTTTATCTTTCAGCTATCGTGAATCTGACTTTTCTCAATTTATAAAATATAAAAATGACCCGCTTTTATATGGACGGTGAACGTGATGAATTAGCTCCTTGGACCGAAAAAGGGGGAAAAACAAACTTATGAATTACCTCAAGGTAATAAAGAAAATACTAAGAAAATGTTATTCTTGGTTTTGACTCTCTAATAGCCACAGGTCTGTTTGGATATGTCGTTGTGCTGAAAACAATTTTTTTTGGCGTTCGTCTTTGAATTATGGCCTGGTGATGTTTTAAACTTTTAATACTTAGCAAAAAAAAAAAAAAAAACTTTTAATTATCTGACAATGTTTAAATTTTAGGGTTCATCTTTGAACTTTAGGATAATGTTTGGACTTTTATGTTTAACGGTTAACTACAGCTGAAGAATTATCACTTTGGGAAAAAGTATGCACTGCTCCAAAAAATTGTACCTTGCATTGCTTTACTCCTTTGTATTTATTTTCGTTTCAATTTGTCACCTATACTAGCTTCATTCACAGTTTGGCCCGAATATTTCTAGAATTTAATCTTTCCTAAAGAGTTATTTGCAGGTATGCTTCATTCAACAAGGGGTAAACATTACACATGGAGCAAACCAGATCTGCCGCCTTGCCACTGCAGCCACACCTTCTCTGTCGTTGCTGCTTGACTCGTTGGCCGGCTCTCATGCTCTGTCTCGTCTACTCTTATTGTTGTGTCGATCTCGTGTTTGTTTGCCTGTTGTCCCCAGAATGGCCACTTTCTTCAATGGCCAATCTCACGTTGATCATTGGACCACTTTTTGGTGTTTTCTCCTCCCCCTTGCTTTGTTATTTTCCAAACCATAGGGGGCAAGGAGTCTGCTAGTGTATAACTCGGTTGCCTTCCAGGCTAAAAGTGGAGATTTTGGATTGAATTTTGTAAAAATTCTACTATCCCAAGAAGCAATTTAATACTTTAAACTAAATCAATACTGATAGCATGGAAGTAATTTCACGTGGATCTTACTGAATTTTATCACATGACTTGCCTTTTACTGACTCGATTGGGCTGCATGCAAGCTAAGAATTTTTATTTATTTATTTATTTTTACTGCATTGTGGAAGCAGAGAATTGTGGAGGCAGGGAGGGCGGGTACAGGAAATCTGCACTTCAGTTTCAATATAGTTTTTCCCGAGACGCAACTGCAACATCAAGAGACTCAAAAAGCTTAATGAATAATCAGGTTTGTAATTACCGTATAAGGTAAATCTGCACATATAAAAAGTTCTCGCTTATCAGGTGATCTCAGCGAGAAAATATTGGGTGGGTTGAACACTCCACAATGTACCACCATACAAAAGTCGACACGTGGCAAATTTAGGCCCACCTGTCAGCGCCCTGTCTCTCCGTTAACTCCGTCTCTCTCTTATTTACTCTCTCTCCTCCCCTCCGTTTCTGCCTACAACTCTCTCCCCCTCTTCTCTTTTTTCGAGAAAATTTCCCTCGTTAGTCTGACACACGCAAGGGAAAAGACAAGAAAAGCAGAGAGAGAGAGAGAGAGAGGGGTGGGAAAGAAGAAAAGAAATCGAGGGAGGAAGTCTTCTTCTTCGCTCATCTTCGACCGAGTATCCCCCATTCCCGACGCCGCTGCTTCCCACCGCCTCGACGAGCTGCTCCTGACGCCGTTGTTTTTCCCGGCACGCCGCCGCCGCCGCTGCCCCGAGCGCCGTGACACCCTTGCCCGCCACTGCGGACGTGACCTCGTCCTCGTCCTCTTCACCATCGTCTGCGGGTTCCTCGGCAGATCCAACAGCGGCGGGGACGGGGGTCGGCGGGGTCGTACCAGACGTCGGACTCTCGAAAGTCGTCGTCGTCGAACCCGAGGACGCCGTACAAGTGGCACGACAGCTACGACCGTCGGAACTCCGAGGGGAGCGAATATGGGTTCTCCGGCAGTTCGTCTGGCCGGATGAGAACCAGCAGCTTGTACCCGGATCTGAGGGCGCAGTACTCGCCGTGGGATTACGGCGAAGGGCGGCGGAGATTCTACGACGATACCCATCTTGTCACCGGTCGGGGCTTTGGGACGGAACCGGTCTATTCCAGGAGAAGAAGGAACGGAAAGTAGAAGACGAAGAAGAGAAGAAGTTCAAGACCAAGCGTGTGGTCGCCGAAGATAGTGGTGATCATAATGCTGCAGTCGAGGAAATGGAAGTTCCAGTCACGCCTACGCCGCCCTCGCTGCCCCCGCTTTCCCTGCCGCGAGCGCGGGCAGCTGGAAATGATCGGAAGCCGAGGAGGAGGTATGAGACTGTTGCTCACACGGCTAAGGATGAGGTTAAAAAACCGCCAGCGGCGACGCCGGCGCCTCCGCCACCTCTGCCGCCGCCAAAGCCCATGTTTCCCCCGATGGAGGAAAGAAAAGAGAAGTGGAGAGAGAGCTGTGGGCGAAACGGAGGGGAGGAGAGAGAGTAAGTGGGAGAGAGACGGAGTTAACGGAGAGAGTGGGCGCTGACAGGTGGGCCCAAATTCGCCACATGTCGACTTTTGTATGGTGGTACATTTTCGCCTACGTGAACTATTAAACCCACCCAATATTTTCTCGATTTCAGCGATTTTGTACGTGGCTTTGTCCATTACACTTACAATGAACAGACATAAGACTTGCAAAGTTCAAGGTCATAGGATGCCTAACGTTCCTAGTCAAGAATGTCGAACATGAGTCAGTCAAAAAAGACATGCAGTACTAATTAAATTGCATTAAACAAGGACTTCCTTGTTTATTACTTCTCTCTATGAGAATTGCTGAATGCTTTCAAAGAACTGCCACCCGTCAAATTTATTGGCATCCCCTGTAAGCCAGGAATTTTTCCGTTACTAAGCTTAGCTTTTACACAGAAGTAAGGTGGACTGACCACTCAGAAGAGGACATAATGCTTCAATTTCGTCAACTACACTTTTTAGTGGAACAGCTTCCAATGTGACAGACGAAACATTCATGCACAAGATGGACAATCTCAGATATTCTCCATCTTGAGTTGTACCCCATGTTCAGGCTTAAAGAACGGACCATACCTCACTGAGTGTTGTACTCGGGGGATAAAGAGAGAGTGAACTTAGCACAAGAGACAGAACTATCTTTAGTTCCGTTAGCCAGAAATTCTGGCCAACGCAATTTCATATCCCTGTCCCAAAAGGCATAAACAGATCTGGAAGCTTGCAGGCCGAAGGAATGCCATGCGCAAACCTTTCTGGCTGGAAATTGCGGGCACTGTTGCCCAGTTGGCCAGATTCTGATGCAAAAGTGAGATCGGGAGCCAGATGTTGATGTCTTTCGGAATAACAAAGTCCACAAACTTCATTTCCTCAGACGTTTCTCAAGGAAAGAATGGTGCAGGAGTGTACAGGGGCAATGGTCCGTAGATCACCATACTTAACTCCACATCGAGAGAAAACAGCTGAAAGGCAAGCAGTCCTATACTCGGATTTTTTCTAAGGATATACGCGCGACTATGTATATTTACATGAAACTTACATGTCAATGCATAGACTAAAAATCTACCAAGGAAGCTCACTCCATCAAGATCCTTGGTTTCAATTCATGAAACGACAGTAAGCATGCAAACTGGAAGAAAAAAGGAGGAGAAAAAGAAACGGCATCATGGAATTGAAGATAAGAAATTCTAAATTGGCATTTCCACAAACACCTTCTATACAATCCTCCAAGAGTATGAGTCACATAGTCAAGCGAAATATCATTTAACCAAGTGATGATCTAGTCCAAAAGACATACGACAAATTGAGTGGTGATACGTGATTGAAGCTAACGTTAGATGAAACAGCCTGAGAGCATGCTATGAAGAGAAGAAAAGGTACATAATGTATCGAAGAGAAGAAATTTTGACTCAGCCAAGTGAAATTTTGTACAAGTGTGCATACGGAAAGGAGCTTGGAAAAACGATCTCTTCTTTATTAAAATGAGTATTTCTTGATGTTAAGGATGATTTTGTCCTTGACCGTTAAGTCTCTTCGGTTATTATCTACTTTTTAGTCAGCCAAACACATGAAATTTGAAGGATCATTCCGTGAATTATTTTCATATGACGGACCATTGCACCTTGTTTCTTCCCCTTTTGTCCGAACTCCATAGACCATAGGCGGAGCCACCACCTTCTCATTTTATAGATGACAATGCCAGCATCAAGAGGACAACGGAGCAATCAACCACGTCAACACCGAGGCTGGCATGCAGAACATGGCGTTTCTAGTATTTGGTGATCGTTCGATGCCGTCAAAGAGAGAATCTCAAAGGCTCAAATTTGGCCAAGGCAATCCTCCTTTTACTATGCGGCTTAATAATTATCACTTTATTCATAGGACCACCCTTTTTCCACTCCTCCTTTGACCTAGACACTTCCTTTTTTTTGAGGTCCACCACTTCTAATAAAACTCTACAAAAGTGATCTTTTTTTAATTATTTGATAACTCTTTTAATTTTGTTTCTTCTTTTTTTCCTTGTGGGTTCCACTGCTTATAAATAGTCTCTCTGTTTTCTCTCTTGCAAGTCATTCTCTTCTTTCTACGCCTCACATTCCTCCTCCTCCTTCTACACAAATCTCTTATGCATTTACCATCCCCAAAAGAACTACTTACTTCAAAATCCATGCCCTCCTCATTTGCTATGGGAGGTACAATTCTAGCCAAAGCTTGTTTTTAACCTTTTAAGTTTTCTTGGTCTCAAATCCTGCTCACTATTGAGTATTTCTTGATATATTTTCTTAAAAGTGGATTTGAGTTTTAGGTTATGGAAATGTTTGATCTTGTGTTTCAATCCTGCGTTTAAGGCATAGTATGCATCAAGATAGTGCTTGTGAATTAATTGTGTAGCTGCTTTGTAATTTGTAGCATACTCGCATCCTATAAACTTTTGCTCCCTCTAGATTCAATTTCTTACTATGGTTTCCATAAGTTCTTCATCATTAATTTTGAGATGTCATCATTGCTTCTCATTAATTGATTTGTTAAAAATAATGATGCAGCATATGCTTAATCTGGTTGTTTGACCTCAAAGGGAATCGAGTAATTTATTTTCTTTGACATTCTTTCGCTTTCTCAAGATTGTAGGTGTTGGATTTAAATCTAGAGCGGAGGCTAAAGGATGCCTCTTGTACCTAAAAGTAGGCTATAGTCATGAGGTGGAGCTGATTGTTCCTCCTGCAGTGAGTGTCTTTTGATTTAAGTACAGATGGGGTCTGTTGTACCTGAATTAACGACAATGTGGTCTAATGTTCAGCTGCCTGCATGTGGCGGAGATGGAGGGCTTGTTGGGGAGCTCACCAGTGATCCCAATGCCTGTGCGAGCAAAAGTGTAGAAGACGATGGGATTGGCATTATAGATTAAAAAAAAAAAAGACAACGGGTTTGGAGAAGAAGAAGAAGGAGCGAAAGGCGTAGAAAGGAGAGAATGGCCTGCAAGAGATTAAAAAAAAAAAAAAAGAGAGAGACAATTACAAGAGCGGGAGGCGTCAAAAGGGCATGGAAAGAAAGAAATAGGAACCAAAGTGAGACCGGCGTGGGAAAAAAGAAGTAACAAAATAAAAAGAGTCAATCAAATAATAAAAGAAAAAGTATCACTTTTGTAGAATTATATAATAAATAGTGGGCCCCACAAAGGATAATATGATTAAAACACCAAAAAAATAAAAATGGAGTGTTTAAACTAAAAGAGTGGTTCGACCTAAAAAAAAAAAACTAAAGGAGTGGAAAATGTGCGAACCTTTATATTTTACATTTTCCTCTCAGATTTAGAAATGGAGATACACATACATCTCTAGTCTTTTAAAACATAATACATAAGCAAATCTATGATTCTATATTCAATACACATATGTTCATAAAATCCAAACATTGCACTGTAAACAAAAGGCTAAAGGATTAAACTCTCCCATTCCATATCTGATACCTACACAGTGCCTCAGCCAGAATGCATTGATTCAATGTGATAAAATTCCACTGGAGGGAAAAAAAAAAGTTCAATTCTAGGGTACATACAGAAAAATGGAAGCGGAGGTCAGGACAAACAGAGTTCTCATCATATCTATTAAAGCCAAGGGTTAAAAACATAGGTCAGTAGGAAACTATTTGGTGCAACATGCATCCATTAGATGTCCGTTCTCTACTCATGAGTTCGATCTTTTTCATGACCGATAATACCTCAAAAAGATAACGGGAGTGTCGGGAGAAGCGGAACATAAATACGAGGCATTACCCAGAACTGCCATTAACTTCTGTCGAAACTCTGCGGTAAACTCTTTTTTTGCTACATTGAAAAGCATGCCATTTACTTTCGAAGCCAAGACAGCCGCCCCGATCTGGGTTACCAGCCCAGGCAAAAACAAGACAGGTTCGGAGCAAGCCTTCAATGAACTGCAGCTTATCTTTCATCAGCATTTTCATGCTCAGCCTGAAAATCAAAATAATTGGTTTCAGACACTAATATTGGCATGAGACCTTTTTTAGATCGGACACCACATAATAAGAAGCAAAAAGCGCAGACTTAATAATCAGCTTTTACAATTCTCAATATCATCAGTAGTAGTAGTAGTAGTATAAAACGTAGAAGCATGCACCTCTTGATAGCCTAAGTAACTACAGGCTAATCAAAGTTCCCATGAACGGTAAATATACTGCACCATAAACTATCAAAGCAAATTTTGGCCAGAGCAGGAGTAAGCACCATCCCTTGCATCCTTCACTAGACATCAGCATAGAGAGAGTTACTTATCCAATCACATGCGTATGGCATGATCCTATCAAGACAGCCTCCAAGGAGTGAGTTGAATTACCTTTCCTACTTTTCTCCTCAGGATAGGGGATGTCATCAGAATACTTGGAATCTTAACCTAAAAAGCTTTCATTTCTGCTAAAGAAGACAATAACACCCATGAAAAGAACGAACACTCAACCGCAATCATGATGTATAGGACTTTGATGAGAAAATACTGGAAGACGATGTAGGTTGGTTATGGCAACGATGCCACTCAAAAACATTAGAGACTAGCTAACACTATTGCACAAAGTGATTTCCATGTATACAAGAAAGCTGAAATATAAATTTGTCACTACTGATAGAAAATTCTCATTCGTTGGCAACTGAACTTAAATTTGTCACGACTAATGCAAAATACATGCTTATTATGATCAAAGGTTGTATGGACAGCAGATTTAACAATTCAAAAGGATGCTCTCAACTCAACAAGAACTTGAGCGCTTTTCTTGAGCTTAGAACCAGCATCAACTTTCTCAAACTTTCTTAAAGCCAAGGGGGATTCTTTCCTTCCCCTCTTCCGATCAGCTTCTGCATCATCATCTCCATCTTCGTCACTGCCTTCATCTGTACCAAAAATATAATTAGTTCCAGTACTTGGATACAGGATAAATCCTCTCGGAACTTCTCATCTCACATGATTTTTGAGGGAATGAAGTAAAGCAAAACGTAAATGCAGCAAGACACCATAAAGGACGGGAAAAAAGGTTACAGCTCTTGATAAAAATGATCACATGAACATTCAAATACTAGGTGAACACGTTTTATTTAGGTATAGAAAGAACCTTCGCCATTGTCACCAAGTGCACGAACTCTATTTATAGCAAGACCACCAAAATCTTCAATATCATCTTCTAGCTCTTCCTCAAGTTCATCGCAACCTTCCACATACTCTATCTCAGGTTCCTGCTCATTCCAGAAATATCAAATTGTGTAATCATCAAATCATAAACTCTAGCAAGAAGCAAATCTTCTACACATTTCACTCAGAAATACTGTTTTAACGGGGCCATAAGTACCTTCTCAAACAACAAAAGTAACACTTGTCCCTAGAAAAAATAGAATTCCTCCTCTTCATTTTCATTGGCAGCCTGCAATGAATCCATCTCAAGGACTTTTTCATACTTTTTGACAGGGTAACTGTAGATATCACCATACTCTCCTTTCCTTAGGCGTTCTAATAGCTTTTTTTAAATACTCTGCAGCAAAGTCATCAATAATTAAAAATCTTGGGTGACATGATGGGTGAAGCACTTCCATGGTTACAAAGGTGAACCCAACCAATCTTTTCCAAAACTGCCGCCTTTTCTGCTTTTTCCTCTCTTCTAGCCTCTCTCTTCTTTTCTTTCCTCGGTGTCGTCATAATCTTTTCCCTATTAGGAAAGACAGGCACGTTGAAGCATAAAGCTGAAACAGAGGAGATGCCCCAAAAGACCAGTCCAAACAGGGAGAGCGATGTCGACTGCATGTTCTTGAAGGGGGTTTCACAGATCCAAATGCAACGACCTTGTGAATTGTGATATTAAGCATAAGGCAACACATAAGATGACGGAAATCTTGGAGAAAACCGAAATAGACATAAGAGAGCTATGGAGAAACCTTAGTAATAGAGAATCCCGAAATTTTTTATGTTAAAGATAATATTGTTTGATAAAGAGATTTGTCGTATTACTAGATATGGCACCAAAATGTTCACTTGAATAAATAGTTCTTTTTGGTTCACATCTGAGCCAACAACATTAAGAATCAAAAGTCAAGAGCAACAATAAATTATAAATGACACACAACTATAATCACCATATTACCAATTAAATTGAGAATTGCCATCAAATAGCCTTGCAGAAGATTATCATAAAAACACATCCTGCGATAGAAACAATCAATTAGTGATCAGCCCTAGAAGTTGCGTAGACTTCCTTCAATGGTCAATTAAAAAGAATGCAGAAGAACAGAGAGCGCTAACTCTCATAAAGATCTCGTTGTCATTGGACGATGTCATTGACTTTAGACCCGTCTGTCATTTAACGATCAGCCCAAAAATTAATTATGTAGACTTTACCTTACGTTAGCTACGCATCAAAAAATTGTGAGACCTAAATTTCAATACAAATTCTACCCTATGATTGATTTTATCCATTCCATTATCAATCAATTCAAATAGTCATTGATTAATCTCATATAACGTCCAGCCAATCATAAAAAGGAACTTTCTCACTAAATTAGAAATCCACAAGTTGAGAAAAATTAATCCACTGAACAAAAAGAAATCAAAATAATGCTAAAACTCGGAAAATTGAAGGATTGCTTTTTCTAATCAATATTACTAGTCCTCAATGATCTTAGACTTCATGTGACTTAGACAAATCTATTGGTCAGCCTCCACTCTTAATTAATTTAGGATGCGTTTATCTGAGGGAAAGTATTTTTTCGGAATTAGTTTTCCGGACTTTCACTTATTTAGTCCGCTGAAAATTATTAATCAACCGAAAAAACTTTGTAATCAAGGAAAATATTCATGAATAAAATTAAGAAAGTAAATTCCTAAAGCTAAGAAAGGGTAAACACTCTCCGAAATTGCTTCTCCGAAATTTTTTAAAATTTCATTTTTCCATTTCTATTTTTTTTATTTTCTTTTTTCCCTTCTTCCTCCACCTTCCCTCCTCCGCCGCAAACCCTAGCTGCTCCCCCTCCCCTCTCTCCTTCTTCTTTGTCCCCTCGTCCTTCTCCTCTTCTCCCTCCCCTTCGCCACCGCCTCCAACCCTACCTCTTCCCCTGCTTCCATTGGCTTGGCTCTCTCCTCTTCCTCTTCATTGGTGTCCTCTACTCCTTCATTATCCTATGGATTCGGCTCCATGTTTCAAATTGGTCAGGGTTCTTTTACCTTGGAAAATCATAGAGTTACCTCATGGGGAGTCGCTGATGCTCCTCCGTACGCCATCATCTGCTGCATCCGAAGAATCCTCGCCCTTCAAAATGGTTCAGACTGCTGCCAGCTTTTATCCGCCGTTCGCATCGAGTTCCCCTTCACCATTGTTTGCCTCGTCGGGGAGCTATGCTGCTTCTCTATTTGTACGCCTGCACCTTCTTCTAGTGCGAGCGTAGGTTCATCCTCGTTTCAGACGCCTGTGCCTGTGCCTCGGGCGAAGTCAAGCTTGCTGTCCTATGCCTGTGCTTCGAGCTAGGCCGAGCTTCGGTGGATGGAGTTGGCGCAGAGGGAGGCGAGGTCGTTGGAGATGGCGGCGGCAGCGGCGGCGAAGAGGTAGTGGTGGGTGAGGTGGAGAGGCGGGTGGGAGAGAGAAGGAAAAAAAAAAAATGGAAAAAGAAAGAAAGAAAAGAATAAAATAAAATAAAACAATTATTTAAAAAAATTCCAAATGAAATTTAAACATCTAAAAAGGTTTTTTGGTTCTGTTCGCTTCTTTTTCTTCCCACGGTCTGTTCCCTCTTTCTCAAGATTTTGATTCCGTCTCAACTCTCAGCTAACATAGTTTTGTCTTTCTCTTCAATTTTGTTTTTGTCAAAATCTTTTTCTCCAGTTTGATGATAGGGAGGAGCACTGCACTCTCCATCTTCTAGTCTACCAGCTTTTGCCATTCTAATAAATTCACTATTTGCCAATTTGCATGACAGCTCTTATTTTGAAGCAATATTCTTGATAAAATTAAATACGGAAGAAGATTGAAAAAAAAAAAAAAAAAAAATCTTGATAAGCACATGCCTCTCATGTCCTCCTGATAAAACTTAAAAAAAAAAAAAAAAAAAAAAAAAAAAAAAAAACGAAGATAAAGAAAGCTGAGGTCTCTCGTTCAAGACTAGGAAAACTGTATTGCGAAAATGATTTGTGATCTCAAAATGCTAATTTTAGCGCTTTTTATAGTGAGAGGGAATTTATATTATTAAATAAAAATTATTTTATTTTTCCTTTTAAAACAAATTGATTTTTTTATTTATTATTTTTGTATTTATTTTTTCCTTTTTTTTTTTTTCGTGTGCTGGCCACAAAGGCTTCACCCTCGGCTGACAAGGCCGTGAAGGCCCTAGGCAAGGCCACCTCACTCGTGGTCAGCAATTTTGCGATGGCCTCGCCCGCAATTAGCAAAGTTGCAATAGCTTTGCCCAAGGCCATGGCAGCCTTGTTGACCATGGGCAAGGACACGAAGGCCCTTACCAAATCTGGGTGAGGCCACCTTGCCCTCGGCCAATGGACTTGCGGAGGCCCTTGGCCAGATCTAAGCGAGGCCGATGGTGGATTTTCTACCAAGATAAATTGTCAATAGCGTTTAATTGTTGATTTTTCAAAATTATTCCATGATTAATTAATAAAATTAAATAATTACAAAATAAAATTGAAGGATTGAATGGATTTTCTAGTAACTTGAGATGCGATGTCCCGTCATGGTGTTATGTGCTAATCAAAGTGAGGACACTGACAACGAACAAATATCTCGTTTACAATTATTTCATGGTTAATTAATGAAATCAAATATAAAATTTGAAGGATTGGATGGAATTCTTACTAATTTAACGTGTGATGTCGCTGTTGTGACCTTACGAGGATCATGCGCATAATCCATCCAATCATCGGCCCTGATAGAGGAGTGGAGAGGGGTTATCTAGTTAATATTGACTTGTGACTTTTCGCAAATGTTTAAAAGAACATTTCAAAGTTTAAATAATATAGTTAATAATATGCGTTTCTACAAGTCTAAATTTGAATTATTTTTAAAGGATTTAAGAGATTCGTGTTAAATAGAAGCTAAAATATGAGTGCCATAAAATTTATCAAAAGAAATTGGCAGTAAAAAGTAAACGCCATTCCCAACTAATGACGAATAACAAATAAATGAAACCTATTTTGATGTGAAAAAATAATTTTTTTGGCAAATTGATCACTTGAAAATGAAAGTAGATGTTACCCTACACAATTCTCATAGCCCTTATTTAATTATTCATAGAAATATTATACGTCAATGATATATAAGAGAAAAACAAAATGTGTTTCTTAGTTTGGTGAGTTTAGATATATTGACTACTATATCATATGAACTTTTATCTAATTAATGTAAATCATGTCTAAATAATGTTGAGGGAAGTGAGGGGGAATGGAGATTGTGATGATGGAGCTCGATCCCAGAACTCCTTTCGGCCGAACTTGTCACGTATAGATATCGTTGAATAAATAATCACGAAGTGTTTTGGATGACTAAAATTGCAGACATCACTAATTCGTACAACAGACAGGTAGGCTAGCCACACCGAAACAGCAGCAGCAAATGAAACTGAGAGGAGCTCAAGGTACGGACATGGATACATAATTAGCAATCAGGGATCTCGCTTCTCTGGTAGATGCGATGGTCAGCACCACGATGGGCACCGGGAGTTGTCGTTGCTCGTCCTGCTGTCCCACTGCCTGCAGTCACACTCCCCGACATTGAGATGCCCACAACGATAATTAAGTCGGTGAAGCGACGAACGAGAGGATGCTTGTGCCCAAGCGGGATATACAACAAAAGGTAGAAACTCAAGATAATGCAGAGGGCGACGGATCCCAAGACCAAGACCACAATGGCGAGCCAAGCGAGTTTGGTTATGCTCACGTAGACGCCCGCCATGAATGCCAGAGGCATCGCGGCAAGAGTTACCAACAACGGGAGTCTTGATTTCGAAAGGGCATTTTCCACCACGTAGGGATCATTAATCTGTGTCCAGAGGAGGATGACGAGTGCGATGATCGAGCTATACATGGCGATGGAGTTGCAAATCACAAAGACATTGTACATGGCTTTGTGGAGTAATACGGCAATTCCAGCATCTGGGTTAGAACTATTGTATCCTCCGGGAACAGAAAAACCAGATGCGAAAGTCATAGCAGCTACCAGTGCCGCCACTACCATGCGGGTGTTTGCCTCCTCCTTGAGTCTATCCAATTCCGGTGGTTGCATTTCTTTCCCTAGGCTCCGGCTGATCCCCCTACGGATAGCTAATTCACCGCTTCTTGGTGTTCCAGCAGATGCCAAAATTATCCGCGTTATTTTCTGCAAGCAATAAGTCCAAGAATAAACAAAGAAAACAAAAATGATGATTTTGGCGGCTAAATTACAGATCTGGCTGAGAACACACTAATTCACATGCCTCACCAATTTATTTTCTAGGTCTGTCCCCGATGGTGCATCAACTTGCAATGTATGATTACTAGTGACAAAAGCGTGAAAGGCCGTACCTTCCGAAGTGGAGCATCCGTTTCTTTCATGTCCTCCTCTACCACGTCTAGAGCCGTCATGTTTCCGTTATTTAGCAACTTAAGATCAACTCTTCCGTCTCGTGTGAGAAGAAGCAAGATCGAAGGTTGCCAATGCAACGCGGCCAGATGCAGAGGTGTATTCCCATCGAAATTTCTCGCATTTATGAGGTGACCGAATTTGGGACTTTTCAGTATATATTTGACAGTTGAAATGCATCCATACCTCGCTGACACGTGAAGAATGTTTTCTCCTCGCCTAGCTCGAAACTCTACAGGGTCTGGCCATTGCCGAAGTAGCTCCTCGACAATCCTCACGTGATCCATCATGCAAGCGATATGGATAGGAAGATAGCCCTTTTCATCTTGCTCCAAGGCACTTGATGGGATCTTATCAATCAAGAACTTGACTCCATGGAGATAATTTGTGTACGCTGCAAAATGGAGTGGAGTGCCATATCCCTCATCTCTCAGTCGAAATAGCCCCGGCTTCTTTTTCCACATCTCCGTCAGCATATCTAAATCCAACACAAGGAGTTAATCACTGTGGGATGAACGCAAAGTCCTGCAATTATTTAGTAGGGGTTGATCCCGTTCTAGATGATCCAAAGTATCGGGACTTGACACACAATCTTGTCCCTTAGGATTGTAAGCTATCACACCACATGACCACACGCCTCATTAACTAGACTTTGCTCATGAAACTTGATTTTTCCACCACCAATGTAAACCAAAATGAAGAGAAAAAGAGAAGAGTGACCAAGAAGGTCAAAGAATGTGTGAGAGCTTGAAAGTAGGGTTTACCCATTTTCTGGTACGTGACAGCGACATGCGCCGGGGACATGCCGAAAACAGTTGAAATCCTTACTGGGATTCCGAACGTGTCCAAGTCCAAGTTACCTGTTTCGACTGGGTTTGGCGCTTCCAGCAAGATCGCCAAAATATGCGATTCCAAGTTCCCCATTTCGACTGAGTTTGGCGCTTCTAGCAAGAGCTTGAGAACCTCCAAGTCCCCTGTTTCGATTGCTATGCACCACGGAGACTTACTTTCATTGTTTCGATGATACAGCGGATTGGGATCTTTACTTACCAGCCGACGGATCACCTCGTAACGGCGGTTCCTCACGGCCTCGTGCAGAGCGGAGTTGCGACTGCTGTCAGTGTCTCTTGGCTTCGCCCGGGGAAGGAGAAGCTCCACCGCACCGGTTTTCCCGGCTCTAGCTGCAATATGCAGCGGCGTCTCTCCACTGGAGTTCGCCAGGGAGATCAAGTGGTCAGGGACGAAATCGATGACTGCTCTGACCATATCATCACTCTCTGTTTTCCATTTATGTCAGGTTGCAAGCTTATTAAAATGTGCAGAACAAAAAGCAAAGTCTTATGGTCACACCATTGTTAATTACCTGCCGCAGCGTGAAGCAGTGTATTCTTGGATGGGCTGCATTGCCCGAGAACGATGGGCAACGACACTCTTTTCTTTGCGCAATGATCCTCCAGGGCGTCGATGAAGTTGTCGACATCCCCTCCCTTCGCAGCCGAGTATAGCAGAGGATCCATAATCTGGCCGGTTCGTGCAGGATCATGCCCTTGCTGGCTCGGGTTGGCCCCGATCAACGCTTCCAGTCTCTGCCTTCTCTTCTCCCAAATCTCCTGGTCATCCATAGACAGCTGCACATCCATCTCTGCGTGTGCGACGTGATCTGTGACTTTGATAATTGCCCTGGGACCCTAACGATCAAACTCAGTAGAGTTATAGCAAAGCACACTTCCTCGTCAAAGTTCTAAATATTTTAATTACAAATTTGATGTATTTTAGAAAGTCTTTAGATATTTAAAGTCGAACAAAAGTTAAATTCCATGGCAACAAATTGAGAAAAGTGATAAGACCAGACTTCCTTTACCCAAAGAATCGATTGCCTCAGAAGACTACATAAAGGAAAAGCTTAAAGCAGTGGTCCGTGCATTGTTGCTTCTTTGTCCTCTTTAGTCCTTTACGCATCACCTTCAGTTAAGCCACCGTGTGGGGAAAAGTCGTTACCCGACTTTAGTAAGGACTTGCTCGCTTAGAATTATGTCTTCATAAAAAATATATATTCTTCTACTTATTCGTTAAATGTAAAATATTATCTAAATCCTAAAAACTATACAAGAAATACATTTGAATCTACACCTCTCAATCATTGTATACCATGGAAATTTCAAGTGCTCTGAATTTTAAAAGAAAAAGGCCAAAATTACGCACATTCCAATATTAATTTGGTAAAACATAAAAAAGTAAAAGTTTATTCAGACACATTCTGAATCTAAATCACTAAAAATAGTAGGTCTCCATGATTCGCATCAAATCTTGAGGTTTAGATTTATCTTAATTAGATTTATTTTAATTATTTTATTAATGGACAATTTCTAAGGGATCATACCTAAATATATAATCCCAATGATGTTGTAACTGTAGCTTTGTGGGAAGGGAGCATTAAGCATAATTGCATTTAAGAAAAGTTGAGACTGGTTCCTCTAAGAATCTTACTTTTCTCTTTCAAGTGGAGTATTCTTGCATTTAACTGTATCTTCTTCTTTTTTCGCTCTCTTTCTTACGTCCCATCTCAGCGCAGCGGTAATGGACTTTGAGCCTAACACCATATGAAAATGACTTGGTTTGCAATCTTGTGGCAAGCTCCAAGAACGAGTGTTTAAGGTGATGATGCCATGCCACGTAGGTCTCGACTTACGAATCACTTTACAAACTTTCTCTCATTCAATGCGAAACTTCTAATATTATAAGATACCTTATTTAAGCATTTATAGCATACAAGAATGGAATGTCCATTCAAGGTTTAGTTCCAATTCTTATGTTTGGAGGAAGATCAGAAGAAGGAATGCTTGAATAAGAAACTTAAAACTAAGAAAATTCATAGTTAATATTAAATAATTGTGCATAACTAAATTATTAATTTAAAAAATAATTATTAATAGATATTGTGAATATTAAAATAATTATTATTATAAATATTGCATTAAATAATAATTTTTGAAATACTATACTTATATCATTTGTGCATATCACTGGCTATTTCTTTATATTAATCTGTCTTAAAAATATGTCAGATGAAAGTATCTAAAGATTTTGATAAATAATCAAAAAGCAATTTGACATTTTTTTTTCAAATTCCCATCCCGTTCTATTCCAGAATTTTTGTCTTACAGTCAAACAAAAGAACCCTTATTCCGTTTCACTCAGGAATAAACATCTCCATTCTAATCGATAGCATTCTAATTCCATTCTTTTTTTCCACCCCATTTCCTCCATCCTTTTCATTCGGTTGTATAAAACGTAATTACGGCATCTTCAGTCGGCCCAAATCCCAAAATTAGCATTCTAGAGACAAGCCAGCAGTGGCGCACCAGAAATTCGTATTCGCCAAACCGAGAATGTGGTAGGACGATTTGGATGACAAAAAATTGCAGACACTATCGACTAGCCAAACCAAACAAGCACTAAGCTAATGACCTGGTAAATGATAAGCAAGATGATCATAGATTCCAAGAGGAGATCAGATGCGACCCTGCAGACTAATCATCTGTTCAGGTGGAGACGGATATTATCGTCCCGCCAGACACCTGAAGATGTGTTTGCTTGCCCGGGTACCGCGCTCCCAGCAGCCACACTCCCCAATATCAAAATACCAGCGACAATAATTAAGTCGGCGAAACGACGAACGAGAGGATTAGCATACGCAAGCGGGACATACAACATGAGATGAGACCCTCAAGATAATGAGGATGGCAACGGTTGCCATGACCAAAATGACAATGGCAAGCCGAGCAAGTTTAGTCGCGGTCACATAGACGCCTGCTGTGAATGCCACCAACATTGCCGCAAGGGGCATCGGCAACAGGAGGCTTGCTTTGAGCAGTGCCTTTCGCTCTTCGTAGAAATCATTTATCTGAGACCGCGGGGGAATCACAACTGCGGTGATGGGGCTGTATCGATGGTATTGCCGATCACAAAGACGTTGAGCACTCTGGCGAGCCCGGCATCCAGTTTAGAGTTATTGTATCCTCCAGGAACAGCGAAACCAGAAGCAGAAGTCATGGTGGCCACGAGGGCAGTCGCGGCCATGTGGGTATTCGCCTCGTCCTTGAGTGTGTCCAGTTCTGGCGATTCCATTTCTTTCGCCTGTCTCCAACCAAATGGCTCGCAAATAGCTAATTGTCCGCTCCTCGATTTTCCAACAGATGCCAAAACTATGTGCATCAACCTCTGCAAGTAGCGAACGAGTAAAGAAGGAAAATGTCATGGCCTTAAGCTTTCAGCAAGTAAACTATAGACCTTAGAGAGATGTAAACAGATAGTCTATCATGCTGTGACCTTTTCAATTTAGTTTTGTTCTAATTCCATTGCAGGGAAAATTTGTAGGACATGAATAGGAAGATAGCCGTCTCTGTCGTGCTCGAAGGCGCTCACAGGGAATTTCTCAATCAGGAATTTGACTTCATCGAGATAATTAGTGTACACTACCAAATGCAGCCGAGTACCATTGTTGTGACCCTACTCGACGCGATCAGGGAAAGATGGATTGAGAGATAATGTCCAAAAGACCTGCCGATGACTCTCGATTAGCAATGAGCTCTCTCAAGCTTTACCTTGTGCAAAATTTGGTTTACTTTAAGTTTAGATTTAGCCTATGAATATCCTATGTAAATTGAAGTCGTCACTAGTTTTTTGGGATCTATAAAATTCAAATAAGACATGAGAAATTGCCTCATTTCCCATGTGTTGACACCTAAATTTTGACCAGTCATTTAGTATTTAGTTGCATAAAAAAATTAATAAAATTACATTTCATGTAATTGCATTTGCATCAGTACTAAAAAGGCAACAAGACGCAATGGCCCATTGTTGATAATATCCACAAAAGGATGATCTCTCTCTCCACCAGTCTGAACACGCAATAGAGAGAGTCAAAGGAAGGAAGAGGTCCTCGCACGTCCATGGTCTCACCCTCATTAATGCATGCACACGCATGCACAAATTCGGCAGACGTGCGGACTCAAGAGAAAGCCTCAAAAAAGCAAAAGGAACTCATGATATATTATATCATATGCTCCCTCAAGTGTGGGTTGTTAGCTCCGGTGAAGCAACGAGAAATTTGCTGAAGCAAGTAACAAGTAAGAAAAGTCAAAAGTTGCAGGGAGGGGGACAAGTAGCCGCATAAGAGGCCGCAGGCACGAAGAAGAAAAAAGAGTCCATGAACGTCCATTTTCTCCCCTCATTAATGCCTGCACATGCATGCACAAAAATTCTGCGGACGTGAGGAGCCTCGAAGGAACAAAAGGCAGCCCATAATGTATTATAATATAATCTCTCAAGGGTGGGTCGTTAATTTTAGTGAAGTAGCGGAAAGTGTGTTTAAGAAAGAAGCAAGTAACAAGCAAAGAAAAGTCAACAGTTGTGGCTAAATTAATGAGTGTCAGGCGGTGGTGGCCACCACATTTGAAAAAGAACCGAACAGTAAGGAAAAGTTACGGCTGCCTCCTGTTCACCTGTTCACATTAAAGTCAGTTGTTGCCTATAAATAAGCAAGGATCCTCGGCTTAAGGGGGAGCGGAAGGTTTGTGAGAGCTATCAAAAAAAGAGAGACCGTAGAGAGACACACGAGTTGAGAGAAACGAGGAGATAAAAAATAGTCTGTCAGAGAGAAAAGAGGGGGAGAGGAGAGCTGAAAAAAATATTAATTGTGAGGGGGCTTCCACTTCGGACAAGAAAAAAAGAAGTCAGGGGGAGGGTATTAAAAAAGAGACTGAACGTGAGTGGAGAGAGAGAAAAAAATAAAAAATAAAAAAGAGAAAGTGGTCTTCTTCCTTGTTGAGCCGCTCGACGCACAGCACCTCCGAAGCTGCAGCAACCCGCCGTTCCTCCGCACCCGACCGCCCGTCGCCGCACCTCCGTCCGCCCATCACCGCGCCACCATTGCTGCCGTAGCCCAAATCTAAGCCGACCCCGACGCCTACACGCGCAGCCATGCCACCGCTCGCTCGTCACGGTTCCTGCCGCCGTTGCTGCCCGTGTCCCGCACCGGCAACGCCGTTTGCCTGCACTGCCCTGACGTTAAGTTCCAGCCCTACAAGCCATCCTCGGAGCCCCGGCGACCCTGTGGCAGCCTCAACGTTCCCATACGCCCAAGCTGCCATTCCCGTCCTGTTTCGGCCGAAGCCCTGACCAGTGCCGACGGCCAATCTCCCCTGCACACGACTCCGGCCTGCTGCTGTTCCAACCAACGCCGCAGCAGCTCGCCATCGTCCTCCTGCAACCAGCAGCCGCCTCGGCTCGTTGCTACCACCGCAGCAACCAGCGCAGCAGACCGCCAGAACGACGTCTCTGCTGCTGCCCGCGTCGCTGCATCTCTAGGCCGGTCGCACCTCCTCAGTCGCGAGCCCGCGCCGCCGTCCTCGGGCTCCGGACGTCGCTGTCCGCCACCGTTGCAGTCTCGCGCACCCCGCGCCGCCGCACGCCGCCGCCTCCGTCTGCCCACTCTCGCCCGAAGCCCTCGCTCGCGCAACTCCTTTCGCGCCCCGTTTTCCCGTTCCTTAGGTAGTTCAGTTTTTTATTTTATTTTATTTTTCATTTATCTTATTTTATTTTCTTTTCTTTTTAAATTGTAATATGGGATGTCAATATTCATTTCACAAATCGTGTAGACATTATCCACGGATTTTGTCCGAAATTATTATAATTATTAATTTGATCCTTAAAACGCGGATCATTTTTTTTTTAATTATATTAATTCTATGGGCATTTTGATAGTATTTCAATGGTTAAATCATTATAATTATTAATTTGATCCGTAAGACCTCGGATCAAATTTTTAATTATTTTGAGTTTTCTTACATGTTTGATGATTAGGGATAAAGTAATCGATAATTTAATCCGTAAGACGATGGATTATTTTTTCGATTATTTTAATTCTTAATTTGATGAATATCTTGATAGTTAGATGTAATGTTTGCTTGTTTAAAAAAAAAAAAAAAAAAAAAAAAAAAAAAAAAATCAAATATTGCATTGGTATATGTTGGTTTCATAAAGTAGGGTTGCATTTTTAGATTGCATGTTTAAATAAGTTTTGAAATAGATTAGGATTGATTTTAAGTTTTTTTAGATAAAGGCTTAGATAATCTTTGCACATTTTAATGATTTCATTTTCCAAAAAAAAAAAATAACAATAATAATAATAATAATAATAATAATAATAATAATTTTCTAAGATAGGATAGGGTTTAAGTCAAATTAATCCCTAAAATAAATTAGAAAATTATTCATTTTTAGGATTTTTATTAATTTCGAATTTCAATAAAAAGTACAAAAAATATTAGATGCATTTTAATTAATTTGCATAATAGGTTCATTTCATTAGAATTTGATTATTAGTAAAATTAGGTCATGTAGTTAAAATGCATCTTTTATCAAAACAATTCTAATTTCAAGAAATCCCAAAAAATATAATAATTATTTGCATGATGTGTTTTTGTTTGAATGTTTAATAATGGATGAGCATCCGTGTAGCCACCATATCTCGCATGATAGTAATTTAGTTTAAAATAAATCTTAGCTACCTACAAAATTTTTTTTGAAATAAAAGAGAAAATGTACCGAAATGGCGTTAAAGAAATCTAGCATAATCAAATCCCCGAACTCATTTAATCTCTGGTTCGTAGAAATGAAGTAATTCTCCCATTACTTTACTTGTATATTAAGAACTTAAATCCTAAGTTGCGAATTGATATGGGCTTGGGAGAGCTCGAGCTAAGTTTAAGCTTAGCAATCCATTAACCTAAACTTTAGGTGGTGCACCCGGAATTTTTAGGTCACGACACTATAAAACCGAAGGTCTTTTAGGATCGAGAACTTGCCTATACTAATTATTTTTATTAGTGTCCTTTTGGTATATCTAACTTAATTGGAACGCTCATCTAAGTAATCACACCGTCTTTGTTACCAATTATAATTCCTAGAGGTGATTCGCGCCACTAAGTGTTTATGCAATATGTGTTTATGTGATTGTTTCTTGGGACTTATTATGGTTCTAAAGTTTATCCTAATCATTCTAAAAATAAAATAGTAGAAATGCGGGAATTAAACAATCAAGCATTAAAAGGCATAAAGTAGAGTACGAGAAAGGATATCTAAAACCCCAAATTGATATGTTTGTGACAAATTTATTCTAAACTAATTTTTTGATCATAAAAATCCCAAATTATTATATTTATGACAAATTTATTCTCTGTTGATTTATATTAAATTGGATTCGAAAAACGACAAACTAACAAATGAAAGGTAAAAATCCAAATTGGTACACTATTAACTATCACATATCATTCAACTCAATTATTTGATGATAAAATTTAGTGGAAACTAAACGAGAGTAAATTTGTAACAGGGGCGTAAGATTAGAGTATTTTGTTATCAAAAAAATTAGTTTATGGTAAATTTGTTATAAGTTTGCCAATTTGAGGTTATTTATTGTATTAAACCTTTATTCTAAATCCTGTGAGATGATCATCATGAGCTTTGACACAATGCCACAAAGAATATACACGAATTTATTCTTGAGCCCCGGACATGATCCTCATGAACTTGATGCTAGAGCACCTTGTGCTTGTTCATCGATGTCAAAGAGAGCTTCTTAAAGGCTCAAATTTGGCCAAGAAAAGTATCAAAAAGATTTTTATATCTATCACAATGATATCAATTCAGTCTTCCGACTTATGTCGATAATTTTTAATAATCTAAAAACAATTACAGTTTTTAACATTTATATTTTATTCCCAAAGGCCCTAGGCGAGACCCTCACTAGCAGCTAGGCCCTCGCGGACCAAAATGAAAGGTAATAAAATAAAATAAAATAAAAAGAAGAGAAAGGAATTGCAAAAAATAATAATAAAAGAAAGAATAAAAAATATAAAGGGAAAATTTCAAATAAGGACCTACAATACCATCATTTTCTCAAAAGAGGACTCGAAATGAAGTTTGTCTCAAATAAGGGCCCAAAGTACCTTCATTTTCTCAAAAGAGGACTTGGAGTGGAGTCTGTTTCAAATAAAAACCCAAAGTGATGATTTAGTCTCAAAGAAGGACATCATTTGCCGGTTGGTGAATAAATGCATCTCCGATACATATTTCGATAGCCCGATCGGGGATATTTTTGTCCAATTTTTTTAAATTTTTTTAATTTTCGATTGTCGTGTTCTTTATAATTATTATTATTTTGGGTCAATGGTGGCACTCGTTTATCATCTTCTTCATCCCCTGTTCGTCTTCTTCTCAAAAACATCGAACTTGGGAAGGGCCAGCAAGCGCTGGCCGTTGGTGAGGGTCAGCGAGGGTTGAACGTCCATCGCTGGCGGTAGGCGAGGGCCACTAAGCCCTCGTCGCCCATGGGCGAGGGCTTGTAGGCCGACCCTTGCTAAATCTAGCAAGGGTGGCCTCGGTTGCGACTGGCGAGGGCCGTCAAGCCCTCATTGGCTGCGGGTGAGGGCTTGTAGGCCCTTGTTGGCCCTTATCAATGGCTAGTGAGATGGGCGAGCCCTTGCCCAGGGACGGCGAGGGGTGACCTTGATGATGGTCGTGAGGGGCGACCTCCCCCACCTCCGCCCGCTACTCCACCGACAACCTCATCTTTTGCCAGATTACGACTGGGATGCCCGCATCGCTTTCTTCATCCCTTCCTCCCTCCACCACTCCCAAATCGATGACTTCTTCAGCTACCCATTTTGCCCTCGAGGAGCTTTTCGTAGGGCCTCAATTTGGACAGCCCCCCTCCCTCATGGCCAGCGAGGGCTCGATGGCCCTCGCTTGCTACCGGCAATGGGCGTTGAGCCCTCGCTGGCGCTCGTTGGCCTTTCCCCAAGTCCAATGTTCTTGATCTGGGCAAGAAGAAGTGAACAAGGGATGAAGAAGACGATGAATTGGGCAACCAAAAATGAAAAAATAAAAAATAAAAAATGGATGAAAATACCATAATCAGGCCACCAGAGTATACATCAAAGATGCATCTATTCACCGGCCGGCGAGTGAGGTTCTTCTTGGAGACTAGATGACTACTTTGGGTCTTTCTTTGAAACAAACTTCACTTCCGTCCTCTTTTGAGAAATGGATGGCACTTTGGGTCTTTATTTGAGATAAACTTCACTTCAGTCTTCTTTTGAGAAAAGGATGGCACTTTGGGTCCTTATTTGAGACAAACTTCACTTCAGGTCCTCTTTTAAGAAAATGATGACACTTTGGATCCTTATTAAACATTATGGAAAAAAATCCCCATAAGCGATTTTCGTCTTAAATTGACCGGATTTCCATGCTAAATTGACCGGATGTAATGAATTAGTATGAAAAAAATTTAGAACTAAATTAAGCCAATTGATAATTTACGTACTAAGTACAAATACAATAGGTTTAAAAAAATAGTACTTGATCAATTTTGGCCAAGGCAATGCTCCTTTTGTTGTGCCGCTTTATAATTTCAATTATGTTGCACCTTTTCCTCTCAGATTTAAAATGGAGATCTACATATCAGTTTCAACTCTTTTAAAAAGTAGCAAATTTATGATTCCATATTCAATACCTGTATATGTTCGTAAACTCCAAACATTCAACTGTAAATAAAAGATTAAACAAACCTATGATTCCATATTCAATGCCAATAGAGTGCATATTCAATACCAATAGAGTGCCTCAGCTAGAATGCGTTAATTCAATATAATAAAATTTCACTGGAGAAAAAAAAAATCAAAAATGGGGTACATATAAAAAAAATAAAATAAAAAATTGAAGAGGCCGTCAGGAATAACAGAGTTCTCAACCTATCTATTAAAGCCAAGGGTAAAAATATAGGTCAGTACGAATCTATTGGTGCAACATGCATCCATTGGATGTTGTTCTCTGCCCATGAGTTTTGATCCTTTTCATGATCGATAATACCTCCTGTTGACGCAAGTGTCGAGGAGAACCGGAACATGGATACAATACATTACCCAGAACTGCCATTAATTTCTGTCAAAACTTTTCAGTAACATTTTTTTTTTTTGCTACTCTGGAAAGCATGCCATACTCGAAGCCGAGACAGCTGCCCCCATCTGGGTTACCAGGCCAGACAAAAACATGACGGCTTGGAGCAAGCCCTCAATGAACCGCAGTTTGTCTTTCATCTGCATTTTCATGCTCAACCTGCCAATCAAAAGAACCGGTGATTTGGCATGAGATCCTTTTATAAATCGTACACCACATAATAAGAAGCAAAAAGTGCAAACATAAAAATAATCAGCTTTTACAATTCTCATCATTATAATTATTATTAGTATAATTCGTGAAAATAGCCATTTGGACATGTCGAACAGAAATCTTCAAGAAGAGCAGGAAAAACTAATTGAATTGTACGTGAGCATTTACTGCTCACAGTTGGGGTTAACAATCCTGGACTAACACAGCACAGAGATTCAACACCAGCCTAGGAAAGGAACGAGCCAATTTCCATGATGAACTGAAGAAGCCAATTTCCCATCCAAGTAAATTGACCATATATAGATGGCCAAAGAAAAATCAGAGATAGCCCTCAACCCAAAAACATGGACTATTATTCATTTTCCATTATATGGCACATACTCAACGTCTGACTAATCCTGTAACTAAACCCATCATCAGAGCTAATGAAGACCCTCTTCCCCCCACCCTTTCCCCCTCCCCATCAAAACTCCAAATGGAGAACCACATCCGCAAGGGTCCATGGAACAGGAAAACATCCTAAGACGTGTGAATTGTACCAACACTGGGTGAGATCGAAGAAGACCCCAGCATAAAAAGTAGAACCACGCACTTCTTGATAGCCTAAGTGAAGTAACTACAGCCTAATCAAATTTACCATGAACAGCAAATCTGCTACTGCACTGTAAACTTTTAAAGCAACTTTTGGACAGAACGGTAGTAAGCACCATCCCTTGCATCCTTCACTAGACATCAGCATAGAGAAAAAGTTGCTTAGTTGCTCATCCAATCACATGCATATGGCATGATCCTATCAAGACAGCCTCCAAGAAGTGGGTTGAAATATCTTTCCTACTTTTCTCCTCAGGAAAGAGGATGTCATCAGAATACTTAACCTAAAAAGCTTTCATTTCTGCGAAAGAAGGTAATAACCCCCAAGAAAAGAAGAACACTTGACCACAATCATGATGTATAGGACTTTGATGACAAAATTTCGGAAGACGATGTAGGTTGGTCATGGCACATATGCCACTCAAAAGCATTGGAGACTAGCTAACGCTTCTGCACAAAGTGATTCCCATGGATAAAGTTAAGCTGAACTATATATTTGTCACTACTAATAAAAAATTCTCATTCCTTGGCAACTGAACTTAAATTTGTCACTACTAATACAAAACACATGCTAATTATTAACAAAGTTTATATTGACAGCAGATTTGACAATTCAAAATGACGCTCTCACCTCAACAAGAACCTTAGCTTTTTTCTTCGGCTTAGAACCAGCATCACCTTTCTCAACCTTTCTTAAAGCCAAGGAGGATTCTTTTCTTCCCCTCTTCCGATCAGCTTCTGCATCATCATCTTCATCTTCGTCATCATCTTCATCTGAACCAAAAATATAATTAGCTCCACTGCTTGCATCCAGGATAAGTCCTCTAGGAACTTCTCATCTCACGTGATTTTTAAGAGAATGAAGCAAAGCAAAACATAAATGCAGCAGGACATCATAAAGAACAGGGGAAAAAAAAGAGATGATAGCTCTTGAAAAAAATGATTACATGAATATTAAAACACTAATTGAACACGTTTTATCAAGGTATAAATAGAACGCTCACCATTTTCACCAGTTGCATGAACTCTATTTATAGCAAGACCACCAAAATCTTCAATATCATCTTCTAGTTCTTCCTCAAGTTCATCGTAACCTTCCACATACTCTATCTCAGGTTCCTGCTCATTCCACAAATATCCATTGTGCAATCATCAAATGATAAACTCTAGCAAGAAGCAAAACTTCTGCATATTTCATACAGAAATATTGTTTTAACGGAGCATATGTACCATCTCAAACAACAAATATAACACGTGCTCCTAAAAAAGTAGTATACCTCCTCTTCATCTTCATTGGCAGCCTGCAATGAATCCATCTCAAGGACTTTTTCGTACTCTTTGACAGGGTAATTGTAGATATCACCATAGACTCCTTTCCTTAGGCGTTCTAATAGCTCTTTCTCAATACTCTGCAGCAAAGCCAACAATAATTAAGAATCTTTGGTGATATAATGGCTGAAGCACCTCTATGGTTATAAAGGTGTACCCAACCAACCTTTTCCAAAACTGCCGCCTTTTCTGCTTTTTCCTCCCTTCTAGCCTCTCTCTTCTTTTCTTTCCTCGGTGTCGTCATAATCTTTTCCCTATTAGGAAAGAAAGGCATGTTGAAGTATAAAGCTGAAACAGAGGAGATCCCCAGAGGACCAGTCCAAACAGCAGTAATAGCCATGTCCACTGCATGTTCTTGAATCACAAATGCAAATGCAATGACCTTGTAAATTGTGATCTTACAATCATCATATAAGTATAAGGCGACACATAAGATATGCACTACAGAGAAATTTTGGAGAAAACCAAATCGAAATAACAGAGCTGTAGAGAAAACTTAGTAAGAGAATTGTAGAGAAACCTAGAAACGTTTGACGCTAAAGATAATATTGTTTGACAAAGAGATTCATCATATCACCAAATCTGACACGAAAACATTCACTTGAACAATAGTTCTTTTTGTTCACATCAGAGCCAACAGCATGTAGAGTTAAAAGTCAAGAGCAATGGCAAACTCTAGATGACACAAAACTATAATCACCATATTACAAATTAAATTGAGAAGTGCCATCAAATAGCTACACAGAAGATTAAGAGATTTAATTTATCATAAAAACACATCCTACAATAGAGCAGCTGAATGCAGGAAGGGGTTTGAACCTAGTTTTCAGAGCAAGCTTCCTCATTCGGATGCGCATTTGAGTCATTTTGGTCAACCTTTGCTTGGTCTTATGAACAAGAAACTTCGGCCAATACATCTGCCAACAGATGAGTCGAAGCAATTAGCGAAAGGCCAGAACAAAGCAAAACAATCTGTCACACTGCAAAGCTAAATTGCCAATATACCAAATGCTTATCAATAATCTCAAGGGCCTTCTCGTAATTTCTCGGCAGCTTCACTCTTTCCCACAATTTGTCAGGCATGTGAGCCCTTTCTATTGATTTCATATACAAGTAAAAGACACCTGCATAGTAGACCCAAAGGAGAAGAAGAAGAAGAAGAAGAAGAAGATATACTTGGAGATTAGTTTAAAGTCAAAGCAAAAAGCAATCAATTGCCGAAGCAATCAAAATAACTTTGGAACTAAAAATCTCATGTCAAACCAGTTTGTTGATACCATATACTACTAAGGATTTTGAAAGACATGGAAGAACTTATAAAAAAATCCCTGTCATGAGGACAGTTAAAACACAATACCGTCATGGTCACGGATAGTAGCATAGCGGCTGTTAGCTAGAGGGCAGGAGCTCCTATTACAAATCCCTGTTACGTTGTATTCATTTCGACAAAATATTCCAGTGGTAATCCTGCGAGATCAAATTAGAAGCAACTACAGGTAATTCTTGCTCAAATTGGAAAGGAGAAGTAACGTGATAAGGTGAGATCATTTCGGGTTAATCGAACTCACTTGGCCATATAACTACAATGGTTGTGCCGAATAACTTGCCAGATAACCTCATCGTGCTGCATCTCTGACTAATAATTCGTTCTCCAACCCAATTATTCAGTTGCTTGTATGGCTTTAGATATTTAGCGTTTGAGGTTCTTCAGTATTAACCTCTTAGCACCTCACCTTGTTGTTGGAGGGCAAGAAACCTGCAAGGGCAGACATGCCCTTCTATTAGTAGATCACAACAGCATCCTTGATATAAGGTCGAAATCAAGCTGAGTTGAGTGGACAAAATCAGATAATCAAACTTGACTCGATTCGTATACTCAACTCAAACACGCATACGCGGACAAATGAAGACGAAAGAGAGCATAGGATGATAGCTTAGAAGAATGCAGACGTGCCATCAAGCTGAGTACACAAGTCGGGAAGCTCGAACTCAACTCCACTCATAAACTCAATACTCTCAAGTTCAAATATCACTTTCCGTGCTTGCACTTGACACGAAAATATATTTAACAAGCTTGAATGAACCTGACTCAATCTTTGCAAAACTCATAATTGAGCTCGAACTCAAGCTTGCGCGACTCTCCTTTGCTTATTTTTTATTAGGGGGCGCGCTTCCTCCCGCTTTTTATTAGTAAATCACATTTGCTAACAAAAATATGAAAATTCAGTGAACGAAACGGTATAATCAAATAACAAACGAATCTCCCAAACAACCCAAGTCGAAACAACGAGAATGCACAATTCCCATGCTGAGCATAAACCCAACCAACCAAACAATCAGAATTCGAAACGTTCGAGCACATACACATTGAAAGTCGAAAGCTCAAAACTTCCGGAACGAAGCACGCGCAAGATTACCCAAAAGTTCACAAATACAGAGGAGGACCGGATTTTTCACGCAAAAGAGAGAGAAAAAGACGAACCAAGACGCCGAAACCTCCGCTTCTTCCTTCATATCATGCACACCGAACTACACATACCTTTATCCGGAGAGATGGACCAATGTCTGAACAAACAGAGCCTAATCACGATATACAGAGCCAAAGGGGAAGAAGCAAGAAGACGTACCGAGCTCGACGAATGACACTGCGTTCTCGAAACGAGCAGAAACCCAAGTCTGGAGCTTCTCTCCGACAAAAGAATATCGCCGAGAGGCAGGGAAAAACCGCACCGCTTCGCTTCCTGTCGGCGGCCGAACAAGGCAGAGAGGAAGCGAAGGCAGAGGGAGAGGAAGCGGCGGAGGAGGTGTAGGAGTCAAACGGTGCTCGCGGGCCGGGTTCACCCGGTCCAAGATTATCGGGCCTAGATGGCTTATCGGGCTCAGAGCGATTTGAGCCCGATAGGCTAATCCGGCCCGATCAATGAGATTTCGGCCCACGCAGAAGGCAACCTAATCTAATGATGCCTGTAATTACATTGCGATTAGTTCTAATCTCGGGCCGGCTAAGCAAACGCATTGATTGATTAGCAATGCTTTCGCCAAATTATTTCTTTACCATTTGAATTAGGTTTTTAATTAGCCGGCCTGATCTTGATTGTCGCAAGGCGTGTTTAGATCGTGAAGTGCGAACAATGTTCCGATTAATTACTTGTGAAAATTTGATGGGAACCCTTTCTTCATTGTATTCACATCCATGAGATAAGATCGTTTATGAAAAAAATCAGGCCTCTACCGATGGACGTAGAATAGAATCCTCTAAATTGAGTGCGGCATGAGAACTATTCATTAATAAAAACCTTAGGTCAAGAGGAGAGCGGGAATGTGAAAGTAGCTCAATATGCCATTCTCTTTGCTAATCCCTTAATCATTAAACAACTATGAATAAACAATGGTCTCCAATTAGAAAAACAGATTGAATGCGAAAGCGGCTTAATATGCCATTCTCTTTGTCAATCTCATAACCATTAAACAACTATAAATAAAAATTGGCCTTCAATTAGAAAATCATATTACACTTTATGCAGACCAATACGACATCGGACACAAATCTCATATGACCAAATCCGAAGTATGTCTAGCTGGATCTGCATGATCCGTGGCCTGTCCTTATTGGCGCAGCAAAGACATGAATTTTTTCTCTTCTCATGTACATATGTGTGTAATGCTCACAAGGATCAAATCCCAAACTCGATACTATCCAACCCAAAAAAAATTCAAGTTTTCACCAATTGTGTGCATATTAGAATCCTATAAATAGAATGCTATGTCAAAACTATTCAACAATATAACCCTTAGGTCGAGATGGGAAGGCAAATGTGAAAGCGGCTTGATATGCCATTCTCTTTGTTAATCTCATAATCGTTAAACAACTTTTAATAAACAATAGTCTCCAATTAGAAAATCAGATTACGCTTTATGTGGACTAATACAACATCGTACACAAATCCCAAATGATCAAATCTGAAGTATGTCTAGTTGAATCGGTATGATCCGTGGCTTATCATTAGCGTCACAACAAAGACACAAATGTTCTTTTCCATCTTGCTCCTCTTTTATGTAAATCTGGTGTGTGATACTCTCGAGGATCAACCCCCGAATCTAGTACCCTCAAACCCCACCGCCCCAATCCCTTTACCGGTAGGATCGCATGCCTGTTGGCACAAAGACGCGAATCAATTGATTTTCGAAATCATCCATAGGAACAGTAGCGCCTGCTCGTGCTCACGTGTGGTCTTATGAAAATGCTTCGTATGCATCCTTTTCCACCAACTTCTTACCTGTAAATTGTGATCTGTGAATGTACCTAAGACCGGGTGAAACTCTCCCTTCTTTTTGCCGGCCCTTAATTAATTTCTGAGTGAACAACTTAGATTCCTCTTTTCTTTTGCTCGTATAATTTGCAATAATGCGTGCCGGCTATTCCATCAAGTCACAAACCTCATCTTTCCTTTAGGTGTGAACAGCTTATATGCGTGTCGTCGGCAAATTAATTAAACCGCCACATCTCAGTCGAAGCAAAGCCGGCCATTTTTTTGACCGTGGCTTCTTTCGGGCGGACGCTATATAAAGCACCTTCTCGTTGTACAAGTTACTAAGCACCAAAACCCTAAAAACATGGATGTTCGATCTTCACCTCGGAGCTGCTGCAAGATGGTCCTTTGCGCATTGGTGGCTCTCGCCATGCTCACGTGCCTCGTCGCGGAGGTGGCTCGGGCACGGCCTCTGGCGATCCCTGATCGGGTTCTGGGAGGTGGGCGTCGGGACTCGAAGCGTGAGCTCGCGGAGAGGATACTGCCCCTGTTGATAAAGCTGCCGAAGGGTTCGTTGGTGCCACCCTCCGGACCGAGCCCCGGCATCAACTGATGATGGCGGGGGTGATGGAGGAGGCGTTGCATCGTTCTCATGCAAAAAGAAAGTCATTTGGTTCTGCTTATAGATACGCACACATATATACAGATTAAAACACAAGTTATTAGCACTTAACCGTTGTGCACGTAGATAAAGGGTGTACATAGACAGTATTATACATGGTGTAAGGTGGTGATTGGTAATATTTTCCTCATTCGTTCCACTCTCTGAGTTGATTGACTATTTTAAAGTGATTGTTGATTCATTTTTTTCACCTTTATTTGTTCGATTTGTTTGTAATCTGCAATTATTTTCCGACATTAAGGCAGTGCCGAGGGGCAAAAAAATCTAATGATCTTGGAATTGTGCATATAGTAGCATTTGAATTTATCAGGCCGATAAAGGGGGCATGTGCCCTTAAGGTCGACCGCGAAGGTTTCACGGAAGTTTGGCTCAGAAGCTAAATAAAAAAGATAAGTAAATAAAACGGATTTTGCTATTGATGTTTACAATGCACATCGCATTTATCTGAATAATGTTGGGTATTTGAATGGACCGCTAAATTGAAAACTATTTATAATTTGCCACATACTTTATAGTAAGCTTATTTAGTATATGAGTCTTACTATCTCCAATAAAAACCCTAATAAAAATCAATAGACGTAATCATGGTGCAAAAAGGATTTGTCTCTTGCATGCGTATGGTTATGTATGTATGTATGTATGTATGTGTAACAACATGACAACTAAGAGATTAGGTTGAGATTTGATGAGGCAAATAGTTGCCATGTGGCAAAATCCAAACCAGCTACGTAAAGTTGCCACGTGGGAGAAAAACACAATACTATTTTGACAATAAGGTAATGCAACGAAAATAAACAGAAAATTAAGTTCAGAAAATTTAAGTACTGAATTTTTAAGTGTTAAAAATGTTAAGTATTGAAAATAAAATTTAAAAAGTTGTTAAAAATTAAAAATAAAAATTCATCCCTCAACAAAAAAAAAAAAAAAAATCTTCATAAGTAGTTTTTTATCGATATATCTAGCAGGATTTTTTATTTATTATATCTAGCAAGATTTATATTTATCATCAATTATTTTCCTGTTGAACAAATTAGGTAAACCCAATCCTGCTTATCAGGTTAAGTGGATTTGTGGAATTAATTGAATATTTTAAATCAATTTTATTTAAAGTTATCAAACAAACTTTGTCTCGTAAAATGCCAAAATTCTCAGTTTTCAATACTTAATTAGGTTATCAAATGAGTCATAGTTTTCTCGAAAATTGAACAGATAAGTTTGAAACATTCCAAGATTCAAGAGACTAGAATAATAATTTACATAGGCGGTACCGAAGGTCCAAACAATTGCTTTCAGAGACTATATCTTCATTACGACACGGCACGGACCAAGTATAGAGCCCTCTTGCGCATCTACTCGGTTCCCTGGTCAAAACATAAATGAAGGACTGTATCCTCAGTACTCCACAAAGAACCATAGCCAGAAATGAAGACAGAAAACGAGAGGCTGCCGAGCTCTTTGTGCACCTGCTATTTCCCCTGAAAGTCGTGTCATGTCGCGTCTTTGCTTCTTCCACATTAATAGCTCCCTCGTCATCATGAAGATCTTTTGCTTTCTTCCATAAGAAGAAAATTAAAAAAAAAAAAAATGGTTTTGGTCTGTTGTGGAGAGGTTAGGAGGCCATTTATGAGCACGGCAGATGACCCTGTTTTGGAAGTTTCCATAACGTCTCGGCAGGCTGAAGGCACCAGTAATGTGATGGGAGATGGAAAAAATGACTGACGGAGATTTGACTTCCGCATTGCCTGTAACCAATTCTCGTTTCTCGATGGAAGTCATTGCCTGGACGAGAATCGGCAGATGACATAGCGAAATCTGCCCCGATCGGAAGTTATTGCCTTGATGTGAATCCCCATGTGATGTGAGCCACAATATTTCATCACCAGGGACAGCCATCCACCCCAAGTTCAGAAAATGAACTTAAATGGTCATTAAGAATGGGACCCTTTCTAGTATTAAATCATCGCCTTGTCACTTCTCATATGCGTTTCTCTGGCTCTCTAGAAGGAAACTTAACTCGCACGGGCCCATGAATTGATAGAACCTTTCGCTATACGCATCATCAGTCGGTCGTCGAATGGTGTTGAATGAGGAACTACAGGAGCGAGTGTACATCTCCATTTATGACCAAAGAGCAACACAAACTCAAGATGCGAAAAATTCTTTCCATATCTCAGAAGTTACAAGCAGCGTAGGCATAATGTTTTTTTAGCTTTTATGGAGCCAAACTAGTTACTGTACATGTATTGCAGCTCAGGAAATGCGACTACCTAAAAACTCGGTGCACCTGACTGTGCCTATATTTGTTTCACAATCTCATTGACAACAAAAATGGAATGAAGAAAAGCAAAATCTAACTCAGAATAGAAGCAGACATAGCAGAATACAACATAGGAGGAAGAAACAGATTCTGCCGAGCGACTTCTCTGCCTCCAATACATGCCTCCTCATCCTAGGGTTGCTTCCGGCCATGCTGTACGAGTTTGGATAAGTGTATAAGTTTGTTACCGAGTTCCCGAAAAGCCTTGCATACACCATTTCACCGAATATACCAATTATGGGGTATATGATACTTGTGGTTGTGCCACTTAGACTGAGCATAGGAGAAACCGAGTGATGCAATAATTGAGCTTGAGAATAGTATGGTTGTGATTGAAGAGAGAAATCTCCACCATAAGGTGGTTGTGTTAGGAGAGGACTAGAGGTAGAATTGATCTGTCTTGGCATGCTGGGCCCGCCAACCAGACCAAGTGGTCTACGGGGCACAACATTGCCCGGATCTCGACCCTCATTTTTGGACAGTTGGGTAGTTTGGCCACGGCCATAAAGTGGAATTAGAGTTGTGTAGGAAACCTCGGCTTTGCACACAGGACATTGATGCGGTTGCTGCTCTTCTAGCTCTTTAGCAGAAGTATCCTTAACTTTGAGCCATTTGTAGATGCAAGGCCAGCAGTACAGATGGCCACAGAGCGTGACCACAGGATCTTGCACAGGGTCTAGGCAAATATTGCACTCAAAACCACTGGATCGGGCTCCTTCAAAGTCAACTGCACCAGGAATTATTGATCTCTGGCTACCTGAGGGAGATTTGTTTATATCACTAGAGCCATGCGTGACATCCTCATGAGTATGGGGGTCTAACGACATCTTGCCCACTTTAACAGGAATATTTTTCCCTTTCCTGCATCATGCACAAGAAGATTAGAAGTGGTTGAATAGCAATAAATAAATTAAAAAGTAAACAGATCTGCTGGTAACATATGATGTCATCGCCTACTTGCCCCACAATATTACTATGTGGTTGTATGGAACTGTGAAACACACACTGAAGTGTAATTTGATCTTCAGTACAATTGCATAAGTCTCCACCCTAGTTCAGGATAATCGATCAAAATCATCTCACACTAACACGAGTAACTAGGCTCTAGCGTCTGCTTCAGAACAGGCCTCAAAATGATCTTGAATCAGGGTACTTTGCCAATGACCGAATCTCTAAATAAACCATAGAAAACCGGCAAATAGAAGGTATTCAGTGATGCTGAGTCCAATATCAAAGTTTATTCAATCAATAGCTTCAGAGCACTTAAGTCTGTGATTCAGGTCATAATCTTATTCGGAGAGGAACATATTAATATAAGATTGTTCTCCTATGAGGAATATATCAATGGTCCACTTCAAAATTTATTGGCAGAATCTCTCAAAGTCTCTGCCCCCCACAAATACACCTAATAAATTGCTGAATCCCCCCTCCGCCTTCCCCCTCCCAAAAGCCACACCTCTCTCTCTCTCTCCCTCTCTCTCTCTCTCTCTCTCTCTCTCCCTCTCTCTCTCTCTCTCTCTCTCTCTCTCTTTCTCTCTCTCTCTCTCTCAAAGTCTTTTCTGCCACCCCACATGCCCATCTATATATCTCTCTCTCTCTAGAACAACTCTTTAAGGACATAAGTATAGTTGGTTGGTGGCGATCAGGCAGACCATAAATAACGAGCTGTCGTGAGAAGCTTCCAACATTGAAAGGCACTAAATTCCACATTGATCTACCAGTTACAGTTCTCCATTCCGTGGGTGAAATTAGAATTAGAACAGCCAACTGAATCAATATTCATCAATAACCATGACCATAAGACTCAAAGTCCTTCTGGTATGGGAAGAACCATAAATCTTCGCTTGCTTTCCCACTTGGTCACAAATACCCCATAACATCCATGATCAAACCCACTAAGAAGTGATTTTCAGCAGCCTAGACATGAAACTCCCAAATACATCCTTCATCTAAGGACAGAAAAGGTAGTTTCATTGGGAAACAGAAATTAAACATTTCCTCGGATTCTTAATAGAAGTTCAGATTACATAAGCCATATGTTCATGCTTTGCTGATTCATGGGAAGATACATGATGTAGAATTCGAAATTTAAGCCGCAATGCAAATTCTTAAGGTAATTCTTTCCCCCAAAAGTGGTACTTGAAATTCACAAATTACAAGCCAGCCGCCGTTAGCAACCTTTGAAACACAAGGGTAATACAGATTACCGTGTACCCACAACATAATGCTTCGCCCAAATCAGAACAAAGTTAACATAGAAACCAGCTCGAAAACAGATGAACATTTAAAATGAATGAAAACGGTTGGCCACCCATATAACAAGAAGGAAGACACGGACGAAACCATCGTCGTCGGAAAAAAAAAAAATCACAACCCAACTCGCAATCTCTAAGCCATGAAAACCCGACCAAGCGGTTTCTTATCTTTACCAAAAAAAAAAAAAAAAAAAACCCGACCAAGCGGAGACAAGAACCGTCACCGGAGATCAAGAAAACAGGGTGGCGGAACAACAAACGGCCCCGCACACAAACGCTGCGAGAACCCATCTCAGCGAACGAGTCTAAACGGCACCGTTGGGAAGTACACAAAGCCAAGAGCCCAAAACCCACGGCGGAGATGAACTTCTGGAAGCGAAACTGGTCAATACCCGACCGAGAGAAGAGAACAGAGGACTCACCGATTGACGCCAAAGCCGGTCCTGGGCCACTGGGTTCGCCGCGCCCGCCAATCAGCGTCGGAACCACGCAGCAAAATCGGAGCTTTTTCGCACAGGCGTGAACCGGAACGACCAATTCGTACAGGGTCGAGCTCTGGTTTGAGAGAGAGAGAGAGTCGCTGAGGTAGAAGGCGAGGGAAGGAGGTGATATGGTCTCTGATACGCGCGTCACAGGGGGTGATATAAATGTGAGATATTCACGATCGTCGTCACGGGCACACAGGTTAAGACCGGAGAGGACGCTGAATTAGAATACTATTTGACGTGTAAAAATGGTTTTTTTTGTTTTATAAAAGTTTGATTAAAATGTCATTATTGTGTGGTGGGGGAATATCTCCCACTTCATTTTTTTTTTTTTTTTTTTTTTTGAAAAAATATCTCCCACTTCATTGATGAGGAAGATTTCTTTCCTTGGTCGGTCCATTTTATCTAGAATTTTCTGGTTTTTTTTTTTTTTTTTTTTGATGACCCGTAACCCCGTACTGTTGCCGAACCTGGAGATAAACCACTGGGCGACACGTCTTGCCACCACACACATGCCACCGGGTAAGTCATCAATGTCTCACGCCAGCCCTCCCCGCAACTTGCGTCATAGGGGTTTCGAACCTGCACCTCTCGGGAAAAGGAAGTTTGAAGCTGTCTTTCAATGGAGCCACACCACTACGGGTGGTAATTTTCTGGTTCTTTTATTGGCGGAAGATAAACAAATCCATTGTCAAATTCAAGGACTAGATTTGTTGATAGATTATTCGAGATCTGTCCTCACTATCAAAATCAAGATTTTTATATTCCATCATTGTCATCTCTCCGTACCTTAATAGAAGGCTTTACCATTTCATGTCCAACTTTTTAAAAATATTACCTTAGTCTTTTTATTATAAAAGGCCTATGTACTTGCGCCTTTAGATAATTTAAAACATAATATTAGCATACATACATATATTCCGTGATTCATCTCCTTTCTCATAATTTTTCTTGTCAAAAAGTTCTATTCACTTGAAACCAACACCGCAACCATCACACCATTTATTAATTATTAAAGTAATTTGGGTTTGCTAAATTACGACTTATGGGAGCTACCGCAAATTGATTTTGACAGATGTATGAACCATTTCAAGGAAAATTGATGTTTGATCATACTGGTCAACTGTCGACCAATTCAAACTTATGGGTGCAACCTCTTTGCGTCGAATTATTACGTGGGCTTGGGTGAATAAACTTACTTGACTTCATTATTGTTCACACGCAGAATTTGCGGAAACAGTGTACTTCGAGACCATATTAGGGAAGAGCAATCTGTTGGCATCAGCCTGGCTTTGAATCTGTATTGACTACCGTAGGTCAAGGCATAAGAAGGAAAAAAAAATTGATTGACTATGGTGCTGATTTGCAGTGAATTATGAGGACCGTAATGCTATTATATTGAGCCGAACCGTGTGCTAAGCTTGCTGACTTTCTTGGCATGGGGAGCAGGCTGCTTGACACCAGAATTTGAGAATGGAAGAAAAGGATTATCTATGTTCATCCAAGCAAACTTTCGTATGAGAAAGAACATCGCTTTGGTCCACCCGCACGTCACTAACTTCATAAACCGGATTAGATATTTTAGAAATGAAATAACTGCACTTGATCTGAAAGGAAGCAAACGTGCATCCACTCCTCACTTATTGGTTATGTATTTCTCTCCACTCAATTGCAGGCCAAACGAAGAAGGTGGTCTCGTACAGGGTAGTTAAGTTAATCGGAAATGACCATTTCTTTTAATCATGAAGTCTTCAAAAAGCCGGACCTGTCGGCAAATTATCTATTAAAACGTGACCCTTCCCTCCACCGACAAGGAAGCAGGATACGCTTCATAAGTCATCGAAGTGACCAATGCTTTTGAAGGGTTCCATTTTTCTAGGGAAAGGATTGGTCAGCACCATGCTTTTTGCAGCATTCCCTACAGCTGTGACTCGTACTGGTGACTCGAAGATAATATTTTTTTTTCTTTTTTTGGGTAGAATTATTATTTAAAGGAGATAAGAACTGATGCTATATATTAAATATAACTTAGAAAATACTTGTTCCAATAATGCATATTCCATTTTTTTGGAAATTGGAGGGGATAACACAAATCATGCGGTACAATGATGCACCAAATAAAGATTCTTAAATATTGAGCATTCATTTATTTAACTCAATTATTTGTAGAATCGAGAGGATTAGAATTACCAATTTATATGTACACTCATATATGTTCCTTTCAGTAAGAGCATGTGTTGGACTTTTCTTTTATCTTCTCAACGCCGGCCATTGATGTGACAACGATTCAATGCATGAAAGGAAGGATTACAACTCTCGCATAATTCCATGGGTCTCCACATGCTATATATATATCATAATGATATATTCATGAATCGTGATCAAGTTTCGCATCAAGTTCGAATGGACGCAAGAGAGAACTTATATCGACAAATTATTTTGTTCCATAAACATACTACTCGTTATCACATTCTCCTAAAAGCGAAAGCATCAGAATAATCATGTGATGCCGCAACAAAAAAATATTCCATGTCTTTAAAAAGTTGGACTAAATCTTGATTTAAATAATCAAAATTATTACCATATAATCACATAAATATCTCATTTTTCGTAATCAAATTCAAAATCCCCCCCCCGCCAAGCGCCACCCATCTTTTTTACACATTAACTGACATCGTTTTTAACTCTCTCTTTTTTTCTTTTTCTTTTTTTTTGGCCACGTTTATATTAATTTTTGTTTTTGAAAAATTGAAGGTACAAAAAAGAGTAACAATCTTTTTTTCTCGAGGGGCTCCACCCACAGGGAGAAGGAAGACTCCCCGAAGGAACAAGCAAAACCGCCGACGGCTCGAGGATTTGGCGACCACGTTATGACTTCTCTCCAAGTTGACGCGGCGTGCACACCAAGGCAGAAAAATATGTGGGCAATAATAATATCTTAATTTAATTAATATTTGGTAAATTAGAAAAGTAACTATGTAACTTCTAAAATTCCAAGTCCAACTTAAATAAATATTTTTTTACGTTTTTAGGCGAATTCGTCGGCGCTCGTGTTTTTCACACGGCACCCAGTTTTCAAACCGCACGTTGGACTCCTCACCTCTGGTCATATTTTTATTCTCTCCTCTTTTCCTATAAATCCTTTATTTTTAAGGTTAATATTTTGAAAAACTCCAAATTAATATATTTATGATAAATTTATTCAAAATTATTTTTTTATCATGAAAAACCTTAAACCGATACACCTATAATAAATTTACCCTAACTAACCGTAAAAAATAATAAACCGATACATTTATGACAAATTTATCCCAAATTAATTTATTCGACCGCAAAAAATTCCAAACTAGTAAATTCCGCTAAATTAGATTAGTACCACAAAAAAATCACAAAAATTATAAACTATGACAAACGGAGCATAAAATCCCAAATCGGTATATCAATCAACCGTCACGTGTTATTTAACTTAATAATTTAACAAAAAAATTTAGTAAAAACTAACATAGGGTAAATTTAGGTTAAATTTGTCAAAAATATACCAGTTTAGGGTTTTTGGTGGCCAAAAAAATAATTTGAGGTAAATTTGTCTTAAATGTACCAGTTTAGGGTTTTTTAGGATAGTAACTCTTATTATATAAACTTTTACTCCGTTTTTCTTTGTGTTTAACTAAAATGTTGCAGCATAGATATCTTAAGTTTTTTTTTTTTTTTTTTTTTTTTAAATGCGAAAGGAGCGAAATTTTCATAAAATGTAAATATTTTCATGATATTCACATATAACTTTCTCACAAATTTTTTAAGTCCTTACCTTAGGTGGCAAAATCAAGTTACAATGACTTGTTTAGGTGGCTAAACATCTCGACCTATAAATAAAAGGTCGGATGTCTCCGAAGAGACAACCTATAAATAAAAGGTGACTACGATAACACAAACCCTAAAACCTCAACCAAAACTCAACTGCCCCAAAATAAACGCACGCCATCGCGGATCTTACTTTGACAATTCAGCTAAAGCTGGACGGAGAAATGTTGATGAGATTGCTAATCAGCGATGTCAGGATCATTTTTCACTCTTTGCTATAATTACATGGGCCGTCAATTACAAGTCATGTCCTATCTTTCGTGTGGTTTATGATGTCATAATTAGTGATTTCATATGTAATATGGACCGACTAAGGTAATGGTGTGTCGAGTTCGACAACCCAGTTTATGCTTTTAATGGCTTTGTCTCCTTAGATATTTCAATCTACATGATGTCCGTTCCAAAGTCTATTCCTTACCAACGCCCATTATTCTTTTCTTTTGCTTCCACTCCATGTTGCCGTTAGGGTTATGCATGTCACATGATAATGACTTGTCATACTGGCTGACGAGGATTGCGTACTTTCAATTTGGGAAAATTATTAGAAAAATTTTAAATTAATTATAATCATGTCAATTCAATTTTAAATTTATTTTTTTATCAATTGAATAATAAATCTTTTGTATCTGTTTCAATTTAGTCAATCCGATTAATTTTGCCCAGCTAATATTGACGTGGATAATTTTTAATAATTTTTTTTAATTATTTATTAATTTTGTCTATTCGGTCATAAACATTTTCCCTCCTCAACCAACACGAGCTCTGAGTCATTTTGCTAAGCAGTCGAGATGACAAGGATCCCAAATTTCCTCTCCATCTGCTTCTGTAGAAACTTCATCTCCTTCAACGCCAACCTGATCTAATGACAAAAGGCGCAAGAAGTAACCACAAAATCAAAGTCCGTTAGTACAACACTACGACTCACTAAAAATATAGAAGAAACCAGGAAACTGTTCGTTCGTTCGTTCTTTCGTTTGTTCGCACAACAATGGCAAAACTAGAAGGAACGCACAACAGTCGAGGCTATGACCACGTGCGAGGTCAACCTTGCCCACATCTAGGCAAGGCCACCTTACCGCTCAATGTGGGTTTAGAAAAGCAAAGAAGAAAGAAAAAGAAGAAAAAATGAAATAAATAAAATATTATTAAAAATTGTTTATATCGGTGTCGGCTAGACAACTAGCATTGGTTGGCATCCATATCAAATTTGGTAGGCTAAAATTGTCTAAATGGACTAAATTGATACAAATGCGAAATGTTTAGAATTAAATTGACACAACTATTATAAATTTATATATATATATTTTTATAATTATCCCCTTTCGATTTCTATTACCAGCCAAATGCATCATGCTCTTAAGCTGATCTCAAATAGCTAAGCGGAAACATATATTAAAAATATCAACTTGACATTAATTTAAAAGTAGAAAAGAGGGAATGGGTTTGCAAACTTTATACCAATCAAATTTTGGTACGGGAAGCCATTTTGAGAATCAATGTTGTTGCTGGTTATCTATTTCTAGCAAGTTATTCATTTTAGAGACATCATATATTATCCATCACTTTGCGAAGTAAATGCATTGGAATTAGGACGATTCTCTTGTTCCGTTTAAAAAAAATGAAACTCTTTTGGTACCAATAAATTTCTGAAATGATTTGGTAACATGTTAAAAATACTAATGATAAAAAAAGTTTGTACCTTTAAAAATCTCAAACTAATGCCCAAATGGCACATTTACAATAAACTAAGTTTCGTATCACAAGAAAGCCTAGACCTATACCTCATGGCACAATTATCTTAAACTAATTTTTGTCTTGTGAAAAATCCTAAACTGTTGCCCTATAAAACATTTGTCAAAAATTATTTTTGTCTCACAAAAATCCCAAATTGATATCTTGACCTAAATCTACTATCCATTGAAATGCATACAAGTTAACATATGTAGATATTCCACATTGGATCCATCTTTCTCTATATTAGATCCATTTTGTAGTCATCTCCCACGCATGTCAACATGGAATCATTTTAACAGGATATTGAACGTAATGCCAACGGATGGTAAATTTGACTTAAGGTGCTACTTTTGAGTATTTTTATGAGATGAAAATTAGTTTGGATCAGATGTGTCTGGGGTACCAATTTGAGACTTTTTGTAAGATGAAAATTAGTTTATAATAAATGTGTTACAAGGATACCATTGTAATCTCACCTAAAAAATGCCTTTTGCCGTTTGGTAACTTCTTAACTTACCGAAAATTACTAATTCTTCACATCTTTTACCAATTTCATGTCTTCTTTATTAACACTTTAAATTGAACAACTCTTGTATAAATTTACCAATCTTTATGTGAATGAATTACCAACATTTTTTCAATTAAATCACTAACTCTTTTTGGATTCTTGGCTCTCCGTCGGATTACTTGCCAACGTTTTCTTTTTCTTTTTTCTTTTTTTAATTTATCAACATTTGCTATTGTTTACCAACTTTTGCTTGTCTTCCTCACAAGTGGATTATCAACTCTTATATAAATTTATCAACCTTATTGTGTCACTTACCAACTTTTTTCTCGTTAAAGTACTAATTAATTTTGGTTTGCTATGTTTCATTTGAATTGCCCATCAACTCTTATAAGCTGTTACGTATATAAAATTTTTCTAGAAATTATCAACCTTAATCAAAGTGATTATCAACTTATTTTTGATTAAGTTACTAGTTTTATGTTATTAATTCTTATTTGAGTTAATTACTAACGTTTATTTGTTTTTTTTTTTAAATTAACAACTTTTCTTATCTTTGACCAAAAAAGTTTTCTCTTATCTTTTACAAACTTTTATTACTTTCTTTGCAAATGCATTAAATTTATCAACTATTGTGATCAATTACAAACCTTTACCTGAGTGACCTACTAATTGTTCTCTAATTAAGTTACTAATCAATTTTGGATTATCAACTTTCATTTGTATTACTTATGAACATTTATTCGTTTAATATAAATATACCCCCTTTCCATTTAGTTTCCACTTTTATTTGTCTCATTCACCAACTTTTAAAATTACCAACAATTTTTAGAAATTACTAATTTAGAGTGATTATCAAGTTTTCCGTTAAGTTATCAACTACTCTTGTGTCATTGACTTATATTTAAACTAGTTACTAATGTTTATTTTTACTATATTGGGTATTAAACATGTTTTTTCCAATCCTCCTTCACATGCTTTTTATTGAGGGGTTACTACTCGTTGAAGATGTGTTTGGTAACATTTCTGTTTAGAAATAATTTTTTTTCATTTTTATTCTCTTACAAGTTTTTTAGTAGAAGAACGCGTTTGGTAACTACAAAAAAAAATTACTCCCAAAATAGAAAAATAATAAAAATGTGCCTAGTACAAGCCTCAAATTTTTTTGTGGCGTAGAATTTCTTTTAGTTTTTAATAATTTTCTAAGACTTATCTAATTTTTTAAATTTTTCTTTTGTTTTTTTCCTCCCTTCTTCTTCCTCCTCTAGCTACCATGGTTGACCTCGTCAGTCCCCAACTTGACCTTGTTGTGGCTGGGCAAAGCCATCCTCCCCATGGTTGGGCAAGATCAAGCCTCGCCAATGACTAACGAGGGTAGTGAGGTTCGTCAACCAATTAGATGAGAAATAAGAAAAAAAAAGAAAAAAAAGTGACCTTATTTATAAAATTGTTCTCGAGAATAAATAAATAGTTTTTTTACTTCTTATTTCTATTCTAAACCTATCCAATCGAGTATTTGCTACGTTATTTGTAATTTGTAATGGTTTAAAAAGTGTTTGTCAAAGAAATTGCGAAAGATTATTCACATTGATTTGAGAAGGGCTTTATGAAATATATTATACTTGAAACTGAACTTTGAAAGGTTATTGGATTTGGGTTGTAAAGCTGACTTATGAGACTGGATTGTGTATTTCAATCTGTCGGCTTTTAGAAAATGATGTTAGTGGATAACGCTTATGCCGCTATGATTAAAATCCATCAAGAGTTAAGTAGGCAGATTATTATCACGATGTCCTTTTTTCTCAACCATCGGCTAATATAAATGAAGACCTAGCCAAGAGAATGAAACTTGGTTGCCTTTGTCACTGGTATTAAGCATGACCATAGCTAGATACTGAATACTAGATTGATCAATAGAATAGATTATTGACATTTGATTTTGATAGAGATTAATCAACGAAATAAACCATTGAAGATTGATTTGATATGTAAAAAGTTATGTTGAAATATAACCCATTTCTTTTGATATTTTACATCTATCATATACTATATTTGGGATTGATGATTATGTTATGGTAAATGTTTAATATGCTTAAAAGAGATGTACAGCTCACTAGCAATGAGTAGGACGAGAATATCAACGGGAAATTTAGGTAGTCAAATATTGGGTATGAGCTTAGATAATTGGATATATCTATGAAATGGTATTTCTTGATATTTAGTTTTTTAGATTGAGAAAGTATATATTCTTATGATGGATTTTTAGAATTCTGATCATGTACATAACATGTTAATATTAGTTATGTTTGAGTCTACGTGTAGAATGATGATCGTGTTATTACCCTTATTTATGTAAAATTCACAACGTGCCAGTTTATGTCTGAACGAGTCGATAAAAACTAATTTGTCTCAAATCATAATTAATTACGTCTCGTATCGTATCGCCCCTTTGGATAATGTTGAGAATTGTGAAAAGAGCAAATGTTACCTAGTTTGTTGTGTAAGACAGCCGCATGAACGGGCGACACGCCTTGAATCCTCCACGGATCAAGTGGCTCTCCCAACAAAAGCCCGAGAACCTCCGAGTTGCCGCTCTCGACGGCCAGAGACACGGGACATTTACCTTCCTTGTTCCCCCAATACATGGGTTGCATTTGCAAGTCCTCACCTATCAAGATCTGAACCACGTCATGGTGTCCGTTCACGAGAGTAAAGAACACCTGAAGTGCCATAACTTGGCACATGGGGATACTTAAGTGCCATAACTTCAAAACGGTATACTTGAGTGTCAGTTTCGAAATTAAATGGGACACTTAAGTGCCACTCCGGCGAAGATTCGGCTAAATGGGCGACGTGGCGATTTTCCGGCGACGAGAGGTCGAAAACGGCGTCGTTTTGCACGCGACGTGGCGAAAAACGCAAAAACGACGCCATTTTGTCATCGACGTGTAAAAAATAATATAAAAATTAATTAATTAAATTAAAACTTAATTTTATTTAAAATATTCTTAAAAATTAAAAAACTAAAAAATTTAGAAAAAAAAAAAAAAAAAAAAAAGGAGGGAGGCCGAATGGGCGGGCCGAGGGCCGAGCCCTCGCCGCCGCCGCCTCCCCGCCGGGCCGCGATCCGGTGAGGGCTCGCGGCCCTCACCGCCGGTCGGCCGGGGGCCGGCGACCCCGGCCGACCCTCCCCCTCCGTTGCCGGCCCTTCTTGGCGACGGCGGGGAGGCGCGAGGGCCCGCAACCCTCGCCGGATCGCGGCGAGGGCTCGCGGCCCTCGCCGCCCGGCCGGCCGGGGCCGGCGACCCCGCCGACCCTCCCCCTCCGTCGCCGACCCTTCCCGGCGACGGCGGGGAGGCGGCGGCGGCGAGGGCTCGGCCCTCGGCCGCCCCTTCGGCCTCCCTCCTTTTTTTTTTTTTTTTCTATATTTTTTAATTTTTTTAATTTTTAAGAATATTTTAAATAAAATTAAGTTTTAATTTAATTTAATTAATTTTTATATAATTTTTTACACGTCAACGACAAAACGGCGTCGTTTTGCGTTTTCTCGCCACGTCGGCGTGCAAAACGATGCCGTTTTGGACCTCCGTCGCCGGAAAATCGCCACGTCAGCCGTTTGGCCGGATTTTCGCCGGAGTGGTACTTAAGTGTCCCATTTAATTTCGAAACTGGCACTCAAGTGTACCGTTTTGAAGTTATGACACTTAAGTGTCCCCCTGTGCCAAGTTATGGCACTCCAGGTGTCCCAAACTCCCGTTCACGATGGCCTCATGCAGCGGGGTGTTTCCCCTGTAATTTTTCACTCAAACAAGAGCACGCCGCATCTCACCCCCGCGGCTCGGCTGATGAGGACTTGGGCCGCAGGGGCCTTTCCGGCCCCAGCGGCCGAGTGAAACGCGGTGTCTCCCCTGCAATTTTTTCCGGCCACGAGCTGGTGGCCGGGAAAGTGGCCGACAATGGCTTTCAGGATCTCGTCTCTCTTGAGGCCCGCAGCGACATGAAGCAACGAATTTCGGGAGGGGCTGAGAATGACCCGCAGACACAGACGCAGACTGCGCTCGGAACAGTAACGTTCTACGACTTGGGTGAATTCATCGAGGTCGCCTCGTTTTGCGGCAGTGAATAGCTCCTGGGTCGTCGTCTCATCGCATGAGACGGAGTCTTGCGTCAACATCGCTTCCAATCTCTGCAGCCTGTGTCTTTAGAGGGCACTCTCTTGCAGACTTATCTCTACTGCCATGATTTATTGGTCTGAGGAATGCTCTAGCTCGGACTCGGTATGTAGTAACAAGAAACTTAGCAGATCGATCGGATCGACCGCTCTACTCTGCTGCCGCGAGTGGCTCCTAAAAAGCATCTACAGTGGGGCACCAACAAGTTAAGCCCGTAAAAATCATGTGCGCTCCGCATCCCCACCGTCTCCCAAAAGCAGACGGTATTTGTTCGGACATGGCTTTTCTTTGAAGGTTGAAGTTGGAAATTCCTCGATTTGGTAGATTCTTTTTAGCCTGATGAAAATGCAGATTCCCCATTTTTTGAACCTTACCACAAATGAAAAGGAATCCCTTCTTTCAGTTCAACCTATGGTTCTGGGACACTTTTTAAGGATCTTGTTTGAAAGAAAATATTGCTAATGTCTTATTGAATACGAAACCTAATGGAACTCTTGAATTTCTTTCATACTATTTCCTGCTATACTCTTTATATCAAATAGGATAAATTTACATATAGATGACAGATAAATCAAGAACAAATTTCACGAAGAAAAGTGTTGGAAAAGTACTAAACTATTATATTAACGTCAATTTAGTCCTAAACGGTTTTCCGCCTCAATCTTGGTTAAGGAAACCTCTTAACTTGTTTTATTCTTAAAATTTTAAAATTGAAAGATTTGACTTGGTGGATTTCCTCAAAACCTGTGAAATTCCTCAATACGAGAAAAGAAACAATAATGTAGAAGATTATGATTGTGGTAGAATCTCTTAAATATACTCACCAACACAAGAGATGTAACAAATTAAGGGGAATATCCTGAATATTTATAGGAAATATATCAGATATCTATTACACATTATGTCTCAACAAGATTCAATTGTTTGAAAAGACATCTCCACAAATTGCGACTAAATTCTTGAAACTTGATCACATAAAGTGGCACTATTTTGCCGATTAATCTTGAAGAAGCTTAGTATCTCTAGGTAGGCGATTATTAATATAAGTTCGCCTTGAACCGATCAGCAAGGCTAATTGCCAGTTTGCTCAGGCAAAGCAGGCAAAGTGCCTGGGCGATACAAGCTCGATGCCACCATCGTCCTTGTTCCCTTCATGCCTGCAGGTCGAGAGTCTTCATCTTCCATGACATCGGGGTGATAAAGTACAATTCTAGGTACCGTGACTCCTAGGCGGATAATATAGAAGGCTATAGAGCGGAGATAGCGCTGATTCATCAAGGTAGTAACCTACAGTGCCATGGACAGAAGGCAGATGCAGACTAGGGCGCCAACTCCTAGCAACAGGCTGAGAGAGCCTAGCCAAGTAAGCTTGCTCACGATCACATAGGTACCGGCCATAAATGCTACTGACATTGTTCCAAGAGATACAAGCAGCGCCACCGTTGCAACTATATGGGCGCTTAGAGCAATGTAAGAATCATCCAATTGTGTCCATGGCTAGACGAGAACTGCGCTCATGGCACAGTACATCGCGATCGTGTTGCAAATGACAAAGGCATGGAACATGCTTCTGTTCAGCATTTGAGCCATTCCTGCGTCTGCCCCGGACCGTTGTCGTAACCTCCAGGAATTGAAAAACCAGCTGCAAAGGTCACTGTCACCACAAGAATTGCCACAACTAAACGAATATTCACCAGATTCTTCAATGCACCTCCCTTTTGGAGAGCCTGGATTGCCGTTTCTGCCAAAATTTCTTTGTCCCTTGGCTTGCACATGGCCAAATCTTTACTAGTAGGTGCCCCAGCAGATTTCAAAATGATTGATGGTAATCTCTAGACATTGCCAAACAAGAAAATACAGGGTCGTCTTTATCTGAATTTGTCTACCACATATAGGTAGAAAAGATTGCTTAATTTTGTGATTATCAATGCTTTATTTTGGAGTTGCTAGTTAGTACTTACCTTTTGAAGCCGAGAATCCGTTCTTCTGGTTTGCTCCACCGCAAAGTCAAGGGCCGTCAAGCATTTGTTATTGACAAGCTCGAGATCAACTCTTTTGTCCAACAAGAGATGAAGCAGAGCCACCGGATGCCATGGCAATGTGGCCATATGCAGAGGCGTGTTCCCATCATTGTCTTTTTCGTTTATGAGCTTCTCGAGGTCAGCATTCCCAAGTATGTACTTCACTGCCTCGATTCTTCCGTGCATGGTGCAGACGTGGAGGATGTTTTGTCCATGTTGATTGATCAACTCCATCGGATCTGGCCACTGTCGAACCATCTCCTTGATTGCTTGAACATGACCCTGTTTACAAGCCACATGAATTGGAAAATGCCCGTCTCTATCATATTCGACTGTGCTCGAGGTGAATTTTTCTCGTAAGAATCTGATGCCGTCATGGTAGTCGATGTATGCTGCCAAATGGAGCGGAGTGCCACCTCTATCATCTTTTAGTCCAAACAAGTCTGGATTTCTCTCAGAAATTTCCTTTAGCATGTCTACATAAGTGCCAAATAAAACCTTTTGAATATCAAGCCACTCAAGTCAAATAAAAAGAATTCAACAACTCTCTCACCTCTGCGAGCGCTTCTCTCTACCACTCTGGTAGTGCTTCCCCCGTTCCGATCATGGAAAAACCCTAATTTCCTCGACCAACCTGTCTTCCTCAAAGTATCTCTCGCCTCTGCGAGCTTTTCTCTCTACCACTATGGTAGTGCTTCCCCTGTTCCAATCATGGAAAAACCCTAATTTCCTCCTTTGCTCATCCCTGATCTAGCTCCTTCGCTTTTTCTTTCTCTTCAAAAAACCCCAAAAAAAGAAAAAAAAAAAAAAAAAAAAAAAAAAGCAAAAACCCCATACAAGTGCTTCCTTGTCTTGTCTCGAGTCGTTCCCCTTTTTACACCAATGTAACAAGAAAATCTCGCTTGTAGTGGCTGTTTCGGATCTCGCCTTCCATGGCTGGCTCAGGGACGCAGATCTCTGTTGGTAGGCTTGTTGGCGGCTGCTCTCTGTCGAAAGAAAGGATAAAAAGTGGAGTTTCTCTTTGAGCCCTTCGCCGATCCAAGGTATAGATCTGCTGTCTTGCTCATCTGGGTTGTGTGTAAATTGGCACTTTCTGTGGGGTGAGTCCTCCCTGTAGCTTTGTCATGAAAGTGCAAAAGGCAAAAAAACAGAAATGTGTAGCGGAGTCTTACTTACCCTTGCTTGATGATTTCGATCTGATGGAAACCCCGGTTCAGCTGGTTCAGGAAGGTGATGAAAGGGCTCTGGTGGCTGGCCCTAATAAGCCACCCCAGACGACATGAGATTAATAAGTTGGAACTGTCAGGGGTTGGGCAATCCCCTGACAGTTCGAGAGCTTAAGGCTCTTACTACTAGTGAAAAGCCCTGTTTTGTCTTTTTAATGGAAACGAAAAATAAAGCTTCGATGGTGGAGAATGTTTGCAAAAAAGTAAAGTTTCAGAACCATTACCTAGTTAATCCACAAGGTTTAGCAGGAGGAATGGCGATTATGTGGAATGACCCTGCAGTAGTGAAAATCATTGAGAGCTCCAGGCAACATATAAATGTCGAATGTTTGGAAGCAGGAACTAACAGGAGAATGCAGATTACCTGTGTCCACGCTTCGACAAATTTCAATGAAAGGCTATAGCTATGGCAGCACCTTCAGGCCACAAGACCTTCTTCGTCGACCCCATGGATCTGTATGGGTGATTTTAACGAGATATTATATGTCTGGGAAAAGGTTGGAAAGAGGGAAGCGGATAGTACCCGTATTGCAGCTTTTCGTAGTATGTTGGATGTGACAACTTTGATGGACATGGAGAGCCAGGGTTGCACGTATACCTGGTCAAACAAGAGGGAAGGGGAGGAATTAATGAAGAAGAGGCTTGACAGAATGCTATGTACAATTGAGTGGCAAATCACTTACCCGGAAGCTACGGTACAAGCACTTCCAGCCATAGGATCGGACCACGGTCCATTGGTATTATCTTTATATAAGGAAGCCCCAAGAAGAACAAAGGAATTTAAAACAGAAGCTTATTGGATGGAAACCGAGGATTACCGGAAATTATAACCTCTATCCGGGCAACGAGACTAACCTTAATGTAGCAACATTCTCGGAGAAACTAAGGAAAACGGCCCATGAACTGATTAAATGGAGTAAGAGAAGGTTCGGCCATGCACCAAGGAAGATTAAGGAGCTATCTCAGTTACTCACCAACCTTACAAATGATACATCCCAAAGTCAAAATCAGCGCGAGATCAAATACCTAACCAACCAGATAGAAACATTGCATCAGTATGAGGAATGTTACTGGGGGATGAGATCAAGGGTGAAATGGCTGAAGTGGGGGGATAGAAATACCCGGTTCTTCCACGCGACCACTATACAGAGGAGATGCCGTAATAATATCACGATGCTACAAGTGGGTGAGGATTGCTAGAGCCGTGATCCAGTAACTATTAATAATCATATCCAAGAATATTACAAGGCTCTCTACATGTCGGAGGGACAGAGGTATTATGAACCAGTTTTAGACCAGTGTCTCTCACCTGTCAACGATGGCATTAATGCAGATTTGATGGCTGAACTCATCTTGGAGGAGGTGAAAACGGCGGTATTTCAGATGGGGGCTTTCAAAGCACCGGTCCCGATGGATTCAATGGACACTTTTATCGCATTCATGGGAGACATTGAAGGAAGACTTGTTTAAAATGGTACACGTTTTCTTACCTCGGGGTTATGGATCCACAGATTAACAGAACCCACATTGTGCTGATTCCAAAAGTTAAAAATCCTGAAACAGTGAGCCAATTTAGGCCAATCAGTCTATGTAATTTCAGCTACAAAATTATCTCTAAAGTTCTAGCAAACAGACTAAAACGTTGGCTGCCTGACATTATCGAACCAGAACAGAGTGCATTTGTCCAGGGGCGACAGATACAAGACAGCATACTGATAGTGCAAGAAGTCCTTCACCAGTTGCGCATTACAAAGAGCAGAAGACAGCATCATGCAGTTTTAAAACTAGACATGCAGAAAGCATATGACAGGATGGAGTGGGACTTCATCAGAGCATGCATGCTTAAGATGGGTTTTTCCGACAAATGGGAAGAGCTTATTATGCAATGCATCACAACCACAACTTTTAGCATTAAATTTAATGGTGCCCCTACTCCTTATTTCAGGCCATCACGGGGCTTGAGACAAGGTGACCCTTTGTCCCCTTACCTGTTTATTATTATCTCTAATGTCCTGTCGTGGATGATGAAACGTGCTGTCACAGAAGGTATTATAAAAGGAATACAATTAACCAGATTGAGTCCAAGGCTCTCTCACCTGTTATTTGCCGATGATGCCATATTCTTCCTAGAAGGGACTCTTACCGAATGCCAGAACCTGCAACTTACCTTGTCCCAATACTGCCATGCAACAGGACAAGCTATAAATTTGAATAAGTCCGGCGTATCTTATAGCAGATGGTGTCCTGCAGCTCTGAGAAGGAACTTGGCCCAAGAACTTCGGGTACCTATCTATGAAAAAACTGGGAATTACTTGGGTCTTCCGACGGACTGGGGGAGATCAAAAAAGGAAACATGTGCATGGATCTTATCCCGTATTCAATCTAAAATGGAGGGCTGGAAGGAAAACCTACTTACCAAAGCGGGGAAAGAGGTGCTGATAAAGAGTGTGATTCAAGCTATCTCATCTTATGCCATGGCGCTATTCAAACTCCCCCTCTCGATCTGTCGGAGTATCGAAAGCAGAATAGCGGCCTTCTGGTGGCAAAAAGGGGACAACAAACCTGGAGTGCATTGGAAAAACTAGTCAGTATTAAAGAACAGAAAAGACTCGGGGGGCCTAGGCTTCAAGGATTTACCTACCTTCAATGATGCCATGCTTGGCCGACAGGTATGGCGTCTCCATAGCTCCCCTCAAGCTTTGTGGGCTAAAGTGCTAAAAAGTATTTACTTCCCTTCATGTGACGTATGGAAGGCCCAGCCAAAACACAGAGTGTCTTGGGGCTAGCAGAGTCTCCTAAAAGGGAGGGATGTTATTAAGCCAGACACCAGATGGGAAGTGGGAGACGGCAAAACAATTAATATATGGGAAGATAAGTGGTTACAGCAGCCCCTACCTATTCAACAAGTCCCTGGGGAACTGACGCTTGTTGCTGATTTAATAGATGAAACACACCGAACTTGGAAACAGCCAACGATTGAACAAGCATTCACGACTAATATCGCCAATGAGATTTTGGCCATACCTCTGAGCACGATTCCTAAACCTGATAACTTACTGTGGATTGGAAATGGTGCGGGCTCCTACTCGGTCAAAAGCGGCTATAACCGCAGCCGGGGTCAACAACGAGAAAGCCATCGCGGCAACCCTCGTCTTCCTTCATGCCACCTCGACAGCTATGGGCTAAGATCTGGGCCCTTCCTGTACAACCGAAAGTTCGCACCTTTCTGTGGAGTGCCTGTCAAAACGCGCTTCCTACAAGAGAAAATCTCCATAAAAGAACTATAACTCCGGATCCACTATGTCAGATCTGTCACCGAGGAGTGGAAACTATGGAACATCTGCTGTTACTCTACAAATGGTCGAAACAGGTATGGCTAGATCAGCGTCTGAAGGGCTATCATCCAAGCGAAAACATACAGAGAGTGGACAAATGGTTACTGGAGTTTTTTATGGCTAAACCGGATATACCTACGCAAGTCTTCCTGGCGCAAACCTTGTGGCAAATCTGGAAGTCCAGAAATGCGTGGATCTTCAGAAAGCAAAACCCCCGACCGTACGCCATCCTGGATCTAGCACAAGAACAAACCCAGACGCTACTCTGTGAGAAGAAATCGAGCCAAAAAGTTCAAAAAAAAATCCTCCTTACCCCAGATCTGGATTCCTCCGAAGCGACATTCAGTCAAGTTAACCGTAGATGCGTCGTGGAAACAGGGGGAGTTCCTGGGCTCAGCGGCGGGGATCCTTCGAGATGCCGATGGAGTTCTAATAGACGGATTTGCGGCCGAGATTCGAGCCTCCTCGGCTCAACAGGCGGAAGCTGAAGCGATGCTCGTGGGTCTCCGGTTTCTCCAGGGTTTCAGTTCGAAGAGAGAGAAGGGAGAGGCGAAACTAAAGAGTTTCTTAGATCTGGTTTGTGAGACTGATAGCTTATCTCTCGTGGAGTGTGTAATGGGCCGGGCTTCCTCTCCGTGGAACATTAAAGAGCTTGTCAACGCCTGCCAGACAGAGTTAAGTCGACTCCCATCCCTGTCCGTCGGATCCTGTCCAAGGGAGGCCAATCGAGCGGCCGATTGGGTGGCGCGCCAACATCGTGCAAAACAACTGTCAAACCGCTGGCTTCTCTCTCCCCCCTTAACTCTACTTGAAATCTTAGCCATTGATTGTAATCCACCATCAGTTGCGTAACCTCTGAGTATTAATATACAGCTCTTTTTCCAATAAAAAAAAAAATATATCAAGCCACTCATAAATCTAATAGCTATGACTTTTAAATAGTTAATTGTGGTCTCATAAAATTTTACATGATATCAAAGTAAGAGATCGTGAGTTCAAATATTTTGAAATCCTTTATTTGCTTCCCTATATTTGTTTCTGCACTTTAATCTAAGGCTATAATCGCATTTACACATGAGGGAAAGTGTTAAGCCATGTAATATTATGTTGCACCTCCATCTAATAGCTAAAGTTTATTAAACAATTAGCAATGGTTCCATAAAATTCTATCATTTAATTTTAGGCCAAGTTCCAATCTACAGAAGGGAAGTGTTAAGCCACTTAAATATTAGACTACACTTTCATCTTTGGAAGTGGTCTCATAAAATTGCTTATGGAACTTAAAGTCACGTTCCACTTCAATTTGCATGTGAGACTTATTGTTCATGAATTCTTCAAGTTGTTCGCAGGCCGGTTTACATGTGAGTGTCGAAAGTATCCCATATCAATTCTTCATTAAGTTTCAATGGGTCTTATATTTATATAAGCTTCCTCCTCACATAGCTTAAACTTTTGTGTCGGAAATTCTAAGCAATGAGATTTTGATGTCTTGAGTCAAAATCTTTTCAAGCCATTCATTAACCAAATTCTAACTTACATGTCAAGGGGAGAGTTAGACCATTTAACTATCAAATCATACCAATATCCAACAACTTAAACTTTCAAAATAATTGACAATGGTCTCACCAACTTGTGAAAACTAAAAGGTTTGTACTAAAAGATCTATCTCTCTGGCCTCCACCCACTACGCTGGTGCCGTTGTTGCTGCTCGAAATAGGATCTCAAATATTAGAGTCACATGTCTGAGGTCCACTAATTATATGCAAAGTGTTCAATGTCAAGACCACCTACAGAGGTCAAAAATTTGGAAATGAGGCATTTCATGAGCCTTCATACTGTGTGGGTGATGTGCATATTTATAACCAGTCAATTAGAAAGATAGTTGGAGGAAATTTCATTTCATTTATCGTCTCGGGAATGGGTTGACAACAACCAATTCATGCCAAACCATAATTAATTGCGTCCGTCGTCCAAGCGAATGATGCCGAGAATTGTGAAAAGAGTAAAAATTACCTAGTTTGCCGTGTAAGACAGCCGCAGGAACGGGCGACACGCCTTCAATCCTCGACAGATCAAGTGGCTGTGCCAACAAAAGCCTGAGAACCTCCACGTTGCCCCTCTCGACGGCCAGAGACACGGGACATTTACCTTCCTTGTTCTCCCAATACGTAGGTTGCAAGTCCTCACCTATCAAGATCCTAACCACGTCAAGGTGGCCGCTCACAACGGCCTCATGCAGCGGGGTGTTTCCCCTTTTATTCTTCACTTGAACGAGAGTCCGCCGCATGTTGTACCCGCCGAAGTGCGATGCTCGGCCGGTGAGGACTCGGGCCGCGGGGTCCCTTCCGGCCCTCGCGGCCAAGTGAAGTGCAGTGTCTCCCTGGCAATTTTCCCCAGCCACAAGCTGGTCAGGGAAGTGGTTGACGATGGCTCTCAGGATCTCGTCTCTCTCGAGGCCTGCAGCGACATGGAGCAACGAATTTCGAGAGGGGCTCAGAATGACCCGTAGACACAGATGTAGATTGCGCTCGGAGCAGTAACGTTATTATATTTCGCATGATAACTATACAAAATTTATATTTTCGAAATAGAAATGCATTTTGCATGATCCTCAAATTCTTTTGTAACTTAGAACTTTTTAAATAATTTTATTACATTTTTCTTTTCTTTTTTCTTTTTCTTTTTCTTCTCTCTAGCCGTCACCGACCCCAGCAAGGCTCAACCTCGCCTTGATTGAGGGAGGCTTGAGAACAAAAATGTTACCAAATAATTTTTATTTTAATTTTTATTTCGGGTAACAAAAGAATATAACTAGATACTTTTGAAACGTTACCAAATAGACCGTTAGCAATTTTTTCATAAATTTTCAAATTTTTTATGAAGTTGTTGTGCATTTAATCATCCCCATTTTCAGCTTTTTGCAGGCTATTTATCTTTAATCATAATGCTTTGCCACCTGTCACAAATCTTGAGTGATCTAATTGGATAGATGTACGTTCGCGGTTAACGGGACGCTTTGATATCACTGACCACAGAACATTTCCCCGACATTCTTGGACACCATCTGCCAAATATCCTCTTTGTGCACTCATCTCGTCCTGTCCTCTTTCGGCGACATACTATGAAATGATTGATTTCGTTGATGCTGTCCTCAATTTCTCCCCTGTGATTACTCTGGTTTTCCAACATAACACAGCATAAAGGTGAACTAGAGTGAAAAAGAAACCATTCTTCACGACTCAACAAGGTTCCATTCTGATTTACTGGCATGAACCATACAACACCACACCCAAGTAGACCGACAGTTACACATCCGAATACCGGAAGATGTCTAATAAAAGACTGAAATAACGGCGTCTCCATTATTTAACACCCAGTCGACGCAAGCAAGGACGGTGCGGTTTTTCCACAGTCAAACAAAAGTATAGAGAAGGCTGTCTCCATCAATTGCAACAGAATTCTTGAAACTTGACCACACGACTACGTGTGAAGCAAAGAAGCACAGAGTGGAGAAGATAGGCAACCTTTAATAAAAGTTCGCCTGGAATCGACCGGCAAGGCTAAGTACCACTTGATGGAGACAAAGTGGCCGGGCAATTCACATTCAACGCCACCATTGTCCTTGTTCCATCCGTGCCAGCAGGTCGCCAGTCTTCATCTTGCAGGACATCGGGGAACCAAACTATAAGTCTCGATATTGCAACTCCAAGGCGGATGATATGGAAGGCTATGCAGTGGAAATAGCGCGTATTTACCACAAAAGGAATGTACATTATCACGTACAAAACGCAGATATGGAATATGGCAAAAGCTCCAATCAACAGGACAAGAGAGGCGAACCAAGTGAGTTTGCTTATGACCACGTATCCACCGGCCATAAATGCTACGGACATTGTTCCGAGAGCTACCAACAGCAAGTTTATTGCAACTATATGGGCATTTAGAGCAACATAAGAGTCATTCAGCTGTGTCCAAGACAACATGACAGCCACAAATATGGCACTGTACATTGCGATGGTGTTGCAAATGATAAAGGCCTGGAACATACCCCTCTTCAGCATTGTAGCCATTCCCGGGTTAGGTTGAGAACTCTCAACAAAACCTCCAGGAACCGCAAAACCAGCTGCAAAGGTCACGGTTGCCACTATCGTGGCGATGATAGAACGAGCGCGTGCCTGTCCCCTCAGTATACCTCCGGTTTGGAGAGAAAGGACTGTATATTCCGCCATAAATTCTTGATTTCTTGACTTATAGACAGCCAAATCTTTACTTGAAGGTGCCCCGGCAGATTTCAAAATCACTGTGGGTAATCTCTAGGAATGGGCCAAACAAGAATATACGGGGTTAATGTGATTGGAAGCTGTCGTACGTACCGCATGAAGATAGAAGAGATTCGCTTGATTTTGTGATTGTTAATGTTTGCTTTTGGAGTTCCTAGTGAGTGAGTGCATACCTTTTGAAGCGTATTATCCGTTATTTTGATTTGCTTTGTCGCAAGGTCAAGAGCCGTCAAACATTCGTTGTTGAGAAGCGTATAATCAATTCTTTTGTCCAGCAAGAGATCAAGCAGAACCACGGGGTGCCACGGCAATGTGGCCAAATGCAGAGGAGTGTTCCCATCATTGTCTCTCTCGTTGATGAGCTCCTCCAGGTTGGCATTCCCAAGTATGTACCTCAATGCCCGGATTCTTCCATGCTTGGCGCAGACATGAAGGATGTTTTGTCCATGTCGATTGATCAACTCCGTGGGATCTGGCCACTGCCGAAGCAGCTCCTTGATTGCTTCAACATGACCCTCTTTACAAGCAACGTGAATCGGAAAATGGCCGTCTTTATCATATTCGACTGCGCTTGAGGCGAATTTTCTGAGTAGGAATTTGATGCCATCACAGTAATTGATGTACGCTGCCAAATGAAGGGGAGTGCCTCGTCTATCGTCTTTCAGTTCAAACAATTGTTGATTTCTCGAACACATTTCCTCTAGCATGCCTGGATTAAGTGCAAAATAAAACCATGCGATATTAAATCACGCATTCATTTGCAACAGATTATATTTTAAAAATAATTTTCAATGATTTCATATTTAGAATAATTGATAGCGATTCCTTAAAATTTCACAAAATTTTAGAGTATAAGATCCTAAATTCAAATCTATCTAGATTTCTCATTTGCCTCCCTATGTAGTTATGCATTTTAATCTTAAGCCAAAGTATAGTCTCGCTTAAAGAAAAGCACTAAATCATTTAAAATATACTGAAAAAAAAAAAATACATCTTCAGCTAATAGCTTAATTATTTTAAAAAAATTTACCAATAGTCCCATAAAATTTTACATGATATCAAAGTTACATGTTGCCTAGTTTGTGTGTGAAGCTCCCCATTCATTAATGCCACATGTCGCTGTCAGACTGATTTGCATGTGGGCCTTGTATTCATATAATCTCCATTCACTTAAAATTTATAGTTTTATATTGAAAGTTTTAACATTGTATTAAAGGAGATATGAGCTCTCTGTGTATATTTTACACTTCAATCTAAGATCAAATTCTAACTTATGTGTGAGGAAGAGTGTTAAACTAATTAAATATTAAATCACGCATTTACTTAACAATTTGTAAAATTGGTAATGATTTTACAAAATTTCACATTAAATTTTCGAAAAACAAAAAGGTTAGTATTAGATGACCTATCTCTCTCCTCCTCTTCCCCTTCTTTCTCGTCCTCTCCCACTCTCGATCTCACTCAGCAAGAGCCCATTGCTCTCTTCGCCAGTGCCACCATTGCTACTCGGTTGCCACTGGTTGTCGTCATTGCGTATGTCCCTCCACCATCTTCACCATCACTCCACCTTGATCATTTTTCTCTCTTTAGATGGTTAAATCAGTCAATCCAACTAATTTTAACTAGAAATTACTAATATGGATGCCAATTATTTTACATAACATGACCAATACCAATATAAATAATTTTTAATAATATTTTCAATTACTTATTTATTCATTCTTTTCTTTTTTCTTTTCTTTTTTTCTCCTCCTCTTCTCCCTCTAGCCAATCCTTGGACAGACATGAGGGCCAGTGAGATCGACCTCGCTGGCCTCGGGTGAAGCTTGCCCCCACTGATCGTCGGCAAGGGCGAGCTTCACTTGCTCCCGACAGGGCTTGATCTTGCCATCGCCCACCACTAGCAACTCTCAACAAGTGATAGCTCTGATGAGCCACGAGATCTAGCAGGTTTCCTGCCTCGCTTCCTACAGCCCAACAAGCAGAGTTTTTTTTTGTCGAACAACAAGCAGAGTGACCCCTGCTTCCTATTCGCTCCAATCCTCGCACACTGACGAGCTGTGAGAAACACGTGAACAATGCAACAACACAACAAGAACCCCAAAATTGTCATCCGCATCCATTACCCAGCAAGTGAACATAAAAGGGTGAGTGAAACAAGCCATCGTTTCAGTGGATTTAACTTTGATTTGATGAAAATGGCTCGTCGACGCTAGGCAAGCCTCGTCAAATCTGGCGAGTGTAACCTTGCCCAATGTGAGGTCGAGCCTTGTCAAGAACAGGCAAGCTTCGCCTATATTTGGCTAGTCGGTGACCGGCTAGAGGAAAAAGGAAAGAAATAAAAAAAAAAAAAAAAAAAAAAAAAAAAAGGAAAAAGAAAAGAAAAAATTAAAAAAATTATTAAAAATTATCCACGTCAACATCCGCCACGCCTCATAGGACGAACGACGTTTATGTTAGTAATTTTCAACCAAAATTAACCAAATTGACTAAATTAAATAAAAATATAAAAAGTCTGTGATTTAATTGGCAAAAAAAATTTATAACTAAATTGGTATAATTGTAATAAGCTTAAAACTTTGTGTGTAACTTTTTTCATGACCAAATGTAGAGAGAGAGAGAGAGAGACCACAATGAACGCTGGTGGTGGATAGCACCCTATGGAGCGTGGGAGACGGAGACGGCAACGTACACTGACGGAACTTTGGACGCACAATCATGCGAAGGTGGAGAAGAGAGAGGAAGAGAGAGATAGGTGGCTGCGCAATAAGGAATATTCCTTTTCTCTTGTTAAATAAACTTATATATGGATAACCTCATGTCATGGTTGGCGTACCAGTATGAGAAGCTGGCGAATATTCAGCTCATGGCTAGAGGTTATCCATTCATATCCTACTAGCTATGAATAAACTATTTGACCTTAGGACTGTATACACAGGTCAAAATTTGGACTTAACCAGTTTGTGAGGCTTATCAAATGTTTCGTTGGTCTCTAGTTAACTGACCTCTATGCTCATGCCCTAACTTCCAAAATAAAATAAAAAAAAAAATTATGTATAGGTGATATCCATATTTGTAACATGTAAATTAAAAAGACGGTAAGAGGAAATTTCATTTCATATGGAACAAAATATAACATTCAAAGAACAAGACAGGGGAAAAAAGTAGGGCAAGCGATTTGCATTGTGTCATATTAATTATATCATATCAAAACAACAGTATGTCAAGAATATGATTAATCCGAACATGACAAGTATAATACACGTGTTGAACTGCCTCAATATGAACACGACAAACCTAATAAAGCAATTTATATGATACGATTAACATACTTATCAAATTGTGTCATTATGTCATGTATCTACATTACAAATATACGCTAACCTTTGGTGTTACCGTGTACATGATAAACACACTAAACATTTTTATACATGATATCCCGATTTAACATGTTTAACACGCTTGTAAATAAATAACCGATATTCCACTTAACATTACATCTAGAGTTTATTAATGAGTTACCGTTTGTTATGTTGTATAACTTTTACATCCCTAATGTGAATTCATTACTCCCTTTATTCTTTTTAAATGGGTCATACTTTTATGATCTTTTAATAATAAAGATGTTATTATTGTTGGAGAAAACTCCTTTACTGTTTTAAAGTTGACAAAACGTTTTCAAAAAATATAGTTTGAAGACTTCCAGACTCAAGTGTTATAGTGTGAAAAACTCTAGACTCTACTGTCAAAGTCTGAAGACCGCCAGACTCAAGATTCAAAGTCTGTCCTCACGGACAATTTCCAGACGAAAAATGAAGACTTACCCAGATACCGGATTATCTTCAAGAATTGGATTCGTATGGTTTTTGGAAGACCTTATGGCTGGATATAGCATCTACTTGTTTGATTATTCTTATTGGAATCTATTCTGATATGAAGATCTTTTGAAAGGCGAGCAAACTTGAAGGTTCTACTTATGGAAACCAAAGATCCTGATTGTATAGGCGAACAAAATTGACATGCTTTTATCACAAATCATCTAACAACTCGAAATCACCTTAATTGATTATGTCCAATGGGTAGATTGGAAGAACTCATTTGGAAAGTGCTAACGGTCGTGAAAGCATGGAGAAGTATTTAAGGCGGACTCTCCAATTGTTCGTAGAAGGGTGTGAAAGAAGAATTCAAAGTCTGAATCTCTATAGTTCATTGCTCTTTCATTCATTGAGCTCAAAAGTTGTATACAAAAGAGAGAAATACATAATGAGACTGTGTGAGAGACCAATGGAGACTCTCTACTGAGGAAGTCTAAGATGACAAGTTGTAAAACCCCTTTTGATTCAAAGTGGAATCCAGTTAGTGAGCTGTCAGCGCGGGAGAGTGGACGTAGGCTTGATTTAAACCGAACCACTATAAACCTTGTGTTCCAATTCTCTTTCTTTAACTCCTTACTTTTATTCGTGCACCAAAATCAAATGTGACAACACCAGCGCCATCAATCTCACAAAGAATCCAATTCTTCATTCAAAGGCAAAGCATATAGAGATTCGACATCACTTCATTAGAGATCACGTGCAAAATGAAGAAGTTATGATTCAGTTCATTGACTCGAAGAATCAGTTGGCAGACATATTTACAAAGCCACTGGAGAAAAGCTTATTTGAGTCTATTCACGCCAGACTGAATATCATATCTTCTACCAGGTAAAGTTTAAAGGTGTTCAGAATCAAAATGTCCAAAAGTTACAACTGTAAGTTAATTCTTTCAAAATGCATGTGATTTTATTTTTGGATGAATTTTTGAAAAGGTACGTTGATTTTTCGAATCGCTACTTGCCTATTTTATTTTTAGAATTTATCTTTTTCGAGTTTTGAATGTATGACAGTTTTTCATTTTCAAAAAAGGCAGTTTTTACTTTTTCCTCTGTAACATTTCATATACCCTGTTTCACTTGCTATATATACTGTCGATTTTTATCTTTTCCGTTTTCACTCACAAACCCTAGAATACAAGAATCCCACTTGCTCTCACTTTCTCTCTAGTTTAATCCAAAAAGATTTCACCTTTTTCACAAGCGAGTTCGAGAATTTCCCCAAAAAAGTGACAATGTCTTTCCAAAGAAAGTCTTCTAGAATCGCGAACACGGGACCACGACATGTGCGTGAGGGTCCTACACATTTCGATCTGACCAAAGAAGAAGACTCTCCTCAACAGCAACAAAGTCAACAACAACGTTCTCAACCGCGTCATTCTTCTCAACACAGAACACAAGATCCTCCACAACAACAACCAGAAGAAGAAATTGTGGAAGATGTGGAACCTGTAAGAACGTTGAAACTTGAAATTCTTTTTAAACTTTATTCTAAGTTGAAAGATGATGGTACTACAATGACTCTTATTGATGAGTTCTTGAGAGAGAGGGGCTACAAGAATAAAACTTTGTTCTTGCAATCTATGGAAAGGATGGGCATTGCGCCTGAAGGGTTGGCAGCAAGGACATTTGCCAACTTTCCAAGTGATCCACGATTTGGTACGTTTAATCAACCTGAAGGGAAGGATGATGATGAAAAGATGTTCACGCATTTTCAGCCTAGGATGGGTGCAACTACAAGTATTCATGAAGAGGGAGCGAGTTTATTCCGTTACAAAGATTATAGAAAGACCTACTTGAAACTGCTGAAGCGAGGGGTTATGAACTCTAGAAGTGTGAACTTTGATTTTCTTGATTCGTTGAAAGTGAAACCGAGGGAGAAGTTTGGACTCCTTCAACTGGAACATTTTTGCTCTGAGACTACTGTCGCCTATCCAGAACTCACAACTTATTTCTATTCAAATCTAGCCTTTTTAGATGCGAATAGATTTTCTTTTATGGTTAGGGACAAAGATTTTGTGGTCGATGTAGACACATCGGCTGATGTAATTGGGGTGTAAAGAGGAAATTTCCAACCAATCAATGTGTCTGTTGCTCACGCTACACTAGAACTTGTTCGGGACAGATTTGCTAAGGGCAAGATTTCTTATTCTAGAATAAATGCCTCCAATATCTTACTTCACAAGATCGTGATCAACTGCATTAGGCCCAAATCAACGTCAAAGACTAATGTCTCTCACTCGGAAGCGAAGTTGACGTACGCCATTAACATTGGTCATAAGTTCTCACTGCCTCACACTATCCTAATGCACATGTACAGGACAGTTGTGAAGGAGAAGGGACAATTTTCTTACTCTGCTCTTATCACACGACTCTTCAGACACTTCAAAATTCATATTCCCGCTTCTCTATGTGTTAGAAGCATTGCTCCAATGGTGATTGGACTGAAGATGGTTACAAAGATGCCTCTAAAGGAGCTGAACAAGGTTTTGGAGCGCATGAAGGAGAAGTCCCCTGTCAAGGCAAAACAAGACTCTGTAGCCAAGAAGAGAAAATGCAAGGAACCGATGAGCGAACCTATCAAGAAGAGGAGAACACTTATCTTGTAGGACGAAGAAGATGAGGATGATATCACTCTCTCCGCCTTTGCCTTAAGAAATTTACAGAGTTTTGTTAACTTTCAAGAGCTAGAGGACAGAGAGACAAGAGAAAGAGAAGAGAGATGAAGAAAGAAAAGAGAGGAGAACAGAGGAAGAAGAGGGAGGAAGAGAAAAAGAGGAAGAAAATGGTCAAGATGACTCTTTTGAGCCTACATTGGCTGTATCCTTGTCAAGTAACTCCGAGAAGATAAGGAGTGGAACTGTTGGAGAAGGAAGAGAAAAACATCACTCAAGTGTTGAAGCAGAGCAAGAACAGGAAGAAGAATTCTTTTCTCCACCTGAAGGCACACAAATAGGGGGAGCTCCTGACAAAAGAGGTATTTCTTCACCTGCTCTTACTAGTGATGTTAGTAGATCTGCAGCAGATCTAGAGGATGTGTATGCCTCTCACTACCCTGAAGCAGACATTGAGGCATCCACTCCTAGTCATGGTGATCAAACTACTGATAATCTCTCAAATCTCAAAACTCCTGGAACTGATTCGGCTGGACTTAGTGCTGCATCAGAACAAATGGTAGACTTTTCAAAACTGCTGGATATCCTTTTGGATTTGAAAAGACAGCAATATGGTTTAGGGTTTGAGATAAAGGACCTCAAGAAAGCTTTTTAGTCCACTTCAGTTTCTTTGCAAGAACAGCTACAAGCCCTAAAGACTCAAATGCAAAATACTGTCAAGGGTGAAAATTTGGAGCAATTGAAGGAGACTCTAAAGAAGCTTGAGGAGACTGTCAAGTCTATAGAGGAATTCCAGCTTGTTCGCATCCCTAAGCAACCATGATTTTTACCAAACTCTTTTTATAATCATTCTCAACTTTTTTACCACCCGTGGTGGCGGCGTAGTGGTTGAGCGCAGGTTCCTTTCGGGAGAGGTCCTAAGTTCGACTCACTGCGTCGTATGCTTTGCGAGAAAGGAACCCACGACTTACCCGGGGCAGCAAGGGTGGTAGTGACTCTACTGCTCCTCCAGGGTTTACTCCGCTGCGAAGCGGCGCACGGAGGTTCCCTGGGTACCAAAAAAAAAAAAAAAAATCATTCTCAACTTTTTGCTGTTGACAAAAAGGGAGAGAAGTTGTGCAGATTTGACCTAACTTATCTTTATCTTTTTGAGTACTTTTTACTTATTTTGATGACTTTTTATTTGCTTTGGACTTTGGTATTTTTGGTTTGGCTTTGGACTGATATATTTTGGACTTTTGACTGCTATTTGATTTTGAATCATTTTGATGTCTGCAATAACTGAGCTTGTGATACTGATTGAGGATGGATAATTATTTTATCTTGCAGGATTAATATGTTTTCTGTGGTTGCATAATCGATGCTATCCAGGTCCTAATCAACTTATTTTTATAAGATATCATGCATTGCTTAAAAGTTGTTTTGCAGGTCAAAAGTTTTCAAACTTGCAGGAAAGTTTTGTCACCATAAAAAAATGGGGAGATTGTTGGAGAAAACTCATTTACTGTTTTGAAGTTAACAAAACGTTTCCAAAAGTCTAGTCCGAAGGCTTCCAGACTCAAGTGTTATAGTCTGAAGAACTCCAAACTCTGCTGTCAAAGTCTAAAGACCGCCAGACTCAAGATTCAAAATCTGCCCTCATTGACATTTTCTAGACGAAGAATGAAGACTTATCCAGATGCCGGATTATCTTCAAGGATTCGATTCGTATGGTTTTTGGAAGACCTTATGGCTGGATATAACATCTACTTGTTTGATTATTCTTATTGGAATCTACTCCGATATGAAGATCTTTTGAAAGGCGAGCAAACTTGGAAGGTTCTACTTATGGAAACCAAAGATCTTGATTGTATGGGCGAACAAGATTGACAGGCTTTCATCGCAAATCATCTAACAACTCGAGATCACCTTAATTGATTACGTCCAATGGGTAGATTGGAAGAATTCATTTGTAAAGTGTCAACGGTCATGAAGGCATAGAGGAGTATTTAAGGCGGACTCTCCAGTTGTTCGTAGAAGGGTGTGAAAGAAGAATTTCAAAGTCTAAATCTCTATAGTTCTTTGCTCTTTCATTCATTAAGCTCAAAAGTTGTATACAAAAGAGATAAACACATAGCGAGACTATATGAGAGACCAATAGAGACTCTCCACTGAGGAAGTCTAAGATCACAAGTTATAAAATCTCTTTCAATTCAAAGTGGAATCCAACCAGTGGGTTATCAATCTAGTGGGTTGTCAACGCGGGAGAGTAGACGTAGGCTTGGTTTAAGGTGAACCACTATAAACCTTGTGTTCCAATTCTCTTTCTTTAACTCCTTACTTTTATTCGTAGCTTTATTTAATTATTCAAAGCTGATTATGTCCTTAGTTAATCATCTACAAAAGGCAATTTACTTCTACGGCCCGTTTAGTTTGGCTTTTGGGGAATGCATTTGTAGAAATGCAAATACCTTTGGGTGAAGGGGGTTTTCCGAAATGCAAATGTCGTTTGGTAAAATTTACATTGAGAAACAACTTTGGCCAAAATACCGTTCGGTAAAATTTGCATTTGTAATTAACTTTTATTAAATTTAAAAAGCAAAAATATGTTTATATTTTTATATAAACATATTTTTATATAAAAATAAAAAATATAAAAAAATATAAACATAAAATATATAACAAATAGATATGTTTATATTTATATAAAAATATATAAATATATATTTTTATAAATATATGTATTATATATATTTATAAATATATATTTATTAAACATAAAATATAAAAAAATATTTTATATAAAAAATAAACATAAAACATATTTTATATTTTATATAAAATATATATTTATGAAAAATATATGTATTTTTATATATATTTTTATAAATATATATTTATTAAACATAAAATATAAAAAATAGATATTTTTATATTTTTTATATATAAAAATATAAACATATATTTTATGTTTATATTTTATATAATATATAATATATTTTTTTTATAAAAAATAGATATATAAAAATATAAACATTTTTATTTTTATTTTTATTCGGGCGGTTCGCGCGACTACTTGGCCGGCGATTGCTTGGCCTTCGATCGGCTTCTCCACTAGAGAGATGAACAATACCGGAAGTTGCATTTTGAAAATGCAACTTCCCAATGGACCTCTACCCCTCCATTCCCCCAAAACCCTTTGAAGCCCTTTGGAGATGCAATTGCATCTCCCCAAAGTCCCCAAAAACTTGAACCGAACACCATAGCATTTGGCCAAACCCCTTTAGAGCCCCAAAGAGCATTTCAAATGCTGAACCAAACAGGGCCTAAGTCTTGCGAGAAATTTTTATTACACTTTTTCACCCCCCCCCTCTAGGTGTTTGCACTAGCCCTTTCAATTATACATGAGTATAAAGTGTTAAAACTTAGTCTTGTTTAAAAAGCCAACACGCTAACACTTTAATTTATATGTGTGGACTCGCGTCTGAATGGGTTAATCGAGCGACACGAATTTTATTGGGTCGTGAACGGGAAGACAGAGACCTATTCATGCCAAATCATAACTTGTTTGATTGCGTGGGGTCTCGTAAACGAATGACGTTGAGAATTGTGAAGAGAGTAGAAATTACCTAGTTTGCCGTGTAAGACAGCCGCATGAACGGGCGACACGCCTTGAATCCTTGATGGATCCAGCGGCACTGCCAACAGAAGCTTGAGAACCTCCAAGTCCCCACTCTCGACGGCCAGATACATCGGACATTTAGCTTCCTTGTTCTTGAAATACATGGGTTGCAGGTCCTCATCTATCAAGATCCGAGCCACGCCAAGGTGGCCTTTCACAACGGCCTCATGCAGCGGGGTGTTTCCCCTGTCATTCTTCACTTGAACGAGAGCCTGCCGCATCTCGCCCCCGCCGACGTCCAATGCTCGGCCAATGAGGACTCGGGCCGTGGGGGCCCTTCCGGCCCTGGCGGCCAAGTGAAGCGGGGTGTCTCCCCTGCAATTTTTCCCGGCCGCGAGCTGGTGGCCGGGAAAGTGGCTGATGATGGCTCTCAGGATCTCGTCTCTCTCAAGGCCCGCGGCCACATGGAGCAACGAATTTCGGGAGGGGCTTAGAATGACCGACAGACACAGACGTCGATTGCGCTCGAAACAGTAACGTTCTACGACTCCGATGAATTCGTCGGCATCGCCTTGTTTTGCAGCAGTGAATAGCTCCTGGGCCGTCGTCTCATCGCATGAGACGGAGTCTTGCGTCAACATCGCTTCCAATCTCTGCAGCCTATGTCTCCAGAGAGCACTCTTTTGCATACTTATCTCTACTGCCATGACTTATTGTTCTGAGGAATACTCTAACTTGGACTCGTATGCAATAACGGGCGCGGAGAGGGAAGCGAGCGGGCGCCAGGAGGGGCGGCCTTAATGTGCTTGGTCGGCGATGGCGAGGGCGGTCGTCCCCGCTGACCTGCGCCAGGACCTACTCGAGGTTGGTGCGGAGGGCGTTGGAGGTGGCGTCATTGGCCTAGGCGAGGTCCCTCCAAATCTGGTTCTCCACGCACAGCGACTTCACCCGCTCCTTCAGCGCCCAATTGAGCTTCCCGATCTTCTGGATCTCCCCCTCCTTGGCCGGAGCAGGGGCGGCCGTAATGTGCTTCGTCGGTAGAACAGCCGCTTGACGAACGCCGGAACAACGCGGAGAGAGAATTTGGGATTCAAAATTTGAAAGCCTTCGTCGAGGAGAAAGAAATCGTTCGAGTTCTCTAGAGCGGAAAGGGAAAGGGTTTGCTTCTCTTTCCTTCTCGAAAGAATAAATGCACTGCAGAGGAGACACAGAGGAGGCAGGGGGCTTGGAGTCCTCCTCCCCCGTCGTGGGGACTGGGGGCTTTCGCAGTACAGAAGTTTACCGACCTAAATCATTCTGAAATGGAAAAAACAGTACGGATGATTTTTAAATTTCGATATTTCTGAATTTTTAATTTATTTAAAATAATTTCTTGACTTTTGATACATATTTAAACTAATTATGAGAAATATTTAATATTATCTCTAAACTTAAATTAATAGAAGAACAGCATTAAATATTTTCATATAATCTTAGCAATAGTTTGATTGGCAAGGGATTTGTGAATATGCATATCAATTTAGTATATCTTTCTAAGCCAAGTCACCAATTTTGGAGCTGAAAACCTTGCCAGAGGGAATCTTGGTCCTCTTGTTACATAGGTGTTGTATCGTGATCGTGGTATATATTGAATAATGGATTAGTCAATCCAGTCTAGAGATCAATCCCAAAAATCAAGCAAATATTTCTCAACCATTTCTCAAATTATTTATGAACATTTTTATAAATTAGTTGCAAAGCAATTATATCTATATATACTTCACAATTCTTTACATGGCACACTTTCTAAACATTCATAAACAATTAAAGAGTAATAAATGCTCGATCCGGCTTTTTATGCAACAATAATGCTATTTCATAATTCATAATATATGTAATCCATAATATATTCGGAACATGAGTTTTATAAATTCAAAAAAATAATATTAAAATTAATTAACATGCTACCACACCTAGCCTACATGCTAATAAAACAATTCTCACATGTTATCAAATAACATACTCAAAACGATTATTCAAGCTATTTATAATACGAAGCTCACATGCAAAATTCTAAAATTCTCACTCCAATCAAAATGACTCCCATCAATTTCCAATCATAGATCATCATTTCTATGAAATTTCATAATTAAAAAATTTAAAAATCAAACTTCAATACTTGAATATTATATAATTTTAAATTTAAGTGTGAAAACTAATCTGATCAGAAGATTGATAGGTGCGAGTATTCAATGGACATTATGGAACGTAGTCAAACCGGTTTGACACGACATTAGTGGCGAGCAGAAGCAAAACCCTCTTTTCTTCTTTCCCATCTTTTCTTCTTTTTCTTTCCCTTCTTTTCCTTTCCTCTCGCTTATTTTCCCGACCATTGTCGGCCCCTGTGACAGGGAGAGCGTCCACTTCTTTTCCCCATTTCTTTTTTGACTTATCGACCCTTTCTTTTTGTTTTATTTTCTAAAGGTGGGTCCCACCACTTCTTTTTGGCCAAATCAAAAAGATTTGAATATTACACTCGTCGTTCCTGATGCGAGGGCAAGCATAGTATCTTTGCATTGACTTGGAAACAATGAGACTTACAATGGACAATGAGGAAAAACACGCGAATTCTCAGGCTTTTGTCGTGTGGTACATTTTGTCTACCACATCAATCTATCTAATTTCTTTTCTCATTACTGATCTTTTCGAGGACAACCAAGGTGGATGCCGGACCAGTAAAGGTTTATTTCCATGGGATATGGAGCCGCTTGATCTCAATTTTGAACTTCTCATGAGAAAATTGTCGAAAATTTTGTAAATTTGTTACACTTTTAAATTTTTTTCATGATTTACCAATTAAATCCATTCGATCAATTTTAGCTAAAAATTTACAAATCCCCCCCTTCCTCCTCTAGCCATTCACCAAGGCATAGCAACTAGCCAAAGGCAAGGGTTGACGAGGTTGTCGACCTCTAGTGAAGCTCCTCGTTGCCGACCTTTAGCTAGGACAAGCCTCGCCAACCTCGCGACGGGCGGGCAAGGCTTGCCCAAGGTCGACGAGTTCGACTTTACTAGCCCTCACCTCTAGCCAATCATTAGCCATTGAGTGTTATTGAAGGAATAAAGGAAGAAAGAAAAAATAAATAAATCCAAAAAAATACTAAAATATTACTAAAAAATTATCCACATTGGCATTGGTTGTTCTACGTAACATGACTAGTGTTTGTGTCAATGATTTTAACCCAAATTTGGTTAAATAAACTCAACTGGCAAAATATAAATATATTTAGGATTCAATTGACAAAATTAAAATATTTATGACTTAACTGATAAATGTGCAATAGGTTTAGGATTTTGTAAACAATTTTCCAACTCCTAATTGCTCCTCGATCTCAAAAAAAAAAAAAAAAAAACAAGAATTGCTCCTCGATCTCAAGAAATCCTTATTCATCCGTGGCCGAAGTTCTATTTGTTTACCAAACACTTGGACCACTCAATTACTACAATTTGCATCCAGCGACACAACAAGTTGTACTTATGGTTCAAAACGAAAATTCTCACCACGGGTGTCCAACTCTTTTGGTAGGCCCGAAGGTGGCCACTTCCCAACCCTCTCTTATCGGTCCAGGACTATTCTTTTCAAACAATCATTGAGTACATGCCTGTCGGAAATATGACCTGTGTGAAAAGGCCTCAATGATTGCAAGGACATGCTCCCTTATTTAGCCCCCTTTTCTTATTGATCTGTCCAATCCGGCCTTAATAGCGGCAGATCAGTTCAATCTCAGACTTCGTTACGGGCTGGACCATTAGTGGCGAACGTAACCCAATGACCCTGAGCAACACTGGCGATATCCAAGCATGAGAGACCGCCGCATAAGATTTTCCTCTGAAAATCGAGTGATCAACAGAGCCGATGCCCGCTATCGCGGCCATGGAGGCCGCATGAGGTGAGTAACCTTCATCCGAGTGAATCGACGGAGGTCACGATCTCCAGAGGGACAGTTGCAAGCTCCACGCAGAGAGAGAGAGAGGTGCAGCCAACGACTCCAGCAAGTGAGAGGTTAACGTTGCCGGCAGAAGGAGGTGCGACAGCGAGGGCTTATGACGGCGATGCCACATGCCCTGGTCGGTTGGGGAAGACCAAAAAAGACGGAAAAGGAAAAGGAAAAAGAAAAAAGAAAAGAAAAAAAGGGGAGAAAACATCTGGATCACTGAGTATTCCATGGCGGAGATGTGAGTTCTCCCGAAACAGCTAAAATTTGTCTCACTCAAGACAGTTGAATATGTAAATAACTTTTTTCTTTTTTGTGCAGCTACGTCTCTTTTGTAAAGAATATTGTGAATTTCTATTGGAAATGGTGATCAATTTTCTAGAATTTCCTAAAGTTGCTAAACTTCTAAAATTCCCTAGATGAATTTTCTAGAAGAAAGAAGAAAAGTCCAACATGTAAGAGAAGCCTAGAGAAGTCTAGCATTCAAGAGAAAACTAGAATCTTCTAAGGCGATGACTCACACCTATAAATAGGTATGTAAGTTCATCATTTGATGTGTGTGAGAGGTAAACCCTCCACCTTGTGTGTGAGGTGAACCCTCCACCATGAAAGGTCAAGATCTCTACAAACTATTTTGTTCAACTAATGAAACTATTTTCCCCCATATCCCGTGTCCTATATTTTCCAACTATCCGATCTCATCCATTGTCCATCCTCTACAAACTATACCATGTGCTTGCACACATCACTAACCAAAAACTATAATCAATACTAAAACCATGCTTCCGTAGCGCGCACACAACACAAAAATATTTTTAACATGGTATCAGAGCCAGGCATATCGGATGGTTATGGGCATTTGTCCTCACCATCCTCAACTAAAAAAGGCCAGAGCCCGAGCGCGAGCCAAGAGAGCCAGAGCCGGAGCTAGAGCCAAAATCAAAGCCGGAGCCAGAGCCAGAGCCTACGAGAGCCAGAGCCAGAGCCCGAGCTAACAACTACAACTAAGAATATTTTGATGCCCCGAGACATATGGGACATCGTTGAAGAAAAAACATGTACATTCAAAGGAAAGTGCAAGTGTTTCGACAAGAGAATGCAAGGGATCGTGAAACGAAAACGGAATAAAAGGCATGGGAGAAATTACAAGAGAAATTTCTAGGTACGTCCGAGGCTTTATAACACAAGTCCGGAGTATCCCGAAAATGGATCAAGGGGGAGTGTTGGAAATGGTGATCCATTTTCTAGAATTTCCTAGAGTTGCTAAACTTCTAGAATTCCCTAGATGAATTTTCTAGAAGAAAGAAGAAAAGTCCAGCATGTAAGAGAAGCCTAGAGAAGTCTAGCATTCAAGAGAAAACTAGAATCTTCTAAGGCGGTGACTCACGCCTATAAATAGGTATGTAAGTTCATCATTTGATGTGTGTGAGAGGTAAACCCTCCACCTTGTGTGTGAGGTGAACCCTCCACCATGAGAGGTGTAGATCTCTAATGTACCTCCATCAAATTATTTTGTTCAACTAATGAAACTATTTTCCCCCATATCCCGTGTCCTATATCTTCCAACTATCCGATCTCATCTCTTGTCCATCCTCTACAAATTATACCATGTGCTTGCACACATCACTAACCAAAAACTATAATCAATACTAAAACCATGCTTCCGTAGCGCACATACAACACAAAAATATTTTTAACAATTTCTATGCGATTAGCAATGAATAAAAGTTGTGTCTAGGTGAAGTTACAAGAGAAAAGGAAAGTAATGATATATCTTTCATTGGTGATATTGAAAAACAATTAGCAATTTTTCCATGATAAAAAGTAAATAAGTAAACATCTTTCAGGGGTATCAGCCCGGCTGTTGTACATATCTGCTTTGGTGTACTTATTCTCAATCGAATGAATCCGTCCTTTAGTTTCATTTTCTTCCCCGAGAGGCAACCATAACATCAAGAGACTTGAACAGCTTAGTGAACAATCAGGTTTGTAATCACTGTATCAAAATCTGCACATCCAACACTTACCACTCATCAGGCGATAATGAACAATCAGGTTTGTAATCACTGTCTCAAACATATCTGCACATCTAACAGTTACCAATCATCAGGCGATCTCGGCTGGATTATGTAAATGGCTTTGTCCATTACATTCGTAATGAACAGCAAGCAGTAAGACGTGCAGAGTTCAAGGTAATGGAATGCCTGAAGTTCCTAGTTAAGCAATGTCCAACATAAGTAAGTGCAGAAGATATGCAGTACTAATTGACTTGCATTAAACAAGAACTTCCTTCCTTATCAAATCCCTATTAGAACTGCTGAGTGCATTTAAAGAATAGCCGCCTGGCAAATTTATCAACATCTGCAGTAAGCCAAGAGTTTTTCAGTCACTAAGCTTAGCTTTTATACAGAAGTAAGTGCTACTGACCACCCACAAGAGGACATGATGCTGCTATTTTGTCAACAGCTTCCAATGCAACTGACCATTCATAGAGAAGAGGGATGACTCCAGATCTTCTCCATCTTCAGTTGTACCCCATGTTCAGGCTCGAAAAACAGCTTCTACGTTGCAGAGTGTTTTTATTCTGGGGATAGATAGAAAATGAACTCTGACAGCACGAGAGACAGAACTATCTTTAATTCTGCAATCACAAAGTTCTGGCCAACACAAGTTCATATCCCCATCCCAAACGGCACAAACAGATTCGGAATCTTGCACGCCAAAGAAACACCATCCGCAAACCTTTCTGAATGGAACTGATGGGCATTGTCGCCCCAGTTGGCCAGATCCTGATGCAACAGTGAGGAAGAGAGCCAGACATTGATGCCTTTTGGAATCATGAAGTCCCCCAACTTCATTTCCTCAGATGTTTCTCTCGTCACGAATTGTCCAGGAGAATATAGGTGCAATGTTTCATAAATCACCATATTCAACTGCACATCGAGAGAAAACAGATGATAGGCGAGCAGTCCCATACTTAGATTATTTCCAAGCCTAAGGGCTACATGCGGCTACTATATTCACATTGAGCTTACATGTCAACACATATACCAAAAATCTGCCAAGGAAGTTCGCTCCATAAATGATTCTCGGTTTGAGTTTGATCAATTTGACGTAAAATATCTCCTAAGAAGGGTCGGCTTGAATGTGTGTGCCAGAACAAATAAATAAATCATTGATTGAGGCAGAGAAGAATGAGAACTACGAAAATTGGGGCTGGGGATTATTTCCTGCCTGACTAATCATGTCTGCCAGTGCGCACATTCTTAGGTTCGTGAATCATATGCATAGTAGGCAAAAAAGATTTAGAAGTACCAATTTCATTTTGTGCAGTTTATCCATATTCGGGGCTTGATTTCCAAAAATCTCTATCACCTCGGCAGGCATGCGCCCCTGCCATAGGATGGTGTGCTAAAAGAAATAAAGTGAAGGTAGTGGCGGTGGCAGTAGTTTCATGTCCTGCCAAGAACATAGCCTTGCAATTATCTATGATGACACTCAATCCACAGCGGAAATTGTTGACTAAGGCCTGTAAGAAGCTCTGCCCCTTGGCGTTGCAATCATCGTCCATCAGCTTGAGAATAGATCAGTCGACTTCTTTTCCTATCCTCCAAATGTCACAAGTGATCTTCGTAGGAATGTGCCTATACCCAAGATTTTGAAGACATCAAAAAATGAAAAACTAACATCAAATCGTTTTGTCCAGGAAGCACCATCTACATGTGTCTAAGGTTTCTTGAGAATTTATCAGATAGGTACTTCTGCAACACGTTTAAACCTGGCATATATAAGAAGTAGCTGACAAAAGGTAAACATGTGGAGTCATGTCAACCTCAGTGATATTGTCTGAATGAATGCACGGATTTATCAGTCGCAGCTTGCAATAGAAAGCAAACTTTAACAAAACCATCGCCCCAATAGGAGTTTTTTAATGCCGAAGGAGGCACCCTCACCTTACCGCCAGAAGACCAACAATAGCTTGCTGCTTGCTTAGCAAATCCTGAAGCACTAACATCTTGGAAAAAATCTCATTGCCAATAACATAATTGCTCCCAAAAGATGCTTTGTAATCATTTCAGCAGAAAGGCTTTTCAAATCCTCGTCGATCAGTACTGAAGCAACTCCTCCTGCTTCCTCCATTTGAGAGTCCCATTTTTCCAGCACGGAGATGACAGATTCAGCCATCATGTCCAACATTCCCTGTGCAAAAAAGAACAAGTAACATATAGATAGCTTCTGTGTCAAAATTTTACTGCTTCACACGCGAGAACAAAGACAGCTCAAGCAAGAACTATGCCGCTGTGAACTTGATAGAACCTGCCCAGCTAATTTACATCTTTATTTTGTCATTGAAGAATTCGGGCGCCATGACTTTCCTCTGGAGCGCCCAGGATTTTCCTTTCGAAGTGATGAGGCTGTCATAACTCATAACCCAACAAAATTCCCCTGTTTTTTCAAAGATACGTGGACCTTCCGAATTCAGCAGACTGGCATTCCCAGAACTCTCTCGCTACATCAAAGTCACATAAGCATTCAATCGCCATGTTCCCGTGTGAATGCAGACACCGGACCTGAAATAACCATAGCATTCTCAGCAGGCAAAGATGATCTTCATGCTTGTCACACAATAGAAATAGCCGGCATATATTACAGACATATCTAGTGAAAATTGATTGAAGTAGAAGAAAATATATGTACCATAGTCGGCCCTCCACTCCTCTATGTGGGGAAATAGGCGGGACATGTAATCATGCGAACCGCATTTGCCGATGCTTTCTTGATTCTTTTTGGCTTGCATTTCCAGTTGAATCTTCCTTGTATTCCGAATGAAATTATTTAGCTCAGTCATTAATATACTAATAATCTTGCCTCGTGTATGGATAATCTCTAGTGGGCATGTAATGCACCCAACAGTCCCAGCAAACCCTAAATTGTTTAAAGCTTTTGTCTGGATGCCTGTTCAGTAGTTTCCCCCTTTCCTAAAAGTTCTCTGATTGTCATCTCGCTTCAAATTACGATTTGAACCCCTTTCTTTTCTGAAGGTTGTCCCGTGGATGTAGAGAGGCAAAACTGCACTATCATCAAGAGCCAGTGCGCGCCGCCATGGTGTCCAGCCAAGATTTTTGGCGCAGCTTTGAAGCAATTCGCGTGCCCTTTTGCCGCCGAGATTAACGACAACACGACAGTCTGCGCAGATACCGTGCTCGGCTGTATGACTACTGTTGGAAATCACCCTCCTGGCCTCTTCACGGCGAGCGTCATGAGGGATCAGAGGGTCTTGCTTGACCCGCGCTAAACCACGGCATCTCCAACGACCAAAAACTCCATTAAAGATGACAAGGGCCAGTGATTGGTCATGCCGTCAGTGCCATCCCAAGAACTGTTGTATTAAGACTTCAACTCCGTGTTGGAGAAAACATTCATGGATAGTTTGGATGATTGACAAAATTTACCAACTTATATTTTAATTAAAAGTCTTTTTCAGGAGGAAAGTCTGATTAATCAAAGTCATTGATGATACTTTTTTATTCGGGTATTTAATCAACCGACTAGGAAGGAATAAATCTCTCGTGCAACAGCTACGGCCACCAACAGATGGACCAGACAGATGGGTGTGACCGCAAGCTAGGGTTAGCAAAGGAAGGATTTTTGGACGCCAACATTGATTGATGGACTCATTTATATAACTGTTGGAAAAGTTGGGTATCTTTTGAAAGTAGCCGGGTATAGAAACCACGGCATTTTAGTATACCAACGAATGATGTCCATCTGATTTATGTAAATGAAGTGTTCGGCTTTTTATTTATAAAATATTTAGTTGATGTGCATCATTTTAATTACAGGAAGCGAAGTTGTCGGATGCGCTTCCGTTATATTTTCTACGCAGGGACCAATGAAAAGAATATAAACCCCGAGGACTCATGGACTTGTCAAATTTTTATGGAATTAGAATAACAGATTTCCAAGTCAAGTGAAAGGTAAGTGTGGTGACCCTAACGGATTGGGGACCGTCAGGGGGTGCCACCGTGAGTTGTATTAACTGGATTACTTGCTACATTTGGAGGAGTTTCAAAAGGAAAGTTTTCATAAATATCTTCTAGTTCCTAAACTTTCCTCAAACTTCGAAGGTGAGCTATTATTTCTAAACATAAACACTCGACTTTTGGAAAGCCGACTTGCTGTATGGGCAGTAAATCTTACTGGAAGTATCAACCTCGGCGATCCTAATGGCATCAGATCTTCTCAACATGATCCAAGACAATAATATAAAGCGATACAAGCGATCAATTTCATGAAATTTTTTTCTAAATCATTTATTCCTTGCAAAACAAATGGAGTCTTCATGTTCAATTTGCTTTCCGTGCCAAAGCCAATGTACATCCAACAAGACTATAGATAAGGAAATATCAATTCGCAAATTTACTCTTATAAGCAGGACCTAAGAGTCATATGAATGGCAATCTTGATTAGTATATAATATCCATTGTATCATGTACGAGCATTAACCAGTATTTCAATGAACCTCATGCCATCAACCTGGGGGCATAGTCATCGTGATGCAGGCGCATCATCAGAACTTGGGATTTCCATTGATCAACTCACAATCCTAACTTAAGCCTCATCAATTAATCAAGCTCGTTCAATAATTATTCGAGCAAGTGGGAATCTCAGCCACAAGTTAATCCAACGGGTCTAAAACGTCCAAGAAAAAGGCTTCTACAATTTGAAGAGCGAATGCAGAATGATGGCCATGATTGGCAGTTAATTTGCGAGGTTGAACAGTCAAAACATCAAATTTTCATGTGTTTTAATACATGATTTAGTTTCTAAGTCTTTACTATGTTTACTAGTTTCCACATCTTTATAATACATGAGAATTCCTCTCAAGTGAGCAAATTTCCTTTTGGTTCTTTATCAAATTTGTTGGAAGTAAGCCTCGAGTCTTTTATCCTTAGCTAGTGGATCATTCCTTTATACCTTGATGATAAACTTCATCTATCCTTTCCTTATTTCATTCGAACGCATCCCATAATGCATTCTCATTTTAACACTTTCCCGCAAACACTTCTTCCATACACCTGTCCATCTTACACGTTTAGCATCCTCTAATCCTCACCATGCATTACATCGGATCAAGCTTAGCTATTTTCATTCCAAATGCGAGGGCAAGCAAGGCATCTTTGTAGTGACTTGGAAAACATTTATACTAGATAATAAGAAAAAAACACACAAATTCTCACTATTTTTCATGTGATTTAATTGTCCACCAAATTAATCTATCCATTTTTTTCGGGAGAATTGTCCAAAAAGTCATAAACCTATTATAGTTTTGCCAATTTAGTCCTAAACCTTTTAATCTTGCAGATTGAGTCATAAACCTTTTATCAGTTTGTCAATTGAGTCCATTCGGCCAATTTTGACCAGAAAATGCTGACATGGACGCCGGCAGTGCCACATAGGACTGTCGGCGCTGACGTGGACAATTTTTAATAGTATTTTAATTTTTTTAATATTTTTTGATTTGTTTTAATATTATCTGTTTTTTCCTCTTTGTTTTTTTTTTTTTTTTTTTTTTTTTTTTTTTTTTTTGTCTTTTTGGCTTTTCCCTTGGCCTTTTCCGATGGTCGGCCACCGGCCATAGCCCGTTGGTTGGCCTCACTCGCCAGAGGCAAGGCTCGGTCAAGCGACGGTGACACCAGGTGAGGCCAGCCCTAGCCTTGGCGAGGGCCGGCCTCGCTAGATTTGGCGAGGAGAGCCCTCGTCGGGGCGAGCCCTCGCCTAGGCGAGCTTCAGCCTCGCCCCTGGCTGGGCTAGTGATGGCTGGCCACCGGCCACAGGCCGATGCCCGGCCGACCAGGGGCAAGGGCCGACCTCGCCAGATCTAGTCTGGGCGAGGCTGACGCTCGCTTGGGCAAGGGGCCTCGGCGAGGGCTTCCCTCACCAAATCCGGCGAGGCCCGGCCGGTGACGACAAAGCCGGGTAGGGCCGCCTTGGCCCCGGTGAGGGCCGGCCTCGCCAAATCCGGCGAGGGGAGCCCTCGCCAAGGCTCATCCTCACCCGGGCGAGCATCGGCCACGCCCAAACCAGATCTGGCGAGGCCGATCCTCGCCCTTGGCCAGCCGAGCGACGGCGACGCCAGGCGAGGTCGCCCTGGCCCCGGCGAGGCTCGTCCTCACCTAGGCAAGCGTCGGCCTCGCCTAGACCAGATCTGGCGAGGCCGGTCCTCGCCCCGCCGGCCGGGCGTCGGCCCGTGGCCGGTGGCCAGCCGTTGCTGCCGGCCGGGGCAAGGCCGATGCTGGCTCGGGCGAGGGCGAGCCCGGCGAGGGCTCCCCTTGTCGGATCTGGCGAGGTCGGCCCTCGCCAGGGCCAGGGCTGGCCTCACCCGGCATCGCCATCGCCCGATCGAGCCTCGCCTATGGCGGGCAAGGCCGCCGACAAGCCGTGGCCGGCCACCGAAAAGGCCAAGGGAAAAGGCAAAAAGAAGAGAGAGAGAGAGAGAGAGAGAGAAAAAAAGAAAATATTTTAAAAAAAATTTTAAAAAAAATCAAAATAATTAAAAAATTAAAAAAATATATTAAAATATTATTAAAAATTGTCCACGTCAGCATCGGTAGTCCTACGTGGCACCGCCGGCGTCCACGTTAGCATTTTCCGGCCAAAATTTGCTAGATGAACTCAATTGATAAATTGACAAAAGGTTTAGGACTTAATCGGCAAGATTGAAAGGTTTACGACTAAATTGGCAAAACTGCAATAGATTTAGGACTTTTTTGACAATTTTCCCATTTTTTTCTCATAATACTAATACTTTCAAGGACCACCAAGGTTGTTGGCCAAGTTGATTAAAGTTTACTTCCAAGGGATTTAGACCCCCCTTATCAGAGGTTTGAATCTCCTGATCGCTCTTCAATCTCAAGAAATCATGTTTCATCTAAGGCATTGCTTCAACTTGTTTTGCCAAACACATGGATCACTCCAACTTTACTCAAATTTGCATTCGGTGGTACGATGCTCACTCAATACAAGTAATAACTATGACTCAAAACGAACATTTTGATCACCTATGCAAAACTATAGTAAGCCTTAAGAGGGGTGGCCTATGTTAGTATCCTTTCCAACCATGTTCTTCTTATTCAAAACTAATCTTTTCAAATATCATTGAGTACATTTCTTGGAAAAATTACCAAAAAAATCTTAAATCTATTGTACGGATTCCAATTCAATTCTAAACATTATTTGACCAATTTAATAAAAATCATTTTGACAATTAGTCAATTTAATCTTTTAGCCAATTCTCGCCGACAATCATTCTTATGGACACGGACTTGCTATGTATAGTCGGCACTGTCGCGACCAAATTTTCAGGTGTGAACCACCTAGGGTTTGGCTAATGGATTGTTAAGCCTAGACTTAACTCGGGCTCTCCCAAGCCCATACCAATTCGCGACTTAAGTTCAAATTCTTAACATGCAATTATTTTCAATTAGGAGTCGCCACTAATCTATTTTTGGTGGGTCGATTAGAAACCCAAGTAAAGTAATGGGAAATTTACTTTACTCCTACGAACCAGAGATTATGGGTACGAGGACTTGGTTAAACTAGATTTCTCTAATGCCCTTTCAGTACCATTCTTTTCATTTTTGAAAAATGTTTGGCAAGCAGCTTGGATCGATTTTAATTTATCTCCCTAACATGTGAGGTGATCATGCGGGTGCGCAATCCACCAATTTAACACCCCAATAAAACAATGAATAAGGTTAAGGGACTTACCTTATAGCAACGAAAGCATCTGCATTGTTAGATCAGAATTCACATCAACAGTCCTAGATATGATTTCTAAATAACACGCAATTTCTGTTTTTTTTGTTTTCACTTTGTTTAATGGGAACTTAATCTATATGCAATGCATGCTAATAATCTAATATGACATGGCAACATGACCTAAATGACATGACAATATGATTTAAACTATATGACATGAGTAGAGTAAATTCTAAAGAAATGCATTAATTAAGTGTAATCTAAATGCCCTAATTCTATTGATTGACAATTTCTAATTAAATGAACCTAACAAAAATCACTAAATGACGTGCATTGTATGAACCTAATTCTATATGACGTGGACATGGTTCTTATTTTCCTAATAAGCATGCGATCTATGCAACGACATGCAAAGAATGCCCTAAGTTTACATGCATGATAATTTTTGTCGTTTTTTTTATTAATTTCAAAATTAAAATTTAACATGCAATTCAAATAAAACTAGCATCCTAAATGAATTTTTATTTTTGTTTTTTTTCATGATCTAAAATAAAATCCTTAATCTAAATATGCAAGACAATAAAAATATAAAAATAAACCTAATCTTAATTTAAGATTTTTTGAGTTTTTTTTTTTTTTGAAATTAACAATTTTTAAACATGCAACCTAAACTAGTTAATTTGACTTTTTTTTTATTTTTTATTTTTATTAAAAAATGAAATTTCTTTCCTAAGCATGCAAACCCTAAAACTACATTTTTTTATTTTTGATTTTTTTAAAGAAAATTAATTAAACAACCCTAGCAAATCAAGCAAAATTGATTTCCTAAATTGACAAACCGTATCTCGCGCATGAGATCGAGTTGGCCAATTTCGCGAAAAATCACAAATCGGATCTCGGGCGGGAGATCGGATTGGCAATTTTTTAAGTGATTGCGAGTCAGATTTCGGGCGCGAAAATCAGACTGACAATCACAAATTTCAATGCAATATCATATCAAGAATTCCCAATCTTACATTAAAGAATAATTCAAGTAAAGAAATAAAATAAATAATAATAAAAAACGACCTAATTCCGACTCAACAAAAGGCGCCATATGGATCACGATGGAGACTCGGGGATCAAGGATGAGCGACCATGGCGGTGGCTCGGCGGGGCTCGACAAGGCCGCAACTAACTCGATGGGCTGTCGTACGGGATGCTAGGAAACCTGCAAAACTATCAAAAGCTTAGGTAATTCATTAGGAGGTTTACTGGGCAGAGAAATATTGGAGCTACGTAGTGAAGCTCTACGCCGCTGGACCCATTAGCAATCGACCAAGCAAACTGCTTTATAAACCTCTTTGTGCCATATTTCTGATACGTGAGCACAAAGACCAAGGTAAATATCATGAGAATATCATATCACCACAACCATATAATACCCCCCGAGGAAAGCTGATTAGAAGAATTTCCACTGCATTATGAAGACGAGGTAATCTGGCAAGTTTGGATCCCTCACGGCAGTGATAGTTGGGTCCTGGAAGTCGCAACCAGTGTAGAGTCTCATCGTCTTGCCCTCCTTCGCCTTGTTCCTCCAGTGGTTGCTGTCGTCGCGTCGAGGCAGGGAGTGCCGGCGTTGCGAGTTCGCGAACGGTGCAGCAACAAGCAGCGTCGGGGATCAGTGGCACTGTTGTCAGCTTGGGACCACGACACGAATCGCTATAGAGGATGGTGCTTCGCTGAAACCGAGCTTGCTAAATTTATTGGTCAATGAGACAAGGATGAGCGTGAGTGACCTGCAAAGAAGAAGAGAAAATCCTTCTATATATATATATATATATATTTTTTTTTTTTTTTTTGGCTCCCATATGGCTCCCTCCCTCTTCTTTTGTCGTACTCTCTGTTCCCTTTTTTTTTATCACTACACAAGCCTTCATGTATTGTTTTGCAGGTCCACCGTTTATTCCTTTTCTCTTCAAGCCTTGATTTCAGGGTGAGGGACTTGAGATCGCGAGGGCGAGAAGTGCGACACCTCACTGGATAACCTGGGATCTCCGGGGAAGGAGCAGTGACTCGTGATATAGCCGAGTGATCTGAAGGCTCGTGCTCGACAGTGATCGAACAAAGTTAAATCGATGCAAAAAACAAAACAAAATACAGCAACGATAGAAAAGATTGAATTGCGATTGCGGAAGTCAAATGCAATATCGAAAGGTAAATATCAATCATCCAGAGAAGTCGTCCTTGAGATTGAAGGATTTTCGTGATTTTTATTGCCTCTGAAGACAGCCCAGTGTGCATGAACTTTTTGGTGTGCGCCCCTCCCTCTGTACGCGTGCATTGAAGAATTCTACGGGCAGCGGCAAGTAGGCCACCAACGCCGGGGAAGAAGACCTTCCTTTCCTCGAGAATCGCCTCTTCTCGATTCTTTTTCTTTTTTGATGTTGTGGCCGCTATCTCTAGTGTTCTCTCTTTTTGTGGCCGTGTATCTCAATTGTATGGCCCTCATTAAACCCTAGCGAATTGGCCTATTTATAAGCCACAAATTAGGACTTTTTTAATTTTCCAAAACCATATCTACGAAGATTTCTTTTTCAAATGCTATATTTGCTTTTCCAAACATAATATTTGCTTTTGAATTGAAATTTCACAAAGTTAAATTCGTAAAATCTCCTCGAGGATGCAAGCTTGGGCCGATTCTCTCTCTTCATGGGCTTAGTCTGGCCTACCAAGTTAAAAATCAGAACCACTAATTCGAACCCATTTGCCACCGGTCCAATGCACAAAATGTAAATTAAAAATAAATGCACCTAAATCTATATGTTATGCAATTGACATTTTTTCAGGGATGAAATTAACCCCTAATTTTCTATGCAATAAATAAATGATCGGACCGCCAAAATTTAGGTGTCAACAGGCACTAATATGGACAATATTTTCAAATTTTTTAGAAGTTTTATGAATTTTATTTTTATTTTTTTAATTTCTTATTTTTCTTTTCTTTTATTTTTCACAATTGGCTAACAAGGATTGCCTACCAAAGATGAAGACCCGGCAACCTTTGTCGACCAACGGTAAAACAGAAAAGAAAAGAAAAGAAATAAGTCAATTTTTTTACCAAACACAAGAGTGACTTCAACATTACTCCAACCTGCATCTAATTTCGACCAAAAAAAAAACCACATCTGATGGTACGACGCTCGCTCAAACTAGTGGTAACTATGACTCAAACAAACATTTTGACCACCGGTGTGAAACTCTATAGTGAGCCCTAAGAGGGTTGACCATGTCAGTCACCCTTTCCAACATTGTTAATTTTATCCAAAACAAATATTTTCAAATAGCATTGAATGCATGCCTTGGGAAAATTGCCACAAAAGTCCAACACCCATTGTACAAATTCCAATCAAATCCTTAACTTTTCAATTTAGTAAATTTAATTTTAAACTTTTTGATGATTTGTTAATTTAGTTCTTCTGGGCAATTTTTGTTGACCATTGTTGACATAGATGCCAACCATACCACATACAGTTAGCGATGACATAAACAATTTTCTCAAATTTTCAATTTATTTATAATTTCTTTTCTTTTATTTTCACAATTGGCTGATGATTAGTCGAGTCCTTGGTGACCCTTGCAACCCATCAAAAAAAAAGAAGCTATAAATAAAAAAAATAAAAATCAAATAAATTTTAAAAATTTTAGAATTTTTGTAATGCAATTACTAATTTTATCCACATCAGCATCAATCGTGCCACATAAGATAGACAGCGTCAACGTTAGCATTTTTGGCCAAAATTGCCCTGAGTGACTACATTGGCAAGTTATTAAAAAATTTTAAATTAAATTGGTCATTGAGAAGTTTAGGAATGAATTAACATCGGTATAATACGTTCATGACTTTTTTTTGTAGTTACACCTACATGTCTTGGAGCACTATTCTTAGGATGTGAATTGTGGTATGAATATTATCCCTACATGCCTTTGGCTAGCTCCCATGTCTTTAATGTCTTGCTAGGTTCCTACGTCTTAGTTCCTTTATAAATAGGTGAATTCTCAAATGTATAAATTTAGAAGTAAGTTTTATGAATACATGAGAATTCCTCTCCAGTTTTATGAATACATGAGAATTCCTCTCCATTGAGTGACTTTCCTTTTGGTTCTTATCCAATTTGTTGGTAGTGCACCCCCAAGTTCTTTGTTTTTAGCTGGTGGATCATTCCTTTTGTGCAATGAACTTCATCTATCCTATCCTTGCGTTCATTCAAACGCATCCCAAAACACATTCTCCATTAAAACACTTCCCCACTAACACTTCTTCCATACACTTATCCATTCTACATGCTTAGCATCCTCTTGCCTCACCACGCATTCATTACATTCGCTCAAGCATAGCTCTTTTCTTTCCGGATGGGAGGGCAAGCAAGGTCTCTATGTAGTGACTTCGAAACTATAAGATTTACACTGGAAAATAAGAAAAAACACACGAATTCTCTTCTTCTTCTTTTTTCAAGTGTTTTATGTCCACCACATCAATCTGGTTAAGGGTTAATTCCAAGGGATGTGGAGCCCCTCGGTCAGAAGTATGAGCTTCTACTCGCCCCTGGATTTCAAGAAATCCGTACTCATCTATGGATCACTCAAATTTTACTCCACCTTGCATCTGGTAGTACGGCAAGCTGTAGTTATGGTTCAAAACGAACATCTTGGCCACCACGAGTGTTGAACTCCTATGGTAAGTCCTAAGGGGGCCGCCAATATTGGTCGCCCTTTCCACCCTCTTTTACTGATTCAAGACTAGTCTTTTCAAGTGAGCGTTGAGTTTGCCTACCTCATTTGAGGTATGCACATTCTCTCCCAATTAGGACCTATGAAAAGGCCTCAATGATTGCAAGGGCATGCTCAATTAATTAGTCCCTGTTCTTATTGATCTGTCCAATTAGGCCTTAACAGCTGGAGATCAGTTCAATATCAGACTTCAATATTGGCTAGACTATTGTTGGCACCTGCAACCTGTTCTTATTGATCATGCTCGCTTAATTAGTCCCCTTTTCTTATTGATGTGCTGGTGCCCAATCACCAGCTAAAGGAAGAAGAAATGAGAGAAAAAAGATTAAAAAGGGAAAAATTTAAAAATTATTAAAATGTTATTAAAAATTATCCAGCCAGCACCGCCATGTAAGTTAGCCGACATCTATGTCAATAATATCCGACTAAGATTAGCCGGATGACTAAATTGGCACCAAGTCAAAAAGTTTAAGATTATGCACCATTAAAAGGTTTATGACTCAATTTGCATTAATGTAATAGGTTTAAGACTTTTTTCACATTTTTACCTTAGGATTGTTACCTTTCACTTTTTTGAAATAAAAAACTAAACTTGGGCAAAAAGAATGGCAATAAATCCAAGCTAACAATCGGACTTAACAGTGACTTCAAAAATCTTGTACAACAATATGAACTGATTACAATTCCCTCGTTACTGTAATTCCTCGTTTTCTAAAGGGACGTGTAGGTAACTAGATTGTGCACGTTCATGGCGTTCATTGAACCATTTCTTTCCCACATTGACATGCCATATCATCCGTAAACGGGGTTCCACTGCAAGAATCAAAGCATTGATCACAAATGCAGTCCAACCTTCTGATGGGACATTCTTTGGACTCATCTGCCAATCTCCTCATTATACACTCATCTCGTCCTGTTCGGCAACATACTTGTAAATGATTAATTTCGTTGAGGTTGTCCTCATGTTCTCCCCTGTGATTTGTCTGGTTTTATGACAGAACACAGCAAAAGGTGAACTAAAGTGAAAAAGAAACCATTCTTTACCATTCTTTATGACTCAGCAAGGTTCAATTGTGATTTACTCGTATGTACCATACAACGCCACACCCAAGTAGACCGATAGATACAGAGTGAAATAACAGCGTCTCCATTATTTACCACCCAGGCAAGCAAGGGCGGTGCGGTTTTTCCACGGTCAAACAAAAGGAAAGAGAAGGCTGTCTCCATCAATTGCAACTGGATTCTTGAAACTCGACCACACGACTTGTAAAGCAAAGAAGCTCAACATGGATAAGATAGGCGACATAAATAAAAGTTTGCCTCGAATCGATTGGCAAGGCTAAGTACCACTGGACAGAGGCTAAGTGGCCGGGGGATTCCCATTCGACGTCCCAGTTGTCCTTGTTCCATTCTTGCCTGCAGGTTGCAAGTCTTCATCTTGCAGGAAATCGGGAAGCGAGCTACGAGTCTTGATGTCATGACTAGTAGGCGGATGCTATAGAGGATTATGTAGCGGACATAGCGGGTATTTACCAGGAAAAAAGCGTACGTTGCCATGTGCAGACAGCAGAGAAGGCACAGGGCACCAGCTCCGATCAACAGGACGAGAGAGGCGAGCCAAGTGAGCTTGCTTACAAGCAAGTAGCCACCGGCCATAAACGCTACAGACATTGTTCCAAGAGCTACCAACATCCCCTCCATTGCCATTATATGGGCAGTTAGCGCAACGTAAGAGTCGTTAAATTGTGCCCAAGACAAAAAGATGACCACGCTTATGGCAGTATACATCGCGATGGTGTTGCAAATGACAAAGGCCTGGAACATACCCTTGTTCAGCATTGTAGCCGTTCCAGGGTTAGCTTCCGAACTCTCGATGAAACCTCCAGGAACCGCTAAACCAGCTGCAAAGGTCACGGTTGCCACGAGCGTGGCGACAATCAGATGAGCATCCCACTGTACCCTCAATACACCTCCGGTTTGGAGAGCACGGACTGCATATTCTGCCATAATATCTCGATTTCTTGACTTATGGATTGCCAAATCAATAGTTGTAGGTGCCCCGACACACTTCAAAATCACTGAGGGTAATCTCTAGGCATGGGCCAAACAAGAAAACACGGGGTCATTTTTATTGGGAGTTGTCGTACATACCGCATGAAGATAGAAAAGATTCGCTTGATTTTGTGATTGTTAATGTTTGGATTTGGAATTTCTAGTGAGTGCGTACCTTTCGAATCATAGAATCCGTTATATTCATTTGCTCTCTCGCATAGTCGAGAGCCGTCAAGCATTCCTTGTTGAGAAGCTCACAATCAACTCTTTTGTCCAGCACGAGATCAAGCAGAACCACGGGGTGCCACGGCAATGTGGCCAAATGCAGAGGAGTGTTCCCGTCGTTGTCTCTCTCGTTGATAAGCTTCTCAAGGTCGGCATTCCTGAGTATGTACTTTACTGCCTGGATTCTTCCGTGCTTGGCGCAGACATGAAGGATGTTTTGTCCATGCTGATTGATCAACTCCATCGGATTTGGCCACTGCCGAAGCAGCTCCTTGATGGCTTGAACATGACCCTCTTTGCAAGCGACGTGAATAGGAAAATAGCCATCTCTATCATATTCGACCGCACTCGAGGTGAATTCTTTAAGCAAGAATTTGATGCCGTCACAGTAATTGATGTATGCTGCCAAATGGAGCGGAGTGCCCTGTCCATCATCTTTCAATCCAAAAAAATTTGGATTTTTCTCCGAAATTTCCATCAGCATGTCTAAATTAAGTGCCAAATAAAATTATTTAAATATATTGTTTTAATAGCTTAAATTTTAGAACAATTGATAATAATTTCATAAAATTGCACATGATATCAAATAAAGAGATCCTAAGTTACAATCTTCCTAGACCCCTCATTTTACCTCCCTGTATATATACATATCCAAACTTTAAGCTTAGACCAAAATCAAGTCTACGCATGAGAAGTTTTAAACCTTATAAATATCAATCTAAAGGTCGGCCATTCAAATCTTATAAATTGTGTGCAAACTACTTGACATATGGGCCAATTACATAGGTCAAAGTTTGGACTTAATTGGTTTATGAAGCTCGTAAGTGTTTCATAGGTCTCCAAATAATCAAATTTCTACACCTGTATCCTAGGTCATGAAATATATATGTATGTGTGTATGTATGGAGGATGTGCAAATTTGCAGCCTATCAATTAGAAAGATGATAAGAGGAGATTTCGTTTCATCAGGCACAAAGAAAAAGTTCAATTAAAAAAATAATAAATGAATAAGGAAGAAAGTAGGATTGGCAATTTGAGTTGTGTTGTGTAAATCGTTTCATGTTGAAACAAATGTATATCATGAATATAATTTACCTGAACATGACAGGTTTAATAAATGTGTCGATATGTCTCAATATGAGCACGACAAACCATCACTTGTTTAATTTCCATGTCGTTTCATGAGCAGGTTGACGAGAACCGATTTGTGCCAAACCATAACTTGTTTAATTTCCATGTCTTCTCGCATCCTGCAAACGGATGACGTCGAGAATTGGAAAAGAGTAGAATTTACCGAGTTTGCCGTGTAAGACAGCCGCATGAACGGGCGACTCGCCTTGAATGCATGATGGCTCAAGTGGCTTTGCCAACAGAAGCCCGAGAACCCCAAGTTGCCTCTCTCGACGGCCAGAGTCATCGGACATTTACCTTCCTTGTTCTTCCAATACACGGATTGCAAGTCCTCACCTATCAAGATCTCAACCACTTCAAGGTGGTCGTTCATAACGGCCTCGTGCAGCGGGGTGTTTTCCCATGCGATTTCTCACTTGCACGAGATTCCGCCGCCTCTCGCCCTCACCGACGTCCAATGCTCGGCCGATGAGCACTAGGGCAGCAGGGGCCCTTCCGGCCCTGGCGGCCAAATGAAGCGCAGTGTCTCCCCTGCAATTTTCCTCGGCTAAGAGATTGTCGGGAAAGTGGTTGACGATGGCTCTCAAGATCTCATCTCTCTCGAGGCCTGCGGCGATATGGAGCAATGAATTTCGGGAGGGGCTTTTAATGACCCACAGACACAGACGTCGGTCGCCCTCGGAACGAGTAACGTTCTATGACTCCAAAGAATTCATCAACTTGGCCTCGTTCCGCAGCAGTGAATAGGTCCTTGGTCGTCGTCTCATCGCATGAGACGGGGTCTTGCGTCAACATTGCTTCCAATCTCTGCAGCCTGTGTCCCCAGAGAGCACCCTCCTGCAGACTTATCTCGACTGCCATGACTTATTGATCCAAGGAATGCTCTCTCCGAGGACTCGTATGCAATAACAAGGAACTTAGCAGATCGATCGCATTAGTGAGGTCGCCCTCGCCAAACGCGACCTTACATATATGTACATGCATTTACTATGGGCCCCGCATCCGCTGCCATCTCCCAACAACAGCAGATGGTATTTGTTCTGGGCATGACTTTTGTGACTCTGAAGTTCTTCGATCCGTAGATTTTCAGTGATTTCGCTTGATGAAAATGCAGGTTATTCTCTTTTGTGACCTTATCACAAATGAAAAAGAAAATGAGAATCAATTCTTCAGTTTCAATTCATAATCTTGATCGACTCTTTTTGAGAATCTGATTTCAAAGGAAACATTGATGCTGAATAGGGATGAGCATGGTCAGAGCTGGGCCGGTCCACCCCCTAATCCTAGGACCAACTCGTACAGTGCTAGTCCTCAATTTTTGGGACCGAGGACCAACCCTATCGAGCCTAGAATCGAGGACCAGACTGACCCAATGAGTTCGGTCCGATTCCAAGGTCAACTTGAGACCAACTGATAATTTTTGTTTTTTTTTTTTCTTGGTAAAGGTAAGAATGTATAAATAGCTTTAACCAATAATAAGAAGAAAACCGGCGCCAAATCAATCACTCATAGTGACAACAAATTAGAATGAGTGAAAGGGAGCCGATGCAAAAGGAGGACACTCGAAAAGAACGGGAAGCCAAGAAATAAACCAAGAACCAAATGAAGAAACAAGCAAAAGGCCAGAAGGCACTAAATAGGAGGACCGAAGACGGAAGAGTCAAAACCCCAACATCGCTGGAGCCTCCTATTTCTTGAGTTATCCACCACATTTCTTAAGGTAAGCGCCTTGTCCTTGACCACTTTGATGAGATGATTCTTCAAAGCCGGCAGCTCCAAGGTCTCCCCCTGAAAGATACTGCTATTACGCTTCTTCCAAATCAAGTGGCACATGGCACCAAAAGAAAACCTGGCTATGCAATGGAAAAAATCCTTGCCAAGAAGATTTTTATTTTTATTTTTTATTTTATTGTTTATACTCCTTAAAAAATGGATTGGGGACCGGACTAACCCAATGGGTTCGGTCCGGTTTCAAGGTCAACTCAGAACTGATAAATAATTTTTTATTTCATTTTTTGTACTCCTTAAAAAAGCAACCGAGAACCGTACGGACCCAATGGGTTCAATAATAAGCAAGGTCGGCTAAGAAAGGCAAGCGATGAGAGTCAAGTGAGATGAGCGTCGAATGGAATGAGCATCAAATGTCGAGTGGGGAGTAATAAGCCAAGCGAGCGGCGAGCGGCACGAGTGACCCAAAGCGAGCGAGACGAGTGTCGAGCGGCAAGCGGAGAAATTGTTTTGTTCAATTTTAACAAATTGAAGACTAAGATGACAAATAAGACAGAAAAGAACGAATACTAAATGAGGATACCATAAGGTGCCTTTTTGGATACCGTAAGGATTCCTCATAAAAACATTTTCCTTCTTTTGTAAATTATAACTATTGACGCCGTAAAAGACATTAAAAACCTAAGTTATTAAAGAACAATGTAAAATTATTTGAACTCATCATTAAAGAGTTGTTTAATGTTGTTGATACCGTTTATTTTAATATTTTCTCTATATAAAAAAATTATAAATAATATTATATATAGTCGTGGTCGATCCGAGTTGACCGATCCGAACTCTTAGGATCGAAGACCGATGCACACGGTGCTGGTCCAAGAATTCTATGACTAAGGACCAACCTTGGTTCCCGGGAACCGGACCAAGACCGGCGGGGTTGGGCCGATCACGGTCGGTCCAGGGGTTGATCCTAGACCAATGCTTACCCCTAATACCGAACATAAAACCCCACAGATTTCTCAAATTCCTTTCCATACCAAATTAGATAAATGTATCGAATGGAAAAAAAGAAAAAAAAAAAATTAAAGCTCTATTTGTTTCACAAAAATGTGACTTTTTAGAAAATATTTTCCAGTAAAGTCATTTTTCCGAAAATGATAATATTTTGCGTTGAAATCTTAAAATAAAATTGAAAATATTTTTTACTGTTTGGTAAAAAAAATGTTTTCCTCGATGCACTCATTTCAATTATTATTTTATTATTTTATATTTCAATTCGATTTTTAATTTTTTTATTTTTATTTTTATTTTTAAAAAAAAAATATTTTATTTTTTAAAATCGATTTTTAAATTTTTTTTTTTTTTTCTTTCTTTTTCTTTTTTTTTCTTCTTTCGTGGCCGGTAGCTAAGTGATAGCAACAAGCAAACTTGAGTCTTGCCATGTGGTGAGGCTCGAACTCGCTTGTGGCTAGTGATTAGCTAAGGAAGAAAGAGAAAAGGCAAAAAGAATAAAAAATAATTAAAACATGATTTTAAAAAATAATAAAATAAAAGAAAAAGGTATTTAGAAAAATAAAGTAATTTGAAAGAAGATATGGAAAATGTTTTCCTCTTTTTCAAGCGGAAAATATTTTCCCTTATTTTGGAAGATATTTTTCTGTTAACAACAAATTTTTTCTAAAATTTATTTTTCACATAATGAACGGAGCTTAAGACACGTGAGAAGGTCCAGATTTTTAAGAGGAAAATCGACCATGAACATGAAGGAAATTTGCATTTCGTCTGCCTTTACGCTCTATAATATCCTCCGCAAGGGTTTGTAGATGGGAGGGTGTGCAAGTTACGGGCTTTCATGATTTGCTCTTTCAAAGAATTCATGTCGTGGGGGCTTCCGCAGGACAGGAGCATCGATGCCTGACCGTGACTGACGGCTGTCAAATGGGGCAGGATGCTTTTGCTGTGTGAGAAGCCACGGCCAGAAATACCCATAAGATGAGCATCCACGAGTTTGATTGAGTTTGATTTGGATCACTAGAAAAATTTACTGGCCCATTTATTTTGCAAAAATTATGACATTTTGAAAAATATTCTTTAAGAAGTCATTTTTCTAAAAAATGACAATATTTATTTATGTTTGGTTGAATCCGAAAATCAACTTTGGTTAAAACCAGAAAATTAACTAAAAGAGTTTTCATCGTTTAGTAAAGAAAATTTGATCTAACTTTTCTAATTAGAATTACACTTTTCAAGCATTAGTGACTTGCGCATGATCCGAGCATTGACACTAGTGTTTGCAGACACAATTCTGACCACGAGGTCCCCGCCCCAGGTGTTGGGGACCAAGGCACAAGCCCTAGGGCCCTAGGCCCAACCCTCGATAGACCTAGGCACTAGCACGGAGGATTGGGGCCCAACCTTAATGGACTCAATCTCGGGTGCGATGACATGAGCACGGACACTGGGAACTCAGGCCTAGGAATGGGGACACAAACAGGTTATGGCGCTGTGGACATAAGCTTTGGCGTCAAGGATCCTAGGCCCAACCTCAATGGACACAAGCCCAAGTGTTGGGAACCCAATCTCTAGCACAGGCGCCAGAATCCTAGGTCTTGGCCTCAATGGGCCGAGGCTCAAGCATAGGGGATCCAAGCATGGACACTAGGGTCTTAAGCTCGAGTGCCAAGGACCTAAGCACAAGGACTAAGGTCTCGAGCTTAGCCTCAATGGCTTCAAACCTAGGCACGAGCTTTGGGGCTCTTGGCCCCAAGCCCAGCCTTTGTGAACTTAGGCGTGGCTTCCATGGACTAGGGCTTGAGCGCTAAGGACCTAGGCTGAGCTTCAATGTACTCGAGGCACGTGTACCGGGTCTCAAGCCCAACCTCAATGGACTCGAGTACGGGAGCTAGGGATTTGAGCATGAGCACCAAGGTCTTGGACCCAACCTCTATAGACTTGAGCGCAAATGCCGAGGTCCCAGGCACAGGCGTTGGTGTCCCAAGCCCAACCTTTGTAGACTTAGGCCTGAGCACCAATGCTCTAGGTATAGCCTCTATGGACTTTGGTTTAGCCTCAATGGTCTCTAGTGGACCTAACCTTGACCTCTAAAACCTATATCAATTGTCAATAGCTCAAGAGCAAGCATTGGGTTCTCGTGTCCAAACATAAAATCTCTTATTTAAATACCAATATTTAATCATATTTTGAAATAATTTTCAATTTTTTAAACAATGAAACATTTTCTTGAATTTAAGTACGGATTTTTCATTGACTAGAGAAACATTTTCTCAAGTGATCCAAATGCCAAAAAATGAGGAAAATATTTTTTGCGAAACAAAAGAAACCTAACTCATTTTGAAAAGAACCAGTTTCGTCCATGACAAAGTTACCATGACCTGTCGAAGGCATTGCTTATTTTAAAGTAAAAGCATAGTCTTTTCTGCCTCTACCTTGGGCTAGCGTATAAGCCCATTCTCGTGTACGAGGAGAGAGCACTACGATCTTCTACTTCTGTTCGTCCGAAGAAATTGGATACAATCGATAAACCCTAACCTTGCCGCAAAGATAATTAAGTATGATAATCAAAATCTGCATTTGTATTGGATACTATCGATCTCAAGAAATCTTTACTCATATGTGGCTTAAGTTCGGCTTGTTTACCAGACACATAGATCACCCAGATTTTACTCCATTTTTCATTCAGCTATACAGACAAGTTCACTTATAACGAGTTGTAGCTATGATTCAAAATGAATATTCTGATAAGCCTTAAGGGGGCTGCTGATGTCGGCCGCCCTTTCCAACCCTCTTCTACCCATCAAAGACTAATCTTTTCAAAGGAGCATTGAGTACGTGCCTTGATGCACCGTCCTTGGGCCCAGATTTGAGGTATGTACATTCTCACCTAATTTGGACCTGGGTGAAAAGGCCTAAATAATTGCAATAACATGCATGCTCGCTTAATTAGTCCCCTGTTCTTATGAACCGTCCAAGCATGAGAGGCTGGGGATCAGTTCAATCTCAGTCTTCGTTACAGGCTGGAATATTAGTGGCTAACGCAACCCGATGACCCTGAACTGTAAGAGTTTTCCTTATGTGGGCTACATTAATTGAGATTGTAATTACCGTTTTTACGGGGTTGGTCTAATAAGGTAAGGCATAAGGTTTTCTTAATGGTCGAATATGGGCCTGGCTTGTGTGGGCCGAGTTGGGCCCGGCCCGTGATGAGAGGGGCCACCAAAACTCTATAAATAGCGCTAAGGTCCCTCCTCTAGCCCTCAACTTTTCAAAAATTCTCTCGAACTCACATAAGGCATGTCGTGAGAGGCGGTCTCATCGAGCCAGGAATCGAGGGTCATAGAGGAGAAGATCTTTAGCATTGAAGGCCGGGATTGCTGTCGTTTTGCTCCAAGAACAATGGATTCAAAATCGGTACACAAATCCTTGTCAAACCTCATGGATGTTTGAGTTTCTAGCTATGTAGATCTTGGGAAGCCGTATTAAACGGCCTACATTTGGTATCGAGCCCGCATAGACTAGAACCGAGTCCTTTTATGCCCGTTGAGCCCGTCGCCGGAGCTAAATCGGCCGCCTACGGCCTGTTTTCGGTCTTCTCCTAGCTCCGAATCTTTGCCTTGCTTTTTCGTGATTTTTGGTCCAATGAAAGTGAAATTTTATTGCATAAACGGATTCTACTCGTCCATACAAGAAAAATGGTGGGTCGAACGTCGCTGGAGGAGGTCGGAATAGGCCGCACGCGCCGCCACGCGCCTAGGCGGTGCTGGGCGCCGACGGCACGCGCCGCGCGGCCCCACGCGCGCCGGCGCGTGGACCGCCACGCAGCCTCACGCGCGCACCTAGCGCATGCGCGCCGACGCGTGGCGGCCACGTGGTCTCAAGACGCGCGCATGCGCGCTTGGCACACGTGGTGCCACGCGTCTCGATGACGTCACGATGACGTCATCCCCATCGCCTCACGTGTGACCGCCACGTGGCGGTGACGTCATCGATGACGTCACGCCGACCCGACCCGTTCACCGGTTTGACCCGATCAGTGACCGGGTTGACCCGACCCGTTGACCGATTGACCCGACCCGTTCACCGGGTTGACCCGACCCGTTGACCGTTGACCCGACCGGTCCGACCGTTGACCGGTCGGACCGGCTTCGGACCGGTTCCAGGACGCCAGCGCGTGGGGCTCACGCGCCGCGCACTCAAGCGGCGCGTGAGGGCGCGTGCGTTGGCCGTTTGGCGCGTGACTTATACCGCCGTACTCGTATGTGAATTTCCTACCTTGTGGTGTGCTTATTTGCATTTTTTTATGCCTTTAAGGATGTGAAAATGCATGTGAAAGCCTTAAAGTATATGATTTTGGGTTAATTTTGGAATATTCTCATGTATTTCTCTATGTTTTTGGAAATACAATTGCATGCTTATGATTATATCATCACTTGAGGAATATGTATAGTGTTGATTTATCAGTAGTATGTATTAATGGATGGAGCAATGCAATTAGCATGTTTTGTGATTTTACTGACAAAAGACCCCGTCATCAAGTCTAAAATCACTTATAAAAGCCGTATGTGAGTTATAAAGTTATATCCTTGATATGAGAGAAATTTTGATGATTCAGTTGGGTTGTAACCGCCAAAGTGGCACACTTGATTGAATTTGAGAAATATTTGTCTCATATTTAAATGGGATGTCTCCCGATCTTATGTATAATTATACTCCCAAAGGAGGTAATTGTGCATTAGTTGATGGAGGGATACATGTACAGCATATGGTTGAAAAGTAGCTAGCCCTAGTGATTTATACACCCAAAGGTGATGAATTCGCGAAAGGTTAGAGCATATTTTTCATGGAACCGCTTGTCATGTAAAGGGTATACAATTGTATGTCATGTATTCTGCCCAAAGGTGTTTATATGATGATACGTGTAGCTCTTGTATGTTTGATACTCACATGATGCTAATTACATGTATTGCTTGCAAAACCAGTTACATTCTCTGTGAATGGCAATTCCATAGCTATTGAGGTTCTTACTAGGTCAAACTTCAAGAAATGGAAAGAGGATTTTCTGTTTGGAATGGAGCTTGCAGATGTTCATATTGCTCTTGCGAGGATAGACCGGCGGACCTTACGATGCAAGTACGAAACTCGAAAGTACGTTTTGCCGCATGGGAAAAGAGTAATAGAATTTGCTTGCTCATTATGAAACGGTCAATTCAGAACATTTGATGAGTGGCTTGCCAACCGATTGTACTTGTTAAGGAAATGATGGAAGCTTTGGAGGCTAGGTATCGTGTTTCTACCAATGCTTTGAGATAGGTACACTCATGCAATCACTCTTTAATATGAAGTATGATGGTTCAACCGGAGTTAGAGATTATGTGCTTAGGATGGTAGATCTTCGACAAAACTCCGAATCCTTCAAGTTGATATACCTGAAGCTTGCATTGTGCATCAAGCATTAAATACTCTTCCTCCCGATTTTGGAATTATCAAGACAAGCTATAGTTCGCAGAATGAATCTTGGTCCGTTAATGATCTTATAGTTAGAGTTGTGGCAGAGGAAGAGAAATTAAAGAAGGAGAGAGGGCATCTTGCCTTGTATGCCTCTAGTTCTGCCAATAGAAAAGGCAAATGGGTTGCACATCAGAGAGGAAATCCTAAAGCCATAAGAACTTTTAATAATACAGCTTCCAAGAGAGGGGATCCTGAAGCTGTAGGTCCCTCCAACTCTATGGCTCTTAGAAAGGCACCTTTTCTGGTCCCTCCACTTCGTGGTTCCCAAAAGGATACCTTTTAAAAGGGAAGGTGTCCTTTGCTACTTTTGTGGAAAGAGGGGACATATAAAGAAATACTGTGAGAGATATAAAGCTTGGTTGTCTAAAAATGAGCATAAAGGTAATGATTCTTTGGCACTTGTCTGTGAATCCAACCTATCTGAAGCCCCATCCAGTTCCCGGTGGCTAGATAGTGGTGCAACTAATCATGTTGCGTTTACCATACAGGATTCACAAACGAAGGATGCCAAATCGGATGAATCATCGCTCACGTGGGAAACAACGATAAGATCGATGTTGAGTTCGTAGGAGATGTCATTTTGAATCTAGACTCGGTTTTAATATGATATTAAGAAACACTTTCTATGTACCTTCCTTTAGACGGAACTTAGTTTCCGCATCATGTTTGGATATGTGTGGTTACTCTTTTGAAATAAAGAACAATACTATTTCTATGTTCTTTAACTCAAATAAGGTTGGGTGCTGCAACATGTTCAATGGATTGTACAGATTGTGTTTATCTCCCAATGATATATACGTCGCTAATACAGCTTGAAAATGTTGTTTCCAAAAGACCTCTACCTAAGGAACAGTCTTATGCGTTGTGGCATAAACGACTAGGTCATATATCCAAAGAAAGAGTAGAAAGGCTGATAAAGACACACATCCTGCCTACTCTTAAAGGTGACCTAGAAACTTGCATAGATTGTTGTAGAGGAAAGATGACTAAGATAAAGAAGAAAACCGCAGTTCGAAGTTCTGGATTACTGGAGGTCATTCACACCGATATCAGTGGACCCTATACCGCAACCTTGTGTAGAAATTTTTATTTCATCACGTTTATTGATGATTATTCTCGGTATGGTTACCTTTTTCCTGATTAAGAGAAATCCGAATCTCTTGACAAATTCAAGATCTATCGGACTGAAGTTGAGAAACAGTTAGGAAAGGTAATAAAGGTGGTCAGATCTGATCGAGGTGGAGAATATTATGGTAGACATGGTAATGCTGGGTAAATTAAAAGACCATTTGCTAAATACTTAGAGGATTCTCGGGATAGTGGCTCGCCCACTATGCCCGGAAGTCCCGAACGTAATGGTGTGGCCGAAAGGCGCAATCGTACTCTCATGGATATGGTAAGATCTATGATGAGTAGAACTAATTTACCTGATTTTTTATGAGGTGAGGCATTAAAAACAACCGTTTATATATTGAATCGTGTTCCTACTAAAGCTGTTGCATCAACTCCTTTTGAGTTATGGATTTTGAGTTATGGACTGGGCGCAAACCAAGTTTGAATCATTTCAAGGTCTGGGGATGTCCTGCAGAAGTAAGATTGTATAATCCAACATTGGGTAAGTTGGAGGCTAAAACCACTCGATGTTACTTTGTATCTTACTCGAACATTCAAAGGGATATCGGTTTTATAATCCAAGTGGAGGAACAAGGATTGTGGAATCACAAACGGCCAAGTTTTTGGAATTTGATGTAGCTGAAAAGCATGATTGTTCACAAATTAGTGAACATGACAACGATATGAGACCCGCTATATCTTTCTCCTTACCTATGCGTACAATGATAGAGCCTACTATGCCACAAACCGAACTCCAACGCTGAGAATCCTATTGATGAAATGACCACGAGATGAAGTCCTTGAAGTTCCTCGGACTCAAAATGAGTCTACAAAGGGCTCCACTTAGGAGGTCTACTAGGGAAAGGCGTTCAGCTATACCACCGGACTATATGGTCTATTTAGGAGAACATGATTATGATATAGGATGCATTAAAGATCCAAGTGACTTATACGTACGCCATTTCATGTCCTCAATCTAGTTTATGGCTGGATGCAATGAGAGATGAGATGCAGTCTATGAAATATAATGGCGTTTGGGAACTTGTTGAATTACCGGAAGGTTGTAAGCCCATAGGTTGCAAGTGGGTTTACAAGACTAAAAGAGATTCAAAAGGAAAGATTGAGAAATTTAAAGCCAGACTTGTAGCCAAAGGTTTCACTCGTAGGGAAGGGATAGACTATGAAGCAACTTTTTCTCCAGCTTTCCTCTAAAGACTCTTTTAGAGTGATCATGGCATTAGTAGCTCATGTTGACATGGAATTACATCGATGGACGTTAAGACTGCTTTTCTAAATGGAGACCTTGATGAGGAGGTTTATATGATGCAACCCGAAGGTTTTGCAACAAATGACTCAGGTGTGTGTAAACTAAAGAAAGCTATTTATGGTCTCAAACAAGCTTCCAGACAATGGTACATGAAGTTTCACCATGTTGTTACTTCTTTTGGTTTTGTTGAGAACAAAGTAGATCAGTGCATATACTGCAAGGTCAGTGGGAGGAAATTTATTTTTCTCATACAACAAAACAAATGTTGTCAAAGAATTTTGACATGAAAGACTTGGGTGAGGCATCTTTCGTTCTAGGCATTGAAATCCATAGAAATCGTTCTTGTCGTATGTTAGGTTTATCTCAAAAGGCATATGTTGATCGTATTTTGGAGAGATTCAACATGCAGGATTGCAAACCAGGAAGTGTTCCTGTTGTTAAGGGTGACAAGTTGAGTCTCTCACAATGTCCTCAATCAGATTTTGAAAAAGACCAAATGAAGGACATACCTTATGCTAATGCACTTGGAAGTATTATGTATGCTCAAGTTTGCACTAGACCGACATTGCCTTTGTAACAAGACTTTTAGGCGGATACCGGTCGAATCCAGGACATGATCATTGGGTTGCTGCCAAAAGGTCTTGAGATACTTAAAAGAACAAGAGATTATATGTTGGTGTATAGATATGTCCATGATTTGCAATTGGTAGCATATTCGATGCGACTTTGCTAGTTGTGAAGATGATAGGAAGTCGACAACAGGATATATCTTTATGTTAGCGGGAGGTGCAAAGATCATGGAAAAGTGAGAAATAGAAATCTATATCTTCCTCTACCATGCAAGCAGAATTTATAGCATGTTTTTCAGCTGCTACTCAAGCCGTTTGGCTCAGGAACCTCATTAAGGAATTGACCGTATTTGATTTTGTGAATAGACCCATATAGTTATATTGTGATAACAATTCTGCTGTGTTGTTTGTCAATAACAACAGAAGTCTCAAAGGGTCTAAACATATGGAGGTCAAATTTTTTACCATAAAGGAAATGGTACAGAATGGTGACATTATAGTAGAGCATGTTTCTACAGACGATATGTTGGCATCCACGACTAAAGACCTACGCCCTTGTGTATTTGAGCGACATATCATGAACATGGGCTTGGGAGAATCAAAGTGGATACTATCGTTTAGTAGGAGGTATTTCAGATTTGCTCTAATAAAGTTTATGTCCTGTACCTTGTTACTTTTTGTAACATTTCGATATATGTCAACTCCTTTCTTTGTATAAGTTGTTATTGGGTTGTGCACATATATCTAAGGAAAATCTCAAGGTACTGTGTAAATCTTGAGTAAAGGCTAGGGGCATCCAGTTATTAGCCTTGTACATATGTCTTGATTACACATAAAGAAAGGTTAACCATAAAGATAAGACATATGTGGGTTCGTTAGAACCATAAAGATATTCTCTAGTGCCACATCCGGTTTTCTGTGACACTTCAAGATAAGAGAATAGTGACCGACAAGGGAAATAACACATAAGGTATTACTCTTTATGAGGTGTTATCTATTTGCCACACAACCATATTGAATCCATATCAATAAAGTTGAAAGCATTCGTGACCATGGAAGGCTCGTGTAAATACATGCAGCTACCGCCATGATTCGGTGTTGGAGACTTTATGGGATAGGATTGACTATTAAGAATTGCCACTAGACCAACATAAAGATGTGCACATAAAAGTATAGCTCAATTAATATAGCCCAAGTGGGAGAATGTAAGAGTTTTCCTTATGTGGGCTACATTAATTGAGATTGTAATTACCGTTTTTACGGGGTTGGTCTAATAAGGTAAGGCATAAGGTTTTCTTAATGGTCGAATATGGGCCTGGCTTGTGTGGGCCGAGTTGGGCCAGGCCCGTGATGAGAGGGCCAGCCCAAAACTCTATAAATAGCGCTAAGGTCCCTCCTCTAGCCCTCAACTTTTCAAAAATTCTCTCTGAACTCACATAAGGCATGTCGTGAGTGGCGGTCTCATCGAGCCAGGAATCGAGGGTCATAGAGGAGAAGATCTTTAGCATTGAAGGCCGGGATTGCTGTCGTTTTGCTCCAAGAACAATGGATTCAAAATCAGGTACACAAATCCTTGTCAAACCTCATGAATGTTTGAGTTTCTAGCTATGTAGATCTTGGGAAGCCGTATTAAACGGCCTACATGAACGACACTGGGGATATCCAAGCACGAGAGGTTGCTCTGAAAATTGAGTGATCGACGGAGCCAGTGCCCGCTGTTGCAGCCATGGAAGCCGCTTGAGGTGAATAAGCTTCATTAGAGTGAATCGACGGAGGTCACGACCTCCATAGGGGCGGTTGCAAGCTCCATGCAGAGAGAGAGATTTATGCAGCTAACAACTCCACCGAATGAGGTTAATGTTGCCGGCAGATGGAGGCGGGACGGCAAGGGTTCATGATGGCGACGGCTGCATGAGAGATTTGCCACATGGCCTGGCCGGTTGGGGAAGAACCAAAAAGATCGAAAAGGAAAAGGAAAAAGGAAAAAGGAAAAAGAAATGAAAAAGGGGAGAGAACTTCAATCACTTAGGTACGCATGGTAACACTCCCGGAAGAAGAATTTCTATTCTTTTGTTCCCCTGAACAAAAAAGAATAGAAACCTGCATGATAACCGCAAGTTAGTTTTTTGTTCCCGGAATAAAAAGTTAGCTCGGGAATAGAAATGAGAAGTAAAAAAAGGTTGCTTCGGTTCCCGGAACAAGTTTAAGAAATAAGTGAATTTTTTTCTTTTATTCTTCTCTTGCGCACGGCCCATTGACCGTCGTTGACCGTCGCTTGCCGTCGCCCGCCACCGTCGCCGCCGCCCGCCGCCGCCTCCGCTCGCCGGCCGCCGCCGACCGCCGCCCGGCCGACCTCGCCCGCCGCCGCATGTCGCCGCCGACGATCGACCGGCGGCGACATGCGGCGGCAGCATAGGTCGGCCGCGGCGGCGGCGGCAGGGTCGGCCGCCGGCGGCGGCGATGGCGGAGTTCGGCGGCGATCAGCCAACAAAAATAAAAAAGAAATTATTTTTTACCAAACGCATTTCTATTCTTTTTATATTTCTAGAATAGAAATTTTGTGTAGTTACCAAACGGGTTTTTTACATAGAAATTGTCCCCGAATAGAAATAGAAAAGAACCATTTCTGAAAAAAATTATTCCCCAGCCTTTAATGGTTGCCATGCGCAGCCTTAGTGTTCCATGCCCGAGATGTGACTCCTCCTTAACACAAGTTATACCAATTGTTAAGTGCATAAAAATTCAGTGTTCTTTATAAAAGAGTACTAACTGCACAAAAAAAGAAAAAGTTATTTACATGTTACAAGAGAAAAGGTAATTAACTATCCATCATTCATTGGTAACATTGAAAAACACTAAGAAATTTTTCCGTAACGAAAAGTAAATATCTATACATCTTTCAGGGGTATCAGCCAGCGTGTTATACATATCTGCACTAGCGCACTTATTCTTGTTTGAATGAACACGTCTATCAGTTTCATTATTTTTCTTCCCCTAAAAGGCAACTGCAACATCAAGAGACTTGAAAAGCTTAATGAACAATCAGGTTGGTAATCACTGTATAAAACAAAACTGCACATCTAATCACTTACCACTCAGGTGTTCTCGGCTGGATTTTGTACATGGCTTTGTCCATTACATTCATAATGAACAGCAAGCAGTAAGACGTACAGAGTTCAAGGTAATGGGATGCCTGAAGTTCCTAGTTAAGAATTGTCCAACATAAGTGAATGCAGAAGATCTGCAGTACTAATCAACCTGCCTTAAACAAGAACTTCCTTCTGTGGAAAATCTCTGAGAATTGCTGGATGCATTCCAAGAACAGCCGCCCGTCAAATATATTGATATCAGTTTTTCAGTCACTATTCTTAGCTTTGACACAGAAGTAAGCCCTACTGACCATACAGAAGAGAACATGATGCTGCTATTTTGTCAACTATAACTTTTCGTGCTTCACTTCATTTGCAAAAGACCATTCATACAGAAGAGAGATAATTGCAGATCTCCTCCATCTTCAGTTGTACCCCATGCTCAGGCTCGAAAAACAGCTTATACGTCACCGAGTGTTTGTATTCCGGGGATAGAGAGAAAATGAACTTAGACAGCACAAGAGACAGAACTATTTTTAATTCTGTCATCGTGAAGTTCTGGCCGACACAAGCCCGTATCCCCGTCCCAAAAGGCACAAACAGATTTGGATTCTTGCATGCCGAAGAAATGCCATTCGCAAACCTTTCTGGATGGAAGTCGTGGGCATTGTTGCCTCAGTTGGCTGGATCCTGATGCAACAGCGAGGAGGAGAGCCAGACAGTGACACCTATTGGAATCGCAAAGTCCCCAAACTTCATTTCCTCAGACGTTTCTCTTGTCACGAATGGTCCAGGAGAATATAGGCGCAAAGTTTCGTAAATCACCATATTTAACAGCACATCAAGAGAAAACAGATGATAGGCGAGTAGTCCCATACTTGGATTATTTTGAAGCCTAAGGGGTACATGTGGCTACTGTATTCACATAAAGCTTACATGTCGATACACAGACTAAAAATCTAGCAAGGAAGCTTGCTTCATGAACGATCTGCCCAGTGCGCATATTCTTGAATTCTAGAATCATATGCATGGTAGGCAAGAAAGATTTGGATGTACCAATTTCATTTTGTGTAGCTTATCCATATTCGGGGCTTGATTTCCAAGGATCTGTACCACCTCGGCACACATGCGCTCCTGCCACTCAGGATGGTATGCTAAAAGTACTAAAGCGAAGGTAACAGCAGTGGCGGTAGTTTCATGTCCACAAAGAAGATGGCCTTGCAATTATCTACGGTGACGCTGGATCTACGGCCGAAATTGTTGACTAAGGCCTGTAAGAAGCTCTGCCCCTTGGCATCGCAGTCATTGTCATCAGCTTCAGAATAGATCGGTCGACTTCTTTTCTTAACCTCCAGATGTCACGAGTAATCTTCGTAGGAATGTGCCTATACACAAGATTTTGAAGACAGTCAAAAAGCAGCAACACTAACATGAAATCGTTTTGTCCGGGAAGCGCCGTATACATGTGTCTTAAGGTTTCTTGAGAATTCATCAGAAGGTGCTTTTGCTACATGTGTAATGTGGCATATGAATTAGTAGCTGACAAAAGGTAAGCATGTGGAAGCATGTCAGCGTCAATGATATTCTCTGAATTGACGCGTGAATTTATCAGTCGCAACTCGTAATAGAAAGCAAACTTTAACAAAACCATCGCCCCGATTAGAGTTTCTAAACGCTGAAGGAGGTGCCCTCACCTTACCCCTGGAAGACCAGCAATAGCTTGGTGCTTGCTCAGCAAATCCTGAAGCACTAACATCTTGGAAAAAATCACATTGCCTATAACATAATTGCTCCCAAAACATGCTTTTGAAATCATTTCGGCAAGGAGGCTTTTTAAATCCTTGTTGATCCGTAATGAAGCGACTCCCCTGCATCTCCATTTGAGATTCCCATTTTTCCAACACAGGGGGGACAGATTCAACCATCATGTCCACCGTTCCCTATGCAAAACAGAACAAGTAAGATACAGACAGCTTGTGTCAAAATTCAACTGCTTCACGTGCAAGAATAAAGACAGCTCAAGCAAGAAGTGTGCCGCTGTGAAGTTGATAGAACCTGCCCAACTAATTCACACCTTTATTTTGTCATTGAAGAATTCAGGCGCAATGACTTTCCTCTGGCGCGCCCAGGATTTCCTTTCTAATTGACGAGGCTGTCATAACCCAACACAATTCCCCTGTTGTTTCTCAGATACGCAGACCTTCCGACTTCAGCAGACTTGCATTGACAGAACTCTCTCACAACGTCAAAGTCGCATATGCATGCGATCTCCATGTTCCCTTGTCTGAATGCAAACAGCGGAACTGCAATAACCTAGCACTCTTAGCGGGCAAAGATGATCTTCCTAAGCTGCATATGTTTGTCACATAAAAGAAATAGCTGGCACATATTACAGATATATCTAGTGAAAACTCCTGAGCACAAAGATGTGAACATTGATTGAAGTAGAAGAAAATTAATTTACCATAGTCGGCTCTCCACCTCTCTATGTGGGGAAATAGGTGGGACATGTAATCATGCGAAATGCGATTGCAGATGCTTTGTTCATTCTTTGTGGCTTGCATTTCCAGTTGAATCTTCTTAATATCAGGGATGTTGCCGAAGAAAAAGGACGGCATAGGGCCATGGATTCCCTGATGCTGGAGCTTCTTTCTAAGCCGCAGCAGTTTCCACTAGAAAAGATTGTAGAGGTACAAGAACAAGCAGGTTAAGACCACAAGAAAGAGAGAGAAAAAGACTCCTAAAGGTATAGTCATTGATATCTAAACTGTTGCTCGCGTAGCTCTTGCTTGTTTCGTCTTAAATGAATCAAAATAGCTATTACAGGCTGCTTCTTTTTTCTTTTTAGCAGTTGGAAAAAATGGTAAGCTGCAAATGGAAAACAAACAAGTGTGTTGTTCATCACTCGTAGATCCCTTGCTGCTAAAGGACACGTACAACTTCCACAAAAAAAAAGTAATAAAGGGTCGCCTTCTTTGTATAAACAACACAAGAAACCATAAAAAATTTAGTCAACTATGTTTTCTGATTGGACTTGGGGGTGAATTAATCCGATTGCATATTTTTTTATTATGCCTCTTTTAACTTATCTACATAGTCAATACCCATTATTGATACACTTTAATAGGATTATTCATTGGATAGATCAAGGAACTTGTCCCTAAATCGATCGGATCGAGCTAAAATTAATTTGGAACTGTGAATTACATCCCAGGAGGCTGTTTCTTTTCTAAGTACAACAGCATTCCAAATTCAGATTTAAACAAATAGGGTTCGGATATATGAACAGCTCTAGAACTGAAATATCATGAAGAATTCTCTCTTCAAAACAGCATACAAGAATCTTCAGCGATGAATTCAGAACCAGACTATGCCTGCAAAAATTTCACCTAGCCACCAGACCAAGGACTCACTGACCTAGGGTGATGCTGAGTCTCGCGCGACCAAAGTTAGAATCCTAATGCATCTCCGCAGCAAATTAAGGCTCAAAATGGTTAGAATAATAATTACCATCCACGATTCGTAAAGAGAAACAAACAGTATAATGTTTCCAAACCAGAGAAAGAGAACTATACGCCACCTCCATTGCATAGTCCGTTGTAGAAGTATACCCAAAGATGGGTACACATTGCCAGCGGGGGCCGCCCAACTTGGGACAATGAAATGCTAACAATACTCTAATATAAAAAGTACAAGCAATTATGAACGCAAAAATATATGGTCGTGGCCTGAGCATGTGTCATATCAAGTTTCTGTGTTTCCCATGTTCATAAATTGAACAATAAAGTGAACCCACGTCGAAGTTAATTAAAGAGATCAGAAATGCACAACAATATTGGCATCCCTTATCTCAAAACAATCGAGGAAACCTTCCTGGTAATTCTGGCCTTCTTTATATAAATGCGATGCAAAGCATAAAACATCACAGTGATTTTTGAGCTAGTGATTGAAACTAGAAATTTTTAGGCAGACCATCTCCTCTGTGAATTTCCAGAAGAATGAACATTCAACCTATCAAGGACAGCATTTAAATCCGTGGGCTGCCCACTCTCCTCCAACCTCTGAATGACACAGCCCCATGATCGCCCCTAAAGCCTATGCTTAGGGTGCATTTAGTAATCATCATATTTCTAGAAATAACTTTATTTAGAAATGATTTTTTTTATTCCGCTCCCGTGAACAATTTCTGAGCATTTGAAAACGTTTAATAACTGTCCAAAATTTTTATTTCTGAAAAGAAATGTGTTTAGTAAGACTCTTAAATTTTTTTTATTTTTTTTAATTTTTTAATAATTTTATTGTATTTTTCTTCTTTTTTTTTTTTTTCTTTTCCCTTTTCTCTTCTTCATCCTCCTTATATGTGGTCAATCATCAGCAACTGGCTGAGTGAGGTCTAGTGAGCTTGCCGAAGGCTCGCCAAGCCACCATGAGCCTCAACCTTGCAGGCAAGGCCAACCTCACGTCACTTGGGCAAGTTCGAGGCTCACGATGGCCAAGCGAACTTGCCAAACCTCACCCAATAAGTTGCCGACAACCACCGGGAGCAACGGCAATGGCCAATAGTGGCCAATGACCGACTAGGAGGAAGAAGAATAGAGAAGGAGAAAAGAAGAAAAGAAAATGAAAAAAAAAAAAAAAAAAAGAATAGGTTGAGCTTGATTTTGGAATTGTTCCTGAGAACAAAGAAGTAAATTTTTTTACTTCATGATTCTATTTCAAATATATTCCCAAGAACAAAAAATTCACCAAACAAATTTCTGCTGTTTTTTGTTACTGAAAACAAAATAATATAACCAGTTACTATTGGGCAAGTTAACAAACAAATCCTTACTAGCTTTGAGATCAACTCATTGTGGAAATGGTTTCAAACAAACTGCGTGTGACTAGGGTTCTAAACCTCATCTCCACCGGAACAACGGCAGCTGGGCCTCATTCGCAGCTTCCTGATGCTTCGTTTGCCTCTTGCTCTCTTGTTGTTCTCGCTATTTGCTGCTCTAAATTACATAATCCCCCCCCAACTCTCTCTCTCGATCTCTCGATCTCGACACACATGGTATGATCTGATATTTTTCTTCTATGTTGTGATCAATAGTTCCAATGGTGGTTTGATACTGTGATAGAAACTAGGTCGATTAGCATTGCCCTAATTATATAATTTCTTCCATACATTGCACTTCGATATCATTCCACTCATTAGATTTCCCTTGTTTTGGTGAAATTAAAGTTTCTCACCTATCACATGCCACTTCGACAGCTTAAAAATTTATCTGCACAGGACATTTGTCACCTGAAACTCCAAAAGCAACAAGAAATTCTGCCAAAGGTGGTTCGGTTTCCTGTTTACAAAAACACATAAGTTCTTTCCTTCTAGATCTACCAAAGCTGACACAACAAGGATTTCTTATAGGAAAAAACCACAAAAAATCCAAAACTTTGCCTTTGAGTGACACATTTACCTCAAACTTTTTTGTGCCGTGAAAAATCCCAAACTTTCAAAAACCGTGACACATTTATCCCATAAGGGCATTTTTGTCTTTTTAATTTATATTTTTTTTTTTTTTTTTTTTTCTTCTTCTTCCCTCCGCCGGCCGTGGCGGAGGGAAGGCACCGGTCGCCCTCGTCGGCGTGGGGCGAGGGCGGCCCTCGCCCGACGCCGGCGAGGGCCGCCCTCGCCCCACCCTCCCCCATGCCGGCGGCGACCCTAAGCCGGCGCCGGCTTCCCTCCACCATGGCCGGTGGAGGGAAGAAGAAGAAAAAAAAAAAAAAAAAAAAAAAAAAAAATTTAAAAATGAAAAGATCAAAATGCCTTCAATTTTGGGATAAATGTGTCACACTTGAAAGTTCAGGATTTTTGGTGTCGCAAAAAAAGTTTAGGGTAAATGTGTCACGCGCTTAGAAAGTTTGGGATTTTTCACAAAGAAAAAAGTTTGGAGTAAATGTGGACAAAGTTTAGGATTTTTCGTGGTTTTTCCTTTCTTATATTTGTAGGTTTTGATTTACACTCATGTCATCTGATTCACTCAGATCCTAGAGTTCCATTCTTGACAAAAGATGATGCGGAGTGTTCCCCGGCTCTTCCGAAGGAGGGAGGGATCACGAGGAAAGCTTTGGTTTTTTCTTTCTCTTCGGTTCCTTCTCTTCTGGGTTCGTACGGGATTGTCTAGGGGATTCGCAAGAAGCTTCCTTTATTTAGGGAAACCAGCGCATGGTGGGGGGGTGGGGATTTGTTGTTTGCAGCAGAAGGCAAAAAGTTTTCTGGGCTGTAACCTACAGACACTTCCCTTTTTAAGGAAAAAAAAAATCATATTTTTGCAGCATGCTGTTCAGCTTTCATTGTACTGATCTGAGAATATACTGATGATATATCTAATGAGACATGACCCTGCCCTCTGTCATGTTCTTTCCGATGTCGATTCATTGCCCAGGATTTGATTGCGCAGGAGAGATTTCTTCGGTTCTTGTCGGCCTAAGTTAAAATGTCTTGAAGTTCCTGCCTTTGATTAGCAAATGCCGATATGAGTTTTTTTGTCCCCTTCCAGCTTAGATAAGTTCTCAAAATAAAAAATTCGTGGCTTGCCTATGGGCAGGCTTGATCGGCATGTGTGGCGCTGCGATTTAGTACTTAGGGATTGGTAGAACGCCTTGCCGCGTAAGTTGTCTCATACGTCTTTCATCCTCTGTCGGGCTTTGTCGAAATATGTTTCTCTCATCAAGCATCCATCGATTTTTTCGTTTCAATGATGTTTTGGTGAAGCATACCATGAGAACAGGGCATTAGCATCCCGGGTGTTAGAGGATATTCCCAAGCATATTTTTTAGATGGTTTAGGGGACTAACTGGATCATGAGATCTTCGTAAGAGAACTCGGATTTGCCGTGAGGAGACAGTTCAAAATCTGAACCATTGCAACCTTTAATCGACATCATCTGTGATTTTTAGAAAGTTTCACCTGGATGACAAGTGATGGAATACAGTTGTCCCCTGCCTAATCTTTGTTTCTCACTTCCCTTGAATCTATGTTTTATACCTCGAAGCTGTACCGCAACATGTTCGACCACAGCGAGTAGTTACTTATGACTCTGGGAAAAAGCTTTCCCAATGGTTAAGCCGAGGATTCCGTGGACCTGCCTCACCATATCTCTCCTTTTCATCCACTTAATCTTTGGCAAAGGGAAGAAAAAGATAAAGGCTGCATTTGGAAAGCCTTTGGGGGAAAGTCCTTGGCAAAATGCAAAGACCTTTGAGATATAGATGTTTTGCAAAATACAAATTGTGTTTGGTAAATTGTAACTTAGAAGCTCTTTGCGAAGTACCTTTGGACAAAATATTGTTTGGGGGAGACAAAGGACTTTGTGAAAAAAAAAAAAAAAAAAAACAAGGGTAGCTCCAACCGGCGACCGGCGGCCACCACCGGCGACCTCCGGCGACCTCCGGCGACCCCCGATCCGGGCCGCCCGAGGTCGCGCGGGCCAGCGTCGCGACCTCCGGCGACCCGGATCTGGGTCGCCGGAGGCCGGGTCCGGTCGCGCGGAGGTCGCGCGCCTCGGCGACTCCGATCCGGCTCGTCGCCGGCCCCTCACACCTCGGCGCAACTTCTTCGCCGGCCAACCTCAACGAAGAAGAAGGTGAACGGTCGCGCGGAGGTCGCGCGACCTCCGGCGACCTCCGTCCGGCTCGTAGCCGGCCCCTCACACCTCGGCGCAGCTTCTTCGCCGGCCAACCTCAACGAAGAAGAAGGTGAATAGTTAGGAGGACAAAACTGGAAATACGAAATGTTAACGAGGACATGAGCGGAAGAAATTTTTTTTTTTGACCCTTCTTTCAGCCTTCCGTTCAGCCTCTTGGGAAGGCAAGCCTTCCCCAAAGGCAAATTACAAAAACCTTCCCAAACACTATTTACCTTGGCCCAAAGGCCTTTAGCTCTCCAAAGAGCCTTGGGAATGCTCTCCCAAACGCAGCCAAAGACATGCCACCAATCTTGACAGAATGATCCCTTCCCTTCACATTGACATGTAAAAGTCATGGACCCATCTCTTGACATTATTCAATTTCTCATCACGTGAAGCCTTCTATCATTCCGCATTTGTACACGAGCAAGTGCACACGACGATGCCCCACTCAAGGTCAAGTCTTGGTGACCATTTTAATTTAGAAGACGTCATTGAATTATACTTCGATGCAGACAACTTTTTTCTCTTTTTCTTGGTTAAATTCCTTTGTAACTTCGTTTAGTGGGTTGAGATTCTTTTGATGAATGGACAGCACGCAATATGGTAGCATTCCTTCAAATTTATAAAACTAAATTTACTTTAAATATTCAAATGAAAATGAGAAGTGGGATTTTCAGAGACGCGCAGCTTGAATTTTGCTTTTCTTAGTAGCGTGCCTTTCCTGCAAAGGGGTTGGCCAGGACCGGTGCTTCATGTCTTTTCTTGAATGAGACATTTGACTTTTAGATGTGGGTAGTGCATTCTAACAAAAGTATAAGTTAGCCAGAATGTTAATTTTTCTTTTAGCAGGACCTTTATTTAGAGAATGGATGTGATTTTCATTGATTTACCAAATTTTATTCCAATCTTGGCAAGATACTCGAATCTTGGGATGCGGATTGTCCGATCTCTAGAAGCCATGTGATTGGAAATTGATATAGGCTAGAGACATTTTAGTAGCTTGGACTGCTTGATTTGGAAGCAGCTCATTGGGGGCGGCCAAAGATGACATTCACAATGCCTCATCATGTCATGTCAAGTACAGAAAGGTTGCATCACCGAAAGAAAGAAAAGAACAACCCCAAAAGTCAAATGTCTCATTCAAGAAAAGACATGAAGCACCGGTCCTGGCCAACCCCTTTGCAGGAAAGGCACGCTACTAAGAAAAGCAAAATTCAAGCTGCGCGTCTCTGAAAATTCCACTTCTTATTTTCATTTGAATATTTAAAGTAAATTTAGTTTTATAAATTTGAAGGAATGCTACCATATTGCGCGCTGTCCATTCATTAAAAGAATCTCAACCCACTAAACGAAGTTACAAAGGAATTTAACCAAGAAAAAGAGAGAAAAAAGTTGTCTGCATCGAAGTAAAATTCAATGATGTTTTTCTAAATTAAAATGGTCACCAAGACTTGACCTTGAGTGGGGCATCGTCGTGTGCACTCGCTCATGTACAAATGCGAAATGATAGAAGGCTTCACGTGATGAGAAATTGAATAATGTAAAGAGATGGGTCCATGACTTTTACATGTCAATGTGAAGGGAAGGGATCATTCTGTCAAGATTGGTGGCATGTCTTTATCCTTTTCTTCCCTTTGCCAAAGATTAAGTGGATGAAAAGTAGAGATATGGTGAGGCAGGTCCACGGAATCCTCGGCTTAACCATTGGGAAAGCTTTTTCCCAGAGTCATAAGTAACTAGTCGCTGTGGTCGAACATGTTGCGGTACAGCTTCGAGGTATAAAGCATAGATTCAAGGGAAGTGAGAAACAAAGAATAGGCAGGGGACAACTGTACTCCATCACTTGTGACTTGTCATCCAGGTGAAACTTTCTAAAAATCATAGATGATGTCGATTAAAGGTTGCAATGGTTCAGATCTTGAACCCCCTCCTGACGGTAAATCTGAGTTCTCTTAAGAAGATCTCATAATCCAGTTAGTCCCCTAAACCATCTAGAAAATATGCTTGGGAATATCCTCTAACACCCGGGATGCTAATGCCCTGTTCTCATGGTATGCTTCACCAAAACATCATTGAAACGAAAAAATCGATGGATGCTTGATGAGAGAAACATATTTCAACAAAGCCCGACAAAGGATGAATGACATATGAGACAACTTACGCGGCAAGACATTCTACCAATCCCTAAGTACTGAATCGCAGCGCTGCACAAGCCGATTGAGCCTGCCTATAGGCAAGCCACGAATTTTTTTATTTCGGGAACTTATCTAAGCTGGAAGGGGACAAAAAAACTCATATCGGCATTTGCTAATCAAAGGCAGGAACTTCAAGACATTTTAACTTAGGCCGACAAGAACCGAAGAAATCTCTCCTGCGCAATCAAATCCCGGGCAATGAATCGACATCGGAAAGAACATGACAGAGGGCAGGGTCATGTCTCATTAGATATATCATCAGTATATTCTCAGATCAGTACAATGAAAGCTGAACAGCAAGCTGCAAAAATATGATTTTTTTTTCCTTAAAAAGGGAAGTGTCTGTAGGTTACAGCCCAGAAAACTTTTTTGCCTTCTGCTGCAAACAACAAATCCCCCCCACCATGCGCTGGTTTCCCTAAATAAAGGAAGCTTCTTGCGAATCCCCTAGACAATCCCGTACGAACCCAGAAGAGAAGGAACCGAAGAGAAAGAAAAAACCAAAGCTTTCCTCGTGATCCCTCCCTCCTTCGGAAGAGCCGGGGAACACTCCGCATCATCTGTGAGCAGTGACCAGCGTCTCGATGAACCTCAGCCCGTCGAACCTCGGTGCGAACTTGTCCGCCGAAGCCGGCTTCGGCTTCGCGCCATCGTCTCGATCCCTCCTCTCGCCGTCCCCCTGAAAAGAAACCAAGCAAAGCACAAAGCGCAGGGTCAGAGATCGCCCACACCACCCCCGCGAATCGCAGTTCGGGGAACTCGCCGAGAGCCTCGGGGCTCTCGAATCACCAAACCCGAGGCAAAGATCGCGCCGAGAAAAAGCTTAAAGACTGCGCGTCGTCGGAGTTCGGCGCGCGGCGCGTACCTGGCGGGAGAACTGGAAGTTGGAGCTGCAGCTGAAGTTGGTGGACGACGCCGGCGACGGCGACGGCGACGGCGACGAGGCCGTGATCGCAGTGGCAGAGGCCGCCGCGACCGAGGCCGCCAGGACTCCGGATTTCTTCATCGCCGGATTGGATCGGATCCTCGCGCACCCGGTTTCGAGGCGAGAAAGCTTCGTGCGGGGCCGAGAAAATTCGGACTGTCGACAGAAAATCGGCGAGAAAATCCGGCGAGAAAGTGCGAGGAAAAGGCTTTGAGGAAGAGACGACGGCACGCACGACGATATTTATAAGGGAAGTTCGGGCGGACCGGCGATCGGAATCCTCGTGGGGTCCGAGATTACCATTTTACCCCTATGCCATCGTCCTATTTTGCGTTTTGGGCCAATCTCGATTGGCGGTTGCCGGTTTACTAGTCAGGCTATGATGTCAAGGTTGAATTGAAGAATTTTTCCCGCCGAAGTCAAAGTCAACGATCCCGAAAGAAGAGTGTCCGAGCAAAAGTGTAGGCACCAATCAAAATCCAAGTTCCAATCGGAAACAATTGCAACATGAAATCTGTGGCGAAGAAAAGGATCGAAATTGAAAAAAAAAAAAAAAAATTCAACCTTTGCGGCTCGCCTCCTGTGTCGGTCTTCTACTTTTTGAAAAATTGAAAGAAATTTTATCTTTTCCTAGAAAGATTTCAAACTGTTATTCATTAATGTTTCAAACAGTTTATAACCATGGTTGCACATTAATTTGCATGATGACATATGTGTCTCACGAAAGGTTTCAAATGTTTCGAGTAAACAGAAGAAATCAAAACACGCCTTTTATAAGATTTAAATTAAGTTTTCAAAAAAAAAGAGAGAGAGAGAAAGGTTTACCTGGATAAGACCATTTGGCTTTAACCATGATGGTTGTATCAGTTTAATTTGTATTTGAGTTGAGATACGTCTCTAAGTCAGAAAAACCCATCACCAATATCTCGATTTTGTTAGCACGTTCTTAATCACCATAAAGAAATAATTACAACATAAAAGTTATATGGTAATGAATCAAAACAAGCTCATAATTTTATTCATGAGAGAGGAGACTACTTGATTGACATTATGAACGGCGATTGTATCATCGAGTGGTTAACCATGTTACTAGCTCACATTACACAGAATAAAAATGTGATATCATCGAAAAATCTCGCATCTTTCATCAGGCATAATCGGATAGGATATGAGCATGCTTATTAAGTGGTGTATGGGATTTCGATTCAAATTAGCAGAACATTCCCTTAGAGCCATCGTAAAGGATTCCAGTGAAACTGGGCACTAATGCGATCCATGAAGATAAAATTAAGTGCTCAAAGGGTCTCGAACAACACTTTTTGAGTCAACAAGTAAATTACATCTAAACCATTGGAATTGCCTCAATAATCACCATTTTCACATAAGAAGTAAGAGATGGGGAGTCCAGTTCCCCCACTTTCTCATGAGTAAGGGATAGGGGTATTTAGTTTTAGATGTCTGCAAAGACACAAGATAAAAGGTTAAGGATGAATAGAAGTTAGACAAACTAAAAATTTTAAAAAAAATAATAATAATAATAACATCGAGGAGGAGGGGCAGTTACCGAAAAGGGAGGGGCACTCTCGTGTCAAAAGTGGAAATGCACCGAAATATTTTCGCGGCATGTCGATGTTGATTTTTTTCTTGGACGAGTGGGCTTAGAAGCTCGTCCTGTCCGCGCCAGCGCCGGGGACCACGACCCACGACCACCCAATCAGACGGCGACACTCGTATGGCGACGATGAGGCCACGCGAGCCGCGCCGGTTTCACACGTTATTAATTGGCCATGCATGTTCGGAGGGCGCTCTCTTGATTGGCGGATAGACATGGAGATGAAAAGGACACATGAGCCTTTTCGGAGGTTCGTAGGCATCAACTTCCTAAATTCAGAGCCTATCACCACCTGCCGATCTGACGATCTCATCGACACGGTTACGAGCTAAACGAGCCTACCTCGACTCTGCTAAACTAGTCCTGATTTGCTTCTTCTTCTTCTTTTTTTAATGGCGAAGGGAAGCCCGGTCGTGGATGGGCAGATCCCAATCCATCCATCAAATGCCTGCCCTACCTAACCTAATAGATCAACTGAGGCGCAAACCTACCCACTAGTGAATGGATGAAACATGGAACTCCTCGTGAAGGCTATCAAATTGGTAAGTTGAGTCGAAAATGATCCAATTCATATTGACTCATTCATATGTAATACAAAAATAACAACTCATACTCGTCCCAGCCTGCGTTATATATTTTTTGGGTTTTGTCATTTGAAACTCATTCATATAGCGACTAAATCTATTGAATGTGAATTAAGAAATGGATTTATGACTCATTTTAATAAGTCCACTGCTTGTGCATAATCATATGAGGAATAAAGTTCAGACTTGTGTGCCCCACTCATAATCAGTCAAATCCCAAATCGTTAAGTTAGTATCTCATGGGATTCACTCTATGGAGAATTCTCTAGACGAAATAGTTGGGGACCAGAATAAAAGCGAAGGACTTTCCAATCAAAAAATCTCAAAGCACCACCTTTTTCTTTTGGCCGCCTGCACCATATCATGCATTATGCAAGGCATCTCGTGATACGATAGATGCGAAAATAGTATGCAGACATCCATTCTGCACTCTCTTTTCTTAGGACCAACTAAATGAAGTGACTATGTGAATGTGAATGGATTCCTTGAATCAAAAGCAAAAGCGATACGCCACGGAATTGGATCGGATGAAAAAGGATCAAATGCACCAATGATGGCGATGGCGATAAAAAGTGCCACTTCAAAAGTCGAAAAATTATGCACAGTGAGATCCCACAAAAGCAAGAGGAGGAATCCATTGGCCCTCCACAAGAGCAAAGTGCGGCTCATCTTCGTCTGTGAATTTTAATGGCGAAGTCACGCCCCACAAAAGATGATCCTTCCTCTTCCTCCATCCATCCATTTTAATATTGAGGATCATGGTCTCTTGCTCTGATGCAAGCAGCATTGACTACGTCTGTCGACCGCTCAATTTGATATATCAGGATTGCTCATGCTTGCCTTTTGACCATGAAAACACGACAACGATGAGGAATCGACGAGGGAGCCCAAGAAGAAAAAACTTTATAAAATGAAGAACGAGGATGAGGAAGATATTCCTAGGAATAGCGCGATGATCTCCTACCTTTTCCTTTTTTCCGAGGATCAAAACCATTCGTCTACTTTTATTTTCTTTCTTTTAGACCGGCCATGTGCCTTTCAGAAAGTTGCCCCATTCTTTTCTCTTTTTTGGGGTTGGCACCCTGGAAAGATTTGGTGATTGGGAAGCGTACGTGGGTTAAACAAGTAGAATTTAAATAAAAAAGGGGCCATAATAAATTAAAAATGCTAAAGAAGATAGAGCCAACAGGAGGCAGGGGGAGAGAGAGAGAGAGAGAGAACATTTGAAAAAGGGAAAGGAAGAACTAGGTCAGCAAATTTGTAATGGCGATCGCGTCAGCATATTTTTTACGGCGGTAATGACATGTGCACAAAATCCATCTTTACAGCGGTCTAGGGACGATTGGTGGCATTTTACGGAAAGCAGAGGGACATCTTTTGGGGAAAAAAGAAATGAAACGACAGATTTTGATTTTCGAGCAAAAGAACGGGAATTTCCTGTAGCGTGATCCCTAATTCCGGGCGTCTTCAGTCCTGCGCTCGAGTCTCAATCAGCCTAATACAAACACTGCGCATATGTAGAGTCTTGTCCGAAAGCTATAAGATGGTGATTGTTTTTAAACTAATTTTGACGAAATTATTGGGCATAGGATGCCGTCGACGAACTTATTTGGAGTCCTCCTCGTCGGCTCGTACAGCAAAATTCGTTGCGTTGGCAAGCTTGTCCACTTGTAGATGGATGACCAACGAAGTTAACTAAGTAATTTAGAGAGAGTTGATAAAGAAAGCGAAGCAGAGCAGCGTCCGCTTGGACTCACTTCGGCAAAACTAAATCCGAAACAGCTGGTCACGACTCGATTCAGTCTCATGTTTCTGGACTTCAGGACCCGCTCCTCACCTTTTAGAAACCGGAGGTTCGTTTTCGAATGCATTCAGATGATCCTGGATACATATTCAGCAAGGATTCATGCTGATTATTTCTCTATATAAGCTAGTCGAGAGGGTCGGTCCTCAATCCTCATCAGTAACGCAGGGCCGAGATCAACCGCTAATAACTGAAAAAAGACAGCTTGTAGCATGTTGCGACCCACCCGATGCACCTATAATGAATTATGTGCGGTACTGGAAGGGCCCAAAGCCTTCCATGACCAGTTCCATAGAAATGCTTTCATGGTAGTGATTCATGTTCAAGCATGAACATTTAGGACTGACTGGTGCATTAGGAAGCCCTCTGTCTCATCCAACATGATTTGTTTAAGTGGACAAAAAAGTACAGAGAGCATTACACCGGAAAAAAGTACCATAGGACTTGCCTACCAATATGAGCCACATTTAATTACCTAAAAAAAGGTTAAAAGTAGAGAGCATATGTAAGAGAAGCCTGAGCCATGTAAGAAAAATGGAAATCCTCTGGAAGGGCCCAAAGCATTCCATGATCAGTTCCATAGAACTGTTTTCATGGTAGTGATTCATGTTCAAGCATGAACATTTAGGACTGGTGCATTAGGAAGCCCTCTGTCTCATCCAACATGATTTGTTTAAGTGGACAAGAAAGTACAGAGACCATTACACCGGAAAAGAGTACCACATGATTTGCCTACCAATATGAGCCACATTTAATTACTTAAAAAATGTTAAAAGTAGAAAGCATATGTAAGAGAAGCCTGAGCCATGTAAGAACAATGGAAATCCTCTGGGGATTCCGGTTAGTGTGGACAAGGACAAGCATGGGATATGACTTGGAATAGGGTGACAAGGCAAGTGGTGTGGTTTTGCAAGAGGCAGAGAAAAACCCCATTTCAGAAAGCAAAAACCCTATCTGGAACCTCCCCACCATTCCCTATCGTGGAGCCAAAAAAAGGGTGCAGACAGTGACACCATGATCCACTTCCCACGGGTCAAGGCAAAGGAAAATGATAGAATGACTTTCGGTGGAGGAGCCATATGGACAGAAAACAGCACAAGTTGCGGCACAGGTTCCTATTTAAAGTGAGGAAAAGGAACGATAACGGCTGGAGCCTAATCTCAAATCAGACCAGACAATGCCAATACAGTTACGGCACAGACATTATACAATCAATCTTGTCATATGGATAGGTGTCTGAGACAAGATCCTGCTCATGGCACCTTTCTTTTTCTAGAAGATGACCAGTACAAGAAAATTCAACCAAATTGTTATGGCTTCTCACGCCATCCTAGACACCTTGAAATGGGCAGGACTGAAAGGAGTTCATCGGTGATCTGTTTTCCGACTTTGACTTTGGGTAAAAACAATGGTCACCAGGATCGGCAACCCCAAAACCAGGGAATTCTGAAGTACATGAAGGTAACAAGGAAGCAACCAATATCCGCTAATACATACAAAACAAAAGAACCCCTTTTGAATACTGTGGCATTACATTGAGTGTCATCTACAGTAAGAAAAATGAGCAACTTGACACAAGCTGCTAATGAGCATTCGCTCGTATATGAACACACTGAAAGTGTTTCCTTGCCCCAACTGAACCAGGCATCATAAAATTATTCATAGCCATGATGGCAAAAGTTCATACCCCTAGCAAGAAAAAGTTTAGGTTGAACAGAAGCATTAAGTGGGCACTGCAAGGCACCTGTTAATTTATTCTTGGCTATTTCAATGTCATGGAAACAATTTTGACCGTCTTAAAAGGTACATCTCTTTGACCGAAGAAAAAAAACAAGGTACATCTCATACAGAAATGTCACCACCAGGCCAATTCTTGTTTACCCAAGGGATGAATGCTACCCGAATTCAGCAAAGCTTGCTACAACTTGATTGGAATCTTGTGGAGAAGAGGCATGAGCACTGGAAACGATAAGGATTGAGGCAGCGTGCTGCTGCTTGATAAATCCATGTCAAGCCTTGAACTCGTTTATTTCAGAGCAGACAAAACTCCAAGCACAGTTCTACAGCAACACTAACATCAGAGAAATAGACTTTTCAGTAGCATCCATCCAGTCATCCCTGCCAAGAAAAGAAGAAGAACAATCAAGTTCCATTTAAGCTGCAATCTTCTCTCACGTATGCCTTGAAAAATCATGGAGAAATAAAGAAAAGTGCAAAAAATATGTACACAAAAATAGGGAATAATAAAAGGCCAACTTAAAAGCACAGAGCGCCAGCATTTTGGCATTTGCAAAGCATCGAATGTAGAGATCCTTATCGCAGCATTCAAAGAAGTTGTTCCTTTCCGCTACCTGCTGAATTTAAGATGAAATTCAATGTCACCAAACAAAAGAAAATAAGGGTGACATTGACTTTCAACCAATTATCAAAAGAAGATAAAGATCATCTATAAAGGTGATTCAAGCCTTAGCTCATATGAAGGCATTAGAACTTGGAAAAGGCAGAAAAGCAAAGTCAAAAGAAACTATCTGTAGAAATCACAAACTTGGCAAGGGACATACAGAGACGAGAGGAACAGCTTTGTAACCATAAGGAAAGGGCACACCACAATCTATGGTTCCTCAAACAGCTACAAGAAAAGGTATCACGATAAGAGGGCCAGTAGCCTTGGTTTTTGGGTGAACTGATAGTCAGTTGAACTCTCCCAATTGTGAGATGCACGGCACTGTCGAGGATGAAAATCCAATGAGTGCCAAAACATCTCAATGACCTTGAGGACAAAGTAAGTGACCCCACCAGGCAAGTATAAAATTGCTTGCACTCAAAGATACGGAAAATCAAACACATGAATGGCACTCAACTCACCAACAGCACAAACCTCTACATTTATTGAACCACTAAGCCAGCATCTCATGTTTGTGCCACTATCTTCACACGTGAACCAATCGTCGGAGGCATCTCCTCAGCAAATGATGAGGTCTACATGTCATGGTCAAATTTCTCCCATACCTAAGTGGGCTGAGTGAAGTTTTGTGGATGGTCACGCCAGGCTGAACCCAGCCACTATGCCGAAGTGATTTATACGTCCCATTTGAGAGATTTGATACTCAAGCCAAATTGGGGATGACGATGCCATTTGCCAAACTGTCCTTCAGAAGGATCTATCAAGGGAAGATCAGTTTAATGTTTGTGCTCATTCGCATGAGCTTGTCCTCAGCCAGGAGAGTTTTGGCTCGTGACAAAGGTACAAGAGCATGCTTCCCCAACTAGAAGGGCGAATGCCAAGAAGTAAAAACCTCCATAGGTTGCTAAGATCAAGAGAAGCCTTGGTTGAAAAAAGTATTGCCGAGAAAGTGCAGTTGGCTCGAGATGCCACACTTGTCAGGGAGAGCACAGGTGACTAGAGATTCCAAATAACTTAGATCGAGAGAAGCAATCAACAGGATGGAGTGACTTGTTGTATTGAATGAACCTTTGCCATTCATGTAAGTCTCAAAGGAGTGGTGGTAATTGTTGAAGAACACAAGCAAGCAACTGAATAGCCCACAACAAGGGCATTTTGGAAGTTGGGTGGGGAAAGTGTCACGTTTCAACTTCTCCCATTCCCATGTAGGCTGAAAAGTGGAACTTAGTGGCATTAGGGTGAAGTTAGATGTGGAATGGCTTATACATATGATCCGTGGGAGTGGTGTCAGAATGTCTATGTTAGGAATTTGATGATGGGATGATTATCATCTTTGAGGATCTCTGATGATGCAGTTGGCCTCCTGTATGCACACTGGTGAGGAGTTGATGCCGTTGTCCTGATGATGGCCACAACAGGCTCAAAACAGTTGTTGCGCTGAAATGATCCATATATCTCACTCGAGATATAGAATAACCGAGCTAAATTGAGCATGGTACAGTCAGTGATGAGAATGCAATTCGCCAAGATCTACCGAGGGAAGGCTAGCATGGTGTTTCAGCTCATCAGGCGAACCATGGGGTTATCCTCGGCCAAGAGAGTTTCAGCCCTTGGCATTCACATCAGCAGAGTAACCTCTCCAGCCCCACCCCCTTCTTTTTGCAATAGTCTTGCTATACGACTGACCTTCTCTTCTCAGTCTCAAATCTTTCAGTTGAATAAACGGATACATACATTCCGCTTACTTTCAATGACTTCCCTACTGCCACTAAAACATGATGCACATATTGACAGCACACTGATGATTAAGAAAGAGCCAACAATGAAGGAATTATCTAGGAGGACAGTTGTCATGGTGGAAGGAAGTAAAGTGCAAGGAAAAGATGAGACAAGCAGAGGGGAAAGAGGATGGAAAAGGATGGGTCAGGAATTGAAGGCATTTCATTTCCTCTAACCTATTTTTTCCAATACCACCTTCTTGCTTGTTTTAGGATGTTAACAGGAAAAAGAAACCTTTAGTCAGTTTATCACCTTTATTTTCAGCATATCTATTCCCCTCGACATGCAAATGACAGCAATATAGACCTTATGACACTACATTAAACTAGCAATTAACAGTTTGCGATAAAAGTATACTATTCTTGGTTGAAAAACTTCTTTAGTTTTGAAATATCTTTATGATATTTATATTCCCAAATAAAAACATATACTGTTCCTTAACGGCAAGTTCACAAGTCATAACTCACAATTGAACATAACTATCAAATGAAATAGAAAATAAATTGAACATAGATACGATAAAAAGCACTATCAAGTGCAACACAACATCAAAATGCCATTCTTATGTCTCATGTTACGTTCATCTCTAGACAAGTCAGTCACTGCAACACTTGTACACCTCAACCAGGGTCTTGTGACTAGTGACTAAAGTAGGTGATCACCGGTCAAACTACTGAATTCTCACTTCAAGAACTGACAAAGTCTATGCAAGTATGGAGTTACAAAGCCCCCTTTCCCATCTCACCACTCAAGCCCTCACATGAAAGAACAAATGACCTTTCCGCGCAATATAAAACTGTCGCGCACAGTATCTGCAATGATTTGGGCGAATGAAGGACCCAAACAATCCCGTTAACAGTGAAGCAAACAGCTTGGATTAGATCAATGCACCTTCAACTATAGAATTAGACAAAACAACTTACCACCTACAGAGAGAGATCATCACCTTCGGAATCAACGAGCCTTTATCGAATCCACGAACCCGCTACTGAGGAGCCTCTCCACATACTTCCCCAATATGTCCACCTCCAAATTCACCTTCTGCCCAACTCTCTTCATAGGAATGACCACCTTCTGCTGCGTGTACGCCACCAGCATGAAGTTGAAGCAGTCCTCCTCATCGAACACGTCCACCACCGTCAAGCTGGTCCCGTCGACGGCGATGAACCCCTTCGGCACCACGTACCTCAGCAGCTCCTTCTCCGTCCTCACCTTCACCCACAGCGAGTCGACCTCCGGCTCCATCGACACGATCTCCCCGGTCCCGTCCACGTGGCCCTGCACGAAGTGCCCGCCCATCCGGGTCGTCGGCAGCACCGCCCGCTCCAGGTTCACCGCCGACCCGGCCTCGACCTCGGCCAGGGACGTCTTCCGCAGCGTCTCGGGGGAGAGCCCGACCGCGAACCCGGCGGCGTCGAACTCGGTGACCGTGAGGCACGTCCCGTTGACGGCGATGCTGTCGCCGAGGCCGACGCCCTCGAGGACGGTCCTCGCGCCGATCCGCATGACGAAGCCGTCGTCGACCCGGCCCACCCGCTGGACCCGGCCCATCTCCTCGACTATCCCGGTGAAGAGGCATTGGATTCGGGGGTTCCGGCGGCGGGGGCCGGAGAAGGGTTTGTGGTTCCGGGCGGAGAGGGAGGGGGAGAAGAAGGACGATTTGGAAATGGGGAACGGGAGAGATGGAAGTTTCGAGGTTTTGGCGAGGGGAGTGAGGGAGTGAGCGAGCGCCATTTTTCTCGGGAAAATTCTCAGATTCTGGCCGTTCTCCGTCGGAAAGTGCTTGGGGGCGGAAGGTCGGGGCAAGCATGGTTAGGGGTCCGGGGCTGGTCGGTCCACCCCTAACCCAACCGGTCCACTATAATCTTCGGATTAGGTCTGATGGATTCGATCCGATTTTAGAGTTAATTCGGGATCAATTAATAATTTTTTATTTCATTCTTTGTATTTTTAAAAAACGATTGAGGATCAAATTGACTTAATGAATTCGTTCAAGTTTCAAGGTTAATCCAGGACTAATCAATAATTTTTTATTTTATTTTTTATACTTCTTAAAGAGCGATCGAGGACCGTACCGACTCAATAGATTCGATGATGAGCAAGGCTAGTTAAAAAAGACAAACGGTGATGGTTAAGTAAGGTGAGCGTCGAACAGAATGAGTATAAAATGTCGAATGGGAAGCAACAAGCCAAGCAAGTATCAAGCAGTAAGCGGCACGAGTGATCCAAAGCGAGCGAGGCAAGTGTCAAGTGGTGAGCTAAAAAGTTGTTTTTTTTCGATTTTAGCAAATGGAAAACTAAGAGAACAAATAAAACATAAGAGAACAAATACTAGAAGAGGAGGTTATAAGATGCTTTTTGAACGCCGCGAGACTCTTTTACAAAAATATTTTTCCTTCGTAAATTATAACTTATTTACAAAATATTCAAAGGTGGAGGAGCATTTTTGGAACAAAAAGCTGCGCCTCTGAGTTTCCTTCGCGGCCAGCTCTCCCCGCCGGCCGGCGCCCTCCATGACGGTCGGCGACCCGCGAGGAACCTCTCTCCGGGTCTCCGTCTTGCGGCCAGCTCCCCGAAGACGCAGATCTAAGATTTCCGAAGCGGATCCGAGCTTCCTCGGCGGCACCCGCGAGCAACCTCTCTTCGTCTCCGTCTCGCGCCAGCTTCGAGCTTTCCTCTTTAGATCCGAGCTCTCCTCTTCGGATCTGAGCTCCCCAGGCGACCCGCGAGCATCCCCTCTCCGTCCGCGCCCGCCCTCGAGCGGCGGATCTCGGGTCTCCGTCTCCTTCGCGGCCAGATCCCCCGGCGGCCGGCGTCCACGATCGTTGACCCGCGAGCCTCTCTCCGGGTCTCCGTCTCCTTCGCGGCCAAATACCCTTCACGATCTCAAGTTGCGTCTTGGACCCGGAGGGGCGCCTCGGCCTGGGCATGAAGCGGAGTCAGCCTAGACGCGGTGTGGATAACTCTGCTGGCGGTGACACCGGTAGTAGGCTCCGGATCGCTGCCGCCGCCTCACTGGCCCCCCCCACCTCCATCGCTGGCCTCCCTCTCAGCCGCGCCGGCTTCCACCACCAAACATGCTCCCAAGGCTATTCCGTGCTCTGATGTGCTGCTGATTTCCGGTGGATTGACCAACGCTTGGGGCCGTTCCTTGGGGTAAAGAGGCGTCTGGTAACTCTCCTCAAAACCCCTCTTTGTCGTAGCTTGGTGGGTTTCTCTTTTAGGCCATGATGGTTGCTTGCGACTAGGGATCCCCCTTCCTGTACTACTGCTGTTCTGATGGAATCGACAGCGATTCGGACCCATAACGAAGGGGAAGGGCCTAGCAATCCTCCCCCTCTTGTTCATGCACTTCTCACCTTAGATGGCTCTTTGAATGAGAGGACCTCGGTTGCAAGGTGTCGGCCCCTGCTGGGTTGAAAGATAACGAAATGTTGCACCCTCCTCGTCTCCCTGCTGGTCAGTGCGCTAGAAGTAGGGGAAGATCGAGATCCAAACACCCTCGGCCTATGAGTGAATCCAAAAATCTGAATCACCGCACACAGGCGGTCAGTTGTAGCTAGAGTAATGACAAAGGGATATGACTTAGAGTATTTCCCTCCTACCATTATCAACAACAAGCCTGTGGTTGAATTGACCGACTACGATGTAAGCCGCGATCCTATGCTTTATGAGTGTTTGGTAGGTTACTTTATGGGCGGGCGTCTACCTTTCAAGGTTACGAAATGGCTCTCAAGAATGCTTGGGGTCCGCATATATCGAGAGTTATGGCTAATGGACAAGGTTTCTTCTTCATACATATTCCGGATAGTGAATTCCGCGAAAGTTGCTTGAAGGGGGACCTATCACAATTGCTAGGGTTCCTCTGGTTCTACAACAATGGAGACCGGAGCTAGAGCTGAGGAAGGATGCACACTTATCGGTTCCAGTGTGGGTGAGGTTGAGAAATCTTCCTCTAATCTTTCGGTCTGCTCAAGCACTTGGGAAGGTTGTCAGTGCGTTGGGCAAGCCTTTATATGTTGACAGGAGAACTGAACAGATGGAAATGCTATCGTTTGCTCGTGTGTGTATTGAAATTACTGCTGACCAACCTATCTGTGGGTCTATCCAGGTATTACATAATGGGAAATCGTGTGAAGTTGGAGTTGAATTCGAATGGAGACCCATTCCGTGTGCCGGATGTGGCATCTTTGGACATAAGTGTGGTTCTGTACGTGCTCCAAATGCTGCTGCTCCTCCTCCTGTTGAGAGACCCGTTGATGCAGGCGTCATCCCACAACTTGTGATTGTTTCTCCTAATCCTCAGGGGAAAGAAGTGGCCCCTGCCTCGCCTGCTTCATCTGTTGCCCCTACAAGAATTCAGCAACGGCAGAGCTTCAAAAGGCCCAAGAATTCCTCGCTTGCTCCTACACTTGGTGTACATTGCCTGTTGGGTGAGGTGTCTTCCACTGGTGTGCTGTTGGATGCAGTTCCAAAATCTGATTTACCACCAATTGATATGGCTGCTGATGTTTGCTTTGGATCTGGTGGTGAGCGTACATTGGCTCTCTTAGATGCTGTACCTGAGACTACTGAAGCCCTCTCAGATGTTGATTCGGGATGGATGCATGTCAAGGGCAAGAAGAAAAAGAAGAATGCTACTTCTGTCGACTTAGCTGCGCCGTCTGAAGGGGGGCTTTCCCTGAAAAGAGACTCTAAAGATTCGGAGAGTTTGGCAACCCGGAAATCTGATCGAATTTTAATGAAGTTGAATGATTCCACTGCTTCCAATGCCTCAAAATCCCGTGAGTGTTCTAATGATATCTCGACCTCCAGTATTCAAGCTGTTTCGGATGATGAAGACCTTCTCTCGGTCGGATCCCTTTCTCCGAAGGCTCCTCCTAAGAGTGAGAGGACTAAATCTGTTCAAGAGCAGCTTCTACTACTTCGCCCTGACCCGCCTCCTTCGATGACGCCTAAAGCGGCTCCTAACCGTCGTAAGGCTTCAAAAAAGAGGTAATTTCCCTGCCTTGCTTGTAAATATGTATATAGGCTTTTGGAATGTTAGAGGTATGATGGATCCCGTTAGACGGGCTGAGATCAGAAGATTTGTGTCTGCTAACGGTTTATGCCTTGTCGGCTTGATTGAAACTAAGGTCCCTGATTCGTTATTTGAGTCTATTTCATCTACTTTGCTAAGGGGTTGGAGGTGGGTTGCCAACTACGAATGCGCCCCTTGTGGTAGAATTTGGGTTGGGTGGAACCCGGATGTGGTCAAGTATGATCCTATCTCTACCAACTCTCAGGCTATACATGGTTGCCTAAAGCTTAATCTGTCGGGATTGACTTGCTTTATTTCTGTGATCTATGGAGAACATACTTTTGTGCGGAGGAGATCTCTTTGGGAGGACCTCCTCCATTTCAATAATCTTTTGCAGGATTCACCGTGGCTTGTCGCAGGAGACTTCAACGCCATTAAAGACCCTTCTGATCGAGTTGGTAGTTCAAACTCTTGGATTCCTTATTTTGATGAGTTTGCTACCTACTTAGCTCAAACTGAGCTTCTGGATCTTAGGTATGTTGGTTTCCGCTACACTTAGTCTACTGCAACGAAAATGAGGAAGATAGACAGGGTTTTGGTAAATCTAAAATGGAATTTTGAGTTCTCTTTTTCAGAAGCAAATTTTCTCAACCCGGGGATTTCAGATCATACTCCTATGGTGGTTAGAGTTCTCAACCCTGTTAATACGCGTAAGCCTTTTAAATACTTTGACTTTTGGTCGGAACATCCGAATTTTCACACTATTGTGCAACAAGTCTGGGATCGCCCCGTTCATGGGGTTCCTATGTTTAGACTTGTGACTAAGTTGAAGGCGTTGAAAGGCCGGCTGAAACATCTTAACAAGGAGGCTTATTCCAATATTTCTGCTAGAGTAGCGGAAGCTAGAGATGTTTTATATCGTACTCAGGCAAAACTTCAACAAGATCCGGATAACGTTGCTCTTGTTGATAATGAAAAACTTCAGCGTTGTTTGTTTGTGGAGTTGCGCAGAAATGAGGAGTCTTTCTATAGACAAAAATCAAGGATCCGATGGTTGAAGGAAGGCGATTGCAATACCAAATTCTTTCACCACTCGGTTAGCAGAAGGCAATTGGTAAACCGGATTCTTTCGATTAAAGATTCCTCGGGTCTTCTCATTTCGGACCCAAGTCTGGTACCACAAGTCTTTGTTTCCTATTTTTCGGAACTCCTCACTCCGCAAATTACCCTCGCTAAGCCATCGTTGCGTATCTAAAACAGTTTGTTCGTCGGCCTCTTATGGAAGATCGGGTGACTTACCTTGCTCGTCCTGTTTTGGATGAAGAAATCCGTGACACCCTATTCTCCCTTGCTCATGGTAAAGCACCGGGCCCGGATGGTTTTACGGCTGAATTTTTCAAGAGCAATTGGAGTATTGTTGGGCCTTCGGTTCTAGAGGCCGTGCGGGAGTTCTTCTCCTCTGGGCAACTCTTGAGAGAGGTAAACAATACTATTCTTGCGCTGGTGCCTAAAGTTCCAAATGCTTGTTCAGTTACGGATTTTAGACCCATTGCATGCTGTAATACCATTTATAAGGTTATCACCAAAATTCTTGCCAATCGCATAGCTTCTGTTTTGAGTGATTTGATAAGTCCTTCTCAAAACGCTTTTGTGAAAGGTAGAAGAATTAGGGATAACATCTTACTAGCCCAAGAACTCTTTGCCGGTTTCCATTTGAATCCATATACGCCGAAGTGTGCTATTAAAGTGGATTTCCAAAAGGCTTATGATACTGTGGATTGGGATTTCCTAGAGTTAACCTTGTTGGCGTTTGGCTTCCCGCCTTGGATGATTCGGCTTATTATGGTCTGTGTTCGTACTCCAAAGTATTCTGTTTCTATCAATGGGGAATTACATGGGTTCTTTCCAAGGGGGCGAGGCATTCGGCAGGGTGACCCTATGTCCCCTTATCTTTTCACCTTGGTGATGAAGATCTTCTCGGGTATTCTTAATGAGCGCACTTCTCAAAAGGACTTCAAGTTTTTTGGAGATGCAAACGGGTCAAGCTATCTCACCTCTTCTTCGCCGATGATGTTTTTCTTTTTATCACGGGGGGCCTCGGTGGCTTTACTTAAAAGAGGACTAGACTTATTCTCCTCTTGGAGTGGCTTACTTCCAAATAGGAACAAAAGTGAAGTGTTTCTTTCGGGTGGCTCTTCTTCTTTGAGAAATCGTTTAATTCTAGCATTTGGCTTTCAGGAAGGTAAACTTCCGGTTCGATATTTGGGGGTGCCTATTATTTCTTCTAGACTGGATAAGGCGGACTGTATTACCTTGATCGACCGTATCACCGCCAGAGTCCAATCTTGGACCCAGCATTTTCTCTCCTTTGCAGGCAGGCTTCAATTGATCAAGTCAGTTCTCCATGCTATTCAGGCATTTTGGGCCAGTGTATTTTCCTTACCAGCCTCGGTTTTGGATGGTATTGAGAGGATATTGAGACAGTTTTTGTGGAAGGGTTCTACTCTTGATTCTGGAGGGGCTAAAGTTGCATGGGAGGATGTTTGTCTCCCTAAAAAGGAGGGCGGTCTTGGTATTCGGAGACTTAAAGAATGCAATAAGGCCGCGATGCTTAAATATATTTGGATCCTTTTCACGGATAAAGAGTCTCGTGGTGCGGTGGATTCACTCGAATTTCTTAAAGAAGAAAAACTTTTGGATCTCGCCCGTTCCTTCTGTTTGCTCCTAGGCGTGGAAAAAGATTCTGCAGCTAAGGAAGGAATGTAGGTTGTCGTTCCTTTGGAAAATTGGTAATGGACAGTCGGTGTCCCTATGGTATGACTACTGGCTTCCAATTGGTCCTCTTGCTGGAGTATTCCCTCAATCTCTTATTGATGGCTCCGGACTTCCGAATTACTCGACCGTCGGCCGACCTCTTCCAACCGTAGGGTCAAAGCTTCAAATCCCTTTTGGACTTTCTTGGGGTATCACCCTTCCGGCTCTTTCATCGAATTGTGATCATTTCTTACGGGGGTGATTCCTCGGTGTTTTTCAGTTGCCTCGGCATGGGAAGTTTTGAGGGAAAAGAAGAGCGGTGTTCCCTGGCTTCCTTTATTTGGAACAATGCTATTGCTCCTAGGTATCAATTCCATCTTTGGCTTATTACTAAAAATCGTTTACCTACTCGGGCCTTCCTCCCGTCTCATGGCGAATTGACTACACTTGCTGTGCTTTTGTAATGCTAAGCCGGACTCTATAGATCATTTGTTCTTTGAATGTCGAGATTTCGGCAACGCTAGCATTTTTGGGCTACTAGATGTAACATTCCTTGGCGCAATAGACCCTGGATGGATACCATTTTTTGTCTTATGAAGTACCTTTCCAGAAAGGATTTCTTTCACTCCTTGGCTCGGTTTTCTTTTGGGGCTTTGTGCCATATTATTTGGAAGAAAAGAAATGATATTATCTTCCGTGGTGAAGCTATGGGTATATCGGCTCTAAAGAACCATCTTATTAAGGTTGTCAAAGACAAAGCTTTGACCTTCAAGAATGTGCCCAACTCTTACGGGAATAGAAGACTTCGAGATGCTTTGGGGCTTTGATACTTCTATTTTTGCGCCTATGTTGTGATTTCGCTAGTTGTCTCCTAGTGCTTGTTAGTGCCTCCGGCATGTATTTAGCTGTGTAGCTTTTAGTCTTTGAGCCGACTTGTTGTCGGCTTTCCCTAACCTAGGCTCTCTTACATCGGCTCCCTTTCACTCCAGCTTTTGCTACGAGTGTAAGTTTTTGGTGCCGATCTTTTGTATATTTGGCTCTTATATATAACATATCTTACATTTACCAAAAAAAAAAAAAAATTATAACTATTTACGCCGTAAAAAATATTAAAAGCCTAAATTATTAAATAATAATGTAAAATTACTTGAACTCCTTACTAAAGAGATATTTAATATTGTTGACATCGTTTATTTCAAGGTTTTCTCTATATAAAAAAATTTATAAATAATATTATATATATATATATATAGTTAGGGTTGGTTCGGATTGGACCGACCCGAAACTCTCGAGATCGAGAACTAACCCGTACAGTGCTGATTACGAATTCTAAGATCAAAGATTAACTCAGTCTCCCTAAGAACCCGGACCGATCGATAGGATTGGACCGGTCCAAGGTCGGTCTAGGGTCAACCCTAGACCGATGCTCACCCCTAGCGGAAAGTGGAAAAGTGGAGAAGCGAAGATCTAGCACACGAGTGTCATGTGCTGCAAAGGTTTTTTTTTTTTTTTTTTTTGGTGTTCCTAATTTCCTAGGACGTCGTACATAGGTAAAGTGGGGGACCGGTCCCATCCACGTGGCCCCGCACGAAGTGCCCGCCCATCGGGTCGTCGGCAGCACCGCCCGCTCCGGATTAACGGCCGACCCGGCCTCGACCTCGGCCGGGGACGTCTTCCGCAGCGTCTCGGGGAGAGCCCAACGCGAACCGGCGGCGTCGAACTCGGTGACCGTCGAGCACGTCCCGTTGGCGGCGATCTTTGTCGCGAGGCCGCGCCCTCGAGGACGGTCGTCGCGCCGATCCGCATGACGAAGCCGTCGTCGACCCGGCCCACCCGGACCCGGCCCATCTCCTCGACGATTCCGGAGAAGAGGCATTGGATTCAAGGGTTCCGGCAGTGGGGGCCGGAGAAGGGCTTGCGGGTCCAGGCGGAGAGGGAGGGGCAGAAGAAGGACAATTTGGAAATGGGGGCGGGGCCGGGGCGGAGCGGGACTTGAGCGAAGCGACGGGAGGGGCGGGGAGCGGGAGGGATGGGAGGAATGTCATTGAGGTTACGGCGAGGGGAGTGACGGAGTAGGCGAGCGCCATTTTTCTCGGGAAAATTCTCAGATTCACCCGGAAAGTGGCTGGCAGAAAAGGTGGAAAACTGAGGCGAAGGTCTACCACGTGAGTGGCACGTGCTGTAAGAGTTGGGGTTCCTAACTTCCTAACTTCCTAGGACGCCTGAACGTAGGTTAAAAGGGAAGAGGTCACTTGTTGCAATTGGTTATCTACCTCAAGGGGTTACGTCTAAATTAGGATGATCAATTCCTAATCCGATCCCCGAAATTAGGAATTGGATCCCTCTAAATGTCCCTGAAACTAGACCAGTCCGGTCCAGTGAGATTGGAGTAATGAACATCGTGGGGAAAGATCGAAAGAAAAGAGGAGGAGTGTGTGAGACATGTAAAGAAAAAAACTATTCAAATGGTCCAAATCCCTTTTGAAGCCAAGAATTGAACTGAACCCCCGAGTTCAGTCAGTTCGTCTACTTGTAATGATCATAACTCTTTTTCACTTATGACTAATGATTTAACTTAAAAATCTTAAAGGTCTGTTGACGAGGAATTATTTTCATGAAATGTAATTTTCTTCGATCATTAACATGTACAATCTTATATAGTTGGGAATTTTTCTCAACCATTTGTAAGTTACTATCTTTTTAAAATTAGGCGACAGTGGAATTAAATTAGTCATTTTCTTAACAATTTCTCTATTCACATAAAGAAAAATATGAAGCATTTTTTTTTTTTATGTAGATTACAATATTATTCAACTTTCATGCATGTAAAACTTCATGGTTTCTATTTTGAAGAAAATGTTAATCAACTAGATTATTTATCTGATCTCTATAATCCAAACATTTTGGAAATCCCAACGGTTATAATTTACTAACTCAAACAAAGTATAATTTCAGCTAAGAGTTGGCAACTCCAATAGAAATTGACAAGTGCTTAACAAAATTTGTCATTAGAACCGATTTGATTAACGTCATCAAGTGGCTGAAAAATAGTAACCTATATCTAGTTTGTAACTTCATTGGAAAAAAGTTGGTAAGTAGCTTAATAGAGTCAGTGAATTGATATAAGAATCGGCAACTTAAATAAACCTTGGAAATTATCTAAGAACTTCGTTATTTTTGAATCAATCAAATAATAGTCGGTAAGCAGCTCGATTTAAGGTAGGTAAATTAAAACTAGTTGCTGTCTACTTTAAAGAAAAGTTAATTATGCACTCCAATTGAGTTTAGTAATTCCGTATAGATTTTGATGATTTTAATGGTTTTAGTGGGTTGGTAAGAAGGGGGTTGGTAAGCTACGCGTACGGAAGCTGGAATTTATTGGAACTATAGGTAATTCAAGTGTACGCAACTTGCCAAGGACGGTTTCCGGGTCCCCTTTTCTTTTCCTTACGCCAGTGCTGTTTGAAACTCTCTTTAATGATTCCATCATTTCCCAAGCAAAGCGCCAGAATTCTCCATCATTCCGTCATCTTTAATAATCTATCACAACATATACACATTCAATCGTAAAGCTTAACAACCCACGTAATAACCATTCAATTTCTAATCAAATTTATTTTTACACCGCCCGTCCAAGAAAAAGAAATTTTATGTCGTTATCAAACATGTATTTTTCTAAGAAACTCGTTCAGTAAATAATATAGAAAAATTTAACTCTAGCTAGGAATTTTATCTGGAAATAAAATTGGTGATCATTACACCCTAATTGGCTGACCAAACTCTGTCCAATGTACATGTCTCCTTCAAGCCTCAACCAAAGTGGCCATCTCTGCATTTTAAAGCATGAATTGCTGGCCATCTAATTCCAGAAAATGGTAACGTGTGGGACAAAAGTTCAGATAGCCAATTTATGTTTGGAAGAAAGAGGATCATTGGATGTAATTTGGCGACAGGTGAGCATATTCAACCAACCCCAACAAAGAAGTCAATACTGAAAGTGAACCATCCTTCATCTTCCTTCCTAACACCCTGCTAATCTCAGACGTTCTCCCCAACTTCGCGGAGAATAAGACTCCAGTACCACCCCCGAGAAGGAACATGCTGTCGTGAGCTCGACCGGAGAAGGGTGAAGACAGATTTTGCTGCGGGATCCATGGCCAAGGTCGGGAGGCTGTTCGGCCTCGTGCTGAGGCTCCTCGCCTTAGGGGCGACCATTTCGGCAGCCATCGTGATGGGAACGAGCCACGAGAGGGCCAGCGTCTTTGCCATATCTTTCGAAGCCAAGTACAGCGACATTCCATCCTTCAAGTGAGTCACCCCGTCGAATCGTGCATGGTTCATTCCCTTTCCAGTTTCTTTGTGCTTTCCTTCTCAAGTTGCCGTCACTAGAAGCTTTTGATGTAGGTACTTTATGATTGCCAATGCCGTCGTTAGCGTCTACAGCTTTCTGGTCATCTTTCTTCCAGCAAAGACCTTGCTTTGGAGACTAGTTGCTGCATTTGATATGGTAAGCTCGAAAACCTTAGCAAAATTAAAATGACGATGGTTTAGTGTTTTTGGCTATGCACATGGCCCGTGGCCGGGGCCGAGGCCGTCCATTGAGCAGGTCCAGAAAGGGGTATTGCAATCCCTGTACTCATCGGTTAATTTACGTCTCTTTTCGCCGAAAGCTAGTAAAATTCTTTCATTGCTCAATCATTATGCAGGATGCTTACTCTGCTACAGTCTTCTCACTTCTTTTTAACTTACCTTTCTTCTCGTACTTTGAACCAGGTTGTCACCCTGCTACTGACTTCGAGCGTCTCTGCAGCGTTGGCGGTTGCTCAAGTGGGTAAGGATGGAAATGTTCGCGCAGGATGGCTACCGATTTGCGGCCAAGTCCCCAAGTACTGCAACCATGTGAGCGGAGCTCTAGGTGCCGGTTTTGCTGGGCTCGTATTGTATGTGATGATTCTCCTTCATTCCGTACACACTGTCCTGTATCCTCTCCTAGATTGAGGGATTTTACCCCCAGCAGAACCGTGTATTTGAAGTTAGAAGAATTTTTGCTTGGCCTTCAGTTTCCCAGCATCCTTTCCCGGCAATGTAGATCGCTAGAATTAAAAAAGGATCCCTATCAAGGATCAACCAGTGTGTTACATGTATCTGCTTTAGTGTACTTAATTCTTATTTGAACGAGTATGTCCATCGCTTCCATTATTTTTCTTCTCCTCACGTGCAAATTCATTGTTATGTTTGCTCTCTCTAAATTCAAGAACCCTTTCACTTATCTTAAGTTTATTGAGAGTAGACCAACAATCAACCATCAACTCTGATATCATTTGATGGGAGCACAACCTTATCTAAGCTGATCAACATATCCAGTTAAACCCACTTTTATTTAAAAACCTAAATTGATAATATATAATAATTATTTGGTATCACATCAGTTCTCCAATGCAAGACTTTTTAACACAACTCGCGTGTACATCTCAACAAACACTAAGTTACTTATGCTTATCCAGAAATAGAAATAGCCAGCAGCACAAGTTATGGGTACTGAAAACTCCTAATGACAAAGATGTAAACAATTACCGGAGTAGAAGAAAATATAAATATCCCGGTCAGCTCTCGACTTCTCTGTGTGAGGAGGAAATAGGCGGGGACAGGTAATCATGCGAAACGTGATTACTGTTGCTTTGTCGATTCTTTGCGGCTTGCATTTCCAGTAGGATCTTCTTGATATCAGGAACGTTGCCAAAGAAAAAGGACGGCAAAGGGCCATTGACTCCTTGATGCTGAAGCTCATTACTGAGCCGCAGCGGCTTCCACCAGAAGAGATTGTAGACGTACAAGAACAGGCAAGTGAAGCCCACAAGTAAGAGAGAGAGAGAGAGAGGACTCCTCAAGTTATAGCCATTCATGTCTAAACTGCTGTTCCCCATAGCTCTCTTGTTTCTTCTCTTAATAAATTAAAATGGTAAGGACAGGTTCTACGGCTATAAAAATCGCAAGATGCAAATGGCAAACGAAACTAGACAGTAACAATTCATCTGCTGATGGACAAAGTACTGATAATGATTGGTTTCTTTGTATAAGCAACGCAAGGAACCAAAAGAAAAACCAGTAGACCACGGTTTCCAATTGGACTGGAATTGCACATTTGTTTATTGAGCCTCTTTTAACTTATCTACGTAGTTGGTATCAATTATTGGTGCATTTAATAGGATTATTCGCCAGTGGTATCAAAATTTATATGGAACTTGTCTCGGAAGGATAATCAAAAGGACGGCTGCAGCGGATCGATTGGACCTAGCTAAAATGAAACTAGCACTGCTTGGGAAAATCACACCCAAGGGGCTGTTGCTTTTTGAAGTACAACAGCATTCCAAGTTCAAAAGCACACAAATAGATTTCAGATATGACAGCAGCATCAAGAACTCGAATATGATGAAGAATTATTTCATTAAAACAAAGGAAATCTTCAATGACGAATTACAGAAAGCGACTAGGCCTGTAAGAATTTAACTAACCGCCAGACCGAGGGCTCAACTACCTAGGGAACTGTTGATTGTCAAGTGATCAAAGTTAGAATCGGAAGCATCTCCATAGCAGATTAAAATCTAAACTCATTGAAGTGATCATCATTCACAAGCATCTCCATAGCAGATTAAAATCTAAACTCATTGAAGTGATCATCATTCACAATTCTTAAAGAGAACCAGAGAGGATAAGGTTTCCTATTCAGAGAGAGAACTATACGCCACCTCGATTTCAGGTGATCTCGGCTAGATTTTGTACTTAGCTTTTTCCATTACATTCATAATGAACAGAGGCAAGGCGTCCAGAGTTCAAGGTAATGGGATGCCGAAAGTTCCTAGTTGAGATATGTCCAACACAAGTGAGTCATGAACATATGCAGCACTAAATTAACTTGCTTTAAACACAAACTTCCTTCATTGTGGGAATTACCGAATGCATTCAAGGAACAGCTGCCAATCAAATTTATTATTATGCCCAGTAAGCCAAGAACACACTAAACCTAGCTTTTACACACAAGTAAGCCCTACTGACCACCCACAAGAGGACATGATGCTACAATTATAGACTATGTTTTTTCGTTGTACAGGTTCCAATGCAGCAGACCAAGCACTCAAAACACGAGAGGGACAAGTTCAGGCTTAAAAAGCAGCTTTTAAGGGCGCGCATGATTGCGCGCTATTTCTGTTCCAGAAATTGTTTTTCTATTTCATAAACAATTCTGGAATAGAAATCCGTTTGGTAAAATTATTCCACTTTTCTATTTCTGAAATAGATTTTGGTTCCAGAAATAGATCTCGGACAAGAAATCGAAATAGAAAAAAGCTATTTTTTTATTTCTGAAAAGAAAAATGAAAAATAAAAAAAAAATTTCATCATTCATCGTCGCCGCCGCCGGTTGTGCCGCGCCGCCGCCGATCGCCGACCGCCGCCCGTCGCCGCCCGCCACCGCCGCCCGCCACCGGTTGCCGGCGCGCCGCCCGCCGCCGCCGCCACTCGGTCCCGCCGGTCTCCGGACGCGGACGTCGCGCGCCGGTTGCCGGCGCCGCCGTCCGAAAGAAAGAAATTTTTGTGTCGTTATCAAACGAATTTCTATTTTTAGAGTAGAAATTTTGTGTCATTATCAAACGGTTATTTTTGCTTAGAAACTCGTCCAGAAATAGAAATAGAAAAATCTATTTCTGTTCTAGAAACTATTTCTGGCACAGAAATACAATCATGCGCGCAGCAAGTGTATGTATTCCGGGGATAAAGAGAGAGTGAACTTTGATAGTGGAAGAGACAAAATTATCAGTGCCAGACACATGAAGTGCTAAAACTTAGCACGGGGACACTTAAGTGTCAAAAGATAGGAAAGTAATACTTAAATATCAAAATCGGAGCAAAATAAATCATCTAAATGCCAATGGTGAGAAAATCTGGCCAAATGCTAACGTGGCAATTTTTCAGTGAGACAAGTGTAAAATGAAGTCGTTTTGCATGCTAACATAGCTAAACAAAGTGCAAAAACAATGTCATTTTACTACGACGTGGATAAATAATTAATTTAAAAATAAATTTATTTTTTTTTTTTTTTAAAAAAAAAAAAAAGATGGAGATTGCAGCCCTAGCTACTGCCGCCTCCTCGCCGTCAGCCCTTGCCACCTTCAACTTTTCATCTTCTTCCACTACTTTTAAAATATATATATAATTTAATTTAATTAATTTTTATATTAAAATTCAAATATGTGTCAAAACGCGTTTCTTTGCTAAGTCAGCTCTTCGACGAGCCACATAGGCGAGCAAAATTAATAAAAAATTGTCACATAAAATTTTCGGTGGGATTCGTCGGAGATAGCATTCAAGTGTCTCATTTTTCTAAAAAAGGGACACTCAAGTGTCGATTTTCTAACTTTTGGCACTTATGTGTCCTCTTATACCAAATTTTGGTACTTGGGATGTACTTTTGCCTAGAATTATCTTTAGTTTTGTCATCGCTAAGTTCTGGCCAACACAATTCTGTATCCCAGTCCCAAAAGGCATGAACAGATTCGCAAGCTTGCACGCTGAAGAAATGCCATTTGCAAACCTTTCTGGATGGAACTCATAGGCATTGTTGCCCCAGTTGGTCGGATCCTGATGCAACAGCAAGATTGGGATCCAGATGTTGACGCCTTTCGGAATTGCAAACTCCTCAAACTTCATTTCCTCTGACGTTTCTCTTGTCAAGAAGGGTCTGCTCGCATGTACGTGCGAGAATAAATAAACAATAACAATTGATTGATAGTTTAAGCTAGAGAATAATACAGTGAACTACAAAGATTTGAGCTAGAGATAAGGTCCTGCCCTGACCAACCCCTGTCTACAATTGCCCAGTGCGTACATAGATTTGTCACTCCTGTACATAATAGGCAAAAAAAAATTAGAAGTACCAATTTCATTTCGTGCAGCTTATCCTTATTCGGGACTTGGTTTCCAAGGATCTCTACCACCTCGGCACGCACGCCCTCCTGCCACTTAGGATGGTGTGTTAAAAGTACCAAAGCAAAGGTAGCGCCACTGGCAGTTGTTTCCTGTCCAGCGAAGAATATAGCCTTGCAATTGTCTACAATGGCACTCGATCCAAGGCCAAAATCGTTGACTAAGGCCTGTAAGAAGCTCGGCTTCTCGGCATTGTAATCATCGTCCATCAGCTTCAGAACAGATTGGTTGACTTTTTTGCCTATCCTCCTAATGTCACGAGCAGTCTCTGTAGGAATATGCCTATACCCAAAATTAATATGGAAGCTGTAATATAGGGGTTTTAAAAAAAAAAAAAATAAAGAAATAAAATAAAAGGAGAAGAAAGAGTTGAAAAGTCAAAAAGGGTGGCTGAAAGAGAAATGGAGAAGCTTCGGCCGGCTATAAAAAGGAGAGAAAAAGGGAGAGAAAGAGGAGAGCACGAGCAGAACAGGGGGGAACCGAGAGAAAACGGGGGAGAAAAGAGAAAGAAGAGAAAGGAAAAAGGGAAAAAGGGAAGAAAATTTGGCGCGCACGAGATCCGGACGCCTCATCAAGCTGACTCAAGTGTGTTTTGCAACGCCGGTAAGAAATTGAAGCCTTTAATCATCTACTCGAAGCAATCGCCCCATTTAGGGCTCGAAATTCGGATTTCTCGGATAACTGTGTGGTGAAGCCCGATTTTTGAGTCGTTGAGCTGCATATTTTTATAGAAATGGTAATTTGGGATGTCGTGAAGTTATAGCATCTTACGGATCGTGATTTGAGCTTGCGGTTTGTCCGGAACGAAATTTTGAAGTTGGAGGAGCGTTCTGTTACTGTAGCGAACAGCAGCTTCGGGTCTGTTTTTTTGTTGTTTTCGGTACTGTGTTGGGGCGGATGAGTTGGGGTTGTTGTTGTATGTTAAAAGAAATTTCTAAAGACTACAAGATGGCTTGAAACGGATTTTTGTGGAGGAAGTTATGGCGTGTCGAAGTTGGCGCATGGGTTGCGGGTAGCGGAAAAATCAGGGGTTTATGTTAAGTGCGAGCTTTTGTTGCGCATAGGTGTCGTTTTATCGACAATTAGGCCTAGTATAGGCAAGTCATTATGCGAATATCATTTTTACTCAGCCTTTTGATATTATTTTTTTCCGTTAATTGTTAGGAGTCCAAGTGCATTGGTTCGAGTGAGCGTTGTAGTTGATTTTTGGCTTTTTCCCAGGTGAGTGACACTATTTCTTCTTTGTATTTTGAACTCATGTTTGAGAAATATGGTGGATTACATATTCTATGAGTTGATAAAAAAGCATATTTTGTTGCATAAAACAGATCGAGTTATTACGACATTTTTGTTGTTCAAAGGAAGTTATATTTGGACGTTGATTTGAACGGTTATTTGAAAAAGGATTTGTGAAATTCTTTGTGAAAGAATCATGAAATATTTTGGAGAATGCTTGATATTTACCTATCGAATTTTGAGTTGTGATGTGGCTTGTATTCCAATGTTGGATTATTGGATATTGTGATTGGTAGTTGATGCTCAATGTCTCTGTGGACCCTGAGGGGTGTGTGTGTATGCGCATACTAGTCTAGAATATCCTTGTGGGCCGAGCCACCGGCTAATAATAGGTGGAGACCTTGCCAAGGGGGAATCTTGGTCGTATTGTCACGGGCGTTACGCGTGACCATGGTTAGACATTTGAGCATGAATTGGTCAATGGGTGGACCATTGACGTGTGATTTGAGTTTGGTCGATGGAATGGACCATCGATGTGATTTGATGAGATTAATCAATGGAATAGACCATTGATGCATGTTTTATGAGATTGACTAATGGATTGGACCATTGGTATCTTCGGTATTTGAGTTATGTTTTAAATGTGCATAGTAATTTCTCGATCCGCTTAGAAGAAATGTGTTACTCACTGAGCCGTGGTAACTCACTCATCTTTTATACTTGTTTTTCAGGTTCTTCAGCGAGTCGCGAGTAGGCGTGAGCGTTCGTTCGGGGAGGATTTTTGTGGTGAGGAACTTTTTGGTATGACCTATGCATAGTTAATAGGTTTATAAGTTAGTCTTGTAAAATATTTATGTTATGTTTTTGTGGGTTATAGATATGCTCTGATGTTGTAACCAAATGCCATTTTTGTCGAATATATATATGTGAATGTATATATATGTTGATATCGGGTTAAATTTTGGTTATGTTGAGGCTGCGTCCTTTGGTGAAAGGACGGCCGATGTTATGCCCTTTTTCTTAAGTCGGGGTGTGACAGAAGCTTTGTCTGGGCAGCAAGATATGCAAGCGTCAAAGGTTTCTTAAGAATTTATCGGAAGGAACTTTTGCTGCATACGTAACACGGCATATGATAGATAAAGGGTAAACATCTGGAATCATTTCTGCCTCATTATTATCGTCTGAAAGAACACAAACTTCTCAGTCAGAACTTGCCGTAGAAACTCGAAAGCAAACTCTAACAAACCTGTTGCCAGGGAGGCACCCTCTATTTACCCCGGGAAGACCAACAAAAGCATGCTGCTTGCTTAGCAAATACTGAAGCACTAACATCTTAGAAAAAATTTCATTGCCAATAAGATGATTGCTCCCAAAGCATGCTTTTCAAATCATTTCAGTAGAAAGGCTATTTAAATCCTCATCGACCCGTACTGAAGCAACTCCCCCTGCTTCCGCCATTTGAGATTGCCACTTTTCCAAGAGAGAGACAGCAGATTCAACCATCATGTCCACCATTCCCTATGCAAAAGAAACGAGTAACATATAGGTTAGCTATTCTGTCAAAAATTAACTGCTTCATGTACAAGCAAAGACAGCTCAAGCAAGGAAGGTGCCGCTGTGCATTTGATATGACCTGCCTAGCTAATTCACACCTTTATTTTGTCATTAAAGAATTCAGGCGCAATGACTTCTCTCTGGAGCGCCCGGGATTTTCCTTTGGAAGTGATGAGACTGTCATAACGCAACAGAATTCCCCTGTTGTTTCTCAGGTAGGCAGACCTTCGGAATTCAGCAGACTTGCACTGACAAACTCCCTCACTACGTCAAAGTCACATGTGCATACAATCACCGTGTTCCTAGGGTGAATGCAAACACGGGACCTGCAATAACCGTAGTGTTCTCAGCAGTTAAAGATGATTGTCCTGAGCTACATGTGCTTATCACACAATACTAATAGCCAGCACATGTTACAGGCATAGCTAGCGAAAACTCCTAAGCACGATGATGTGAACAATGATTGAATTAGAAGAAAATTTGTTTACCATAGTAAGCTCTCCATTTCGCCATGTGGGGAAATAGGCGGGACATCTAATCATGCGAAACGCGATTGCTGATGCCTTGTTGATTCTTCACGGCTTGCATTTCCAGTTGTATCCTCTTAATGTCCGGGATATTGCCGAAAAAAAAGGATGGCGCAGGGCCATTTATTCCCTGATGCTGAAGCTTCTTTCGGAGCCAAAGCGGCTTCCACCAGAAATTGTAGAGCTAGAAGAAAAAGCAAGTGAAGCCCACCAGAAAGAGAAAGAGGGAGACTCCTAAAGTTGTAGTCATTGATGTCTAAGCCGTTGCTCCCGTGGCTCTTTCTTGTTTCTTCTTAAATGAATCAAAATGGATAGTTAGGCATTTTCTCTCTTTTTTTTTTTTTTTTTTTTTTAACAGCTCCAAACAAGTGTGCTGTTCCTCACCCGTGTTTTCCTTACACATTACGCAGCACCAATCAACTGCTGGATGACAAACTGATGAAAGTTGGTTTTTTTGCATAAACAACAAGAGTAGCCATAAGAAAAGCTAGTTAATTGTGGTTTCTGACTGGACTTTAGGGGGTGAAAGAATCTGCTTGCAATTTGTTCATTGTGACTCTTTTAAATTATCTACATATTTGGCACCTATTATCGGTACATTTCAGAAGGATTATTCACTGGACTGATAAAAAACTAGATGGAATTTGTCCCTAAAGGATAATCAAAAGGACAGCTGGGGCAGATTGATCAGATCAAGCTAAGAAAAACTAGCACTGCTTGGGATAATCACAACCAAGAGGCTGTTTCTTTTTGAAGTTCAACAGCATTCTAAGTTCAGGTGTGCATACAGCAACATCTAGAGCCCAAGTATAATGAATTATCTCGTGAAAGCAGCATACAGAAAACTTCAATGTCAAATTACAGAACGTCACTAGATCTGCAAGAATTCAATTAACCGGCCACCCCAAGGGCTCACCGACCTAGGGACATGTCGAGGGTCGAGTAATAAAAGTTAGAATCCAGATGCATCTCCATTGCAAATTTGGGCTTAAAACTACTAGAATAATAACTACCATCCGCAATTCTTAAAGAGAACTGAACAGTATCATGTTTCTCATCCAGAGAAAGAAAACTATACACCACCTTGATTGAGTCATCCGAGTAGAAGCATACCCAAGGATAAGTAAACAACGTACAAGTGCAGGCCGTGCTTATTAAGATGATACAATGCAAAAAGTACTCTTAAAACAACTGCATAACAAGTAGAGGCAATGACAAACACAGAAATATATGGCCGTAGCCTCGGCATTTGTCATATCCAGTATCTCAATTTTTAAGGTTCATGGAAAGATAACCCACGTTGAAGCTCAGAAAAGAGGTCAGACATGTACAACAATTTTGGCATCCCTCATCTCAAAACAATCGAGGAAACCTTGCACGTAATTTTGGACTTCTTTATTTAAACATGATGCGAAGCATAGACCGTCTATCACACTGATTTTAAGCCAGTGATTGGAACTAGAAATTTTCAAGCAGACCATCCCCTCTGTGAATTTCTAGAAGAATGCACGTTCAACCTGTCAAGGACAGGCATCAAAATCCACGGCCTGCCCGCTCTCCTCCAATTTCTGAATGGCACTCGCCACATGATCACTCCTAAAACCCATGCTCGCAAATTTCTCAATCAACTCGCAGCAGGGATGGTTTCGAACAAACTGCAAGTGAACAGGGTTCCGACTGACCAAATGAACACTTGGGGTTGGACGGGGACTCTGAACAGGAAGATTGGGGAGGCAATGCACCCTGACGAAAGTGCATTTGCTGAGGTAGATGATGTGCCCTCGCCAGATCTGCTTCATGCATCATATATCCACTGGTCGGAGGTGCCACACTTTGGGGCCCAGCAGCTCGGTAAGTTTCGCCAGGATGTCCTCCAAATGTGCCCTTCGGAGGGCGAAGTGGAGGTTGTTGTTGACCCATCCGACCTGGTCCGCCATATTCATAATATACTGTGTCAACACGGCTAGCTACAGGTGGTGGAACTCCAGAGTAAGACAATTGCATCGCCATGCTATATGGGAACGTCTCTGGAGGAGGATTTGAGGGTTGACTTGGTGAGTAAGGAGAATAAACAGCTTGTGATTGGTCTATGATCTGCGGTTGCAGAGAAGACTGTTGTGGTGGCTGTACTAGCTGAGGTAGTTGCTGAGACCATTGCTGCTGATGTAGGAATGGATGCAGTGGTGGCGGTGCAGGTGTCTGATTCACCTGAGGCTGCGTGGATTGAGGGGCCACCTGAAGTTGAGACGCTCCAATAAACGAAAAAAGAAGACATCTTGAAAGTGAACGATCCTTCATCTTCCTTCCAAACACGCTGCTAATCTCGCGTGTTCTCTCATCCTCACAGAGATGAAAACTCAACTATTAACCCGAAAAGTTTCATTTCATGGTTTAAAGTTTTTGCCGACGCCCACAGCCCACAGCTAAGGCCGTCCATTGCAATTCCAGTACTCATCTTTTAACCTTTTTTTTTTTTTTTCCTCCCTGAAACGGAACATTTTCATTGCTCAAGCAAAATGCAGGATGCTTACTCTGCTACAGGCTTCTCAATTCTAACTCAACTTTCTTCTCACTCTCTTGACCAGGTTATCTCCATGCTACTAACTTCGAGCCTATCTGCGCCATTGGCGATTGCTAAAGTGGGTAAGGATGGAAATGCTAGCGCGGTATGGCCGCTGCTTTGAGGGCAAGTCCCCAAGTACTGCAACCGTATGAAAGGAACTCTAGGTGCCAGTTCCTCCGGACCCATATCGTTTGTAATGATATCCCTCTTAGTTTGAGGGATTTTACCCCAGAAGATGACTTAGACAGTGTAATTGAAGTATGATGAATTTTCGCTCCACCTTTATACGAATTTTTGCTTCACCTTTAATTTCTGATCATCTTTCCCATCAACCAAGACCGCTAGACTTGCAAAGAACACCATCAAAGTATCAACAAGTATGATATACATGTCTGATTTAGTACATTTAGTCTTTGATTGAATGGATACAATCATCAATTTCATTTTTTTTCTTCCCATGAGAGGCAACTGCAGCCTCAAGAGACTCAAAGGATTAATTAACAATCAGGTCTGTTATTACTGTATAAACAAATCTGCATATCTAAACATTTATCACTTACCAGGTGATCTCAGACAGATTTTTGCATGGCTTTGCCCATTTACATTCGTAATGAACAGAAGTCATATGACAAAGTTCAGGGTAATAGTATGCCTGACATTCCTAATTAAGAAATGCCTAACATAAGTGAGTCAAGAAGATATGCAGTAACTAATTTAGTGCGCACTAACAAGAATTTTCTTCTTTACAAAACCTCTCTATGAGCATGAACGATGCATTTAAAGAACAGCCACCCGTCAAATTTATTAATATTCTTTGCGAGCCGAGAGTTTTTTGGTGAGTAAGCTTAGCTTTTACCCAGAAGTAAGCCCTACTGACAGCCCACAAGAGGACATGATGCTACAACTTCGTCAGCTATACCTTTTTGTGGTGCGGCTTCCAGTGCAACACAAGCATTCACACACAAGATGGACAATGTCATATCCTCTCCATCTTCAGTTGTACCCCATCTTCCGGCTTACAAAACAGCTTATCATCAAGTGTTTGTATTCCGGGGTGAAAGAGAAAGTGAACTTAGACCGCATAAGAGACAGAACTATCTTAAGTTCTGCCATCGCAAAATTCTGGCCAGCACAAGTTCGTATCCCCATTCCAAAAGGTATGAACAGATTCGGAAGCTTGCATGCCGAAGAAATGCCATTCACAAACCTTTCTGGACGGAACTCCTGGGCATTGTCACCCCAGTTGGCCAGATCCTGATGCAACAACGGGATCGGAAGCCACATGTTGACACCTTTCGGAATTGCAAAGTCCCCAAACTTCGTTCCCTCGGATGTTTCTTTCATCAAGAATGGTAGAGGAGGATATAGGCGCAAGGTTTCATAAATCACCATATTTAACTGCACATTGAGAGAAAATAGCTGATAAACGAGCACTCCTATACCTAGATTTTCTTTTAGCCCTAGGACTACATGCAACTACGTCTATCCACATGAAATTTATTTGTCAATTCATAGACTAAGAATCTACCATGGAAGCTCACTCCATAACTATCCTTGGTTTCAGTCCATGAAAAATTTCACTTATGATATCTCCTGAGCCACATTAATTAAGCTAGAGAATGGTATAGTGAACTATAAAATTGGGGGCTAGGGATCAGGTCCTGCCCTGCCTAACCCATATCTGTCATTGCCCAGCACGCACATACTTAGTTTTGGGAGATCATATGCATAATAGGCAAAAAAAAAATAGATAGACCAATTTCAATTTGTGCAGCTTATCCATATTTGGGGCTTGATTTCCAAGGATCTCCACCACCTTGGCACGCACGCACTCCTGCCACTCTGGATGGTGTGCTAAAAGTACTAAAACGAAGGAAGTTGCAGGCTGTATTTTCAAGTCCACCGAGGAGCATAGTTTTACAATTGCCTATGATGACTCTCAATCCACAGCTGAAAAGGTTGAGTAAGGCGTTTAAGAAGCTTTGCCTCTCGACATTGTAATCACTGCCTATCAGCTTCAGGAACTGATCAGTCCACCTCTTTTCCTATCCTCCTAATGTCATGAGCAGTCTCGTAGGAATATGCCTATACCCAAAATTTTGAAGAAGTTAAAAAGTGGCAAAATTAATATGAAAGCCTTCTGTCCAGGAAGCATGATATACACGGTTTAACATCTCTTTTATCAGAAGAAACTTCTCTACACATGTAATACAGCATATGAAACAGTAGCTAACAAAAGGTAAACTAACAGAAGGTAAACAAGTGGAATCATGTCTGCATCTGTTAAAAATATTAATATAATATCACAAATATTCATCTAATAATTCAAGCTTTTAGGACAATTAGTAGGGGTCATGCAAATTTCACATGGTATTGGAAGAGGAGCCAAGTTTTCAAATCTTTTCAGGCCCCTATTTGCTTCCCCAATTACATATTTCCATGTTTAGGCCAAAGTTATCGGTCACAATTTGCCCTAGAAAGCAAACCTTAACAAGACCAATGCCCTGATTAGAGTTTTTTAATGCTGAAGGAGGCATCCTCACCTTACGCCAGGAAGACCAACAAAAGGCATGCTGCTTGCTTAGCAAGTCCTGAAGCACTAACGTCTTCGAAAAAACTTCATTGCCAATAACGCACTTTCTCCCAAAACATGCTTTTGAAATCACTTCAGCAGAGATGCCTTTTAAATCCTCGTCGACCCACGCTAAAACAACTCCCCCCGCTTCCTCCATTTGAGATTCCCACTTTTCCAAGACACAGATGGCAGATTCAACCATCATCTCAACCATTCCCTACGCAAATCAAAACACATATAGATAGCCTTTCTGCCAAAAATTAACAGCTTCACGTGCAAGAACAGGAAAACCAACAAATGCATGCTACTTGCTTAGCAAATCAAACAAGTTTCGTATAGATAGCTTTTCTGTTAAAAATGAAATGCTTCGCTTGCAAGAACAAGTACACTCAAGCAAAAACAATGCTGCTGTTTGATAAGCCTGCCTATCTAATCCACACATTTATGTACTCATTGTAGAATTCGGGCACAATCACATTCCTCTGGAGCCTCCAGCATTTTTTTTTTCAAAGTGATGATGCTGTCATATCCCAACAGAAATCCCCTGTTGTCTCTCAGGTAGTGGACCTTCGGAATTCAGTGGACCTGCACTGACAGAAGTCCCTCACTATGTCAAAATCGCATATGCATACAATCACCATTTTCGCCAGTGAGAACACAGACACTGGACCTGCAATAACCGTGTCATTCTTGGCAGGCAAAGATGAACATCCTAAGCAACACGCACTTATTACACAATAGAAATAGCCGTCACATGTTACAGGCATATCTGGTGAAAACTCATAAAAACAAAGATGTAAACACTGATGGGAATAGGAGAAAATATGTTTACCATAGTCAGCTTTCCACTTCTCAATGTGGGAAAATAGTCAGGACATCATGCGAAACGTGATTGCCAATGCTTTGTTAATTCTTTGTGGCTTGCATTTCCAGTTGAATCTCCTTTAATGGGATGCTGCCAAAGAAAAAGGATGGCGCAGGGCCATTGGTTCCCTGATGCTGAACCTTCTTTCTGAGCCGCAGCAGCTTCTAACGGAAGAGATTGTAGAGGGACAAGAAAAAGCAAGTCAAGCCCACAAGAAAGAGAGGACTTCTGAAAGTGGTCATTAATGTCTAAACTGTTGCTCCCGTCATTCTTTGTTGTTTCTTCCTAAAAAAATCGAAAGGGGTAGCGAGGACTTTTTTTATTTTCTTTTTCTTTTGGCAGCTCCAAATACCAGTAAGCTGCAAATGGAAAACAATCAAATGTGCAATTCCTCAATCGTATATTCCTTACACATTGCACAGCACCAACTCAACTGCTAAAGGACAAACTGATAAAAGGTGGTTTCTTTGCATAAACTAGAGATTTCAGAGTTGTGAGTGGTTACTTTTCATAATTATTAATTATATCTTTGGTCGTTTTTGCGCCTTTTTACTTGACCGTGCCCTGAAATAGATTTCCTACTTTTTAGATTTCCGCCAGTTCTCCCATGTCCACTAAGGATGGTTTCAAGGGGACTCCATCCACGCCGATCCCAAGCCACAAAATCATCCTGGCGAGCATTGCATTGCCATTTTGCTCTGATTTCAAATTTGGGTTTTTCTTTGATTTTGCTCGATCTCTATGTTTTAATTTACCTACTAAAACATGGCCCCTACCAAGATCCCAACATCACAATTCTATTTTTGTCTACATTGCAGAGTAAATGGACTTCTAGATGTGGTATTTCTTGAGTGATTTTTTTGGGTCCTTGACTTATCATGTGAGTCTAAATTTCATATTTCCATATATGAAGAGAATATATATATATATATCTTCATATACCAATGCTCGCATTTGAGAAACAAACGATCAGGTTTAGTTCACAACAAATTAAGTTCGATTTGTATTTATGGTCAGGTTCAAACTTTCTATTTCTTGCTCCAAATTGTTTTAGGAGAGCTTATCGTAGATATGGATGGTGTGAAAGGGATCATGCTATGAAATCTAGTTGTCTGAGTCTAGATACAACGGTGTGTCATGGTCACGAGCTTTCTGCGACCAAGGGACTGTGCATGATTGAAGAAAACCTCTCAAGATTGCCCAAGGTTTCCCCAAGAGCTTCCAGAACACTCCTAGGGACGGGCAAGATGGTAATTTTGCCGAGGATCTAGAACTCTCTCAGCATAAATGCTGGTAAATGGTAGGTTAGAAGGCACAATTTTGTCCATCGAATTGAAAGACGATCAATGGTTGTAATCCAAGGGCTACTAGTATAAGAAAGGGTCACCTCCCCTTATTGCAATCATTCATTCATTTCATAATTAAAGTTTCATTCTCTGGTTTAGAGCTTCTCTCTCTAGAAACTTTTTTTTCTATACACACTCCAACGATAAACCGCTCCAACAATCCCAAAGCCAACGATCCCAAATGATCAAAGAGAGTTTTAGGTCGCCACACAGTCTCGATCCTAAATGATCGACCTATGATGAGTACCTATGGCTCACTAGTTCTTCCTCAAACAAAATGAGTTCGGTTAAAAATTTAGGTGGATTGAATAGTTGAATATTCTGTCACCGTATTTCTGAGTTTCCTCTTCCACTTTCTATTTAAAATTAGGCTAGCCATAACCAGTTTCCAAAGCGATGTTGGAGCATCCAATGGAAGAGAACCGAAGTGGCACATTTATTATAAAGGACATGTCGCATGAGACCATCAAAGCCTTTGTTAGCTACCCTTAATCAACTGAAATATCCTTGATCATAGCACGATCCCTTTTAGACCATCCTTATCTACCAAAATAACTTGGAGCGCAAAAGAAAATTCGAATCCAACCACAAATACAATACGAACCTTAATTGCTGTGAATTGAACCTGATCGTTAGTTTCTCAAATTAGATTGAGCAAAATCAAAGAAAAATCCAAAATTTTAAATCAAAACAAAATGCTAATACAATGTTGACCAGAATGAGTCTGTGGGCTAGGATCGGCGTCGGCAGAGTCCCCTCGGGACCATCCTCAACGATCAATTGGAAATCGGCAGGGAGATGAACTTGTCAGTCATAACCAAGAAGGAAATCTTGTCCCGCAGCTCTTTCATTGTTTGTTGGCTCGCCTCGTGGCAAACCCAACAATACCAGGCCTCATTCGTGCCATGCTAGTCCCGATAGGGCATCGACTCGGTCCAGGGGCCGATGTACTCGTGCCAATTGTCCTGCTGGTTCAATTGCTCCATCGAAGCTAAGCTTCGAAGTCAAAGAGAAGGGCGAGACCTCGTTTCCAAGGATAGAGCGAGACTCAAGAGGCGAAAGTCGAAGAGAAGGGCGAGACCTCTTTTCCAAGGGCAAAGCGAGACTCGACAAGCGAAGTCGAAGAGAAGGAGAGCTGAGCAGCTCGAGGATTTAGGGCTTTCAGGATTGGTATTTGAAAATGTTCAAATTTGAAATTTCAATAAAATTGTGAAGATCGAAATTTTTTATTAATTGTCTTACCAACACGTCGAGAATGCCGAAAAGGCATGGCTTTCGGCCTATTTGCCATGGGCTTTCGGCCCCATTTTTTCCTAATGGGGTTTACAAAATTTTTCTCAGAAACACTCAACTGCTATAGCATAAACGATGCAAGAAACCATTAGAAAAGCTAGTCAATTGTGGTTTCTGATTGGACTCAGGGGCAAGGATGACATTTTCATTGGCTTCTTTAACTCATCTATGTAGTTGGTACCTATTATAGGGACATTTTAAAAGGATTATTCACCGGGGATATCAACATATATATGGAATTTTTTGCCATAGGATTATTAAAAGGAAGGCTGCGGCATATTGATCAGACCGAATTATAACGAAACTAGCACTGCTTGGGAGAATCACGTCTAGGAAACTGTTTCTCTTTGAAGTACAACAGCATTCCAAGTTCAGATGTGCATAAATAGAGTTCACATATAACATCAGCATCTAAAACTTATGTTTGACAAAGAATAATCTCGTTAAAGTAGCATACGGAAATCTTCAGTGGCACATAACAGAATGCGAGTAGGCCTGCAACCGTTCAACTAACTGCCAGAGTAAGGGCTCAGTGACCTAGGAGTAGGGAAGTCTTGCGTCAAGTGATCGAAGTTAGAATCTCAATGTATCTGCATAGCATATTAAGGCTTTAAATCATAAGAATATCAACTGCCATCCACAATTCTTCAAGAGAACTGGACAGTATAAGGTTTTCCATTCAGAGAAAGAGAACTATATGCCACCTCAATTCCAAGTGATCTCGGATAGATTTTGTACGTGGTTTTGTCCATTACATTTATAATGAACTGAATCAAGACATGCAGAGTTCAAGGGAAAGCCAAAAGTTCTTTGTTAAAATATGTCCAACATAAGTGTGTCGAGAAGATTTGCAGTACTAATTAATTTGCATCAAACAAGAACTTCATTCTTTATGAAACTCTTTCTATGAGTATTATTGAATGCATTCAAAGTATAGCCGGCCATCAAATTTATTGATATCCCCTGTAAGCCAACAGTTTTTAGTCACTAAGCTTAGCTTTTACACAGAAGTAAGCCCTACTCACCACCCACAGGAGGACGTGAAGCTACAGTTTTTTTACTATGCTTTTCCGTGGTGCAGCTTCTAATGCAACAGACCAAACATTCAAACACAAGATGGACAATTTCAGATCTTCTCCATCTTCAGCTGTACCCCGTGTTCAGGCTTAAAAAACAGCTTATAAGTCAGCAAGTGTTTGTATTCCGGGGATAAAGAGAAAGTGAATTTAGATAGCAAAAGAGACAGCATTATCTTTAGTTCTGTCATCGCAAAGTTCTGGCCAACACAAGTTCGTATCCCTGTCCCAAAAGGCATGAACAGATTCGGAAGCTTGCATGCTGAAGAAATCCCATTTGCAAACCTTTCTGGATGGAACTCATGGGCATTGTCACCCCAGTTGGCCGGATCCTGATGCAACAGCGAGATTGGGATCCAGATGTTGACACCTTTCGGAATCGCAAACTCCCCAAACTTCATTGCCTCAGACGTTTCTCTTGTCAAGAATGGTCCAGGAGAATATAGGCGCAGTGTTTCGTAAATCACCATATTTAACTGCACATCGAGAGAAAACAACTGATTGTCAAGCAATCCTATAATTAGATTATTTCTAAGCCTAAGCGCAACATTCAATGGGCCTGTTCAAACGTATGTGCAAGAATAAACAAAATAAAAAATTGGTAATTAAGCTAGAGAATAAGACAGTGAACTACAAAAACTGGGGCTAGGGATCAGGTCCTGCCCTGATAAACCCCGTCTACAATTGCCCAGTGGGCATATACTTAGATTTGTGAATCGTGTGCATTATAAGCAGAAAAAAGTTAGAAGTACCAATTTCATTTTGTGCAGCTTATCCATATTCGGGGCTTGATTTCCAAGGATCTCTACCACCTCGGCACGCACTTGTTCCTGCCACTCAGGATGGTGTGCTAAAAGTACTAAAGCAAACGTAGCGCCGCTGGCAGTTGTTTCATGTCCACCAAAGAACATACCCTTGCAATTGTCTACGATGACACTTGATCCACGGCCAAAATTGGTGACTAAGGCCTGTAAGAAGCTCGGCTTCTGGGCATTGTAATCATCGTCCATCAGCTTCAGAACAGATTGGTCGATTTCTTTTCCTACCCTCCTAATGTCACGAGCAGTCTTTGTAGGAATATGCCTATACCCAAAATTTTGAAAATGTTAAAAAGCGGCATGATTAATATGAAATAATTTTGTCTGAGAAGCATGATTTGCGAGGTTTTAAGGTTTCTTGAGAATTTATCAGAGTACATATGTAACAAGGCATATGAAACAGTATCTGACAAAAGTTAAACATGTGGAATCATGTCTGCCTCATTATTATTGTCTGAATGATTGCATAAAATTCTCAGTCAGAACTTGCCATAGAAACTTGAAAGCAAACTTCAACAAACGTGTTGCCCCAATTAGAGTTTTTTAACACTGAAGAAGGAGGCGCCCTCACCTTACCCCGGGAAGACCAACAAAAGCATGCTGCTTGCTTAGCAAATCTTGAAGCACTAACATCTTAGAAAAAATTTCATTGCCAATAGGATAATTGCTCCCAAAACACGCTTTTGAAATCATTTCAGCAGAGAGACTTTTTAAATCCTCGTCAACCCGCACTGAAGCAACTCCCCCAGCTTCCTCCATTTGAGATTCCCACTTTTCCAAGACAGAGATGGCAGATTCAACCATCATGTCCACCATCCCCTATGCAAAAAAAAAAAAGAAGAGAGAGAGTAACATATCGCTTAGCTAATCTGTCAAAAAGTAACTGCTTCACGCGCAAATAAAGACAGCTCAAGCAAGGACGGTGCCGCTGTGTAGTTTTATAGAACCTGCCTAGCTAATTCACACCTTGATTTTGTCATTGAAGAATTCAGGCGCAATGACTTTTCTCTGGAGCGCCCAGGATTTTCCTTTTGAAGTGATGATGCTGTCATAACCCAAGAGAATCCCCCTGTTGTCTCTCAGGTATGCAGATCTTCCGAATTCAGCAGACTTGCACTGACAAAACTCCCTCACTACGTCAAAGTTGCATATGCATACAATCACCATGTTCCCCAGGTTGAATGCAAACACGGGACCTGCAATAACCGTAGAGTTCTCAGCAGTTAAAGATGATCTTCCTAAACTACATGTGCTTCTCACACAACATAAATAGCTGGCAAATGTTACAGCCATAGCCAGTGAAAACTCCTAGACACAATGATGTGAACAATGATTGAAGTAGAAGAAAATTTGTTGACCATAGTCAGCTCTCCATTTCTCAATGTGGGGAAATAGGTGGGACATGTAATCATGCGAAACACGATTGCCAATGCTTTGTCGATTCTTCACTGCTTGCATTTCCAGTTGAATCTTCTTAATGTCCAAGATGTTGCCGACGAAAATGATGGCGCAGGGCCATTGATTCCCTGATGCTGAAGCTTCTTTCGGAGCCAAAGCGGCTTCCACCAGAAGAGATTGTAGAGGTACAAGAAAAAGCAAGTGAAGCCCGCAAGAAAGAGAGAGAGGGAGACTCCTAAAGTTGTAGTCATTGACGTCTAGACTGTTGTTCCCGCAGCTCCTTGGTTCTTCTTAAATGAATCAAAAGGGGTAGTACGGGCTTTTTCTCTTTCTTCTTTCAACAGCTCCAAAATATTGTAAGCTGCAAATGAAAACGAACAAGTGTGCTGTTCCTCACTCGCATATTCCTTACTGATTGCACGGCCCCAATTCAACTGCTAAAGGACAAGCCGATGGAGTAGGTTTTTTGTATAAACAATGCAAGAAACAAATAGAAAAGCTAGTCAACTGTTGTTTCAGTCTTTCAGATTAGAATTTGAAAATGACCGCTTCGCACATTTGTTCGTTGTGCCTCTTTTAACTTATCTGCATAGTTGGTACCTATTATCGATACATTTCAAAAGGATTATTCACTGGAGGGATCGAAATTTATATAATATTTGTCCCTAAAGGATGATCAAAAGGACAGCTGCAACGGATTGATCGGATCAAGCTAAAGAATTATGAATCATCACTGCTTGGGAGAATCACATCCGAGAGGCTGTTTCTTTTTGAAGTTTAACAGAATTCCAATTTCAGACGTACATAAATAGAGTATTATAGACATTATAGCAGTATCTAGAGCCCAAGAATTATAAATTATCTCGTTAAAGCAGCATACGGAAAACTTCAGTGACAAGTTACAGAACGTCACTAGACCTGCAAGAATTCAATTAACCGCCCCAACCAAGGGCTCACCGAACTAGGGACATGTGAGCGTCGATTAATCAAAGTTAAAATCCAGATGCATCTCCACAACAAAATAAAGGCTTATAACTATTTGAATAATGACTGCCATCCGCAATTCTTAAAGACAACTGAACGGGATAAGGTATCTCATCCAGAGAATAAGAACCACACACCACACCACCTCGATTGTAAAGTCCGCGTCGAAGCAGAGCCAAGGATAGGTACACACAGTACCAGTGCGCCTACTTAATACAATGCTAAAAATACTCTTTAAAACAACTGCACAACAAGTACAGGCAACGACGAACACAGAAATATATGGTAGTAGCCTCAGCATGTGCCATATCCAGTTTTTCAATTTCCAATGTTCGTGAAAAGAGAACCCACATTGAAGTTCAGAAAAGAGATCGGACATGTACAACAATTTTGGCATCCCTCATCTCAAAACAATCGAGGAAACCTTGCTCGCAATTCTGGACTTCTTTATTTAAACATGACGCAAAGCATAGACCGTCTATCACGCTGATTTTTAAGCCAGTGATTGAAACTAGAGATTTTTAAGCAGACCATCCCCTCTGTGAATTTCCAGAAGGATGCACATTCAATCTGTCAAGGACTGCATTAAAATCCACGGGCTGCCCGCTCTCCTCCAACCTCTGAATGACACTCGCCACATGATCGCCCCTAAAACCCATGTTCACCAGTTTCTCAATCAACTCACTGTAGGGATGGTTCCGAACAAACTGCGAGTGACTAGGGTTCCGACCCACCAAATTACCACCTGGGGCTGGATGGGGATTCTGAACAGGAAGATTGGTTGGAGGATATGCACCCCGAGGGAAGTGCATTTGCTGAGGTTGATGATGTGCCCTTGCCATATCTCCTTCATACATCATATATCCACTAGTCGGAGGTGCCATACTTTGGGGCCCAGCAGCTTGGTAAGTTTCACTAGGATGTCCTCCATAAGTGCCCTTCGGAGGGGGAAGTGGAGGCTGTTGTTGACCCATCCGACCTGGTCCGCCATATTCATAAGATACTGTGTCAACACGGCTAGATACAGCTGGTGGAACTCCAGAATAAGACAACTGCATCGCCATGCTATTTGGGAGCGTCTCTGGAGGAGGGTTGGAGGGTTGACTCGGGGGGTAAGGAGAATAGACAGCTGGTGAGGGGGCTCTGATCTGCGGTTGCAGAGACGACTGTTGTGGTGGTTGTACTTGCTGAGGTAGTTGCTGAGGCCATTGCTGCTGATACTGTGGGAATGAATGCGTCGGTGGTGGTGCAGGTGTCTGATTCACCTGAGGCTGAATGGATTGAGGGGCCACTTGAAGCTGAGACATCCTGACATGAGGATCTGAAGCCACATATTGACTCTGAGGTAGCTGGGCAGGTACTGACGTATTTGGAATCTGGCCAGGTTGCAGATAATAGGCTTGCTGTTGGGAAACATTCTGTGCAGGGGCTTGTGATGGAGGGGCAGCCGGTGGTTGTGGCGGGGACACTTGATGTGGAAGAGCCAGAGCTAGCTGCTGGTCAGAAACATCAGATGCATTATCAGACTTCTTGCTGTCAGATTTAGGTGTTGAAGTTTTTTCCTCATTTGATTTGTCATGGCCAGAGGAAGACTCTTTCTGCGCAAGCTGAAGCTTGGCTAGTTCTTTCTGAGTTTCAGCAAGTTCTTGTTTGTCTCGCAAAATTTGTACTGACCTGTGGACCTGCCAAAAGTGATGGACATTTCAGGCAAGTTAGTTATTTCATAATGTTCACCGTCAAAGGACAATGGATGTGACATCAGAAGCTAAAGCATAGTTAGAAAGAAGCAGACATCTCAATACTCTGCCTTATCACATGCCAACAATTCTTGCATGTATCGCATTTTGGTTGTAACAAAATGGTGGAGCATTTTGGAGCCTTTATTCCACCATAATCAATACAAAGAGACACCTATCAAAGATTGTCACTGGAACATGCCTAATGATCCAACAAAAAAGAAGCAGTACTTAAAATCTCATGAACTAATGGAAGCCAAAACATTAACAGATTTCTTTATCACTTCTCAATGAACTACAAACGACCTTCTCAAGTACTAGCCCATGAGATAAAGAATTTTCTGCCAGTGACCATTCAGGTTGTAAATCATGCTCAACCAGTGTTAGCTCCTCTTCAAGATGCAATAAAATGACACCAGTCAAGGCCTCAGTATTGTACACTGGTCTCAATCATACACTAATACCTGCCAACATTCATCTCAAAAATTTAATTTAAGAGCTTTATCTTTCTCACCGTACCAACAAGTTTCTACTCCCAGCCACAGAAAGAGGAGATGTTATTACAATGAATCATGGCCTAGGTAACTTTCACCATGATGGCAACTACTCTTGCAAATTCTAAGGAGATAGGAAGGAGTACAAATTTCAACAAAACAGAAGTGCTCAAATGGTGATTGCAAATAAAAAAGACGAAGCAGAAGAGCCACATAAGATTTTTTTTTTTTTTTTTTTTTTTTTTTTGGGGTTCCATGTAATTGTTTAATTATGTGGCAACACCAAAATATGCATCCATGGCTATTGCTTGATTCATGAATGATTGTTTTGCCATGTCACTAAGAACATAAGTAACCACATCCAGTCTCCCAACACCTATCTGCCACATTAACTTGTATTGAGCTAGTGATATGTGAAATTAACCATGTAAAGATACAAGTACTGAGCTATGACTATCATAATCTCTCACAAATGATCACATTATGAACTTAGTAAAATCAAAAGCATACTAGGGGACGAAACTAGATGGATATATACAATGCTTTACAAGTAGTAAACTCACCTCTTGAAGATGTTTGTCAAGAGATTTAAGCTTTGTATCTGCATCCCCATGATCTCGATTCAATTGAGATCGCATCTCTCCAATTGATTTATCCAGATTGTAGCAATATAATTCCAACTCAGACAGCCGTGAACTTATCCCCTCAAGAAAGCGCATGAGGTTGTCCGTATGTTTTTTCATGCCTTTTTCAACAGAAGCAATTAAATCTTGATTAAAGGAATCCTCTGGCTGGCTATAGGCAGGAGCAGAATAAACCATTGGCCGGACAAGTCTACTTTTGTGGAAGTCCTGCTCAGAGCACTTCATTAGGTTAGATTCTAACATTACCCAGCAAGCTCAAGCCAACACCCACAATACAAGATCATGGCTGATTTTTCAGAGGTCATAACAACCACAGAGTCATAATGATTATACTGAGGCACAGGTAATTCAGCATTTTCAGCAAGATCCTCTAGAACTGCAAAATTTAGCATAAAACACAGCCAGATTCATTCTATGATGCCATTGAAAATTTTGCCAACTCTTGCAAGTTTAAGACAATTCTAATGAGCTCTCTGTAGCCTTTGGCCTACCACTCTCTCTTTGCACTAATCCTCGAAACCCATCAAGTACAGTAATTGTATATAGAACCAGATGCAAATGTTATGAAGCCAAGGGCTCAATGGCACACTCTCCAAAAGGTAAGAAGGAACAAGATAGGCATTCAATGACCAGTACCAATTCTTAACATCGAACTCTTCAACTATAAAAATACCAGACTTAAAACAAAGACCAGACATAACTACCGAAGCAATACTGAAACTGAATTTAATCAGGGAAAGCCACCTCAAGCGGTATTGATTCGACACATGGCTTCTTTTTTCCCAGCACCAGTTCGGCAGAAGGCCAAGAATTTTCTCATCAACATTTAGCCACACCTTATTCTATTATTACCAGGATATGAATTGTTGCAAACAAAAGACATCATTTTTAAGACATTGAAATCATGCAAAGTGAGATGATTTCACGCAGCAGGAAACGAGGAAAACAAAGGAAAAACATGCAAAGTGCGTCACCGTTCACATTCAAGAGCACAAAATCTTGTTACGCACGATAACATTTCCGACCGCAGAAACCACATCGAGCTCGTAAACAAAACCTTCGCAAGCTAGAGATAACTACCACAACTAGATTCAATAACTCCACCCACGAAAACAAAGAGGAAGTCATCTAGCAAGACGAGAAAAACCCTCGCGATGGCAAGCGGAAGAGCCCTACTTCGGACCACCCGCAATCAAACAGCCGATCCTCAACGAACGATTCGCCGAACTCGAAACCCTAACCAACTCATCCCACAGCTCGAGCTCGAATCAATCCCTCGCAAAAACCCCCAACGCCGAAATTCGCAGCAGAACCGAAAAGAAGAAAAACAGCAGAAAGAGGCGAGGCCGATTGGGGGAAGCGACAAGCAACCTTGCCGGGATTGGCGGCGTTGAGGGCGGAATCGGAGTGGCTCCCGTTGGAGGCGTCCTGGCTGTTGCCGTAGTCCTCGTAGGAGCAGAGGATGTCGTCGGACGCGAAATCGAAGCCCTTGGAGCCCGTGCCGGGCCGGCCGGACGAACCGGACGCCATCTCCGGCGGCGATCGAGCCGACGACGACCGTGGACTCGCGCGCGCGATCGAGGAAGGGGAGGGAGGACGAGGAGGAGGAGGCGTTCGACGGGGAAGAAGATTCGTGCTTGCAGATGAAGAGAGAAAGAGGGAGAGATAGAGAGATAGAGAGAGAAACGGTGGCTTCTAGAGAGAGAGAGAGAGAGAGATGGAGGGGGGTTGCTTAGATGGTTCGCGAAATGAATGTGGAGAAACGTTTTGTTTCGAGGAAACTAGCGCCACGTCGTCGTGAATCATGCGTTAAAGAAAGAAGAGATAATGATATAAATCATAACAAATTTTGGCCCACTAAATAACGTAATCCCTAAACTCCTAATTTTTTTCATTGTGATCTCTTAACTAACTAAGTTTGGATTACTCTTAAAAAAATCATTAAACAAATCCAAAATAACAATCTTACTAAAAATCTTGACATGATATATAAATTCTCAATTAGCAAGATGCTTGGTGCATGTTCAAGAATATTGAATATTTTCATTTAAAGTTCAGAGACAGTATTATATATTTATCTAAATTTTGAAAATTATATTAAATGAATTAAAAATTGAAATAGTATATAATATATTTAATCAAAATTAAGAGATTACATATATATTCATTTAAATTTTAAAATTTATATTAAATAGATTAAAAATTGAGATACAGCCTTATATATTTATTTGGTCAAAGTTTTTGACTATTTTCGTGATTTTTCCTTAAATTGCGTGCGTAATGGGCCAGTTTGGTTTTACTTTTGTTGATGGTATTGGGGCGAGGGTTGGTGATGTGACCCGAGGGCGGAACAGGTCTAAGGTTTTAGAAAAGTTTAGAGATAAGGACTGGAGCCACCGCCTTTGCTTTTACTACATTTTTAGCACGCTACGTTTGCCTCGTCAATGATTTGATTTTGACTTTTTAAATTTCTCTTAATTTGCGAGGAGGACGCGTGCGCACGATTGCAAACCCCAAATGATGCCTTGCTGGATTCCCCAACCAACCCCAAAGCGAGCAGGACACGGCTCAAGACACGAAATTTGTTCGCAGCTACTGATGTCGAGAACCGAGAGTGATTGGCTTATTGAATTGACTCGAGATACTGTGTTTGGTAACATTTTTATTTTATAAATATTTTTTTTAAAGATAACTCTTTTCTATTTTTATTTTGAAAATAAAAAAGAATATGAATGTATTTAGTATTATCTAGAAATTTGCTTGTGATGTAAATTTCTTTTAATTAATGAATAATTATATTTGAGATTTTTCTTTTTTTCTTATTTTCCTTCTCTTCGAGGAAGTCACCACAACACTGGCAATCGCGACTGGCGGATGGCAACAGCTGCCGACGACTAATGACTAGTGGCAACGCTCTGGCAACTAGTTAGAAGAGAAAGAACAAAAGAACAAAAAACAAACAAGAGAATGACTTTTTTTACAAATTATTCCTGAAAATAATAAGTTACTTTTTTTAATTCTTACTTCTATTTCAAATATATTCCCCGACTCATTTTATAATTCCAAATAATAGAAAAATTAACTTTCATTGCCAAATGATTTTTTTTTCTATTTCAAAGAACAAAAGAATAGAAAAACAAAAGTTTTATCATGCAAACCCTTCGTTTCTTAAACCCTTGTTCAAATTGTCGTGCGCCCCGTAGCCCATAGGCTACATGCACGAACCACCTTCGCTTGAAACCCGGTAGGTACAACGGGTAGTCGTGGGGCTATTGTTGCGGCTTTGTTCCTTGACCACTAGTTGGCTTGATGACCAACTTTAAGATGGTTGAGTAGAAGTATTGTGTCGGTTTCAAACGATTTTATATGCAAAATCAATGTTATGCAATTTGCATGATTAATCCAAAGATAGTCATTAGGGTTAATACCATTCAAAATTCCAGACCGACATCCCATGATGCATTTTTTTATGAGCTAACTTTCGTCTCACAAACAATTTTAAGTCAGCATCCTTGACCCAATCTATTTTCTATTAGTATTCCGTCCAATTAAAATACACACGTGTCCACACATGCATGTCATATCATGTATGGTCATCTGTTTTTCTCCGTTCCTTTTTATTTTGTTTCCCGTTTTAACACAAGCTAGAAAGTACTATAATATTGAGGTCAACGAGAAACTAAGGCCCTGTTTGTTTGTGTTTCTTTTTTCTGGTCATTAACACGATTTCTACTTTTTCATTCCAAGGAACATAAAAAAAATAGAAACATATTTGTTTGCATTTTTGTTCTAAATCTTTTTTTTTTTCCGGATAACAAATTTAGAACGAAAATAAGAAACAATAAAAACTTTTTTCTTATTCATATAACACTTTTGAAAAACAATTTTTCTCTCTCCTATTTTTTTCTTCTCTTTATTTTCTTCTTCTTTTTTCTTTGGCCGATCGCTAGCCTCGGCCATGGCCAACGACCTCGTCGAAGTGTCATCGGCTTCCGACCAAGCCTAGTGTCGCCGGCCCCTGGCAAGGCTTGGCCATGCCTTGGCTGAGCGAGCTCAAGCTGGCTCAAATCTAGCAAAGCCGAGCTTGCCTAGCCACCGGCAAGGCTGACCTCGCACTAGCCGACGAGGATGCCAAGCCTCGCTAGGCCACTGCCAAATTGGCATCCTTGCCAGCCGACGCAAAGTCGGCCTTGCCTTGGCCGGGTGAGCTCGGCCTTGCCTGGATCTAGGCAAGCTCTTGTCGATCGGTCGCCGACCATAACCGAGGTCGGCGACCAACCAAAAGGAAGAAAAAAAAAAAAAAAAAAGGAAAAAGGGAAAATAAATTAAATTAAAAATATAAAAAAATTATACAAGTTTACCAAACGTGTTTTTATTCTTTTTTTTATTCTATGAACAAATTTACCAAATGCATTATTCTGTTCAAAAATTATTCCCCGGAACAAAATTAGTTTTTTCTATTTCTGTCCCTTAAAATAATTTTTTAACATAAATATTACCAAACGTACCCTAAACATCCTCAAATAAGTATAAGATGATACTAAGCTCCACCATTGTGTTAGCTCCACCCTCAAAACTCGACCATTGCCCCGTAGGATTTCATAGTGGAAAAGAGAACAAAAAATTTACATAACATGGTCATCCATACATGAAAATTGGGAAAAATAGTCGCCGGACTCTAAACATTTTGGAAAAACAACATAAATAATCCATGGACTCTAGCTCAATATATAATTTAGTCATTACTTTTTTAATTTGTTTAATATGATCCATGAACTTTGGTCTAATGTGCAATGAAGTCTCTAAATTTAAAATTTGTTCAATGCAGTCCTTGATATTTTATTCATTTTCATACAATTTAAAGATTACATCGAATATTTACCAATAATTCAGGGATCTCATTGAACATTTATGAATAGTTTGGAGAAAATGTTAAATGGGTTAAAAGTGAAAAGACTACATTGCACACTTGACCAAAATTCCAAAAATCCCATCAAATAAATTAAAGGTTCGGGAATCACCTTGCGCAATAGATCAAATTTCAAGGAACACTGGAGAGAGGCAGGTGCTCCGTCGACGTTGTCCGAGTCTGATCGATATAGCATGTTCTTCCCCTTTCAGCCCAGAAGTTCGATGAAATGTAGGCACCGAGCCTGCACAGAAATGGAGGAGGTGGGCTGGACTTATAGACGTTAGCAAGCTCAATTGACATCGGCGGGTCACATCGAATTCCAGTAATCACGAGCCGGGCCGAGTTCCGTATGGGCTCGGGTCAAGCCTTGGTGGCTCTCTCGCTCGTGTCGATTGGGCTTGAGCTTGGGCTTGGTTACAGTGGAGGCGCACTGAGTTCTTGTTCACACGTCATCAGATCTGGAAAAGAAAAAGGCGTTTCCGGCAGAAACAGTTGAATGAAAAAATGGCGGAAAAAGCAAAAGCCCCCAAAGCGCGGCTGTTTTGCCCTTTTTTTCAAAGATTTGTTGGCCACTTCCCACCGACCCGTAAGTGCTCTGGAGCCATTATCGAGCGCAACCAAGTTCACCTGAGCCCAGATCACCTCGCCCGTCAGATCCGAAGGGCCCCGGGGTAACCACGCCCCATCCGACGGAGCACATCGATCACACTCCATGTTACCGGGTGCACAGAAGGTTTTTCTTTTGGCCCAGCTTCATTTAAACTAATCCGGTATGGGGACCATGTGCAAGGCCACGTGGTGGCACCCGCCCGCAAAACTGCGGCTACTGGGCCCCGCTCGCTTGCGTGGGGACGGGAACAGCGTTTCAGATCTTCTTTTTCCCGGGAAATACGTCGGAGCTGGCGCTCTGAGATTTCAAATCTTTTCGTACTTTGGGACTTTTTCGCCGCACTCGCGGAGCGCGTTTTGACCTTTGGAAGGCGGGGCCGAGGGGGTGGTTGACAACTGAGGTTGGGCACCGTGGTAAGATACGCGACCGCGTCAACTGCAAGAGAAAGCTTATGTTTACACCCTGAGGAGTCGCGCTCGTTGAAGAGCGTGTTTGTTACGAATTAGTATACTCGTAAGGAAGAAGAATGCTCTTTTATTCTGGTCGCGTGTAATAAATGATCAGACACGCGGAAAATTCGTGGAAAGTGCTTCCGTTCGATCAAATAAAACGTCACTCCGCAAAAGGAAATCACCCCATCCTAGACGCATGAAGATTTTGGGAGCGATGACCCAATTCGGTACAACATGATGTCATCCAGATGTCAATCTCGGAAATCTCTTTTTTGAGCGGGGGGGTTTGGAAGACTTTTAAGAGTTACAGCAAAAGGGAAATCAAAAAAAAAAATTTCAAAGATTATGAGTGGGTTTGATTCTACTTTGAAAATGGGTCTTTGGCATAATCCATATGTTGAAAGTCGAAACCCTTTGAGAGAATGCAAATTATGTTACTTATCCTATGCCTTTATGAATCCTCACTTCCTCTTCCCATTTTTTTCCTTCTTTTTTTATGAGAATTATTTTGTAATTTTATTTTTTGATTCGAATTATTTTTAATTTCCTTTTTCTTTTCTATATATTTTCTTTTTTCTTTTTATTTTCTTTATTTTCCATCTTCTTCTTTCTCGACTAGTTGTCAACTATCACTAGGCCAATCTCAAACTCGTCGATCTCAAGCTCACACTTGTCGACCCGACGAGCCTTGAGCTCGACGCTCACTCGCCAACTGAAGCGACAAGCCTCGTGCTCGTCGGCAAGCTTGAGGCTCGCCGGTGGCTAGTCGCAAGCCATCACCGTGTCGTCAAGAAAGAAGAGATAGAAAACAAAGAAAGAAGAAAAGAAAAATAAAATTTAAAAAAATTAATGAGATTTTAAAAATTTAAAATAATGAAAATCAATTTTTTAAAAATATGAAAAATCCATTTTAAAAAATAAAATAAATGAAAGAGAGTATATGAAGGAAAATATTTTCCTTACCGAACAACGAAAAATATTTTCCACTTCATTTTCGGGTTTCATCCGAACACCGAAAAATAATTACATTTTCCCCGGAAAATATTTTCCGAAAACGCCACATTTTTTCGTGAAACGAATAAAACCTTAGTAAAAACTATTTCGTAGGTGAACTCACCCGTGGACAACGTAGTTAGTTGAGATCTCTCATTCTAGCGTATGAAGGTCGAGGGTTCGAAATCCTACATTGCTAGCGATTAAAGTGGAGAGCTTCGACGATGGGTTGCTAAACTAGTTTCCTCCGAGGTATAGCCACTAAGTCCTTCACTGCGGAAGCTCGTGAGACCCAAAATCGGCGTAAGCTGACAAGGATATGCTCTGGCGGATCCTCGGTCATCAAAAAAAACTTTGGGCGAAGTAATATTTGGCAAAAAGAATTTTGTAAAGGGTTTTGACTATAATTTTTCCTTTTCTTTATTAAAAAGAAATCGATCTTTCCCCGGTCATCTAGAGTCACGCAATCGCAACCAACCCTCGCTTGGGCAAAGCACACAACCTCAAGTGGCCATTGCATGGGTGGTTCGACCTCATCGGTCTTTCACTGATCAAATCTGACCTTGTTGGCCCCAAAGAAGATGAATAGTAGCAGTGAGGGGCAAAATCGGAAAATCAAAGAATTGGCGTTGGTAGTTTTAGAAGGAAAAAATTATTTAACCCTAGTTAATAGTTTTATCATTCTATAGATTTTTATTTTAACCTTTTCAACGTCTCCAAGGCTAGATCTAGCTGAAAATCATCTCGAAAAACTTGCCAAACACCACCAGCATTTCCCTAATCTCGTGAAAACCGAACCAAACACTCTATATAAAAATCCATGGCCGAAATTATTGGATTAACAATGGAGCAAATTCACACGTAAGTGTAAGGACCCGGTACACAGCTGACGCGGAAAACGTTATCGATCTTTCTCGTCCGCTTTTCTTTCCCCCACACCGTGTCGAAACAGGGCCTTTTCGAGGTTGCGTTTGTGGGGAGTTGGTTGAGCGGTTGGAACGGTCCGCACGCCAGAGAGAAACTTCCTCCAACCGAAGGGGTGGAGAAAAGATCGCTCCCTTCCTTTAATTCAATTAATGTCACGGCGTCAAAAAAAGATAAAAAAACTTATTTTTTGTACCGAAAAAAAAGATAAAAACTTAGCGGTGAAGCAAAAATATTCAATTCCCGCGGGGGGGGCAAGGAATTTCGGTCGTTCCGACGTCAATTCCGAAATCTCAAATTTCCCCATTTGACCTATTCGCTCTGTTCTGGAAACAAGTGCCCGTCGGTCCAACGGTCGTTTGACTTTTGCGACAAAGTCCAAGAATGTCCCAGTCGAGAATATGAATAAAAAAAGAGTGGAAGGTAAGGTAAATCTCATCATGCAATAAACAAAAGATTTATGTGCCCGATGGGGCGGTGAACATCGCACGACAGGACGAATAAAGCGCTCCCATTATAGCGTTCACTCCACGTTGCCGTAGCATGATTTGTCCATGGCGATGTTACCGGGGCGTTTCCACTACGAAATTCAAAGCTGTTCATGTTTTTTATTATTATTATTATTACAAGGAATTGAATGCATATATATATATTTTTTAAGCAGTTGGGATTTTTCGTCTCTCGATTGATCTCTTTTATTTTTTTTTTTTTTTTTCAATTGATTGTTGTTGGCGTGGATGGTCGAAATGCCGAGTTAGCGATCGGAAATGCCGTGGGGACTGAATGAGTAAGAGATTGTTTATAAGTTAAGAAATGATAGGCATGGAAATATTTTAAAAATAATGGAGAAAATAAATTAACTTTGCTGACATCAACATATCTACTCTCTGTTGTTCCATGATACAATCTCGAGTTTGATAGTCCATGGCTGCGAGACAGCAAAGCTCGAGTGGCCATGGCTGCTACAAGCTCAACGTCAAGATACGCATAGCTTTTATTTCTTTTTAAACAAATGTTCAAGCTATCGCTTTATAACGGGGTGAAGTGTATGATAGGCTTGATAGCATATTCAAATGGCATCGATTCCATGTTGACAAAATTTGTCATATTGGAACGCAGGGGGCGAATGGTGGCTTGCTTTTAAAAGTACGGAGCCATTTTGAAGATAAAAAAAGTAGAGGGAGGATTTTGAATTTTAAGCAAAAAGCAAGGAAACCCATCGGTGATACCATCCTACGTAACATCTTGCAATTTTGGCCAGAATAATATATATGTCCCTAGAGTACTTAAGCGCACTTTGTAAAAAATAATTCAAAATTAATGAAATTTGATTTTTTTTTAATCAGTTCTATTCTATTTCAACTCTATACTCACGTTTAGACTTTTACCCTGCCCCTTGCAGGGCGTAAAAGTCAAAACTCACTCTCGAAACTTACTTGTCTCCACCCCATCCTTCTGATGAGGTAGGGATTTGAACTCCTAATCTCCCCCTTTCATACTGGAATGGTGGGCACTGGGGAATGAAATTTGACTTAACACGGATGGAAAAAAATTGAGTCCAATGGAAAGTATAGATACTTTGTATACTATCTAATAAATGCTAGTACTTGCTAATGCGATCGATATTCATATCATGACATAAACATGACATCGTCGTATCATATCATAGATAGCACAAAAGATAGGAAGTGCATGTGATGTAACCATCCAACAAAAAAATTGAACAAGTCGATGAATTGCACTAACTATAGAAAAGTGCATATATTTGAAAATGTCGAATTGCTTTAGTACAATAATCAAAAAGGGCACTAACTTTTAGCATAATACTAAACTTTTTTTTTTTCCATTATTGGCATAACAGATATGAAACTTTAAATATTAGAATTTGATTGGACACTGTTAATTTTAAACAGATTCCTTTACTCAACACGGCATTTAAAGGGAATTCCATTATCAATGTCATTAGTAGGAACTTTTATTCTCCATGGTCCAATAATCGATAATGGAATAAAAAGCCTTCTGAGGTCACTTTTAAACATGGATTATGATTTGATCGCCAAAATAAAAAATGTTAGTCCGAAATCTCAAAAAATGCAAGGAAATGTGAAAATTCAAAATACTCGGCATGATTTTGAACATTTATTTTGGGTTCATATTGAATAGATGTTAGAATTTTAAGTGTTGAAATCAAAACTTAAATGCAAAGATATTTGGAAAAACTAACCAGATAGGAGAACTTACCAAATACATTCGATAGATTTTAAATGGCTGGTATTCTCAATATAAATACTTTTCCTAATTGTATTAAAACGAATTTATGTGGACACCAGGTTAGGCAATTCATTAATGGAGTCTTTATTCAACACTTCTTGATGCAAAGGGCTACATAAATTCGCGGAATATAGTATAATTGAAAGAATCATTCCATGTGTCCCAAAAGGTAATTACAATTTAAAAAAAAAAAAACAAGAGAAGTGGTACAAAAAAAAAAAGGACACTTTCTCAATTTGATTGGACAGCAGCCATAGTGATTTAATCAAATTTCAAATTTATCGAGTGAAATTGGCTCATGAGTTTCTTGATTTTATCCTTCAACTCTTTTAATTTCATTAGGAGTTCTCATTTGAGTATGATAAACAATTAAAGTTACGACGCTAAATAATATTGTCACATCCACAGACACTTATATAACTTATTTTAGTTTTGCATATGTAATTTTAGATCACTGTCATTTGATCCGTGTGCGTGTAACTCAATACACCCTTGGTCCTCTTGTCACTCTATGAGCATGCCATAAGCCACCATTTAGGTCCGTTCGTTGCCATAGTCACTTTCCACCCCTTGTTGAACTAGGTCGAATTCGCACTTGAGATAAAAGCTCCAAGAAAGCAGTCACTTGCCTATTCCCTTTTTTTTTAATCAGGGGTGAACATGAATTTAAGGTCAAACGGAGAATTTAAGAACTGGACTAATAGAAACAGATCCGTTTCCAAGGTCTATGGGATGTAAGGTAGGTTATAGATTTAAAAAATTTATATATTTTTCGATAGATAAGTTGTAGGTGAATTGAGGATCAGATAATTACAACAAGTTTTAGTGTTTTTCTTATTTTATGTTTTCCCATGATTATACAACATTTCAATATGAAATCACTAATCTGAATTTTTCATATCTACCGATGTTTACAATCGAGATTTTCACTTTATCAATGTTTCATAGTAATATCACGTTTGAATATGGGTTGTGATAAGAGATCGTGTAAGATGTACTAATTCATTGCAATCTTTCAACTAAAAGCAAGATCGAATTGATCTCAGGACCTATGATGAATAGATTCTAAGTTTTTGGCCATGTAAGATTAGGTTTCGGCCGTTCCGATGGATAAAGGAACTTAAAAGAAAAATCCAAGGGTCCCCAGCGGCGGAATGTGAAACGAACGGCGCGATGAAAAAGAAATGCCCGGGGGATGCGCCTCGAAAAGATCAAAAGGAGACTGTTGTCTCCTCCCCCCGACCAAAAAAAAAAAAAAAAAAAAAAATCCCCAAGCTCGCTTTTCCCTTTTCCCCTGTTTCCCTCGCCTCTTTCCCTCCGCTCCCCCCCGTCCCCCCGTCCCTTCCATCTCTCTTGCCCGTTACTCTCTCTCTCTGCCTCTGCCCTAAGCGCGAGAGAATTTCAAGCTTTCTCGCTCCAAAGCTTCAACCAGCAGAACACCCTCCACACCTCCCGCCGCCGCCGCCGCCGCCGCCGCCGCCGCATTCCCCCACTCCTCCGGCGCACCCCGTGCCATGAGCCTCCGGCAGCGCCCCCGCCGACCCGGCCCGGCCGCCCCCGACGGCGGCGGCGGCGAGGAGGAGGTCTACAACATAATCCCCATCCACAACCTCCTCGCCGACCACCCCTCCCTCCGCTTCCCCGAGGTCCGCGCCGCCGCCGCCGCCCTCCGCTCCGTCGGCGAGCTCCGGCGGCCGCCCTTCTCCACGTGGCGGGCCCACTACGACCTCCTCGACTGGCTCGCGCTCTTCTTCGGCTTCCAGGCGGACAGCGTCCGCAACCAGCGGGAGCACCTCGTCCTCCACCTCGCCAACCTCCAGATGCGCCTCTCCCCTCCCCCGGACAACATCGACTCCCTCGACCCGGGCGTCGTCCGCCGCTTCCGGAAGAAGCTGCTGAAGAACTACTCCGACTGGTGCGCCTACCTGGGGAAGAAGTCCAACGTCTGGATCTCCGATCGCCGCCCCTCCAACCCGGATCCGCGCCGCGAGCTCCTCTACGTGTCGCTCTATCTTCTCATCTGGGGCGAGGCCGCGAACTTGCGCTTCATGCCCGAATGCATTTGCTACATATTTCACAATATGGCCATGGAGCTGAACAAGATCTTGGAGGATTACATCGATGAGAATACCGGGCAGCCCGCGTTGCCCTCGTTCTCGGGGGAGAATGCGTTCTTGAACATGGTGGTGAGGCCCATTTACGAGACCGTGAGGGCTGAGGTGGAGGGGAGCAAGAACGGGACCGCGCCGCATAGCGCGTGGAGGAATTACGATGATATCAATGAGTACTTCTGGAGTAAGAGGTGCTTTGAGAAGTTGAAATGGCCGCTCGATGGCGGGAGTAACTTCTTCGTGACGAGTGGGAGGAGGGATCGCGTGGGGAAGACGGGTTTCGTGGAGCAGAGGTCGTTTTGGAACCTGTTTAGGAGCTTCGATCGATTGTGGGTTATGTTGGCCTTGTTTTTGCAGGCGGCCATTATTATTGCTTGGGAGGGGAAGGAGTATCCATGGCAGGCACTGGAAAGTAGGGATGTTCAGGTTAGGGTTTTGACTGTGTTTATCACTTGGAGCGGAATGCGGTTCCTGCAGTCTTTGCTGGATATAGGAATGCAGCACAGGTTGGTGTCGAGGGAGACGATGGGACTTGGAGTGAGACTGGTGCTGAAGAGCGTCGTTGCTGCTGTGTGGATCATTGTCTTCGGGGTGTTCTATGGGCGCATTTGGTCTCAAAAGAACGCTGATGGTAGATGGTCTGGCGCAGCGAATACGAGGGTGGTCAATTTTCTCGAGGTAGCACTTGTTTTCATCATCCCGGAGCTGTTAGCCTTGGCTCTCTTTATTATCCCTTGGATTCGCAATTTCCTGGAAGGAACGAATTGGAGGATCTTTCACTTGATGACTTGGTGGTTCCAGAGTAGAATTTTTGTGGGCCGTGGTCTTCGGGAAGGTCTGGTGGATAATGTGAAGTATACTTTGTTCTGGATTCTGGTGCTTGCCACAAAGTTCACCTTCAGTTACTTTATGCAGATCAAGCCCATGATCAAGCCGACAAAAGAGCTAGTGGATCTCAAGGATGTGAAATACGAATGGCATGAATTCTTTAATAATAGCAATAGGTTTGCGGTCGGGCTGCTATGGCTTCCTGTCGTGGTGATGTACCTTATGGATTTGCAGATTTGGTACTCCATATATTCCTCGTTTGTGGGAGCAGCAGTTGGTTTGTTTGATCATTTGGGTGAGATCCGAAATATTCAGCAGTTGAGGTTGAGGTTCCAATTCTTTGCTAGCGCGATTCAGTTTAATCTGATGCCAGAAGAGCAGCTTCTGAATACAAGGGGCACCTTGAAAAGCAAGTTCAATGATGCCATTCACCGATTGAAGTTGAGATATGGACTTGGCAGCCCGTTTAAAAAGCTCGAGTCCAATCAAGTGGAGGCACGTAAATTCGCTTTGATATGGAATGAGATCATTAGTATATTTAGGGAGGAGGATATTGTCTCTGATCACGAGGTTGAGTTATTGGAGCTGCCTCCCAATACCTGGAATGTCAGGGTCGTCCGTTGGCCTTGTGTTCTCCTTTGCAATGAGCTGCTTCTTGCTCTGGGCCAGGCAAAAGAGTTAGTGGATGCTCCTGATAAGTGGCTGTGGTATAAGGTCTGCAAGAATGAGTTCAGGCGCTGTGCTGTCATTGAAACGTATGATAGTGTCAAGCACCTGCTGCTAAAGATAATTAAGGTCAACAGTGAAGAGCATTCGATAATGGCTGTTCTCTTTCAAGAAATTGATCATTCTATTGAGATCGAGAAGTTTACCAAGTCATTCAAAATGACTGCGCTTCCTCAGATACACAATAATCTTATAAAGCTTGTCGAACTGTTGATCAAGCCTGAGAAAGACCTGACCAAGGTGGTGAACACGCTGCAGGCACTTTATGAGATCACCATTAGAGATTTTCTCAAGGAAAAGAGGACTCCTGAACAGCTAAAGGCAGATGGTCTGGCATCCAGTGGTTTGCTTTTTGAAAATGCAGTCCTATTGCCTGAGCCAGATGATGAGAAGTTCTATAGGCAGGTCCGGCGATTGCACACTATCCTTACCTCCCGGGACTCAATGCATGATATTCCTGTGAATCTTGAGGCACGGAGGCGAATCGCCTTTTTCAGTAACTCACTGTTCATGAACATGCCTCATGCTCCCCAAGTAGAGAAGATGATGGCTTTCAGTGTTCTGACTCCCTACTACAATGAAGAAGTCGTATTCAGCAGAGAACAACTTCGTACTGAGAACGAGGATGGAATCTCCATTTTATATTACTTGCAGACAATATATGATGATGAGTGGAAAAACTTCATGGAGAGGATGCGTCGTGAGGGGATGGGAAGGGATGATGAGATCTGGACGACCAAGTTGAGGGATCTCAGGCTATGGGCGTCATATCGAGGGCAGACTCTTGGCAGAACGGTGAGGGGGATGATGTATTATTATAGGGCCCTCAAGATGCTGGTTTTTCTTGATTCTGCATCAGAAATGGATGTCAGGGAAGGTCCGGAAGAGCTTGGGTCGATGCGTAGAGATGGTACGCTGGATAGCTTTGGCTCAGGAAGGTTGCCTTCTTCCAAAAGCCTTAGCAAAGCAAGCAGTTCTGTAAGCACTTTGTTTAAAGGCCACGAGGATGGCACGGCCATGATGAAATACACATATGTGGTTGCCTGCCAAATTTACGGGGCCCAGAAGGCCAAAAAGGACCCTCATGCCGATGAAATATTGTACCTGATGAAAAACAATGAAGCCTTGAGGGTAGCGTATGTAGATGAAGTATCCACTAGAAGGAATGAGAAGGAGTATTATTCCGTTCTTGTGAAATATGATCAGAAGCTACAGAAGGAAGTGGAAATATACAGGGTGAAGCTGCCTGGTCCCGTGAAACTTGGAGAGGGGAAGCCAGAGAATCAGAACCATGCTTTAATTTTCACTCGTGGAGATGCAGTCCAGACCATCGACATGAACCAAGACAACTATTTTGAGGAGGCACTCAAGATGCGGAACTTATTGGAAGAATATAGGGCCTTTTACGGCATCCGCAAGCCCACAATCTTGGGAGTGAGAGAACATATTTTTACTGGTTCGGTTTCATCCCTTGCTTGGTTTATGTCTGCACAGGAGACGAGTTTTGTCACATTAGGGCAGCGTGTCTTGGCCAACCCTTTGAAAATTCGGATGCACTATGGCCATCCGGACGTGTTTGATAGGTTTTGGTTCTTGAGTCGGGGTGGGATTAGCAAAGCTTCACGGGTTATCAACATCAGTGAGGACATTTTTGCTGGTTTTAATTGCACTCTGAGGGGAGGTAATGTCACGCACCATGAGTACATCCAAGTAGGGAAGGGGAGGGATGTTGGGTTGAATCAGGTATCCATGTTTGAGGCCAAAGTTGCCAGTGGGAATGGTGAACAAGCTCTTAGCAGGGATGTGTACAGGTTGGGGCACAGGCTAGACTTCTTCCGCATGCTCTCCTTCTTTTACACAACTGTTGGATTCTTTTTCAACACAATGTTGGTTATATTGACTGTGTATACGTTTTTGTGGGGTCGACTTTACCTGGCCCTGAGCGGCGTTGAGGCAGCTGCCACCAGTAGTGACAATAGAGCACTTGGTACCATTTTGAATCAGCAGCTTATCATTCAACTGGGTCTATTCACAGCCCTTCCGATGATAGTGGAGAATTCTCTTGAACTTGGATTTCTTCAAGCACTCTGGGATTTCATAACCATGCAGCTCCAGCTTTCATCTGTTTTCTACACATTTTCGATGGGAACCCGTACCCACTTCTTTGGCCGGACTATTCTTCATGGTGGCGCGAAGTACCGCGCTACTGGCCGGGGTTTTGTTGTGCAGCACAAGAGCTTTGCCGAGAATTATAGGCTATATGCTCGCAGTCATTTTGTTAAAGCGATCGAACTTGGTCTCATACTTATTGTTTATGCAACTCACAGTCCTATTGCCAAAGACACTTTCGTGTACATCGCTTTGACCATTACAAGTTGGTTCCTTGTCATGTCATGGATCATGGCTCCATTTGTGTTCAACCCTTCTGGTTTTGATTGGTTGAAAACTGTCTATGACTTTGATGATTTTATGAATTGGATATGGTACCGTGGTGGTGTGTTTGCTAAGGCTGAACAAAGTTGGGAGAGATGGTGGTATGAGGAGCAGGACCACTTCAGAACCACTGGCTTTTGGGGAAAGATTTTTGAAATAATTTTGGATCTTCGCTTCTTCTTCTTTCAATACGGTATCGTCTACCAGCTTGGTATTGCTGCGGGAAGTACCAACATTGCTGTTTATTTGCTATCTTGGATTTTTGTTTTTGTGACTTTTGGAGTATACTGGGTGATATCATATGCTCAGGACAAGTATGCAGCAAAAGACCACATCTACTATCGGCTTGTTCAGTTCCTTGTTATTATTCTTGGCATTCTCTTGACAATTGCATTGTTGGAGTTTACTAAATTCAAATTTTTGGACATTTTCACAAGTCTGTTGGCGTTCATCCCAACTGGGTGGGGCATCATATTGATCGCCCAGGTGCTCCGACCATTTCTGCAGAGGACTAAGCTCTGGGATAGTGTTGTTTCTGTGGCCCGGATGTACGACATTATGTTTGGAGTCATAGTCATGGCCCCAGTAGCATTTCTATCTTGGATGCCTGGGTTTCAGTCGATGCAGACGCGAATCTTATTTAATGAAGCATTCAGTCGAGGCCTACGAATATTCCAGATTGTTACTGGAAAGAAATCAAAGGTTGACTCGTGATCGGAGGTAATTACTGAAAGTTTAACTGGTTTCTGTAGTTTATTTATTTTATCATCTGGCTTGATTTCTGATACAATGTCATCTGCTGCTGTGTTTAGTATTTTGGAATATGACTGCCCTGATATGTTGCCTGTATTCTTTGTTTTTGGGAGTCCTTCACCCCTGCCTGATATATCTTCTTGTACAATTGTTGATCTCTCTTATCAACGTCAGTCACAATTTTTAACAATGATTTGAAGGGGGTTGAAATGAGAGATGTTGGATTTTTGCCAGGATGATGTTATAAAAAGTAGTGTTTTAGAGGAAAATGGGTATTATCTAGCATGCCCTTGTCAGCTGCCTGATTGAGTTATCATCACAAAAAAAAAAAATGTCTGTTGTTTTTCAAACTGTAAGGCAATTTTTGACATCCCCCGTCTCCCTATATCTCCACTTCCATCTGAATGTTGGCAGGTTAAAATCTTTTCTTAGTTATCTGAATGTATGTCCGTTGGAGTTTTCCTTTCAGTTGTCAGACATTATTGACATTGCAGCCTCCCTTCTTCTTTCAGGGCCTAAGCAAAAAAGAATGCAATATTTCCTGTTTATTAGTGTTGGAATAGTAAGGACCACTATGGGGATATATATGTTTTTGCACAAAATATTCAAAAGTAGGCTTGGAAATTTGGAATGTGTATTATCCTCATTGGTTTTCTTCCAATCAAGTCGATCCTTTAACTCGAGACAAATAGAAAATTCTATCTATTTTGTTCAGTTAGTTGGTTAAACTTATGAATCAAGTTGTTGGTGCATTAAGATCAGTGAGGTGGGTTTTAACCTGGCATGCTGGCAATTGTGGATTATCTATCTTGTGTGCTTTGAATAAATCATTTTTGAATTGCAGTATGGTTCAAGTTTCTGCTTCTTTGTTGTTAATACTATTGACATGGGGATGCTCCCCCAGGCTTTCGTGCTCAATCAAAATATCTTCTTTCCCATCGGTTTCAGGTTTTTGTTGCGGACTCTTTTTTCCTTGCGTTACATCTTTCAACTCATTAACTCAATGTCTTGCCTGATTTCTGACAAAGCTTTAGTGTGCATATTGGGCTGTAGTGAGGATCCTTTTCTGGTCTGCTCTGAGTACTGGCGGTGGTGCGACATTCTGATAGACATTTTTCCATTTTGGTCAGGCTGGAAGTCAACGTGAGATGTAGAAATACAGTAGAATCTGAGAGACTTGATCCAAAGTCCTTGGGCATGACCATGGCGACTCTCCAGCTCCTTGCGATTGGATTTTATTGCAAGGGTGTTCATAGTTCTGCTTCTTTTTTTGTACTGTTTATACCCCATCTACTGGTGTAATTAGTTACTGAGTACCGCTTGAACTCATTAGCATGCAAGTGGGGAGTTCCCCATGTGATCGATGGAGATTTTTGTGATCTTACTATAGCATGATGAGGTAATTACACATTGGTAATTTTTGTGATTCTTTCATTGCATAGTGCATATATTTGTTACCTAATCTGAGTTTGGGAAGGGACATGATGAGAACGTTGATCTCCTGTTCAATGTAAAGAGCGATTCTTGTTACATAATCTTGCTTTCCGTCCTGCTTCATTTGCTGTGGCGTCACCAGCCCGTGCACCGCCTCCGTCTGCTCGATCTTGATCGTTCAAATTCGATGCAAGCGCAGCGTGACAGCATATTGGCACAACAAGAATCTTTCAGAAGACACTTTAAGCGGGGCTCAATCATTTCGTTTTCTGGCAGTCCTTGAAATGATTCGAGAGCTTCTGCCAGTGGTTGTCACCTAGGATGGTGTCCAAGATGGTGGTTCGTATTTTGGTGCCGCTAGTTGTGGGGTTCTCGAAAAGTACCTACATTATGCAACTAAGGACTTATTTGGTAACACTCGAGAATAACTTATTCTATTCTTTTGTCCCTCAAAACAATAAAAAGAACATAAATCTATTCGGTAAATTTTTTGTTCTCTAGAATATATTGGGAATGGAATCAAAAAGTAGAAAAAGAAATTATCTTTTGTTTTTAGGAAAAATTCATAGAATCAAGTCTTAATTTTTTTCTTCTCTCCTCTTTCCTTTTCTTCTTCTTCTTCTTCTTCTTCTTCTTCTTCTTCTTCTTTTTCTTCTTCTTTTTTAGCTGGTTGCTGGCGTTGACCATAACCAGCAACCTTGTTGAAGACTCAGCGACGCCGAGCCAAAGTGAAGCTGAGGCTTACGGTGGCCAGGCAAGCCTTTGGCGTGCTCGCTGGATCTCACCTTAGCCTAGCAAGGCTCCGGTGAGCTCGTCAGATTTTTGTTGTCGGCGATCCGCCATCGAGAAGAAGAAGAGAAAAGGAAAAAGAAAAAGAAAAGATAGGAAAAATAAGAAAAAAATAAAATTATTAAAAAAAGAAAATAAACAAAATTTAAAATTCTTATCAAATACATTTCTATTTTGAAAATAAAAATCTTAGATAACTATCAAGTGTTTTTAAAAATTTAAAAATTATTTTCGAAACAGAATAAAAAATTATTTTCGAGATTAAAATGGTATGAAACGTACCATAGTTTACCTCTTCTTGAACTCTAACATGCCCACCGATTTCAAAAAAAGGTTCAGATGGATGGCCCATCTTAGATCTGCGGTGGGGACTCCTCAGTTCACATGACCACCCGACTCGTCATGGTAATGTGAATACACTAAAGAAAGCGCGGAAATGACGGCATATATTCTGCATTGATCCTGATCTGTCTAAAAAGCGTGGTCATTCAGATCCCTGTCTCTTTCCCTTAACCTAACCTTAACCACCAAGTGTCGATTTCCATTTTAACTTTTCTTCCCCGGTCCCCTTGAAAACGCATGATTATCCTTTTTTTGTTTTGTTTATTTCCTCGAACTTTTTTCAGTGAGCTGTTTGAGTTGTCTGGTGTCATTTTCCATAATGGGTAAGGGCCATCTGTACCCAAGAAAAGTAAATCTGGCGTGATTGATACGTGTGGACAGGGAAGGGCCCAGGCTTTTGATGCGATTCAAGTCTGGCCAACATCTTCTTACATAGAGATGTTCAAAAAGAAAACCTAAAAATTACAATTTTTGTAATAATTATTTCTTGCGGTGGGGGCTTCTTTATGTCATCCTTATTCTGCACGCCAAGCCCTTTAAATATGAAGGGGAAAAGGAGAAATTGTATTAGAAAATGAAAATGCAAAAATGAAAAGTCACTAAAAATTCTAGAATATATTTGCTTCATGATATAAAAAATCTAAGGAGAGATTTTTTATTTATATTAATGTAGGTTTAAGATTATTGATAACGTATTCACTTCCGAGAACAGCATTTTCTAATTATCTGGATATACCTTTTTATATAATTCGCGAAAGTACATTTAAGGAGAAGATACCAAACTGCCGCCACCTTTGTCGCTTGTGTATCAATATCTTCCGAACGCCGAATACGGGCTCGACACGTGTCCATTTCCCTCCCCTCCTCCTCGTCCCGCAGTAGTAACGGTCCCGGCCGGAGCTCCGGTCGCGCCATATTCCTTCGCGCCCTCTCTCTCTCTCTCTCCCTCTCTCATCGAGCTCATCGCGCATTCTCTCTCTCTCTCTCTTCGCGACATGAACGACCCGCTGCTCGACGGCGCGGCGAGCGGCGGCGGCGACGCGCGGCGGAGGGAGCGCGATGCCGGCGGAGGGAGCGCTTCGACCGCCGCTCCGACGCTCTCGCTTACGGCTCTCCTTACCAGAAGGCGGCCGCCCTGGTCGATCTGGTGAGCGCCTCGCGCGAACGAGCTCCGTTTCGCCAGTTCTCTCTCTCTCTCTCTCTTCGTCTTTCGTTTTCTGCTGTTCGATCCCGTGAGCTGGTCTTAGCATTGCCTCTGTTCTTTCTTTCTTTCTTTCTTTTTTTTTTTTTTTTTTTGGAGTGGGCGAGCGCGTGTTGCGTTGTCTAGAATGCGTTTGTTCCAAATCTCAATCCTGTTTCGGGCGGAGGGAGGGTGGCCTGCCGATGCTGCATTTGCGGCGATATCTCTTCGCCGTCGAGATCGTCGCAGTCTGATGACACTAAGTTTGTATATTTTTCGCCTGGTAATGGAGTTCAGTAGAACTGGATTTACGCGGAGGGAGGGCTGATCTCGTCCGCGATAATGTAGCAGTGGAACATTGAAATGAGTGATTCGAACAAATAGAAGAGCAACCAGCAAAATTTTATGTGGAGTACTCCTAGTTGACTTTTTAGCTCTTGTTTGGTTAGCAGGTTTTTGGGGATATCATATTTTGAGTTCTTCCTTTTAGCTTGTCGTGGCTTAAGCTTGTAATCATTCTGGAAAACAAAAATGTGGGTTTAAGCTTGTAAACAGCCATTTCGAGATTTTCTTTTTATTTTTTTTGCCCACAGTTTCCGTTTCCGCATCTTGCTTTCTTTGTTTCGATCGCGGCCCAATGCTTTAGTGCCTCCTGACGTGTTCGCATGTGAGAACTATGAGCTCGTGATCTATGTTAAATGAACCCATAAGTTTGTTCCTCCAGCTGGAACAATCACTGCTGATGTTCTCTTGGATAATCACGCACGGCTTTTGGAAAATGCGTCCTGCAGGCTGAAGATGGTGTTGGTATTCCGGTTCAAATCCTTGACCAGTCGAATTTCGAAAGTGCTGCCAAATACTACTCCTTCTTCACAAAATTTGACATCATCTGGTCCCTCAGTTATTTTGCCTTGATAGTGCTGAACTTCCTTGAGGTTAGTCTGCTTTCTGGTCTCTTCTTCACTGGCAGAGGGCCTTGGTCCCCAGATGTTGCCAAGGTTACTGCGCTAACTCTTCATCCCTGCACAGAAACCTCTGTGGTGCGCCAAGTACTCTGCAGATGCTTGCAGTGAGAGGGAATACTTTTTTCTGGGACAGTTACCATACTTAACGGGCGTTGAATCTCTCGTATATGAGGTAAGAGTGAAAATCCTGTAGATACATTTGGTGCCAGTTCACTCACGAATCCTTGTGATATAAATGAGACCTCATGGGGTTCACTTATTTATTTTCGCCAAATTTCACTTGTGACAGTAGGTTCATCTTCAAATTCTGCTGGGCATTTATTTGAAGCCTCTTTTCCATTATGATTGAGACTTCATGAAGAAAGTACCTTTCAGGATGTCCTAGATACATCTATCCTTCCTTGCTTGTATCTGATTAAACAATCACATAATGCTTGTTGTACTTTGAATGAACATTCAATGATGTGCCTATGCCCACTATGCCTATAAATCGACCCTCAGTAGTAAAATATTCAAGTAGCCTTTTCCTTTTAAGATAGTAATGGTTTTTTCTGTAAGGACCATTATATCTTCTATTGTGTCACATTGATCAAACTGGGGAACTCCTTATAATCTTGCAAATCGTATGAATGCTACCCAGCTTATGGTAGGAAATGCTTGAGATTTTGTTGTGTGAGTGGAGCTCATGGATATTCTTTCTCATGCAGAGCGTAACTCTTGTCATACTCATGATACATACATTCTTTCCCATTTCATATGAAGGGTTTCACATCTATTCAAGGAATCCTCTTAACCAAGTAAAGGTACAAAACTTTGCTTTCGCCTAGCCATTTCTCTAATGATTATTCTTTTAGCTGCTTCACTTTTTTGGAGTTTCTAGTAGCCTTGAACACGTGGACTTTGTGAGTTCTGAGACAGAAGGTGCATCATGGGAGAAAAAAAGTTTCCATTTGTTAATTCTCTTCTCTTTAGTTGTGATGAGGGCCGGGCTCTTTATCTTTTGAGTTGTCTTTCAAGCAGATATTTCATAGGCACATGAAAGGCAATGTGCAATGTATTCTGACTGGGAGCATTATCAACAATTTGATAAATAAAACAAATGCTTGAAAGTATCTCTGATTACTTTCACATGGAAGAATGGTGGCTTCAGTCTTATTGTAATTTTTACATTGCTTTAAGACTTATAATATCTCATCATGAAGTCACCAACTAAGGGAAAATATCTTGTGCTTCTGATATCACATCAGTGATCTTGCACATGTATGATAGTAAGTGGAAGCATATGTTCTGAGTTGCATTGTTTATGCAGTTAGTAACTTCTCTTAATCGGGATTGCTTTCTGCACTATCAATAGGCTGTTAAAATCTTGAATGTCGAAATTCCTTCTGCTGTTTTTATATTCAGATGATAGTTTGGCTTAATTTATCAGGTTGCTTGCCTAGCGCTTTTGGTCGCTGATTTACTAGCATATGCCCTCTACTTGTCCCCTGCGGTGGCGCTTGACTATCTTCCTTTTAGAGCAGCACCTTATGTTAGAGTTGTCTTTTTCATCATGAACATACGGTATGTCTGAGTTATTTCCACAATTTTGCTTTAACCCAGCTGGCTTGACCTGCTTTTAGTATCAAATCTGAAAAACCTTAGGCAGATTATTTTTTATATTTGTTTCAAATGGAAAAAATGCTTCGAAACAAGATGTAATTTTTTAAAGTCCAATTACATTTTGGAGTTACACTTCTAAACTCTCCGTTATAGTTTAGGTTGTACTTTCCATCTTAAAGGTCTGTTTATTACATCTATTCTTATTTACCACAGTGAGGGAAGAAAGGAATTTTTCCAATCCTAAAGTATATGAGATGAACAGTAAAATATAGGCAGGTCATTCTTTTCAGCTTTGCATCTCTGCATTTTCACATTATGCTCTCAAATTTTACCTTTCCATGTCATTATAGGGAACTACGAGCAAGCATCTTCATTCTGGCAGGGATGCTTGGGACCTACTTAAATGTCTTGGTTGGTTTAGACCCTCTTTTGCTTGCTATTGCTCCACTTGCACGATTTTGTTTCACTGAAGTTAGTGATAGATTATCACATTTTCACAAGTATTTTCACTATTCATGCCAATATATAGCTTGTGTTACATTATGTTTTCCCTTTGTTAGACTTATTTTCCTGTTTTTCTGGTAAAACTGCAGGCTCTGTTGCTTCTGTTTCTTTTGTTTTCCAGTTGGGTGGCATATGTTATGTTTGAAGATACCAAACAGGGAAAGACTGAATTTACCTCATATGGTGCCACCTTATATAAGATGTTTATTTTATTCACCACATCCAACAATCCAGATGTATGGATATCAGCATATAAGTAAGTAAAATTAAGTAAGTGCCTTAAATTTCTCCTGTTGATTGTCAAGAGAAGAACTTTTATAGTCATTCGACAAAAAATAGGTTTTTTCCCTCAAAACTATTGGATTATATCTTCCCAAAATGTGACTGCGACTAAGCTTGCCTTTTAGCTTTGTTTTGTCTGCTTGCTAAAAAACTTGTTTTCTAAAATGGGGACATTGCTTCTTTCTCTGTCTTTGTCTGTCCCCCTCTGTCTTTCTCTATCTCTTAATTTTACCTTTGGATATTCTCTTTTTAGCTAATAGTTAGAATTCTTTTATAATGGTAACCTAAACTTTTTATCTTTATTTTCCTTGATCTTTTGTTTGGGAATGGCGATTATTTGAGAATTGTCTTAAAAGTTGGATCAAACATTTTATTTATTTATTTTATATTTAGATGATTACATATCATAAAGGACTAAGGGATTGGCCTTAATAGTGGTCCATCCTTACATGGACCAAGGTCTTGGGTTTGGCTACTTCCTCGCTTGCCCTATATTTGTATTATCATCATGTTATACAGCTGCTTGACTTTGATATGTGTTCCTTCCAGAATTTCACGTTGGTACTCCCTTTTCTTTGTCCTCTATATCCTGCTGGGTGTTTACTTTGTCACGAATTTGGTCCTTGCTGTTGTGTACGACAGCTTCAAGAGTCAGGTAAATTTTCTTCAATATCAGTGCTATTTCAGAGAATTAAGGGTATTAACTCATGCAAATATGTCTTTTTAATGTCTCACTTACTATCATAGGGCTTGTAATGTTCATTTTGTATTCGGAGGAAAATATTGACACTAAGTTCATTTGCTTTAGCTCGTGAAACAAGTCTCTGAGATGGACCGAATGAGGGAATTCATGTTAGGAAAAGCCTTTAAGCTCATAGATAAGAATGTAAGTATGTTGGTCTCTCTTAAATACTCTTTATAGCATGTCTTTCAGAAGGAACTTCTTCTGCTTATCATTTTGTTTTCTAATATCTATAAAGAACATGCATCTCCTTGTGCCAGTCATTCATGACAGCTAGTTTTTGGTATGGTTCTCGAAGTTTTCATGGCACAGGTCTCAAAACTCATGCTATAGAAAGAGTTGAACATAATCAAATGCATTTGTCTGCGTGTTAAGACCTGTTAATTATTTGGTTGCTTTGGAGACTTCTTACGTGTCCTTTGCTGTTCCCAACTTCTAAGCTAAAGTTATCTGATGTAGATGTTTGATGAGAAGAGCAGCTGTTAGATGTTCTAATGACATAATTTTATATTAAAGAGGTTTGTATGTACATGATTGGTTGAATATGGCCCTTGGACACATGTACGAACAACAAAATATAATATACTTTGGATGTCTTGAGGTGAATAATGGAGGACAAACATATATTCTCTTTCTCATTCCCTTCTCCCTCTCTTCTTGTTTCTCCTTCATCTCTGTAAGAAGCATAAATAGCCTGAAGTGATATATTATTAGGGTTCTTCATCTTACTTTGCTGTTGCTTCTGCTGGGGGATTCTTCTTACTTATGTTTTCCTAGAGTGATTTGGGCTATTCTCTTACTTGCTCATCGTGTTACTTTTTTGGCATGCATAGAATGTTGGGCATATCAATAAAGAGCAGTGTATACACCTGTTGGAAGAACTGAATAACTACAGGTATATAAACATCCTACTCACAAGATGACTTGAACTATTGTTTCTTGTTTTCTTTTTATAATTTCCAGCCTGTCAAGTGAAGCATTCATCTGCAAGATATGTAAAAGCTTCCAGAAAATATGCAAGAACATGCATGGTGAATTGTTTGCGTTATGAGATGTCATGGCATGCTAATCAGCACCCTTGAATTTTAAAGCAGTAGAGATAGTTCCAGCAGAAAAATTCCTAACAAAGAAGAATGCGATATTGCAGATGTAAGATTATCTTGAAAATAGCATGTTTGTCTTTGAATTAGAGCTAATTGATGATAGTAAAGAATGATCCCATCTTCTTAGCGCCTGGAAGCAGCACTGGCATGAAGAAAAGCCTATCAAACTTTTAACACTAAACTTTGCCCGAATAATTGGGATCTTAGAAAAACTAATTTGCTTTCAGATCACTCGACTTTTACTCTGACTAATGTCTGGCTAACAAGCTTGCCTATGATTAAGCGTGGCTTCTGTGCATCGCGGCGTGAAGATAATAGCCATCTTATTTCTCATAGAAATTGGTAATTCTAAAATGTTTTCCTAACCTTTGATGCTGGTCTTGTGAATGTTCTTCCAGGACACTGCCAAAGGTATCGCGAGAAGAATATGAGTTCATATTTGATGAGTTGGATGATAGTCATGACTTCAAGGTATCAAAAATTGGTTAAACCTTTGGTAAATAGTATTGCCATTTCTTCCACTGATTTCGCTTTTGTTTAATGGACTTTCTTCTTTGCCTCTTCACATGTTAGTTGTATGGTTTCAAATATGTGAAATGTCAACATTCTTTTCACTAGGCTCTTTATGATTTTGATACTTCTTGCTTCTATTTTTCTTCTTCCTAATGAATATATGTGATCTGATATATGCTGTTTTAGTGTTTCTCACTGGTGTAGAACATGCATATGCGCTGCCAACTTGCTTCCTCTATGCTCGTCAAAAGGAAGAAAAAACAGCTTAGTGTGAAAAGCATATGCACCGATTAAAATGACCACATTATACACCGGAAAGGATTTACTATCTCTTTTCTGTGTTTTGGGATTTTCAATTACTGATTTTCATGACAATAGATGATCTACCCATGGCCAGTTACCTGGTCAATGTTCTAATTAGAATTTTCCATCCTCTTTTTCTTTTGTAGATCAACATGGATGAATTTGCTGATCTTTGCAATGCAATTGCCCTCAGATTCCAGAAGGAGGATGTTGTGAGTTGATTTTTTTGCTGATCTGAACATAGGCATGAAGCTTCAGAGTTTTACTCCCATTTGTTATGCCATTGTGCAGCCTTCTCTGTTCGAGAAATTTCCATCAATCTACTATTCTCCATTTTCTGAGAAGTTGAAGGGTTTTGTGAAAAGTCCAAAGTTTGGATATATGATATCGTTTTTCCTCATTCTGAATCTGGTTGCGGTGATTGTTGAGACAACGGTATGGCTTGAACCTTCATCAACTTCATGCTTGACAAATCCCTGTGTGGCACTGTAGTGAAGCACAAGATCAGTCATGATATTTTATGTAAATTGGTTAGCTGATCATGTGATGCAAATGGAGCTACAATTGGACAATTTTCTATTTTGCATTGTCTTCAGTGCTGAAATGAGCTCTAGACGCAATGGATGGCCATGTTCATGCGTGAGAATGCTGAACTTATCGCTTTTGTCTCTAGTCTCTCAAATATGACTCCTTTAGCGACTCATAAGGTGATAATTGTCTAGTTCACATTTCTTGATAATCAAATATTGAAAGTATATCTTTCTCTCTTGTTTAATTTTAGCTACCGATTATCAGATATTGTGGGTCATAAAAGCTTATCTAGGTTCGATATATGAAACTAATTGTTACCGATGGGCATAACCTGTTTAAAAGGTCAGGGATTCACCCAGGCTTGTAGAACTTGGAATGGTTGAACTCTTCCTTACATATTGGGATGAGTCAATGTCAGTCAATAGTGTAAAAACATGCTCTGAGGTGACTAAGATGAACTAAATCAGATGTTGACTTAATCATTATCACTCCTAGTGGATTCAAATAAGGAGAACAAGCTGGCCTTTCTGCAATTCTATAGCAAAGTGCTATATGACTTGTTTTCTTGTGCAAAGGACCTGTCTTTGACCTATCACTATTAAAGCTCAAAAGTTGCTCTACTTACCATGTATCACTTAGCATCATTACTCCTATTTTCACTTTCATCATTTTATGCAAATCAACTCACTTATCTCAGTCCCTTTGGTACTTTATTGTGGTAATTATTGGAATATTGAGGAAGCTAATGGCTTGTCGTGTTACAGCTGGATATTGAAAATAACTCTGGCCAAAAAGTGTGGCAAGAGGTAGAGTTTATCTTTGGTAAGTGTGCTCTGGATGTTCGTGTTGTACACTGGTATATGAGTTGGAATTCCTAGTCAGAATTGGAAACAATCCCAATAAATATGTCATAGAAAATTTTATTTATCAAATTCCAGTTTGAACCAGCTGGAATGGGGCATGGCTCTTCTATGTAATGTGGCATTTTATTGATTGTGCTTTCACTGAGTTCAAAATGTCTATAGATGTTGAGCGAGTGGGGATGGATCTGATATTTTCTTGTATTGTCTTCAAGTGTTATGGCTGTTGTGTCACAGAACCATTGAAAAAATTTAGTCCTTGTTAATTTGTGGTCATTTCTAGTGGCTTGCTATCTGATTATGCTCTTTCTAGCATAACTAGATGTCTATAATGCCGAAGTGAGGTTCAATTTGTCCGGATCTTAAGAAGTAGCTGTGTGGTCATTTTCCAATCATACATCTACCTGTCTACTTGACTTTTAATTCTGGAACTTCCCTTGTTTTTGAACTACTTAATATCCTTTTTCAATGGGATTCGGTTGACTATTTTTGGACCCCATCAATTATTGTAGGTCTTAGACATGAGATAATTAATTTGCACTAGTTAAATCTTGGATTTTGTATCAGTTGATTGTCATATGCTATGAATTTAGGTTGATTCTTTTAAAGGGCTTGTAATATGCTGTTGTGATTGATATTTCCATTTTGTCCCACAGGTTGGATCTATGTACTTGAGATGGCATTGAAAGTTTATTCCTTCGGGTTTGAGAACTATTGGAAGGATGGTCAAAACCGCTTTGATTTTCTCATCACGTGGGTGATAGGTGAATATTTCATGCAATGATAGATCATAATTTTTTCAGCGTGTATAAACTGTCTACATATAAATGTTCTTACTTACAATTGATGCCTATGATGCCGCTACAGTCCATACAAATATATAATGGAACGCATTTTCCCAATTGTGGGTAGTTTTTTAAACCATCGATATCTCTGAAATTAGTAGTCAGTTTTGTCGATCCTGGAATTTGTTGTGATTGAGATATATAAAATAGGTCTTCATACGCATGTGTTGCATGTGATTATTGAGCATACTGCCTTTTTTTGTAAGAATTGCATTTCTATTTAGTTATTTTCAGTAGGGCATTACTTTCTCCATAAGTTCATAAGGTTTGTAAGTAAAAAAGAGGAAGTCCATGATCAGCTGAATGTAAAATAAGATGAAGCATCGCTAAATAAAAGATATCAGTGAAGACTATTATTGGACCCCTAGTTTCACATAAATTATGGACTTTAGGTAAATTTGATGTCATTGAATAAGTTAGTGTTGAGAACCTTTTTATCATTAAAACATAGTAAATTTTCACCATAGGCCAATTTATATTTTATGATAAAAGAAATCAGGGACTGTAATTACGCATCTGTTGAGTATTTGATCAGTTAAGAGTTTGACTTAAATGATTCAACGAATAAGTGAGTGATAAGAACTTATCACAAATAGTACAATTAATGGTTGTCAACTAGGTGATTGCAATGAGTTGCAGCTGCTCTACTTTTTGTTTGATGGGACTTTATGATTGCAATGGTGCCCCAAGGGAACTTGGTGAGAGTAATGCTACATGTTTTCAAAACAAAAACAATGAGCGAAGTATAGTTATTTCACATGTCACGACACATTTTTTTTTTGGGTCGAAGTCACAGGATTTTAGAACATGTAATTTTCAAAGCTCATAAAATATAGTTAAAAGAGTCTCAAGAGAGATGTAAAATAACTTGATGGCATGACAGCAAACGTAGTTGAGGTCCAAGGATATCTGCTACTAACAAGTCAGCTGTCGAATAATCATATCTGGATATTTCCATATCCTAGAAATGTTAAAGCTCGTGAAGTTTCACTGCATTTCTGAACTGGTACTTGCTCCTTTGCAGTCATTGGAGAAACTATCACCTTTGTCGCTCCTAATGGACTTGACTTTCTTTCAAATGGAGAATGGTATGCACAATATAAGTTTTTGATATATCCCACTACTCTTTCTGCTTTGTATCAGTTTGGAATGCTTAAGGTCCATGTGGGGGATGTTGCAAGTGCCCTGCTTTTAGGAACTTTACTATTTAGACTGCTAATAGATCTAGACGTGAAAGTCCTCGAGAGGAACATCATTTAAGTTGCAGATGAGCAATTGTTAATTGAGGTTCTTGCTGGTTCACATGGCCATGGCAAACATGGTCCAAGATTTAGAATAGTTTACATGAGAGATTACCTGTAGGCCCTTGCATATGACTAGAAGGTAAGTAAAGTTCTTGAAAGATGCTCAGATAGGACGGCTGGGAGACTTGTATTGGAATATTTGGAATTGCAAGTCAGGAGCAAATCCTCACGCCACCTTTTGATTGTATTCATAAATGAACTGTAATTGGACTGGAAAATTTTGGATTATCTTGAATTATGTAATCTACATTTATGGAAAAAATTGGACATACAGGAGGTAAAATGAAGACCCCTTTCCAGTTTCCTACTAAACATCAACCAATTATCCATTATAGTTACCCTTAGCCTGACTGCAACTATCATGCTAGGTTGCATATTGGAATAACCCAGTTTGTTTTTCTCTTTCCATTCTCAGTGACAACATGGTGGAGTTGATCATAATGATGTATACAGATACCTTTCTTTGATTAAAAATTGGTCAACTTAATTTAGGCTACATTGAATCAACAAAGTAGGACAGAATGTACATCCAGATTCATATGTTGACGAGGATGAAATATTAACTATAATTTGTCTGGGTGGGTCCTTCAATGCTGTTTTGGCATGACGGACTGTTTACTTGAGTTTGCCTAAGAAAATTTCATAATTCTTTGTAATGTAGCTTCTGTGCCTTCTGTATACACTTGAAGACAAATTCTCATTCTTTTTTCACATTTCTTTGTCACAGGATTCGGTACCTTCTTCTTGCTAGATTGCTGAGATTGATAAGGCTGCTGATGCATGTTAAACGATACCGAGCTTTTGTCGCTACATTCTTGACCCTCTTACCAAGTTTGATGCCATACCTTGGAATCATCTTTTGTGTACTGTGCATTTTCTGCTCTCTTGGAGAACAGGTATCAGATACTCCTCTTTTTGTCCTCAAACAAAGAATTGTCCTGCGGATCATCTGCTGGATGTTTTTGCTTTTGCTCCTTATTGGAATTACGAAAAGTGGTTTATCTCATACATATCTTTCTGTGGTGAAGAATATTGGGTGGTCTCCTGCATGCTTGGTTTTTCATCAGCAACCTTATTTTTTAGGTCGACTATCTTTTCTTCTACAGCAAAATATTGTAATATCAACTCCTTCCATGTTTAAATAGTTTGGAGCAAACATTTCCAATTGACTAATTTTATGCATATATTGTCATCAAACTTGCATTCCTATTTTTAAAAGGGAAAAAGGAAGACTCTGCTACTCCGTTAGCTGATGCGAAATGACCATACATCTACCACTCTTAAATATCAAATAAGGATGATGATAAACGGTTGAAACCTTATGGCTCTTACCAGCATTATCAGCTGAATTTTTTGAGAATGATATCCTTAGCTGTTCCTAGTGTCATAAGTTGAATTTACTAAAAATGACATATAATGTCTTCTTTATACATATATTCATCTTCTCAAGTTAATTCAGCTTTAAACTGTTTTTGAAATTATTTTCTGTAGATCTTTGGTGGGATCGTCAATGCTGGGAACTCCAAATTGGAAGAAACTGATCTTGCGGCTGATAAGTATCCTTTGCATTGTCTTGTTCTTCCTCCTTAATCTTTCTAAAAATGCACCCCTTCCCTCCCCAGTCCCTGCTCCACCCAAAAGAAGTAACTTTGTTTCTTCCACTTCTTTGAAGCAATGACTGTCAAGAGCTGAAATAATGTCAAAAGGTGAAAATGCACTATATGTTTCAATTAGAAAACCATAGCTGATTTTCAATTGACAATGAACATCCTATATAAAAAAGAGACAATTCAGATTTCAAGAAAAAAAGGGCAAGAAGTAATGAATAGTTAATCTGTAGAATCATTATGTACTAAGGATTCAAAAGAATCTACTTGGACCTAAATTCTTTATCTATGATTATTGGAATATGCAAATTCGTCAAGATGATTGCCTTTTAGACTTTGATATCATCTTTAAATCTTTTGTGGCGAGCATTTTTATTACATAAAAAATCATAGCTTTATGTATAAGGATTCAAAGGAAAGTACTTGGAGCTAAATTTTTTTATCCTTGATTATGTAAAAAATGCAAATTCATTAAAATGAACGCCCTGTAAACTTTAATATCATCTTTAAACCTTTTGGGGCGAATTTGTTCTACAGAAAGGGGGGAATAAAAACTGGTACATGACATAGTTTGAGAGTATTTCTAATAACCCTAATTTTTCATCTTGTAGATAGCTTCATCAAATATTTTTCATATTCTACTTTTGTGCTAGTTGGTGATAGATTTTGTTATTTGGATTACTTTTTCTTGACACTAGTTAGCTATTTGCTTTTCAATTTTAATGACTATCCGAATGGAATGGTGACACTTTTCAATTTGTTAGTCATGGGCAACTGGCAAGCCTGGATGCAGGTGCTACCACTCATTACATACTATCTGATATATTATGTTTTGTTCCTAATGAAGAATGTCTTATGTATTACTTTATTGTCTTGCTATGTTCCAGAGCTACAAGGAGCTGACAGGGACCTCTTGGACCCTCATATATTTCATCAGCTTCTACTTAATAACTGTTCTACTGCTTTTGAATTTGGTGAGTCTTTTTTAATAATCATAGGGACATATCATTGAGTTTCACATTCAGAGTGCATTTCCCTCTTGAAGAAAGTTTGTTAACAATTTAGTTAAACAAGCAAGAAGAATAAGAGAAGGCATAGAAAAGTTTTTGAGAAGACACTGTTTTCAACAAGCAAGCCAGCTAAAATGCTTCTTCTCAAATCAAATTCCATATGTGAGACATGCATGCAAAACTACTTATTTCTGCAGCAGATCTGTTGGGTCAACTTGCTTAGATCATCAATCATGCATTCATGCTAGCATGAGGCCGATTGTACAACCTTGTGTTGGTTTAGCTCAGCTAAGCTTCTGCGACTATCGAGAAAATAATTTTGCTCTAATACTGTTGGAGAATGAGACCTTTACCTCAAGCGCCGTAGGCTGTGTGGGAAATGGTTGGCACATGTACTGTAGTTGCTGAAGATGTTGACTGCCTTTATCAGTCTTCTTACTTGCACTAGAGATAGAGTCTTAACAATTTAGACAAGGCTGTGACTAGGTAGTGCATTAACTTCTAGGCCATTGGTTCTACAATCTGTCATGCTTCTTTTCATCTACTAGTGTATTTTCAATCATCAAAAAGTACACTTCAAGCATGTTAGTGCTGGAGAAGGGACCTTTACCTCAACTGCTGTAGATTATTGGAAATGGCCAGCATGTGTACCTTTTGTTGCTGAAGAAGTGAATTGCCTTTTATCAGTTTCCATACTTGCATTAGAGATAGATCCAAATTGAGCTGGAAATATAAGGTGCCCTGACTAGAAAAATGTGAAACTTTCTACTTCCTAGTCTCTTGATCTATGTTACTTTGATGCATATTTTTCCCCTATACTATGGTATACCGATCATTCAGCAGTATGCTCCATATAGGTGAAATGGATATTTTAGAATAGTATCTAAACAAGTTAGGCTTCTTTACTGTTGCAGTAAATTAATGGCATGGGCAATTCAAGAGTCAATTTCGAGAACATTTCACCAAATATGGCAATCAGTCTATGAATTCTATTTACTCTTCTAGATTCTGTTAATAATAAACATGTTCAAGCATTCTCATCTTCTTACTTATTGTGATCTCTCCTCATTGGAACTTGAAACTTCATGAGGTGGCTTGTTTTTGAGTGATTGATTGAAATGGTATTACGAGTGAAAAACCATCGGATCAATGAAATTGTTATGTTCTTATTCTTCAGTCATAAAAGAATACATCAAAACTTAAAGACAAACCCGGCTGATGGTTGAAACTGTATCATTGAGTTCTGTGGCAATTGTTAAATTAAGAGCATGCGTTTTTATTTCCATGTGATTACAGGTTGTTGCCTTTGTCTTGGAGGCATTCTTTACTGAAATGGATCTTGAATCATCAGAAAACTGCGAGGAACAGGATGAGGTGTGTATTATCTAGTACTTAAGAAAAATGTCATGGTGACTCTTTAGGTACATGTGTCAGTGTCGGCATAGAATTGTCCAGTTGCCAGATATTATCAGAATCAAGCTTCTATTAATCTCTGCGATCCCCTTTATTATATAGGAAACAAGGGGCAGGCGGCCTCGTTCAGTCGGGTATGTACTGTCTGGACACTATTTAGGGATACTCATCTTCTGATTTATGAGTGATTTAGATTATTGTGTGATGTGTTATCTTTGTGTCTTTTCCTGGTTTAATGCAGCACGAAGACAAGAAGTCAGAGAGTTGATGTCCTGCTTCATCATATGTTGAGCGCAGAGCTTGACAAAGCAAAATGCACTAGTCCTCAACCTTAATTATGTAGCATACAGGTAAAACTTCATTTTCAAGTCCTGCAGACTCATTTTGTTTTCCAAGCATTGTTCACCATGTTTGCTATTAATGCAAGAGTAGAAAACTGGAAGTTAAATTCGTTAGAATTTCCAAAAATACCTGCTTTTATCAATTTTAAATAGCTTTGGTACCTTAAAGGGCATAGATAGAACAAGTACTCAATGGACGTTTTTGTCAAGTTGTCACTGGTGTCCTTACCCTTAATCAAATTTCAGTATTATATGCTGTCATTCTGGTAGGGTGTACTGGTTGGATTGCTAGAATTGCATTTGTTTATTGCATCACATGTTAATCTCATAAGTTCTAGATGGCTCCCTGTTTTGGTTGGTGATGAGTATAGAGGGAGGTACTAGATATAGATGATTGATGCATATGCATGTTAACCTTATTAGACTAGAAGATATATTTCGTCTCCCTTCCACCTGAACTGCAGCAAAATCTCAAGTGCTATAATTTCAGCTGTGCTATAGTTGCTTCATGGTTGGATGTACGAGTTGTCAATGGTTGCTATGTACGTATCATATCTTTTAGCTAGTGTTTGGTCAAATATATGCAACTGCTAGTGGTAGTCAGTCTCTAAATTTGATTGTGTGAGCTGTGTAACTAGTAGTCAGTTGCATGTTACTGTTCCCTTCTTATTTTTTATTCGCCTTCAATTCGCCCACCCTGGTTCTCTAGCTTTCAGCTAGCCTTTTCTTAGGGTGTAGTGATGAAAAAATGGGACCAAGCCTGATTTCTTTTATGTCGTCATTTTGGCTGTTTGCGGACGTGATTTTGAAGACCCCGATACGAGATTAACAGGTTACAGCGGACCGCATTACATGGACCATTTCAGATAGACTGGTTCGAACCATACCTACGTAGTTCTTTTTGCCAGGGTTGCTATTTGCCTGTTTGTGTTGGTGGGTAAATTTTGTACGGCTGCGAATTTCAACCCTATAATTTGCAACACGAGTTTCTGACTTCCGATATGAGTAAATTTTGTGCACATTACTCAACATGCCGTCTCAGTTAGAGAACACTGATGTCCTGTACAATGCGAGAGTGATTCTTGTTGCATAATATTGCTTTCTGTTCCGCTTCATTTGCTGTGACATTATAGCTTTTGCGTCGCCTATAGAAGTTTTTTTTAATGTGAGCTACATTAATTGATATTGTAATTTATCTTTTTACGAGATTTATAAAGATTCTTAATTGGTTTAATATGAGGTTGGCTAGTGTGGACCGAGTAAAACTCGGCCTATGATGAGAGGGCCAATGGCTTAAAACTATAAATAATACTCGAGTCTTTCAATTAATACCATCAACACAAATATCCTTACAAATGATGCTGAGCGTTGCGCAATCTTATTGAGTTGATGAAAATGGAAAAAAAAAATTCAATTATTAGTATGTGATATGTTAATTTATATCCATAGAGCAAATGATTACACCGAAATATGTAGTTAATACATTACTAAATTTTGATATAAATAATAGGCTGATCCATACCAGAATGGGCTTAATAAAAAAAATTAATTCTTTTTTTATAAATTAATTATTAGTTCGTTTATTTTATAAACTAATTCATGGTAGAAAGACATTTTTATTGTTGTAGAAAACGCTGGAATATCCCACGCTTTTCTTTCAATACCAGTGAGAAGAAATAAACTTAAAAGAAACGGCAAAATTACTAAGATGACTTTTAGGAAATCATGTATCCTTTGATTGAATACTAGTTTAATTCAAAATTAAAAAAAAAAAAAATGTATACTAGTTCTATCCTTTTTCTTTTGAGCTTGACCTACTATTAAAACACTAAAGTAACTTGGGATTTGTTAGATAAGAATTGAGATACATAGGGTAATATTGGACAAGTGCTTGAGCTTTGCATTGTCATTGTTTTTTCATCAAGAACGATGGATTCTAATTCAGATACAAAAATCTCTTTAATTCAATTATATGTGTCTTAGATTCTAGTTATGGAGTTTTTGAGATTTCGTTTTCGCGATTTACATGTGGTATCAGAGCAACCATGGTTTGAAATTGGAATGTACAAATTTTGCCTTTTGCGGGAATCTTTTGTCCAATGAAAATTGATTTTTATCACATAAATGGATTGTACTCGTCCAGGCAAATATTTTGACATGTAGCGTGCCTGCACATGCCCCTAAGCATCGGTAATCGGTGGTGTGCGTTGAGCATGCGCCCCCATGTGCGGCGATGCCAGCACATGCAACGCTTTGGGATTGATATTGATCAAGTTACTTGACTCGAAAATCCGACCTGTTGAACCGCCCGACTTGGTTTATTGTTGACCCAAATCGGTCAATCGGTCGGACCAACACCAGTCAAATTACCAACCGTCAACGGTTGGACTGGTCATTCAAGTCGGTTGAGCTGGCCAAGAGTGCGCTCAAGCAGTGTGTGGGAGCTTCAATTAGAGCGATCTTGGGGCCTACATGCTTGTATTGAGATTCTCTATGCCGTGGTATATTTAATTTACATGTTTGATGCGTTTATGGATGTAAAAATACATATGAAACCCTAAATACATGTATTTTTAGGGTATTTTTGCATATTTCCTGCATGTGTTTTATTTCCCAATGATTTCGAAAATACAATGCTAACTCATATGGATGTGTACACATGGATAAAATGCATGAGGTTTAATATGTATTGATAAATAGAGTAATGTACTTGACATGACATATAATTTTAGTGATAAATTGCCCGTCTTCAAGCCTAAAATTACATGTATTTGATGAATGAGAGACACAAAGTTTATATCTCTTATGGATAGAGATTCAATGATTCAATCTAGTTGTGACCGCTAAAGTGGCACACTTAATTGGATTTGAAAAATATCGATTTTCATATTATTGTGAGATGTCTCATATTTTAATGTGTTTATGTTCTAATTTGTGGTCATACTTCAAAGCAGGTGATTGTGTATTATTTTATGAAGGGATATGTATGATTGAGGAGTGATCATATTAGTCATTCATACACCAAAAGTGGAAGGTTAGAATATATTTTCATGGCCGCTATCATGTGGAGAACATATGACTGCATGTCATGTATTTTGCTAAAAAATGATTATGCGATGATGTATGTAACTCTAGGTTGTGTACTTATGTGGTTTCAAGTTATATAATATATGTTGATTGTTTTTAGTTAGTTTTTCTGTCAACAATAAATCCGTTGGGATAATTGGAGTTTTTATTAATTCAAACTTTAAGAAATGGAGAAAGGATTTTCTATCGGGGATAAAGCTGGTAAATGTTCATCTTATTCTTATTGCGAATAAGCCAATGGATGTACTATTGACAGTACAAAAGCCTAGAATGCACACTTTATTACTTGGGAAAAGAGTAATCGGACTTGTTTGTTATCTATGAAGCGATACATTCAGGAATACTTGAGAAACCAATTGACTACACTGCTAGTCAGATGATAGAAGCCTCGGTTGTTTGATATTGTGTCTCGTATAATGCTGAGAGTAGGACACATACATGAATATGATGGTTCAAGTGGAGTTAAAGATTACGTTCTAAGGATGATAGATTTGTTCACAAATCTTTAGGCTCATGTTGCTATTCTTGTTGTTCCTTGCATTGTGGATTAAGCCTTAAACACTATTCCTCCGGATTTTGAGATTATCTAGGTTAATTACAATTCCCAAGACGAGGCCTAGTCAATTAATGACTTGATGATAAGGATGGTTAATGAGAAAGATAAACTTAAAGGCACATTGTCCCGTATGCCTCAAGATGAGGCCTAGTCAATTAATGACTTGATGATAAGGATGGTTAATGAGAAAGATAAACTTAAGGGCACATTGTCCCGTATGCCTTTAATTCTAGCAATGAGAAGAGTAAGGGGTTCAAAATTGTACTTATAAAGGAATTCATGAAACTACTAGGTTCCAAGAAAGCATCCTTTAAGAATGATGGTAACCATTGCCACTTTTATAGGAAGAAAGATTACAAAAGAAGACCCCAACAAATGTAAACTATGGTTGTCCAAGCGTGAACATGTAAGTAATAATTCATTGGCATTTGTTTAAAAATTCAACCTATTAGAAGCCTTGTAGTAGTGCAATTAATCATGTTTTGTTTACTGTACAAGAATTCATGAACTGGAAGAAGCTAAATTAGGTTGAATCAAAGCTCGGACATCTTATTTTCATTCTAGATTTTGGTTTTAGTTTGATATTAAGGAATTTGCATACATTCTCTTAGACACAACTTAGTTTTTGCATCTTGTTTGGATATGTGTCTATTATTTTAAAATAAAGAGTAATAATATTTTTATGTTTTTTAATTCAATGAGTTAGGTTGGGTATTGCAATATGGTTGTGTTTAACTCCCAATGATATATACGCCACCTATACAATTCAAAATGTTGTTTCCAAAAGACTTGTACTTAATGAACAATTTTGTGCATTATGGTATAAATATTTTGGTTACAACTCTAAAAAAAGATTAGAATGGCTGATAAAGCCTAACATCCTGCTTACTCTTAAAATTTAGCTAAAGTATGTGTAAACTATTATAGATATAAAATGACTTAAGATGAAGAAAATTGTAGTCTAAATTTGTAACCTATTTAAGGTCATTCACACTGATTAGAACATTGTGTAGAAACTTTTATTTCATCACATTTATTGATGATTATTCTCGATATAGATATCTGAGCTTGATCAAGGAAAAATCCAAATTTCTTGACATATTCAAGATTTTTCACACTAAAGTTGAGAAACAATTTAGAATAGTCATAATGGTTGTGAGATATGACCGTCATGATGAGTATTTTGGCAGACATGATAATGCTAGACAGTTTAAAGAGTCATTTGTTAAATATTTGAAGGATTTTGAGATAGTAGGGTAGTTTACTATGCTTGGAATTGAACCAAATGGTGTGGCAAAAAAGAGCAATCGTACTCAAATGGATATAATGATGAGTATTGTTACTAGGACCAATTTCTTCGATTTTTATGAGATGAAGCTTTAGAAACAATTCTTTACATTTTACCACCCACCTGGGTGGCGCAGTTGGTTTTGGGCCTCCTCCCCTTCACGAAGGGGAGGGGTTCGAAACTCCAGCGCGTCGCGGGGGTGACTTACGCAGTGGCACGTGTCGCCCTGGTTTACTTTCCCGCATTCGGCGTGAGGGTTCACCCTGGTCACAAAAAAAAAAAAAAAAATGCTTTACATTTTAAATCGTATTCATGCCAAAGTTGTTTCATTGACTCATTTTAAGTTATGGATTGGACGTAAACTTAATTTAAATCATTTTAAGGTTTGAGGTGTCCTGCACATCCAAAATGAGGTGTGAACTAGTGATATGGAGAACAATAGATGAAAAGCGTTGAAGTTTTGGATCGTCGTCGATTCACTTTGAATACAATAAATTCCGAATTAGGTGTCATTTTCGCAGCTTACACCGCCTCCATTTGCTCGATGTTGTTTGGTGTTAGATATGGCGGTTCTATTCTGGTGCTCGTTCACGGGTGGGGTTCTCAGAAAATACTCAAATTCTGCAACTATTGACCTCTTTTGAACTCTTAACGTGCCCGCCGAGTTCAAAAAGAAGGTTCCGTGGTGCGACGTCGGCATCGTAAGAAAAGTTCAGATGGACGGCTTATCTTTTGACCTGCGGTTGGGACTCCGTTCCACACGATTCCTCCTTGATTCATGGTCATGTGCACGTATTAAATAAAACCCAGAAAAAACACATAATATATTTTGGGATTTTGATGTTGATCTGTCTGCAAAGCGAACAGGCTTAGATCCACGTCTTTTTCCCTTAACCAAACCGTTATCTCATTAGAACCACCGAGTGTCGATTTCTTTTAGCTTTTCTTCCCTCTCCCCGGGGACCCCTTGTAAGCGTATAACTACTAATTTTTTTAAAAATTTCTTAAATTATTTTAGTGAGATGTTTGACTTTGTCCCGTGTCATTTTGCATAAGCAGGGTCTGCCCCATCCGTACCCACGAAAAGTCTGGCATGACTGATGGGTATGTGGGACAAGTGGAGGGCCTCCGGGGTCCATATGCGATCCAAATTTTGTTCAGAAAAAAAAAAATTACAGAGATATTTAAAATAAAAAATAAACTTAAGATTAATCTTTTCTTTTAATAATTATTGCTTGCGGGGCAGCTGGGGGCTTCTTTATGTTGTCGTTATCCCGTACACTGACACACTTACCCTATTAAATATCAAGGAAAAGAGTAAAGGGCAAGGACACGAATAATTCTTCACTTTAACTTAGCGCGTGGTATGATCTCTAAATTTTAATTTTATTTAATATAATCTTCTAATTTTAATTTAATATGATTTGTAAATTTTTATTTATTCAATATGATTTTTGAAGTTATAATATATCTTCAATTTAATTCCTAAAAATATTGAACTTTTTCATACACAATATGAATTAATTTGAACATGTATCAAAATTAGTGAACTAATTTAAATTTCGTGAATTACATTACAAATTTGATGAAAGTTTAAGAACCGTTTATATTGTTCATCTTTTTTTTTTGGGTCAAAGTTTATATAGTTCATTTAATGGTCCGTTCGTTTCGTGGAAAATGGACAATTTCTGGAAAATGTTTTCCCATAAATCATTTTCCAAGAAAATGACAATATATTTTTTGGTGTTCGGCTAAAACTTGAAAATATTTCGAAAAATATTTTCCAATGTTCGATAAGGAAAATATTTTATGCTCGCCAAATTAGCGAGCGCGAGCGTCAAACTCGAGGCTCGTTAGATCGATAGACGCGAGTTTGAGGTTCACTTGATCCAACAACTAATAAGAAAGAAGAAGATGGGAAACAAACAAAAGAAAAAGAAAAAAAAAAAAAAGAAAAAGGAAATTAAAAATAATTTATTAAAAAAGAAAAAGAAAATTAAAAAATAATTCAAATAAAAAAAGAAAAGAAGAAGAAAAGACGGGAGGAGGAAGTGAGAATTTGTAGAGGTGTGAGAGAAGAGTGATCAGTGACGAAAATATTTTCCATTTTTCAAAAGTGAAAACATTTTCGTTTACTTTTTAGAAAACTTTTTTCTTTTGATGAAAAACATTTTTTTTTTCAGGAATTCATTTTCCGCGAAACGAACGCTGAAAAATTTGAAAAATTTTTTTCCGAAAATTATTTTCGTGAACGAATGGAGCAAAAAGCAAAATATCCCAGCCCACCCCATTTAAATTAAAAACATGAAGGTGGCGGAAATCAAAAAAGGAGAGAGAAATTGGCTTCCGAGAATCAGCATCGATCCGATTCTTAAGATCTACGTTAATTCTCGGAATTCTTAATCCGTGAAAGTGCATTAAAGGGTTAAAGTTTACCGAACTGCCGACACCCCTGTCGCTTCTGCACCCACTTTTCTCGGCGCTCCTGAACGCGGGCCCGACACGTATTGGCATCCCCTCTTGCGCTGTCTCTTTCTCTCTCCTCAGCTCTCTCTCTCTCTCTCTCTCTCTATTTTTCTTTTGTAATTTTCCTCAATTATTTTAAGTGAGAGGGTTTGACTTTGTACGGTGTCATTTTCCGTGAGCCGGGTATATGCCCCATCCGTACCCAAGAAAAGTAAATCCGGCATAATTGATGGGTGCATGAGCAAGGGGAGGTCCTTCTCTCCCGGGTCCATGTGCGATCCAGATCTGGCCAACAAGGAAGAAAGAGAAAATTCTACAGAGATATTTTAAAGTGAGAAATTAAGATTAAAAATAATAACTTTTCTTTTAATAATTATTTCTTGCAGTCGGGAGCCTCCTTTCTGCTGCCCTTGTCCCCTACGTTGGTTCACTTAGCCTTTTATATATCAAGGGAAAAGAGATAAGTGTCAAGGACACAAAAAGTCATCGACTTTGGTCAATTTTAATTTAATATGTAATATTACATCTGAATTTCAAATTTATTTAATATGATTTTTGAAATTTAATTTGATATATAATGTGATCAATAAATTTTTAATTTGTTCAATATGATCCATAAAATTTTGGTAATATTTAATATTATTTTTAATTAATTCAAATTCAAAGACATGATTGAATTTTTCATATGTAATACAAATTAATTTGAATAAATACAAAAAGTTGAGGGAACATATTGAATTGATTTAAAGTCTCGGAATCGAATTATACACTCGATCAGCCTTCAATGACCCTTAATATCTTTTACCCAGAAGAGAAATAGAAAATATCCCGGCCGACCCCCATTTAAATTAGAAAAAAGATATGATGCTGGGAAATGAAAAAAAAAAAGAGGAGAGAGAAATCGCTTCCGAGAAACAGCGCTGATCCGATCCTTAGGATCTACGTCAATTCTCGGAGAATTCTTAAGGGGCAAAAAGTTACTGAAATGCCGACACCCCTGTCGCTACTGTACCTTCTCGGCCACTCCTGAACGCGGGCTCGACACGTATTCACTTCCCACTTCCCTCCTGTCGTCGTCATCCTCCTGCGCGTCCCTTTCGTCTTGCCTCCTCGTCCTCCTTCCCTCGCCGCAAAGGCAACGGCCATTATTGTCGTCGCCATCTTCTCTCTCGCGCGCGCTGTCTCTCTCTCTCTCTCTCTCTCTCTCTCTCTCTCTTTGTGTGTGCGCGGAGGCCTTTCGGCTTCGGCTTCGGCTTTCGCGACATGAAGGATCCTCTGCTGGAAGGGGAGAGCAGCGATGCGTGGCGGAGGAAGGAACGCTTCAAGCGCCGCTCCGACGCCCTCGCCTACGGCTCCCCGTACCAGAAGGCCGCCACTCTCGTCGATCTGGTGAGCCCTCCCCCCCTCCCGTCCCCTCGCGCCCCGCCGGCGAGCGAGCGCGACTCTGTCTCGCCAGCTCGCTCTCTCTCTCTCTCTCTCCGTCTTTCGTTCTCTTCCGTTTCGATCCTGCGAGTCGGTTTTGGTTGACACGACCGCGTGCTGCATTTGCGCTGGGACGTCGCGTCGTCTTCTCCGGCGCGCGACGAATGGGAGGGCTTCCGTAGCATGAGTTCAGCAGGTTTTTTTTTTTTTCCAATCTCGATCGCGGATTGCCGTCGGAGGTGGCGTTGTGACGCTGCATTCGCGGCGATCGCTTTTTGCCGCGTTGAGATTGTCGCTAAATGATGGCACTGCGCTGTTATTAGTTGTTGAGGTGAGATGATCTGAGTTTGCGATCTTTCCCGAGTCGTTAAGCTCGTTAGAACTGGGTGACGTGACGAGAACGCGAAAAGTCTCGATCTTGTCTATGGCAATTTAGCCGCGAGACATTGGAATGTGATCGTCGAACTGATAAAAGAGCGACCGACGATCAGTGAGGACCTTTCGGGCAAAATTATATCGAATATTCCTAGTTGAACTTTTTGCTCTTGTTTGATTAGCAGGTTTTTGGGGATACTAAATCTTGAGTGCTTCTTTCTAGCTAATCTTGGCTTCAGCTTGTAAACAACTATTTCGAGTTTCTTCCCCGCGCAGCTTCCGTTTCTATATCTTGCTTTCTTTGTTTCAATCGTGGCCCACTGCTTTAGTGCCTTTTGACTTGTTTGCGTATGAGAACCATGAGCTTGTAAACTGTATTATTGAGGATAGGTATTCTGTATATGCGCTTATTCCCTATCTTGGGCAATGAACCTATAAGTTTGTTCTCCAGCTGGAATGATCATTGCAGAGGTTCGTTTTGAATAATCACGTGCGAATTATTGAAAATGCATCCTGCAGGCTGAAGATGGTGTTGGTCTTCCTGTTCAAATTCTCGACCAGTCAAATTTCGGGAGTGCTTGCAAATTCTACTTCTACTTCACAAAATTTGACATCATCTGGTCCCTTAATTATTTTGCCATAATAGTACTGAACTTCTTTGAGGTTAGTCTGCTTTCTGGTCTCTTCTTCACTGGCAGAGGGCCTTCGTCCCCAGAAGTTGCCAAGGTTACTGCACTAACTCTTCGCCCCTGCACAGAAACCTCTGTGGTGTGCCAAATACTCTGCAGATGCTTGCAGCGAGAGGGAATACTTTTTCCTGGGACAGTTACTATACTTAACGGGTGTAGAATCTCTCATATATGAGGTAATCGTAAAAACCCTGTAGATACATTTGGTGCCACTTTACTCATGACTCTTGTGATATGAATGAGACCTTATGTGCTTCATTTATTGATTTTCACCAAATTTCACATTGGGGGAGCAGGTTCATCTTGAAATTCTGCCTGACGTTTATTTATAAGTCTTTTCATAATAATTGAGACTTCACAAAGAAATTACCTTACTGGATGTCCTAGATACATCTGTCCTTCCTTGCACGTACTTGATTATACAATCATATAATGCTTGTCATACTTGATGTGCCTATCCCCACTCTGCCTATAAATGGACTCTCTGTAGTAAAATATTCAAGTTGCCTTTTCTTTTTAAATAATTAATAGTCTCTTCCATGAGGACCATTATCTTTTCTATGGTGTTACATTGATCAAACTGCCGAACTTGTCATACTATTGCAAATTGTATGTGTTCTACCCAGCTTATGGTAGCAAATACTTGAGATATTGTTGTGTGAGGAGCTCATGATATTCTTTCTCATGCAGAGCGTAACTCTTGTTATACTCATGATACATACATTCTTTCCCATTTCATATGAGGGGTTTCGCATCTATTCAAGAAATCCTGTTAACCAAATAAAGGTACAGAGCTTTGCTTTTGCCTAGCCATATCTTTGATGATCATTCTTTTCTTGGAGCTGCTTTGCTTTTTGGGAGTTTCTAGTAACCTTGGACACGTGGACTGTGCAAGTACTGAGATGAGTGAACAGAACGTGCACCATGAGAGAAAAGAAGTTTAAATGTGTAATTTCTCCACTTAAGTCATGATAAGGGACAGGCTCTTCATCCCTTGAGTTGTCTTTCAAGCAGATATTTCCTAGGCACGTGAAAGGCAATGTTCAATGTATTGTGTCTGGGAGCATTATTCAACGGTCTGATAAAAAAACTGCGTGAAAGTGCTATCTCTGATTACTTTCATGTGGGAGAATGGTGGCTTCAGTCTTATTGTAAATTTTCCATTGCTTTAAGACTTATAGCATCTCATCATGAAGCCGCCAAGTAAGGGAAACTATCTTGTGCTTATGATAATACATGTAGTGATCTTGCACTTTTATGATATTAAGTGGAAGCACATGTTCTTGGTTGCATTGTTTATGCAGCTAATACCTTCTCTTAATTGGGGTTGATTTCTGCAACATCGATAGGCTGTTAAAATCTCGCATGTCGGAATTCCTTTTGCTGTTTATATATTTGAATGATACTTTGACCTTGGCTTGATTTTCAGGTTGTTTGCCTACTGCTTTTGGTCGCCGATTTAATAGTATATGCCCTCTACTTATCCCCTGCAGTGGCCCTTGATTATCTTCCTTTTAGAGCAGCACCTTATGTTAGAGTTATCTTTTTCATCATGAGCATACGGTATGAGTTATTTCCACAATGTTTCTTTAAATCAGCTGATTTGACATGCTTTTAGTATTAAATCTGAAAAACCTTATGCAGATTATTTTGCATATTTGTTTCAAAATGGAAAAAAAAGTTCCAAACAGGATGTCATTTTTTAAGTCCAATTACATTTTGGAATTATACTTTCACACTCCCTATTATAGTTGAGGTCATATTTTCCATTTTAATAGTCTAGAATTACACCTCTTCTTATGTATCATAGTGAAGGAAGAAAGGAATTTTTCCATTCTAAATTTTTTGAGATGAATAGTAAAATATAGGCAGGACTGCTTTCTTTCCAGCTTTGCATCTCTACATTTTCACATTATGCTCTCAAATTTTTCCTTTCCTTGTTATTATAGGGAACTACGAGCGACCACATCCATTCTGGCTGGCATGCTTGGGACCTACTTAAATATCTTGGTTGGTTTAGACCCTCTTTTGCTCATTTGAATTGCTATTGCTCCACTTGCACGATTTTGTTTCACTAAAGTTAGTGATAGATTATCACATTTTAGCAAGTATTTTCTCTATTAATGCCAATATATGGCGTGCGTTACATGATGTTTTCCCTTTGTTATGCTTATTTTCCTGTTATTCTGGTAAAACTGCAGGCTCTGTTGCTTCTGTTTCTTTTGTTTTCCAGTTGGGTAGCATATGTCATGTTTGAAGATACTGCACAGGGAAAGACTGAATTTACCTCATATGGTGCCACCTTCTATAAGATGTTGGTGTTATTTACCACATCCAATAATCCAGATGTATGGGTACCGGCATATAAGTAAGTAAAATTGATGTAAATGCTTTAAATTTCCCATGTTGATTGTCAAGAGAAGATCTTCTTTTATAGCCATTCGAGAAAAGAAATAGGTTTTACCCTCAAAACTATTGGATTACATATTCCCAAGATGTGACTGCGACTTAGCGTGCCTTTTAGCTTTGTTTTGTCTGCTTGCTAGATTTCTTATTTTCAAATTGGGGACATTGCTTCTGTCTGTCTCTGTCTCTGTCCCCCTCTATCTTTGTCTATCTCTTAATTTTACCTTTGGATATTCTCTATTAAATTATTAGTTAGAATTCTTTCATAATGGACACCTAGACTTTCTTTCTTTATTTCTTCAGACTAGGCGGGCACATAAATATGCCCTTGATCTTTTGTTTGGGACTGACGATTATCTGAGAATGTCTTAAAATTTGGACCAACCATTTTTGTTTTTTAGATGATTACATATCATAAAGGAATAAGGGATTACGTATCATAAGGGAATGACCTGGGTCTTGGTTCTGGCTTAACTTCCTCACTTCCTCTATATTTGTATTATCGTCGTGTTATACAGCTACTTGACTTCAATATGTTCTTGTTCCAGAATTTCACGTTGGTACTCCCTTTTCTTTGTCCTCTATATCCTGCTGGGGGTTTACTTTGTCACAAATTTGGTCCTTGCTGTCGTGTATGACAGCTTCAAGAGTCAGGTAAATTTTCTTGGTGTCCCTGCTGTTTCAGTGATTAAGGGGTATTAACTCATGCAAATATGTCTATTCAATATCTCACTTAATTTCTTGGGGGAACTTTCTTTGTAATGTTTAATTTGTATTTGAAGGAAAATATTGACATTTTGTTAATTTGTTTTAGCTCGTGAAACAAGTTTCTGAGATGGACCGAATGAGGGAGAGCATGTTAGGAAAAGCCTTTAAGCTCATAGATAAGAATGTAAGTATGTTGGCCTCTCTTAAATACTCTTTGTTATATGTCTTTCATAAGGAACTTCTTTTGCTTATCATTTTGTTTTCACTATCTATAGGGAACATGCATCTCCTTGTGCCAGTCATTCATGAGAGCTAGTACTCTCGTTTTTGGTGTGGTACTCAAAGTTTTCATGGTTTAGGTCTCAAAACTCATGGAATAGAAACAGCTAAACATAATCAAATGGGTTCGTATGTGCGTTAAGACCTGTTAATTATTTGGTTTCTGTTAGAATATTTAAATAATAAACCATGCCTTCATCTAACAGCTTAAGCTTTTAGAACAGTTGGTAGTGGTTCCACAAAATCTCACATGGTATCAGAGCAAGGAGGTCCTGAGTTCGAATCTTCCAGGCCCCTATTTGCCTCCCTAATTAAATTTCCACGCTTAGTACTAGGCAAAAGACCAGACTAAGCGTGAGGGGGAGTGTTAGAATATTTAAATAATAAACCATGCCTTCATCTAACAGCTTAAGCTTTTAGAATAGTTGGTAGTGGTTCCACAAAATCTCACAGTTTCTTTGTAGACTTTTCACATGTTGTTTGCTGTTCCCATCTTCTATGCTGAAGTTATCTGATATAGATATTTGATGAGAAGAACGGCTCTTAGACGTTCTGATGACCTAAATTTATACTAAAAAGGTTTGGATGTATATGATTGATTGAATAATGCCCTTGGACACAATTATGAGCCACAAAAGATAATATACCGTGGATGTCTTGAAGGTGAATAATGGAGGCTGAATATATATTCTCTTTATCATCCCCTTCTCCCTCTCTTCTTGTCTCTTTCCTCTCCGTGAGAAGCATAAATAGCCTGTAGCGATGGATTATTGGAGCTCTTCATCTTACTTTGCTGTTGCTTCTTCCAGGGGATCATTCTTACTTATGTTTTCCTAGAGTGATTCGGGTTATCCTCTTACTTGCTCGTCTTATACTCAAATCTATACCTGCATGTGCTTGTCTCTGATGTGCTTCTCTTTTTTTGCATGTAGAATGTCGGGTATATCAATAAGGAGCAGTGCATACACCTGTTTGAAGAACTGAATCACTACAGGTATATAAGCATGCTACTGCAAGATGACTAGAAGTATTGTTTCTTGTTTTCTTTTTATAATTTCCAGCTTGTCAAGTTAAGCATTCATACATACATATGTAAAAGCTGCCAGAGAACATGCAAGAACATGTGTGGTGAATTGTTTGCATTATGAAATGTCATGGGATGCTAGTCAGTGCCCTTAAATTTTAAAGAAGAAGAGATAGTTCCAGCAGAGAAATCCCAAACAAAGAAGAATGCGATATTGCTGCTGTAAGATTATCTTGATTATCTTGAAAATAGCATGTTTGTCTTTGAATTAGAGCTGATTGATGATGGTAAAGAACGACCCTATCTTTTTAACTGCTGAACTTTGCATGAATAATCAGGATCTCAGAAAAACTAATTTGCTTTCACGTCACTTTGACTTTTACTCTGACTAACGTCTGGGTAATAAGCTTGCCTATGATTAAGTGTGTCTTCTGTGCCTTACGGTGCAAAGATAATAGCCATCTTATTTCTCTTAGAAAGTGGTTATTCTATATATTTTCCTAACCTTGGATGCTGGTCTTTCAAATGTTCTTCCAGGACACTGCCAAAGATATCGAGAGAAGATTTTGAGTTAATATTTGATGAGCTGGATGATAGTCATGACTTCAAGGTATCAAAAAATTGGTTAAGCTTTTGGTTAATAGTATTGTCATTTCTTCCATTAGTTTCATTTTTGTTTAATGGACTTTCTTCTTTGCCCCTTCACATGTTAGTTGTATGGTTTCAAATATGTGCAACGTCAACACTCTTTCCACTAGGCTCTTTATGATTTTCTTACTTCTCGCTTCTATTTTTCTTCTTCCTAATGAGTGAAGAGATCGGATATATGCTGTTTTAATGTATCTCACTGGTGTAGAATTGGCATATGCATTGCCAACTAAATTCCTTTTTACTTCTCAAAAGGAAGAAAAAACAACATATTTTGGAAAGCATTGGAAATGATTAGCCATTTCTTTTTAAGTTTTTGGACTTTCAATTACTGATTTTCATGACGATAGATCATCTACCCGTGGTCAGTTTTCTGGTCAATGCTCTATTATAATTTTCCATCTCCTTTTTCTTTTGTAGATCAACATGGATGAATTTGCTGATCTTTGCAATGCGATTGCCCTCAGATTCCAGAAGGAGGATGTTGTGAGTTGATTCTTTTGCTGATCTGAACATAGGCATGAAGCTTCAGAGTTTCACTCCCATTTGTTATGCCATTGTGCAGCCTTCTCTGTTCGAGAAATTTCCATCAATCTACAATTCTCCATTTTCTGAGAAGTTGAAGGGTTTTGTGAAAAGTCCAAAGTTTGGATATATGATATCGTTTTTCCTCATTCTGAATCTGGTTGCGGTGATTGTTGAGACAACGGTATGGCTTGAACTTTCATCAACCTAATGCTTTACAAATCCCGGCATGGCACTATAGTGAAGCACATGATCACTTATGATAATTGCAGTTAATTGGTTAGTTGATCATGTGACAAAAATGGAGCTACAAATGGACAGTTTTCTATTTTAACTTGTCTTCAATGCTGAAGTGACCTCTATACGCAATTGATGGTCAAAGTCATGCATGAGAATGCTGAACTTATTGCTCGTCTCTATTCTCTCAAATATGATTACTTTAGCGACTCATAAGGTGATAATTGTCTAGTCCATGTCTCTTGATGATCAAATGTTGAAAGAATATCTTTCTCTTTTTGTTTAATTTTAGATGCCAATTAATAGCTTATGTGTGTCATAAAAGCTTATCTAAGCTTAAGAAATATGAAACTAGTTGTTACTGATAGGCACAACCTGTGTAAAAGTCCTGGATTCACCCAGGCTTGTAGAACTTGGAATTGTTGATCTCTTCCTTGCATATTGGGATGAGTCGATTTTGGTCAATGGCATGATAATTATGTGCTCTGAGGTGACTAAGTATGATCCAAATCAGATGCTAACTTAATGATTGTCAAGCCTAGTTCAAAGAAGGAGAACAGGCTGGCTTTTCTGCAATTCTATACTGAAGTGCTATGACTTGTTTTCTTGTGCAATGGACTTATCTTGGACCTATCACTATTAAAGCTCAAAAGTCGCTCTACTTACCATGTACCCCTTACCATCATTATTCCTATTCTCTCTTTCGTCATTTGTTGTAAAACAATTCACTTATCTCAGTCCCTTTAGTACATTATTGTGGTAGTTATTGGAATATTAACGGAGCTAGTGGTTTGGTTGTGTTTCAGCTGGATATTGAAAACAACTCTGCCCAAAAAGTGTGGCAAGAGGTAGAGTTTATCTTTGGTAAGTGTATGCTGGGTATTCCTGTGTCATTTAATGGTATATGAGTCATAGTGCCTATTTGGAATTGGAAATGGCTGCAATAAGTATGATTTACCTTCTTACAAGAGTGATATTTTATTTATCAAATACCAGTTTGAACCAGCTTTAATGAGTTCTATCTAATGGGTCATATTATTGGTTGTGCTTTCATTGAGTTCAAAATGTCTACAGATGTTGAGTGAGTGAGGATGGATCTGTGATATTTTCTTGTACTGTCTTCAAGTGTTATGGCTATTTTGTCTCGAAACCATTGAAAAGATTTACTTGTTAATTCGTGCTCATTTTTAGTGAATTGCTATCTGATTATGCTCTCTTTAACCGAACCAGATGTCTTTATAATGCTGGAGTGAGATCCACTTTGTCAGCGATCTTAAAAGCAGTCATGTGGTCATTGTTTCCAAACATGCATCTAATTGTCTAATTGCCTACTCCTTTGGAATCTTCCTTTGATTTTGAGCTACTCAATATCCTTTTTCACTGGGATTTGGTTGGCACTTTTTGGGCCCATCAATTATTGTAGATCTTAGACAAGAGATAATAAATCGGCACTTGTTAATCTTGTATATTGTGTCAGTTGATTGTCATATCCTATGATTTTTGGTTAATTCATTTAAAGGGTCTGTAATATGCTGTTATGATTGATATTTTTATTCTGTCCTACAGGTTGGGTCTATGTGCTTGAGATGTCTTTGAAAGTCTATTCCTTCGGATTTGAAAATTATTGGAGGGATGGTCAAAACCGCTTTGATTTTCTGATCACCTGGGTGATAGGTGAATTTTTCATGCAATGATGGATCATAAATTTTTTCAGTGCATATAATTGTCTGACATATAAATGTTCTTACTTACTATGATGGCAATGATGCCTCTACATTCTATACAAAAACCTAACGGCACACATTTTTTCAATTGTAGGTAGTCCTTTTTCCCATTGAATTCTCTGAAAATAGTAGCCTGTTTCGTTGAACCTGGAATTTGTTGTTGTTGAGATATATTTGTACATATAGATGTATATGTGTGTGTGTGTGTGTGTGTGTCTATGTCTATGTATATGTATGTGTATATGTATGTGTGTGTGTGTGTGTGTGTGTGTGTGTGTGTGTGTGTGTGTGTGTGTAAAACTGGTCTTTATACCCATGCGATGCATATGATTATTGAACATACTGCCTTTCTTCATAAGAATTGCGTTTCTATTTAGTTATTGTCAGTAGTGCATTATTTTCTCCATAAGTTCATCAGGTTTGTAACTAGAAAAATGGAAGTCCATTATCAGTTGTATGTAAGATACAATGAAGCATTGCTAAATAGAAGAAATAAATGAAGATTATTATTGGACCCCTAGTATCAAATAAATTACAGACTCTAGGTAAAGCTGATGTCATTGAATAATTTAGTGTTGAGATCCTTTTTATCATTAAAATACAGTACCATATGAGATGAAAATATATGTACAGTTATTAGCAACTCTGTGGGTATTTAATCAATTACAGAGTTTGACGCAAATGATTCATTGAATACGTTATAAGAACTTCTTATCACAAATAGTAGAATAAATGGTTGTCAATTTGCTGATTGCAATGAGTTGCAGCTGCTCACCTGCTTTTTACTTTGTGTTTGATGAAACTTTCTAACGGGTGCCCAAAGGGAACTTGGTCAGAGTGATGCGTATAGAACATGTTTTCAAGATAAACAATGAGCGAAGTATAGTAATTTCAAATGTCACCAGACATTGGAACATGCAAAACATCTCTTTACATTTTCAAAGTTCATAAGATAAAACTCAAAGAGTGTCTCAAGAGAGTTTGGTAAAATTTTCCATGTAAAATAACTTGATGATATGACAAACATTGAAGATAGTTGAGGTCCAAGGTTGTTTGTATGTTACATTTGACTATCAGCTACAATATGCATATCTGCTAATAACAAGTCAGCTGTCAAATAATCATGTCTGGATATTTCCTTATCCTAGATATGTTAAAGCTCCTCATTTCTGAAGTGATACTTGTTGCTTTGCAGTCATTGGAGAAACTATCACCTTTGTGGCTCCTAATGGACTTGACTTTCTTTCAAATGGAGAATGGTACGCATGATATAAGTTTCTGATTTATCCCATTACTTTCTTCGCTTTGCATCGGTTTGGAATACGCTAGGTCCCTGAGGGAAATTTTGCAAGCGTGCTGCTTTTAGGAACTGTACCTGCTAATCTAGACATGAAATTCCTGGAGAGGAACATCATTTAAGTTGCGGATGAGCAATTTGTTAATGAGGTTCTTGCTGGTTCACATGGCCATGTTTGTGGGTTACAATATTTTACACGGAAATCACCTGTAGGCCCTTGGATATGACCAGAAGGTACGTAGGCTAGGTGAAGTGCTCGAAAGATTCTCAGATAGGATAGCTGGGAGACTTGCATTGGGGTGTTAGGAGCAAATCCAGTGTTTCCTTTTGGTTGTATGCATTGCATGAATTTTAACTGGACTGGAAAATTTTGGATTTTCTTGAATTATGTAATCCACATTTAGGGAAAAAAATTGTATGATAGGAAAAAAGAAAACTCCTTTCCTGGTTCCTACTAAACATCAACCAATTATCCATAAATGCTACCCTGAGCCTGACTTCAACAATCAGGTTAGGTTGCATATTGGAATAGCCCAGTTTGTTTCTTTCTTTCGATTCTCAGTGACAGCATGGTGGGTTGATCATAATGATGTATAGAGTCCAGTTTACAGTGAACTTTCTTTGATTAAAAACTGGTCAACTAATATAATTTACAATATATTGAATCGACGAACTAGGACAGAAGGTACATTTAGACTCATAAGTTGATGGGGATGAAATATTAACTATAATTTGTCAGGGTGCCTTCAATGCTATTTCAGCATGACACTGCTTCTTTGAGTTTGCCAAAGTCGAAAGATGTAATGTAGATCCTGTGCCTTCTGTGTACACTTTTAAAACAACTTCTAATTTTTTTCTGATGTTTCTTTGTTGCAGGATTCGGTACCTTCTTCTTGCTAGATTACTGAGATTGATGAGGCTGCTAATGCATGTTAAACGCTACCGAGCTTTTGTTGCTACGTTCTTGACTCTCATACCAAGTTTGATGCCATACCTTGGAATCATCTTTTGTGTACTGTGCATTTATTGCTCCCTTGCAGAACAGGTATCAGATGCTCTCGTCCTTTTGTCCTCAAACAAAGGATTGTCCTTTGGATCATCTGTTGAATGTTTTTGCTTTTCCTCATTGGAATTGTGAACAGTAGTTTATCTCCTACATATCTTTCTGTGGTGAAGAATATTGGGTGGTCTCCTGAGTGCTTGTTTTTCATCATCAACCTTATTTTTTAGGTGCAGTATCTTTTTATCTACAATAAATATGAAATATTGAAGTATCGACTCCTTCTTGTCCCAAAAAAAAAAAAAAAAAAAGTATCGACTCCTTCCATGTTTAGTTTAAATAGTTTGGAGTGAGCATTTCGAATCAATTAATTTTTTGCATATATTGTCATCAAACCTGCATTCCTATTTTTAAAAAGGGAAAAGTAAGACTCTGCTACTCCGTTAGCCAAAGCGAAATGACCGTACATCTACCACTCTTAAATATCAAATAAGTATGATGATTCTTGGTAGGAACCTTACAGCTTTTTCAGCATTATCAGCTGAAATTTCTGAGAACGACATCCTTAGTTGGTCCTTGTGTCATAAGTTAAATTTATTAAGGATGAAATATCATGTCTTTACTTCATCTTCTCAAGTTAATTCAGCTTAAAACTGTTGTTGAAATTCTTTTCTGTAGATCTTTGGTGGGATGGTCAATGCTGGGAACTCCAAATTGGAAGAAACCGATCTTGCGGCTGATGAGTATCCTTTGTATTGTCTTGTTCTCCCTCCTTTTTTATTTATCTTGAAAATTTTTGTAAAATCTACTCCCTCCCTCCCCAGTCCCTTCACACCCACAAGAAATAGCTATGCTTCTTCCACTTCTTTTAAATGCTGACTGTAAGGGGCTGAAATAATGCCAAAAAGGTGAAAATGCAGTATATGTTTCAATTGGAAAATTGTAGATGATTTTCAATTGACAATGAAAATCCTATATAAAAAAGAGACAATTAAGATTTAAAAAAAAAGGGCAAAAATAATGAATACTTAATCTGCAGAATCGTAGCTTTGTGCAGTAAGGATTTAAAAGAAACTACTTGAAGCTAAATTCATTATCCATGATTATTAGAAAATGCAAATTCCTCAAACTGAATGCCTTTTAGATTTTTATTTCATCTTTAAACCTTTTGGGGCGGACCTTTTTATTACATAAGCAGTTATAGCTTTATGTATCAAGGATTCGAAGGAAGCTAGTCAGCTAAATTTTTTGTCCTTGACTATGTAAAAAATGCAAATTCGTCAGACTGAATGCCTCCTAGATTTGAATATCATTTTTGACCCTTTTGGGCGAATTTCTTTTACATAAAGGGACAAAAAACTTGTACATGCCATGGTTTGAGAGTATTTCTAATAACCCTGATTCTGTATTCATCTTGTAGAAAGCTTCATCAAATATTTTTCATGTCCTACTTTTGTGCTAGTTGGTGGTAGATTTTGTTATTTGGATCACTTTTTCTTGACACAAGTCAGCTATTTGCTTTTCAATTTTAATGACTATCCAAATGGAATGGTGACACTTTTCAATTTGTTAGTTATGAACAACTGGCAAGAATGGATACAGGTGCTGCAGTCACTACATACTATCTGATATATTGTGTTTTGTTCCTAATGGCAGAGCATCTTATGAATTAATTTATTGTCTTGCTACTTTCCAGAGCTACAAGGAACTAACAGGGACCTCTTGGACCCTCATATATTTCATCAGCTTCTACCTAATAACCGTTCTACTGCTATTGAATTTGGTGAGTTTTATTTGATAGTCACAGGGACATATCATTGAGTTTTTTTAACATTCTAGAGTGCATTTTCCTCTTGAAGAGAGTTTGCTGACCATTAATCAAATAAGCAAGAAGTTAGAAGAGAAGGCATGGAAAAGTTTATGAGAAGACACTGTTTTCTACAAGAAGCCAGCTAAATTGCTTCTTATTGAATCAAGTTCTGGCCGGACATGCATGCAAAATGACTTATTTCTGCTGTAGATGTATTGGATCAACTTGCTTAGACTAAGCAGTATCTATTAAACATTCATCCTAGCATGAGGCAGACTGTAGAACCTTGTGTTGGTTGAGCTCAGCTAAGCCTCTGCAGAGTCTTTCATGAGCAATACCATCTAAGCCTCACCCACCTAATGTAGTATGCTTATGTCAAGGAACTTCTTCTTCCCTTATCAAGTTCAAAGGTGGTCGTGTAGTGTGACACATTCGCAAGTTGGAGATCATATTCGTTTTCTCTATCGAGAAGAGAATTTTTCTCTATTACTGGTGGAGAATGAGACCTTTACCTCAAGCACTGTAGGCTGTGTGGAAAATGATTGGCACATGTATCGTAGCTGCTGAAGATGTTAATTTCCTTTTATCGGTCTCCATACTTGCATTAGAGATAGAGTGCAATTGACAACTTAGACAGGGCTGTGACTAGTGATTTGTTGACTTCCTAGGCTCTTGATTCCGTATCCTTTAATGCATCATCTCCTCTATAGTAGTGTTTTCCAATCATCAAAATGTACACTTAGTGCATGTTAGTGCTGGAGAAGGTTTTTTTACCTCAACTGCTGTAGATTATTGGAAATGGCTGGAACTTGTACTTTAGTAGCTAAAGAAGTTATTGCTTTTTAGGGGTCTCCATACTTGCTTTGGAGAGATCCAAATTGAGCCAGACAATTTATACAAGAAGCCCTGACTTGAAACATGTTAACTTCCTAGTCTCTTGATCTACATTATTTTGATGCATCTTTCACCCCTATACTATGGTATATCCAATCATTAAGCGGTATGCTTAAGATAAGTGAAATGAATGTTGAGAATAATATCTGAACAAGCTATTCTTCTTTAGCATTGCAGTAAATTAATGGCATGGACAATTTCGAGAGGATTTCGCCAAATATGGCAGTCAGACTAGCAATTATATTTATTCTTCTAGATTCTGTTAATAGTCAGCATGGTCAAGCATTCTCATCTTCTTATTGGAACTCGAAACTTTATGAGTTGGCTTGTTTTAATGATTGACTGAAACAGTATTACTAGGGAAAATTGATTAGATAATTGAAATCTTGATTTTTTTATTCTTCAGTCATATAGCAAAATACATCCGCTGATGGTTGAAACTGTATCCTTGAGTTCTGTGGCAATTGTTAAATTAAGGGCATGCATTTTTATTTCCATGTGATTATAGGTTGTTGCCTTTGTCTTGGAGGCATTCTTTACTGAGATGGATCTTGAATCATCAGAAAACTGCGAGGAACAGGACAAGGTTTGTATTTTCTAGTACTCTGAAAAAGGCTGTGACAACTTTTAGGTACATGAGCCATTGTCGGCATAGAATTGTCCAATTGCCAGTTATTATTAGAATCAAGCTTTTATTAATCTATGCGATCCCCTTTATATAGGAAACAAGGGGCAGGCGGCCTCGTTTAGTCGGGTATGTACCGTGTGGACACTATTTAGTGATACCTATCTTCTGATTTACAAGTGATTTAGATTATTATGTGATGCATTATCTTTGTTTCTTTTCCTGGTTTAATACAGCACGAAGACAAGAAGTCAGAGAGTTGATGTCCTGCTTCATCATATGTTGAGTGCAGAGCTTGATAAAGCAAAATGCACTAGTCCTCAACCTTAATCATGTAGTATTGAGGTAAGAATTTATTTTCAAGTCCTGCAGACCTCTTTGTTTTCCAGGCATTCTTCACCATGCTGTTTGCTACTAATGCAGAATAGAAAACTGGAAGTTAAATTCGCTTACATTTCTGAAAATACCTGTTTTTATCAATTTTGACTAACTTTGGTATCTTAAAGGGTATAGATAGTTTTAAGTACTCAATGGATGTTGTCATCAAGTGCTCACTGGTGTCCTTACCCTCAACTAAAGTTCAGTATTAAATGCTGTCATTCTAGTAGGGTTTACTGGTTGGATTGCTAGAATTGCAGTTGATTTTTGCATCATTTGTTAATCTCATGAGTTTTAGATGTCTCCTTGGTTTGCGTGGTGATAAATATAGAGGGAGGTATTAGATATTGATGCATATGTGTATTCACATTTTTAGACTAGAAAGATGTGTTTTGTCTCCCTGAAGTGCCTTGACCTGGACTGCACCAAAATCTTGAGTGTTATAATTTCACTTGTGCTTTAGTTGTTTCATGTTTGCATGGATGAGTTGTCAACGGTTGCTTTGTATGTATCAAATATTTTGGATTATGTTTGGTCAAATGGATGCCACTGCCAGTGGTAGTAATTTTCTAATTTGATTGTCAGCTTTGTAACTGGGAGTCAGTTGCATAATCTGTTCTCTTGTTGTCCATTCGCCTTCAATTAGCCCACCTTGGTTCTCTAGCTTTCTACCAGCCTTTTCTTAGGGTGTAATGATGAAAAAATGGGACCAAGCCTGATTTCATTTATGTCGTCATTTTGACTAGTTGTGGGCGTGATTTTGAAGACCCTGATTCAAGACTAACTGGGCACAGCAGGACCATTTTCAGATAAACTGGTTTGAACCATGTGTATGTCGTTCTTTTTGCCACGGTTGCTTTTGCCTGTTTGTGTTGTTGAGTAAATTTTGTACAGATGTGAATTTCAACCCTATGGTTTGCAACGCAATTTTGCGACTTCCGATGGAATGATTAAATTTTGTGCACACTACTCAACACGCCACCTTGGTTAGGAGAAATTCTTTTAAATAATACAAAGTGCTGTAGTGCAGATGTCTTGGAGGAGGCGCAGTGTCATTTACTGCTGTTTGGTTTTTGTTTCATCTTCTGGTCATGTCTCGAGTGTACCCCAGCAGTGCACCCAAAATACTCAACCGCGTTAATAAGGACCTAAAATAGTGCTTACGGTTCTGTATATAGTGGACAAACTCATAAGATGTGTGTCAATGTCTTTTCCGAGAACTCTTAGGATTCATGGGAATTAAGGATGTGTTTGATAACCATTCTATTCTCGGAAATAATTTTTATTTACAAATGAATTTTGTTTTATTATGTTTCCGGGAACAATTTCTAAGTTTTTGAAAGAGCTTGGTAGGATTCTTAATTTTTTTTTTCTCTTTTAATTTTTTAGTATTTTTATTATATTTTTCTCTTTTCTCTTTTCTCTTTTTTCTTTTTCTTGTCGTGGCCAGCGACCAGTTGAGCGTAGGGTGTGCAAAATACCCGGGAACCGCCCGGAACCGGACCGGAACCGCCCGAAACCGGCGGTTCTTGAGGGAACCGGTCCGGTTTCCGGTTCCAATTTTTCGGAACCGGTGGGTACCGGTCCGGTTCCCGGTTCCATGGGCGGATCCGCCCACTCGGACCGGACTAGAACCTTTTTAATATTAAAAAAAAATTACTAAAAGAAACTCTAGATTAGATCCCATCTCTTCACTCCCTTCGTCTTCGGTTCTCTCTCTCTGTCTCTTCCTCGGTTCCTCCTAATCCTATCGCCATTTGGATTCCTCCCCGAGCGTTGATGCCGTTGCCGCTGCTCCTCCGCCGCTACTATTTGGTCCCTTGCGTCGGCTGCCACCTGCCACAACCGCGGAAAATTGTTTCGTGACCGTTTGATGTTGAAAACCCGACCATAGACCTCCTCCCCTCCTTCTCAACTCATAGATCCGACCGTTTTATGTTGAAAACCAAAATTGTTTCGCGTCAATATCGGTTCCATGGATTCACCCAGGAACCGGACCGGACCGTCCGGTTCCTGGGTGGATTCATGCAACAAACGGGTGGATCCCGATTCCAATTTTTTGGAACCGGTTCTTAGCGGGCGGTTCCCGGTTCTAGATCGGGAACCGCCCGCCCGGACCATGCACACCCCTAGTTGAGCGAGGTCCAATGAGCTCGCTGAAGGCTTCCCTAGCCATCATGAGGCTTAGCCTCATCAGATCTTGGCAAGGTTGAACCTTATGTCGGTTGTCGAGGTCGACCTTGTCTGTGGCTAGGCGAGCTCAGCCTTGCCAAATTTGGGCGAGGTTGACCTTGCCTAGCCACGCCGAGGGTCCGGGCTAAGGAGCCTAGTCATGGCTCGGTGTCACCAGGGGCCGGCGACGCTCTAGCGAGGTTGATGACCCTCTTCTGGCTGGTTGTTAGCCATGATCAAGGCCGGCTACTGGCCATAAGGAAGAAGAAGAAGAAAAAGAAAGAGAAGAAAAGAGAAGGAAAATAAAAAAATTGGACTTGATTCTAGGAATTGTTATTGGGAATAAGAAACAATTTTTTTTCTGCTTTTTGATTTTGTTCCAAAATCCATATTTAGGAATAAAAAAATGGATTTTTTTTTTTTGGTAAAGAATGGATTTTTGTTCTCGAGACCAAAAAAATTATTAAAAGGATTTTTATTCCTTTTTTTATTTCTAAGAACAAAAGAATAGAATCAGTTGTTTGTTTCTAGGAGTGTTACCAAACAAGTCCTAAGTGGACAACGGGTGTTTCTCTTTTAGTACATTTTACAAGTAATCAATCATTTAATTGCTGATTCTACTTGATAATTTTCAGAACAATCTATTAGTCACAGTTCGATATTCCGCATTCTGCTTTACATATGATTCGGTCCAATGAAGAGCCAGGCGCTGAATTAGTACGTGGACTAGGACATCTGGCCATGTTATTTATAGTGTTTTACCCACGGATCAAAAAAATTCCTCATCTTTTTAAGTTAATTCACCCTCATGGGATTGCGACCCTTTGTCCCGGCCATAGTAGCAAGTGTGTCGCTCGGGGCTCGGGGCATGATTAGTTGACGTCATCCTCACCAACGATCTGTTCGGGACTTTAAACTGAATGGTGGCAACTCAACGTGAGGATTGCGCTTGTTGCAGGACTTAGTCCAATGCCATGCGGCATGAGAGCTTATGTTGGTGCTTAGATCTAATATATCTCTACGTGCTCCCGAGGATTTGAATCCACATTCAACCACAGGCTTCCTAGAAAGCCCAAAATGCGGTGACCGCTATCCTTTCCAAACCGTAGAATGGCAAAAGAAAGAATGTATTTCAACTCCGGAAGAGTCCAAGTAGCTGACAAGAATGCAAAGAAGCACATTATCAATTTGATATCTTAACCAGTTCTCTTACGACACTTAGTTAAATGCACTTCATGTGAAACGATCTGATTTTCATCACAGCATTGATTTTATGGAGCATGAGAACAATCAACTACAGCAGAAACTTTTCGTATTTTCATTTAGATTCAAAGAAATTCGTGATTGAGGTTTCTCGTCTTTCAAAATGTGTTCACTTCTATTGGAGGTGGAGGTTCTACTTCATTAGCAGGAAAAGTGTTTCTCAGGTTGCCCTATCCATTTAGAGGAAAGGCTGTCGTTTAGAATGTTGCAGTTTAATGCGATGATTATGGTCCTCCTCCCGCTTGCCCCAACTGACCGAGTTTCTCCGGAAATCTTTTCTTTCCCATCCAAACTGTTGGTGTTGGACAAAATATATCAGAGAGAAGAAGCCACGGTTGCATTGAGTAGATCACAGCATTCATAAATCATAACATTTTCACTTTTGATTGCCGGTTCACAATCGAAAAGCCCTTTCTTCTCGAAACCGGCCTTCAAATCCCCAAGGAAAATTGCTGAAGTAGGGAGTGCAATGTCTTCACATACGAACATGGAAAATAGACGGTGGGAACGCAATCACTTCTTAATGAATTCAAGCTGCAATTGCATGCAGTCAACTATCCTTCCCGGATAAAACGGAAGAACAAAATCCTTAATAAAAGGGAAAAAAAAGACAGTATGGAAGGCGTAAGCAGAGTGGCCTTCAGCACATAAAGGGTGGAGATCTGATCAACAAAATTTACTTTCATAATCTGCCTCACTATTCTCAGTGCCAACGCAGAGAAAAGGAAAAATAGGCAAAATCAGGGTGTTTGACGAGACTACTCATGCGGGATTTGTCACAATCATCTCATTAGAGAAACCAACACCACCTGGACTATGCAAATGCTCGATCCCTCTCCTTATTTATACAGGGTTTCACTCTCTTACTGGTCACAAACCAACTCAAAAGTCACTAGAGAGAGAGAGAGAGAGAGAGAGAGAGAGATAAGGAACGTGAAAGGGGATGTGGTGCTCAACATCCCACCAGAGAAAGCATGGAAGATGTACAGAGACAATGGAATCATCAGACAAATCAACCGTGAAGTGCGTGCTTCTGCTGACTACATCAAAAGAGACGGCTGTCCTGGAAGTCTCAGGCTCTCCAAGCTTGGCTGGTTCCCACCCAGGCCACGACCCCCCTCCCCTACAAAAAGATTGAACAATTTTTCTTTGTGCAGCTCTATGCAGCTATGTGAAGGAATCAATTGAGAAGATAGAGGTCGAATCAGGACAGTCTGTTACATATGGTGTCATTTATGGTGATCTGCGCAACATGTGTGATCCATACAGAATCACCTTCACCTTCACTCCCGTGGAAGGTGAGGAGAAGGCCGAGTGTATTGCCCAGTGGAGAAGGCAAGGGCCCCTGTAATCCTCAAATCGTTCGAGGAGTTCTGGTTGAGCTACTAGTTCTCAATATGCATTACCGTGCAAATTATAATATAAACGACGCTGGTGTATAAACAAGATCCTTAAGACTGGCATGTTTGAACTAATAAAAGTGCAGTCAATGCCTAAATGGGTTAAGTTTGTCTCGATAGCCTATCAGACATGAGATTGGTCCTGCTCTTTCAATTCGCAGTTCATCAGTCGTTCCTGACCAGGCAAACATCCTTTCTGGAGAAACTGTTGCCCTGAACTCTATTCCTCTCAAAACTCACAAAACGCTTTATCTTAGCTTCTTTAATTCATAGCACTTAAAATGAAATCCATTCGGTCTAAAACATGTGTACATGTAAAGGATATGGTACAAGAAGATCACCAGTCCCACTTGATTTCACACCATCAGTGGCACCTAATCATACTTAGCCTCAGACAAGAAAAAAGCATTCCTATAAAAGAATCAACGCCATCATTATCTTTGTGAGCACAACTCCTTCAAATTGCCCTTAAGCTCAGCCGATCCCCGAATTCTGGCCATTCTGCATGAATGTTGTGTAATCAGCTTGTAGGTCTCCAGCCTCTCCCAGGGAACGATACCGAAATCATCGTTATATCTCTCCATTCCTCCCACCCAAAACTGCCACACAAAAGAACCCGCTCCAGCTCCTTGTTTCTTTGCTGATTTGTATATCACATCAAAAATGGTTTTGAAGAACCTGTCTCGTTTTGAAGGATCGAAGTCCTTGTTTAGAGTCGAATAACCAAACTCAGTGAACATGATTGGCTTCCTCAGTATCCTATCACCGTCATCAATGTGAGAGCGCGTCCACAATGTGACATATTTCAACTCCTCCTCAAAATCTTGATTTTTAAACCTGCCATCAAAATGTTTATCAGAATGAGTTCAAAATACCGACTAAAAGGATATGCCTTGACGTGGAGAATGATGTCACATCTGATAGTCCATAACAGACTTTACTGGTATCATTTGAAAAGCCAAAAATGCCCATCCTTTTTACTGGATTTAGCATCAAAGAACCATGGAGAATCTAAAATAGTACCATTCAAGCTAAATTTGTTGTTTTAGAGACTTGTTATAATCAGCAGAAGAGATCTTTTTCCAATTTCTTCTTAGTGAAACTACTGTACCATATTTGATAAGCAAAGTACACTGACAATGAATGCTTACCAATGGTCCGGATAGATATGTGCAGAGGCAAAATCAATGTCCGGTATCTCAGAATTCCTAATGAAATCAGATCCAAGTAGTGAAAAGTACTCTCCAGGGTTCACAGTTGACTTTTTCGGACTATTGGGACCATAAAATCCCTCAAGGCCCACAGTCAGCAGATGGTTCTTGTCAATTGATTTTACATACGCTGACATTTCCACAATCCAATCCTGTAGTTCAATGATAATCAATGCAACAAGCAACATTTTAGAAAAATAAATTAAAAAAGCTGAACAGGAGAGATATTTTATAAGTACAGCATAAGAATAAACAAGAGTTATTGGTTATACATATCTCTAGAACTGATATTGAATAGAGAATCATGTCACTTGCTTTCATTCAGTTTCTTGCCAAAGCTCATCCAATATGATTTGGAAAAGTCAATTTTGCTAGGTCCTGAAAGATAGATATCTCGTAATCTTTGCTTTTTTAATTTCAAAATGTCTCAATAAAGCCTTCTTATTATTTGATATACCTTAACAAGTAACTTAATGATAACTGCTAACAGCATCACGAGTAAATAGCAAGGAAAGTTTATTGACAGGATCACTAGTAAAGCGTTCTTCAATAGTAAACATGAAGCATACAGAATCATCATCCAAGAGCTAAGCACGTTCTCTCTGAAAGGGACTTTAACATAGCCACAATACCCTATATATTTTATTTGGTCAAAAACAGCAAAAACATCACAACTATTTTAAGCTTGATCATAGCTTTTGTTTTGGCCAAAAGCTCGGGCAACCTAAGTTGAGAATGTTTACATGATTAGAAACTACCATAAGACTCAGTAGACAAGGGAAGAATTATGTTATTGGATATGTTATCCACTAAATTGTTTCGTAGGCGCAAAGAGACAGTATTAAGACCTCATGGTTCGTATTCTTACCTGAAGAGTATCACCCGAGTTATCTGTCATGCAACGTGGCTCATTTATTAACTCCCATCCAAAAATGGTGGGATCATGCCTATATTCAACTCCAGTAATGGTGTTCTTCCTTGTTAGGATAACCTGGAAAAAAAAAATGTACGTCTAATGCTCTGTTCGGAAATAAATGAGAAGAAAATTAGAGGGTGAAAATCTGAAAGTGGCAAATATTAAGAATTTCTCTTCATCTCCTTCTCACAAACATTAAAACTCCCCTTATTGTCCACACCCACTTTCATGCCCCACTTTTCTTCTTTTCCCAAACAGAGCCTAAAAGCTGCAAACAGCGCCTACTAGAGCAGTTCAGTAGAGAGCAGAACCATGCAATTAGATCTGAATGAACCCTCTGACAACGAAACAAAATAAAGATGAGGAGCGTTTTTTATATTTAGCTTATTGCTGACTCATCTAGAAAATCGCCTACTCCAACCTACCCATAGCCATCCCAAAAAACTGTGAAAGTTCCCTCTCAAAAGGAGAGGAAAGAGGATCTTTGGTTTTTATCATAGAAGGAAATTCGGTGATATCGTCTGTCTCCAATCCTCTCTGACATCCACTGCATTAGAGTGAGTTTTCTTACTGTACATAATTTATTGGGTGCAAAGTTCACATACTCTTCCATGACAAGCACATTACAACATCTGGTTGCTCTATATGCATGGAGATACAGATATGAGCTATTCATACATTGTCTTTTCTTTGTATAGCTGGGTCTTCATGCATACAGAATAACCAGGTTAAGCAGGCAAATCTCCAACTTTTACTCTAATCCAAAATATGGTCCAAGGGAAACATCATAAAATTTTTAGCTTGAGCCTTAAGCACAGGAAGTCTTTGATAGTTTCCTAGGCTAGCATAGACCGGTTCCTTCTAAGAATTTCTTAATTTCAGGACAAGCCTAGAGCTTATCAAGGCAAAAAGAAGTTGCATAAAAGAGTAAGTACCTTGACATAATCTTTGAAGTACTGCCGAATAGAAGGATCGTAGAAGAATGAATCATTTGATGAGCTTAAACCAACGCCATCTTCCCACGCCCACTTGACATACTGAGTCTTGCCACCATATGCTTCCAAGTTATTAACTAAGCTAAAAAGCAACCTGATTCCATGCCGTCTGGCTTCTGCAATGACATAATCCAATGCCTGCCACGGTGCACAATTATTGAAAAGAGATCTGATGAACTATTACATGGAAAGTCAAAGAATTCTTTTTTTTTTTTCCCCTTTTTCATGTATTCAATTGAATAAGACCTCAGCATGGGAATTGCAACTTCTTTCCAATTAAAAGAGATGCCAAAAGAATTAGAACTTCTGAATATCTGAGGTCAATGTTAGTCATAACTCGTTCATATATGGGCATCAAGTGACTGAAGGGAGGATGCCAAAACAACAGAGAAGCTGAGTTCCACAAAAATGAGGCCACATTCTGAAAACATATAAAAATCTGAGAAGCAATTATATTATGGCATCATGATGATGATAGTGCATGATATGCTTTCACTGTATAATGCATTCATTTTACATCACATAATAGTCTAGATTTTCTCAATGAACGCGGCATATCACCATGAATCCCAATTTAAACACGGGCATTTCTTTCAGGGAGCATGGGAAGACAAAATGAATAGAGTTGATACTTCCCATTAATTCATGCTACTCTTCAAAGAAGTTTTCATGAAAAGTTAGATATGACCAAATGTTATCGTAAGAACTAGTTGAACTCCACAGCAAAAGTAGACACACCATGTGTTGGAGATTTATTACTTGCATTCAACAAATTTACTGGTTATCCTCAAGCGCAATAAATTGCAAACAATGACCAAAACCTTAACAAGTTTTCTGTTTCAAGTGTGCCATAGAACAAAGCCCCTTTATACTTGAAGTGACCCACGAACAAACACTATGAGCAATCACATTTTCGTCAATCCATGGGCAATCTGCCCCTGTATCAAGCTCAACTTTCTCACTTCTGTCACTTCATCGGTGATTAATTCTGGTTCGATTAACTGCAGCTCAGAAGATAAAAATTCGAAACCCAACACAACATCAAATGAAAACCCTGACTTTAGATTAGATTACCCAGGAGAAATAAGACAGAATCTCAAAGCACTACACCACAATTAGAGAGACAGAGAGAGCTTTGAACCTGCCCCTTCCAACAAGCTAATTTAAGTCAACAATCAGACATAAACAAATGCAGCGCTCACTGAAACATTCACAGAATGCAACAAGCAAGACCCACTGCAAGAAAAACTAGAAACTCAGAAATCATACCCTAAAGACTCGCTCATCAAACCGTCCAGGTGAAATCTGGAGCGCATTGTAGTCTCCATCGTTGAAGGCCCAAGCTCGGCAAACGGTCATGCCCATCTTCGAACCGGTCTGAAACATGGCTCGGACCCTAGGTCTGCTGTACTCATCCACCGCTTGATCCATCAACCAGTACGAGTTCCAACCATTCACATAAAACACCTTACCGTCATCCACCACGAGATGAGTCCCATTCCGTCTCACGAAGTCCATCTTCTGCTCTGCATGGTAGTCGCCGAAGCTCAAATCACTGAACGAAACGTAGATGAAAACTATGCAGGACGCGATGCCGAGAATCGGGTACATCAACCGCTGCCCCGTCGACATTCTCGATGACTTGTGGTACATTGCTTCACTGGTCCCAAAAATGGGTCTGCCTAAAGATTCCAACTTGGAGCCGCCGAACAACCCAGATGACGTTTCAGCTCCACATCAAGAAATCGACCCGGCAATCAAAGCTACCACGAAAACGAAAGATCGCGGCGACCCACAAGTGGAAAAGCTCGGAGCTTCGTGGGGATCTTCGGTTCCTGGGAAATGGCCAAAAGACAGAGAGGAAGCAAAGGAAATGTGGGATCTTTTAGGTGGAGTGTGTGCAGAGAGAGCAGGAGTGCAGAAGAAAGCACATGGCTCGCAAGACAAGTGGTCTCCTTTTGAGCACAGAAGCGTCACAGCCTAGGAGAGAAGAATCATGAAAGGATCATTAGCATGGAGAAGATGTAGTGAGTGAGGTGAGACGTCAGAGTCTGAATCAATCTTTATGCTTCCTCAGATCCCAGCCAATTGATTTTTCTAGCCTCTCCTCTGTTTTTCTGAATCGTTTGGGGATGATAAATGGTTCATTTCATTACTTTCTTCCCTTTTTTCTTTTTTGCTATATATGGTATAAAGTTGGAGTTTTTATATTGAGATTTGCGAGACCTGTCTGCTCACCAGTCAATGCTCAGCAATCTTATGTACATGCACCAAGATCTCCATTTTTTTTTCCCTCAATTTATGCAGAAACAACAGATGAAAAGGCAAAGAAGAAAACTTGGCATGAGTGCGTGAAACTAGCCTCGTCCGCCAATCGCCGGCAAAAACAGTGGGGTGCGGAGGCAATGAAAATGGGAGAATTTTCTCACACTTTCTTTATTCTATCAAGTAAATGGAAAAGCAAAATTAGCTTTGAATTTTCATTTTTTCCATGCCAGTAATATGATGACCCAAAAAAGTATAATACCTACATAATTCAAGGTGGATTCTCTAATTATTTTCTTTTTTACTAACTACACTGGCGAGTGAAAAGAATCCGCTAAAAACAGCAACCATCACAAATGGCAGCATGATTAAAGGGAGTAATATTATAATTTCTTTTCTAAAAATGAATGATTTGAAAAATATTTTTTTAAATGATTACTTGAAATTATTAGTACATCAAATGGCAACATGATTAAAGGGAATAATATTATAATTTTTTTCTGAAAATGAATGATTTGAAAAGTATTTTTTTAAATGATTACTTGAAATTATTAGTACATGACAAATATTTCTATTGCCGATAACAATTTATATCTAAATATTTTCATGGATAATCAAAATATTTTTGTTGATACATTTTTGCTAGCGATACAAATGATTAGCTTTAGATTTTTCAAATTATTCATTTTATGTGAAACAAATGAACCCTAATGGATTTTCAATTTCTTTATTTTTTGCAATTAATCTTCTTTCTTTTATAGGAAAACGGCAAGCCAAGGTTGTGCAACCCTGCCAAGGCCAAATTTAGCCCTCAGTCGAGCAACCCCAAAAATCATCGATAGCTAGGGTGGCACACCCCTAGGCATCTCCAGCGACCCTAAGCTAGATAGTGGCCCAAATTGGGTTCCTTGGCTAGATCTGGCTCTAATCGGGTCGTACGACAAGCAACGAGGGCTTGATGATCATTATTGGCGCATAACAAGAAAATTCTGCTATATGCAATAAGCTTATTATATATACAGCATAAACATCTAGATAGTAAACCATATCTTTGCTTTTTTTTTTTTTTCATTTTTGGTAAACCATGTCCTTTCTCAATAACACTACTATTTATCACAACTGACTGTTTCGAATTCCATTTTTCCATAATCCGATTTCCCGCTTTCAATTTTGCTGTGAGTTCAAGGCAGGGAAAGCAAATTTATCCCCTAAATTTGAGGGGGGCATGCAGCAGTCAACTCAATTGTCATAAAAAAATAGAATTCAAATCTCCAGAAAATTAATGTTTGTCTTGGGTAGGTAGAACTAAACTGGTAAACATCTGTCGCGTTCCTCCCGTCTCTCGCCTTGAGATCACAGATTCTCAGTGTGCAGCTGCGGAGCGAGTTAAGGACTCGGTTAGATTTTAGATCTAATATTTTAATTATGATTTGAATTTTTTCTCTGGCAATGATGCATAAGATTTATTTGGTGACCAAATCTATGAGGATTGCACATGCCTACATCGATTAAATTAATGGGGAAGTTGACGTGATCATGGTCCTTTTCTTGTAGTCTTGCCCTAACTATTATTGTCATTTGATTGCCTGCACAGCATGATGAACAATTATTCAACTTGAATTCTCTTACATAAACGCTTAACTTGCTGGATAATATGAACTAGTTTGTACTTTTTTTTTTTCTTGGTGCAATATATGTTTTAAGAAAACAATGTACGATTTTTTTAATTTCTTTTGGAAACAAAAAAATTGGAGGACAAAGATCGCCTAGCAAAAAAGAAAGGCATTCGTGTAAGCACCCGGGCCTCCACTGTACACATATTGTCCGTTTTGGACACTAAGTTCTCATGATTTTGTTACTCTCGGGCAACCCATATTACTCAAAGAAAACGCGTATGTATAGTTAGAGACACCAAAACCTTATAAGCTAGTCCGAGACTCCCCCTAAGCGATGTGGGATGGGAGACATGTCCTTAGCCCCTGCATGCTACCAAAGCGATCTTAGTCCGTCCCCCCTTAAGGCACAACGCCCTCGTTGTGGCCCCACACGCTACGAGAGTCGGCTCTGATACCACCTATAAGGACAGAGTCGGCTCTGATACCATCTATAAGGATCCGGGCCTTCACTGTACACATATTGTCCGCTTTAGACACTAAATCTTCACGGTTTTGTTCTTCTTGGGCAACCCACACTATCCCAAGAAAACGCGTATGTACAGTTATAGACACCCAAGTCTTATAAGTTAGCCCAAAACCCTCCCCTAAGTGATATGAGACGTGAGACATGTCCTTAGTGTTTGCGTACTACCAAAGCGATCTTAGTCCGTCCTTCTGTACTGCCCCGGATCTGGGTCGTCACAATTGGTGTCCTCTTTTTTCTGAAAAAAAAGAAAAAGAAAAAGAATGAATGCTAAGAATAAGGTGTATCTACTACAAATTATAGTGTAGAGAAGAATGAGTGAGCAAGCATTGTGTGCAGCTGTGTGACGAAGAGGGTTCGCTGGTGGCTACAATGGTGAGGGATGAGGGGATCGATGGCAGTAACAATTGCAGCAAGAGGTGGGAGGCCAACGATGGCGAACAATGGTGTAGATGATGGAAGATAGTCCGTTGAAAAGTTGAGTTATTTTGGAGAGTTTAAACTGAGATGATTTATTAGTCTTATTAGAGTTTTTTTTTTTTTTTTTTGAAGACCCAGGGAACCCCGTCACGCTAGCCTCCCTACAACTTGCGTCGCAGGAGTTTCGAACTCCAAACCTCTCAGCGAAAAAAAGCCTGAAATCTATCCAGCGGAGCCACCACGGCGGGTGGTGTCTTATTAGAGTTGAGTTTTGCTTAAGTAATGAACCGATAATTTTAAATAGATATAATATCACTAAAAATTTTAAACTGGTGCACTTCTAACAAAAATTCTAAATTACTTCGCTTGCCACCCGTAATAAATTTACTATCTGCTTACTTATGTTTCTGGTACAATAATGTATTTTTCTACAAACGAAAATGCCTTTAGAATCTAAATGCCTAATAGGTACCGAGAAAGAGCCCACTATAGGAAAAGGGACAAGACGGGCAGTGTCGGCACTTCAGCTAAAGCTGCAGCACGGAACATGGGGCCTTAAATTATTGGAAGGTGTAGGTGTCGGCTGTGATTAAGGACGGCAAGTTCCCACAAATTTCAACTCACACGAAATTTCTTTTTGCTTTATGTGAGGGGCTGCTTCTTAAGGCCTTCCAGTAATCATCTTATTTTTATATTTTTAAACGGAAAAGGATCAAAAAAATTTATTTAATAAAGTTAATTACTTTTTTTGCAATTCTCCAAAATAGAAAAGTGATTATGAAATATATTTAAAATAGAAATAAAAGAAAAAAATCTATTTTTAGTTTTCGAGAAGAGAAATGGAAAAAGTTATTTTCAAATAATATAAATAAAAATATTACTAAACGTATCCTTACTGTCTCTCTTTCTCTCACCAAGTCGCATTCGTGCGGGTACGAGCATCCCCTCTTTTTCCCTCTTCTTTTCATCTTTCTGGCAATTTTTTCGTCTGAATTTTTATGTCATGTCATTTGTACTCCTTACTTTTTGAAACGATAGGGCAAGTGATTTCTGTTTTTGTCGGTTTATTAGATCGTAATCTTTTGCTCAAAACTCGTTCGCAAATGCTATTGACTGTTCTATTTCGCTTCTTGATTGGTGGGGGTGGGGGCACATTAGCAGAAAAAATGCTCAAAAAGTGGGGACTCCCAAGGACGAAAGTGGTTCTGACTCCAAAGACGCATTATAATTTTTTTTTTTTAAATGTACAATCTCACCAACCAGTTCCCTAGAATCCGCAATAATGATGGCCATACTCTCTGCAATATCATCACAGTTGCTTTATCTTCACTTGTGCATACAAAGGGTGCGTCGGGAAGACTTTTGAGAAAACCTTTAAAAAAAATGTAAAGACCTTAGGGTTAGAAGTATTTTTTTAAATATAAAATGTGTTTGGTAAATTGTAATTTAAAAACCTTTTATAAAGTACCTTCGAGTAAAATGATATTTGAGGGACAAATAACTTTTATGATTAAAAAAATAATCAAACGAAAAATAAAAAAATTTGATCGACAATGGTAGGCAGTCGACGTTAACCTCGAATCTGGGGCGGCGAGGTCACATGACGCCGTCACGACCTTCGACGACCCCAAATTTGGGGCAGTGAGGTTGTTGTATCACGTGATGTCGCCTCAACCTCCGACGACCCTAGATTTGCGGTGGCGAGGTCGCATGATGCCGCCTCGACCTTCTGCGATCTACATCTGGGATGGCGAGGTCACGCGACCCAGATTGGGGGCGCAAGGTCCTCCTGCGACCCTGCCGCCCCAAATCTGGGTCACGGCGACCCAAATGGTGCGGCGGTCGCACGACCTCGCCGATGGTCGCTTGACTCTCCGACAATGATCACCTAGGTTGTTGCAATCATGCCGGCGTCCCTCTAGTCGTCGCTGGCCCCTCACCAAATCGGCCACTCGATGGAGAAGATGAATAGTGTCTCCTCACAAGGGCAAAAAACAAAAAGTTCGTAAGGATAATTTTGGAAAAAAGAATATGAACAGTGCTCGCGTCCGTATGCCAAAAAAGCCGAAAGCTCAAGGCAGGTCCTCACCTACCTTGGGCTTTTCGCCTTCATAAGGCTGGCCTTCTCCAAAGGGCGGTTGAAATGTTTTTGCCAAACGCCTCTACATTAGCCCAAAGATCTTTAGGGGCTTAAAGGTACTTGGCAAAGTGATTGCCAAATGCAGCCAAAGTCCTTAAAAACACCATCATTAAATTTTTTTTTCCAACTTTGAAAAGATACACAAATCATTTAGAAACATTAGAACAACTCATGGCACTTTCAATGGTGCATGGATACAAGAGGGGAACAAAGAACTGGTAATGAAAACCCATTTTGTCATGAGTAGAGAAGGACATGCAAGTTATAATTTTGAGTTAATATCATCAAAAGTCTCAAATTGATAATAGCTATGATTAATTTATCCTAAACTAATTTTTGACTAATTAAAAACTCACGCTTGTGACATATTGAAATTACTTAGTTGAATGACTCATAACAATAACTTAATTGATATATTAATTTGGGGTAAAATTGTCACACGTATACCAATTTTTTTTTTGGTCAGTCCTACTCTATACCTATTCTACACTCACTCTCAAACTTTTGCCCTGCCTCTTGCAGGGCGTGGGTGTTGAAACCCACTCCTGAAACTTGCGCATTCCCACCCCATCCCTCCCTTAGAAGGTGGGGGTTTGAACCCCTCACCTCCCCCTTCCATGTTGGAAGGGTGGCCATTAGGGCGAATCCCAGTGGTTACACATATACCAATTGATTAGTTTAAGATAAATTTATTACATGTACTACTTTAAGATTTTATGGGGTATCAATCCCTATATTTCTTATGACTTTGACTTTTAACATGTTTTTGAGAAATTACCGTAGAAAAAACCATAAATTATGCCCTTGCCACACTAAAATCTGAAAATTTTCTGTCATTGGAACCCCAAAGTTGTATTGGTATGATAATATACCCTTTTGCTTACCACCCAAAAAAAAAAAAAAAAAATCAGAAAAACTTTGCCCATTACGACACCAATTCCTCATTTTTTGTGTGTCACCATTACCCTAAACTCGTACTAATGCAACAAAAATAAAAGTTGGTGGTTTGTTGATAGAAAAAAAGTTTGAGATATTAACATTACAATGGGTTAATTTACGGCGTTCGGTGATATTTACCCTTTATATTTTAAAAAAATTCATGACTTTTAAAATTTGACTTTATTTAACTCAAAAGACTTTGCAACCTTTTAAAGTTCGATCTTTTTTTTTTTCCAAATGCGAGATGTAGAGTCGCATATAAAGTTTTTGTAATTTTCTATTTTTTTGGTTTTATGGGAAGAGCATAAGTATAATGATAAGCCATTTTTCTTTTGATGTTAATGGTTTTTTATTTGGAGGTCATTTTGCTTTGTTTCGACCCATGTTGTTACAATCAATATCAAAACAATGAGGGTTTGATCCATGTGGTCTCGACCAGATTGCTATACTCCTTGACAACCGAGACATAGATCCAACAAAATCGACTGTTCAATGTATCATTGTTGAACTTTCGCAGTGCGCCTCGCGGTAGTGGAACCCCAAGGCCTTTATGAATTGGAAAAGCGATGATGCTTAATTTGGTAGTATGTCAATAATGATCCCTCTCGTGCTCTTGCTTATGTCTTCTTCGATCACCAAACGACCTCACACATCTTCTGTTCTGCCAAGGAAGGCAATCCTTTCTAACCATGGCAAGAAATGGGTTCGGCCCATGAAATGGAAAGCCCTCCTCATTCTTGGGTTTACTTGCTCAAATACCAGGAGCTAACACTTCGCCATGCGAAACATTATTGTATTAAAAACTCATCCTATAAAATCAAGTCAATCATATAATGAGATCTTACATTGATCTCACAAAAAAAAAGTTACATAACCTCGATGCTACGGTTGCGTACACTTAGAGGTTACCATATCGACATAATTTATACACAGAAGAAATTTAATCTAGATAAACATAGTAAAAGAACGGAGCATCCGAAAGTGAATTTTCTCCTCTATCAAACCCTAGCACTTTTAACCCTTCTTGAAAAGTGCAAAAAAACCTAAAACGGCACAAACCACGGCCACGGATCTACCTTCCTTGAACGAGTTTTTGCAGATACACCAGACGATCTCTCTGCTCGCCTTCCTGCCTTCGGCAACCAAAGTCCTTTCGGACTTCCCGGAGAAGGCCAAGCCTACAACGACGGTTATCCAAGCCACTGCAATCGCCGGCACGGCCACGGTGAGAGCGGCCGCGGCCGATAGCGCCCAGAAAACCGCCCCGAGGAGGACCGACGCTTCCAGAGCGGTCCACCAAGACGATGATTGCTGGCATCTATACCAAGAGAAGATGAGATTCTCCAAGTTCAACACACAGCAGCAGAGAACGACGTTTACTATCAAGAAGAGAAGCACCCATGTCCTCCTCCGGCTCATGACCCAGGGAAGGACCGTGTCCGGCAACGCCAATGGCGACGACGACCGCTTCGGAGACGGAGATCCTTGCGATCCTTCAACCATGTGCTTTGCCTCGAGACAGTCCTCACAGAGCTAGCTATTTCGATGATCTATACTGCCGCAGCTCTTCGGGTCTCGCAGGAACACGACGAAGGATTGATGCGCCACTTTTTCCTTCCCCCCGGGGCCGAAAAGGGGGAAAAAGAGAAGTGCGGGGAGATAAGGTTGCTGCGAGAGATGATGGGATTGACAATTGTGCGGAACGAAAAGAAGGGAGCGATTCTTTTTAGTGGTCGATAGGGAGGGCGAGGGCTTTCATAGGGCGAGAGCGATGTTGGTGCGGGTCAAAGGCTCTTTTATTACTAAGAATAGTAGCGCAGGCATGACCTTGCTCGGAACCTGCTCGGTGGCGTTTTGGTCTTTGGCTTTCTTTCTAGGGCCACGGCCATCGCGTTTGACTTTCAGTGCCGAATTAATTCTTCATCGAGAATCACTTGGGGTCTCGCGGGATTATCACGTGTTTAATCTGCTGCGGAGGTCCGCGAGCTTGACCGAATGCATAACCAGTTCTCAAAGTCTACTTGCCCCACTTCTAGATCGACGCACCACGGACGGCACGGACGACTTCTTCGGAAAGCGACGGATCCATTGGTGCGGTGCTCACGGTCGCGGGTTTTCCCCGAGACCACTCCGCGCGAGGACCGCTCCTCGGGAATCATGTGATTCGCGCAATTTTGTAATTGCTCAGTATAAGTCGAGATGGGAAAATTGCCGTGGTCGACCAGGACTAACTGGTTATCGATTAGCGTTGGACAACCTAATGATGTGAAAGATGAAACAACTTTTTCAAATATGCAAGGACCACGTGTGTGGAAATTTATTTCTGTACGATAATAACGGTATGTGGGCTTCAATTTCAATATGTTTCTTTCCTTTTTTTTTTTTTTTTTTTTTTTTTTTTTTTTTCTTTTTTGGTGGTTATGTGGCGGTCAAATTAGGTTTCATGCACTTCAATGGATTAAAATCTTCATGCGATCTTAAGGGCGTACTGCTTACACCAACTTGGCGAATAGATTTGACTTTTAAAAGTGCTTCCGAAGAGGAGCAGAATATTATCATCATCTAGGCAAACGCCAATATCTAGCACGTTTCGCCATGAGCTACAGTCAATTAAGAAAGGAAGCTCTAATGCCGAAAGCACCCCCAAATGTTAAAATATTCAGCGTTGAGCTCAGAGCGACAATCTCTGTCATAGGAAAATTAAAATTCTTCTGACCTCAATTTTTTCTATTTTTTCAGGGAATCGATCTTCAAATATGTAATTATAGATTATTAACAAAAAAAAAAAAGAAAAAAAAAACTTGTGTGCGGTAAAAAAGCAGTTGCCTCCATATGAATAATGAAACTAAACCGTAAATGATTAAAATGATTTTTCGTGAATTAATATATATTTATATATGTTATACCTGTTCCCAACCTATTTGTTATAGTAATTGGCTACGTTGCCATTTAATTGAGGCTATCTCTAACCTGGGAGAGTCACCAGTTAGGCTTGTATCAAGGGACTATTTTTCCGATCACGGACTGTGTGGCACTTAGACCTTTGAAGCACCCAATCATGTCTAAGTGAGGCTGGCTCTCACTCACAATCTCACACTCAAGGAAGGGATTTTTAGAGAGAGAAACTAGAGAGAAGCTCTAGAGAACCCTTGTATTATTCAAATGAAGTGGACAATACAAATGAGAGGAGGGCTCTGCTATTTATACAAAAGTCCATCTAATTACAACCATTAATTTTCTACATGATCTAACGGTAGAGGATATTTACATGATCTAGTGGTAGAGGATATCAATTATTGTTTAATCAATTCAACAGTAAAGATGCACTTGATCTAATAGTGGAGGACATTGATCCTCGTCAAATTAGTCCAACCGTGGAGATTGATCTCATCTAACGATTGAGATCATCAATTATCATCAAGCAAATTTGAAGGCAAAGATTAGGGCTCGTTTGGTTTAGCTTTGGGAAAATGACTTTGCATTTTCTTAAATATCTTTGAATGAATGGACATTTTGTGAAAGTCCCCTTACGATCTAATGGTGGTGATGAGCCCCTTTGAATTGATGACGTGGCACTCTTTGGTTCGTGACAATTGCACTATTAATTGTGGCCCACAAAGGCCCTTTAAGGGTTGTGCAGGCCCGCCTAAATGACTATTGTAGTAACTGGATAGCAACTACCATTTTGTATAGTAGCGTGATGACCATCTCTATTCAGCTGAAATGAGACATAGGTTTTTCGACATCGAAACACGACCTATGTTGCCCCTCACGATTACATTCATGGTCTGGCAACGACTTGGGATTGCATCGACATAGGTTCTTTGGAAACCACGGGGCATAAAATATAGGATTTTGAAATTGGGGTATGCAAAGTGTGGACATGAGTGCATTTGATTTAATATTTTGAAAGCTCATTGGGTAAATGTAACGATCATTTGATAAACTACACTTTGAGAAATAATTTTTGAGAGAAATGTTGTATGGTTGAAAATACATTTAAAAAGTCATTTGGTGATTAATATAAGTTTTTTAAAATTTTTATTTGTTTAAAATTGAAAAAAAGCAAATATATATAATTTTAAAAGAAAACAACAAACTCTTCGTTGGCCTAGTGAGGGTCATGTGACCCTCAGCGAGTGTTGCGTGACCTTCGGCGAGGGTCGTAGGCGACTTTTGCCTAGGTTTGGCAGCCTCAAGAGGCCCTCACCTGAGTCTTGCGATCGACAGGCGTAGATTTTAGATCTGGCTCGCTATTGGCTCTAGCCCTTTGCTAGACCAGCGAAGGGTTTGGTCTTTTTTTAATAAAAAAAATAATGAGGGACAAAATAAAAAAAAATTTGAAGAATTAGTGATGATAGTTTTGGAAAATAAAATGAGTTCAATATTTGGTCACATATTGAAAGCCCAAAATTAGTCTTTATTAGCATTGAGCTATTAGCATTCTCAATGTTGGCTTTCAAGTGAAAGCTCTTTCAAAATAGTTATGCATTTCCTCAAGGGGCTTTGGGCTTGCATAATGGGCTGAAAATACGTGGCTTTTATATTAAGGAGCACCACAAGTGCGGTAAGAAAGCCCATTGTATTGGTCCTTCAGCGCATTAAGACAGAGTTTCTTTTATATGTCCAGTAAAATGTTGCATAAGGGGGTCGGAAGATTGGGAATTCGACAATGGAGTTGGGCCATGGCACAAATGGTTTTTTTTTTTTCCTGATATATCAATTACTTGGGGTGATCAAACATTGTTTATTGCCAAAAATTTCCTTAAAAACGTCCTCAAACCATTTAACCGGTTTTCTTATACTCTCTCTCTCTCTCTCTCTCTCTCTATTAAACATTTAGAAAAACGGTTACTCACAAACCAAAACTAGGAAAAATTACTAAAAAAATCCTAAATATTTTGCATGATGACCAGTTTAGTTTTTTTTTTTTTAAATTTTTTTGTCAATTTAGCCTTAAATTTTTTTATGATTTGTCAATATAGTCATTTCAGAAGTCACTGACATGGATGCCGACCATTTTAAGAGGTAGGATTAGTGTTGATGTGGATGATTTTTGCAATTTCAAAAATTGATATTTTCCTTTTTCCTTTTTCTTTCATTTTCCTTTTCTCTATGTGGTCGGCGAGGGTTGTTGGCCATCAATAAGGGCGTATGGACTTTGCCTGCTAGAATATCGAAAGAAAAAAAATTGAAGAAAATTTCAAAAAATTTAAAATTATTAAAAAAACGTCCACTCAACATTGACTATATTGTCATGTCAGTCATTTTTTTTTTATCAAAATTGATTGAAGAAATGCATTGGCAAATTCGTCACAGGGTTTAGGATTAAACTAAATAAATTAAAAAATTTAGAATTGAATTAAGATATATAAAATAGATTTAGGATTTCTATGGTAATTATCCCGCCGAAGCTGAATAGTACTCTGAATGGAGGTGTTCTTTCTCAATTTTGTTTTTGGCGGAAGGCAACTTGGTATATATAATAATTGTGGAGATCGAGAATGCCGATGAAATTTATGAAGAGTCAAGGAAGGAGGCCATAATTGATTACCCAAAAAAAAAAAAAAAAACAACGTATAGAAATTTCCAAATGAGAACGCCCCCAATCACCAGTTGGTCATACCGCAATATCTAGGGTTTAGTTGGTGGTTGTATATTTGGTGGACAACGAAATATTATATCAAGTCAAAGTCGAGGAATCTATAAGGTTAAGTTCTTAAAAGAGGGACTATAATGTAGTTTTTTTTTTTTTTTTTTTTTTTTTGACAAATGAAGGCTCAAGCAAGAGACGGTGACTCTGCTGTTTCCTAGTGTCTGTTAGATTGTGGGTGGGCGAGTGCGCAATGTTGTCTGATGATGCATTGGGTGGATCGATGGGGAATATTAAAGAAAGGTGAAAATGTCACGAAAGTGCACTAATCGTACTTACATGTCCTATTACGTTTTCTCTAGAAGACGTAAGCACGGGAATGCATTTAATCAATGCGATGAAAAATTCAGCTTGTTAGAAAGACTCTTTAACGCATCTAAGCCGTGTGACATTATCTGGAAACTCGATCTTGACTAGTTTGATTTATATAGGTTTCGGCCTTTTTTTTCTCATTGTTTTATCTTTTCATTTGAGATTTATGTGTAGAAGATGTCTCCGTTGATGCACATGTCCTTTGCTACCTTTACTAATCATCAACTCTATTGGGTCTAGACCTGTCTAGAGTCGAAATCATGTCTCGAGTCTCTTTAATCTGATAGTATCGATAAGATACATACCGATCGGATCGAATCTATTTGCAAGTAGGATGTTTTAAACTCGCAATAAATGAAAGACAAAACTGGTTCTCCTAAATAGTAAATATACTGTGAAATTGTAGATTTGCTGAGTTGTACCTCCTTAATTAGTATAGTGTCTTCGACCGGAAAGGAACATTAGGATAGTGCCCAATCAACCCACTATCTATTATTTCTCTGAGTGCTCATCTAAAAGTCATCGCCTTTCATGACGCACTTCATCTAACACTCGAAGCAATAAAAGCGAGAATCCATGATGTTTTTGTTTCTCCAATAGTTTAGCTGGTAAGTGGAGCAACATCTTACAAATTCTAGAAATTCCGCACAAAACACATAGTTGAACTTAAAAACATCAATGTAAAATTATCCCCTAAGTATAGTGCCCCACACACACATATGTATAATTATATTTATAGAAGAAATTTCCATGCAAAAACAAATGAAGGTCGTCCTTGTTGACTTGAAATACTCAAAAAAGTCTTCACCTGCCATAACTTGGAAGTTGATACCCTCTCTCCTGGATCTGCAATTATGATTCAACCCTAGAAACAACTCTCGTTGAAATTGCTGGGTTCCCGAAATTTATTAAGACCTTGATAAATCCCATTAGTCACTTGCCCATGTTTATTTATGCATGATTTGGTGAGTGTCACATCCAGCCAAGGGAGATATAGAGAGATGGATATTTGAATGATGACGATTACATGGATCAACCAAAACCATGTGATTTGAATAGTAGTACAAGGAATTTCATCTAGAAGGTCACTATCGTGAAAAGTATCCAAATAGTCCTAAACTTATTATAAGTATATTAATTTAGCCCTAATATTTCAATTGTATCAATTTTTTTTATATTAATCCTAAACATTTTGACGATTTACTAATATAATCCATTTGACCAATTTTGGTCGGAAATTGTTAATACGGATGTCAGTCATCCTATGTGGTGCGTATATTGACGTGAATAATTTTTTGATTTTTCATTTCATTTCTTTTCTTTCTTTTCCCAATCGTGAGCCAATAAGGCCATTGAGCCATCACTGAGATTTAGGAGAGGGTCGCGACTCTCACCTCTTGGCTAATGAGGGCCGTGACATTTTCACTTGATCTAGGTCCTCAATGCCCTTATGGGCAAGGGCTGCAAGCCTCTCGCCTATGGCCAACAAGGGCGTCGCAGCCCTCCCTCCTGGCCGATGAGGGCGTAAGCAGGTGAGGGACGTTGGCCCTCACCAACCCATATTTCTAAAAGAAACAAAAAAAAAAAGAGAAAAGAAACTAATAAAAAATTCAAAAAAATTGTTCTCATCAAGTGCAGATTATACTACATAGGATGACTAGTGTTACTGTTAATGATTTCTTGTCAAAATTGATCAGATGGATTACATGACAAATTGTCGAGGGGGCTATAATTTAATTAGTATAAATGAAAGATTCAAAATCAAATTGGTATAGATGCAATGGGTTTATAACTTATTTGGTACTTTTCTTGATCATTCTCTGAGGTGAAAGATGATTATGAAGATCACTTCCTTCTGTCCATGTGGTTACAATTTGTATTAAGACATTTTAAATTAGATCCAGTGGGCATTGAATATCAATGTCCTTATCATTCAATCAAATTAATCGCATATATTGACTATGATTGAATTTGATTGTAAGGACTCAACTAAGTCAAAAAAATTCGTTAAATAATGAGGAATTATTTGATTTTTTCAATTGAAAAGAAGGCTTCTAGATAAGATTTAAAATCTTGTTTATTACATTGCTAAAATTCTAAAACCTACCAATAAATATTCACCGCATTCCGTGTTAGATCTAAGATTATTCATACTCCATATAGCTATTATTTGACGGCATCTATATTTCCAATTCCAGCGTCTAAGATTGTCACCACTTAAAATTCTTACTTAAATTTTCAACATTTGCCTTTTTCATTCTATCGAACGGTCCCCTAAAACTTAATATAGTGTCCAATTAGATTTCCAAGCGCATGAAAGGAAGAAAATCCACGGGTATAATTGCTAGACATAGACAAATCTAAATCAATTATATATCCTTGGTTAGAACAAAAGTTCAGATTGCAAAATTTAGCACCAACTAATGGTTCAATTGGACCATATGTAAGCACGAGACAAGTCCTAAAAAGTGGGGAAATGGGGTTGGGGGTGAGCGGTTCCAGATTTCATACAAATTCCATTTGAAACTTGGAAGCTACCCATTGATATAGGTTTCTTATTTTTTGGACTTTAGAATTTACTCTGCATATCCTAGAATATGGAACTTACCTTGTCAAAGATTTTAGGGTCTACACAAGTTCGACTTATATTATTAATTGAACGATTGTAGTGAATTAAAACCTTTAATAACCATCACTTATTGTTACAATTCACTGACCATAAGACACATGAAAACTATGAATATTAAAAAAGTAAAAGTCTGAGTCATAAAATAAAAACTCAAACTAGTGCTTTAAAATTATACATCTATCATCGAACGATATGTAATATCGCAAGAACACGCGGAGACATAAACAAAGAAAAATATTAGAACTTGTTTCAAGTTCTACATGTTTCAGGTTTTAGCTTTCAAATTTCTTTAACTAAAAACCTGAAACATACCTGTAAAAACAGTTTCTTCATTTTTTGAAACTTGAAACTTATTTTATATATCTTGAAACTTGGAACCTATAAATTCTCATTGGCTTGATTCTTAGGTTCTAAGTTTTATCCTCGAACTATGTTGACCCGAAGAACATGGAATCTTGTCGAGCCATGTCTGCTTTTGGCCAATTTGATGTTTATGCGTAATGTCTCCTTTTGCTAACATAAGATTTGACAACAGAGCGGGCCTCTTTTTTCTTGCTACAATATGGACACCGACGTCCTTCGTGTTGGGCATCAAGAGGCGTGTTTGATGCGGCAATAGAAATTCGAGGACCGTTTGAACAGAGATGAAAGCGAATTTACAGAATGACGCGACGGACTTTATGTAGTCAATAATTGAGTAAATGGCGACGTGTTCAAGCATCGTACATTGATTTTCCGTCTGTAGAATTATATGGTGACGAAATGCGCTGTGAGACCCACTCATGGGTAGCGCAGATAATGTGAGTGCTTTCCCTCATCGCCGAGGTCGAGAGTTCGAACTCTCTCGTTGCATTCCATGACTTAAGTGAGGCCCCAGAGGTGAATTGCTGGGTCAGCCTTCGAGATTTTACGTCTAAATAGTAGCTTACAGCTCGCCGATGGAAGGGTCGTGTGATCTCCGAAGGTGATATCCGACAATTCCTCGGTCATAAAAAAAAAAAAAAAAAAAAAACTTGGTGAGCCTTATTTTGAGGATCGGGGTCCTTTCTAATTGGATGATAGACAAATATCTAGATGTCCCGAACATATGGAAATATTTCACAAAAGACTCCGAATTGTTTCTCTCTCCTCCATTTGCCTTCTTCGTATCCGTTCATCGGCCTTGGCCGCCGTTTATGTTGAACCATGGTGAGTACCGCACGGACCGTGTCGCTTCCGAGCTCCTCTCTCTCTCTCACACACCCCCTCATAAATGATTAAGAAGTTAGAATGCGGTGGAGCATTAGAAGATGCAAAAACCGAAGGCACACGAAATTGCCACCGAGCGCAAGCGATGCATGACTAAGAAAGGAGAAACGGGTTGGGCGGGCTAACCGATCGTCGACCCCTGAATTCGGCGCTCGCGCGTGTATGACCGGGTCGCATTCACATCAGCTGGAACGGAAACGAGGACCGAAAGGGTGGTAAAGACCGAGACTGGATCAGCACAAAACGGGAATTTGACGAGAAAGGAAAGCCAAAAAAACCAAAAAGAAAATAAAATAAACACACGAGATCGGTGTTGACCGGGTTAGGTCCGTGGTTGGCACGAGCAAAGGCCGGAGAGCTTCGATCTCTGATCGAATCCCGAAACCAAATCCTGCTGAACTGTTCAGGGCTTTTCTCATGAAAAAGGAAACTACGCAAGCAAAAACAGGGCGACGATGGAGACAGCCTTGGCGTCTTTGGTATCTTGAGAGAGAGAGAGAGAGAGAGAGAGAGAGAGGTGTTTGACTGAGTAGCCCGACGGCAAAGCCGTCTGACGCTCTTTAAGAATTGCACAGATAAAAGCCGGATTGGTATTTTTATTTAATTTTATAGGTACCCACGGACACAACGCGCCATCATTATACTGTTATGAATGCGCGTTGAACGATCAAACGGAACCTGATCAAACCGAACCTAATCAATTCCCCACCCATTCATTTTCCTCTCGGTGGACTTACTGCATACCTTCCCCTTTTTACTTCTCCGCTCCTTCCCCTGCCTCCGTCTCTGGCTGAGCGAAAGATTGGATTTTGTTCACCCCAACCCCCCAGTCAATAATTCTTTTCGCGTCTGTACATAGAGGGTTCTTTTTTGCCTGCTGCAAGTTGCCGGTCTTTCCGTGTGGCGGTATAGTTGGTGGGATGGTATTGGGCGTGGCTTCAGCGTCTTCTTTTTGATCAATTCTTGCTCATGTTCAAACAAGGAGAAGAAGCTTCCTCTTTTGTTGGTGATGGGTAATTTCCTGCTGGGCGAATACGACTGCCCTGTTCGTTCTTTATCCGTTTCTCGAGTCCTCTCTTTATGGGCATAGAAAGAGGGTTGGAGTTCTTGAGAATTGTGAGATGGGTATTGGGTGTTGAGTGAATTCTGTAAAGATCAATTCTTTTCAGAGTGATTCGTTGATTGTTGCAACATGGGTTGCATGTATTCTAAGAGTTCAGCGGTTGAGGACAGCCGAGAGAGTCCCAAAGATAGAGTATCGTCTAGTAGGCGATTATCAGAGGTGAAAACTTCAAGAGTGGATTCATCGAGGAGAGAGAATGGGTTCAGGGCAAGAGATAAGGTGGGTGATGTGAGTGTTATGTTGATCGATAAGAAAGCGAACGGGTCTGCCAGGTTTTACGATGATCAGATTGAGAAGAAGATTGATCGTCTTCAGAAGCAGAGGAGAGAGAGAGCGGAAGCAGATGCGGCGGCTGATCACCCGGGCGCCGGTCGGGTCCCCAAGGCGGTAGAGGCCGAGCAGGTGGCAGCTGGGTGGCCGGCGTGGCTGTCCGCGGTGGCAGGAGAGGCCATCAAGGGATGGCTTCCGCGACGGGCGGACACTTTTGAAAAGCTGGACAAAGTATGTTTAATTCTTGATCATGTAGTTGTTGATTATCTAATGGTTGTTTGTTCTGTTATTTTCGTCCTTTGATTTGCTCCTAATATTATGAGTTTAATCGTCTTGATTTGGTCAAATTTGGAGGATAAACACTGAGTTTGGTAGATTAAGTTTTGTGAGCATCCATCCAGGCACCTATTTCTTCTTGAAAGAGGTCTTCCTAAAACGATGACAAAATATCAGTAATAATACTGTATAACACTACCCTGCAGCACCCGATCTATTGTGGCCTAATTTGTTTATGACATGATCTGCATGTTACAGATTGGCCAAGGAACTTACAGTAGCGTGTACAAGGCACGTGATGTCACTCATAACAAAATTGTGGCTCTGAAAAGAGTGCGGTTCGACAACCTCGATGCTGAGAGTGTCAAGTTCATGGCGAGGGAAATCCATATCTTGCGTATGCTTGATCATCCTAATGTTATAAAGCTGGAAGGCTTGATAACTTCAAGGATGTCCTGTAGCCTGTACCTTGTTTTCGAGTACATGGAGCACGATCTTACTGGACTTGCGTCGCGGCCTGGTGTAAAATTTTCCGAACCACAGGTACTTATATGATGGGTTTGATGCTAGCTTTAAAATTTGAATAAGGGTCACTCCTGAAGCTGATGAAAGAATTTTTTTATTGGAGTAACGGGCAACCTCATATTATGACTCTTGTCGATCATCATTGCAGATCAAATGTTACATGAAGCAGCTTCTAAGTGGTCTTGATCATTGTCATAAACATGGGATCCTACACCGGGACATAAAGGGCTCGAACCTTCTCATCGACAACAATGGCATCTTGAAGATTGCGGATTTTGGTTTAGCCAGCGTCTTTGATCCTCATCAGACTGCTCCGCTGACAAGCAGGGTGGTAACTTTATGGTACCGACCACCCGAACTTTTGCTTGGAGCTTCTCGCTATGGAGTCGAGGTGGATTTGTGGAGTACCGGCTGTATACTAGGTGAACTCTATACTGGCAAGCCTATATTGCCAGGGAAAACAGAGGTATCCTATTCTAGAATCTCTCCATGTGCACAAATGTTTGGAGTTTAAAGATGTACCCTTTATTTACACATACCTATGTGGATTGCTCTAGAAAATTAGTCTTGCATTTTGGTAATAAATGTATAAAGGGCATTTTCTTGTGCTTATCTGTTATTTTGGAGAACAGCGTACTCTCTGCCTTTCTTGTTGAGTTTTTGGGTTGCAGATGTACTTTATGCCCACTACTTAATACAAAGTGTTATTTTCTAGGTGGAGCAACTGCATAAAATTTTTAAGCTTTGCGGTTCACCGTCTGATGATTACTGGAGAAGATTGCATCTTCCCCATGCAGCTGTTTTCAAGCCTCCACAACCTTATCGACGATGTGTTGCGGAGATATTCAAAGAACTCCCTCCAGCTGCTTTGGGCCTCTTAGAGACCTTAATCTCTGTAGATCCTTCACAAAGAGGGACGGCAGCTTTTGCTCTCAGGAGTGAGGTATTCAGATTTTTTAATTCAAGTCGGACAACTAATTAACCATTTTACATTGGGCTATGCGGATAAACTCTTGCCATCTGTTGAAATGTTTAGCCATATTTGACACCTCTGCTTCTTGTTAATTTTTACAGTTCTTTACAGCAAGTCCCCTTCCTTGTGATCCTTCAAGTCTGCCCAAATATCCACCAAGCAAAGAAATTGACATGAAATTGCGGGAGGAGGGAGCAAGACGGTATGTCTAACCTGATTTCGGAAAAAAAATTGCTTAAATGACCTGATAACATATATGCATCTACTTATTTTTGCAATATAGCCTGAATAAGCTTTCCTAGTGTGGAGTTATGGCCTGTCTCATCCTTGTTTCCTGTATAAATCAGTACATTTTGCTTATAATCCCAGTTAAATATGTAATTTTCACAGTTTGCAGTGCTTGTAATTTGACCATTTGACAAATCTGTGCAGGCATGGAGCAGCTGGAGGAAAGAAGGAGCATGAAAAGAGAGGAACAAAAGATCCACGAACAACTTCTGCATGTTATCCAGGACAAATGCAGGTAGCACACATGATTCATATCTATGAGTTTCAGCATTCATTGACCTTTCTTTTTGTAATAGCCATTGGTTCCTAGTTATTCAAAGGTAAACGTGAAATCAGGGAGGATTATTCCTGTCAGACTTCTATGTTTGCTGAAATATCTGAGACGTGCCAGATACTGCACTTGCTGCTATTCTGCCTGTTTGGCATCATACTGTTGTTGTTGTTAATGATTGCCTCTGGATTACCGATGATTGCTGAAAACCTCTGTATCTGGCCAGCGTGATTGCAAAAAGATACCTTGATGTCATGCCGAGATATCAGTAGCATTATATGGTCACCAATGTGAATATACAGCATAGCGAGCGGTATAGTGTTATACAAGAAATGCATGTGTTTCTTTTGAAAGGTAAAAGTACCTGCAGATCATTTAGTAGGGATGTTGTGTTCTGACATTCTGACAAATTTCTTGATGAAAGGTTCAGATGAATGATTCAATGCACAATGTCCTGTGGGCAATTTCTGTGAGCTTTTTGTGCCATGGATCAGTACTTCGCATACTGTCACAGTAGATGATGTTAACAATATAAACTTTTCCTTTGGAATTTATACACACTTGTGATCTCTGTCTAAAGGATATGCCTTTGTAAGTAAATTTGAAGGAGGTTTGGTCAGTTCACCTGTTAGGACTTCTGTTCATCCGTGTTTTCTTTTCACTATTCTGATGATTTAAAAGGAGTTCTGATACCGATCACTATAAATCTGATGCAAGAACTAATCTGCTTACTCCAAGAGCAAAAATGTGGAAAGAGAGTTCTTGTATTTTTGGCAAAGCTTGTACTGTCATTTTGTAACATAGAATGAAATTATTGCAGGTCAAAGAAGGCCATTCCAATGCAAATGCCCGAAGTGAAATTTTCGGCCTTCATCAAGAGAAAACTGTGTCTGGGTTCTTGGTTGCGCCCCCTAAACAGGCGCGAGGTTCCAAGGAAACAAGAAAAGATTGCGCAGAGCAGCCAAATAGAGCTTCATTCTCGGGACCACTGGTTCCAGGTCCCGGATATACAAAGGCTGGAAAAGAACTCGACCATTCAATCACTGTCTCAAGAAACACCAATCTATCAACACTGTCGAGTTTAGTCACTAGTAGAACTGCTTTGGCCGGAGATAACAAACAAAAATCTGGTCCTTTAGTGACAGAATCAGCAAACCAAGCAAGAAGATTTTCAGGACCCATAAGGGAGCTGGAGCCTGTGAGGAGGCAGGACCGTAGGAGCCATGTGCGCACGAATATTGATTCTCGTTCGAGAGAAGATGGAAATTCCAGTACCAAAGAACCTGATCTGGTAAGTACTCGCGGCAATCTCTCAGCTTGGCATTTCCCTTGGTGGTACTTTGACTTTGTTTCTCTTTTGGTGGTACGGACAGCAATTCTGTGCTCACTTTAATGTACCATAAGGTCATTATAACTCCGGGGCTGCTGATGAAAATTGCATTTTAGACAGTGTTTTCTTTATTATTATGTTTGTTGCCATTTTGCATTAGTCTAATTTCCAAATGTCCGAGCTCGATCATCTGATAACAATTTTTGTTTTACTCTTTTTCCTTCAGTACGGACATGGGTCTGCGGGAAACAAGATCTACGTCTCAGGCCCGTTGCTCGTCTCATCAAACAATGTGGATCAGATGCTCAAAGAGCATGACCGTCGAATCCAAGAACATGCCAGGAGAGCACGGCTTGATAAGGCTAGAGTAGGCAATAATCATCCCAAAGAATCCGTCGACTCTAAGCTGGTGTCCGTGCATGATGCCAGGTAGATTCCCTGCAAAGAGCTACTGAATGTCAGATGCATCTTCAAAGCTGGGCAAGCTTTACCTCCTGCCTATGCGAAGGGAAGCGCAAATGGAGGGGCTTACCAGTGTAGCTCATCCATTTGGTTTGGAATTTATCTTATATGTATAGTCGGCATCTTTCTCTGCTCATTCTTATTTTATTTTCATGGTAGCAAGGTGGGATCTCTGGTAAAGAAGAGTCGGCCCCCATTTAGTACACTATGTAATACATAGTTTACAGCAGGATATAGCAGAATTAGAATAAGGTCAAATCTAGAAATTGATTTGTTCTGAATGGCGCGCCGCGCACGCGGCTAGCGCTTGTAACCAGTGTTAAGAGAAAAAATGCATCGCATCCTCACTTGGATGGCCTCTTCGGCTTTAAGCGGTTTGCTTGGCGAGCGCAAGTGAGATGTTTTCAATTGTTTAAGGTCAGCTTAGGGTGTACATGACAAAATTTCTGGAGCAGAAATCACTTTTTGGTCATAAGTTGATTTTTCAGTTTCTATTCGTCGGACAAGTTTTCTAAGTAAAGAAATACTTTTGATAACGACTCAAAATTTATATTTTTAGAATATAAATTCGTTTGATGATAAAAAAAAATTTCTATTTGTAAGGGGGTGGCGGTCAGCATTTGTTGGTCGGCAAGCGTGCGATCGGTGGCAGGTGTCTAACGTTCGGCGACTGACATTCGACGATGGGTGGTTGGCGACTGTCGTTTGATGACTAGTGTTTGACAATTGGTGATGGGCGTTCGGCATTTAGTGGCGGGCGTTCGGGATTCCATGGGCGGTGAGTGGGGGGCGAGTGGTGACGAAAATGAACGATGAATTTTTTTTTTATTTTTCACTTTTGTTCTAGAAATAGAAAAGTTAAAAATTTTAGTTTATGTTTTTTTTTGCTTCAAATTTATTTCTGAAATAAAAATCTAATCTACAAATAAAAAAATTGAAATTGTGTTATTAAACAGATTTTTATTCCAAACTTGTTCTGGATAACAGAAAAATAAAAAAAAATAAAAATTTTGTCATGAGCACCCTTAATGGTTTGATATTGAGCATGTGACTTTCTTCAAGGAATGGTTGCACATGATTGATTCATATTCCACCAAGTAAGAGTACTTTTATAGTTTGTTTCCCTTATCCTAAATGAAAAAAGAGAGAGAAAATATTTTCTTATCAATAACGTTGTGATTATGTTAGGGTTTCCAACACATTACTCAAGAATTTCCATAATTCATAACGAATCATTGTCTTTTAATGGGGTCTTTTTAAAAAATTTTTTTCTCTAATCTTGATTGACCATTTTTGATATCCCAAATGGAGCTCGCATCGCACTGAAAGCAAAGAACAAGTTGGTCAACATCATCCTCAATTTCAGAGCTGCCAACCTCGAAAACATGAAATGGGCCACTGTTTTTTCCCCCCTCAATTTCCCAGATGTTATTATTGCCTTTTTTTTCATCAGTGGAGCGTGGAGACAGCTAGTGACAGGGGACATCCCAGATCGAATATTTTATTTGATTTAATGAAAGCGTCTGCGCGATTATTCCCACTTTTGACTATTTTGTGTTTTTCCGTGAAAGAATGGGTGTCTGCCATGTTGTCGTCCCCATGGTTATTTGAGAAGACTTTATGGGAGATTCTGTGCGAAATTCAAAGCAACAATAAATAATGATGATAATAATAATAATAGTGACAAACTATGATTAAATTATTATTATCATATGGTTTGGTGTTGGAGATAAAGCTAAGTAAACCAATCATGGACGCCACCTTGGACTAATGTGCTTCTCACGTCACGGGGTAGGGACATTCTCATCTGCTCCTCCTTCCATCATGGTTTTCGAATTTTTCTTTTCTTTTCTTTTGACCTTATGATATTTATTTAAGCACTTGCGTAGTTCACGTTCTTGCCCATTTCTAGAAGTGTGATGTTCTGTCTAAATTTGAAAATAAAAAAAGACTAAATTAAGGAAAATTTGAAGAGATCAACTGCAATTTTCAAGCGAGGAACAGGGTGCTTCAAAAGTCAGCATCTAGAGGGCTAGGCCGTCCCTGGTTGATTTTGGATAAGCAATTGCCGCTTAAACTAATTGAGCATCAGAAGACAGCCAAATGGAAAAAAAATAAAAAAATAAAAGTCATAGATAGAGAAAGTGAATTAGGCGCACGGTGTTGACTTTGACCAAGTATTGGGGATGCGGTTCTCACCCGCCAACAATGAGGGCCAAGCCACCCTTGCCGTGTTTGCCAGCATTGGGGATCTCTCTCTCTCGCTACTTTTTTTTTTTTTTCTAATTAAATTATTCGGTGCCATAATAGCGCAGCGTGTCTGCTTTCTAGCAATATTGACAATTTGATGGATCAATGAGAATCTAGATGAAACGACTTAATTGCACGGTCAAGACCGAATTGCTAAGTTAAATTTGACTGGTCAAATTATAAAACCAACAAAACAAAACCTCATTCAATCTTACCATAAAAAACCAATCAATTCATTCGACAAATCCACTTCATATTTGATAAGTTCTACATTGGAAGCGTGCTGTGTAGGTGGTCCTTTATTAATTAATTTATTTCTTAGCTTAGGTAGCTTCATTTTGATACGTAGTTTACAAATTATTCGGAGAGATATTAACACAAATGACCCCTAAACTTTGGCTGAAGGTATAATGAGGTTTCTGAACTTTTGATTTGTTCAATATAATCTTTGGACTTAAGCCTATCGTGTATTGTCATTCCTAAACTTTTATTTTGTTCCATATAGTCATCGAACTTTTGGTACATATTCAATTTAATTTTTGAATCATATGAAATAGGGATTGCATCGAACAAAGTTTTGGTTTAGGGATGACATTGTAAATTGGGCTAAAGTTCATGGACCACATTAAATAAATTAAAATCACATCAAACATTGAGTCAAAGTTCATGGATCATTTGTGCTATTACCCCCTATTAGAATTTAAGAACGTATGAGAAGTAAATACAACTGTGCGATTGTTGGGCCGAAACACTTAGTCTGGCCCAAAACGAAGAGCATTTCAGGTTCATACCCACATAAAATCGAACGAGATCTAGGTGCTTCATTTTTGGGCTTTCGATCGTACGCTTCTGTCTGTCACTTCAACAGGCCTGATCCAATCGCTGAAGTCTGAACTTCGTTCTTTTGGAGTTAATTCCATCTAAAACCACGAAACGGCAAACCGGAGAGGAGAAGAGAAAAAGCCCAACACACCCAACTTCGAAAGTCCAGTCGACCCACTCTGTTCTCCTTCTTCATCTGTTCTTTTAGCCATGAATGAAATCATGAACGAGCCGTTCATGGCGATAGCAGGGACGAGAGCCGATGCAGAGCCCGAGAGAGAGGCTAAATGGCATTACCTTTCGCAAAATTCTGCCTCACTCGGGCGCCGGTTTGATTCGGGGCTTGCCTGTGGCGGGACTACTTTCATTCTTCATTAGTTAGATCGAGATGACTAATCTCATAGAAGAAGAAGGACGAAAGTGAAATTTTGAGACTAAGATGATATGCTGCTTTGCTATTTGAGAGGGAGAAGGAACGGCTCCTAACTTCTAAAGTTAACTTTAGGGAGGTGAAGCCATGTAACCGGTATATATTCTAATTAATCTAGTTTGTCGGTAAGTTCAGATGCTAATTTCCTTATCGACCAATAATCCATGCTATTAGGTATTATCTGAATGATTCAGCAATAAGTCTCTCTTGGTTAAGATGAAATTATATTTCATCTTGAACTCTAACGACTTCAAACTTTTAAGGTAAACAGTTGCCCATATAACTCTTAAGTTAATATTAGAGTTAAAAATTTCAAATTTGATTTCTCACTTATTTATGGGATTCCTTTTTGCTATGTGCAAATGGATTTCAAAATGTGTTTCGACCACATGCATAATATAGTGCGCCACCGCAATTTAAATATTTAAGTTTTTGGAGTAAATGGTTGCGCATATCATTTTGTAAGTTCTCTCACGTGTAAACCTAGAAGCCCCTCTGGCCTCATCTCATTCTACCAAAGTAAGCCCCTGACACTGCATGAAACATTAAACGCATACTAAATTCTCGGAAAGAAATCGTTTAACTTAATTGGCAATTCAAGAGTTGTAACCAACAAGTTGTTGTCTTCGATGACAAGAGCATTTGCTCTTTTCATTGTTGTCTTGAGTCGAAGCTTTGTTAGGATCATTCTAGGAGTAAAATCTCAAATATATCACTTGTAATAGAAGCCCCCCATAAACACATATATGTTTTTTTTTTTTTTTTTTTTTTTTAGATAAATGCACTAAAAGATTTAAAATTTGTTGCGAAATTACGAATTGGTTTTAAAAATTTTAAAAAATTATGATTAAGTCCTTAAACTTGTCAAATTAGTATAATTAAGTTTTTCTATTAATTCCATCAAATTTGCTACCAGAAAATACTGATGTATCTTTTTTTTTTTTTTTTTATTATTTTCTTCCTCAATTCTTTTTACATTAGATTAAAAAAAAAAAAAAAGATAACTTCTTTTACAACCGCGCGAGGGTTGTTGGCCATTAGCGAAGTCCCATCGACCTCCACAGGCCCTTCCGATGATCCACAGGCGAAGGGTTATGGCTCTCTTCCGTTTAGGCTTGGTTTTTTGTTTTTTGGTTAAATTAAATATAAATTTATTTTAAATAAGATTCGACAAAGAAAATAATAAAAAAAATGCCACACGAGAGAGAAAATACTAAAAAAATGCAACTGGTTAGCTAGATTGACTTAGTTAATTGAAAATGTTGATTGTACTAATTTGAAAAGTTTTAGAACTATATTACAATTTTTAAAATTTTTGGGACACAATCGCACTTTTACGATAAATTTTATGATTTCTACTACATTTATATAATTATGACCTATAACCACATGTAGTTACACTATCATGTGCAAATCTGAAGGGATGATGTCTTCTTCCGGTTCTTTATTTCAGTAATTATGTAGGATTTTTCTTTTTTAATTCAGCTTTGTCATCCTTCCCCATTAGTGAGCACACCATTAGACCATTCCTTTGCGACCTTCTTAGTTTTTGTCACTTTCCCTTTCACCTCTCAGTCCCAGCTAAGCAGGACTTAGAGCGCATCTCATAGGTGGAGTTCTTTTGAAACGTTCAACCAAAAAGTTTAAATTAAATTAAAAATAATGACACGTGAAATCTGACGGATGGAGGGCCATGCATACAAAATAAACTGGACCGCACTTTTTTGGTCCTGATGTCATGACATATTGTCCGATCTAAAAGTTTGAATTAACAAATGAAGGGAGGTTATATGTATTTAAAGACCATACAAATTTCTCAAGCAAGTGATACGAGATGCTTTAATGTAGAGAAATGGTCAAAAAGTACGTACGTGGGTTTCTAATGTGTACCGCAGAACGTCGAAAGAGACTATCACTCCTATTGTTTAAGATACCCTTCCAAGGTCATCTTCAGGAGCAGTAGCTTGCAATCACATGTGGCTACTGTTTTTTTAACTTTAATCATTGGTGGAGCTTACAGAGCCAAAAAGCGCACATCTTCGGTTTCTAATCCAAAACTTTGAAAAAGTCCACCACTTTACTTTAGTATGGTCTCCCGCGGTTATCTTCAGTGACAGTAGTTCTATAATTTCATTTTGGTACCTTTTTATTAACTTATTCATTTTTTTTAATTGTGTCGTGAAGGAGACAGGCGTACCTGCTTATTAAACCATACGTGGCCACAATAATGTAGAGAAGTACTTTTTGTTTTTTTGGAGCTCCCCTACCAAAAAGAGCAAATTTCATTGGGGGGTCATCAAGTTTGGAGAAACTTTCGATCGGACCATTGAACTTTGAATTCAATAATCAAATTTCGAAAGCTTGAACTTTCTTGTTTTTCTTTTACAATTTTTGCATTTCGATCAGAATCCAGTCAATTTTCATGAGCTGCTGAAGCAGGTTTCTAATAAAGTGCATCAATTGCAACTAGCCTATATTCGTTTTTCATTAGTGATATCTCAAGTATCAAAACTGGGATGATATGCTGTTTTGCTCTTTGAGAGAGAAAAGAGACTGCTCCTACCTTTTTCAAATTAACTTTAGGGAGGTCAAACCATACCCCTCCTATATATACTCTATATATATATATACTCTATATATATATTTGTATATGTATATATATTTTGATATATCTAATTTATTGATATGATAGGCGCTAATTTCCTTCCTTGACTGATAATTTATGCTATTGAGTGAATGACTTGGGAATAAATCTGTCTTGGTTACGATGAAATTATATTTCACCCTATGCTTGACAGTGTAAACGTTCGAGTAAACAATTGCACATATAATTTCAAATTGGTAATAAAGTAAAAGATTTTGAGTTTGATTTTTCACATTTATTTATAGGTTTTTCACATTCATTTGCGAAATTTAACTTCAAAAATTGTTTCATCCACAGATCGAGTTAATAAGCCAAATAATATAGTCCACACCACATTTCAGAAACTTCTAGAAGCCCTTTTATCCCATCCGTTCTCCCGTAATAAACCCATGACATTGCACAAAACAATAGAACATGCACTAAATTCTAGGAAAAAAAATATTTGATTATAATGATAATTCACGAAATATAATCAATAAGTGGATGACTTAGATGACGACAACATGGCAGGTGTAGTTGAAAAGCACAAAAAGTGCAGATGTGGGTTTCTAATGTGTACCACAAAACTTAGAAAAAGCCCATGGTGTTTATAATAGTCGTTCCAAGGTTATCTTCAGTTATACTATACTATAATCCCATGTCGGTACTTTATTTTTAACTTTAATCTTCTTTATAGGATCAACACCAGCCATGTTGATGTTACTTGAATTCGTATAATAAGGAGGTGGGAGTAAATCCATTCTCGTATATAATCAATTTTTAATTGAATCACGAAGGAGACGGATATGATTAACCATCATGCTATACGCTACCACAATAATACATGGGATTCTTTTTTTGTTTTCAGATTTTGTCTATAGAGAAGAGCAAATTTCATGCGGGGTCACTAAATTTGGAGAGAATTACAATTGGATCATTGAACTTTGGATTCAATAACTATAATTTCAAATGCATTGAACTTTTGTTTCTTCAATAATTTATGTACTCCGATCGGAATCCGATCAAATCTCACGAACTACTGAAGTGGCAATGACAAGGCGAGTAGACAATGCATCTTGAGAATCGGTTGTGCTTGTCACTTCTTTTTTTCGGTTAGATGTTGTGCTTGCTACTTCAATAGTTTGATTTAGTCGAGTTTCTGATAAAGTGCATCAATTGCAAAAAGATGAAAATCTATTGCATTTGATGATTGAAATATGTAAAAGTGCAGCGATCCGATTGCAAATTCCATTTAAGTTCATTGATCATGGATGGAATATACCCCAATGAAATTCTCCATAAATTATTTGAGACCTGAGTTCCGCCAAACTCTCATTATCTCCTTGACTATAATTGCTTATCAATACTTCGACAGTCGACAGCAACGTTGGTGTCTCTCTTTCACATCCTCACAGGAGTGCCTTACACACGATCCCCAATCTGGCTATTGATTACGTCTGTGTCGAGAAGGTTGGGCTTTCAAAGGGTCACCATCCACCTCTTAAAGAACATCTTTTAGACATTATGAATATATTCATAATACAACGTATCTTCTGTATGTAATTCGGATGTTTTGGCATATATACGTCTCTCGTACGTGGTCGGTTTCATGTCTAGATTGGTGATAAGATATACCGAACTGGATTTTCTCTAAATTGATCGGAGACATGTAAATAGACCGTATTATAATATCATAATTAAGTAATTCGCTTGTTTGATCATTCCTCTCAATTTCTAAGTGCTTGCATCACCGGCGTGGTGCTACCGATCCACCCATCCCAATCATCATAATTACACACAAAATCTGAATCTAGATACGAACGCTTACCTCAGGAAGCTTTCACAAACTTTCTATAATAAAATCCTTTTTAAAGCGGTACATTGCTTTGTTTGTCACATCATGCCTACTAGATTGCTCACTAAAGGTCGCCCTAAAATATAATTTTTACTATACTTTCTCGACCTACTGATAAAGTGGCACGATCACCAGTAGGTAAATGTTCACCATCTTGCCAGTATTGTTTTTGTCGTCCTTTGGAGACATGGAAATCAAGTTATTAAATCATACCTTTTCATCAAGTGGTGCCAAAGGCACCACACTCAATGAAACGTACAAAAAAAAAAAAAATAATAATAATAAAAGAAGGAGAAAGTGTACACAAAGATCAGGAGAGTTTCGAAAGCTCTCCAAAAGGTTCAAAAGCTTTCGCCCATGCAATCGTTCACAAATGAATAATATATCTGCCAACTTAGCAGACCGAGAGGAGGATCGGTGGGCAATTATCCAAAGGAGGGGGAGGGGGGTGGTTGGTTGCATATGCAATTTGTGTATAGTTGTGGGGTGCGTACACAATATATGTTGTGGGTATTATTAGATTTTTGACCCATTTGGGGCTTTCCAATACAGCATAGTATACCCATCTCGTTATGGATTGGTAAGTTATCAGTTCGGATGGCGTACTCCTTAATTGGATTACGATATTTCTCATTCAAAATAATCTCGAGCTCTACCCCGAAATTCATTAGTAGAATTCGACTAAACACATGGGTAGGCAATACTATAAATTCATGGAGTAATTTCATAGAGTATTATTTTCAAAATACATTTATGACATACGTATTTTAGGAAACCCACGTTGATCTATTTCCAAACACGCACAGGGACAGATATTTTATTATGTTTTTTTGGCCCCGCCAGGATTTTATGCTAGATCCGTCCCTGCATGGAATGCATACGTCAAATTGGGATTGGTCAAGAGGAATCAGGACATCACTCTACCTGAGTTTGCAAGTAAGCTTGAGAAGCTTTTACGAAAGCCAATGTCGGGAGATGATTGAAATCCTTCGAAAGCAAGCACCGTCGATTACTCCATTGCTTTGCAATCCCTGTCCCATCAACTTTAAGAATCATCTGGCCGTCCGAATTTCTAGTTAAAACCAGGCAAGATAAAGATAAGAGATAATATCTCTGAATTTTACTCTGTTTGATGAATTGTGACAATTAAATCAGATAATTTTTATATTCTATCTTTGGTGCAATTATCAGATACGCCTTTATGTCCCGCCTTTGGAAAAAGCACTAGTCTCATCATCATTTAACTCCTGAATCCAATAAAAAGAAAGGAAAATAACTCCCGTATCCGACTATTTTAGAAAATTTGCATAATAATTTTTATAAAAAAGGTCATTGCTCAAGATGTGAAAAAGGCTTTCAATCGAAGAAAAATGAATAGACAGACAAATGTTCCTATTTCCTTATAAACTTAGTTCATAACATCTACGAATTGAGCAAGTCGAATCAAATTATGAAACAAAAGCATACATTTATAGAATCGAACCACTTTCGAATGACTCCCACATGACAAATCTAATCGACGATGAACATTCTTTCTCCTCCAAATTCAACACCAGAGGAAAGAAAGACCGAGACCATCTTTCCCAGAACGCCACATGAACAGATGCACACACCGTCCCGTCCGAAGTCAAAAGTTCCCTTCGATGCACGATGGACCAAAAGTAGATTGTGAGCTACCCAATTTACAGTAGCCAGTCTTAATCGACCGGAGAGCAAGAGAAAGGATGCTATCCTTAGCAGGTCGTTATCGGCTTTCAAATCAACGATGCCAAAAGGTAAAAAACAGCCATATTGCGGAGTGAGGTGAGGACTGCCTGAAAATATCTAGGTTAATAATGCAGGACTACCCAAAAATATCTTGGGACGGTATCTAGAAGATAATGATTGCCGCCGCCCCCCTCTGCTTAAATATCTCAGGAGAAATTGTCAAATTTATTATAGCTCTATTGTACTGTTATACGGATGCCAATTAAATTTTATTTTTTTTTAAATTTTATTCAATTAGTTTTAACTCTTTACGTAAAATTCCGATGCAATCTTTTTAGTCAATTATCGCTAAAAATTATCGATGTGATGGTGTGTTATGTAAGACGGTTGACAATGCTGACACAACATGTTAAAAATTATCAGTGAAAATTGACCAAAATGATTGCATTGCAATTTTATATAAATGTTTATGACTAAATTGATAAAAATAGAAATTTTATGATTGAATTAATATCCACACAATAGATTATGATTAACTAGGTAATTCTTCCAGTTGAGACTATTAATACAGAAGACATATTTAATGAATTTATGTATAATTCGGTATCTTCATAATGAGAATTACACTGGTCTATTTATAGACTTTATGAGATGAGTGACATGTCAATCAAGAATATGTACTATTAGATGAGATATATACATAATACCGAAAGATATTCATAATCAAGTAAATCTCCTAATATCGCTAATATCCCCTCAAAAGTAAGGTGAATTCAAACAAATCAACTTGAGTTTTTTTTTTTTTTTTTTTTTTTTTTTTTTTTTGAAATCCAAACAATATCACAAAATATTCGATCAATTGAGCTCAATGGATTCAAGGTGAGGCGACGCGTTATGGCACATGTGATGACTCCAGCTTTCATTAACATGATAAATTTCAATATGCTGATTGTTTGACAGTGGCAAATCTAGTGGTGGAATCGGCTTCTTGAAACGAGAAGTGAAAAGTCAAGAATAAAAGGTATTGGAGTAAAGCAGCATGCGTCCTTTGCAGTCGATTTTGTTGTCGGGACAGTAACTTAAATGTTGCCAATACGTCTGACATGGTTATAGCAAGTGGAATAAGCTAGGCTTTGCTAAGGGAAAAGTTTGAAGACGCATCTTTTCGGCGTCGGAAAATACATCCGAAAAAAGGAAGAAGAAAAAACTCGGTTTGGCAACGCATCAAAGATGTCGTAACTCAACCACCTTAGATAGAAATGATGCACTTGGGTGAACATTGTTAAGTGACAGTAATGGATTTATTTGCTTGGGTTGTATGGATGCACCGTTGAGAATGATAAGCTAAAAAAAATAGAATTGGGAAATTTTTTATACTAAGTTGAGCATAATAATGCCGAAGACAGATTTAAGCAATTTATATATAATGTAATATCTTCATAATGAAGATTATATCAGCCTATTTATAAATTTTATGATATGACAATAAAAGGTACCATATCAATCAATGATATTTACTCTCAACTGATATATTTATATATTTGTATGTATGTATGTATGTATGTATAATTAAGTAGATCTCCCATTGTCATTAACACTTCCTAATTATCTCACGCTGGGGGAGATGTCATACAAATGATCGAAATCCATTGTTCAACTTCGATGTTTTCCTCATGTCCGCGGCTTCACGTATCACGATTTATCAAAAAAATAACATGTCTGTTCACATCAAATAATATTATAATAAGGACTAAAACAAAACAAACAAAAATGGGAATCGGACTTATGTTAGACAACAGAACCGCCCCACCCCTTCGTCTCTTTGTGTATCAAACTCTTTTGGGTTTTTCTGAAGGTGAAAGCCACCTGTAAACCGATTAATTTACTCTCACCTAATAAACAAAATAAATTGATTGGTACAGGTGGCATGAATTATTGACAGATTAGTGTAATTTACACAGAGTCCCTCAATCATGTAACCCTAGAAAAGGACATGCTTTCATCATGAAATTTTTTAATGATGTTGGGAAAAAGCAACATGTTCCTACTCGATTACGCAGGCTCTTTTTGACCCCACAATGACGCTTCAGATGCCCTTTTTTCGCACTTAGACACCAGTGATGCGAATAATCCGAAGATGCCATAGAAAAGAAAGACTACAGGATGTTGTCTTGGATAGACGTCCACGAGTGCAGAAATTTTCGAAGAAACATGGGATTTTTCATGATCTTGCCTGCCATTAACAAGGCACTCAATTGCTTCCCTTGAACCCAATTTCTAATCAGCTTTTGTAATTTTCTCTTCCCAACGAAGGGCCCTGGAAAGAGCGGGTTCTATGTCGAATTTTGTCGTGAGAAACGTGGTGGAATATTGTAAACGCGTACTGAGCGCCACGTATATGAATATAATTGGAGTGCCTTTGAGTTTTTTTGCGAGTTATTCCTTGTCATTTTCTTTCCAAGCCCACTCAACATGGTGGAGCAACGAACGACTCGTGAAGGAATGTTTCCAGGTGTTATCAAGTGCACTAATCTCTCATGAGTCAAATGTGACATAAACGAGAAAAAGAGTCCGAAAATCATAAATTTATTACATTGATATCAATTTAATTGTAAGTCTTTTGACCTAGTGCTAATTCAATTTTTCTAGCTAATTTTGGCCGAACATTGTTGACGTGGATGCCAATCGACTTATGTGATATGATTGGTGTTGACATGAATAAATTTCAACATTATTTTAATATTCTTTCTAATTATTTATTTATTTATTTATTTATTTTTACTTTTCTTCCTTTCCTTTTCCTTTGGCTAGTCCCTAAAGTTTGACAGTTGGTGAGGGACCTCGCTGGCCACTAGTGAGGCTTAAGCCCTCATCAGAGGTTGCAGGGCCAGCCTCACATTGGGCTAGCGAGGCTCGCCCTCGCTGAATTTGGCAAGAGTTAAGCTTCACTAACCATGGGCGAGGCTTGATCTCACCAAATTTGGTGAGATTGTGGACTCTGGTGAGTTCCCTCGCAGGCACTTGCCTTTGATTGATCCCTAAGGTAAAGAAAAATAAAAAGTTCAAAAAATGTTATTAAAAATTATCTAAATCATGCTAGTCGTGCAATGTGAGCAGACCGGTGTTGAGATCAGTAATATTCAGTCAAAATTAGTCGAAAAGACTGAATTGGTATTAGATTAAAATGCTTAGAACTAGGTTAGTACATATACAATATGTTTAAGACTTTTTTTTATCACTTTTCTTGACATAATTATTAGATTATTCAAATTTAGTTTGCAATTCATTGAAATTTAGAGTTAAGTGCTAATTAGGCACATAGGAATTCGATGCATGTGATTATATCGTCATTCCATGGACAGATTTTGGGTCCGTTTAGGTTTGATCGCTATTTTTCGGAAGAGAGGGAAAGAGATGGAATGAAAGTCCGGATGCAAATTGGAAAAAAAAGAAGAAGAAGAAAAGTCGAATTTTGCATGAAGAAAGAGCGGTAAAATTCGACGTATTTTCCGTCCAATTGTCTTCTCACAGCTATTTTTTGGAAGAGAGGGAAAGAGATAGAATGAAAGTCCGGGTGCAATATGGAAAAAAATGAAGAAGAAGAAAAGTCAAATTTTGCATGAAGAAAGAGTGGTAAAATTCGACGAATTTTCCGTCCAATTGTCTTCTCTAAGCTGGAAACCTAATCCGGAGAAAATAGGGGGTAAGCTTGAAAAGTGGGTAGACTTATCCAAAAAGTTCAAGTAGTCAGCTCTCAAATTATATTCTGTCTTACCTATAATTTGATGATTCCCCTCGTGATGTTGAATGTGCTTATCATAGCGCGCCACAATATCGAATATCCGGATGAGATGCATCTTAACATTCGAACTCGAGACGCACTCAAATGATGAAAGAATAAAAAGAAATAGAGCCCATCTCTCTCTCTCTTTGTTTTTATCTTTATTTTTATAATGGGACTGTTGGATGAGGCAGGCTCTCAAATGGGACTCGGCACGATCCGGCGATGCACCGGACTCACATGGACACGTCATCCTTACCCAAGCTACGAGTCAGCATTTCCGTCGGCGGGCAGAAAAACCAGGGGGGTGAGTTTGACTGTACACAAGTCACTTCCAACCCGGATGCTTGAGCGACTCGGCGACCGGCCACTGCCGAACCACCTCCCCCAATCTCTTTCACCAACCGCCAAAACACACACGAAACCACCGCGTCGCCCACCGCATCTCGACTTGACTGTTTCCGGGATCCCAAACACCTGTAAAGCAAGGGGGGCAATCATAGGCCATCAACTTTGTCTTCCTGGTCCACGAGTATGGTTTGCATTCATATTTATTAATCGGCCGAGCTCAGTTTGGCAGGAAGGGTTTTCTGTCGTATTGTGAGCGCAAGGTTCAGCACTGATGTGGAATATGCCATTGATCCTCATCTTTAAGTCTCATTTAATTATAGATTAGTGTAGTGTAATCCCATGTTGATTTTGTCTAGTGGGAAAAAAGGGGGCCCGCTCAACTTTTTGGATAAGCTACCCATCACCATCTTAATTTCGAATTACCTATTTCTAGAGGGACCTTATGGTCGTTCAATGGAAAACCGATCAATACTAAACTCATCAATATTTCAATTTTGCCAACTTAGTTCTAAACCTTTACATGAGATTCCAATTTAGCTATTTGGATCAATTTTAGGTAGGAAATAACTCATGCAGTAGTCTAGTTATTAATGGCTATTCTACATGACACTGTACCACATTAGTGATTTCTAATAAAAATTAGTCAGAATGACTATATTGAAATTTTGTGCAACAATTTATGATTGAATTGATAATATTACAAAGTTTAGGATTGAACTGTATTTGCACAATAAGCTTAAGACTGATTGGGTAGTTTCCCCCTGTTGAATTGTTGTGTAAACAAAATACATGGATATATCATAAGATATGAAGACTATACAGATGATTAGCTGGTTCAACATAAGTTGTGGTACCCCGTAATAAAATGAGAAGGTGATGGAGACTCGTCTTTGGAGATTAAACATACTAAATCAGAAGAAAATTGTATTCATTGCTCAAAATGATACATAAAAAGTACATAGTCTTCATGACAAAGCAAATTGAAGTAGGGCAGGAATATTGAAAAGTAAAGCCAAATCCCAAAAACAAGGATAATTAATGAAATACGAGCAAAGTTAAGTACACACTCATATCATAAGAGCGGATATGTCAAGCAAAATAATTGGCGACCATTCATTGGATCTAGTGTCCTTATTAGTAATGAGTACTCACTGGAAATTCCTTCTCTAATAACTACAACGTTGCTAGCTAGTGGTGCATGCCTAAATTTGACTTCCTCCACACTATTGTTGTATAGAAACAACCAAAATAGATTGAATAAACATAAATTTAATATGTAGAGGAGCAAATCTTTGTGATTCAATAAGACACCAAGGCTCTTATGATCATCATTGAAGTTGAAGGTAAAAAACCTATATATGAACATAGTAAATAGGTATTAAATCCCCCAAAACATATTTAGAACGAGGGAGGGTAACACTCAAATTTAAAACTAGATCAAAAGAGTTCAAATCTCAAATTGAAAATTCAACTAGGAGAAGAGAGCTCCCAAATCAAATTTGGGAAAGAAGAAAAGCAATAATAATAATAATAATAATAATAATAATAATAATAATACAAACAAATCATTAAAATAGGGAGGAGAGGATCAGACCAGCTCAAATCCTAATCCATGTTTGAAGGTTGAAGAAGACGATGGAGAGAGAAAAGGACTTGTCGATTCCCTTTCACCGGATGAATGATTGATTTGATATCATTTCTAAGATCATAAAAGCAAAAGGGTATGTGCATCCAAAAATCTAAATAACCTTGATTGAGTTTTGACTCGTGCCTTAACATTTATAATAAGTCTTGTCGTAATTAGATATTTTAAGTTTTGATATATATATATATATATATATATATTTATTTTTTTTTTTTTTTTTCTGGTTGGAGATGTAACACTCTCATATGTAAGTTCTTCTTTGGTTATTCAGATGACACTAAATTTTACTCTGTATTATACAGATGATTAACTTGGTTTTTCCTTTCACATAATATCCCACTTCATTACAATTTTTTCTTTATGTAATTTTTTTATTTATTTTAATGGGATTTTCGAATCTTTTAACTCAACTGATCTTCATAGTTATCGTTGTTCACGGGTATCAAATAAGGTTCTCTTACTAGCTTAACCTGACCATATGTAATATTAGTAGAAAGAAGACGATGATTTTTTTTTCGACAATAAAATGCACTTTTGAAGACACAACCCTATTAATTTATAATATTGATTCGCAAATTATACGACATGTCTGGGGTGATCTTGGCATATCCTCATTCATAATAAATTAATCTTTCATCCCCCTCAAAAGAATAATTTTGCTCGTTTTTATTTTTCCTGCGGAGAGGACGACAGACAAGTGCTTACCTGTTAGCATCATCAACATGCAATATTTATAGCTATGTTTTTACTTCATAATTGACGTGTGGGCCCCACAAATATTCAAGGATCAGGATAGACCTCGCCAGTTCTTTTTCTTACTTTTATGTTAACCCGATTAAATATTGCTGTTGCCCCGAATAAATAATAAATATGTGGCAACTCGCAGGAGACTTTACAGTAGGAAAAGCGCCCTAAAAATAATTAAATCAGAATATTCGAGCATATCCACAAGATTCAAGAACTAACCCCGCCCCCCCCCCGGCCGCCGAGGTCGATCCAATTGGTCAATCCTACGTGGAACAGAGCTGTCCGATCTACACCATCCAATGCCATGCCAAATTCCATCCCCGCCCCCAAGACCCGATCCCGTCCCTCCACGTCAGCGTCGAACGGACAGTCACGTTCGCGGCGCCCTGCTCGTCGTCCACCTCGGACCCCGCCGCGGGCCCCGCCGACGAGGCGAGGAGCCACCGAGATCCGGACTCCTCGCTATAAATACGCGCGCACACGTTGTCGAGGAATTCGCAACCGCGAGAAAGAAAAAAGGGTCCTCCTTCCGATCAGATAAAAACACGTCCCCTCCATGGCTGAGACTTCGGCGGCCTACCGGAATCTCCACGGGAAGGCGGAGTTCCCCGGCGAGCCGGAGACTTCCCTCGAAGTCTTCTTCGGGTTCCTGGACGAAGGCGTGGCGTCGCCGGAGAGTTCCTGCAGCTCCGGCGACGGGTTCGAGGATCTGGAGAATGAGGAGGAGGACGGCGGGTCGTCCAACGCCGAAGAGAGCAGAGCATTCTGGGAGTCTCAGGAACATCTTGTTCAGGTAACTTGAGTGAGCAACTGATCAGTTGTCGGAAGTTTTTGACCAGTTTTTTCCGGCTTCCGAATACGTATTGATGGCGAACGATTCTCGCTTTTGCAGGCGACGCTGTGCCGGACCACTTCGATCGAGTCCAGGATCAGGCAAGCCACTAAAGAATGCTTGATGGAATTGAATTGGAACGATTCGCAGTGCGACTGTCTCAAATCCGCCTCGGGGGGTTGCTGGAGTTGTCTGCGGCGGGACGTTTGTGACCGGCTCCGGGGCAATGGCTTCGACTGCACCATATGCAAATCCAAATGGAGGAGCTCACCGGATATCCCGTCAGGTAATTATAGAATGATTATCTTTGGATTATACATATCTTTCAACTCTGGCATGGTAATGTGATTACCGATTAGTACACCCTTTTCCAGCTGGCGGGTGGGCTTGCAATTTTAGCAATTTTTATTTACTTATTTATGGAATGACCAACTTGCTGAAATTTTTGCTCAATTTGGTCCTCAGGTGAGCACACATACTTGGAAGTGGTGGACGAATCGAGTCCCAAGAAAGGGGCGGTGAGAGTGATAATCGAGCTCAATTTCCGGGCGGAGTTCGAGATGGCGAGAGCCTGTGAGGGCTACAATCGGCTGGTCGGGCGGCTGCCGGAGGTCTTCATCGGAAAAGCCGAGAGGCTGAAGCCGCTGATCAAGGCGTTGTGCGCGGCCGCCAAGAGGTGCACGAAGGAGAAGGGGATCCACATGGGGCCGTGGAGGAAGCACAAGTACATGCAAGCCAAGTGGCTTGGCACGTGCGAGCACTCCACACCGGGCCCTCTCACGGCCGGGCTACCACGAGCCCGGCCGGCGAAGCCGAGGGCCTCGATGCTCACTTTCGACATGCTTGAGATGTTGCCCAAGTTGCAATGCACTGCGGTTGAAGTTGTGTGAGGTTTTCTTTTGAGTGTGTGGAAGAAGAAATCCATGGTTTTTTCAGAAGTTTTGTCCGTTGTTCCGGATAGTCGTTTTTAGAGCTATGTAAATTTTGGAGGAAATGAATGAGTCATCCCAATAAATTTTGAGTTTTGCCCATACTTGCTCCGCCCTTTTCTTTTAATTTAGTTTATTTTGATTTCTTGAATGTTGTAGGTTCGATATGTACAATGTAATCGCCCCTTTTAGATATCATTACGAAACAGGGCTCTCTAGCTTATGCAGTAAAAGAAAGGAATTAAATGAGACGTTATGAAATAATATATTTTTGGAAATTTAATCAAATAATGGTCATCAACTTCTCGGAATTTATTGTCCGAAGGTTAAATAGTTGAATTTCCTTTTTCGATTCGCCCTGAACCTGAGTAAGTCCTTAAATTACTTCATTTAAGATTTTGTGCGTACCTTAGTGGCTCTTAGACATTAAACGTTAAGAGGGTAGAATTAGGTAAGAGGCTCGAAAAATATACTGAAGTTTAAAATGTTGAATTTCCCTTTTAGATTCGCCTTTTTTTGATTGTAGAAATATAATTTTGCAAGAAAAAGCAAGAAATCTTGTACTCTGTCTAACTTGCATCTATAAAAGCAGATACCAAAAGCTTAAGAACAAAAGCCAACATATGCAAAGTTAACCCCACTGCTTTAAAAATCCCAAACTTTAGCTTTAGTCTGTATTTTATCCTAAACACTTGTTCATCTCATAAAAAGATCCAAACTTTTGGTTCGGCTTCAATTCTATCTTAAATTTTTTTTTGGTTCCATACAAAACCACAAACTTTAGATCAAGTCCAAATTCTATCACATTTTTTTTTTGTCTCATAAACAACTACTAATTTTTACTTGAGTCCTTCATCTACCCATTAGCTTTTCGTCAAAATTGTCCTCAATGATGTGACATTTCCATGTCACCGATCTTCTTTTTTTTCCTTTCCTTTTTTAAGTCTCATATCTAAGAAAATGTCTTTTGGAGTTGAATTTCCATGTTAGCCAAATAGCCAAAATGACATTCTATTGGATTTGAAATTTGGGCAAAAACTAGAAGAATCTAGGTAAAATTATAGCAAATAGGGTTGACTTTCTTTAATTGCTGTTGCTCTTAAGAGATACTTCCTTCACTCTTGCTCGAAAATCTTCAATTTTGCACTCCTGCTTCAATCTCCCATGCTTGGGAGTCTTCCTTCTCTTAAGGTTGGAGAGCTCGCGCTCAAGACACTCAGCTTGGAATGCTCAAATAGTTTACTCAACAATTTTCCATCTCTCGATTGTTTGGATGCATGGTTAACAGAGACAGATTTGGGACAAGTAAAAGATGATGGTTTTTAAAGAGACAAAAAATGTTTAGAGTAGAATTGGGATTAGATTTAAAGTTTAAGTTTTTAACAAAAAAAAAATTTAGGGTAGAACTAGGATTGAATCTAAAATTGAAGTTTTTTTTTAATGATAAAAAAAATAGTTTAAGATAGAATTGGAATTAAATATAAAATTGGAGGTTTTTTATGGTATTAGACTTGCAAAATTAATATGGTACTTCTGTTTGAGGACTGCAGAGGAAACTGATGTAGTCAAAAGAGGGTCAATGCAATCCTTCCTCTTCATTAATAGAGAAGTCAACGCGGACCTTCACGAACATCCCTCACATTTTGGGCCGCTTCGCTAGGGACCACAAGGTGAAGTTCTTGGCACTGGGCTAGTCAGTCCAGATCGATCGGGATTTCCGGTTTCTTGATCGTCTTTGCTTGCCCTGACCTCTTTGTACTTTTAGGATGTTAGTATATCATTTTCAAGTAATTGTAAACCTAATAGGCAAATGTGTTTTTTTTTTTTTTTTTTTTTTCAATTTATAATGTAGGAGCACAAGCGCAGAGGCACAACTAACAATGAAACATCTTGCAGAACCATAAACCAACCGTGTCAACTCTTGGAGATTGGTAATAGACTAAATTTAAATTCTTTTATGATAGGCTAAAATCACACATTATAATGTACAATCTAGCTAAATGAAAAACATTGTAAATAACTCAATGTACTAAGATGGAAAAAAGGATATGCAAAAATAAGGATTATAGTCTTCAACACTTCTCATTCTTTCATTTTGGTTCCCTTTTTCTTTGATTGTCACCGTTTAGGAATAAATTAGTGCAATTGAAAAACTTAAAAGTGAAAGGTTTGGTAGGAAACCTTTCTGCTTGAACTGACAGTCGCATGGCTCACTTCCTGAGGTGAAGAATGCATGCGGATGCGTGAGATTGAGGGGATTACCCGACATATTCAGCGTGAAGTTCTTTGTTCAGGAAAATAAAGGAAAAAAAGATAAAAATGAAAACAAATTTATATGAATTTTCCACATCTATCGATCATATCTCACGTCATGCTCGTTTCAGCCAAATTTGCCATCCTATGTGCATGAATTAATGTCCCCCCAAAACTCTTTCTGCATGAAGGATTTGCATGCCTTTAAATGAGTCATCTCTCCTAGCGAAAATTTTCCTACATTTTATGGGATAATTACCCAAAAAGTCCTAAACCTATTGCCCATGTGCCAATTCAGTCCAAAACCTTTTTTTTGGCCAATTTAGTCCTAAACCTTTTATAATTGTGCCAATTTAGTCAATCCGGCCAAAATTGGCCGCCGGGCGCCGACGTGGATGCCGGCCGGAGACAACCGGCGGGCGATGTAATTTTTTAATATTTTTAAATATTTTTTTTTGAATTTTGAATTTTTTTTTTTTTTTTTTTTTGGTCTTCTCCTTCCTCCGGTTGGCGAGGCTGACCTCGCCTGGCCACCGGCGAGGCTCGCCCCGCCGGCCACCGGCGGAGGTGAGCCTCGCCCGATGACAGCGAGGCGGCCGTCGCCGCGGCCTCGCCGTCATCGGGCGAAGCTCGGCCTTGCCCAACGACGGCGAGGCGATCGCGACCACCTCGCCAATGGTCGGCGAGGTCACCTTCGGCCCTCACCTCCGGCCGGCGTCGGCCGGCCGAGGAAGGAGAAGACCAAAAAAAAAAAAATTTTTAAAAAATTTTAAAATTAGAAAAAAATATAAAAAATAATTAAAAATTACCTCGCCGGCCGGTTGTCTCCGACCGGCGTCCACGTCAGCGCCAGCCGGCCAATTTTGGCCAGATGGACTGAATTGGCACAATTATAAAAGATTTAGGACTAAATTGGCCAAAAAAAAGGTTTAGGATTGAATTGGCACATGGGCAATAGGTTTAGGACTTTTTGGGTAATTATCCCCTTATAAGTTGAGTTATTCGATACGTGTCATAGCTCTACTGTATCTTTTGTTTCATTTCTTCTGGAACAATCACAAACACTTTTTTGATTATGGATTTACTACCAGAAATTCAATGCATAATCTTAGCATTCAATGTGTATTCCTGAATAATCTCATTTTTCAATTATTCAACCATTTCATTTTACCAAGTTCAATGTTAGCCAGATTAGTCAACATTTATATGTTTCGATGCAACAATAAGATGTTATTTGTAATAAGTAGTTTTGTTGGTTTTTTTTTTCCTTGGTAGAACGAAGGTATACAAGACTTTGAGCAATTCTACGCGGAATAAAGCCATTGGCAACTCGACAAAGTTACTTTTGAACTTCCGTGGTAGCTTTGGATTCTAAGCACTGGAGTCCTACATGATGATCGAATATATCATGCAAATCACTAACTTCAACAATCGAGTCAATAGAGTAGGTTTCACATCTGTTTACATCCAGAGAAATAGATGGTGAGCACAAGTTAGTGCTCAATAAAGATAACCCAATCGTTTGCACTAGATAACCCAATCGTTTGCACTCTCTTTCTTTCTTAATCTCCTTTATCTTGTAATATTACTCCCAAACTCAAGAAGCAAGGAGACAAAGGAGACCGTGCAAACCAAAATCTGGAGACAACTTGTCATGAAAAGAATCGGATCGTATTACAAAAACAAAGAAATCAATAAGGAATATGACTCGATTGTTGATAATGGTGTGAAATTTGAATCGCCATATTCAAGGAAGAAACGGGTGATTAGAGAGGCAAGCTTGTGACAAAGCGGCGAAATGCAATGGACCTGCCAAAAAAGAAGTGGGGGTCAGTTTACTGTTCAGATGATGTTGCAGGGAGGAAAAACTATACAAGTTACGATGTTAAAAGAGCGATAAAGAGACCAAGAGGATGACCCTAAGCAGACCAAACTCTCTTCCCCAATGCATATGCGAGAGTAATATTTGTAGCGATATGATTGATAAATGCAATATGAATCGTGATTTTCGACAATGCTAATTTGGCTGCCTACCTTGCTAAAAGAAATATGTATGGAGTTTATTATTTGTGGTGCCTTTGCGTCTTATACTTGCACATCTTATTAGGAGAGAATTATCAAAAAGTCCTAAACATATTATAATTGTGCCAATTTAATCCTAGCTTTTTTTATTGACCAATTTAGTCTTAAAACTTTTTTATTTATGTCAATTCAATCTATTCGACCAATTTTGCATGCTGATGTTAACATAGATGTCGGCTGACGTTGGTCGTTTAGTTAATGCTAATGCGGACAGTTCTTTAATAATTTTTTAAAAAAATTTTTTCTTTCCTTTTTTCCCCCTCCTTCCATCTTCCTCTGGCATAGAGGCGAGGGTTGGTGAAGGAAGGCCTCACCATCACTAGTCTAGGCTAGCCCTCGCCGGCGGGGCCAAGCCTTGCCTTGCCAGCAAGAGAAGAAGGAAGAGGGAGAGGGAAAAAAGAGAAAGAAAAAATAGAAAAAAATTAAAGAAAAAATAGAAAAAAATAAAATGTTTTTAATAAATTATCCACATTAGCATCGATTGACAATCAGTATCTATGTTAGTGGCGGCCAGCCAAAATTGATCGTATAGACTGAATTGATAAAAAGTAAAATATTTATGATTGAATTGATAAGAAATAAAATTTAGGAGTAAATAAGCACAATTGCCTAAAGTTAAGGACTTTGTTTTTTGGTAATTTTCTCTCTTATTTGTGAAGTGGTTCTACTATTAAACATGCGGCTGAGGTTGTCAAATTCACCACTTTGGGAGCTTTTTTGCATTATGAAGAATCATATATTGTTGGTGGGCAAATCATGCCTGACTCACTCGGTCCCACTGTAATCGAGGCTGAAATGTGCTTATTGCTGTATTAGTGTAAGGGTTTAACTGATTGTTTCGCTTATTGTAGTTGTCTTTGGATTTTGACTCAAAGCCTGTGGCTTAGGATATCATGCTCATTCTTTTCCCACATCACGACTGGTTTTGCATGATTTGTTAGTAGGTTTTTTTTCGTTCATTAGCTCGGGTCAGATTTGGAATTTTTCTAAGACCAGCGTGAAGTTGTTTATTTTCCCTTAAATTGTGTGAACATAACTTTATAATATTCCCTTTTGGCAGGCCTCGAAAGGACATACTTGGAAAGCTTAGTTAGGCCAAACAAGGCAATTCAAAGTCAAGAGTGTCGCACGGTTGGGGATTTTAGCTTGTGACATATCTCTTTCTCAATTTATCCAATACGGTGTTACCTGGTTGGGCTAGGTGGCAGTTTTTGCTAAGAAACCCTTGTCTATTGAAGACTATGAATTTTTTTTCTTGGAATTACATGAGTTTTTATTTGAACACAAAGAATCAAATGCAGGAAATACTGTGCATTCTCGAGTCTTCTTATTTTCACGGTATACCTTTCTCAACAATCTCAAATGACTGACAAAACACCCATAAAGAAAATACCTTGCAATTTGTTCAGCTTCCGAAGGGAGTTCTCCCCTACGGTGAAGTGTCTTTGGAAATAACCTCCCAACACTCTTTTCTATTAAGAAATTCTATTTTGATTTGCTTTTGGCAAAACATCATATGACGCATCTAGTGATATTCTTAGTACCAACTTTACGCTTTTCATTTTAATTGGAATTTCCACATTCTTAAACTCCAAATGCGTGCACAGGTCATCTAAAATAATGACGGAGCACTTCAACGTCCATACAATATGCTTGCCCTTATCTTCATGTCCTTGTCTGGTCCAACCACATTGATAATCTTTTCATATAGCGCGTACATGCTAAAATCTTGAAGCACAGTGACCCAAATTCTATTATAAACATGCATCAAAATGGCCATCTTGCCGACGCCACCTATTCTATAAGCACAAACGATGGAAACATTGTCTTGCATTAAATAGGAATAACTATCATTCACATTTTGGTGAATTCCTCACCTACTATATCTGATGTCTGGAGATCTGCTGTTGCATGTTAAAGGCCGTCAACTCTTGCCTAGATCAACTATTGGGGTTTACTCTAATGGCTTCCCTTTCCATATCGGAAAGGGGAGGTAGGGAGTTTGATTTTTCATATTTTCAAAAGGTAGGGGACGTTTAGTGATCTGCAAAGAGGTGGGGCATAGTGTAAGAGTAAATTAAGAGTTCTAGTAGAACCAGAAAAGAATAAGAAAAAGCCAAGATCTTCCTGAAAGTAAAAGAATCTCTTGGCGAAATTCTTCCACCTCTGCTACTTTCTTTAATGGAAAAAATCTTCCTTTTTTGATTGCCCGCATCACTGTAATATTTTGTTCGATTTTAACTCATTCATGTCTGATTCGCCACTGCTAACGATAGCTTTATGTCATATTCTCCTTGGGTCCTCCCGACACTGTGAATGGTTATGATGCCATTCTTTACTATTATGTTGAGAAGCATCCAGCCTCTTTGCTTTAGAAGGGTGGATGAGGAATGGTTGGAGAAAAGAATGAAATATGGATAAATCTAGTGGTGGATATATTTTTAATGAAACTTACTTCTCATCCAATGGTGCTGAATTTGTTCTTTCCAACTAATCATCTTCAATTTGTCCTACATCATGGATCATTCAGTGGTCCTCGATTTGCCCCTTCAGTCAGGGGAAACGTTACTCAATTAACTAAGGTCTAGCTAGCTCACGTTTCATGATCAAAAAACTCTTCTTTTTAGTTTTGTTTCCAGCGATAAAGTAGAAGGCAACGGTGTAGGGCAGTTTAATATTTTTTGTTTATGCTTATGATGCTGCACACTGTAATTTCCAGACGAGGTCAAGCTGGATGAGGCAATAGAACTGAACCTAATGCTATTTAAATATCTAAGAAATTTGCAGACTCTGTGATTGAGAAATCCGATATCTACCACGGCGGAGCTGCTATGCTGGGCTCCAGCTTCTAACGAAGGCCGAGGTCGGATTACCGTTGCAACCCCATTGTCTTCAGACCGGAGCAAAGAAAGACGAGAAGGGTGGGGGACCGAAAGAGCTGCGCATTTATCATCGCGCGACTGAATTGAAGGGCAAGAAGGGCCATGTCATAGCAGGAGTGCTAACGCAGAGGGGTTGCGACGGGGCGGACGCCGCCCAGGTCTCTCAATTGGGATCGAACTGTGCAGCCTCCAACATCTGACCGAGATCCTAGTCGAAGCGGGGGAATGTTGACCCGAACTCGATGGACTTTGATGGGTTGGAGAAAAGCATTTTTCTTTCGGACAAGCTAACTACAATATTAGTACTCTTATCATATATTAATACGTTAAACATTTTTGATTATACATTTTAACATGATGTCGGTACCGTTTCTATTCGTCTCAGAGTTTGTAATCACTTCTAACATCGGGACTTAGTTTAAATTCTTGCTCGCATAAAGTAGGGTTGTTTACCAGTGTCGCCGCCAAAGCACCCTTCACTCACCATCGCCCTCGTCTACCGTTGTTCCTCCACCAGGTCATCACTCGTCTCAGTGCTGTAGCTGCGTTCGCCAGGTTGAGGCACGGATCACCAAGTCATGCGCTTTACGTGTTTCATGCGTTGAGCTTGATCTTCAGCAGTTCCTCTGCCACATCACGCCGCATACACCCTATCGGAAGGCCACGTCATCGACGCACTTCAGCAAGGCGCACCACATCAGCAGTCATCAACTGTGTTGAGCAAACCGTTTCATTTCCTTTGACTAACCGGTTGGACCTCTTTTGGACAGGCCCTTAGGCCTTTCTAAACCGGTTCCTATAAGTTACTTGCTGTGCTCTTTCCAAATTTGAGGCTAGTTTTTGCCGATTCGGAATGAAAGATTGAGTATGGGGCACGTTTCTCCCTTTTGGTGCCTATTAAACTGCAAAAATGGACAAATCCGAGGTCTCCCAGCCTATACAAACTGTTCCACATGGGTCTAATTCTAATTTGTGGGTTCAAGCAATGCATAACTTCTTGAAGGGAAGACAATTATAGCGATATGTGGCAAGAGACATCAAAGAACTGAGTAGTACTACCGTGGTCCCTCCGAATTGGATCAACATAGCCGTAACGGCCTTACACACTGGTTCAACCGTATCCTTCTATCCATAAACTGTCCGAAAAAAATCATGCAACTATCATATAAGATTGCGTTGTGATGCTCCAAGTCTCATAAACCTCATCACCCAAAAGAAGACAATCGATGCAGGAACACAGACTTAGGACTGTCGGAAAGGCTTACATGGTTGACCATTGCATGTTCTGCACCCAAATCGCAAACATGGACTGGCAGATATGGTGGGTTTGTTTCCGGAAGATGCATATATTGGAGGAGACCTAAAAGCTGAAGCGCAGCTTTGATTCCGAGCTCCTAAGCAGATCAGCAACTTGTTTTGACTTCTGGCATGCACCACATTTAGACATTTATAAACACAGCATGTATAAGAAATAAGAAATGGTAAATTTGCCAACTAGTGAGTGCTGGAACATCAACCAGGTCCTTCAGGCTGGTCTGTGTATCTGGAACTACCAAAGACGCATGCAAGAATTATCGTTTCCACAGACCATACGATGAATGCAGCTTGATTTCATAAATGAAACAGAAACAGTCATGGCAGTCTCCTCTAAGTCATGTGAAATATAAGTTCTACGAACACGGCTAAGCAAGGTAGAGACTATCTTCTTTCTAAATGGATTAGCTTGCAAGCCGTTATGACACTCGAGGTGGCGACTATCTTCTTTCGACGGCATTTATTGTATAAAACATGCCCACCTTTTTACCTTTCCATTGGTATCTGATCAATCCGACCATAATAGGATGTGTTGTCAGCGAAATGCTAGCACGTATTATATTAATCCTAAAAATGAAACAGAACATACGCCAACATAATCCACTGGTAGGTAGCTGTGTTGGTCATGTTGGTTAAGAGTCCCTTCCTCATCGTCGAAGTCGAGAGTTCAAAACCCGTAGTTGCTAGTGTTGTAAGTGAAAGGCCATGGTGGTGGGGTCCTGTGCTAGTCTCCCCCGAGGTACTGACGGGTCCAAATGTGCCACCGGGTGCTACTAGGGCTATGGGCCCCCATAAGGGGCTCAGCGGATCCTTGGTTATCAAAAAAAAAAAAAAAAAAACATACGCCAACATACATACAGTTAGCCAAAATCTGCAAGGATCAGAACGAGAGATATACAAGAGAAAAGCAGTCCTGCAGCATATCTTCATTCTGCGTACGTCGTCATCGGGCAAGACTTTGTGATTGACCAGCTCTTTCCCATATCATCACTACCACGTTGAATCTTTCGCATTTACCGTGTAACACTATGCTGACGGGACCTAATAATGTAGTTCTAATCAGTGAGAAAATTACTATCGATTTACTTACGAGTGCTTTGCGCGGGTTCATTCTGAAATCTAAAACTCACGATCATTAAATTCGTCTGAAAAATCCTAGCACGTACAAAAAGATTCATCTTCAAGTTACATTGTTTTAATAAAAAGATAAAGAGGAACCATCCGCCGTGGTGGCTCTGCTGAGTAGGCTTCAGACTTTCTTTCACTAAGAGGTCTGGAGTTCGAAGCCCCTGCGACGCAAGTTGCAGGGAGGCTGGCGTGAGACATTGGCTAGCTAGCACGTGTCGCCTCCAGTGGTTTACCTCCGGCTACCGGCCGTACGGGGTTCCTTGGGTTATCAAAAATAAAAAAATAAAAGGATAAAGAGGCAGACAAAGACAAATGATCAAGAGGAAGATACATCTAACCATGCTAGTTGTCAAAGGGTACATCAGAGAGTTAACTCATTTTATAATTAATCAGCCACTTAATGATATGTTCATTTATAAAACGCATTTTTTACTGTACAAAAACTCTCTACATAACAATCCCACCTCGATTTTTTTTTTTTTTTTTTGGTAAAAGGCCCTCTTATTAGTATGCGATCAGATAAAATGATAAATGAAGTAATTATCAATTTTTTAATCGAAAATAATTATCAGTTAAGTAAAAGCTAATTTTGTGGTAAAGGGCTATTGAATAGGGTTATACATGGAAATTATTAGATGCCTTCAGGAATATGGCTTGTTGCAAAAAGATGGCGATGGAAAGAAATAGCAAAAGTATACCCCAAGTGCTAAAACTTGGCACGATGGGATACTTAGTATTAAAAGTTAAGAAAGTAACACTTTTTTTTGAAAAATGAGACACTTGAGTGTCACTTCCGACGAACTTTGCCGGAAATTTTAGGCGGCAATTTTTTTAATTTTTTAATTTTACTTGCTTATGTGGCTCATTGGAGAGTTGACTTAGCCAAAAAAAAAAAAAGGCAAAAACAATGTTATTTCGGCACGGATTTGAATTTTAATATTAAAAATTAATTAATTAATTTTTTAAAATAAAAGGAAGGAAGAAGATGAATAGTTGCAAGTGGTTGAGGGCTCAGCTCTCGCCGCCGATCCCGGTTGACCCTCCCCTCACTGTCGTTAGCCCTTCCTAATGACGGTGGGGAGGTTGCAACGGTGAGGGTTGAGCCCTCAGCCGCTTGCCGCTATTCATCATCTTTCTTTTTCTTCTTCTTTTTATATTTTGGTATTATATTTAATTAAATTAATTTTTATATTAATTATTTACTCATGTGAACAACAACATGACGTCGTTTTTGCACTTATCAAGCCACATCAGTGTGTAAAACGATGTGATTTTGCACTTGCCTTGTCAAAAAATCATCACGTCAGTATTTTGGCTAGATTTTCTCGCCATCAACAAACTGATCCATTTTGCTTTGATTTTAGCACTTGAGTGTTACTTTTTTAACTTTTGGCATTTAAGTGTCATTTTGTGCCAAGTTTTGACACTTTAGGTGTTCGGCACTCGAAAGAAACTATCAGTGATCTAAATGCATCGACTCAAGCACTACAAAAAATGTGTAGTATTAATATGGACAACATAGAAGTCCAAATTGACCGTGATTTGTATCACCCATACGTCATTGCAAAACTCAATTAATACATGCTAATGAGCAACATTAATTGCAAAAACTCGCTATCATAGATTCAATTGGTTCTTAACAAAATCAGCATTAATGGTTTTGTTATAGATATCTAGGATAATTCTAATGGTTTTTAGTATTTCTTGAAATTATGCGTATATCTGCATTTGACATACATATCTTGATTGATATGTTATCTTATTTAATCATTTCATGAAGTTTATAAATAGGTTGATGTAATCTTTATTATGATATATCGAAATATACACAATTACTCTTTTCTGCAAATCTTTCTTATTTCTCAACTGGTTTAATGACCAAAAGAACTCTCTTTTGTAATAGTGGAATCCATTTTAATTTTATTTGAGGAACATCAATATTTGATAATTGGAAGAATTAAACTTTTTGTCCAACTTTTATCTAAAAGGGATATGATTAATTACTAATAACATCTATGGATACGGCATAAATCCACTTTAAGGAACGATGTCAATGTTATTTAAATGGTGTAATTGAGTTCCATTGCACGAATCCATTTTAGAGTTTCTTAAGGCGCTCATTATAAAATTTCTATTTTTCTATGTCTCTATTTCTCTATTTCTGGAATAGGTTTAAAATAGAAATTCATTTAATAATGCAATTTTATTTTTCTATTTTTAGAACGGATTTATATTCTAGAAATAGATTTTGAGCATAAATTGGAAGCTAGAATTTTTAGCATTTTAATTTCTGGAACAAAAGTGAGAAATCAAAACTCTTTTCATTGTTCACTCTCGTCATTGCTTGTCGCCCACCCGTCGCCCATGGGATGCCGAACACCCATCGCTCATTGCTCGCTGTCGGTCGCCCATTGCTGGACATTGGACTTCGGCCACCCATCGCTAGTTAGCAACTGGCGTCTTGGTCATTGACCACTTGGTACCAGATGTCGACCTTGACTGTTGGACACTCGCCGTCAGATGCTGGATGCCGGATGCCTAACATTGCTGACTGGCCGCCCACCATTGGACACTGGAGTTCGACCGCCCATCACCAATTGTTGGCCGTTGGATGTCAGACGCCGGCCACCTGTGGTTGGTCATTGGCCACTCGCCACTGAATGCTGGCGACTGACTGTTGGACACTCGCCATCAAATGCCGGACCCTTGTCGCGAAACATTGGCCGCTCGCCGACGAACGTTAGACGCCGGACGCCTGTTGCTGGACGTCGGTTGTCATCACCTCTAGAAATAGAAATTTTATTATGTTATCACACGAATTTTTATTCCAAAAACAAAAATTTTGAATTGTTATCAAACGTGTTTCTTTGCTTGACTCATCCGAAGAATATAAATTGAGAAATTAATTTCGGCTAGAAATTGATTTCTATTCTAGAAATTTTATCATGCGTGCCCTTAGTAACATTAGTATCCAATAATTAAGGTTCATATATTATTACTTTATAACAGTCGCTAAGTAGGCACATTTAACATGTTTAATTATTTTACCATTATTTTATATCTTTTCTAATCAATTTGGGTTTTTTTATTAGTCAACATTTATAATTAAGTAATTACACTTAAGTTAACATCTATAACTCAATACTAATAACCTCTTTAAACATTTTTCTTTTTAGGAACATCAATGTTAGATAAATAAAACAATCAGATTTTTTTTGTCTAATTAATTTGAACGTTAATGGTTTCCCAAAGAGGCACCTTCAATTTCTTTAATTAATTTTAGGGAAAAAACCACGAAAAACCCCAAATTTTGCCCTCGAGTGACACATTTACCCCAAACTTTTTTTTGTGCCATGAAAAACTCTAAACTTTCCAAATTGTGACACATTTACCCCATGAGGGCATTTTTGTCTTTTTAGTTTCTGTTTTTTCTTTTTTCTTTTTTTTTTCTTCTTCTTCCCTCCGCTGGCCATGGTGGAGCTGGCGGAGGGAAGCCGGCGTCGCGAGGGCACCCCTCGCCAGATTTGGTGAGGGCCGCCCTCGCCCGATGCCAGCGAGGGCACCCCTCGCCAGATCCGGCGTCGGGCGGCCCTCGCCGGCGTCGGCGAGGCCGCTCGACGCCGATCTAGCGAGGTGCCCTCGCCGGCGTCGGGTGAGGGCTGCCCTCGCTGCGTCGGCGAGGGCCTCGCTAGATTTGGCGTTGGGCGGCGTCGGCGTCGGGCGAGGGCGGCCCTCGCCCGATCCGGCGTCGAGCGGCCCTCGCTCGACGCCGGCGGAGGGAAGAAGAAGAAGAAAAAAAGAAAAAAAAGAAAAAAATTTTTAAGAATGAAAAGACCAAAATGCCCTCCAATTTTGGGGAAATGTGTCACACTTGGAAAGTTTGGGGTTTTTGGTGTCGCAAAAAAGTTTGGGGTAAATGTGTCACGGTTTGGAAAGTTTGGAGTTTTTCACGGCACAAAAAAAAAGTTTGGGATAAATGAGTCACTCGAGGCAAAGTTTGGCGTTTTTCGTGATTTTTTCCCTTAATTTTAATATTGGTTTACTTCTTTCAATTAGTTTATATTTTTAAGTAAAGCGAAGGAAGATTGGAGAAAATGGAGTTTTGTGACCACGTGTCAACCGCAAAACCCCGTTCTAGGCAATTCTTTTTACTCTCTCTCTCTATATATATATATTTCAACTTTTTAAACATAAGATGAGTGTTTCGACCAAAAAAAAAAAAAAAAGAAAACATAAGATGAGTTTACTTTTTCCAATTAATTTTATAAATTGGAAGCCTATTTGTAAAATTTATTGGGACTTCTAACTTCGAGGAAAAATTACTATATAGGTTCTAAATATATTATAAAGATATCAATTCAATCATAATTTTTTAATTTGATTAATATAATACTAAAAATTTTAATCATTTACCAATAAAATCTTAATGGTCAATTTTGGTTGTCAATCGATTATGCAGATGCTTGCTATCCTCCATAACATATGGGCATCATTTTCCAGTTTGAAAAATGAACCAACTTGATTTAGACTGTAGACACTCTCTCATTCTATAAAGATAGATTTGTTATAGGATCAAAGCACAACCGGCTGATTATCGAATCTCGCATCACCATCAATGATAAGAATACGCCGAGATTTCCCTCTTTGGTAGTTATGGCTTTGCCAAAATGCAGTATGTGTCAAGATTCAGTGTCCCCAACACCATTACCTTATAGACATAACAACAACACTGACATGTTGAGAGAGAGCAGAAAACATCTTGTAAATCCCAAATCTATAAATTGGAATAGAAAAGCACCCAAATCTAAATCTAGGTCTAGATCAAGATAGAAGAACTACAAAAGATATATCAGTTGATCACAAAATCACTTTTAAATAAGTTGGCAGTAGAGGAGCCTTGGAGACTTGCGGAGTGCTTGACTATCAATAGCAAGCACTAGAGCCAGAGCGAGCGACCAAATCCGGAAGAACAAATCTTTTTGAGGACCTCACGCTTCAAACTTCAAGCTCACATGAAAAAACTCTCCACTTTTGTTGAGGAAGTCGACCACATTGTCCATGAAATCAACCAATTGGTCTTGAAGATGAGGAGATAGAGAGATAGGGAGACATCAAGGATGTTACTATAGAAAGAGGACTGGGCAGCGGCTTCAAAAGAAGTGAGGAAACCCTAAGAGAGGAGTGCTTCACATGGTCGGTGTTTACGTAAACAAATTTTGCATTTATTTATTTATTTTTCTTTATATTCCTCTTTTCCAACTAAGTCCAAGGAGGGCTTCATGCCCCTTATTGTTTTTCTACTTAGTTCAGCAAGGGCTCAATAGGATGACAGGCGTTCACATTAATGATTGCTAGCTAAAATTAATTAGAATGACTATATTAACAAATCATTGAAAGGCTTATTGCACTTCATTTCAATCATTCTTTCACAGCATAAGTAAACATAAGCTTTTTGATCAAAGATTCCAACAAATGTTTACAAAATTCACAAGCTGAAGCATTGGAAAATTTTCCTCCGAGATGCCTTCATAGTTTAATTTGCATTTGTGGTTTTAGAAATTCCATAGGTTAGAACTTAGTCCACAGTCCCACAAATTTGGATGAAATTCTTCATGACCTCCATCGGTAGCGGCTCCGTACACGAATGATTTCAGCCGTTGGGATATTATCGCAGCGCCTAAATTGGACTCGTCGATCTGCGAAAAAGTCAGGATACTCCCGATAAAAAGTAAGCTACTATAAGAATTAGGTTTTATCAGGAAAAAGAAATTTCAGCTAAATCCTCCCACGAACACGATAAATATCCGGTTCAAGCCAAGAAAATTTTTTTCCGCTCCTCTTAAAGAAAATTTATGTGTACCATGAGAAAGCAAGTTCCATTTTTTTTTTTTTGGGGGGGCGGGGAAGAGCGTTCCGATTTCAATAAATAGGGATTACATACGTACCTTCGCATGCACCAAGTGGTAAACCGAGTTCCCAACCACGGAGAAGTTGGCGTTCAGTACCTCGAACTTTTCCTCGTGAAGTATCCGGAGAATCTCCGAGAAGATGAACTGATCATGTAGCCCGCTAGTTAATGTCACCTCCAGAGAAGAATCTCTCACTCTGATCTCAATTTTAGGTGATGTAATGGCGGCCAACGGGTCGCTGCTTGTGCTTGGGCTCGGTCTCTTCTTGCTCATTAGGTTTTCTTTCTTGTCCTTGGCTTCCTTCACTGCTGTCTCCAGGCCTTTTATGTATCTTATGGCTTCATCTATCTGGTCAGGCAATGATTTTGCTTCCTGCATTATTCATCATGTCAAAGATCCTCTCATAATGAAACTCAAACTCGTGCATGGACATGCATATGGATGTAGGGGACCAAGTATATAAGGTATCGACATTGTATATATACCTTCGTGTCATCATAACATAATCACCTCGATCAATCATGTAACTAAGTTTCAAAACTTTAGAAGTTTGATGATCAAGGAAGTTATCAAGAGATGTAATAATGCCATAAAAATGGATCCACACGGTTAGAGGATACAAAAGTGGAGGAGTGACAATTTTCAACATGATTTGACACATCTCTAAATGCAAAAGATGACACTAATTGACATGAACCGATGATACATCAGTCTTTTGCAGTGACATGAATTCACAACCCTAGTTTTAACGAGTGAACACGAACAATCGAGATCACGCGAGAGAGAGAGACCTGAGCAGACGGCTGAGAGGGGAGGAGGGAATTGAGCACGGAGTAGAGATGCTTCATCCGATTCCTCCGGTTCTTCTCAATGATCTTCCTCTCCGTTCTCCTTGGACTCGAAGGCTGACGACCCCTCTCCATTTCCTTCCCTATCGCGTTCAGGAGAGACAAAGCCATGAAAACATATACTATATTATCATCAACGAGAACGATGGTCGTCTTTCCCAGCGTGGCAAAGATGTTAAATAGCCAGATACAATGCATGACACGTGGTCAGCAATTCAAAGAAAGTGACATCGTCGTAGCCATCGTCCACTGTTGTTTGACTTGATGGACAGATTAGTCCTTGTACGGGGTCGATTATCAATACAATTTCACATAATAATCCCTGTTATGATGCACGAGTATGGATGGAAGACTTGACAGACTATCGGAAGCAATTTATTAAACGGGTCATCTTTGAATACTGAGGGGCTGTTTGGTAACCATCCAAACAGTACCCGATTCTGATTTTTTGTTCTCAGGAGTAGTTTTGGAACAAAATCGTATTTGGTAAAATTTTTGTTTCTAGTAACAAATTTCTATTTTTTTGTTTCCGGAAGTAGATTTGGAATAGAATCAAGAATTAAAAAAAAAAGTTGATTTTTGTCCTGGGAACAAATCTAAGAATCAAAACTAATTCTTCTTCTCTTTTGTTTTCTTCTTCTTCTTCTTCTCTTTTCTTCTTCTTCATCGATCGCCATCCCGTGGTTGCTGTTTGCTATCGTCTGCCATCGTCTGCCGCCGCCACCGCCACCGACAACCAATCCGGTGAGCTCCTTAGTGGCCAGGTAGGCCTCGCCTAGCCTCGGCCTCGCCGAGGGCTGGTGAGGTCGTTGGATCAGCGACCGGCCACTTGAAGAAAAAGAAGAATAGGAGAGAAAGGAAAAAAAAAAAAAGAAAAAAAGAAAAAAAGGAAAAAAGTAAAAAAATTATTTAAAAATTAAAACAAATTGATTTGGAATAGAAAATCAATGAGCACGATATCAAACGTAATTATTCCGGAATCAGAAATTTTAGACAGCTTAGCAAATGGCTTAAAATGTTTAGAAATTGTTCTAGGGAACGAAATAAAAAAGAATCATTTCGATTATAATCTGCTCCCAGAAATAGAATCGTTACTAAACAGACCCTGAATGTGTTATGTTATATTTCAGCACTATCGACGCACAATTAAACCAACCAAGTTTTTGCTGAAATTCGCTGTCATTCTTTTTGGGGGATACTTAAATTACATTTGGTTTAGCTTTCTTAAAGAGTTTTCAGCCTCATAATTCTCTTGGAAAAATGCTAGGGTGTTTGACAAGCTTTCTCAAGGGGTTTAGGACAAATGCTGATCAAGAGAAGGTTGAAAGCTCAATGATGGTCTAGTAGAGATCGGTCATCTGACTTTTTTAATAAATAAAAATTGCATCCAAAAGCCCTTTGCAAAAAGAAATTGCCAAACACTAATTTAACCCCCAATAGTTTAGAAAGGATTTTTTACCAAACATAATTTGTATTTCCCCAAAAGGTTTTAACCTAAATGCCTTTTCATTTCCCCAAAAACCGTTTCTGAAATCAAACCAAACCCACCCTTAATATGTTGCCACGCGTTCAGCAATTTTGATATTACGAGAGATTGTGTTAAAATATTGCTGTGAATGACAAAATTTTCATCAATCATATATGGAACAAAGAATCGTCTTTTCTCTTGTGTCGTTGCACGTGCTATGTCCATTACTTTTGATGAGATAAATTATTATATATCTCTCTCCATTCCGTTCTTCGTCAATGATCAGTTTTGCCCACAATTTTTCACAATCTTTTTCCCCTACTCTTATCTATGAAAGCACGAACACGTGCTTTCTTCATTCAAAAAGATGCATAATTGCATGTTGTCACAGGGAATGTATATATATTTTTTAATTCAATCATAGGACGGAAATTGAATTAAAGTATTGTAAATTAAGTTCAGTGGCAAAGCTTCTCCTAAGCAAGAAAAAAAATTGATGCACGAGGCGAGCGAGGCAACGTTGGAAAAGGGTAGCCATCAACCAAAGCGGAGTCAAAGTCGCTCGTCAGCCGTCAACTTGGAAAAATTTTCCTCGCCACAACATTAATTACACGCGGCGCTGCTGATTCATGTCTCTTTTCTTCGTTTCTTTTCTTTTCTTTTTTCGTTCCAATTCAGGAATATCAATCTTCATTGTTTGCCTGAGCATCGTATAGACCAGGGCAACTTTTTTATGATTTTTCAACCTGCAAGCCACAGTTGGAGGTGACAAAATGGGTATAGAATCCACGCATATTTAATGGTGTAAGTCATAAATGGGTTACATAAAAAATTAATGGGTTATAAATGAATTATATAACAAGTTTTAAGTGAATCACTAACAGGTTATTTTTATTTTTAAAAATTTTCTGATTTTTGATTTTTTTTTTTAATGCTTTTTGTATTTTTTTTCTTTTTTTCTTCCTTCATTGGTGGTTGGCCATAGGCAAGGACGAGCTCGCCAACCTCAAGCGAGCTCAAGCTCACTAATTTGGCAAGGGTGGAGCCTCTTCGATTTGGTAAGATTCAAGCCCGCTGATTTGGTGAGGCTGAAACCTCATGGACCTTTGGTGAGGCTCTAGCTTCTTTGATTTGGCAAGACTCAAGCTCGTTGGCCTCAAGCAAGCTTGAGCTTGCTAGCTAGTGGCGAGGCATGAGCTTGCTTGTACCTAGTTGCCAGCTGTTGCCGTGGTAGGAGATTGTGCAAAGAAGAAGGAAAAAAGAAAGGAAAGAGATAATTAAAAATTCAATTTTTAAATAAATAAAAGACGGTAGTCAGCTTAGGTCTCTTTGATATTTTTGTTTTTAAAATATTTTTTATCTACTTACATCTTCATATTTTATCCAAATAACATGTTATCATGAACAACTTAAAGTAGATTAAATGAGTTAGCATTTATTTTCATAGTTAAGGTTAAGTATGGATGTATTTTAGTAATATTGATCAAGTCAGGTATGGGTCGTCAAATTTTTATGACATAAAAATAGGTCAGTATGGGTTAAATGGGTCAATATGCATTGGACCATTTTTAATCCAACTTGACCCATCCATCTAATACCTCTAGCGACGAACAATGACTTAAGCTAAGTCCTTTGTTTAGAAAGGGGAAAAAAAAAAAAAAAAAGCTAAGCCCTTCGTTCATCAATTTTCAATGCATACATATGTTTACATACTCATCATGCACATAAATTTTGTTGATTACTCGTATTTGCCGTCGAATTCCTCCGTCAATCGCTTTTCACTTTGTTATGTTCGAAGGAAACGCACATCAGCCTGATAAAACTCCCGCTAGGGGAATCTCTATTGACCTCTGGTCAAATTCCAACTGAATGGCTCGAACTTTCATTTTTAAAATTTATATCGGCTGTCTCATCTATGTGCACCGTATCGGCTTTTTAACCTTGAAGATACTGTTTCTGGGCTAATCATATTTCCTATAGATAAATTTTTGTAGCCTGAATCCTGAAGCGCTGCTCAAGTGGAGAATGTTAACTTATTGCTTGCTTCCGCGTACATTGTTTTTATTCGATTAGCAAAGTCTTCAACAATCATTTGACACGTATTTGTTAGCTCTTTACCATTACTATGTGCAATATGCATCATAATGGAGTATGTATCACTCCACTATGGGGAAAAGTATAAAAAATTATTAAAAAAAATATTCACGTTAGCGTTAGTCATCTAATTAGTAATTTCTAGTATAAATTAGCTAAATGGACTGAATTAATATTAATATGAAAATGTTCATAATTAAATTGATCTGATTAAAGGATTTAAAACAAAATTGATACTAATGTAATAAGTTTATGATCTTTTTTGTACTTTTCCCCTCCTATGTGCTCATCAACTATAGATATAATAGAGAATCTACAAAAATCGGATGCAATTTTGGTCGTCCTCAAGACACTATACCTAAACTATTAGTGTTGAAACATGACCGATCGACCACATACAATCCTCGCACCTCGGGTTCTTCCCACATATAACTCGAGAGAGGCCACGTGAATTTGGTGGGTTTGAGACCATCCAATACAATCCATCGGCTTTTTGATACGGAAATTTCTTGGCTAGCAACTGAGGCCAAGACAAAGGAGGCTAACACAATTTGCGCATTATGATATCTTCTTTTGTTGCTGTTCAAGGTTCTGATGCGAACCAATGACCCTATAGATATGGAGCGGCTAGCATGACCGTCCACTACCAAATGATAGTGTAACGGTATGAGGGCAGCCACAAATTCATTTTGAGGAAACAGGTACACTTCTTAAATCGGTTTTAATTTTTTCCGAGGTTTTTATTTTATTTTATTTTTATTTTGACTTCTATATTTCCTTATTGAAAGCTTATCTTTAGAGACAAAAATGAGAAGGGGGGCACATAATCAATATTATTGAATATCATGACAAAAATTAGAAGAGGGCCACAAAATCAATGTTATTGAATATTATTACTTTGATTTGTTTCTTCAAATAAGACAAGAAAATCGTTCTTGTTTAATGTATAACCGATATCATTGGTCCTAATTTAAGGTCCCTAGAGAGTTTCTTGTAGAGCAATTTGATTCAAGCAAAAGGAATGACTCCTACACAATGATTTCATTATTAGTTACAAAACTAACGATTGAAGAGCTTTTTCAATTAGTTCTTTATAAAATTTGACCCCAAAAAAATTATATCCAATAATTTCTTTTTAGTAAGTGATAATATCTTTTTACTCGTATCTATTTATATATTGATATCTAATTTATTTTCTCTTTCTTCATATTCAAGAATATTGAGCTTGCAATAAGTAATTATAGAAGTCAAAAAACAAGAAAGAAACGAACAGACTCAAAAATTAAAACTACTTTGAGAAATCTACCGGTCTCTTCAAGATGAATTTATGGCAGCCCCTCTGACCGTTGCCCTGCCATTTGGCATCGGACAGCCAAGCAAGAATTTCCCCTTAAGATATTGCGGCCTTTACGCATTTCAGACAGGTGCAGAAATGACAGCAAACTAAAATGTGTCGGATTCGACAGCCTCCCATCCCTATCAAAGACCCTTGACCCAACCGATTCCGCCAAAGGCCACTTGGCGATCGAAGCTGGAGCTGTTGTCGTCACATGGACTTTCGTGGGTTTATCAAGTTGCAAATATGGGGAAAAATCCGAGGTCTCCCACCCCATGCAAGCTGTTTTGCATGGATAGCTTCTCGAAGGGAAGACAATCATGGCGACACGCGTGACAAGAGACGTCAAAGAACCTAAAACGGGCAACAAACAAATCAATACGACTCTTAGGTGGGATGCGGTCATTAGAAATATCAAACATAGCCGTACCAGCCTTTATACACAATAGAAATCATGCTATTATCGTGTAAGATTGCATTGCGATACTCCTACAAGTCTCAGAAACCTCATCACCCAAAAGAAGACAACCGATAGATTGCTGCAGAAACACCGACAATGGGTGGTCCGAAAGGCCTACGTGGTCAATCGTTACATGTTCCTGCGCCTAAATTGCAACTTATGGAACGGCGGATATGGCGGGTTTGTCTACAGAAAACGCACGTGTTTGAGAAGACTCAAAAGCCCAAGCGGTGGCTTTGATTCCAAGCTCCCAACCATATCAGCAACTTTTTGTGACTTCTGGCAAGCACGACATCCAGATGTATATATTCATAACATGCCTGCGGAATAAGAAACGATAAATTTGCCAACTTGTGCTGGAACATCAACCAGGGACTGGTTTGTGTATTCAGCACAACCCAAGACGCATGCAAGAATTAATGTTTCGACAGACTGTATGATGGAATGCAGCTTGATTTCATAAATGACAGAAATTAACGGCAGGCATGGTTTTAGGGTAGAACCTAAAACTTGATAATCGGACCGATGGGAACCTATAGGTTCTAGGTTCCAAAATATGCATGGTAAGTTTTTAATTCCAAAAAAAATGAGAAACTTATTTTGACGGGTAGATTCTAAGTTCTTAGTTGGAGAAACGTGGAACCTAGAACTTATAACTTAGAATCTGGAACAAGTTTTAATATTTTTCTTGGTCCTTATCTCCGTACGATCTTCCAATATTCCATACTGTTTGATGATGAGTATATAGTCTAGAAGCATTAGTCCGAGTTTCCATTTTATGACTAAGATTTTTACTTTATTAATGTTCATATTTTTCGTATGTTTGAATATAAGTTATGATTAATGATTTATTTAAATAATAAATATAAGTGGAATCTAGGTAAACCCTAAAATCTGTGATAGGGTAGGTTTTGGGTTCTAAGATACGCAGGGTAGGTTGAAGGTTCCGGGTGAAACCTATACGGAACTTGGAATCACTCACCCCTAATGGTAGCTCCTTTCAAATCATATAAAATGTAAGTTTTACGAACATGACAAAGTAAGGCGGCAACTATCCTCTTTCTAAATGTATCAACTTGCAAAATAGTTAAGGCATTCAAGGCAGCGACTATCTTCCTTCCACTACATTGATAATATAAACCATGCCCACCTTTTCACCTTTCCGCTAGTATCCGATTAATCTGACCATAATAGGATGTGTTGTCAGCAAAATACTTAAGCATGTATCATATTAATCCTGAAAAATTAAACTGAACATACGTCAACATAGATACAGCTAGCCAAATCTAGAACTACAAGGATTATAACAATGGAAATAAAAGAGAAGTAGTCTTATAGCTAGACTTGTCTAATAGGCAAGTCGCTTTGAGTCGGGTCAAGTAAGTTCATAAATAGTCCGATCTAAATTGATCTATTTAACTCGTTTATAACCAATTTATCGTAATACAAATTTCTCAATCTATACCCAACCCCACTTATACTTGTCCCGACCTATTTAACAAAATCTAGAAAAGCTTGTTTCTTATGATTTTTTTAATATAAAAAATGGTATTAATAAAACATTTTTATGCAATAAAATCTTGTGGACAATTTCTATAATTTTTTTAAATGAAGCATTATTTAAAAAAATGTTTTCCAAATATTTATAAAAATAACAATATTTTTTGCTAGTTGCCTAAAATTTGAAATAAATTAGAATAAATTTTCTGTCATTCGGTATTGAAAATTTGATTTGATTTTCCTTCGTGCACTCCTTTTACGTATATTTTTTTTTTATATTTTTTAAAATAAAAATTTAATTGTTTTTTTCTTTTTTTTATTCTTTCCTTTTTAGCCCGTCGCTAGCCATGGCGACTGCCGGTAACTAGCCATATGTGAGTTCGAGCTTCACAGGACTCTAGCGAGCTCATCCCTTGCCTAGTTGGTTGTCAGTTGTCACCGTGGGTGGCCATTGGCCAAGGAAGATGGAAGAAGGAAGAAGGAAGAAGAAAGAAAAAAAGGAAAAGAAAAAAAGAAAAAAGAAAAGAAAAAAAATATTTCACCTATTGTATCGGTGTCATGCATGTACATGCAAATAGATGTAGGGGACAAAGTATTTCACCTATTGGTGTCGTATGTATGCTTTTGTGCCATAACAGCACAATCACCTTGATCAATCCTGTACCTAAGTTTCAAAACTTTACAAGTTTGATGATGGAGGAGGTTATCAAGAGATGTAATAATGCCATAAAAATGGATCAACACAATTAGGTGATACGAAAGCCAGGGGTGACAATTTCCTACATGATTAGGCAAATCTCTTGTCAAATCTCGAAAAGCAAAATAATGACACTAATCAACATGAACTAATGATAAATCAGTCTTTAGCAGGGACATGAATTCGCAACCCTAGTTTAACGGTAAACACGAACTATCGAGAGAGAGCTGAGAGAGAGCTGAGAGGGGAGGAGGGAGTTTTAGAGAAAATTGCTTAGGATCACGTAGAAATGGAATCAAACTTTGAGGTGTGATACCAATCTCTTTAAGGGAGTATTTGCCCTATAATGTTACTAATTAATACTTGCCAAAATCCTTCAAGACACAAAAAAAAAAAGTCGATTGAGAATACCGTATAACAATTCTCCAATATCTCGAGGATCTTTTAAAGGGAAACGATTAGAAAGATAGCTGTGTTTTTGAGAGAAAAATTCAACAAGACTCAATAATGTTTGATTCCAAAAGACTGACGTACTTATCTCAGTCTTTTTGAACAGAAGTAATTCTTTGGAAAATGTTGCAAAATGATTAGTGCTAATTATTATTCATAAGCATCTAATATTGTGGATCCGCATGGAGTATTGTGAGGTCTAACCTATGAATCATTGTTTTCATTTGAACAAGCCAAAAGATATCCACACTTATATAGTAGCCCATATCCTTTCAACTTTTTTATGTGAGACTAGTAAAAACACTATTTTATTTGTTTTACAAACAAATAACCAATAAAGAGTTGAGCACGAAGTAGAGATACTTCATCCGATTCCTCCGGTTCTTCTCAATGATCTTCCTCTCTGTTCTCCTTGGACTCGAAGGGTGAAGACCCCTCTCCATTTTCTTCCCTATCACGTTCACGAGAGATAAAGCCATGAAAACAAATTCTATATTATCATCAATGACAACGATGGTCGTCTTTCCCACTGTGGCAAAGAGGTTAAAGAGCCAGATACAGTGCAAGTAATGTGGTCAGCAATTCAAAGAAAGTGACATCGTCATAGCTATCGTCCCCTAACATTTGATTTCATGGGACGGAATAAGTCCTTGTACGGTCGATTATCAATCCAGATTCACATAATAATCCCTGTTATGATACACAAGTATGTATAGGAGACTTAACCGACTAACGAAAGCAATTTATAAAACCGGTCATCTTTGAATACTGATCGAGTCAAGTTATGTTTTAAAACTACTAGTGTACGATTAAACAAACCAAGTTTCCACTCAATTTCATTGTTGATTTCTTTTCAAAGGACAGTTAATGTTTTGCCACTCGTTCTGTAGTTTCAGTATTATGAGGTATTATGAGGTATATTGTCTTTTCTCTCTCTTATTTTTTGCATGTGCTATGTCCATCACTTTTGATGTGATAAATTATTTTATAGATTTCTCCATTTCGTACTTTGTTAATTACAACTTTCGCCCACACTTTTTCACATGCTCTTTCCACGACTCTTACATATGAAATCACGGATACAAGTTTTATTCATGTAAAAGGAACGTAATTGCATGTTGTCACTGGGAATGTATATGTTTTTTTAATAAAATCATAGGACGGAAATCGAAATATAGTAAATTAAGTTCAGTGGCAAAGCTTGTCTTAAACGAGAAATAATCGATGGATGACGCAAGCGAGGCAACATGGGAAACGGGAAGTCATCTACCGATGAGGACTCAACGTCAGCCGTCAACTTGGAAAATTTTTCACCTTTGGAACACTAATTTGCACGTGGCACTGTCGATTCATTTCATCTTTATTTCTTTTCTTTGTCGTTCCAATTCAGGACAATCAATCTCCATTGTCTGCCTGAGTATCATATAGACCAGCGCAACATTTTGAAACTTGTTTAGACCCTGTTGGCCATGGACAACGACTTAGGCTAGCTAAGCCCTTCGTTCATGAAGTTTCAATGCATACACTCGCTTATATACTCATCGTGCAGATATAGTTTGGTGATTACTTGTATTTGTTGTCGAGTTCCTCGGTCCATCGCTTTTCGGTTTGTTATGCTCGAAGGAAATGCAGGTTGGCCAGATAAATCTCAGGCTCGAGGAATCTCTACTGACCTCCGGTCAAAATCTAACTAGATGGCTCGAACTTTCATCCTTAAAAGTATAGGAAATCGAATTCATATCGAATGTTTAATCTATATGCGCAGGTCAGCATTTTAATCTTGTAGATGCAGTATCTAGGCTAATCATCTTCCCTATAGATGAATTTCTGTAGCCCAAATCCTCAAGCGCTGAACTCATTGCTTGCTTCCTTGTGCATGGTTTTCTTTGTCCTCTCCTTGCAACTACTATGTGCAATATGCTTCATGATTGAGATTTTATCGCTCCTATATGGGGAAAAGTACACAAAATTATTAAAAATATTCATGTTAGCACTGATCATGCCATGTAGGATGGCTGGCTTTAATAAACAATTTTTTATGGATGAACTGACTCAGTGTCAATATAAAAATATTTAGAGTTAAATTGGTTCAATTAAAGTATTTAAGACTAAACTAATACAAATACAATAGGTTTATGACTTTTCTTTAGGTACTCTTCCCCTCCTATATGCTCATCAAACAACCAAATTAATCCATGATGCACTTTAACAGAGAATCTACATAAATTGGATGTAATTTTGGTTGCCCTTAGGACACTATACCTAAACTATAGGTATCGATCCATGATTGATCGATCACATACTTACCCCTGTTGATACAATCGATAGGCCTCGCACCTCAGGCTCTTCACGTAGATAAATTGAGAGAGGCCACATGAATTTGGTGGGCTTAAGACCATCCAATATGATCTGTTGGGTTTTTGATATGCTTGGAAATTTCTTGGCCAGCACCCCAGGCCAACGCGACTTGCGGTATTATGATTTCTTCTTTCGTTGTTGTTTGAGGTTTTAGTGTGAACGGATGACCCTATTGATAGGGAGCAGCTAGCATGACCGTCCACTGTCAAATGATAGGGTAATGGTCAAAGGGCAGCCATAAATTCATTTTGAGGAAATCGATAAACTTCTTAAATAGGTTTTAATTTTTCACTTTGTTTCTTCTTCTTTTATTAACCACTATTTTTCCATATTACAAGCTTAAATTTAGAGACAAGAATCAGAAGAGGGCCCACATAATCAATGTTCTTGAATATTATTATTTTGATTTGTTTCTTTAAATAAAACAAGAAAATAATTTTTGTTTTATGCATAACTGATATCATTACTTTTAATTTTAGGTCACCGGAGAGTTCTTTTAGAGCAACTTGATACAAGTGAAAGGAATGTGGAGTCATTTCATTGCACAATGACTCCATTATTAGTTATAAAGCTAATGTTTCAAGTGCCTTTTCATCTTCTGAATTTAATAAATCTTCATATTGACATCAATTATGCCCTTTTAGCAAGTGGCAATATTTTTTTATTGGGGTTTATCCTAGTGGCCACCCTTCTAAAATGGAAAGGGGGGGTTAAGGGTTTGAATTTCCGCATTCTTAGGGGAGTTGGGATGGAGACGCTGTAATTTCAGGAGTGGGTTTTGACTCTCACACCCTGCAAGGAGGCATGACAAAAGTCTGAGAGTAAGAGTTAGAGTACGAATAGAGTAGGACCGACCCAAAGAAAAACACATATCTATTTATATTTTTTAAGATCTAATTTATTTTCTATATATTCATATTAAAAAATATTAAAACTATGGGCAGTCTCCTGATTTTCGTCCTTCAATTTAAGAGCGGTTTGAGAAGTCTAGGGGCTTCCTCAAAATGAATCTGCGGCGGCCCCATGACCATTACACGGACGGTCATGCAAGCATTTCCACCATAGAAATTGCGGCCTTCACGCATTACTGACGGGCGCATTTACGACAGCAATTTAAAAATGTGGGTCAGATTCGACTGTTCCCCCCCTCCTTATCAAAGACCCTTGAGCCAACCGATTCCACCGATAGCGGCCTGGCGATCGAAGCTCGACATGTTGTGGTCCCGTGGATTTCTGTGGGTTCATCTTGCTGCAGAGATGGGACCAATCCGAGGTGTCCCAGCCCTTGCAAGTCGTTCTGCATGGGTCCAACTCTAATCAGCGTGTGGAAAGGCCGTTGTGCCTATGTCGATCCAAGTCGTCTTGATTCATCTGGTGCCCGTTTAAGGTTCTCTGACGTCTCTTGCCACATTTATTGCCATGATTGCAGGAGATTTCAACAGAAATCATGCTATTATCGTAGGAGATTATGTTGCGATGCTCCTACAAGTCTCAGAAACCTCACCATCAAAAAGAAGACGATAGATAGCTAAAGAAACACCGACGATGGGCGGTCAGAAAGGCTTACATGGTTAATCGTTACATGTTCCTGCACCTAAATTGCAATTTGTGGAACGGTGAATATGGCGGGTTTGGACCTGGAGGATGCATATGTTCGAGGAGATTCGAAAGCCCAAGCGCGGCTTTGATTCCAAGGTCCCAACCAGATCAGCAATTTGTTTTGACTTCTGGTATGCGCACCATTCAGACATATATGACCACAACATTTATGAGAAATAAGAAAAAGGAAATTTGCCAACTAGTTGAGAGCTGGAACATCAACCGGGCCCTTCAGACTAATTTGTGTATTCAGAACTGCCAAAGACGTATGCAAGAATTGGCATTTCGACAGACTGTACGATGGAACAAAATTCACAAGCTGAAATAATGGAAACTTGCCTTCGAGATCGCTTCGTGGTTTAATTTGCATTTGTGGGTTTTAGAAATTCCATACGTTAGGACTTTGTCCACAGTCCCATAACTTTGGATGAAATTCTTCATGACCTCCATCGGCTGCGGATCAATTCACGAATGTTTTCAGCCGTTCGGATATCATCACTGTGCCTAAACTGGACTCACCGATCTGCGAAAACATCAAGAAATGTCCGACATACATGAAGCTTCTCTAAGAATTAGGTTTTACCAAGAAAAAGATATTTTATTGGCTAGCGAACGCAATAAATATCTAGTTCAGGTCGAGCATGAATTTCGCCACTCCTCTTGAAAATGATTTATGGGGACCTTCAGAAGGCAAGCTCCGATTTCAATAAATGGGGATTAACTGCGTACCATTGCATGGACCAAGTGGTAGACAGAGTTCACCGCGGCGGAGAAATTGGCGTTCGGTACCTTGACCTTTTTCTCGTTGGGCATCCGGAGAATCTCCAACAAGATGAACTGGTCATGTAGCCCGCTAGTTAATATCACCTCCAGAGAAGAATCTCTCACTCTGATCTCAATTTGAGGAGATTTAATGGCCACCGACGCGTTGCTGCTTGTGCTTGGGCTCGGTCTCTTCTTGCCCATTAGGGCGCGCATGATTCTATTTCTATTTCTGGACGAGTTTCTAAGCAAAATAACCGTTTGATAACGACACAAAATTTCTACTCTAAAAATAGAAATTTGTTTGATAATGACACAAAAATTTCTTTCTTTCGGACGGCGGGCGGCGTCCGGCGGTGGCGGCCGGCGACTGGTGGCAGCAGTCGGGCGGGCGACGTCCGGCAGCGGCGGGTGGCGATCGGCGGCGGCGGGCGGCATCTGGCGGCGGCGGCGGCGGCATCCGGCGGGCGGTGGCGTCCGGCAACCGGTGGCGGCATCCGGCGTCGGGCGACCGACGGCGGCGGCGGCGGGGGGCGGGCGGCCGGGCAGCAGAGGGCGCGATACGGCGGCGGCGGGCGGCGACAATGGCGGCGGTCGCCGCGGCGATCGGCGGGCGGCGGCGGCACAACCGGTGGCTAACGACCAGAGGCGACCGGCGGCGGCGGTGAACGATGAAAATTTTTTTTATTTCTCATTTCTGTTTCAGAAATAAAAAAATAGCTTTTTTTTTTTTTTTTTATTTCGATTTCTTGTCCATATCTATTTTTGGAACCAAAATCTATTTCGAAATAGAAAAGTGGAATAATTTTACCAAACGGATTTCTATTTTAGAATTGTTTCTAAATAGAAGAACAATTTCTCGAACAGAAATAGCGCGCAATCATGCGCGCCCTAGGTTTCCTTTCTAATCCTTGGCTTCCTTCTCTGGTGTCTCCAGGCCTTTAATGTATCTTATGGCTTCATCTATCCGTTCAGGCAGTAATTTCGCTTCCTGCATTTATTCATCAAGATCCTCTCGTAATGGAAACCACTCATACACGTGCATGTACATGCAAATGGTGTTAGAAATTAAACCAAATTTATCGGTGTAGATAACTGTTCGATACCCGCATTGAAAAAAGTCATAATTGTTGCATTATCTTTAATGCGTCTATTTGTCATTATCTATAATGAGTCTATTCCTATTTCTAGATGTAGTGATTGTTTTTAGAGTTAAGGTGAAATAAATCTACAGGCCTACTTATTTTCTCCTCCTTGTGTGAGTTGTGAGCGTTTCACCTTCAAATTACTTTTATCAAAGTGGTATCAGAGTTTACGGTTTGTGATCATGGCGTTAACAAACAATCAGCTTTCTCTTCAATACTCTTGTCTTACCAAAGACAATTATGGTAATTGGGCTGTTAGAATGAAAGCTTTACTCGACGCCTACGATGTGTGTGAACTTGTCAACTAAGTAGCACGGACACGTGACACGGGCACTCGACACGACACGACATGACATGTTGACACGTCATTTCCAAAAAAATAGAGAATTCCGACACATTGCGACACATTGTATATTAAATGAATATTTTTTTGATCAATTTGATTCAAATTCATAAATAAATAAATAATTTAAAAAGCCTATAATAAATTTACACTAATAATATTAATAAATCAATTCATTTGAAATTTGAAAGATAAATTCATAACTAATGCGAAACATGTTTTTAACTGTAACAAAAGTTATCAATGAAACTAATAATTAATAAGAAATTAGAATCAATTTCTTTAAATAAATCAATGATTTTCTACAATGACCAAAATTTATTATTATTCAAAATTCAATACTTTTATTTTTCGAAATTATTTTTAAATTCATTTATTTAATTTTCTGATTAAAAAAATAATCCCCAAAATCCACCCCTTCTTCCCTTCGTCCTTTTCCCTCCACCCCAAATTTAATTTACTTTTTTCCCTCCCCCACTACTGTCTGTCACTTCCCCTCCCCCAAAACTCAAAAGTCACCATCGTCCCCCCTTTTTTAATTCCCTTATCAAAACCCTAGCTACCTCCTTTTCCTCCTCCTTCCATCGCTCACCACACGACCCCTTCGGCCCTTCCTCTCCTCTTCCTCTCGATCTTTTCTCCTCCTCGCCGCACGACTACCTTCCTCTCCGCACGACCCCTTTCCTCTCCTTTTCCTCTTGATCCTTCTCCTCCTCCTCCTCGTTACCGATCCATTGCAACAGTGGTGGCCCTCGCCGCTCTCTCTGGCTGTCTCTCGTCGTTGTGGTGGTCCGTTCGTGGCTTCGTCTTGTCGGCGGGAGTTTGCTTTCTCTCTCTTCTTTCTCTCTATTCGGCTCTTTCTCTAGCCATCTCTTGCCGTCGTGGTGGTCTGTTCGTGGCTTCGTCTCGCCGGCGTGAGTTTGCTTTCTCTCTCTTCTTTCCATCTGTTTGGCTCTTTCTCAAGCCGTCTCTCAACGTCACTCACAGCCTCTGCTCCCCTCCACCCTCCATCAGTCTTCCGGACACACGTCGACACGCATGTCGAGAAAAGTTGACCGTGTGTCGAAAATCCGACATGCATTAATCGCGTGTCCGAGCGTGTCCGAGCGTGTCGACATGTCCGACACGCTCCAACACGTGTCGGACACGACACGGAAGCTAGCTTGTCAACACTGGCTATGATGAGCCAAAGGATGAAACTACCTTGAACTAGAACTAGAACCAGAACCAGAACCATAGGAATGCCTTGGAGAAGGTTCGTTCGAAAGATCAATATGCCGTATCAATCATCTATCAAGCTTTATATGATTCCTTGTTCGAAAAAGTTTTGAATGCTGCTATTGCTAAAGAGGTATGGGAGATTCTTCACAACACACATCAAGGAGTACATAAAGTTCAGAAGATTCACCTTCAAACCTTCAAAGGAGAATTCGAGGTAATTCATGTGAAAGAATTTGAATCTATTGTTGGTTATTTCACATGAATTTTGGTGATCATTAACTAGATGAAAAGAAATGGAGAAGACGTTTTAGATGTTTGTATTGTCGAGAAAATACTTCGGTCGTTAGACAAGAAGTACAACCATATTGCTATTGCAATTGAAGAATCCAAAGACTTGGATGCCATGACGATTGATGAGCTTATGGGTTCATTACAAGCCTATGAAGAAAGGTTCAAAAGAAAAAAAGATTGAACTGGTGGAGGAAGTTCTCCAAACACGGCTAACCATCCGAGATGAGAAGGAGCAAAGAAGAGATCCTGTGCAAACTCGCAGGACAAACCAAAATCGTAATCGTGGTCAAGGCCGAGGTTGCTTTCAAGGAAGAGGTTGTGGACAAAGCAGAGGTGATGCTGCTCAAAGTGATGGTAGATACTAATATCAAAGAGGTGTTCGTGGAAGAGGAAAGAACTCGACAGGCCAATGGTATGATAAATCTAAAATTCGATGTTATCATTGTAATAAATTTGGCCATTATGCTTATGACTGCTAGAACAAGGAGAGTAGCGGAGCAGATGAAAAGGCAAATTTGGTGAATGATGCATGTTGCGACCCGATCTCGCAGCTCTCGATCCCTCGCCATCACGAGGAGAGAAAATGGGGAAATGTCAAATTTAGGGGTACTTAATCACGAGAGTTCTCTCACAGCTCGCGTTTCAAAAGACGTCATCACCTCACCTTTCAGATTAAGGCTTTCGTAAGTTCCCTTCACCAGATCAGAAGCTCTTCCAAACTCACATCTTGTGTGACAGCGGAGTGTCATGATCCATATCCACACGAGCGACACATCTTGGGAGAAGAGATTAGGTGTGGATATTGGATTTAAGGATACCTTTCCCATGGTAGCCCTCTCAACGATACACTTCGCCCATAAGGATATCATCACTTCATCCTTTGGGGTACTACCATATTGAGTATGCTAAGCCATGGTGAGTTTCATTAAAACTCGTACCCTACATGACGAGTTTATTTATACATTCTAGTTGAATATGACAATCTAAAAATAAGATGAGAGTCGCCACTAACCTCATTTTGGGGGTCAGCTAGAAAACCTAATCAAGGGTCGGGAGTGTTTCCTCGATTCCTACGCAATCAAATATCTAGGTTTGAGGACTTGGGTTATAATAATATTTCTATTAGCGCCATTTCGGTACCTAAACAGTATGTTGTGTTTTCCTAACGTGTTTATGCGTTTCTTCTTACATTTTCGGGATCGTTAGTCCCAAATTAAACGATCATGTGTGGTTGATCATTTTCATACTACCCTATTTCTAGAAAATAAGAAAAGAAAGCAATCAATGGAATTAAAATTACAAGACAGTAAATAAACAATCAAAGAAAGCAGTAAATCTACTATACAGTCCTAGAAAATATAAAAGAGAAATACAATTGAAAAAAAAAAAAAAAAAAAGATAAGAGGAAGAGAGAAAACTCGCAACTCATCAAGTTTTATACAATAAAGAGAACCCGAGACATATGTCGGGGAAATAAATAGTACATGATAATGGTCGGAATGGACATCGACCTCCACCATCTTCACGTTTTCTCCATCTTCGGGATCCTACTCTAAATTTAATCTAGGAAATCTATAACTAGGTGTATACAATGAAAAGAAACAAGCATACACATCAAAACAATAAAAAAAAACATGACATCATGTCAAGATTAATCATTTAAAGAAAGTTTAATGCAAAAGTCAAATTTTGGGACCTCGGGGTCAACCTTTGTCTTTCATGCAAGGGTCCTACTAAAACACCTACTCAATCCATTCTTATGACTTATAGCAATTATTGATCAATTGTGTTCTCACATGGCCAATAACGCTTATAAGTCTCTTAACTAAGTGATCGAGACACGGACCCCTGGAGTGGCATAACTTGGCAGAAAGGAACACTTAAGTAAAATGTATACTTAAGTGTCAAAATCGGAGTAAAATGGATTACTTGAGTGCCAATCCGGCCAAATTGCATACGTGGCATTTTTCCGGCGAAGTGAGTACAAAACGACGCCGTTTTGCATGCTAACGTGACCAAATAATGCAAAAACGCCATCGTTTTGAGCTGAAGTGGTAAAAAAAATAAAATTTAATTAAATTTAATTTAAAATTAAATTTAGTTAAAATATTTAAAAATAATAATTTTAATATTAAAAACTAAAAACATTTAAAAAAGGGAGTCGTTGCTGGGAAGGGCTGGCGACGGGAGGGGAGGGTCGGCTCGGCCCTTGCCAGGGACTGGCGACCCTAGCCGATTGGTAGCGAGGGCTTGCGAGCCCTCGTCACTCACCACAGATTTGGGTGAGGGTCGTGGCCCTCGCCTAGATCTGGCGAGGGTCGGCGACTCTCGCCCGGTCGAGCCAAGGGTCATCGCGTGCTGGGGGTCGCCCTGGCAAGCGATGGCCCGACCCCCGGTGAGTGACGGCCCTTGGCCCAACTGAGCGAGGGCTGCCAACCCTCGTCGGATCTGGGTGAGGGCTCGCGAGCCCTTGTCACCGGTTGGTTGGGGTTGCTAGCCCTTGGCCGGGCCCGGCGACCCCGGTTGACCCTCCCCCTCCGTCGCCGGCCCTTCCCGACGATGGCAAGGAGGCGGCGACGGCGGTTGAGGGCTCAACCCTCGCCCGCCTCCCCACGCCCCCTTTTTGTAAAATTTTTTTTAATATTAAAATTATTATTTTTAAATAATTTAACTAAATTTAATTTTAAATTTAATTTAATTAATTTTTATATTATTTTTTACCATATCAGCCCAAAACGACGTCGTTTTTGCATTATTTGGCCATGTCAGCATGCAAAACAGCGTCATTTTGCACTCACTTTGCCGGAAAAATTCCACGTATGCAATTTGGCCGGATTTTGGCCGGATTGGCACTCAAGTGATCCAATTTGTCTCCGATTTTGGCACTTAAGTGTACCTTTCGTAAGTTATAGCATTCAAGTGTCCATTTCTGCCAAGTTATGGCACTTGAGATGTACTTCTTCCCTAAGTGATCTATGTGATCCCAGGGTTTTACCTTGATATCATGCATCGACCGTATCATTTATCTAAAAATCACATGCATTACAGAAATTTAAACATACATGCAGGTCTTTTGAACCTTATTTTTCAATCAATCAAACACATGAGTGAGCCATTGGCGGATCATTTATTACCAAAGTCATGTGCCAATCATAAACACATACGTTTCTAATTGATAGTGTGACTATATGTATTAGGGATACATGTGATATTTCAAAAACACATTTCAAAATCATCTATGAAAAGTTTTAAGACAAAGTGATGTCTTGGTTATGAAAGGCATTTAATTGTCAAGGTTAGCTCGGGGCTCGCATAAATGCATTCACAACCGTCACAGGCATTTTGCATATAATTCAAACCATAACTTTTACGTCAAAAATGTTTGAAAATATTTAGGATTAAGAAATATCTAGGCTATGAAACACGTTCAATTACCAAGGTTAGCCCGGGGCTCACATAAATGTACTCACAAGCGTCATAAGTATTTTAAATATGGTCTAAACCACAATTTTTCCTTAAGCCAAATTGAGTTTTGGAGAAGAACTTCTTAGAATTTTTTTTTTTTTAAAGAAATATCACATGTACCATAGTATTTTTTGAAAGATGCAATTTGAAAATGTCAATTGTTTAACAACAAAGATCAAAGCATTTAGAACAACTTCTATGAAGATGGCATGGCCTAATTTCATGCACAAGCTAACCTAAAAGGTATAACTAAACAATCACAATTATGTTTATATTAGGAAATTTCAGAACAATGATGTAAAGATAACAAAATTGAGTAATATTCATTGACAATCTAGCTATGGAAAAATTTCTTAATATGTATGACATGATAATGAACAACTTTCGTGAAGAAAGCTTTTCTAAACGAGCTACACATGATTTACAAGAATTAGACAATGAGTGACAGCATGTCAGAAATTTGTCAAATCAGCAAAACACTCAGCCAATATCATAATGATTTGTCCTATCAAAACAAGTCTAAAAATCACCAAATTTTCACACAACATAGCCAATATGTTGATAAACAAGTTTTATTGAAAGACCAGGTGTAAAATCCTAATAGAAAAATGGAACAAAAATATCAAAGGTCTATCTAAATATGGGTTAGAACAGGGGCCTGAATTTGATCTCACGTCTAGATTCTGATCTAGTTCTGAAAAAATAGAAAATAGTCCAAATGATGAGCAAGTAGCATAAAATCAGCGGCATTGGAAACTTCTAAGTGTGCTTTTTGACTTCCTAGAAGGGCTCGAGTCCAAACTAGGTCAACTAGGTGCTCTAAGATCAAGATTTCAAAAGGCGCGCATGTTCATAACTAAAAATCAGAACATAAATATGCATTAATAAATCTCAAAATCATTCAAGTAATGCATTAATAAATATGCTTGAGAATTTCTTAGTGAATATATGCTCTTGCGGCACAAATTTAACATGCAAAATGACACTCAAATGCAATGATGCAAATATATACTCAAACCTTGTAATGTGAGGTTTAAGTGCCAAGAAGATATTATCTCAAAATTTAGTTTCTAAGTGTCTCAAACAAGCATGGTAAGATGCATTAATGGCAAGATTTCATTTCAGTATTGATTTCACAAAACGTGCATAATTTCAACCATCTCAAGATGTGTAAAAATCTTACATATAGAACATGCAATGATAAACGTTTCTCATTAAGGATTCAAAACCTAAATGTGATCGCATGAATCACAACAAAAATGACAAAACAAAGATGTACATTTAGACTATGTACTGATGCAGCACGTTTTAACCTTAACTCATGCAAATGCTTCACTTGCCAATGTCAAAACTTTGCAAAGCATGCATCAATTGAACATATGTATCATGTATTTTAACTCTCATGAAGAATTTGAGATCAACTAAGTGCATTTGTGGTCTCAATTTCATTAAAAAAGAATTTGAACTAATGCAAGACAAACTATCCTATGTTCACATCTAAGTGATTTTAACCTAGTTAAACATGTCTAAAAATTTCGAAAAAAATACAAAATATGAACAATACTAATACAAACAACTTTCTTGAAGGAAAATTATTTCAGAACTCAACACAAAAATCAGTACAAAAATGGCAAAATCAAAGATCAATACGGAACGGATTGACCTAGGCTTAGATTTGAGTAGATCTGACCTAGTTAAGCACATCCAAAAATTATAAAAAAAATTATAGAACGTGTACAAAACAATTTGGAATAGAACTCATGAAGGAAATATTGTCCAAAAATCATCACAGAAGGCTACACAAAAATAGTAAAGTCTCATTTCGGAACAAAAACAGAACCGAAAATACAATTGAACTACAGCAGAATTGCTCATCTTCAAAATGTTTTATGAGGGTCACATGATACTCAATTGGGGCGTATGATCTACCGTTTCAAAGCTTGGAATATCTATTAGCTAATCCTAAGAGGATTTGAGCTGAAACGAGGTTGTCTCAGACCTCGTTTTGGTCAAAACAGGAAGTCAGTCCTAAGGCTATGGAATTGCAGATTTTAGACTAATCAAGTTCAATCATCCACACTCATTCATCAATCACATTCAAATTTCAGTAAAATCATCTATGAGCATATATCACTAATATTGAACCCTAGCCCTGGTCGGCTAATCCAGCCTCGCTTTACGGGGTTTGAGATCGAGAAATTATCTTTTGATGTGATTTTTTTGTTGATTATGACCACAATCAAATGAATATCGAATCGCCAAATTGATCTTCGATCTTTAAAGATGTAGATCAGATTGTCACGAATTGCCATGAAGCTAGCTGGACTGCTAGTCCAGCGGTTGAAACTAGAATTGATTCGGATTTGGACCGATCTTCGCACTTCTAGAAGGAAGATGATCACCGGAGTTATTCCAGTAATCCTTCAAGTTGTTCTCGACCACCGTGAGGTAGAAGATCCTCCAGAGCATTAATCGAGAGCAGTTGGCCAGAGGGAACACTGGCAACGGTTGTCGATTCAACCGATTGAACCGATCAAGACAATGACCTGCTCCGGTGCCGGTCCTTGAAGCACTGGCTAGAAGACTGTTGATCCAGATTTGCCAATGGCTTTTCAGCGATCCAAACTTGCAAGTGAAGAAGAAATATAGTGAACTAATTGTTGGCAGCAAGCATCAATGAAGCGACCGCCGATGAGGGGCTAAACCGATGGCGGTAAGAAAGAGAGAAAGTGAAAGGGATGAGGGTTCAAGGTTTTGGCGCCAAAAACAAAGAGAAATAGAGAAAGAAGCCTCTAGAAAGAGAAAATTTCATGCAAAATGAAAAGCCCCTTGAAAATTGAGGAATATTTCATTTATATACTCCCCAAGTTAAGCAATTTCGGCTGTTGGTTTAATCCGACGGTCGAAATTTCGATCCAACAGTCAAAAATCGATTTCCAATGCTCCATCATGATCTCGTGGTGTCGGGTAATTGATCTAGTGGGTTTGATTTGCAAAAAACCAAGCCAAAATCGGGAATTGCGTCAAAATGTCCAATTATGGGCTAATTTGCAATTTGATGAAATTCAATGGTCAATCTGTAAAATTTTGAGAAATTGAAGGTGCATAAGTGAAATTGACATTAAGAGGATCTCAGAACCGATCACCGAAGGTCAGGAATTAGTTGGCAAGGGGTTAAACCGGCTAGCCCCATTAGCGACCGGTCAGACTGGTTCGATCCAATTTGGCCAGATTTTGACTGATTTGGTTCGATTCCAGCTATCTTGTCCACTTAGGATCCCTACGGCTCTAAAATTTATGCAATTTGATCCGTAAAGGACCAAATTGAAAAGGAATTCTTCAAAGAAGAAATTGACCAACTAAGATACAATTAAGCTAATCAAACCTTATAAACGTGATCTATGGGTCTTTATTGACATAATTGAATGATTATCGTGAAAAACAAAGAGTCGAAATCATGAGTGCTTTGAATTGGGTCTAAAGGGCTCAAATGGTAAAATTTGCAATTCAATGGACAAAATTGCACATTAACTAAAATTGAACTCAATTAGTGTTACAATTGCCCTATCTAATGAGCTATCCATATGTAAGATCACTTATTGACCTTAAATTAAAGCGCTTGAGCTTAGGTGAAAAATGGATCTAAGCCTAATATTAAAATTAGACCTAGATTCATGATATCAAACCATAGTCATGAATGAGTCAATTCGAATTTTGTCGATTGAAGTTTAATTGCTTGATTTTCTAATGCTTTGAAGGATAAAATGCTTCAAATTAATGAGTTTTGGTATGAATTTACCAAAATCGATTTTGGATTTGGATTTATCTTAAGAAAATGAGTGAGGAATAATTGTCCGTTTGTAAGTCATTAAGAATCGATTTCGGTCCCTTAATTAGGGTTCAAAATGGCAATTCACATTTTGACACAGAAATCGTGAATTTTATACACAAGCGAATTTAAAACAATCCCTAAACTAAATGTCAAAAAAAAAAAAAAAGAACTACACCTAATTATGACTAGAATAAAAGTAAATTTATTTTTGATTGATTTAGAACCTTAAAATTGAAAAATTCAGAAATCAAGGTTCATAATCAAATTTTGTGAAATTTTCAACACAAAAGTCAAATTAACATTAAAAGAAATGTTTTCGTGGATTTTTGATTTTTTTTCTTTTTTTTTTTTGGTAAAAAATTTAACCAAAGTTCAACCATTTAGTTGACTTTTCCCAAAAGGTAGATTTTTTGGTCAAATCTTTAAATTTTTAAGAAATTAATTTGACAAGAGTGAAATTAAGGCTAATGGCATTTTTTTGACCAAAAAATCAATTTTTGACTCGAAATTGACTTTTGGTGATAGGATTGATTGAAAAGTCAACTTCAAAATCAATTGTTTGATATTTCGGATTTTTCTTGAAAATGAACTAGAAATTGTTTAAGAACGACAATACAAAAGAAAGAAATAAAAACAACACTTTTTGGTTAAGAAATGGGATTCCGTCGCGATCGAAATCCATATCTTGATTTTTTACCTTTTAATGATGCGTCGACTAAAAATTAAGTATCAACAATGACAATCAAGTTTTATTATTGGTGTTCAAGAAGATGAAGGAGGTCAAACTTATATGTGGTATTTGAATACCAGTGCAAACAATCACATGTGCGGGAGAAAAGAGATGTTTATTGAGTTAGATGAGACAATTAAAGGGGAAAGTCTCTTTTGGTAATAACTCCAAAATTCTTGTCGAAGGCAAAGGTACAATTCTAATTCGCTTGAAAAATGGTGCACGTCAGTTTATATCTAATATTTATTATGTCCCAAAAATGTCAAGCAATATTTTGAGTTTGGGACAGCTTTTGGAGAAAGATTATATTGTTCATATGAAAAATCTTAGGGCGCGTATGATAAAATTTCTACTTCTCTATTTCTTTGTTCCCCGGAATAGGTTTGGAACAGAAATCCGTTTGGTAACGCAATTTGATTTTTCTATTTCTAGAATAGATTTCTATTTCAAAAATAGATTTGAAGAAGAAATCAGAAAGCTAAAATTTTTAACTTCTCAATTTCTAAAATAGAAATTGAGAAATCAATTTCCGGCCAGAAATCAATTTCTGTTCCAAAAATTCTATCATGCACACCCTTAGTCTTATGCTAGGAGATAGAAATAATAAACTGATTGCAAATTTGAAGATGTCAAGGAACATGATGTTTGCTCTCACTATAAAAAATGATATGTCTCGATGTTTGAAAGCATGCGTGGATGATCCTCTATGGTTGTTGCATTTGAGGTTTGGCCATCTCAATTTTGGTGGACTCCATTTGCTTTCTCGCAAGAAGATGGTTTAAGGCTTACCACATATTGACCATTTTGATCAATTATGTGAAGGGTATGTTATCGGTAAGCATTCCAAAACTAGCTTTCTAAAGTAAGCAACTTATCAAGCAAAGAAGCCACTCGAGTTGATTCATTTTGATGTGTGTGGCCCAATCACTCCTCACTCATATGATAATCATTGATATTTTGTTACCTTTATTGATGATTTTGCTCAAAAAACTTGGGTGTATTTTTTGAAAGAAAAAACAGAAGTGTTTGATATGTTCAAACAATTCAAGAACCTGGCTGAAAAGAAGAGCGGCTATTTTATCAAAGCTATGAGGACTGATTGTCGTGGAGAATTCACTTCATCTATATTCAACAAATTCTGTGAAGATCGTGATATTCGACATTTCTTAACAACTCTGTATTCTCCTTAACAATATGGTGTAGCTGAATGAAAAAATAGAACCATCCATGACATGGTTCGAAGCATGTTAAAGAGCAAAAATTTGCCCAAGGAACTTTAGGTTGAAGCTATTTTGTATGCGGTCTATTTTCAAAATCAATGTGCCACATATGGACTTGAAGGCGTAACTCCACAAGAGGCATAGACCAGGAGAATACTGAGAGGAAACGTACATCATATTATTCAATAAAGTTTAATATATATACATTAAAATAAACCTTAAAAGTGGTAAAGAATCATCTACCCTCCTTACTTCTAACACTCCCCCTCAAGTTGGAGCATAGATATTAATCATGCCCAGCTTGTTACAAATATGTTCTATCTTCCCATTACCCAAGGATTTAGTGAAGATGTCTGCAAGTTGTTTGCTGGTTCGAATATGACTGGGAAGAATTAATCCACTTTGCAACTTCTCTTGGATAAAATGACAATTAACTTCAATGTGTTTTGTTCTCTCATGAAACACAGAGTTGGAAGCTATATGCATTGCAGCTTTATTATCGCACCATAGAGTCATAGGTACTAAATCTTTAAAGCCTAACTCGATCAATAACTGTCGAATCCACACTAATTCACATGTCACTTGTGCCATGGCTCTATATTCTGACTTAGCACTGGAGCGTGCAACAACACTTTGTTTCTTACTTTTGCATGATACCAGATTTCCTCCGACTAAGGTACAATACCCAGTAGTTGATCTTCTATCATCTGGAGACCCAGCCCAATCAGCATCAGAAAAACCTTCAACCCTAATATGACCATGGTTTCGATAAACAATTCCTTTTCCCGGAGCTTTCTTTAAATACCTCAATATCCGAATAACTGCATCCCAGTGAGATGTACGAGGGGAAGGCAAAAACTGGCTTACTACACTAACAGGAAAAACAATGTCTAGTCGAGTAATTGTAAGATAATTCAGCTTACCTACCAGCCTTCTATATCTCTCGGGATTATTAAGAATTTCTCCTCCATCAGCAACTAATTTAACCCCTTGTTCCATTGGTGAATCAAGAGGTTTTGATCCCAACATACCTGTCTCAGTGAGCAAATCCAAGACACATCTTCGTTGTGACAGAACAGTACCTTTCTGTGATTGCGCCACCTCAATTCCTAGGAAATATTTCAATTTTCCTAAGTCCTTAGTTTGAAACTGTTGCTGAAGATAGGTTTTTAGCTCAGCTATACCAACCAAGTCATCTCCCGTGATGATAATGTCATCAACATATACAATCAAGAATAGTTTGCCTCCCCTTGATTGTTTATAAAAGAAAGAATGATCATTTCCACATCTTGATAGCCCAAAAGACAGTACAACTTTAGAAAACCTTCCAAACCATACCCGTGGAGATTGTTTTAAACCATATAAAGACTTTTTTAATTTGCAAACTAGTCCAGACTCCCCTTGAGCAACAAACCCCGGAGGTTGCTCCATATAAACTTCTTCATGAAGAGTGCCATGCAGAAAAGCATTCTTAACATCAAGCTGAAATAAAGGCCAATTATATGTTGCAGCAAGGGAGATCAAAATACGAACAGAAGTAAGTTTGGTAACAGGAGAAAATGTGTCTAGATAGTCAACCATATACACCTGAGCATACCCTTTGGCAACAAGTCTTACTTTTAAACGAGTAAGAGAACCATCGGGGTTGACTTTTACAGCATACACCCATCGACAACCAATAGCAGTTTTGTCTGGAGGAAGTGTTACTAAGTCCAAAGTCTGATTAATCTCAAGAGCCTTTAATTCTTCTTACATTGCTGTCCTCCAGCCAAAACTTTGTAATGCCTCGGCGATAGACTTGGGGATAGGATATTGTTCAACAGTAGTTAAAAAGGCTCGAAAAGTAGGAGACACGGAAGAGTGAGAAATAAAATTTGCAATAGAATGTTGAGTACAAGAACATGTACTTTTGCGATGAGCAATAGGAAGATCAAGATCAGATACAAGAGGAGAGTCAGCTAATGGCGGATATGGAGCAGAAGATGACGTAGTAGTGTCGGGAGGAGCGGGGGGAGCATTAGTAGCAACACGAGGACGTCGAGTATAAACCTGGAGAGGAGACGACTTCTCTGTAGATACTGATGGTATAGTTGGAATAGTAGACCGAATGGTGGTCACATATAAGTCTTCATTCAATTCAGACACATCACTTGGAACATTATGATAAGGAGTGGATTCAAAAAGTGAAACATCAACTGTTACAAAATATTTTCTCAGTAATGGAGAATAACAGCGATATCCCTTTTGAGTGCGAGAATAACCCATAAACATACACTTGATTGCCTTGGGATCAAGTTTTGATACTCCAGGTCGATGATCACGAACAAAGTAGACACAACCAAAGATACGAGGTGGTAGGACAAACAGTGGTTTACTAGGAAACAAAGTGGAAAAAGGAATACCACCTTTTAGAATAGAAGAAGACATGCGATTAATGAGATAACATGCAGTTAGAATAGCATCAGACCAAAAGGTTTTCGGGACCTTCATCTCAAATAACATGGATCTAGTAACTTCCAATAAATGCCTATTCTTATCAGCAACACCATTTTGTTGCGGGGTATTAGGACAGGAAGATTCATGAATCATACCATGTCGAGTCATAAAATCAGAAAAAAGTGTGGAAAAGTATTCCTTAGCATTATCAGAACGCAAAACTTTAACATGCACACCAAATTGAGTATAAATTTCAAATATAAATGCATGAAAAATAGAAAACAATTTTGAGTGATCTTTTATTAAATATAACCAAGTAACTCTGGAATAGTCATCGACAAAAGTAACAAAATATCTAAAACCCGAATTAGAAACTGCATGACATGGACCCCAAATATCTGAATGAACTAATGAAAAAGGAGATGCTACTCATTTAGTGACTCGAGGTGTGTAACTAACACGATGTAATTTGCCAAGTTGGCATGACTCGCACTCAAGACTAGAAAGAGAGTGAAAACTAGAATCCAACTCTTGAAGGCTACGTAGAGAAGGATGACCAAGACGACAATGAATTTGATGTGGGGACGCAACACTTGAGCAAGCAATTGAAGAAGTATCTTCAAGTACATACAGCCCCCCTTCCACACGTCCTCTACCAATCGTCTTCTTCGTGGCCAGATCCTGGAAAATACAAGAATCGGGATAAAAGGTTACTGAATACTGAAAGTTTTTGGTTAACTTACTAACAGACATGACGTTAAATGGAAATTGTGGAAGATAAAGTACTGAGGACAACGGCAATGAAGGAATTAGGATAACTGTGCCAATTCCCTTAACATGTGTAGGTGATCCATTGGCTAGAGTAACTATGGATGAAGACAGAGAAAGAGAGGAAAATATACTTGAAAGACCTGACATGTGATCAGAAGCCCCTGAATCAATGATCCAAGGACGAGAAGTAGCCGATAGACATTCAGTAGCATTACCTGTCTGTGCTAAAGTAGCAATGGAAGAAACAGGCTGTGAGATTTGAGACTGCTTGTACCGAGCATATTCCTCACCAGACATAACCACTACCTTGTCTTCAGATAACTGTGGAGTAGTGTCAATATTAGTCGCCGTATTAGCTAACTGGTGTTGCTGCCCTGGTCTCCCATGTAGCTTGTAACAAAATTTTTGAATATGACCAGGTTTGCCACAGTAATGACAAACTCGGGTAGTCCTCGAACTATCATTAGATATGTTGAATTGTCCATAGGGATGCTAATTACCTTGACCTCTCCCTATGCCTCCTCGGACACCACGCCCACTATATCCGCCACGGTTTCCTCCATCACTCCTATTACCAGTATCAGTTCGAGTCTGGGACACAAGAGCTGAACTCCCTACCATAGATGTAGTATCCTAAGAAGACTCACGAGATACTCGAAGTACTCGAGCAAACGTATCTGTGAGTGACGCTATATTCTCTCCTCCAAGAATCTGAGACCTAATAGTTTCATATTCAGAACCAAGACATCCTAAGAACCTTATTACAGCCAATTGTTCCCTCTGACGTTGCATTTGTTGAACATCAGCTGAAATAGGGAGAACGGCATTCAACTCCTCATATAATCTCTTAAAGTCTGCAAAGCACTGGGTAATAGAGCGTCCCTTCCTTTCAAATCGATAAAACTCCTGCGATAGCTCATAAATCCGTGACAAATTATCTTGGCCAAAATACAACACATTCAAGTACTCCCATAGTTCCCTGACTGTATCAATATGAGTTACCATGTCAACTATATTGCTCTCCATAGAATTCAGCATTTGGCCAAGAATACGCGCATCAACACCATCCCAAGTTGCATCATCTTTGGGCTTAAACTCAGTCAAGTGTCTATGTTGATTCCTGCCTGTTAAAGTAAGCTTTACAATTTTCTTCAATTGGTGGAAGTTAGCACTACCTGCAAATTTCTTATTAGTAATTCGATTAGATGAAGAGGAAATCACCTCAGTCATCACAGTATTATTTTTCTCAGGATCTACTTCAATTGTACTCTTCGAATGATCGCCCATTTTCCAGATAAAAATAAGCAAACTCTGATTTTAGCTTTTGTCAAACACCTCAGCCTTAATAATCCAATAACCCAATATTATCACCACCACATAAAAATAACAGAAGCTACCACACAACTTTCAAATCATCCAATCAATAATTGCACTATACCCAAGTAGTAACTTTGCTTCATCACAGGTCTCGAATAAATTAATAAGCCAAATCAGCAACTTAAAAGAAAATTCTGACACTAAAGAGCTAAAAGAAAATTTTGACACTAAAGTATTAGCTCTTCAGCGGTACTTGATGAAGCAAATCTCCTTGGCATTGCTGCGGAAACACTGTCTGCAGCACATGAGTCCATACTTCCTAATCAAACCATGAGGATTCCCACACATGCGACATGCGCGAGAACCAAGGCCGTAGCTCTTGGGATGAGAGTTCAGATGATATTGCTTTCTGAAAATTGCAGGGTTGCTCGTCACCCCTCTAACACCGCTCTCAATTAACTCCTTTTTCGTCCCAAATTGCTCCCTCTGCAACCTTTCGTCGTCTGCGATTCAATTTGCCGCTTCGGGAGGGGACGCGATGCCGCAGCGACACTCGAAGAAGAACAACGACCTCGCCTTCTTCACATACGACGACAAGCGGCATAGCTACGCCACCAAGTCCAAACGGCACAAGGTCGTCAAAACCCTTGGTAGGAGGCTAGCATATCAGACCATGGAGAAGAGACCCAGCGAGCTGCGCGAGCGTGAGCGAGCCGCGTGAGCGCGATCGAGCCACGCAAGCGTGCGTCGCGAGCGAGCCGCACAAGCGCGACTGAGCCGTGCGAGCTACTCGAGCGAGCCGTGCGAACGAGCCGCACGAAGAAGCAAAACCCTACTCCAGTGAGCGGCAAGCGGCGGTGACAACCAACTATTCCGACAAGTCGACGGCGGCAAGTGGCTGTTTCGTCGTCTAGGGTTAAGCCCTAGGCTCTGATACCATGAGAGGAAACGTGCATCGTATTATTTAATAAAGTTTAATATATATACATCAAAATAAACCCTAAAAGTGGTAAAGACTCATCTACCCTCTTTACTTCTAACAAATACCGAGTGTTTCACACTTGAGAATTTTCAGGAGCGTTGCTTATGCTCATGTCCCGAACCAGAAAAAATCAAAGCTGGAAGACAAAAGCAAAAAACTCAACTTTATTGGGTATGACTCCTCATCCAAAGCCTACCGTTTATTTGATCCTAACACTTTGAAAGTGTATATAAGCAGAGATGTCAAGTTTGATGAAGATGGCTCATGGGAAGACAATCAAAAAGAAGAAGTAAATGCTCGTGGTGATACCGATCAAATGAAATTGAAAGATCATTCTACACCTTTTTCTCTAGTATCTTCTTCAAGTTCGTCATCACCTACCTCTTCAAATGTTGTCGATGAACCGTTAGTGCCAAGATTAAGGAGATTGTCTGACATTTATGAAGCTACCGATGAGGTTCACTTTGTATGTCTTCTTGCAGATTATGAACCACTTGTCTATGATGATGCGGCCAAAGAAGCAAAATGGAGAAAATCCATGAATGAAGAAATTGATGCCATTGAGAAGAATCAAACATAGCATTTATGAAGCTACCGATGAGGTTCACTTTGTATGTCTTCTTGCAGATTATGAACCACTTGTCTATGATGATGCAGCCAAAGAAGCAAAATGGAGAAAATCCATGAATGAAGAAATTGATGCCATTGAGAAGAATCAAACATAGGAGCTTGCTAATCTACCGAAGAGTAAGAAATCGGTTGGAGTAAAATAGGTGTACAAGGCCAAGAAGAACGAGAAAGGAGAAGTGAAAAGATACAAGGCTAGATTAGTCATGAAAGGGGTACAAGCAAGGAGCCGAAATTGATTATGATGAATTTTTGCCCCTGTCATCCGTATGGAAACGATTAAATTGATTATTTCTATCACTGCTTAAAGTGATTGGCGAATTTATCAAATGGATGTCAAATCAGTATTTTTGAATGGCATTCTTGAAGAAGAGATTTATGTTGAACAACCTAAGACGTTTGTTGTCAAAGGTCATGAAGACAAAGTATTGAAGTTGAAAAAAAAGCTCTATATGGAGTTAAACAAGCACCGAGAGCATGGAATTCCAAAATCGATGCATATTTTAAGGCGAATGGATTTTCTGAATGTCCATATAAGCATGCACTTTATTTAAAGAAAGAAAAAAGTGATGTTCTACTCGCATGTTTATATGTTGATGACCTTGTTTTATACGAAATAATTCGGCGATGATTGATGCTTTTAAGGCATTGATGGTAAAGAATTTGAGGTGACTGATAATGGTCTCATGAATTATTTTCTTAGAATTGAAGTGAAGCAAAGTGCCGAGGGGATTTTTATTTCCCAAAAAGGATATGCAGAAAATATCCTTGGAAGATTCTCTATGAAGAATTGTACTCTGGTCAATACACCAATGGAGTGCAAAACCAAACTTTCAAATTTTGATGATGGTGTCGATGTTAATTCGACATATTATAGAAGCTTGATTGGGAGTTTTAGATACTTGACATGTACGAGACCGGATATTATGTATAATGTTGGAATTGTGAGTCGATATATGGAGAAACTGAAGTCATCTTACCTTAAAGCTGTAAAGAGGATACTTTGGTATGTCAAATGTACTACTTCTCATAGCCTACACTACTATCGCTTTGAATCCTTCCAACTTAGAGCTTATTCGGATAGTGATTATGGAAGAGATATCGATGATCGAAAGAGCACTACAAGCTTTATATTTTTCTTGTGTGACATTGTTTTCACGTGGTTACCAAAGAAGCAACCAAGTGTCACCCTATCGACATGTGAAACTGAATATATAGCTGCATTCTCATGTGTTGGTCATGCAATTTGGTTGAGAAGACTACTAAAAATTATTCTCATGGAGCAAAAGAAAACAACTGAGATTTTTGCTGATAATGTTTATGCTATTGCATTGACGAAAAATCCAGTTTTTCATTAACAAAGCAAACATATAGATGTTTGATATCACTTCATTCGAGAACATGATAAAGAGAATGAGGTTAAAATGTTGCATGTGAAGACAGGAGATCAAGTAGCAGACATTTTTACCAAACCTCTCAAGATTGATTCTTTTCGAAAGTTCAAGAGCCTGCTTGAAATAATTAATGGAAGAGAATTTGATTTAAGGGGGAATGTTAGAAATTAAACCAAATTCATTGGTGCAGATAACTGTTCAATACTCGATTGAAAAAAGTCATAATTGCTATATTATCTTTAATGAGTCTATTCATTATTATCTATAATGAGTTTTATTCCTATTTCTAGGTAGAGTGACTTTTTTTAGAGATAGTGATTGTTTTTAGAGTTAAGGTGAAATAAATTTACAGGCCTATTTATCTTCTTTTCCTTGCGTGAGTTACGAGCATTTCACCTTCAATTTACTTTCATCAAATGGACGTAGAGGACAAAGTATTTAAGGTATCCGCATCATATGTACGTTTTCATGCCATAATAACACAATCACCCTGATCAATCCTATACCTAAGTCTCAAAACTTCATAAGTTTGACTATCGAGGGGATACAATCAGGGGATACAAAAAACTGGGGGTGACCATTTCTGACATAATTTGACACATCTCGAAAAGCAAAAAAAAATGACACTAATCAACATGAATTGATGATAAATCAGTCTTTAGTAGGGATACGAATTCACAACCCCGGTTTAACAGGTGAACACGAACTAGAGAGAGAGACCTAAGCAAATGGCTGAGAGGGGAGGAGGGAATGTTAGAGAAAATTGCTTTGGATTAGGTAGAAATAGAGTCAGATTTTGATGCATGATGATTTTTTCTTTAATAAATTATTTGCCCCACAACATTGATAATTAATACCGACAAAAATCTTTCAAGATATTTTAAAGTTTCAAATGAAAATATCATATAATACTTATGCAATATCTCTAGGAACTCTAAAAAAGAAACGATTAAAAATATGGCTGTGTTTTTGAAAGAACAATTCAACAAGACTTGATAATGATTGATTCCACAAAAACCGATGTACCTATCTCAGTCTTTTTGAATTGAAGCATCTTTTTGGAAAATGTTTTAAAATGATTAGTGCTAATTTTATCTATAAGCACCTAATGTCGTGCACCCAAACGGGAGATTGTGAGGCCTAACCCACAACTCATTGTTTTTATTTGAACAAGTTAAAGGATACTTGCACTTTTTTTTTTTTTTTTTTAATGATAGGAGGAACCGGTTTGGTCGGTAGCCGCCGTAAACCCTCTGGGCGACACGTGCTAGCCACTACACACATGCCACCGGGTAAGTTACCTAATTTCTCAGCTAGCCTCCCTGCATCTTGCATCGCAGGGGCTTCGAACGCTCGACCTCTCCGACAGAGAGGGAACGTCTACCCAGCTGAGCCACCGCGGCGGGTGATCTTGCACTTATGTTATGACTCACATCCTTCCAACTTTTTATGTGAGACAAGTAAAAGCTTGTTTTAAGAACAAACAACCAATAGAGAGTAGAGCACCAAGTAGAGATGCTTCGTCCGATTCCTCCGGTTATTCTCAATAATATTCCTTTCCGTTCTCCTTGGACTCGAAGGACGAAGACCCCTCTCCATTTCCTTCCCTGTTACGTTCACGAGAGGCAAAGCCATAAGAACAAATTCTATATTATCATCAATGACAACAACGGTCGTCTTTTCCACTGTAGCAAAGAGGTGAACGAGCCAAAAACAGTGCACAGTATGTGGTCAGCAATTCAAAGAAAGTGACATTGTCATAGTTGTCGTCCCCTGGTGTTTGATTTGATGGGACGAATTAAGTCCTTGTACGGTTGATAACCAATCCAGATTCACATAATAATCCCTATTATGGTACACGAGTATGGAAAGTAGATTTAATGGACCAACGGAAGTGATTTATAAAACGAGTGATCTTTCGAATATTGATCAAGTTGAGTTATATTTCAATACGACCCATGCACAATTAAAAAAAAAAAAACCAAGTCTTCCCTCCTATTCACTGTTGATTTCTTATCAAAGGATAGTTAATTTTTTGCCCCTCATTCGGTAGTTTCAGAATTAAAAGATATCCTGTTGAAATATCGCCCACGAATAATAAGCTTTTCGTTAATCATAAACGGAACAGTGTATATTGTCTTTTCTCTCATTTTGTTGCGCGTTGTATGTCCATCACTTTTGACTTGATAAGTTATATTATAGATTTCTCCATTCCATTCTTCATTAATTACGAGTTCCGCCCACACTTTTTCACATTCTCTTTCCCCCACTCTTATCTATGAAATCACGCATGCAATCTTTATTCATGTAAAAGGAACATAATTGCCTGTTGTCACTGGGAATGTATTTTTTAATTCAATCATAGGACTGAAATTGAAATAAAGTATAGTAAATTAAGTTCAGTGGCAAGGCTTGTCTTGAGCGAGAAATAATCGATTGATGACAAGAGGAAGGCAACGTCGGAAAAGGGTGGTCATCGAGTGAAGAAGAGTCAACGTCAGCCGTCAACTTGGAAAATTGTTCCGCGTTGGAACACTAATTTGCACGTGGTACAACCGATTCATGTGTTCTTTTCTTTTGTCTTTCCAATTCAGGAAAATCAATCTTCAATGTCTGTCTGAGTATCGTGCAGACGAGGGCAACATTTTTAAACGTTTTCAGACCCTGTTGGCCACGGACAGCTTAAGCTAGCTAAGCCCTTCGTTCATGAATTTTAAATGCATCCACTCGATATACTCATCATACAGATAAAGTTTGGCGATTACTTGTATTCGTTGTCGAATTCCTTGGTCAATCGCTTTTCGGTTTGTTATGCCCGAAGGAAACGTGAATCGGCCTGATAAGATTTAGGCTCAAGGAATCTCTACTGAACTCCAATCAAAATCCAATTGGGTGGCTCGAACTTTCATCCTTAACAATATAGGAAATCGAATTCATATCGGGTGTCTAATCTATGGGCAGAACGTTGGATTTTTAATCTTAAAAATACAGTTTCTTGACTAGTCATCTTTCCTATAGATGAATTCGTGTAGCCTGAATCCTCAAGCTCTGCTCAAGTGGAGAAAATTAACTCATTGCTTGCTTCCTTGTACATGGTTTTCTTTGATTAGCGAAGCCTTCATCAGTCATTCTACACACGTCTGTCCGCCCCTTACAATTACTCTGTGCAATATGCTTCATAATGGAGATTTTATCACTTGTATATGGGGAAAAGAACCAAAATTATAAATAAAAAAGGTATTCACGTTAGCGCCAACCATATCATGTTGGATGGCCGGTGTTCACTTAACAATTTTTAGCACATTTAGGACAAAACTGATACCAATATGATAGGCTTTTGACTTCTTCTTCTTCTTCTTCTTCTTCTTCTTCTTTTTTTTGTACTTTTCCCCTTGTATGTGCTCATCAACTATAGTCATTATCCACCCAAATTAATCTGTCATGCGATATTACAAAGAATCTACATATTGGATGCAATTTTGGTCGCCCTCAAGACACTATACCTAAATTATTGTTATCAATCCATGACCAATCGATCACATACTTACCCCCATCAATACAATTGGCAGGCCTCGCACCTCGGGCTCTTCCCATAGATAAGTTGAGAGAGACTGCATGAATTTGGTTGGCTCGAGACCATCCAATAATGATCCATCGGCTTTTTGAAATGCTTGGAAATTTCTCGGCTAGAACATGAGGCCAAGACTAAGTAGGCCAACACGACTTGTGCTATTATGATGTCTTCTTTCGTTATCGTTTGAGGTTTCGGTGTGAATAGATGACCCTATAGATAGGGAGCGGCTAGCATGACCGTCCCCTGTGAAATGATAGTGTAACGGTGAGAGGGTAGGCATAGATTCATTTTGAAGAAACCAGTAGACTTCTTAAATCAGTTTTAACTTCTTAAACTAATTTTTATTTTTGATTATTCTTCTTCTTCTTATTAATAACCAATATCATTATTATTAATTTTAGGTCACCGGAGAGTTCTTCTAGGGGAACTTGATATGAGCCAAGGAATGATGAGTCATTTCATTGCACAAAAATTCCATTATTAGTTACAAAGTTAACGTTTCCAAAGTTTTTTTGTCTTTTGGAATTAAGGGATATTTATAATGACATCAATGATTCCTTTGTAGCAAGCTGTAAATTTTTCTACTGTATCTATTTATATTTTGGTATCTAATTTATTTTCTCTTTATTCATACTCAAGAACATTGATTCTATGGGTCCATTTCTGATTGTTGTCTTTAAATTTAAGCTTGCAACAGAATCAAAAATTAAAAGCGGTTTGAGAAGTCTAGGGGATTCCTCAAAATGAATCTACGGCGGCCCCATGACCGTTATGTTGGAAAAATAATTTTCACGTATTGGAAGGAAGAATAATACTCACAAATTGAAAAAATAAAATGAGTAACTCACTTTGGTGGAACCAAAAAAATAGATCTGAAAATTTGATAATAATAATAATATAATAATGATCAAGCCAATGTTTGTATGATCTTTACATATAAAGATGCTGGATCACAACTCAAATACAAAGCTGTTTGTTTGTAATAATATTTATAGGAAATTATAAAGGAGGTGCAAGTACGACTAACTGAATCTCTTTAAAGCGATTAATTCCTGTTAACAGTGTTAAGCAACTTCAAGAACTATACCTCCCAAGATACAACACATCAATCCCGTTTGTATTAACACTATACAAACAAGATTCTATCAGACACTTCTAGATACCGGCACATTTGGAGGAGTATTTTTCCAAAGAGAAATTCTAATTTTTGAATGACTATCTGCCATGAATTAAAAAAGACTTAAAAGATAATCATTTTCATAAGCTAAAGAGTATTGTTGCGGAGAAACTCTAGAAGATTTGTCATTAACACGTCCCTTAATGCGAATAAAATCTATTATAGAAAGATGAAGGAATTCGTCCCTTCACGTGTCTATCCATTGGTGGAGACGCGCAAGTTTCAAGAGTGGGTTTCGACTCCCACGCCCTACAAGAGGCAGGGCAAAAGTCTGAGAATGAGTGTAGAGTAAGTATAGAGTATAACTAATCAAAAAAAAAAAAAGTGTCTATCCATTAATTTGTCCATAAATACGTCACAAAACTGCCGCAAAACTACTGCATCGGATTGAGGAAATACGTCCATTAATGCATCACTTAATTTGTACATAAAATTATTCCAAGACTGATGCACGAGGGCTGAAGAAATGCACCCATTAAATCATCCGTTAACGTCAAAGGTTGAAAAGGAAACGCGTGAACTTATGTTGATTCATTAATTCCAACACGTTAGAGAGACGGTCATACGAGCATTTCCCCTATGGGTATTGCGGCCTTCACGCAATTCAGACAGGCGCAGATGCGACAGCAAATTAAACATGTGGGTCGGATTCGACTGTCCCCCAACCCTTCCCACCCCTTCTTTCTTTTTTTCTCTCTCCCTTTCCCTCTCCTTGTCCAACACCCTTGACCCAACCGATTCCACCAATGGCGACCTGGCAGTCGAAGCTCGACATGTTGTCGACCCATGGACTTCTGTGGGTCCATCAAGCTGCAGAGATGGGACATCCGAGGTCTCCCAGCCCATGCAAGCCGTTCTGCTTGGGTCCAACTCTAATTTGTGGTTTCAAATCAAGCTATGCGTAGCCTCTCGAAGGGAAGACAATCATGGCGACACATGTGACAATTGACGTCAAAGAACCTTAAACGGGCAACAGATAATTCAGGACGACTCTTAGGTGGGGATTTGGTCATTGCAAATATCAAGCTGAATGAGGACTACTGCGGTCACGCCGACTTGGATCGACATAGCCGTAACAGCCTTTCCACATGCTGAATTAACTGTAGCCTTCTATCCGTAAACTTTCCTGACAGAAATATTATCATATGAGATTGTGTTGCGATGCTCCTAAAAGGACACACGGATCCCTAAAATGTTATAAGTTAGCACAAAGGAACACTTAAGTGCCAAAAAGTTATGAATATGACACTAAAGTGTCAAAATCGGAGCAAAATAGGTTACTTAAGTGTCATTACTCCGACCAAAATCCGATCAAAATGCGACGTGACGGTTTTCCGATGAAGCAAATGCAAAACGGCGTCATTTTGAGGCTGACATGATAAAAAAATATAAAAATTAATTAAATTTTATTAAAAATTAAGTTTATTTAAAACATTTAATTTATTGGGACTACTAACTTTTGGGAAAAATTACTAAATAAGTCTTAAATATAATGTACAGATGCCGATTTCATCGTAAATTTTTCAATTTGATCAGTTTAGTCTTAAACATTTTAATGATTTACCTATATTATTGTAGTTAATTTTGGTCGCCAATCGCTGACGTGGGTGCTTACTGTTTGATGTTATTTGGCAAGCAATTTCATTGGTTGATTGGAAGGAAAAATTCAGTTCACGTGATAAAAAGGTACACAAATTCAAGATAAAAATGTAAATCCCACAAAACAAATAAATCTAAAAAAAAATGAATTAACTTGGTATAGTCTGCAAAGATTCGCTTATTATACAAAGACAGATCTGTCATAGCATTAAAACATAATCAATGGCCAATTATCGAATCTTGCATCATCATCAATGAGAAGCACACACTGAGATTTCCTTCTCTAGTAGCTACATTTTTGCCAAAAGGTACTATATGGCAAGGTTAGGCATCCCTAGCACTATTGCCGTACAGAGAAAACATCAACACCAACAGGTTGAAAGAACACTGGAAACACCTTGTAAATCCCAATTCTATATCTAGATGGGTATAGAAGAGCACTAAAATATAAATCTAAGTCTATATAGGAGAAAAGAGCTACAGAAGAGATACTAATTGATCACAAAATCACTTTCAGATAAGTTGATTGCTAAAGGCAACAATAGAGGAGCCTCAAAACTTGCAGACCTCTCAACTATTTGGAGCAAGCACCGGAGCCGAAGCAAGCGAGCATATTTCTCCAAGATGCTCACGCTTCAAAGTACTGAGCTCACAAGACAAAACTCTACTTCCATGAAGGAAGTGGACTGCATCGTCCAAGAAATCAATGAAGAGGTCTTGAAGATGAGGAGATAGAGACATAAGGATAGGGGTGAGCATGGTCCAGGTTGGGCCGGTCCACTTCTTAACCCAAGGACTAACATGTACAGTGCTGGTTCTTAATTTTTGGGACCGATGACTGATCTTATTAAGCTTGGGACCGAGGATTGGACCAACCCAATGGGTTTGATCCGGTTCCAGAGTTAATTTGAGATCAATCGATAATTTTTTATTTTATTTTTTGTACTCCTTAAAAAAGCGATTGAGAACCGGACTAACCCAATGAGTTTGATCCGGTTTCAAGGTCAACCTAGGGCTAACCAATAATTTTTTATTTCATTTTTTGTACTCCTTGAAAAGACAACCAAGGACTATACCGATTGAATGGGTTTGATGATGAACAAGGTCAACTAAAAAAGGCAAGCGGTGAGAGTCAAGTAGGGTGAGCTCCAAACAGAATGAACATTGAATGTTGAACGGGAAGCAACAAGCCCAGCGAACATTGAGCGGCGAGTGGCACAAGTGACTCAAAGCGAGCAAGGCGAGTTTTGAGGGGCGAGCGGTGAGCGGCGAGCGGAGAAGTCGCATTGTATCATAATAAATACAATAATCACGAAGTTTGATTTGTCCGATAGTAAATTTCGACTCTACTCGAACTTATCTATCCCATTTTTCCAAACATTTTTGGTAAATATAAGCTATATGATTCTTGCATCCGACGAAATTAAAGGGGAAGTCTCAATCAGCTGAACTTAACCCTACAGTCTAACGAATAGCACTTGACCTGAGGTAAGGAGGGGAGGTTAAAGATAATCTTCTCCATTATATCTCCAAATATAGATTACTGCACTTCTTTTCAAGCACTCGATTACAACACAATAAAACAATTGCTTTCAGATCGAAGATTCTAATAAAAGTTTACAAAATTCACAAGCTGAAACATAGGAAAATGTGCCTCCTACATCGCTTCAGAGTTTAATTTGCATCTGTTGGTTTTAGATATTCCATATGGTAGGACTTAGTTCACAGTCCCATAACTTTGGATAAAATTCTTCATGGCCTCCATCAGTTGCGGATCCATTCACGATTGTTTTCAGCCGTTCAGATATCATCACTGCACCTAAACCAGACTCGCCGATCTGCAAAAACATCAAGAAATTCCCAACAAATATGAAGCTACTCTAAGAATAAGGTTTTACCAGGAAAAATAAATATTATTGGCTAGCGAATGCGATAAATGTATGGTTCAGGTTGAGAATGAATTTCGCCGCTTCTCTTGAAAATGATTTATGTGTACCGTCAGAAGGCAAGCTCCGATATCAGTAAATGGAGATCGAGTAAGTACCTTTGCATGCACCAAGTGGTAAACTGAGTTGTCGACGACGGAGAAGTTGGCGTTCAGTACCTCGACTTTTTCCTCATGAAGCATCCGGAGAATCTCCAAGAAGATGAACTGATCATGCAGCCCGCTAGTCAATATCACCTCCAGAGAAGAATCTCTCACTCCGATCTCAATTTGGGGTGATTTTATGGCCTCCAACGTGTTGCTGCTTGGGCTTGGGCTCGGTCTCTTCTTGCCCATTAGGTTTTCTTTCTTATCCTTGGCTTCCTTCACTGCTGTCTCCAGGCCTTTTATGTATCGTATGGCTTCATCTATCTGGTCAGGCAGTGATTTCGCTTCCTGCATTTATTCATCATGTCAAAGATCCTCTCATAATGAAAACGACTCAAACACATGCATGTACATGCAAATGGACGTAGAGGACAAAGTATTTCAGGTATCCGCATTGTATGTATGCTTTCGTGCCATAATATCACAATCACCCTGATCAATCCTGTACCTAAGCTTCAAAACTTCAGAAGTTCAATGATCGAGGAGGTTATCAAGAGATGAGACCTGACTAGACGGCTGAGAGGGGAGGAGGGAGTTGAGCACGGAGTAGAGATGCTTCATCCGATTCCTCCGGTTCTTCTCAATGATCTTCCTCTCCGTTCTCCTTGGACTCGAAGGCTGAAGGCCCCTGTCCATTTCCTTCCCCATCACGTTCACGAGAGACAAAGCCATGAAAACAAATCCTATATTTTCATCAAAGACAAAGATGGTCGTCTTTGTGTGAAATGGGTTCCTCGGACCGATCCCTTCATTTATACAAGAGCCAGAAACAGTGCGCAGTACGTGGTCAGCAATTCAAAGAAAGTGATATCGTGGAAGGTATCGTCCATTGGGGTTTGACTTGATGGGACATATTAAGTCCTTGCACGGTTCACTATCAATCCAGATTCACGCAATAATTCATATTATGATGCACGAGCATGGACTGGGGATAAACGGAAGCGTTTTATAAACAAGTCATCTTTGTATTATGATGGAGTCAAGTTATATTTCAACACTATTCAATGCATGATTAAACAAACTGAGTTTCCACGCAAATTCACTATCAATTTCTTTTCAAAGGACAGTTAATTTTTTGCCACTCATTCAGTAATTTTTATAATACGAGGTATGATGTTAAAATATCACCCATGAATAATAAGCTATTCGTTAATCACGAAAGGAATGGAGTATTTTTTTTTTTTTCCCTTTTCTCTCTTTTTTTGCACATGCTATGTCCATCACTTTGACATGATACATTATTTTATAAGTCTCACCATTTTTTTCTTCGTCAATAACAACTTTCACGTTTTTCATGTGCTTTTTTTTTTTTTTTCGATGACTCGGGGAACCCCGCACAATCGGCAACCGGAGGTAAACTATTGGGAGCGATATGTGCTAGCCACCACACACGTGCCACCGGGTAAGTCGCCAATGTCTCACACCAGCCTCCCTGTAACTTGCGTCGCAGAAGCTTCGAACTCCAGATCTTTTAGCGAAAGGAAGTCTGAAGCCTACCCAGCAGAGCCACCATAGCGGGTGGTGCATTTTTCATGTGCTTTTTTCCCTACTTTTATTTAAGAAATTGCAAATCCATGCTTTATTCATTAAAAACAACATAATAGCATTTCCTCACTGGAAATATATATATTTTTAATGTCATCATAGGACGGAAATTGAAACGAAGTATTGTAAATTAAGTTTAGTGGCAAAGCTAGTCGTAAGCGAGAAATAATCGGTGGATGACGCGAGCGAGGCATCGTCGTAAAAGGGTAGTCGTCGACTGAGGAGTCAATGACAGCCGTCAACTTGGAAATTTGTTCACCATCGGAACACTAATTTGCACGTGGCACTATCGATTCATGTCCTCTTCTTCTTTCGTCGTTCCAATTCGGGGAAATCAATCTTCATTGTCTGCTGAGTATCGTATAGACCAGGGCCACAATTTAAAGCTTTCTTAGACCTGTCGGCCACGGACAGCGACTTAAGCTAAGCCCTTCGTTTGCGAATCTCAATGCATACACCCGCACATATAGTCTTCATGCAATTAAAGTTTGTTGATTACTTGTATTTGCTGTCGAACTCCTCCGTCAATCGCTTTTCGGCTTGTTACACTCGAGAGAAATGCGCGCCGGCTTGATGAATCTCGGGCTCGAGGAATCTCTACCAACCTCTGATCAAAATCCAGCTAGATGGCTCGAACTTCATCCTTAGCACAGGAAATCGAATTCGTATTGGATGTCTAATCTATATGCACAGTGTTGGCTTTTTAAATTTGAAGATACAGTTTCTTGGCTAATCATCTTTCCTTAAGATGAATTTCTGTAGCCCGAAACCTCAAGCTCTACTCAAGTGGAGAAAATCAACGCATTGCTTGCTTCCTTGTACAAATTTTTTTTATTTCATTAGCAAAGTTTTCATCAGTCATTCTACATATATATGTTCACTATTTGCATTATCCACTTTCGCACCAGTCGTACCATAAGGATGAATCTACTTAGCAAATTCCGCCATAAATTAGTCGGATGAACTGAATCGGTACCAATATGAAAATATTGGAATTAAATCGATCTAATTAAAATATTTATGGTCGAATCGATGCAAACACAATAAGTTTATAATTTTTTTTGTTTTTGTACTTTTCCCTTCCTATTATGCTCATCAACTATAGTCATTATCCACCCAAATTAATCCATCATGCAATATAATAGAGAATCTACATAAATCGGATGCCATTTTGATCGCCCTCAAGCCACTATACCTAAACTAACCGTAGCGAATCATGACTAATCGATCACATACTTGCGCCCATCAATACAATCAACAAGCCTTGTACCTCAGGCTCTTCCAACAAATAAGTCAAGAAAGACCACATGAATCCGGTGGGCTCAAGGCCATTCAATACGATCCATGAGCTTCTTGATACCCCTGGAAATATCTCAACTAGCACCTGGGGCTAAGACGAGGTAGGCCAGGGCGGCTTGCAGTAATCATGATGTCTTCTCTCGTTGTCGTTCGAGGGCAGCCTCAAATTCATTGACTCCTAGGCCCTCTTCTGATTTTTATCTCTAAATTTAAGTTTGCAATAAAAAAAAAAAGTCATAAATAGAAAGATACGGAATTAAAAAAATTAAAACCGGTTCAAGAAGTCTACCGGTCTCTTCAAAATGAATTTATGGCGGCCCCTCTGACCGTTTCACTGTCATTTTGGCACCGGGCGTTCATGCGTGCATTTCCCCCATAGTTAGTGCGGCCTTCACGCGTCTCGGACCGGCATAGACAAAGACAGCTAATTAAATTGCGTCGGACTACTGTCCCCACCTCCCTATCGAAGACCCTTGACCCAACCGATTCCGCCGATAGCGACTTGGCGATCGAAGGCGCACATGTTTTGGTCCCATGGACTTTCGTGGGTTTATCAAGCTGCAAAGACGGGACCAATCCGAGGTCTCCCAACCCATGCAAGCCGTTCTGCCTGGGTCCAACTCTTATTTGCGTGTTCAATTCAAGCTATGCGTAGCTTCTCGATGGCACGACAATCAGGGCGATATGTCACCAGAGACAAGAACCTAGAACGGGCGACAGACAAGTCAAACACGGCTCTTAGGTGGGAGTGCAGTCATTGAAAATATCAAACATAGCCGTAACGGCCTTTCTACGTGCTGATTTAAGAGTTTCCTTCTATCCGTAAAGATTCCAGCAGAGATCATGCTATTGTCGTAAGAGATTGCGCTGCGATGCACCTGCAAGTCTCGAAAATCTAATCACCCTAAAGAAGACATCGATAGATTGTTACAAAAACACCGACAATGGACGGCCAAAAAGGCTTAAATATTTTTTTTTTCAGCTTTACTCTACTCTTATGCTAACTCTCATTCTCATAATTTTCTTTATCTCTTTGCAAGATATAGGAGTCGAAATTCATATATGAAACTAAATCATTCCCATCTCAATTCCCTGAAAATATGGGGATTCAAACAGATCACCTCCCCCTTCTCATGTGGGAAGGTTGACCGGTTCCAAATTGCAATTTATGAAGTGGCAAATATGGTGGGTTTGTCTCCGGAAGATGCCTATTTTCAACGAAATTAAAAAGCCCAGGCAGCGGCTTTGATTCCGAGCTCCCAACCAGATCAGCAACGTGTTTTGACTTTGGTATGCACCACATCTAGACATCTATAAACACGACATGCCCACGAAATAAGAACGGTAAATTTGCCAACTAGTGAGTGCTGGAACTTCAACCAGGTCCTTCGTCCTGGTTTGTGCATCGGAACTACCAAAGACGCGTGCAAGAATTAACGTTTGGACGGACTTACGATGGATTGCAGCTTGATTTCATTAATGAAACACGAACAGTTATGGCCGTCTCCTTTCAGTTACGTGAAATGTTTAGTTCTACGAACACGGCAAAGCAAGGCAGCAACTATCTTCTTTCTAAATGGGTCAGCTAATAACTGGGATTCGCCCCAGTGGCCACCCTTCCAATAAGGAAGGGAGAGGTGAGGAATTTAAATCCCCACCTTCTCAGAAAGGGATGGGATGAGGATGCGTAAGTTTCAGGAATGGGTTTCGACGCGCATGCCCTGCAATAGACAGGGCAAAAGTTTGAGAGTGAGTGTAGAATAGATATAGCGTAGGACTGATAAAAAAAAAAAAAGGCAGCTGGCAAACAGTTATGGCATTCAAGGCAGTGACTATCTTCTTTTGACGGCATTGATCATATAAACTGTCCCCGTCTTTTTCACCTTTTCATCGGTATTCAATTAATCTAACCATGATAGGACACGTCGTCAGTGAAATACTTAAGCATGTGCCATATTAATCCCAAAAAATGAAACAGAACATCCGTCAACATAGTTACAGCCGGCCAAAATCCAGAACAAGGGTCAAAACAAGGGAAATAAAAGTGAAAAGCAGTCCTGCAGCGTACCTTCATTGTGGGTACATCTTTACCTGGCACGACTCTGTAATTGACCGGCTCTTCCTGTTTCATCACCCCCACGTCGAATCCTTCGCAATTAGCATGTAACACTCTGCTGATTTGGAACCTATCAATGCAGTTCTAATTACCGAGAAAATTAGTTAACCACTGATTTACTTGCATTCATTCTAAAAATCTAAATACATTATTATTTTAATGTGATGATTAAAACATGGTAGCATTTAAGTTCATTTGAAAAATCCCAGCACGTAAAAAAAGATTCATCTTCCAGTCATACTGTTTTAATATCCAATAAAGGGGCAGGCAATAGTAAAGTACAAAAAAAAAAAAAAAAAAAACCAAAAATATAGCTTCATAACATAAATTATGTGAATACTATGGAGAGTGCTACATCGGAAGGCAAATGACCAGGAGGAAGATACTAGAACCATGCTAGTTGTCAAAGGCTACGAGGTAGGCTTAATTCATTTTACGTTTAATCAGCCATTTAATGATTTGTTTGAATTTATAAAACTCATTTTATTTGTACAAAAACTCTCTACGTAACAATCCCGGCTCTTTTCTTTTTCTTTTTTTTTTTGTACAAAGCCCTCTTATTTATATAAGATAAGATGGTATGATAAATAAAATCATTATCAATTAAAACTAAACTAATCTTATTGAATCGGGTTACACATGGAAATAATATCATCTAAAGATCATCAGAATGGAATATGGGATTGTCGGCAAAAGATGGCACAAGGAAACCATAAGTGATTTAAAGGCATTGAGGAGGTGGGGAGTTCGATTCCTCATCTTCTCGGGAACTAAGTTGGAAACGCATAAGTGAGAAATTAGAGTTTTGCAACTTGCGCACAGCACATACAAACAATGAGGGATAAGTGCACTAATAGTGCTAAGAGTTGTGTACAGCGTTCACTTTAATGCAAAAAGTTTCTACCAGCTCACTCAAGTGCCAAATTAGAGAAAAAAAAATGCTAACTTAAGTGTCAACTGTGATAAATTCCAGCCAAATTGATTATGTGGCATTTATAATTAAAATTATAAAATAACTTGGCAAGTTTTTTAAAAACACTAATCCATGTGGCATTTCCACATGGCATGGATGGCACTAAAGTGCACTTTTTAACAAATGACTGGTATTAAAGTGATCACTTTAAGCAAAATTTAGTACTAAAATTATCGCTATTTACAACTTTTAGATGATGTTGTTTAAAAGTTATCTGCTAACTAGACAAGCCTACGATCCACGTATGACTAAGAAATTAATAAAATATAATCACGTCGGATCTCCAGCAACTCAAAACGTTTTTTTAAAAAAATGGCACTTAAGAGATCCAAAAAAAACTTTTGATACTAAATTGAGCACTATACATAATTTTTGACACTTCTATTGTATTTATACTTAAATAATTATTTGTAAAATAAATATAAGATAGAGCCACACCCTATATATATAAATATATATATTGACAACCAGAAGTCCAAATTGACCGTAATTTGTATCACCTATACGGAATTGCAAAACTCAGTTAATCCATGCTAATGAACAACATTTATTGCAAAACTCACCTTTTACAGAGTTAATTGTTTCTTAGCAAAATCAGCATTAATAGCTTATTAACAAAAGAAATCTCTTTTAGGGAAAATTCCAAATAAAGACCCAAAGTGAATTTATTTTCTCAAATAAGGATCCAAAGTGAACTTTGTATCATATAAGAACCCGTAGTGGACCAATTGTTTCAAATAAAGACCCAAAGTGAATTTTATATCAAATAAAGACCCGAAGTGATAAAGTTAATCTCTATTGAGGACCTTGGCTCGCTAGCAGACATTTTTCGGCGATTAAAATCGAGGCAATTTTGTCAAAAACTTATGATTGGAAAAAAAAAAAAGGAAAATTCTAAATAATTAAGTTTAGGTTATTCATTTAGATGTTTACGTTTTCTTCTTTCTTCTCCCCCGCTGCTCCTCAACCAAATCGATGCCCGGTCATCGTTGCGACTCGTTTCTTGTCATTCCTTGCCTTGCTCAACCGGTGGAGAATTTGGGTCTCCGCAAACAAAGAAAGAAACATTTAGTTTTCTTCTTGTTTTTGAATTCGTGCCTCAACTGGCGGAAAATTTGGGTCTTCGACTTTGCCAAGGATTGGTATAAGGAATGGGGAGAACTTTAGTCTTTGACTTTACAGATGATGGGGTACAATGAACGGGGAGACTGTAGAAAACCTAGGGTTTTTTGTTTCTATTTTAGGATTTGTTAATTTTCCCTATATTTTTTTGGACAAAATTGCCCAAACTCTGGCTGTCGGAAATGTCACATGCTTGATAGCCAGCAAATATTTGGCTGACCAGCAAGCTCAGGTTCTTATTTGAAAATGATTCAACCACTTTTGGGTCCTTATTTGGGACTATAAGTCCACTTTAGGTCTTTATTTGACACAAAATTCATTTCGGGTCCTTATTTGAGAAAATTGATCAACTTCGGGTCCTTATTTGGAATTTTCCCTCTCTTTTATAATAGTTGCATCCATCTAAAAAAAAAAAAATTCCAAGGACATCAATGTTTGATAAGTCGTATAGTTAAACTTTTTTATCCAACTTATATAAAAAAGGATATGACTAATTACTAACAACCTGTATAGATACGGCATGAATCCATTTTGAAGGAATAATGTTGATTTTTTTTTTTTTTCAAAGGAACATTTCATTCATTTTTGTAGATATATAATAGAGAAACACAAGCCAATTACAAATTAAGACAAATTCAAAACAAAACAATCTCTAGATAAGAAGATGAATCATCAAAATAAGATTAGAAGTCATGGGCTCAAAAAGCAGATTTATGACTTCTTCAAATCAAAATCAATGGCCGATCACTAAATATGAGCACATAGCAAAATCTCCATCTGTTGTTACAGCTTTGCCTTTTGGCAATGCATGCCTAATTTTGGCAATCCTAGCACCATTGTTGTTCAAAATAACAAGCTTGAACACATAGAAATCTTATACCCATGAAAATGAAACCTCCACTCAAAGCTCCTTTGACCTCCTTTGAAATTGGATTTGTGCACTAGCGAAACCCAAGAGAAGCTGTTGGCACCTAATTTTCAAGTACATATAAAAAAATATTTTAAAAAAATTGTTATTAAAAAGAAAAACGTGGAAGGGGCCGGGTCAGGCCAAATCCGGCCTTGGCCCGGCCCGTCTTTTTCTTTCCTTCCCTCGCGTGGCCAAGCCCGAGCTTCTCCCTTCTCTAGCGATCTTCACTCGCAAGATCTGGGGAAAAGGAAAAGAAAATGTAGCAACATCGGGTAGAGGGGAGGGGGAAAAGGGGAGAGAAGATAAGGCAAAGCCTGAGAGAGAGGGAGCTGGAGACAGTGAAAACCAGAAAGCGGATCTGGAGAGAGGGAGTTCAAGAAGAAGAAGACAGAGAGAGGCAGAGGGAGCTCGAGCAGAGAGTGAGCAGGAAGGAGAGGAGGAGGGGAGTCTTCTTCCTCGAAAGCCCCTCCGCCGTTGGGGGCCGAGCCCTTGTGCTCGCTAACTCCGTCCCGGTCAAGCCGCCGCTGCTCCCAATCTCGTCGCCGCACCTCCGCGCCACCAGCTGCTGCTGCCAAGCTGAAGTTGAAGCCCGCAAGCAGCGGCCAAGAGAGGATCCACACGGGCAGGCCAAATCTGGGGGGAGAAGGCTTGCCGTCACCGTTCCTACTACCGTCGTCGCCTCCTCAGCCATCGACAACACCGCCGGTCCACACCACCTCTTGTTAAGCGCCTCCTCAGCCAAGCCGATGAACCACCCATCATCGTTCCTACAGTGCCACTGCCATTCAGCCTCCGACATCATCGCGACCCCTATGCCATCACCGCCACCCGTCGCGACCCCGACGCTGTCACCCACTACGTCCCAATCGTTGCTAAGTCAACGTCATCGCCATCAAGCCCGTTGTTGCTGCTAGAGCCCTCCTCTGCCAAACGCCGCCACTCCGAGCCCCCCTCACCCGTGTCGCTCCCTCGAGTCATGCCACCACCGTTCACACTAGCCACCGCTTGTTTCTCCCCCACACAGTCATCGCCGATTGTCATAGACCCCGATGTCATCGCCGCCGCCCGTCGCGTCGCCGCTACCGCTTGTCGCGTCATCGCCGCCGTCTAGCCTGTCGCCGCCCTCATCAGTGCCGCCAAGAAACCCTAGGGAGAGGAGGTACGAGTCAAGTGGCGGCCTCCAAGCCGGGTCGAGCGTGGGTCGCGAGCCGGGTAGGGCTTTGAATAGTGTGGGCTGGTTTTGGGCTTTTGGGTTTGTGGGCTTTTGGACTTGCGGGCTTATGGGTTTATGGCCTTATGGGCTTCTTTCTTTTAAAAAAATTAGACCGAACTGGGCCTGCACATTAGGCCCAGCCCAGTTAGGTTTCTGTCAGTCTTAGGCTATGTAGCTTGATCCCGAGCCCTTTTCATCGAACAAGGTCGGACCCAACCCGGTTCATTTTAAATATATTATAATATTATAATATTATAATAATATTTTAAAAAATTAAAAATAAATTAAAAAATTTCGAAAATTAAAAAGATGTAGGGTTTGGTTAGAATTGCCATATCTTGTCTTCTTAGTTTAATTAGGCTTTTATTTGCTCGTACTTTGATTATATCATATGTTTAATTTGTACATCTAATTATATTTAATTGCACGTGTTTAATTTTACTGCAATTAGGATATTGGTAGCTATGATTGTTACTTTAATGATTGTGCATCTACATGATCACCTCACATGTTAGTGGATGGGTATAAAATCAATTCAAACTGCCTGACAAAAATCATTTCTTTTAAAATAAACAAGATTAGGTATCGAAATAGCACTAATTGATTAATTAGTGTAATCAAATCCCCGACCCTAGATTCTCTTATTGAGTATGAAGTGAGATACACTCTCATGCCTCACTTGATTTCTAGCCGACCCCAATAGGCTAGTGGCGATTCCTTTTGTTCCTAAAAAATATTTCAATGTCACGTTGGTATGGGCTTAGGAGAGCCCGCGCTTAATCATGGGCTTTAGGCAATACCCCTAAACCTACTCCCTCCCCCGAGAGTAAGTCGCGATAGCTTGATGACTTCAACGGGGAATTGATTTTAAACCTTAGAGGACTTAGGCCAAAATTAATTTTGTTCAAAATATTTTTGTTTGGTAGCGAAGATTCAAGGTACGCCCCTAACATTAAAGGTGTTAAATGTTTCTGCAGAATAGAAGGTATAAGAGGAAGTGTTTGCTCACCTTTGTCTTGCCGGAAGGTATAAGAATGTATGGTTTATTTTTTATGTATAGTGTTGTTTGCCAACAAATTATTGTGCATATATCATTTGCGTTGCATTACACCCTAGCATACATAACCTACCGCCGAACCTGGGCCGCATAGGATCACTTAGGATGGTGTTGAGATGGATACCACTTTGACTACAACCATGTAGTACGAGTCACCCATATCTACCCTGAAATTCCTTTCTTCATGTCAAAGGTACCCACCCCGGCCTGCAACCGCGCGAACAGGTTAGTTCTTTGACAAAGCCGGAGTCATGGGCAATACAATCTAGCCGCGATCTTGTTGGTTCAGTCCGGTGATCCTATGACTCCATTTTGAGCCGTGTAGAGTAGAAGTTGAAAAACATCCCATGTGCACGTCTATGTAATTGAAAAAAAAAAACAGAGAAAAGGGTCGGTACCCATTGTAAGTATCATTTTCCTTTTTATTTGCTCATTTTGTATTGAACTTCCATCTTGAAATTCGCAAACATCAATCGATTGCTCTCGGTGTTGTAGGCTTATAATTGAAAAAATTGGCGATCACTTGTGACAAGTGAACATTGAATGCAAGTTCTAAACACTTTGAGTTGGCCCTTGCTGAACACATGGTTTTGTTTAAATTTCTAATTATGGGCTCGAAATCATTTTGAAAAAAAAAAAAAAAAAAACTTTCAAGTTGTGATTTATATTGGGGCACAAATTGAAATTGCATTTTTAATCAAATTCTCTCATTCTCACATTTTGGGACTAAAATGCAAATCACATTTGGTGTACAAATTCCTTAAAATAGAAGTCACTACATTTTTCTATGAGTAAAATCACAAATCAATCTTTCAAAAATTAATGACACTTTTGCATATGAAACTTTTGGAATAAAAGTGGACATTCGATTGATGGCCATGGATTAATTATTTTAATGATGTCTTCTCTTATAATAAAATCTTGGCAAAATACTAAAACCCCGTAATAAGGACTGTGGGACATGTATCATCACCTCTATTTTATTGTAAGAAGCAACCTCATTGAGAGATCATTCTCTCATTCTCTAACATTGTCGTTTTTTTGTAGGTTACGCGTGATACTCCATGACATTCTCGTGTTTAACCACATAAAGATATGAATTCTAGAGATATGACAAGAGTTGATTTTTACTCTTATCTATACAAGAGTTTCTTGTATGTTATTATTGTTCACATTCTTGTTAATAATCATGTTTTCCATTTTGAGTTTTGATTGTAAATCCAATTGCTTTTGTAAATCATGCGACTCACATTTTTTAACGATGGAATTCAATTTCATGAAAATCATCCCTTAAAAAAAAAGGAATTTATAAGTGTTTCAAGCGAACTTTTACGTCTACCTTCCAAAATGAATATCAAGAAACCTTTGCTTATGGCCCTCTCTTCACGTGGTTGCTTTCTCGGGTAGCATAAAGAGTTTATTTCAGACCAGCATTTGCCCCTTCTAAAAGATAAAAGTGTAGGCTCATGGAACTTGAGGAGTAAGTATGCGTCGAGTCATCGTTGGCGCCAATCTTCCAATAGAGGCGAAACGAGGCTATATTCCATTTTAGGAAGTTTCTTTATTTAGAGATTGGGCATCGCCATCACCAGATTGTTTTTTATGAGTTTTATCAAGAGCCGCATCATATGTTACTAAAAGGCTAGCATTAAGGCTCTTGCGCATTTTGGCAATTAAAGCATTTGAACATTTGGCTACAAGAGCTTTCTGCAATCAACATTAGAGATTCGTGTCGCAAAATGCTACTTTGTTATATGCTTTATCGCAAGGAAATGAAGCAAATGCTTTAGGTGCCAAAATAGCCCCTCGATCTCGTTCACTTTACATGATGAGGCAAATGAAGAGAGTTGCCAAGTACCCAAAAAGGCGAATTCAAAAACACGTGAAGGGTAAATTGTGTTGATTCTAATTGCTCATTTTGATAGCGTGTCTGACATGATTCCTTTTTTTCCCCCTTTGATAGGAAGACATCAAACGCTTAAAGGCAAAAGCAAGTGAAGGGTAATGCCAAGTTACCAAATATCCACAATGGTGAATACAAGAAATGTTAGCCCTCAAAGGATAAAAGCAAGTGAAGGGTAATAATGTATCGTTTCCAATATTTCAATCCCTAAAGATTTTTACACCATATTCATTTACATTCTATATAGGGTTACCGAGTCACCATGCCGCAGGTAAGTACCCTTCTTCTCTCAAAAAAAAAAAAAAAGGAACGGAGAATTTCCATTACAAAAAAAAAAAAAAAAAAAAAACTTTTTGCACTTTCCTAGAGACAAGTACAAAATGAATAATTGAGAAAAAAATTTCTACAAACTTTTTTAGTGTCATTTTTATTCAATTGTTTTCTTGTTTTGTGGGTTATTCATTTTGAATCAAATTTCCTTATGGAGATTGATCTACTCAGATGATCTCGACAAAGTGAAATGAAGATGTTAACCATGCCAAACAAGAAGTGCTTAGGATGAAGAAAGGTAAGCCATTTCCAAACATGTCCTTCAAACACTTTTGAGAGTTGAGTGAAAAACGACCTTCTCTTAGGACGAATGATTCATTCGCATTGAGCACAAAGATCAAAATGATAAAGGTGTTCCTTCATCAATCTCAAGCATTGCACTAATCTCTTGCTACCCCTTTAGGTCGAATAAAGATGATCCTTCAAATTACCCCTGTTGAGAATGACCCTACATTGGAGCAGCATAGGAGGTTACGATCGTATTGTAGAGCGAAGGATTGAGAAAGATTTCATTACTTTCACTTGCATCAATCTTCTAGTGATAGCTTCAAAGGAATTCTCATTAGAGCTTGACTTATCCCAAGGTGAAGAAGAGCATTTCCTTCTCTACCTAAACACCGATACCCATTGCTTTAACCAATTTGGGCCTGATTGTTCATTTCTGAGTCTCGAGCGGTGATCCTCTCCTTTCACTGGAGCAAGGCATAAAGACTAACCACATGCAATTAACATTTACGAGAAAATGTGAAAAAGCATCTCGAAAGTCATAAGAGCTACAAAAGTTTAAAAAGCAAAAAGTTCGACAAACTAGGGGGCATGAAAAAACAGAGTGCCTGGTAAAAGCAAGGCCAATGCCCGTTAAGAAAAAGAGCCAAAATGCTGCATCTTATGTGAAAAAATTATCGAAGTCCCAAGTGCCTGCATAAAAAAAATCATCGCAAGTGCAAAGGAAATTAGAAAAAGGAGCAAAGCTCCATTGGAGAAATGATTAGTCAAGGGACTTTCGAGATGCGCTATGTTTCAAAAGCCAAATGATTTCGAAAGATCGAGTGACCTGGTCACGATGCCATGATGATCACCAACTCTTAATAATCCTCTTGAAAATTTTAAGCCTTTCGAGGCTCTCTCGAGCCAACATTACAACCCTCTTCCGAAGTCTCTTTTGATTGGGATGGTTTGAGCAAAAATGAGAATGTCACAAAGAAGCTATTACTTGAAGGAGTGGAAGTAATTCTATCTCGTCTTATCTTCTAAGTTATTAACTTGCAAACCCGATGAAGATAGCAACAAGTGTTCCTTTATTGGCCTCAAAGCAATGATTCCTTTGTGTAAGTTCTAACCATGCCTATATTGCGGTCCTTTCAAAAGACCATTTTGATCAATTAGATTGTGCTCATTGCAAATGTTTCTGAAAGCCTTTGACATGGGTTATGAGAGATACCATCAGCAATCAGCTATTTCTCACGAGAGTAGATGGGATCAAGCAGTCATTTTATCAAGAGTGTGTGAGAAACCCTTTCGAACTAATAAGCTCTAGTCTAGTATGCTTAATGAGCCTTTTTCACAAGTCGTAGCCATTCTGATAAGAACTTGACTCCTGGAGAATCTGATGATTAATGATACATCCCTAAGCAAGATGACAATTTTGCGCCACATTATGCTGATTGACATCGAATGTTTTTTTAAGCAGTTGGACTTAGCTTGATCAGCTTGTTCAATTAATATTACAATATTGCCAATACATCTCTTGATGACGTCCTTAATGACATTTGCTCAAGTTGAGTTTGACAGGACTCTTCAGCGAAGCCATGCAGTTTTCAAGGGGTTAGTGAGTGCTTCCGTAAAAACCAAAGGTTCATGGGTTTTCCTCAAACCATGTATCTTCAACCTGATCGAGACCCTTTATTACATTGTGAGACCTCATTGTCTTCCTTCTTCTTATGACACAGCGTGCTTCTGTAGCCTGGAGTCTTTTCTCTCTTTCTTCTTATGACACGGCGTGCTTCTGTAGTCCGGAGTCTCTTCTCTCTTTCTTCTTATGACAAGGCGTGCTTCTGTAGCCTAAAGTCTCTTCTCTCTTTCTTCTTATGACACAACGTGCTTCTATAGCTCAGGGTCTCTTCTCTCTTTCTTCTTATGACATAGAGTGTTTCTGTGGCTCGGGGTCTCTTCTCTTTTTCTTCTTATGACACCGAGTGCTTCTATAGCCCGAGGTCTCTTCTCTCTTTCTTCTTATGACGCGGAGTGCTTCTGTAGCCCTGGATCTCTTCTCTCTTTCTTCTTAGGACACGGAGTGCTTCTGTAGCCTAGGGTCTCTTCTCTCTTTCTTCTTACAATGCGAAGTGAATCTGTAGCCCAGGGTCCATCTCCTTCTTCTTATGACACAGAGTGCTTCTATAGCCCGGGGTCTCTTCTCTCTTTCTTCTTACGACATGGAGTGCTTCTGTAGCCCGGGGTCTCTTTTCTCTTTCTTCTTATATTACGGAGTGTTTCTATAACCCGGGGTCCATCTCTTTTTTCTTAAGACACAGAGTGCTTCTGTAGCCCAGGGTCCCTCTCATTCTTCTTATGACACGGCGTGCTTCTATAACCCGGAGTCCCTCTCTTTATTCTTATGACACATAGTGCTTTTGTAGCCCGGGGTCTTCCTTCTTCTTATGACACGGTGTGCTTCTGTAACTCAGGGTCTTTCTTTCTTCTTATGACACGGCGTACGTCTGTAACCCGGAGTCTTTCTCTTTCTTCTTATGACACGACAAGCTTCTGTAACTTGGAGTCTCTCTTTCTTCTTATGGCACGATGTGCTTCTGTAGCCCAGGTTCTTTCTTTCTCTTATTGACAAGATGTGCTTCCATAGATTTGAGTCCTTTCCATTGACCTGGCACGTGCCTATGCACCCAGGGTCTCTCTATCGCTGAAATAATTTAGGTGTTTTCTGTCTTTGAATGCAACCTCTTTGAGACTATATTCAAAGAAGGACAGCTGTTAATACCTAATTTTCAAGTACATAAAAAAATTTTAAAAATATATTTTAAAAAATTATTATTAAAAAACATGGAAAGGGCCGGGTTAGGCCAAATCCGGCCTTGGCCCAGCCCGCCTTTTTCTTTCCTTCCCCCACGTGGCCTGGCCTGAGCTTCTCCCTTCTCTAGCAATCTTTGCGCGCAAGACCTGGGGAAAAGGAAAAGAAAAGGCAGCAACATTGAGCAGAGGGGAGGGGGAAAAGGGGAGAGAAGATAAGGCAAAGCCAAAGAGAGAGAAAGGGAGCTGGAGATAGCGAAAGCCAGAAATGGGGTCTGGAGAAAGGGAGTTCGAGAAGAAGAAGACAGAGAGAGGCAGAGTGAGCTCAAGTAGAGTGTGAGCAGGAAGGAGAGGAGGATGGGAGTCTTCTTCCTCGGAAGCCCCTCCGCCGCTAGGGGTCAAGCCCCTGCACTCGCCGCCTCTGTCCCGGTCAAGCCATCGCCGCTCCCAGTCCCGTCGTTGAACCTCTACCCCATTGGCTGCTGCTGCCAAGCCGAAGTTGAAGCCCGCAAGCAGCGGCCAAGAGAGCATTCGCACGAGCAAGCCAGATTTGGGGGGAGGAGGCTCGCTATCACCATTCTTGTTGCCGTCGCCGCCTCCTCAGCCACTGACGACACCGCCGGTCCACGCCACCTCTCGCTGAGCGCCTCCCCAACCAAGCCAACGCACCACCCGTCACCGTTCCTGCAACGCCATCGCTATTTAGCCTCCAACGTCGTCACGACCCCGACACCGTCACCGTTACCTGTCGCAACCCCAACACGGTCACCCGCTACATCCCAATCGCCGCTCGAGTCAACATCGTTGCCACTGGAGCCCTCCTCCGCCAGACGCCGCCACTCCGAGCCCCCCTCGCCCGTGTCGCTCCCTCGTGCCGTGCCGCCACAAATCACACTAGCCACCGCTCGTTTCTCCCCCTATCCAGCCACCGCCCATCCTCGCAGACCCCAACATTGTCGTCACCACCCGCCGCATCGCTACTGCCGCCTGCCACGTCGCCGCCACCGTCAAGCTTGTCGCCGTCGTCGTCAGCACCGCCAAGAAACCCAAGGGAGAGCAGGTATGAGTCAAGTCGCGGCCTCCAAGTCAGGTCGGGCGTGGGTCGCAAGCCGAGTAAGGCTTTAAATAGCATGGGCCAATTTTGGGCTTTTGGGCTTATGGGCTTTTTTCTTTTAAAAAAATTAGACCGGACTGGGCCTGCACATCAAGCCCAGCTCGGCTAGGTTTCCGCTGGCCTTATGCTACGTGGCCCGATCCTAGGCCCTTCTCATCGAGCTGGGTCAAACCTAACCCGGGGATCCAACCCGGTTCGTTTTAAATATATTATAATATTATATATTAAAATAATATTTTAAAATTAAAAAATAATTAAAAATTAAAAAATTTGAAAAAATTAAATTAAAAAAATTTCGAAAATTATAAAGATGTAGAGTTTGATTAGCAATTGTCATATCTTGTCTTCTTAGTGTAATTAGGCTTTTATTTGCTCGTATTTTTATTATATCATATGTTTAATTTGCACATCTAATTATATTTAATTGCACGTGTTTAATTTTACTGCAATTAGGATCTTGGTAGCTATGATTATTACTTTAATGATTGCGCATCCACATGATCACCTCACATGTTAGTGGATGGGTATAAAATCAATCCAAACTGCCTGACAAAAACCATTTCTTTTAAAATGAATAACATTAGGTACCGAAAGGGCACTAATTGATTAATTAGTGTAATCAAGTCCTCGACCTTAAATTCTTTGGTTGCATATGAAATGAGGTACACTCTCATGCCTTACTTGATTTCTAGCCGACGCCAATAGGCTAGTGGCGATTCCTTTTGTGCAAAATTCCTAAAAAATATCCCAATGTCACATTGAGTATGGGCTTGGGAGAACCCACGCTTAATCATGGGTCTTAGGCTCGTCCTTTAGACAATACCCCTAAACCTAATCCCTCCCCCGAGGGTAGGTCACGACAAAAGCAAAACCCCAAAATCATACACGCAAAAAACTCCGAATTTAAACTAGATCAAGATAGAAACCTCCTCAAAATGGGAGAGAGAAACTTCTAAATTTAAACTAGATCAGAAGAGAGAAGTTCCCCAAAATGGGAAAAAATGTCAAAAGCTTGGAGGATGGAAAGCAGCTAAAGATTTGGAAATATGTGTTGCACTTTCTTTATGTTTCAATGTGCAATTATCACCCTATTTATAATACAAGAGGTTTAAATGTATAATATACACAATAAATCAAAAAGATTCCATGCAATTAAGATCAATTAGCATCGGCAACCGTATCTTTAACACTCCCCCTCAAGCTTGGCAGTCTACACATATCATGGATGCCTAACTTACTTAACAAATACAAATCTTGCCTCTGGCATAAGCCCTGGTAAAAATGCTAGCAGACTGTTTTGTCGTTCTTATTCCTCTTGTTTAAATCACCCCACTTTGAATCCTATCTTAGAAGAAATGACTGTCAACTTCTATATGCTTTGCCCTTTATGGAAAATTAGGTTCATTGCGAGTTTGAGTGCAGCATCATTATCACAGAATAAGACAGTAGGTTCATTTACCCATACACCAAGGCCTCTTATGTAAACTATCTTGTCGTTGGTCTATGCCATTGCTTGATATTTAGTCTTGGTGGATGATAAAGAAACTGTTAATTGTTTCTTCGTCTTCCATGAAAGTGAAAAATCTCCTAGATTTATACAAAAACCAATAATAGATTTTCAACTCATGGCGCAACTAGCATAATTCGTGTCATGATATGCTATCATCTCCATGTTACTATCCTAAGATAATAATATTCCTAATTCAGGACACCTTTTCAAGTATTTTACAACTTTTGATGTTGCATTCATGTGAGACTATTTGGGGGAGTACATAAATTGACTAAGAATCGGTACTGCATAGCAAATGTCAAGTCTGGTCATGGTCAAATAGATAAGCTTTCCAATGAGTCTTTGATAAGCAAAAGGATCTTTAAACAAAGGATCATTGTTTATGGGCAATCATTTGTCATATTCAGTTGTTGTCAACTTGATATTCCGCTCGATTGGAATAGTAGCTGGATTAAAACTTGACAATCCTACTTTCAATATAATTTCTAAGAAAATTTTGCATTGGCTAAGATAGATGCCCTTATTTGACCATGCAATTTTTATCCTAAGGAAATATTTAGAAGGTCTCAAATCCTTAACGTGAAATGTAAAATGTAGTTACTTCTTATATCTCTCAGTGGCGGATGCATTATTCCCTATAATGAGTACATCGTCAACATATATAAGCAAGTGGATTAATGATATACCTTGTTTCCTTGTGAATAAAGCATAGTCATGCTTGGATTGCTAGAACTTTGCAGTTACGGGTGCAATAGTGAATTTGGTATACCATTGATGAGAAGCCTGTTTGAGCCCATATAGGGACTTACAAAAATGACACACGTTATCCTCCCCCTGTCTACGAAATCCTTATGGAAGGTCCATATAAATTTCTTTTTCGAGATTGCCATGTAGAAAAAGCATTGTAGACATCCATCTAGTGAAGGGACCAGTCACGAAGAGCAGCAATAGAAAAAGACAAAGACCGCACTATGACTTCTTTTGCAATGAGAGAGAGTTTCCGTATAGTCAAATCCTTCCCTTTGTGTGAATCCCTTTGCGATTAATTTGACTTTATAATGTTCAATGAACCTGTCCGCTTTGTAATTGATCTTGTATACCCATTTGCAGCCTATGGGATTTCGATGAGGCAATAGACAAACAAGATCCCAAGTTTTGTTTTCCATTAGAGCTTCTAATTCATCTTCCATTGCTTGTCGCCAACGAAGATCTATCACCTCCTCGTGATCGGATGAAGGTTCCTATCAGAAATTCTACTAATGCTGCACATATGTTTGGACAAGAGATGAACAAAACTAACATAGGAGGAAACAAGATATTGTGTACCAGATTTGTCCAAGGATAAGCAAATGTAATCTGTTGTCCATATGGATGGTCGGATTGTGCAACCTAAACGCCGAGGATTAACTAGTATAAACAAAACATTATCCTGTTACCCAACAAAGGGATTATCTATCGAAATAGGTGATTCCGAAAGTACAAGTCTCTCAAATATTACTGGTGATGGATGATTGGATATTTCATTTTCCATATCCAGTGTAAGTCTTGTTGGGAATAAATCTTTGAACAAATTGGGTAGAATGATAAAATTAGACTTTGAGATGTAATATTATTTACCCCACAACATTGTTAATGGTCACTGGGGAATTTCCTCCAATATACAATAGAATCTAGATTGAGAATAGTATATAGCAATTTTAGTATTTCTTCAAGATCTCTCAAGGGAAAGAATTGGAAAAGATGGTTGTATATATATATTTTTTTAAAGAAAATGAAATTGGAAGAGGAAGATCATCATTGAACAAACATATTCAGCAATTTATAGCAAAAAACAAGAAGTTATATCAGAACAAACACAACCTTTTGACGATTAAGAAATTATATCTGAATAAATACGAACTCTGAGATAACCCTTGGAAGAAATAATAAAATTCAGAATTAAGTAAATGAAAAATAAAAGGTCATCATAACTCCTTTGTAAACAATTCCATTTTTTTTCAACTGGACACTATGGTCAATTTTTTATAAAAATAAATCCAAATTTTAATAAATAAAAATAGATCATTAGTTAGTACCAAATCTCATCCACATGGACACCCACATCTTTTCAATGTGGGACAAAGCACATCTTAGTTTGTTTTACAAACAAACTATCAACAATCCTCCCCTTTGTTTGTAAAACAAAAATACAAAAATAAAATGTTAAAAATACATGGCCAAAATTTCCGTGAGATTAATATACATGTATAAAGGTCTTTTTTGAATTAAACATTTATTTAGTGCGAGTATCTCGAAATTCTATCAAAGTAATAAGTGGCTCAGTTTTAAATTTGTATTTTTAAGTAATAGAATCGGACATACCGCATATCCACTAACCTCTTATTTTGATGAGAAGTTTTACATTACTCCACAATATTATGGCATTGTGTTTGATCCTGTTTCATGAACTCTCTAGAAGGCAACTCTAACTTTTGTAAGAAGTAGTACCACTTCTAAGCTCATATAGGTGAAGTATTTACCATGTATTTCTATTACTATTATCACATCAAAAAATTATTATGCGTTATTAAGAATATAATTCAACCTACAAAACCTAACTGACAATACAAACTTCTCATATTGGGGCTAGCGTTTTAATTAAACAATCACTTTCAATAACTTGTTTTTACCCATTAAACCTTATAATTAGTGATGTTCTAGAAAAAAAAAGTCAGGTTACAATTGCCAGTGATTTTAATTAAAGGGTTTTAGCCACATTTCTTGGGAGATCATATAAACAATGTCTCTTGGTAAAGCTTTTGTCAAGGATTAGCAGGATTATTGCTTGACCACATGTAGATAATTGTCATGATACCATCTTTAATCAATTGTCTCAATACTCATGTCTTAGACTAACATATCAAGACTTACCATTATAAGTGCTACTATAAGCTCTTGCCAAGGTAGCCTAACTATCACAATTGATAGAAATATGAGACATAGGATTAGGTCATAATTTGATATCCAACAATAAATTCCTAATCCATTTGACCTCTTTCCTAGTTGCTACTAGAGCAATGATTCAAATTGCATAGTTGAGTGAGTTATGCACATTTGTTTCTCACTTGTCCAAGAAACAGCACAACCCATCAAATGTGAAAATCTATCCAGTAGTGGATTGTTTATCTTCACACTCGTAACCCAACTAGCATCAATGTATCTTTCTAATATAGCCGAATTATCATAAGACAATAAGATAATAAAAAAAAATTCTGGCAACAGCTTTCCAATATTCTGCATTTGAATTACTAGTGTCTACTCAACTTGCACACAAAATAAGTCATATTGGGTCTAGTACAATGTATCGCATACATTAAAAACCCTATAGCACTCACATTAAAATCCCTCTATAGGAATCAAATGGAGTACCCATTTCTTTGAAAATAAAATGTTGAAATTTATTCAACATCTTTTCCACATAATCACTTTGGCTCAAATAATAACTCCCATGATGTTTTTTAACTTTACCAAGATAGTATCTATTTCACCCAAACCTTTCATTTTAAAAATAATAGTTAGATACTTCTTAGTCTCAATGATCTCAATGACTCCAATCATATTGGTTCCAACAATAAGCATATCATCAATATTATAAAGAGATTTAACCAATCAATATACTTTCCCTTCATGTCCAGGAAAAACAAAACTCTCTATTATGTTCCATGTAAGTTTTCTCATTTAAATCTCCATTCAAGAAAGCAATTATCAAGATATGCAAAGCCACAAAAAATTAGCTATAATGTTAGCTTTCTTTTCTAAATAGTGAGGGCGTGAGTAGTAACAGAAAGAAATGAGTAATTAACCAAAACGAAAGCACTGTACATTCAACTTCTGAATTTAATCCATCATGGCCATTAGTTCTACTTCTGGTTTTAGACCTTTTGCAAGTTTATGAATCATTGCCCTATACCCCCTGCCCGATACCTTTTAGTATCTCTATAGTTCGATAAATGCCGCCAATTCTCAAATTTGGCAGTGTAAGGCCGCCCCTGGAAGTTGTGTGCCAATTCGAGCACTGACCCCATCGGCGGAAGATTGAACTTGAAGTTTACTCTGGGCCATCTAGCACCCCTAGGTTGGCAAGTTTCGAGACCATTCGGGGTTTTCAACGCTATGAGCGGAAACCTCTCGTACCCCACAACTGCACCAGACTAAACGACCCTAAGATAGAGATTGAATCTAGGCAAGTGTCAGCATCATCCTTCAGAAGCTTTAGGTTATGGCAAGGACTAGCGAGAACAGTAGGGCTGAGCAGAACTGGCAAAACTTTGCTTACCAAAATGCTTCTCGTAGAAAGAATAGAAAACAAACCTGGACAACCCCAGCGACAAGAAAGTCGCAAGCTCAATGTCGCCACCGCCGCCATAACCACCCTCTCTCTCCATGAAATGCTCAAGCCTTTCTGCATGGCTAGGCATTAGCAGCCCACCAAACAAAGATCTGATTGTTACGAGTTTATAACCATTTTCTGGGAAAGAAATCTCAAAAACTAAGACAAAATCAATCATCATCATGCCCGTATTCCAAATTGCTTTCATAAATAGAGCACTGCATATCAGCCCACGCATGTAACAACACTATAATAATCCATTAAACAGAATGGAATCAACGAAATAGTATAAATCGAAACCTTCCAAAAGGTGTTATTAGGGCCATACCTTGCACTCGATCTCATGGATTAGAGTCTCGGCATCCTCGAAGTTCGACACGAAGGTAAGAGGCTGGGCTCCTCCGAAAATTTTGCGGAGACAATTCCAATGAGCCGCACCAATGCAAGCACTCTACATTTTTCGCATGCTGTACCCATACGGCGCAAACAACTTCAAGGCATCTATCACGGCGTGTGATCACTAGAGATATTTGTTTGCCTTGTCGAAGATTTCGAAGTCTCCTCCGTATGCACATCTTTTGTATCGACTGATATCCAACAGGATTTCCTTCATTGATTGCTTCCTCCAAAACAAAATCATCCTTGTCCCCAAAGCCCTTGGTATCCTCATCCATGGTATCCTTAATGCCATTTTTCACCTCCTTCAGGATGCTATACCATTTTGTGCGTAAGCCTGGTTCTCGATTCGAGCAGAAATGCACTAGCGGCAAAGCAAGACGAAAGCGCCGAGTAAAACTTGAATTTAATTGACTCTGACTCGTTTGTTGCAATAATTAATTCCTTAAATTGTTGGGAATATCTTCATATGAATTGGGTAAAATAACGAAGTCATACTTTGAGGCACGATATCACTTTTTTTAAGAAAGCATTTGCTCCCACAATGTTGCTAATGATCACCGCCAAATTTCCTCCAAAATATAACAAAACCTCGATTAAGAATACTAAACAGCAATTTTAGTTTTTCTCCAGAATCTCTCAAAGGAAACAATTGGAAAACATGGCCATATATTTTTTTAAAAGAAAATGAAATTAGTAGAGGAAGATCATCATTGAATAAACACATTCCATAATTTATAGTAAAAAACAAGAAGTTATATCCAAATAGACATAACCCTCCAAGAACTAAGAAGTTTTATCTAAACAGGTACGAACTATAAGATAACCCCTGGAAGAAATAATGAAATTCTAAATTAAATAAATAAATAAAATAATTGTAACTCCTTCATGAACAATCGCACTTTTTCAACGAAACACTATGGTTAATTTTTTATAAAAATATATCTGACTTTTAATAAATAAAAATAATGATCGTTGGTTAGTATCAAATGTCATCCATGTGTGCACTCACATTTTTTTGACGTGGAATAATGCATATCTCAATTTGTTTATAAAGCAAACTACCAACAAGTCTCACATCAATATAAAAAGATGCTATAGGAGGTGTCACCTATAGAAGCATAATCACCGGTGCCTATGGAGGATCATCTTTGCTTAAAAATAGACGATGAGATGTAATAAAATTGTCCTGTTGATATGAACATAACTTGTCCTAGAGAGGGAAAATACCTTCATGAAAAATGACGCCTCTGCTAATGAAAGGTTGTCCAATGAATGGATCAAGAACCAAATATCCCTTTTGAAGAGTAGGATATCCTATAAATACACACTAGAGGGCATGGGGACCCAATTTGTCCCAAGGGTCTACCATAAACACATAACATAAACACCCCAAAACACGAAAGTGATGAATGCCTGGACGTTTTCGAAATAATAATTGGAAAAGAGTCCTTCCATTGAGAACATGAAATGGCATCCGATTGATTGTGACCACATAATCTCCCCATAACTTTTCTAGAATTGAGGCTTGATATTTAAGAGCTCAAGCATCTTCTAATAGATGACAGTGTTTACTTTCTACGATTCCATTTTGTTGAAGAGCGTACACACAGGAACTTTCATTAAGAATGCCATTGGAAAGGAATGATGAAGAGCATCCATGATTAAAGAATTCACAGACATTATCGATGCAAATTTGTTGTATGGATTTGTTAAACTAACTTTTAATTGAGATAAGGAAATTCTTGAGATGAGAAAGTACTCGAGCCTTGGATTGCATGAGAAAAGACCAAATTCCTCAAGTATGATCATCCACAATGGTGAGAAAAAAATTAGATCCATCACGATATGGAGTGTGATATGGTCCTTAGATGTCCATGCGCAAAAGTGAGAAAGCTTGATTGGCACGTGATGTGTTTTTCTAGAAAGGCATTCGAGATTGTTTAGTTAATGGACATATAGGGCATTTGGGATGAGAAAAAAGGGCACTATGGCCCAGACGTTGATGAGATAAGGAGATAATTTTTTTGTTATTTTTGACATTACATAAGATGCTATTATTAAAAGGAAAAGATGTAACGTCAAAAGTCTTGGAAAATGTGACTCAAAAATAGAGTCCCCCATGACTTCTATCCAAGGCCATCAATGTCCCAGTCAAAAAGGACCTAAAAGAGACGGACATCAAAATGAAAAAAGACCCAACAAGAGTTTTCTTCACAAAGTTTAGACACAAAAATGAGATAAAACTGGAAATCAAGAATGAATAGGACATTTTTAGTGTGGTGGAAGAACTAAGCTCAACATCCCAAATTTTAGAAACTGAAGTATCAATATATTTTGGAAGGCAAATGAAGGTACAAGGTGAGGACTTGTCAATTTTTGAAAAGAAACGTTTATTATAGACTATATGGTCATCAGCACCTAAATAAATAACCCTTGCTTTGTTCGAAATAGTGCTCATTTGACAATAGGAAATACCTGCATAGTTGGCCGTCTTGTCCTAAATTCCCATCCGATTTAGAGCCCTCATAATGTGTTGAAATTGGTCATTATTGATAGGCTGATTGACCTTAGTATTTGATGCAACGGAAAGGTCCCGTTCCTTCTTATCTACTAGCTTTCCATGTAGTTTCTAACAATTTTCTTTAGTGTGATAAGGACATTTGTAATAATCACAAAATTTACCTTTTCCTTTGTTAGAACTAGCTTTGTTTAATGATGTGGCAAAATTCGAGCCATTTGATCCTTTTCTAGGTAGGTGTTAACTTGGTGTAATGTGGGCTGTTAGATTGAGGCACGGTGAGGATTAGAGTTGAGCTATTTGATCTCGCTGAAAATCCAGCACCGTTCAATCCCAAGATTAAATCTCGTTCATTCCTTTGTTACGCATACCCTAAGCCGTCCAATCGAGCAAGCAGATCATGGCCATTCATTCAAGATGAATGAAAAACATCTTCTTCTTCCTTAAGGAACCCAAACGTGGTGCCTAGGTTTTGCAAAAAACTTCCCTGGCAAAACCTCGATCCAGCCAATCACTACTCTGGCGAAGCTTTGGCAGCAAGAACAACACCCTTGTTACCTTCTCTCGTTCTTTCATGGCTCGGTATTATGCCAAAGTAGTCTCAGGTCCTTCCAACTTCTCCTATACCATTTCGAGTTCGTTCCACGGAGCAAACAATTGAAAACAACGAAAATTGATAGATTTCTGTGTTTGAGCTCCAATAGGGCTTGAGTTAACAAGAAAATTTTAGCCTTATCGAGCTTTCATACATTTCTCGCAAGTTTTCCCAAAATCCCTTTGTGTCTTCAATCAAGGGTAGTTCGATGGCGACCTCCATCGTGAGGCGGTCCCCTATCAAGGTTTGCATGAGCTTATTGCACTTCCTTCATTGTCGTGCAAGTTGGTTACCAAATAGGGCTGGAACAATGCCATCAAGAAATCTGTCTTTGTGTTTTGACACCAATGCTTGCCAGAGCTCGTGTTGTGACCTCCTTGAAGCGGGCTGGACCACCTAGGGTATGGCTATTGGACTACTAAGCCTAAACCTAGCTCGGGTTCTTCCAAGCCCATACCAATTCACGACTTAGATTCACGTTTTTTTTTTAAATGAATTTCATTTAGGAGTCGCCACTAATCAGTTTATGGTAGGACAATTAGACACCTAACTAAAATAATTGGAGAATTATTTTACTCCTATGTACTAGAGCCTTTGGGTACAGGGATTTGGTTACACTAGATTTTTCTAATGCCCTTTTCAGTACCATTTCTTTTTATTTACAAAATTGTTTTTGCAAGCAATTTGGATTAATTTTAATCTAAATCACTATCATGTGAATGGGATGATCACACGGATGTTCAACCATTATTAAACATTCAATGAATCAAACGAATTGAATCAAAAAAATTAAACACACAAAGCAAGTAATTTTTTGAGTTTTCTTTTATCTTGGAATTGGGATTTGACCATATAACATGCACTTAAACTATATGACCTAATTTTACTAATTATTAAATGAATCTAACATGCAAACTAATTGACATGCACCTAATATTTTTTGTAGTTTATTTTAAATTCGTAATAAAAAGATACCTAATTAAAATGTCTAAAATGAATAAATTTCTAAAATGTTTGAGGGGTTAATTTGACTTAAACCCTATCCTATCTTAGAAAACTTCTTTTTTTTTTAAATGAGATTATTAAAATATGCAAGTATCATCCAAAACCCTATCTAAAAAAAATTATTTAAATCTAATCCCAATCTATTCCAAAAATTATCTAAACATGCAATCTAAAAAATGCAATTCTAATTTACGAAACCAACATGTTTTGATGCAAGATTTGATTTTTTTGATTTTTTAGTGTTTTTCTATGGCAAGCAATTACACTATAGCCATTATATCTAAACCACTTAGGACATAAGGATTAAAATAATTGAAAAAAATAATCCGTTGTCTCACGAATTAAATTAACGATTATTTTAACACTAAACATCACAATATATAAGAAACTTCAAAATAATTCAAAATTTGATCCGAAGTCTTATGGATCAAATTAATAATTATAATGATTCAAGAATTAAAATACTATTAAAATCCCCAAAAATCAATATAATTATAAAAAAATGATCCAATGTCTCACGAATCAAATTAGAAATTATAGTAATTTTGGGCAAAACCCTACAAATAATGCCTAAAGTATTGATAAAATGAAAATCAACTTCCAATGTTCCAATTTGAATAATAATAACGAAACCTAAAAAAAAAAAAAAAACTACCTTGACTTTCTTTTTAATTCCTTTTTTTATTAAAAAAAGGGATCATCACGCAAGATCAACAGCGATGGCGGACGACGCCAGGCAGAGGGAGGTGTCGGCAGCAAGCACCGGTGACAAGCAAAGGAACAGGCAAAGGCGCGGTCGACAGAGAAAGGCACGGGCTGCTGGTGTGGTGGTGAGGGGATCGGGTGAGCTGACGGTGGAGGCACGATAGGCGAGGCGGACGGGACTAGCGACGTCAAGTTGTAGTAGTGTCGGGTTGCAGACGGCATGCGGCGAAGGCTTGGTTGGTCCCTCAGGCGAGGGGACTTGGAGTCGCAGTGACTGGTGTCGCGTTCAGGCTTGGTTGCAAGATGCGGGCGACGCAGGAGTAAAGGCTACGTGGCGACTGGGGGCGAAGCGAGGCCTCGGGCCCCGGCTGCTACGCAGGATGGCAGGGACTTCGCAAGTTATTGGTATCGCAAGCTCGTGGGCAATGGCGGACGGCAAATCTCAAACCGACGCAGGCTGCAAGTAGATCACGAATAAAGTAGGGGCAGTAGCGTCATCGCGGGTGGATTGATAGTGACTGGCAAGGGAGCGGTGGCTTCACAGAGGATGAGCGAACAAAGGCGTCGGACGCAGTGGCTAGCGAAGGGTCGTGGTTGCTGGTGTCAGGCAACAGGGGCAACAAAGGCGTTGCAGGGACTCACGGTGAGGTGGTGGTGTGAGCTCGCGAGTGCGAGGAAGCTCGAACGACGGTGGTGCTGCGTAGTGACCGGCATAGCGAAAGCCTGGCTGCTGGTGCACAGCGAGGGGATCGGGCAACAAGGGGACACCGACAAAGGACCCAACGAAGGAGAAGAACCATAGCCTCTATTTTCTTTTTTCTTTTTTCTTTTTTCTTCTCTCTCCTGCTGCTGGTCACACATCCCTTCTCCCTGCTGTGTCACTGTTGCTGCTTTTTCCCTTGTACTTTTTTTAGCAGAAGACTAAAGCCTCTACTGCCTTTTCCCCTTCCCAAAAACGAAAACTTCGTTTTTTTGCTGAATTGTTGACCCGAAAAAACAAGAAAAAGCCCCTCGAAAACCCTAGAAACGAAGAAAGGAATTTTTTCTCTTTTTGTCTTGAATTTTGACTTATAAATCAAGAAGAAGCCTCCTTTTTCTTCACGAATTCTTTCTTTCCTGCACGAATTTTCTCTCGAAATTTTTTTTGGTCCCCTCCTTTTTTTCATTCGTGCAGGCTAACCCCCTTTTATATGCAATGAAATTGAGCCCCTATACAGAAGAAGCAGAATTTCCTTCTTCTTTTCGATTGCATCTCGCGCAACTAAGGCGTAATATTCACGATTATATTTCATTTGCTTTCCTTTGTTCACGCCCATTGATAGTTGAAGGATTTGACGTTTCTTTTATTATGTCAAAAATGCATATTATCTGAAGATTAACACCAAATATATATCCCATCTCAAATATTCCATCGAAACATTTCAATTTTCAGCAAAATATACCTCTTGGTATATATCGTTTGAATATAAAAGATTTACTGAATATATCAAATCATTATTTTTTATTAGAATAAGATGCGCCTAAAATTATATGCTATGCAATTTTTTTTTTTTAGAGGTTAAAATTAATCCCTAATTTTTATGCAAAAAATCAATGATCGGGTCGCCAAAATCTAGGTGTCAATAGCTGCCCATCTTTGAACGTGAGCTCGTAGAGGTTGCCTTCAAAGACGAATTGAGACCTTAATATTGATCATGCACATGCACTAAACGAACTTCAAAGTTTTTTTTTTTTTTTTTTTTTTGGAAAATGAATCCCATTTTGAAATGCAATGCATGGAAATGCTAATGCATACGATAAGGGAACATACCTGAAATGACTTACTTTTACGAAGGGTAGAACAATTCAAGATAGCCGATGTTACACATTCAAGACCCGTACCTTTCTACAGTCGCATAGAATAGTAACATGGTTTTGTGAGAGAAAGCTGCCTTCTTAGGACTCGTACATTTCTACAATCACTTAGTATGGTAGTATTTCATTGTCTAGGACTCGAACCTTTCTTCGGTCGCCTTGACAGAAAAGATTGCTTTTCAAGACCCGTACCTTTCTATGGTCGCCTATTAGAGCAACAACTATTGTCTAGCACCTGTACTACTCTACGGTCGCCTAAACAGGAAATCACTTTTCAAGACTCGTACCTTTCTATGGTTGCCTAAATGGGGAGACTACTTTTTCAAAACCCGTACTTTTCTACAGTCGCCTAAACAGGAAACAACTATTGTCTAGGACTTATACCATTCTACGATCACCTAAACAGGAAGTCACTTTTTCAAAACTTGTACTTTTCTACGATCGCCTAAATAAGATGTCAAAATTTTAGAACTCGAAATACCTAGATCCAAACTAAGATATGACGAGAAAGATCAAAAAACATTCACATCCAAAATGAAATGTTTAGATGAAAATAATTAAGACATCCAGATCCAAACTGAGATGTCAAGATTTTGGAACTCGAAATACCTAAATCCAAACTAAGGTATAACGAGAAAGATCGAAAAACATTCACATTGTCACGCCTTGATCCTCCGAGCCCGTGCCCATCCCTACTTGATTGATATAATAGCGATGTCCCAAGACGCATCACCGACCCATTCATTTTAATATACACATGTGGAAACAGATAAAAATTCCCAAATAATAAAACAATGGGATAAGAAAGCAGGACTAAACTTTTTCAAACCACAAGTAGTTATAAACAAACAGGTTTATACACAAGACCAAGCTTGTTACAAAAATATCGGCTAATAAAAAAGGAATTGTCCTATGATTAACTAGTCATACAGGTTCGCCGATTATGCTTCTTCCACCTTCCCAAACTCCGGGACTTCCGGCCCTTCACGACCATCACCTAGGGACCTGAAAATGTTATCCCACAACGGGGTGAGACTACGTCTCAGCAAATTCAACCCCCTTAAAACTTGATTAGGAAGAAAATATGCCCTAAGGGTTGCCTAAGCACAAACAAGCGTCAGAGGACTTACATTGGCATCAATTCCTCCCTGCAAGTCAGTTCAATTCATAAACACTGACAATCACATCATCCAATCAATCAGATCGACTCATCAATCAATCGACTCAATCGATTACATGTCATCAAAACCACTCCCCGGTCATCTCAATTATTCAATTTCCATTCTTACTTATGGCTCAACGAGCATCATCTACTAAATTCTTGGCTATAAATCTCGGTCCAAATGACACAACCTTTCTTTAGGTGGTAATCACGGTCCAGTGGGCGCAACCTTTAATAAGTGGCAGATCATGGCCCTATTAGGCACGATCTCTATCAAGTGGTGAATCACAACTCAATGGGCACGACCTCTAACGGGTGAAAAATCACAACCCAATTAGGCACAACCTCTAACAGGTGACAAATCACGGCCCGCTAAGCACGACCTCTATCAGGTGGCAAATCACGGCCCGATTGGACACGATTAATTCCAAATTCGATGGCAATTCTCGATCCAATTGGCATAGCCATTCTTTGGTGGCTTTCTAAGTCCACTCACAACTTCTCATGGTTATTCTCCACTCAAACACCATCATTTCTCAATTTTGGGATAATTATCCCCATAATCACCAATTCGTTCAATTTTCACAAACCAGTGCTCAATTAAATAAACAGAAAGCACTACTGCAATCAGCACGAAATTTCAATCACCGATCATCCCGGTTGAATTTTTGAAAAATAATTAGTTAATTAAATAATTACAGAAATAAATAAATAAATGTCAATAAAACAATTTATGCCTGGTAATGCCTAATTGGAAGCTGAGACGGCCCCGGAAAATTACTGAACCACTCTAGTTAATTACTAGAGCTTGTCTAGGCTCTAATTGTACTAACTGTCCACCTAACATGCATCGGTAACTAATTAAATTCACTAATCTAATCTAATCTAACCACATAATCCATCTTAGCCTAAACTAATCAACCCCTAAGTATCATTAACCTACTAATCAAAGATTAGTGAGTCAAACTCATTTGTTAAGCGATCCAATCGGCTCAAAACGTCGAGGACGCAACGGGACTCGATACTCTCCAAAGCGGGCCTAGCTTTCGGGGTCGGGAACGTCCTTAAAGCAAAACACGAAGGTCACTGGAAACCCACTCTGTTTGCTACTAATCTTGGCTGCAAAACAAAGGAAACAAGACTGGAAAGGGCAACAAGGACCGGCGAAGGCAGCGGGGACACTCGGTGACCAACGGTGACGACTCACGGTGGCTAAATGGGAGCGGGACAACTCCGGCTGAGCTCCATAAGGCACAAGACAGTAGTTGGGACCAAGGCTGAGGCGAGATGGAGCGTAGGGAGGCGTCAGGGTTGCACAACACGTAAGCGAGGCGAAAACAGCGTCGGTGGCGTGCGGTTGCATCGAGGGCTTCGAACAGTCTCCAGTGGCTCCTCTGCTAGCTTCTACTGGTTGCTGGGTGTTCGAGCGGCAAGGATAGAGGGGGAGGAAGTAGTGCCGACCAGACTTGGAGGGAGAGAGGAAAGAGAGGGAGTAAGGGGACCACCACTTGCCTTATCTTCTTCCTCTTGGTCCCCTTGACCATCCACCACCACCGGCTGCATCCCTAGACTGAAAATCAGCCACCAAGGCTCAATTGCAACCTTTGAAATGGTCCAAAAGGGCTAGGCAAGAGGGAGCTATGAATTTCAAGCATTTTCCCTTCAATTGGACACTTATTCTTGCTTAATCCATCGCGATTTGGCCTCAATAAAATCAATCGATACCTCAACAATCAAATTAGTATTTTTCCTAACCAATTGATCCCACTTGCTTCCTAATTGTGCAATAAAAAACGGTCCCTGGCTTTTTTGGACAAAAATTACCCTACTACGACTTTTTCCCGAAAGTCTCGGTTTGCAGAAAAATCTTTGGAGGTTGAGTTAACACTCCTAAAATGACCTATGACATAACAAAATTTTCAATTTCTGAAATCGAATTCAAATTCATGGTTAATTTCATTTCGGCGCGTTTTTAACGTGACCTAGACTACCGGGTAGCTTTTAGAACTTTTTATTGCAAATGACCCGTGGTCAATTTTCTTTGAACCACAATGAAACCCTTCGACACATTGACGACTCTTGGTGATTGTGAAAATCTTGAGGTTTCAAATACAAACACAGTGTGCCAAAATGACAGAATAATCAAACCAGTGCTAATCAATGAGAATTTTGTAATTTAGTGGGATCACCCATGTTTAACCACTCATCTCAGTCAAATCGACCTATCTCTGATCTCTAATCGATTTATATATATGTCATAATGATCTCAGTAGACGAGCACGGTCGAGTAGCCGATTCTTAGTCGAATCCTCAAGTCTAATTGCCTTAAAATTCTTAATGGCTTCCATAGATAGTTTAGTTATCTCACGAGAAGAATAGCACTATAGACGCATCAATGAAATGCTCGATTTTTCAATTGAAAGCATAATCGAAAATCTAGAATACCACACACATCCAGAGTGAAATGTTTACATGAAAATATTTGTGACATTCAAATCCAAACTGAGATGTCAACAACGGATTGAAAGATTTTGGTGAAATCCATAGACTCTCAATTTCTGAAAAGGAACTCGGGCTATAGAAGCATGCCGAGTCGATGAAAAGGACTCCGGATAACGAAAGCACGCTGAGTTGATGAAAATGACTCTAGGCTCTGAAAGCACGCCAAGTTAATATAAAGGACACCGGGCTATAGAAGCACGCCGGGTCGATGAAAGGAACTCTAGGCTACGAAAGCACGCCAAGTCAATAAAAAGGACACCAGGCTACGGAAGCATGCCAGGTTGATGAAAATGACTCTAGACTACAAAAGCACGCTAGGTCAAGATCTCCGGGTGCCGCGTCAATTAAGAAAAATGTCGGGCTATGAAAGCACGCCGAGTCAATGAAAAGGACTCTAGGCTACGGAAGCACACTAGGTAAATATAAGGAACTCCAAGCTACAGAAGCATACCGGGTCAATAAAAAGGGATATCAGGCTATGAAAGTATGCCGTGTCAATAAAAGGGACTCTAGGCTACGAAAGCATGCCGGATCAATATCAAGGAACTCCGGGTTACGGAAGCATCCCGGGTTAATAAAAAGGGACATCGGGCTATAAAAGCACACCGAGTTGATGAACATGACTTTGGGCTACGAAAGCACGCCAGGTCATATCAAGGGACAACAGATTATGGAAGCACGCCGAGTCAATGAAAGAGATTTTGGGCTACGAAAGCACGCTAGGTCAATATAAATGGACTTCAGGCTACGAAAGCATGCGAGGTCAATATAAAGGGACTCTGGGCTACAAAAGCGCGTTAGGTCAATATAAAGGATATCAGGCTATGGAAGCACGCCAGGTTAGTGAAAAGGGCTTCAAGCTACGAGAGCACACTAAATCTCGAGACTTCAATGAGCAACTTGAACGTCAGATATTACTCAATCTTCAAGGAAATATTATCTGTCAAACACAATTAGAGCAAAAACCGGTATGCATTCATCAAAGAGGTAAACAATCTGAGCTACTATAAAATGTACTTTTCAAAATTTAGTGAGATTTTTATCAATTCAATCAAGGTTTATGCATAATGACTTTACCATATTTGCATCACCCAAATTTTCACATGAGAAAATTGTCATTCAAGACAATGGCATGAATTTCTTAAGAATACTAAATAAGAGACTTTCAGTTAGAAGGGAGTTTCACTCACTCTCATTTAAAATGGCCATTTTAGGAGAATCACTCCATCTCACTATTATCATACCAACAAGGGTACGAGTATTCTCGCAAACGGCACGACCTTACCAATCTGAGAGGTCTTCAATAGGGACTGTAATGTAGGCTTAGTCAATGGCTTAACAAATGGATTCTTTGAATCAAAGTAATTGAAAGAACAATTATGTAATCATCTTCGAGTTTACAAGTCAAGAACCCTGCAAAATGAGAAAGAAATAATCTTATTCACACTTCTTTGAGTGATGCTTATAAACATATGAATTACCATGTTAATTCAAGTTCCCTAATCTAAAGAGACTTTGTAAGGGACGTAACATAGGTTGGATTCATGAGTTGAGAAACGAAATAATCATTAGGCTAAAAATATGTAGAGGGTGAGAGTTGATGATCATCTTGACATTGCCACCAGTTTTCTTTTTCACCATCGAGGATTGTCTTCATAAGGCGCCCCATTGATTGTAAAAACTCAGCATTTGAGTTCTTTGAGTATTGCTCTATTGGAAATACAACCTTTTTATGGGCATTATCTTGACTCTCTTTTTCATCTATGGGCATTGATTTTTCTTTTACCAAGCACATCACTTTTTTCATGCCCCTAGTTCTCCTTCATTTTTTCTTCACTTCTTTTTTCATGGACATTGCCCTCATTTTTATCAGGCGCACTGCTTTTTCATGCCCCTTGGTTCTATTTTGAATGACCATATGGTGCTTTTAACATTTGGACCTTTGGGGGGTCTTCGTCTTTTGTTAGCACTCTAGACCATATTGTTTGAACAATTGATTTTTGCCTTAACCTAGTGTGGGGGATGATCACCAACTAGGTTTAAGGAAATGAAATTGCAGGCTCAAGTGGGGCTATGCAAAGGATATAAATATGTAGGATAGAGAAAGAAATGTTTTTCGTCATTATAAGGTACTTAAATTACCACATGAATTCAATGTAATAGCACGACTTGAAGATTGATACAAGTGAGAGTAGAAAATTTTCTTTTCATTTTTCTCACCTTATAGTACTGTCTTACCTCCAATTTGCCCCGATGTGGGGTGGTTCTCAATAGGGGTAATTTTGAAAAAAAAAAACCTTCATAAGTGTATGGCGCTCAAAGGGGTTAAGCAATGGATCACATGTAGTGTTTGGAATAGAGAAATGAATTGCCCCTCATCATTCCGGTCATTATAACTTTTTGTGAGAGAACTCTTTACCTTAAGGATATAAACCTTCCTACACTCATCTCACAAGTGTATGAATAGGGGACTGTGTATAGAACAGGGTTCGCCTTTCATCATCCCGACTCATCTCATTTAATATGCTCAAGCCATTCCACATCATTTATTAAATTAATCCATCTTGATGCTCTTTAGTGGAATTGATGGACTAAACATGTAAGAGTTACTATGCAAAATCTTTTCTAAAAGAGCTCAATAGCTTTAGGCATGAAAATTTGTTAACTTCAAAACTAACAGTTTTCCATACTAAAAAATGGTTTTAAGCATTCATTCAATGATTGTTCCACAGAGGGATTGCCTCAACAATGAATGTCCTTGGGTCGTCCTTATCAATCAAGACTGAAAATCTACTTTTGCCCTTACATAAGAGAACGTGCATGAATATGATACTATGCGACATCAAAGTGAATTCAACTTGCACATCGATTTTAGCTCGGATCTAAATTTTATCTCAATCGGGTCACTATCAAAATCTGTCATGCCCCCAATTTGTCATCTATGTGCCTTTTTCAGATGCTTTTTCATCAGGCTAAGAAAGTAATGCTCTGAAATATAAAGTAAATGAATCAGAAAATTAAACAAGGCTAACCTAATGCATGCTTTTAGAAATGACTTGAAAAATGATTTTTTTTTAAATTTTTTTGGATGAGGAATTATGAAGAATCCCAGTCCTCAGAATTATCCTTGGATAATATTTTCTTTTCATCGTTAGATATCGTCACTGGACTGGTTTGGTGCACCCCATCATGTCCTCAAAACAAAACTTGTAATTTTATCAATATTCATCAATCAAATTACATTTATTGGAATGAAAATGTGATATTCAAGCACTAAAAGAAAGCAAAACAGAAGAAATTAAAACTAATCCCTAAAAAGCAATAAACGTTCCCTCCCAGAGGAATGTGCAACTGAACATGCCCCATAATTAAATAAGGAAAGCGAACTACTTAGGATCATGAATTATGTGTGCTTGAGTTCTTCACCCTCCTTAGTCTTGTGATGCGAACCTTCGAGGTCAGATATTCTTCATTCTAGATATGTCATTAGTCTCTTCATTGTGGCATCAAATTCAGTTACCTCAGGAAAATGGGACAGTTCAAAAGTCCTCTTGACTCTCTTCTTTGAGTTGCAATTTCTTACCGAAGATAGAGTACCTATGTCATCACGGCACTTTTGCTTGACAAGATAAACTATAGTAGCAAACAATTCATCGACTTAACTTTAGAGGCGTGCAATTTGCTTGTTCGTGTCATTGTCAATATCAACAATACGGTTCAAGACCTTGTTTTGATCCATCATTTTAGCTCTCGACCATGTACGAATGGGTGAGCAAGATCACTTTATAATCACCTAATTCAAATAAACGGGAATTTATTTTTTATAAATAGAGAGCTAGTCCATGACAGCGATCTAATCTATTTTTTATTTGTTTTTTTATTCATTAAAAAGTCTATGCAAGAAGGGAATTTCCTAAAAATAAATATAGCATACTTTAGCAGAACAAATTTCCTAGACATAGATTGAAAACAAATTCTCCAAAGTTTTTTTTTTTTTTTGTTATTTTCCAAATGATTCGTTGCATGGCAATTTCCTCATTTCATTTCTAATTGACAAAGGAATTAAATCAATGATTGACTTAGATTGTCATGGACTAACTAAAAGCGCAATTAAGTAAGTACATTGCAAAGCAAAAGATAAATTACTTACCTCACCAAGGAAAATCAACGGCAATCACATAGACATGCACATGAGATGTGAGGCTTGATTTCTACCTAGACAGCTTAACGAAGTGGAGCTAAGAGGATGATCTGACCGTCACAATCTCGCATTTAACGTGTGAGGTCCTCCAAATTTTGGCTCAGTCGAATGGAATGTCCTATGGTCACGTGGTTTCGCGGATATGGACAAACACAGTTAACACCATGAAAAACTTTTGAGGAAGAGAAGATCAACCTCCACATAGCAGTCTCACTTTCGAGGAAGTGTCATTCTTAACACCATCCTAAGAATCCTATCACAGCCCAGGTCCGGCAGTAGGTTATGTGTGCAATAGTGTAGTGCTAAAAATAATAAAACATGCACAACAGTTTAAATACAAACAACACTTCTAATCAGGAAAACTAAATCATTAATCCCAACACCTCCTTGCGAGACAAGGATTAGCAAAGACTACTCCCATTATACCTCCCATCTACAAAAACATTTAACACTTGATATTAGGACGTACCTAGTATCCTTGCTACCAAACAAAAACATTTATATAAAAAAAAAAAAAAAAAAAAAAAAAAAAAAAAAATTGGCCTAAGTCCACTAAGAGTATTAAAACAAGTCCCCGGCGAAATCGCCAAACTGTCGTGACATTCCCGAAGCGGGCTGGACCACCTAGAGTTTGGCTAATAAATTGCTAAGCCTAAACTTAACTCGGACTCTTCTAAGTCCATACCAATTCACAACTTAGGTTCAATTTTTTTTTTTTTAATGAATTTCATATAGGAATCGCCACTAATTTGTTTATGGTAGGTTAATTAGACACCTAAATAAAATAATGGGAGAATTATTTTACTCCTATGAACTAGAGACTTTGGGTCCGGGGACTTCATTATACTAGATTTCTCTAATGCACTTTCAGTACAATTTCTTTTTATTTAAAAAAAAATATTTTTGTAGGCAATTTGGATTAATTTTAACCTAAATCACTATCATGCGAACGGGATGATCACACATATATGCAACCATTATTAAACACTCAATGAATCAAACAAATTGCATCAAAAGAATTAAACACACAAAGCAAGCAATTTTTTGGATTTTCTTTTATCTTGGAATTGGGATTTTACCATATAACATACACTTAAACTATGTGACCTAATTTTACTAATTATTTAATGAATCTAACATGCAAACTAATTGACATGCACCTAATATTTTTTGTATTTTTTTTTAAATTTGTAATAAAAAGAGACCTAATTAAAATGTATAAAATGAATAATTTTCAAAAATGTTTTAGGGGTTAATTTGACTTGAATCCTATCCTATCTTAGAAAACTATTTTTTTCAAATGAGATTATTAAAAGTTGCAAGTATTATCTAAGACCCTATCTAAAAGAAAATTATTTAAATCGAATCCTAATCAATTCCAAAAATTATCTAAACGTGCAATCTAAAAAATGCAATCATAATTTATGAAACCAACATGTTCTGATGCAAGATTTTATTTTTGATTTTTTTGATTTTTTTATTATTTTTCTATGGCAAGCAATTACACTATAGACATTATATCTAAACCACTTAAGATATAAGGATTAAAGTAATTAAAAAATAATCCGTCGTCTCACGAATTAAATTAACGATTATTTTAAACCTAAACATCACAACATATAAGAAAGTTCAAAATAACTAAAAATTTGATATGAAGTCTTATGGATCAAATTAATGATTACAATGATTCAAGAATTAAAATACTATTAAAATCCCCAAAAGTCAATATAATTTAAAAAATGATCCGATATCTTACGGATCAAATTAAAAATTATAGTAATTTTGGGCAAAACCCTACGAATAATGCCTAAAGTAATGATAAAATGAAAATCAACTTCCAATGTTCCAATTTGAACAATAATAAAAAAACTTTAAAAAAATTAAAAAAAACTACATTCACTTTCTTTCTTTTTTTTTTTTTTTAAAAAAAAAAAAAAAGGACTATTGCACAGGATCAACAGCAATGGCGGACGGCGCCAGGCAAAGGGAGGCGTTGGCAACAAGCGCCGGTGATGGGCGGAGGCACAGGCAAAGGCACGGCCAGCAGAGAGAGGCATGGCTACTGGTGTGGTGGCGAGGGAATCAGGTGAGCTGAGGACGAAGGCACAGCAGGCGAGGCGAACGGGAGCAGCTAAGTCGGGTTGTAGTAGCGTCGAGTTGTAGACGGCGCACAACAAAGGCTCAGTTGATCACTCAGGCGAGGGGACTCAGAGCGGTAGTGACTAGCGTCACATTCAGGCTTGGCTGTAAGACGCGGGCGGCACAAGAGCAAAGGCTGCGTGGCGGCTGGGGGTGAAGCGAGGGCTCGGGCCTCGGCTGCTAGGCAAGAAAGCAGTGACTTTGCAGGTTACTAGTATCACAAGCTAGTGAGCAATGGCGGACGGTAGATCTCGGACCGACTCGAGTTGTAGGCAGATCGCAAATAGAGCAGAAGCAGCAGCATCGTCGCGAGCGGATCGACAGTGACTGGGGAGGAAGCGGTGGCTTCGTGGAGGATGAGCAGCCAAAGGCGTTGAACACAATGGCTAGTGTACGATCGTGGCTGCTAGCGTCAGGTGACAGGGGTAGCAAAGGTGTCATAGGGACTTGCGCATGAGGTGGTGGCGCAAGCTCGCAGGTGCAAGGAAGCTCGGACGACTGACAGAACGACAGTGATGCCGCATGGTGGCCGGCACAACGGAAGCCTGGCTACTAGTACGCAGCGAGGGGATCGAGCGGCAAGGGGACGCCGATAAAGGACCCAACGAAGGAGAAGAACCGTAGCCTCTATTCTTTTTTCTTTTTTTTCTCTCTCTTGCTGCTGGCCGCACGTCCCTTCTCCCTATTGTGTCACTGTTGCTACTTTTTCCCTTGTACTTTTTTTAGCAAAAGACTAAAGCCTCTACTGCCTTTTCCCCTTCCCAAAAACGAAAACTTCTTTTTTTGCTGAATGGTTGACTTGGAAAAACAAGAAAAGCCCCTCAAAAACCCTAGAAATGAAGAAAGAAGTTTCTTCTCTTTTTGCCTTGAATTTTGACCTATAAACCAAGAAGAAGCCTCCTTTTTCTTCACGAATTTTCTCTCGAAATTTATTTTGGTCCCCTCCTTTTTTTCATTTGTGCGGGCTAACCCCCTTTTATATGCAATGAAATTGAGCCCCTATATGGAAGAAGCAGGATTTCCTTCTTCTTTTCGATTGCATCTCGCACGGCCAAGGCGTAATCTTCACGATTTTATTTCATTTTCTTTCCTTTGTTCACGTCCATCGACAATTGAAAGATCTAATGTTTCTTTTTTTATGTCAAAAATGTATATTATCCGAAGATTAACGCCAAATATATATCTCGTCTGAAATATTCCATCAAAACCTTCCAATTTTTAGCGAAATATACTTCTCGGTATATATCGTTTGAATATATAAAAGATTTACTGAATATATCAAATCGTTATTCCTTATCAAAACAAGATGCGCCTAAAATTATATGCTGTGCAATATTTTTTTTTTTAGGGGTTAAAATTAATCCCTAATTTTTATGTAGAAAATCAATAGCTGGGTCGATAAAATTTAGGTGTTAACAGCTCGTAAGACCAGATAGAATAATTCTCTAGTCCCAAGAGCTACTACTGTGGCATCCTCAATTTTTGGTAACCCATCAAGATGTAAGGTTTGTAGCTAATTAAATTGTGGAACTTTAGCCATTGGTTTATTGAATTACAATTGGATTATTTTAGTGGACATAGTAGCTATAATGTGTGATTTGGTTAATGGTTGAAATTTAGTGTACATTTGGTTGCACATAGGACCTACGGCCAAGGGAATTATTTTCGGAGGAGCAAGGTTTAATTTAATTGAACTTAAGTGGGCTTAATGAATAAATTGATGGACCGACCAAGCCCAAAGGAAGAGAGAGGCTCGGCCAAATGGGGTTACACGAGCAAGGAGAAGAGAGAAGTGGTGAGGTGGCGTCCAAGGTGTCAAAATTGCTGCCATGTGTCACCATGCATGGAGAAGTAGATTATAGGCTTAATGATTACCAAATTGAAGTATAAAAAGCAAGGATTACCGTCCATAGAGCCATTTAGTCGACCAAAAAGTGAGAGAGTGAGAGAGAGAAAGGAGTCGAGCCAAGAAGAAGAAGGAGAAGAAGAGCCGAGGATCTTCAAGCTCTTTAGCCACCGTTTCTTCATCGTTTTTGCTCAAATCAAAGGCAAGATTTATCTCTGGTCTTCCCATGCTTCTTGTGGTGGTGTGTAGAGGTTAGATGTACGAAATTTATGGCTGGATTGTTGAGTTTTTGAAAGAAATCCAAAACCGGTGCAATCGGGTTTCTAGGAACAGTTTTGCACCATTAACTTGCATGCGTTGATAGACGTTCCTAGAGTGGGAATTATACTTTGATGTCTTCATGGAAGTTGTTAAGCACCTCTTGAGCTATAACATAGTCGAAAATGAAGTCATTTGAGTGCGATTTGAGGGGTGAAACCTAGTTTCTTTGGAACCGGATGAATTTCGGAGCAGTTTGTGGACCTTTCACCCTTGTTGCTTGCTGTTTGTGTGGTTTTGTTGAGAATTGTTGTTCGACCCCTTCTTGTGATTTGTAAAGGACATCTTGGGTTACAACATACTAAAAATTTAGCCAATTTTGTTCGGCCTAGCTTGGTGAATTGCTTGTTTTCTCTTGCCGTTGGATTCTGCAATTTCTGGGTTAAACAGCAGAAACTTGCGTGGCAATTAAAGTGATGTTCCTGTGGTTTTCTTGGGTCGACTTCTTCATGAAAGTTGTGTATTACTTGTTGGTCTATAACATATCAAAAAATCAGAGAAAAAGAAGGTGGATAGGTACCTCATTCGAAGTTGTTTTGCTGAGGAGTGTTGCTGGACAGTGTGTGAACAGTGTACCGAGGAATTGAATGTGTTGTAGGAAATCATGGAGCACGAATTTGATGATGATGTCTTCTGGGAATATGTTCATTAGACTCTTGGCTACAACATAGTTAAAAATCGTGATTTTTGAGCAACATTAAGGCATTAAATTTCTTGAAATACGAGTACAGTGCATGCTGGAAGATGTGAGTATCAAATCTGTTTTTGTGGAATTTGTGTCTTCCTATGTATGAACCATTTGAATATGATTCCTTAAGGAAAGTTGTGTTATTATGTGTGAATATTGTTGTGGCTGAATGGTATAATGAGATATGGCCAATTAGATGGTTAAAATTTGGACTTCTTTAAAGCTGTACAAGCTGTTTTGTATAGAAATTGTTGTGATGACATGGCCGAGTGATATTTCCTTTGGTGTTCATCATTGGAGTATACATTTTACATGAGAGGCATTCCATGTGGTTATAATTATTATATATGTATGAGTTTCATACCTTATTAAGGATATATGAGGTTCAAATGAGATGTTTTCTCAATGGATATATGCTGAATTGTGGTGTATTAATTTGATAAAGCATGTTGAGTGCAATTCATGTCATGTGAGTGAACATACATGGTATTGTTTGCTGTTTTTGCTCATGAATGGCATGAAAAGTGTGATGAATCATGGGTATGGAAAAGATAATTGCATGACACGTGTTGATTATGCCTCGGGAGTATCGAGATGCCCGGCCAGGGAGTGAAAATGCCGGATGCCCAGTAGCCCTGTGTGCGTAAATCTAGATGGCCTCGGAGTTGAGATGCCCGGAACGTTGGGGGTGCCGGAAGCACGGAGTGTGTGTGCCGTGGATACCTCGTGATGCCAGTTGGGGTGCGAGATGCCCGGCCAGGGAGTGTAAATGCCGAAAGCACGGATGATGTGTGCCGTCATTCCTCACGATGCCAGTTTTGGGTGTGAGATGCCCGGAATGTGGGGGGCCGGAAGCCCGGGTGGTGTGTACCGGGATTTGCATTGTTAATTGCAATGAATACATATATGCATGGTCATTGCCAATATGTGATATATGTGCATTTGAATTTGATGAATTGTGAAAGGCATGTGTGATGGATTACACATATGTATACATAAAGGTGCTGAATTGTGAAAGGCATGTGTGATGGGATATACACACGTATACATGAGAATGCTGAATTATGATTGCATTCATCTTGTTAAGTCATGAAATGTGCACATGTTGAATATTTGATTTCATTGGCACAGCTGAACATATGTTATGCGTATGTGCATGGAAAAGGGTTGAGCTATGAAAGGTGTGCATGATGAGATGTGTATACATTGTTAAGATGCTGATTTGTGAAAGCATGATGTGGCTGCAACTTGATGATTGAAATGCTTGTCTAAGATGCTTACATATTGTTGTGATGTGCTGGATTGCATGGTATGGGTAGTCTTAGATATTATATCTTTGCTGAGTGGTTGTACTCACCCCTTTTGGGGACTAACATTTCAACTTAGAAGATGTCTGTACCCCCGGTAGCACCAGGCACATTCTACGGGATCCCCACCAACTGGAGAATTAGGTACACATATGCGGATAGTCCCACGACTAGAGGTCGATCGTATCTCCGTGTGAGTGTGCAGGTCACTTTTGATGCTGGCCTAACTCACGGCCTCGTTCACCAAGAGTTTGTCACTTATTTCCATAGTCAACACGGAGTGGACCAAGGAATCCTACCACCGCCGCCACCTAGTGCACCTGGCTGGAGGTAGATGAGGGTCAAAGCTAGGGAGGTTGGAGGGTTTTTGGACAACACCGGAGCTGGTTAGATGGATAGCTTTTGAGTAGGCCCTATATAGGCTATTTTCTTACCTTGATGATGGGTAGTGTTATAAGCTTGTTTTGATGTATATACTCTGATGTATCCTACCCTGAAAAGGCGAAGAAACTGTCCATCATTTAATAGTAAATAAAACAGAGCCGGTTGCTTAGTATTCTATTGTGTTTAGTGTGTGTGCATTGCCCCTCATATGTGGTGTTGGAGAGTCTTGAGTTTTGCTTCCGCTATATGATGCGCTGGGACCGTTGTGCATTTTCTTTAAAAAACAAAATATATATATGATGAATGAGAGCCCAAGAGTCTTAGCTCTCTCAGGAGATAAAGAATAGGTAAGCATGACTGTAATAGCCTCAAAGGTGTTTGGGGTGTTACAACTACGCTATGAGGCGAAGGTCGAGTTCGTCAACAATGGACGTGTCCAGTGAATCTTCATGTTCTAGCTAGCTACAGATGAAACTTGCGAACAAGAAAAAAGGGGTCCGTAGGCCGAGTAGGGATTTCCTTCGAAATTTGATGGACCCAATCCATTGTGAGCCGATAAGGACCAAACCGGTCCATATCCAAGACTGGGCCTAGCAACATGTGGTGGGCTTCCTCCTAATCAACCATTCCTTCTAGGCTTTGTGAGGTTAGGGTTCTAGGCTAGACCTCCTATGTTCATCCGAACCAGCACAGATACCCACTGAACATTCTTGAAAAAAAAAAATGTCTAAGGTTAGATTGAATGGGCTCTGAAATGGGTTGTACCTAACCATCCCTTATTGTCTGAGAATCTATTTGGCTGCGTTTGGTAGTCAGGATAAAATTTGGAATAGGATATGATTTATTCTATCCTACGTTTGGTGCTCTTTCATGGCAGGATAAAGTCGAATATAAGGGGGATATAGGTAGAATAAGATTATCCCATGGGGGAGGTGGGATAAAGGTAGATAGGATTTCTAATGTTCATAATATGAAAGTTATTTTTCTAGAATAGTTTATTATTAAATTAACAAAATTGAAATTATATTTCAATATAAATAATATTTAAAATCTATTTTAAGAAATTAAAAATAGAAATTTAGAAATTTATTTTTAATTAATATTATTTTAATTTATATATTTAACTTTAATTCTATCTTATAATAAACATTCAATCTATAAATTAAATATTTATATTTATTATATATTTTAGGTATTTTTGTATTTTAGGTATGTTAGTACAGTTTACTATTTGATAAAATTTTATTAAAAAAATGATGAAAGGGGAAAAAAGAAATAATAAAGAAAATAATATAAATAAGAGGAAAAATAAAATAAAAATAAATTAAGGAATAGTGTTACGAGAGATTTTCACTATCTCCCTTTGTGAGCATTTATGTTCATTTATAATGACATGCCATTTATATAAAAAAAAATGTACACAATATGATATGAATATATCCGACTTTGATACCGCGATTCACCAAACAATGGATAGGATATAAAAAAATCCCAGGATTTCATATCCTGTCCTATCCAATCTATCCCGATTAAAAATCTAAACAACCAGCGTAGCCTTTGATGTTCCGCAGGAATGTTGTCTCGTCTCTAATTGTTGAGAGACTCTTCATTGCCCTCAGACACAAAAGAATTTGAATCTTGGTTCTTAAGGCATGATACCTCCTTTTAGAAAATGCAACACGTTGGTACGTGAAAGATAGGCTAAGGCAAGAGGCTCTATATGTAGCACCCCTGAACCAACTGAGGCTGCCACAGTTACCTATCTAACTTCGCTTTACATATTGAGCTGTAAAGTCTTGGGGTTTTTTTTTTTTTTTTTTTTTTGATCGGTCCTCGCGCAATTTATATGGCGGAAGCATATCCAACATCTCCCTTTCCTATAATCAACAGATAGTGCACACCAACTAAACACTTTGTATAAGTTAAAACTGTACACTCTATTTTACATAACTTGATGGACACCTTTAATCGGTACATCAAAATGCCGTAGTCATCTATACTCGGCTATATTTCAAAAGATGACCGATATCTCTTCCAGCAGTCGTATACTTAAAGTCCATCGACTCGTGTCAGCGTCCAAAGGTTCCCTTCTTTGCTATCCTCCTCCTTGCAGTCATATCCAGCCACTCGATCTATCTACTGGTGGCCGTGTCGGTAGAGGTCTCTTGTCTAGTCTGAAATGTTAGTCCCCAAAAGGGGTGAGTACAACCACTCAGCAGAGATAAAATTTCTAGACTACCCATACCTTTCCATCAAGCACGTCACAACAACATGTAAGCATCATAGACAAACATTTCAATCATCAAATTGCAGTCATATCATACTTTCACCAACCAGCATCTTAACTATGTATACACATCTCATCATGCAAGCCTTTCATAATTTCACAAGACAATCGAAAACTTTAGAATATCAAAATCATGATCGCAGGTGAACAATTCAACCACATGCCTTGACATTAACCTCAAAGCTTACATCCATCAAACATGTGTGCTCATAATGCAAGCATTTCTCATGTTCACCTGGTTCATCACTCATACACTTGCACATGAACATCTTTTATACATATGAACATGTCACATCACTCAGCAAATACATATGCCAATATTTCACCTCTTGTGCATGACTTACATGATCAGCTCAATTCATGCTCATGCATATCAACAACGTCATGTGCGCCTTTCAAAGTTTCGCAATACTCATGCATATGACCAACTTTATGTGTACCTTTCACAGTTTCATAATGCTCATGCATTCACATCAAATTCTTGCAATTTCAAATGCAAATCCCGGTAAGAACCAACCGGCTTCCGGCCCCCCACATTCCGGGCATCTCACACCCAAAACTGGCATCGTGAGGCATCACGGCACAAACACTCCGTGCTTCCGGCATTTACACTCCCTGGCCGGGCATCTCGCATCCCAACTAGCATCACGAGGAACCCCCCGGCACACACCATCCGGGCTTCCGGAATTATGTACCGACATACCACCAGGCATCTCCCCGGAATTACGTACCGTATACCACCGGGCATCTCGAAACTCCCGAGGGCATCCAGAATTATGCCATTAGGCCACTGGGCATCCGGCATTTTCACTCCCTGGCCGGGCATCCCGACACTCCCGAGGTAAAACAATGCATGTCATGCAACAGTCTCTTTTTCCATGCACGATTCACAAACATGTCCATGGAACTCAAGCATGACAGCAATGCATACATTTATCACATTCACATGCCAAAGGTCTACATGCTCAGCTCATTGTTCAATCACAAACACAGCATGTATAGCATATGAATCAAGCGAATTTAACAATAGATATCCATTCATCAATTGCACATGACAAGTATCCATGCGCCTCAAGAAATTATTTCTTAAATTCCAGCATGCTCATGGTGAATTTGTATGCATACTCATCCAACACAGCCCATATTACAATCAGCATGGGATATTTATGAGAAATTCCCATAATTCCAGCATATAATCCAATTAAGAAACTCTTAATACCTCATGTAAATCACTATTAGACATAATAGCCTAAGTCCATACATAAAACAGCAAATGAAGTGGTCATTTATACTTAGGAAAATATTATTTGAGTATATAATGATGCTACATTCAGTTTCGCCATACTCAGCACATGTCCAGGAAATTCCAGATTTCCCCACTTTAAGATATCACGAAATTGAGGCACTAAATTGCCCTGAAAATTTCTCAGAAATTCATATGTCATAGCCAAAAGATAAAAAACATTTCATCAGAAGATATCATCTTCAAATTCGGTCCACAAGACATGGTTTAAAAATCGACAATCTTCAACGCACGTTCAGACACCCACAGTTTACACGGCTAACAAGATAATTCGAAATCACCCACTTAAATTCACTCTTTTTATCTCATTTTTGGATATGTTGTAGACAGGTTCATTTCCTACAACTTCTCTTTGAAGGTCGACATCAAATTCATCAGAGAAAACATGGTTTAACTACCCACAAGCTACTGACTCTTTCTCGGATAAAATTCCAGCATACAAGCAAATAAAGGAAATTCGAAATCATAAGCTACACATACTGGAATAAGCTCAAATTTTACCACAAGATGCATCATGAAGTCCCTAACAATTCATTAGAAGAAATCGAATTGAAATACCCCACAGAACCACACGAACAACTAGCATCAAGTCAACAGGGTTCACTGGCACTCTATCCAGCAACTTCCAGATTGTAACGACAGAAATATTTAGGAATTTCACCTAGCTACCCTAGACGAAATAAGCTCAAATTTTAGTATGTGATTACCCAGAATGTCTCCAACATTTCATCAGAAGAGGTCGACCTGAAATTCTCCCTGTAACTATACGAACAACTAACAGCAATTCAAACAGGTCTACTGGCACGCCCGAGAACGCTCCGTCTCCGAAGGACTCAATTTTCACCCCCCATATCACCTTCAAAAATTCCCATTTTCGACTATGTTGCAGCTCAGGAAGTGCACAACAACTTTCATGAAGAACTCGAGACTCAATTCTCCCTCTAAAACCCTTTTCCGATGCATGCAAATAAACCATGCAACCTGGTTCTTGAAGATCCGAATGTACCCGGTTTTGCTCTCCCTCAGAATTTCATCAATCCAACCGGTAAACTCACGATTCTACCTCTAAATCACAACACAAGAGCATGAGAAGACTAGAAAAATTATCTTGCCTTTTGATTTGCAGAAATCGGTGAAGAAAAACCGCAAATCCACGGCAGAAAACTCTCGGCTCTCCTTCCTTCCTCGCGCGCACAGCTCCCTCCCTCTCTCTCTCTTCTCTCTCTTTCTCTCTTTTGTTTAACCGACCCTCTCCACTAAATGGCCGGTTCCTTCTCCATCTTACACCTCACGCCCAACTCACCAAGACTAAACATCTACACTCCTTTAATTAATGACATGTGGCGCCACATCATCACACAACACCCACACTCACTCATACGGTCTCTCCTCTTGGCCGTGTCTTCTCCACATGGGTTTAATTAGCCCATTTAATTTAACTAGATTAAAACTTAGTCCATTAGAGTAACACTCAGCCACAGCTTTTATAATCATACACTTAGGTACAATAAATTTCAACAACGAATCAAGTCACACACACACTAGTCAGTCGAAAATTCATAGCCACTAAGTTCACCCAAAATAATTTGATTACCACTCACAAAACATATGGCTAGAATTTCTCAATTAAATCTATCACCATCACACATCTTAATAGGTTACTAAGATAAAAACGAGGATGCCACACTATATCATGTTAGAAAATTGGAGAATGGAAAGCAACTAAAAAGTTGGAAATATGTGTTGCTCTTTCTCTATGTTTCAATGTGTAATTATAGCCCTATTTATAATATAAGAGGTTTAAATGTATAGGGAAAGAAAAAAATATACAATATAAATCGAAAAGATTCCCCGCAATCAAGATCAAATAGCATCGGCAACAATATCTTTAACAAGAAAGCAATAAAAAGAAAATAGAGAATCAAATCAGCCAAAAAAGGCAAAAGGAAGGAGGAGAGATTTAGCTCAAACCCTTCCCTCCATGGAAGTTGAAGAAAAAGGCTGTGTGAAAGTAAGAGAAAAAGAACCTGGGGAGGAGAAAGAGAAAGTGTAATGATCTCAATGTTATATAAGCGGTATAATTGAGTTCCGTTGCACGAATCCATTTTAATGTTTTTTAGTAACATCAATATCAGATGATTTAGTAAATGTTTTCCTCGTGTAAGACTTGAAGAGAGGGTTCTGCTCCCACGCACGGCTTGGCTGCTCGTGGGACTCTAAGGCGGCGGGTCACCGAGGTGGCGGGTCACCGGAGCTCTAGCAAAGGTCCGGCGAGGGGGATCGGCGAGGAGGTAGAGCACGTAGGCGCGGCGGGACGGTAGATCTTGGCTTCTGGCGTCGTGGAAGGCTCGGGCATAGCTACTGAGATCAGGAGCAGATCAGGGCGGCAGCGGCGTCACAGGGCGAGCAGGGATTGTCGGATCACCAGGGGGAAGCAAAGCAGCAACGCGTCGATTCGGCCTTGGGCGGCGCAGCAACTCTGGGCCTCATCGCAGGTTCCTCTGGTTTTGGGCGATTTTACTACTATTCACCCGCGACTGGTCGGTGGGCTCCCGTGGGTGCCTCGACCGGTTGCTGGAGCTGTTCTTCATAGGATTGAAGCGTCTTTACACCTTCTTGCTCCTGTCCAAAGCTTTTCCCCGGGTACGTTCCTCTTTTGGAAATGCTTCCCGATTAGGGTTTCATTCCCCTATTCGTAGCTTGGCTAGTTTCTTCGACTATGGCTTCTTCTGGGTCCCAGCCTTTGGGGCGTCCTAGAGATAAGTCGATTGAAGATAGACGTGGCCAGAGTAGGGCCAGATTTGCCTCTCGTAGGCCGCTTGTGAATCGAGCGGGATTAAATCGAGCTGGCTCGACAGCACCCCAAACTCGCTCAAGGGTGAATGTGGCGAGACTGTCAGCTAAAGGATATGAGCTGAACTATGTCCCTCCGGTCTCGGTGGGAAAAAAAGCAGTGGTGCGGCTCTCGGAGAAGGTTAAAAATGCAGCAGATCCCAAGTGGAACGACTGCCTTGTGGGTTACTTCATCGGGAAACAGATCCCTTTCAAGCTAACGGAGACTACTTTGAGACAGGAATGGGGTAATCATCTCACGGAAGTGTTAGCAAATGATGATGGGTTCTACTTTTTCTTTGTGCCAGACCCGGAATTTAGAAAGAGAATCCTTGAAGAGGGCCATCTGACTGTGGCGAGAGTTCCGCTAGTGCTGAAACAATGGAGTCCATCCCTCCAACTAAAGAAGGAATTATAGTCTTCGATTCCTGTCTGGATCAGACTTAAGAACATTACTTTTCCATATTGGTTTGCCCCCGGAATTAGCGAAATAGCCAGTGCAATTGGGAGACCGTTATACGTTGATCCTCTAACTGAACGAATGAGGTGTTTGTCATTTGCTAGAGTTTGTGTAGAAATATCTGCAAAACTCGAGAGATGTGAATCGGTGGAGGTGCAGGTGGATGATGAATCATTTGTTATGCCTGTGTTGTATGAATGGAGGCCCGACTCATGCACAAAATGCTGTGTATTTGGACATAGCTGCTCGGTGAATGAAGTGCCAAGGCCTTCGGATGAACCAGTTGGGAATTCTTCAAAGTCTACTACTAGTGACCGAGGGAAATCCCCTGTCTCTGTACAGGCCCAGGAAGACTCTCAAACGGAACAGCAGCTGGAGTGGCAACAAGTTACAAATAACAAGAAGAAGAACCAATCTAAAGACAAGGGTCCTGCTATTCCATCTTTGACTGTGGAAATCTCACCTGCATTTGATTCTTCCCAGTCCTCTTTTATGAAGTCTGCTCGGAAAGCCCTAGGTAATCCAAGTGATATCGTCCATGAGCCCTCAGCCCCTTTAGCATTGGTGGTACCACCCCTTGAAAACGTAGCCTCAATGGCTCTATCATCTGATGATGACTCGGACATTGTACCGAGCCAAATTAGCAGTATTGCTGAAGAGAAGGATCCTAAATATCCCTCCTCATCGAGTCCCCATGGATTTCACCCTCCTGGAGATCAATCAATGGTAGAGGCCCGTCCGATTCAGGAAGATGCTCCTATAGTGGCAACTAAACCTTCTCCTTCGACTGCTCCCCCTCCTAAAGGGACAGGTCAAAAGAAGCAAGCTAAACGCCGGTAAGGGCTGTTCTCGTCCGCCCTGTTTTTTGAGTTATGATTTTTGGTGTCTGGAATATTAGGGGTCTTAGTAATCCCGTCAAACAAGCTGAGATCAGGTCTTTTGTTCGTTCCAATAGTTTATGCTGCATTGGAATTGTTGAAACCAAAATCTCCCCTGCTGCCTTCAACTCTATCTCGGCTGGTCTTCTGCCTGGCTGGTTGTGGGTTAATAACTATATGCATTCTTCTAAAGGCAGAGTTTGGGTTGGTTGGAACCCGCTGGTTGTTTCTTTTTTGGTGGATTTTTCTTCGGATCAGCATATTCATGGCAAGTTACTTTCTCTTGCCTCGGGTAAAGCTTTGTTTTTTACGGTTGTGTATGCAGAGCATATCTTTGTTCGGCGTAGGCCGTTATGGAATGAACTTATTCAGTTGAGTTCTAGTCTCTCTTCGGCTCCCTAGGTTGTTGCGGGGAACTTCAATGCCATCAGGGATCCCTCAGATAGGGTGGGTAGCTCGAACTCTTGGATACCAGCTTTTAATGATTTTCCTGATTGTATCTTCCAAGCTGGTGTGGATGACTTGCGATATACAGGTCATAGATATACCTGCGATATTCAGGCCCCAACAGGAAGCAAAGAAAAATAGACAGAGTATTGGTTAATGCTCGTTGGAATGCTGAATTTTCTTACTCGAAGGCTACTTTCTTAGCTCCTGGAATTTCATATCATACCCTTATGATTGTTAAAGTTCTTCCGGTTCCAAAATCCTGCAGGCCTTTTAAATTCTTCAATTTCTGGACTTCACATCCAGATTATAATCTCCTGGTTTCGCAGGTTTGGAGTTCTCCTTTTAGGGGAAGCCCGATGTTTATTTTATGCTCGAGACTTCGACTACTGAAATGCAGGTTGAAGCTGCTGAATAAAGACTCCTTCTCGGATCTTTCTCTTAGAACCTCTGAGGCGAGACGTGCTCTCTTTGAAACTCAAGAAGCCTTACAAGCTTATCCTCTCAATCCCTCCTTGGCTGAGGCGGAAAAACAACAGCTGCTGCTTTTCTCAGAGCTTCGGCTTCATGAAGAGTCTTTTTACAGACAGAAGTCGCGGATTCGTGGCTTAAGGAAGGTGATTTAAACACCAAGTTCTTCAACAACTCGGTTAATAGAAGGCACATCCATAACAGGATCATCTCCCTGGATAATGGATCTTCAGTTACTGCCAATCCAAAGGAAATTCAAGGCATTTTTGTGGAGCACTTTAAGGAGCTTCTCAAGGCTTCCAATTCTGTCTCCTGCCCGACGGTTGAGGATCTGCACTTGTTTCTAAAAAGCACTCTAAATCCAGACCAGGTGCGTTTCCTATCCAGTCCTATTTCGGATGAGGAAATAAAGGATACTTTCTTTTCCCTTGACACTGGCAAAGCTCCTGGACCGGTGGATTTAATGTTGAATTCTTTAAGCACTCTTGGGAAGTTGTTGGTGCATCGGTTATTTTGGCAGTGAGGGATTTCTTTGAGACTGGCTGTCTTCTTCGTGAGATCAACACAACCATTTTAACCCTTGTGCCCAAGGTCCCTAATGCTTCCAATGTGAATGACTTTCGTCCAATTGCCTGTTGCAATACGGTCTACAAATGCATAACAAAAATTATTGCTAACAGGCTTGCTCGTGTGTTGCCTTCTATTATCAGCTTGCCTCAAAATGCTTTTGTGAAAGGAAGGCTTATTAGTGACAATATTATGATTGCTCAAGAGTTGTTCTCAGGATTTCATCATGACTCCTATAGGCCGAAATGTGTAAGCAAAGTGGACTTCCAAAAGGCATACGATACGGTAGACTGGACTTTTATTAAGATATGCCTGCAAGCTTTCGGCTTTCCTCAATTTCTTATTGATCGGATTATGACTTGTGTCCGGTCCCCTAAGTTCTCAGTAACGATCAATGGAGAACTCCATGGATTCTTTGCTAGTGGGAGGGGTATTCGGCAAGGAGACCCCATGTCCCCTTATCTATTTACAATTATCATGGAAGTCTTCACTGGCTTGCTGGACATTCAGACTTCTCAGCCGGGTTTTGGTTCTTTTGGCGGTGTAGGTCAACTAGACTATCCCACATTTTCTTTGCTAATGATGTTCTGTTATTTGCAGAAGCAAAGTTGCAATCTATTGAATTATTGAAAGTTGCTATTGACCAGTTCTCGAACTGGAGTGGTCTAGAGCCTAATTTGATGAAGAGTGAGATTTATATTTCTGGAGGATCGGAATCCCTGCGGTATAATATCTTGAATTGCCTGGGTTACCAGCTTGGTTCCTTGCCTTTTCGGTATCTTGGAGTTCCTGTAGTTTCCTCTAGATTGGGGAAGGCTGATTGCACATCTCTTGTAAATGCAATTTTGGCTCGTCTTCAGTCGTGGACTCACAGATTCCTTTCTTTTGTTGGCATACTTTAGTTGATTAAATCGGTGCTCCACTCGATCCAGGTATTTTGGGCTAGTGTTTTTTTCCTTCCTTGTTCGGTCTTGGATCGTATTGAGTTGATCTTTCGCCAATTCCTGTGGAAAGGTCCTTCGCTGGGGCCTGGTGGGGCTAAGGTGTTGTGGAATGACATTTGCTTACCTAAAGAGGAAGGGGGACTTGGAATTCGCACCCTCGGAGAGAGTAATTTTGCATTGATGCTCAAGCACATTTGGAAGCTTTTTTCGGATAAAGAATTGCTATGGGTTAAATGGATTCACTCCACGTTTTTAAAGCATAGGAACTTCTGGGTGGCCCCTCGGCCAACCTTTTGTTCTTGGTCTTGGAAGAAGTTGCTGAGTATGCGGGAGACTTTCCAGCCTTTCTTTAAGTGGTCCATTGGAGACGGCAAGTCTGTTTCTTTCTGGTTTGATCCTTGGCACCCGAAGGGGCCTCTAAATCACGTTTTCCCCAATCAAGACATCTATCGATCGGGTATTTCCAGGAATGCTTCGGTCGCTGATGGTTTTTCTACTCCGCCGGGCTGGTATGTTATTAACATACTTGCTAACTGGTGGGATCCCTTACCGGTGCTGAATACTGAGGCTGATCATTTTTGCTGGATGCTTCACCCTTCCAGCAAGTTTTCTTCGACTTCGGCTTGGAATTTCTTGAGACATAGAGGTACGGTAGTCCCTTGGCATGCTTTTGTCTAGAATTCATCTTTGCCACCAAGGTACCAGACGCATCTCTGGATGATTTCGCGCAACAGATTGCCAACTCAGGTTTTACTTATGTCGTATGGTAGACTTCCCTCGGTTTCCTGCCCTTTCTGTGCTTGTAGACCTGATTCTATTAACCATTTATTCTTTGCTTGACGTACATCTTCTTCTCTGGTTTCTTTCTGGGCAGCAAAGTTTAATTTAGTGTGGCATAACAACTCTTGGACCGAGAATCTTAATTGGGCATCTAGGCTGTTTATGGGAGATAGCTTTTATCAGTCTCTGGTGCACTTCAGCTTTGGAGCTTTATGTTATATCATCTAGAAGGAGCGCAACAACGTGCTTTTCGTAACTGCACCCTTTTCCTCCGGGCGATGAAGATGCATCTTCAAAAGGCGATCAAGGATAAGGCGATAACCTACAAACATGTTGAGAATACCCCGAGAAATAGGAGACTGCAACAGAGCTGGGCTTTAAGTCCATCTATATTTGATTGAGGTTTTATTGCTCTTGTTGTATTTAGTGGTTCTTTTTTGTTGGTTGTTGGGAACCACGGCACCCTCACTCATCCACTAGTGGTTTGAGTGTGAGCTTCTTGTTGGTGCCGGGCCTCCCCCTTTGTATTTCTGCAAAATCTATTCATTTCTTATCTTTACCAAAAAAAAAAAAAAAGGTCAGATGATTTAGGTTCTTATATTATTACTTTAAAACGATTACTAAGAAGGCACATTCGACATGTTTGATTATTTTTGCATTGTTTTAAATCTTTTTTCAATCAATTTGGGTTTTTTATTATTCAACATATAAAATTAAGTATTTACACTTCAATTAACATTTATAAATCATTACCAATAACCTCTCTATACATTATTCTTTTTAGGAACATCAATTTAAGAAAAGTAGAATGATAAGAGTTTTTGTCTAATTAATGGGGAAGTTAATGGTTTCCAAGTAGGCATCCTCAATTTTTTTTATTAATATTAATATTTTTTTTGTTTCTTTCAATTAGTTTGTATTTTTCAGTAAAAGAAAGGGAAACGGAGAGAATGGAGTTTTGCGACGATGTGGCTAAACCGCAAAACTCCCCGCAAAACTCCGTTTTATGCAATTTTTATACTATATATGTCAACTTTTTTAACATAAGACTAGTGTACTTTTTTTTATTAGTTTGACAAATCGACGACCTATTTGTAAAATTTATTAGGACTATTGACTTTCGGGAAAAATAACTACTCAAGTTATAAAGATATTGTATAGATGTCAATTTAGTCATAAACTTTTTAATTTTATCAATTTAATCTTCAACGTTTTAAAGATTACTACTTATGGCCAATTTCGGTTGCCAATCGCGAAGACGGACGCTTATTGTCTCACGTAACATGACTGGCTTTTTTCCTTTTTTTTGGAGTTGAAAGGAAAATTTTTGTTTCACACAAAAAAGATAAATATAACTTCAAGATAAAATGCAAATCCTACAAACAAGTAAATCTAAAAAATGAACCAACTTGGTACAAAACAGGCTTTTATCATAGGTTTGATCACGGGATGGGAAAAGTACCGGCCTAGGCCCCAAAAAAAGAGATCACCATTCAGACCAGTAGTGCTAGTAGGTCACCCCTTGTAAAGTAAACACTTTCAAACTAGCTAGCTAGATCTCAAACTGGAGAAAGAGAACTCCCCATGGCTGGGAACTCACAATCGATAGAGGACCTTGCCATAGAAAGTATAGAAGTCGCTTGATTCTCTTCTTAGGAAAATGCATCTTCCTTTGCTAATCGGGCGGATTCCCCTTCTACTGTAATTGCAACAACTATTTAGACTCCATCGCCAAATGTCCTTCCAATTCTTAGCCTACTGCAGAGACATGTTAATTTCATAAAGACAGATATATCATAGCATTAAAGCACAACCGGCGGTCTATTACTGAATCTCACATCATCATCTATGATAAACACGTGCCAAGATTTTCCTCTTTAGTGGCTATAGCTTTGCTAAAAGGTAGCGCACGACTAGGTTCGATGTCCCCAGCAACATGACCGTATAAAGATAAGAGCAACACTAACATGTTGAAAGAGTATAGAAAATGCCTTGTAAATTCCATATCTATAACTAGATCAAATTAGAAAAGCATGCAAATAGAAATCTAGGTCAAGATCATGAGAGAGAGAGAGAGAGAGAGAGAGAGAAAAGCTGCAAAAGAAATACCAGTTGATCACGAAATCACTTTCAGATAAGCTAACTATTGCAGACAGCAGCAAAGGAGCCCTAGAGACTTGCAGAGCGCTTGACTATCTGGACCAAGCACTAGAGCCGAAGCAAGCAAAAAAATCCAAAAGAGCAAATTCTTCCGAGACACTCATGCTTCGAACTTCTAAGCTCACAAGACAAAACTCTCCACTTTTGTGGAGGAAGTCGGCCATATCATCCATGAAATCAACAAAGAGGTCTTGAAGATGAGGAGATAGAAAGATAGGGAGACATCAGGGATGTCACTATCGAGAGAGGGCTAGGCGGCAGTTTCAGAAGAAGAGAGGAAACCCTAAGTGAGTAGTGCTTCACATGGTAGGTATTGATATGAATAATTTTTGTAATTTTTTTAAATTTTTTTTCTTTAAGGTGTGTTTGTTTTTCAAAAAAAAAATTTCGAGAAAACGTTTTCCTCGTTTTCCAGCATTTGGTTTATTTAGAAAAATAAGTCAACGAAAAATGTTTTCCTAATCAATGGAAAATGTTTCCATTTCAAAGCTTAAATTCAAGAAAATGATTTTCTCTTTGAAAGAACCATAAAACGTTTTTCAAAATGTTTTAAGGTTCTTGCTTGATAAAAAATTTATTATTAAAAAGAATTTCTAATTAAAAATTTTGAATTTATTATTGTTATATCTTTTCTTTTCTTTTTTTCTTTTCTTTTTTTCTTTTCTTTTTTCCTGTTTTCTCTTTTGTTTCTTTGCCTGTTGAACGTAAATCCTAACTCATCCTCCCCTCTCTCCTTCTCTTCGCCCCCTCCCTTTCGTTTTGACTTGCTCTTGTAACTAGAAATTATGTCCATTTTCAGAAAAAAAAATAAATAATAAATAAAATATGTATATGAATTTATAATTCCTTTTCTTTCTACCAAGTTCAAGGAGGGCTTCACGGCCCTTTCCTTTTTGTTTTTCTACTAAGTTCGGTGAGGGCTTAGTAGAAAGATGGGCATTCACATCAGTGATTGCTAGTCAAAATTAATAGGAATGACTATATTGATAAATTATCTAAAGGTTTATGATTGGTTAAATTGAAATGTTTATGACTGCATTGATATATGTACAATAAATTTATGACTTTTTTGATAATTATCCCCAAACTTTCAGCTAAGACTAAGTATGGTCATATATAATAAAGGAGGCAAATGAGGCACAAAGAAAGATTGGAATCTCGGAGCCAACTACTAAAAAATCTTAAGCTATTAGGTAGTGGTATGGTTCAAAATTTAAATATTATAATGCTCCCTTCGCGTGTATGCTAGACTTAAAATTTTGTAGGACCACTATTAACTTATTTAAAAACTTAAACTATTGGATGAAGATGGTTTAATACTTACATAACATATTACTTCGGATAAAAATATCCTTCTTGATTGAGTATATTGAGGATATACATTGTAGTATTGTATTATAATCAATACAATAATCACAAAGTTTGATTTGCCCATTAGTAAATTTCGACTCAACTCGACCCAATCCAATCCATTTTTCTAAATATTCCTGGCAAATATAAGCTATATGATTCATGCATCGGATGAAATTAAAGGGGGAGTCTCAATCAGCAAAATTTAATCATGCAGTCTAACTAGTAGCGCCTTCAACTGAGGTAAGGAGGGGAGATTGATGATAATCTTCTCCATTATATCTCCAAATATAGATTATTGCACTACATTTCAAGTACTCTTTCACAGCACAAGTAAACAAAAGCTTTTCGATCGAAGATTCTAATCAATGTTAACTAGATTCACAGGCTGAAGCATTGAAATTTTTCTTCCGAGATGCCTTCGTATTTGCATCCGTGGGTTCTAGAAATTCCATAAGTTAGGACTTAGTCCACAGTCCCATAACTTTGGATGAAATTCTTCATGACCTCCATCGGCCGCGGATCCAGTCACGAATGTTTTCAGCCGTTCAGATATCATCGCAGCGCCTAAACTGGACTCACCGATCTGCAAAAACATCAAGAAATTCCCGATAAATATGAAGCTACTCTAAGAAATAGGTTTTATCAGGAAAAAGGAATTTCATCGGCTAAATCCTATCATGTCCGGTTCAGGTCGAGAATGAATTTCGCTGCGTCTCTCGAAAATTATTGATGTGTACCATGAGAAGGCGACTTCCGATTTCAATAAATGGAGATTAAATACGTACCTTTGCATGGACCAGGTGGTGAACCGAGTTCCCGACGACGGAGAAGTTGGCATTCATTACCTCGACCTCTTCCTCGTGGAGCATCCGGAGAATCTCCGAGAAGACGAACTGATCATGAAGCCCGCTAGTTAATATCACCTCCAGAGAAGAATCTCTCACTCTGATCTCAATTTGAGGTGATTTGATGGCCTCCAGCGTGCTGCTGCTTGTGCTGGGGCTCGGTCTCTTCTTGCTCGTCAGGTTTTCTTTCTTATCCTTGGCTTCCTTCACTGCTGTCTCCAGGCCTTTTATGTATTTTATGGCTTCATCTATCTGGTCAGGCAGTGATCTCGCTTCCTGCATTTATTCATCATGTCAAAGATCCTCCCAAAATTGAAACGACTCGAACATGTGCAAGTAGATGCAAATGGACGTAGAGGACAAAGTATTTGAGGTATTGACGTCGTATGTATACCTTCATGCCAGAATAATCAATCATGTACCTAAGCTTCAAAACTTCAGAAGCTCGATGATCCAGGAGGTTGTCAAGAGATGTAATAATGCCATAAAAATGGATCGACACGATGAGAGGATACAAAAGCAGAGGATGACAATTTCTAACATGATATGACACATCCCGAAAAGCAAAAGAATGACGCTAATCGACATGTAACTGAGAATTCATCAGTCCTTTTCCAGTGACACGAATTCGCAACCCCAGTTTAGCAGGTGAACACAAACAGTCGATCGAGAGAGAGAGAGAGAGAGAGAGAGAGAGAAACCTGATCAGAGGGCTGGGAGGGGAGGAGGGAGTTGAGCACGGAGTAGAGATGCTTCATCCGATTCCTCCGGTTCTTCTCAATGATCTTCCTCTCCGTTCTTCTTGAAGTCGAAGGCTGAAGACCCCTCTCCATTTCCTTCCCTATTACGTTCACGAGGGACAAAGCCATGGAAACAGATACTATATGGTTATCGATGTCAACGATGGTCGTCTTTGTGTGAAATGTATTCCTCGGACAGGCGCCCTCAATTATATAAGCTCATGGCCCTTGTGGGAAAGAAGCCAAAGTGCACAGTCTCGTGGTCAGCAATTCAAAGAAAGTGATATCATCTTAGCTATCGTCCACCTGTGTTTGACTTAATGGGATGATGTAAGTCCTTGTACGGTGGATTATTAATCCAAATCACACAATAATTCATCATATGATGCACGTGTATGAACAGGAAACTTAGCGGATTTACGGAAGTGATTTATAAACTAGCCATCTTCAAATATCAATCGTGTTGAGTTATATTTCAATACTACCAATGCATGATTGAAAGAACTGAGCTTTCACCCAAATTCATTATCAATTTTTTTTTCAAAGGATGCTTAATCTTATGTTATGCGTTCAATGATTTCGGTATTACGAAATATTATATTGAAATTTCACGCGTGAATAATATGATTTTTGTTAATGATAGAAGGAATGGAATATTTTGTCTTTTCTCTTGCTTTTTTGCATATGTTACGTTCATCACTTTTAATGTGATATATTATTTTATAAGACTCTCCATTCCGTTCTTCGTCAATGACGAGTTTTGCCCTCACTTTTTCACATTCTCTTTCCCCTAATCTTATCTATTAGATTGCGAATAGATACTTTATTCATTTAAAACGAGCATAAATTGTGCGGCTTATCTATAAAATTGCGAAATAGATAGCTTTATTCATTTAAAAAGAACATAACTGTACGTCTTTAATTCCATTGTAGGACGGAAATCGAAATAAAGTATTGTAAATTAAGTTTAGTGGCAAAGCTCGTCGTAAGCAAGAAATAATCGATGGATGACGCGAGCGGTGAAACGTCGGAAAGCGAAGTCATCAACTGGAGAGGAATCAACGTCACTCGTCACCGTCAGCCGTCGTATTGGAAAATTTTCCACCGTGGGAACAATAATTTTACACGTGGCACTGACGGCGATTCCTGTCTTTTTCGTTCCAATTCGGGATAATCAATCTTTCATTGTCTGCCTGATTGTCGTGTAGAACAGGGCAAGTGGGCAACATTTTTGGGCTTGCCCTGTTCGCCACGGACGACGACTTAAGCTAAGCCCTCCGTTCATAATATTTTCAAGGCATACACACGCTTATTTACTCATCATGCAGGTAACAGTTTGTTGATCGCTTGATTTGCTGCTAAATTCCTCGGTCAATCGCTTTTCGATTTATTATGTTCGAAGGAAATCACACGCCAGCCTGATAAATCTCGGGCTCGAGGAATCTCCATTGATCTCTAGTTAAAATCCAGCTGAGTTGCTCAAATGGTCATCCTTAAAAATTTAGGAATCGAAGTCATATCGGGGGACTAATTTATGTGAATCGAAGTCATATTGAAGATACAGTTTCTTGGGTAATCATGCTTCCTATAGATGAATTTTTATAGCCCGAATCCTCCAGCTCTGCTCAGGAGGAGAAAATTAATTCGCTGCTTGCTTCCTTGTACATTGTTCTGCTTTGATTAGGAAAGCCTTCGTCATTCCGCAATGTGCATCATAATGGAGATTGCGTCATTCCTATGTGCTCATCAACGATAGTCATTTTCCACCCAAATCAATCCACCATGAGATACAGCAAGAGAATCTACAAAAGCTGGATGCAAATTTACTCCTCAATAGTTTTTTTTTCCTTTTTTTATCAATTAAATCATAAATCTTTTATATTTATGTTAATTCAATCCATTCAACTGAATTTGGCTAGCCAGCGCTAACTTAGCACAACCGGTGCCGACATGAATAAATTTTTTAATATTATTTTAATATTTTTCTCAAAATATTTTTATTATTTTTTCTTTTTTCTTTCTTTCTTTTTATTTTTTTTTCTCTTCCTTCTTTCTTTGGTCTATCACCAGACGGAGGCAATTGGCTACTGAAGAGGGGCCACCTCACTATCAGTGGGCGAGGTTGAGTAAAGAAAGAATGGAAGAGGAAAAAAGAACAGAAAATTAATAAAAAATTTGAAAAAATATAAAAATTTTATTAAAAATTTTATATGTCAACGTCGTTCATATCATATTAATGTCAATTGTGCTACACCAGCACCGATCAACACGGATGCAAAAAGTCTATAATTCAATCGTACGATTATAATAAATTTATAACTCTTTTGATAATTTTCACGATAAATAAGTCTTATCGCACATTGTGTTGACACCTTCGCATCTCGGACTCTACCCGCTAATAAGCAGATAGAGGCCACACAAATCCGGTGGTCCGGGCTCGGTGGCCTGGGACCACCGGATTCAATACCGTCCGCTCTTTAGTGCTTTCGGAAATTTCTCGGCTGGCACCTGAGGCCGGGACAAAGGCGGTGGACCCGACCTGCGGTCTTTACGATGTCCTTCTCGTCGTCTTTCAAAGGCTCCAGTGCGAACGGCTGGACGAGACTGTAGGAATTGCGGCCTTTGGCCGAGTCCAGACACGCGCGGAATGCGACAGTGATTGGAGAAAGGAGTCACGTCCGACAGTCCTGTCCGCGCTTATCAAAGAGGCTTGACCCGACGAAGTCAACCAACAGTGACCGGGTTATGGAGGCTTGACATGTTGCTGTCGCATGGGGGCTTCCTGGAAGGAGGGGGGGAGGAGCGGTTTTTGGTCACAGCTCCTGCAAGCAAAGTGAAGATGCTCTTCTCCCTCTCCCCCACCACGTCCACCGTCCAAAGGCGAAAAAACTGTTGAGGCTGCTGCGCTTCTTTTTCACCAGAATGATTTGAGTGGAGACTAAAATGAGTCAGCAAGATAAAAAAAGATGCACCCTAAAGTTGTTCGGATAAGCCTCAAGGACACTTCACTAGTATAAGCATGTGATTAATTTATGTTTGTAACGAATCTCTTGTGGGGACGAGGATTTCTAGATGATTATATGCGAATTTCGAATTGAGAATGGGACTCCAAAACGATAGAAACGATGGGTCTGAAATTTAGTCGAGCAAGTCTCGAAATATCATATATGTTCTAATTTGAACCAAACTGATCGAGCCAGCTAGCTAGTTCTCCCAATCGAGCCAGCTCCCGATTGAACCCTCTTACTATGAGTCTAGTATCATATCTTGTAATATCGTACAGAGAAATGCATATGTAAATGTTGTTAATCTATTGTGATATTAACAACTTATTTTTAGGCCACCAAAAAAAAAAGGTAATTAGAAATTGTTGTGGTGTCCACTCATTTAAAAACTCATAGTTCACGACATGTTATTACTCTTATAGCAGCCTAAAAATTATTATACTAGAAAAGTCCTATCATATTATTCTAATTGGTTAAACAAAAGCCTCTTTTCCTAGTAAGTTGTTATTACACGAAACCTAGTACATTTACAATATTATTTACAATATTAAAAGGGTGAGTTTCACGGAATCTTTTTTTTTTTTTTTTTTTTTTTTGGTAACCCAAGGAACCCCGCACGGCCGAATGCCGGGAGTAAACCACTGGGGGCGACACGTGCTAGCCACCACACACGTGCCACCAGGTAAGTCACCCTGCGACGCGCTGAGATTTCGAACCCCTCCCCTTCGTGAGAGGGGGAAGGCCCAAAGCCAACTGCGCCACCCAGGTGGGTGGTTTCACGGAATCTTGTTAATCATTACTTAGGTACGTTTACTACATTAGTTCCGCCTCTTTTCCACCGTAGGAATCATGTCCCTGTATCTAATTATGTTTATGGATTTGGCATAGACACGGCAACTGTCCGACTCACCACACCACTAACTACAAACGATTTTATGATTGTAGCACCGACTCAAAGTTCAATCTTAGGAAAAATTACCAAAATAGTTATAAATTTATTACACTTATACCAATTCAGGGTTGGTCATATTAGTCTTAAACTTTTTAACAATATGCCAATGTAATCCTTCCGGTACATCATGCAACCATTCATGTTTTATATTATATGGTTTCCTTTCTTTGCGGTTGTTTGCAAGTCAATGAGAAGCCTACTCGGGTAGGGATGGGGTGGGGACGCGCAAGTTTCAGGAGTGGGTTTCGACGCCCATGCCCTGCAAGAGGCAGGGCAAAAGTCTGAGAGTGAGTGTAGAATAGGTATAGAGTAGGACTGACCAAAAAAAAAAAAAAAAATGAAAAGCCTACCCACGAAGTCACGTGTTCTTGACTTTTTGGTTCTCATGTTCTTAACTTCTTACCTTCCTCATATCTTCTCAGTGCATTCCCAGAACTTGGGTTCGAATGGAACAACTTTACCATATGGATAGGATGTTCAAAAGGTGGTCTGGACCTTACCTAGTGAAAGCTTCTTTTGGGAATTGGAAGGATGGACAAAAGGTGGAGCCAAACGTGCGTTTTTCTTTCCACTAATTTGCTGGTCTTCTTATTTTATCCACTTTTGACGGCAGATATTGTTTCCCCAGGTTGGTGCCTGTGCGTTGACATCGGCATTGCCTTCGCGGAAGGCGGTAGAAAAGTTGGAGAGGAAGTTTCTCCGTGGTCGACGGGATTAAGGGATCAAAAGTAGATTGCAATCAAGTCTTTCCGGTCAAGAGCGCCCTACCAAAGCCGTGACGCATTGTATTTCATGCGTTGGCAATTTGAAAGTGAGAAGTCCGCTTCCAGCGACTTAACATGCGGATACCACCAAATCTGATTCAAATTCTCTGACCCAGAGTAAGTAGTTAAGAAAACAACACAAACATGGTTTTAAATCTGTTTAGAAGCTTGATGCTTATTAAAGAACGAAGGGTAGAGATCTCGTTGAGGACAATCCGGGTTATTTTATAGTCCATGCTACAAAGCTGAAAGTCTTCTTCAATTCTATGAAGCCAGTGTTCTGACGTGCAAATGCCCTTGCCTGAAACAAAAATTAAGCTGAAATCAGATGGGACATGCGAATTGCGTAAATGAAGAATGAAGTGACATGGATTAATAGTTACACTTCAAATGAAAGTAGGAAACATCAGACATGCCTATATGTGTAAAACAAATGGAGTGGCAATGCCATAGGCAAAAAGAAGGGTGCGCGCACACAGGCTCACTCATAAATACAGACTCTGGCTTGCACATCCGCACGGTAGTACATCAGCAGATGAACGCATGCACACATGCACATGTACATGAACGTCCACTCCTACCCACCCACCCAACAGCAGACACACCCACACACATTATCCAAGCCGTGTTGAATACGCAATTTTTAATTGTTATTAGAGTTAACTTACAAACAGAAATAGATAACCTTGCAACAGTAATATAAATTAACCAGGAAAGGAACCTTTGAGTATTTACTATAACATATCTCGTCATTTAAAGAAGTGGTTGCCATTCAAGCAATTTTCCCGCAAACATTGGGATGATCTCGCCAAATGGAAAGGAGAAAGATTCTGGGACAACCCATGGATTCTTCCTTAACGTAATCTTCGATTTGTTCCTTGGAAGCCCATAGAAATCCGGCCCGTTAAAGCTAGTAAAGGTTTCTAGCTTGTCAAGTGCCCCTGCCTATCAATAAGGAACTGCTATCAGCATATTTACCATTTAGGTAGCAAAAACCAATGCCAAATAATTAGATGACAAGGATTAATGAAGTGTCCATCAACAAGACAGAGAACGTATGAACCTAAACACAAGTTGACCAAACCCACATGAATTTGAGGACTAAACTATTGAATTTAAGGGCAACATGCATCTTTTAATCCTTAATACCTACTAGGAGAAAATTGATTTGAGTAGAGAACAGCTTCAATGTATTACTGCTAATATATAGACCACATAAAAGAACGCTTTCTTTCAATGGCTATATCCAGCTAAATGTCACAGCAACATAATATTAAAACACCAGCTCAGGCAAACTTGCCAACTGAGATTCGAGAAGTTGAAGTATAAGTAGTGATTTTATAAATCGGTTATTAGGTAAGTAAGAAACAAGGTGTAGGGTTTTCTCTCAGTGCTCTCTAATTAGAGCTCTTATGTCATATATTTTCAAGTCATTGAGTAAATATATGGTCATCCTGTCCTTACTCTCTTCTTCTCTTTTCAGATTCTAAAACTTTCACAGAAGAAATAATTATTCCTGCAAGACTACAATGACAAGCCAGGACTTTTAGCTAGTAAGTGCACATAGCTGTGCTACAGAAAAGTTGCAGACAAGAACACAATGCAGGCATTCTCAGTTACCTTGCTTATGTCTTTTCTCCTACTTTTCTATATCGAATAACATCTCCTAACTACTAAGTCATTGGAGAATGGGTGCATGGACCATTGCTGATTTAAGTATATCTAACCTGACTTGAGACCTTCACTGATAGAAGAATGATATAGGTATTAAATCTAATTAATGTAGCAGTTAGAATTAGAGAGATTTTTCATTTCAAGCAAGCAAATTAAATTTTTAGATAAACAATCTTGAAGACTTTCACATGTCAACCGGAAAATTTACTATGACATCCTTCAAGGAAGTTTATATTCGAGTATAATATGAAATCTCACAAACAAATTAAAAGGCTGAGATGCATCAAACTGATGCCAGCTAGAAACAAGAAATTTCACATTACACAATATCATTGCTTGACAATTCATCAAATAAAAGGTGCAAGACCATATCCATGGACAAATTCTGTCAATCTGTTGGGAACTTGATTGGTAAATTGATTTCCTCTTCTTCATTTTTTTGTTTTTTTCTTTTTTTTTTTTTTTTTTTTTTTTTTTTTTTTGGGGGGTCAGGGGGTGTCAGAGAGATGGGAAAGTACCTCTTCAAAGACCTTAGCATAGAGTGACAAAGCAACTGGAGCATTGTAGATACCAGCACATCCACAAGGACACTCCTTTCTTCGTCTCTCATGAGGAGCACTATCAGTTCCAAGGAAGAATTTTTTACTTCCACTAGTCACAGCTGCCACAATGGCCTGTCCTAGATGGCATCAAAAATGACCAAGTGAATCTCAAGAAAATAAGTTCTCTACAAGTAAAATTTGGGAAAATTAATAAGCTTTAAGCACACTGCTCTCGAAAAGCTCATGTCAGTGTCAATCGGGATGAATAACTACTCATGATTTGGGGAATTTTGAGCAAGATGTGTAATTGATGCAAATTCAGGAAGGGAAGATCGCTCAGCAGTTAATATACTTCAATAGGCCTATCAGACTTTAAATTTCAAACCAGCATGTAGCCCATCATTAAATCTCAAGGCTGCTTAAGATTGCTTAGCAAGACCAAAAGGCAAGATATTGGTGAAGTTACATAGTACCAGCAGCAGCATACAAAAATGTTCACTTACTGTGGGTCTCTCTTTTTAGTACAGGAAGGCAGTAATTATGTGGCTGCAATCCTCCTTGGAATATAGAGTTCCTATTCAAGAGAAGATGCTGCGGGGTAACTGTAGCCGCTATAAATCCTGAAAAATTATACAGATTCAGATTCACTCTCTTATTCTTTAATTCTTTATAAATTTTTGTCAGAAGAGGGCTTGGGGTAAAGTAAAAAGCCATAAATTGGCATTGTACCTTCTTTGCTAGACTGAACAAAACTAACAGCATCAGATGTTGTGATGTGCTCCATCACAATCTTCAGCTGTGGAAGTTTGTGGATCAAAGGCTGTAAAACAGTGTCGATAAAGACCTTTTCCCGATCAAATATGTCCACAGCAGCATCTGTAACCTCCCCATGGACCTGCAAGTAGCATCCAAAGCATTTCTAAGCAAGAACGGCAACTTCTCTAGTCAATCTACCACCATAATGAAGGAGGGAAAATGGCATATCGCATTTGCATAATGATTTACTAAAAACAAGGATAGATAGGCACCCATTAAGTTAACAACCCTGCAGCAATTTCATCCAAGAAGCAGTATAAACCTTAACAAAGAAAGGAACCTTTGGATACATATGACCAATACATAGAAACTACCAAACCATCTAACATTGTGTCAGATTTCACCTAACCTCACATTAGCTCTCACTGTTCCTCTCTTCCAAAGACATGGTAAAGTGTTTAGTTCTCTTACAATTTAATTATTCTCCAGTTTAAATTACAGCAGGTATACCATAATACAATCCATCTGCACATGTAACAAACCTGAAATCTTGATCGAAATTCAAGGCTAGATAGCTAACAACAATTTATTTTGAACAAATAAGTTACCAGCAAAGGCATGTCCTGCTTGACCATTTCCTCAAGGACAGGAAGGCATTTTCCTAGAAGATCGGTAACACCTTCCTGAGAATTTGTAGTAGCACCAGCTGGGTACAGCTTTACTGCAAACACAGCACCACTCTGTCCTGCTTATGCAATTAGTATCATCACTGACTCTTGACTAACACTGAAGAATAACAAATTAACTCTGAAAAAGGAAAAGAGAGAGGAGGCAAATGACTCTTTTATTTTCTGTAAAATTGGATTCTTAACACTGAACATCAATGAAACTGCTAGCACAGAGATATTGCAAAAAGGAATCAATGACAAGGTCTCAATCATGAAATGGACAGGAGAAAGACAAAGGAGCCATCAAAAGGACATAATTCTCAGGAAAAAAAATATTTATCCTTAGCAAACCAAAAAACTTAATTCCATTAAGTTGCCAACCAAGACAAGCTCAAAAGGTACAAGGTGCACTTTACCTGTATTGCATTTTGGAAATCTATCAGCCTCTGCCTAATTTTCCTTTTTATTATCTTATTAATTAGAAGCAGGCAAGTAGTTTCATCAAAATCTTACAAAGCAAGCAAATTAAAAAAAAAAAAAAAATTGATTACTTGATCATGGTCAACATGAATTAATATGCAGTGTCATGAGAAACTCAAATAGCAAAGACCAAACAGAGTTAACATTTACAATGGTCATGAGCATGACAACCTCAATAACCCAAACCTCTAATAGTAGAGCAGAGAAAACTTCAAGTCAAAATAGTGTGCATATATAGCTTCGATTAGAAATGAGGAACTGCTCTGAATCTGGATGCAATGTAAGACTTACTGGCTAGTTTGATCTCATCGGGTTTTGTGGAATCCGTCAAGTAAAGTGTCATAAGAGGAGTAAAGTTGCTGTTGGCTGGCAATGCTCTCATGATGGATTCCCGATAGGCCACTGCAGCAGATGTGGTAGTGACAGGAGGCCTCAAATTTGGCATCACTATAGCCCTTCCAAAATGACTCGCACTGGAGAAGTGGAAAATACCACACACAAGAAGGTGACATCAGGCAACTAGCTCAAAAGATACGGGGACACCTCCAATTGTGCGATAATTTGTATTGACTAGAGAACATATGCATACGAGTTATGATAATGCACAAAAGAAATATAGCTAAAAATAGATGACCTGTGCGGGAGAACAGCTTCAAGAAGACTCCCATCACGAAGGTGAAGATGCCAATCATCGGGCTGTGTTAGAGTCAACTCCATCCTGGTCCCTCTTGATTTTGACAGATTACGCCCTTCAATCTTAGCCGAATTGAACTTCAACACCTATGATGCATATGGATGTTTTCATAAATTTAGGACAGCCTAAAAGGAAATAAATGTATTTTGTGAAAGACAGGTCTGCAAGGAAGCTTGCAATAGAAGAATTAGCATTGAGGTTCAAAATGAACTAGAATTAAAGTTTGAAGTTAATTCTAATGCCATGAAATGCTTATAAGTTACAATAAAAGAAAAAATTTGAATGCCATAAAATTCAGAAATCCAATGAACGACCTCTAAAGCATGTACTCGATTTACCCTTTGCATAACGTTTTACCAATCCAGTTGATCACTCTATGTAGCCATTTACCCATATAACTTGCATTCATCAAAAATCATCAATTATCTTAAAAAGTAAAAACCACCTATTGATAATGATAGCAATAAAGAAGTTTCAAGCTAATCAACTGTAGTCAGGCACTGGTGGGCGAGAGCACACACATTCAACTGCATTTGACTCAATGAGATACTCAACTGTAGTATCAAAATTGAAGCTAAATAGCATTTGAACCTAGCAATAAGGTAAAGGTGAAGAAACCCAACATGTGAACAAGTCAATAAGCAAGTACCAATATAATTTCTAAACTTGGGGCCCTGGATCAACAAATGGAAATTTAGCATTTTAAGTTTAATATCCCCAGTGGTCCCTATACTCTGGCTCAATATTCAAAATCATCCCTCTACCTTTTCTTTGTTCAAAATTGTCCTACACTTTAAAATGGTTCACCGTTCGTCCTGGGACCATTCCAATGACAGTCACAAAAAATGTACCTCTTATGAACACATTAATGGAAGGACTATTGGTAGACTGTTTTCTAAAATACAAGGAAACTTTTGGACAAAGAAAAATGTAGAAGGACTACTTTGAATTTTAAGCCAAAGTACAGCACTTAATGTCATCGAGAGAGAATTGGCAACTTAGAATAAATCATCTGTATCCACTGAAGCACATTCCAAACAACAATCATGGTATTTCGCAAAAAGACCATATAAAGAACGAAGTATGTTCTACAGGGGACGAGTTGTGCCTACATTGCATGGTAGGACCAGTGTCTTTATCATTCCGACGCCGCCGGGCTAAAGCCACTTCACAATTTGAGACCTCAGGAGAGCTCCAACCGACATTCCTGGAAACAAGAAAAATGCATATTAGCGTGCAAACTAGACTACGGCCTTGAAAGCAACTTGAAACTCGCAGGACAGGACAAACCCACAGCAAAAGCTACACGCAGAACAGACCCGCGCACGGGAACAGCGTAACTCGCTCGCAATGCCTTTCATAGGCAGAACCCAACATCCACACCCTTTCTCAGCGGAATATTTTCAAGCAAGTGGCGTGCAATAGCGCAAGTGGCCACACCAAGTGAACCAACATGGCCCGTCACGCAACCAACAGCAGCATCACAGCACAACGCATCATACCCACTTTCCCCACTCGTACAAGCACGCACAGGAAAGGAAAGTTGAAAAACGAGGCAGTGAAATAAGGGAAGAACGAGGCGAGACTCGAGCTAAGACTTACAACACTCTGCTTTAAACCAAGCGCCTCTCAGCCGCATTCGCATTCGCGAAAGAAGGCAACTGAGCCCAGCTGAAGGTCAATGGAAAAGCGGGAGATGGGTCGGTGTCAAAGCTAGAGATGGGAATCGAATTCTGCGGATTTTGAGCGAGTCGAGGTCAGAGGCTTGCGCGCGATGATGATTGTTCGGGAATCGCAAGAATATATAAAGCATATGGTTAGAAAAATCCAACGAGGAATTAAAATAACGAAATAGTATTAAGCAATCCAAATCCCAGATGCTGTTTCGGAATATAGTCAAATTCAAATGTGTATATCCACCCATTAGACAGAGAGTATGAGAAAAACTTGCAGTTATTTTTTTTATTTCCCAAAGACTTGTTTACCTGGTTTCTAGTGGGGTGGCCTTTCTAGCTTATATTTTTTGCTACTCGACTCGGCCCGATTCTAAGACATTCTACCTGTTTTAATGACGGGTACCCAATATTCGGGAGACCTATTACCCAAGAATCCATACATGTTTTCCTGTAGGTTTTACATAAGTGCTTTGTCTGGAGATGGTCTTTATCCATGTTTTTCCACCACGGTGCACATTCCTCGTTGTTGCTCATACCCCCGCTTCCATTTGTCTAGATGTGATCCAAGCCTTCGAGCTGGGGGACTATGCTCTCTATCTGAACATATCTGGATTGCTTGGATTTGGCTGGAGAGGCGATAAACGCGGGGCAGCATCGATAAGCTCGATCCTCTCGAGACGCTGCAAAACCTTTGACCCAACAAGAAAATTAACTGTTATCCTCGTGCTCTGCTGTATCAGTTGTTAAAAAGTGAACTTTTACCCATGAATAGGCATGCAACACTAGTTTTTAAGTTGTAACTTGTCTTTCCACCTAGCTTTGTAATTATTTCAGATCTTTGCAGGATTCAGGAATTCGAACAAAATTTCATCTGGGATTTCACAACTCCAGTTACAAAGTGACAAATAATGCTAGTTTCCTTGTAAAGATTTTGGTGGGTTCAACTCAGCTTTTGTTCCAGTATTAGCTGGATGGGGAATTCATTGCTGCAATAACAAAGAAAGAAGATCGCTGGATTCTAGAGTCTAGTTTCTTTCATGTGAAGAAGTCCCCTTAAGGACCTTACAACCTGAACCCCAGGCATGAAAACTAGTCAGGTCCATAAAGCTGCGGAGGCAAAGCCAGTGAACAGAAGCGATTAGTACTTCAAATCTCTTTCAAAATCTAAAAATGTCTCATCTCATCTTCTTGCAAGATAGGGCCACTTGATGATATGTTCAAACCCAAGAGACTTGCAACAAGTTCTTTTGTGCGTGCTCCGATGTCCATATTTCACAGGAAGCATGGGGCTTTAGAACAGTCCAATGGTTATGGTTGACGAAGCTGCAAGTAATTCTCTTCTCAAATTCCCTCCTTTGCCTGCAGATTGACCTTTGCTGATGTTTTCTTGTAGTGTACTATGTTCCTTCTGTGTTCCTTTTGATTCTTGTTGACGAAGAGAGCGTACACAGACAACGACAGAATGAACAATGCGCCTTCTATCTGTGAACGGGCTAAGAGGTGAGTGTAAATCAAGGAAGCAGAGAAGATCTGAAAGGCCCAGGCTTTCACCAGTGCGCTGCAGACGTGATATTCTTGATGAATCTCTACAAATTGAAATGATAGATCCTGAGGATGGTTCCGGTCCCCTTGAAGATTAGTTTGCAGATACTTCATAGTTTCTCGGCTAAATCTTGCAGATCTTTTGAAACCTCTTTTGCTGAATGTAAGTACCATTGTGCTTTTAGCATAATATCTCACAATTTTTCTCTCTAGTGCTAAGAATGACAAGCCCCCTTATTGCGCCTATCTCGCATGCGCCCCAACAATAGCTTCGGAAGTTAAATTGATTGTTTTCATATATCAGAAAGAGTTTACAGTTTAAGTTGCTGATTATGACACGGTGTTTCGAACAGCATCTTAGATGACGGGTTTCGATGGTTATATACTGTTGATCGTAGTTTTTGAGATTGGGATGTTATTACACTTCTTGAGGTTTTTCTTTCCTAGTAGATTCCCTTAAATTGATTGTCTTCATTGCCTGTTCAGGTGTCACTAAAGGTCTGCCTTAAAAGAAATTTGCTTGAGGACGGAAGAATTGCTTTCTAAGGATGTAGAACAAAAAATGCAAGATTTAATCTATAGATGTTTGTCTAATAGAACCATGATTGTTTTTTTATCTCACTCCTCTTATATATGTTCTTATATATGTGTGTATGCGGTGCTAATAGAAATCAAACCTTGGACCAGGTACTCTTTGACCCCAACCCCAATCCCTTTACCAATAGGGGCAACAAGCCTGTTCACGTGGTGATCCAATCAATTTACAAGGGAACAAAGCAAATATCTTATGCTTATGGCACATCACTTGATAAAGAGTGCTTATGTATTTAAAATCTTTGAGTTTCATTAATTTAATGAAGGCATAACTAGTCAGGCAAACATCGAAGAAACACAATTGTAATATTTTGATTCACCAAAATAAACTGAATTATACCTAACGGTTCTCTTTTTGCAAATTTAATCATGGTATAAGACCGTGTTAGTTCTGATTTATCTTTCGATTAGAGTCTCTACATATTCACCATGTTATTGAAGAAAGGTAGTTACCCAAATGGCGACGACTTCGTGGTCTGAACAGAGACCTCAAATCCAACTCATCATGACTTAAGAGGAGGTGGTCGACTAAGTTCTAGCTCTTCGGATTTGACACACATGTTATTTTGGAAATGAACAGATTTTTTTTTTTCTTTATCTTGTTGAAAAGCACAAACTCTAGCTTCAATCCCAATCTTGGCCCAAATTTTATTTTTTTCTCCCAAAAATAGAATTCGACTTTCGATCATTATCTAAATCTAGTCCCTTTCATGTTTCCATCTAATAATATGCCGTTTAAAATGCGACGCGTCATTCCCTATTCATTTGATCGACTCATGTCCCTGTTAATTTGGAAGGTCGCATACAACTTGAGAGCTTTTCTTTCGTAGACTGTTGATGGCGAGTTGAAGGTCCCAACGCATGCGAGGATCAAGTTCTTCAGTACAACATCTAGTTTAATATGATAAGCTTCCACATACGAACTTCAACAGGGATCCCACACCCTTTTTTTGCGAACAACTTCTATTAAAATTTTATTTGCTATGAAGTTGTATATAAATTAGACCCTATTGTTGACCTTAATAACTCGTTTTATGCCAATAATGAGATGTAGAATCGATGAACTAAACACATGGCAAACTCACTAGAAATACAAAATTTTTGGTTGGAACTCTATGGGTGACATTTTAAATCCGCCATCAAATCTTAGGACTCAACCCTAAACCGTCAGTGGAAACTATCAAGTTGGAGTATGATGACAAGGGCAGAGGAAATTTCCGATGAAAATGAAATGCATAGAGAATCGAAAGAACACCAACAACGAAAGCGCTATATCGGACCGACAATAACACTCAGACACAAAAGCTAAGGGAGTTAATGGGATTCCTTACATGAACCTGCAGGCTACGAAACTTGTCTATTTGGAATGTATGGGGATTGTCCTCCTAGGAAAAAGCCTTAAAAGCCTCAATTTATGGCATGTGGACTAGTCACGAGCACTTGTCTTTGCGCTAAGGTTTTCCTCGCGCGGTTAGCGAGGATGTCGGGGATGTCCTTAGCGCATGTCATTCTTAGCTTTTGCAAATTCCCACGACCAGACTTCACGTGAAACCAAACCTCGGATTAATTAGCCTTTTAATTAGCAAACGTAATTAGTAATTCTCAGCAACGTAACTTACATGAAGAGGCCGGAAGTTTTTGTGCCCGTAATTCTTTGACGCAACGAAAAAAAAATTAATGTAGGAATTTGGCAGTAATTAGATTTGAAGATTATGCTTAATAATGACGAACTGTATTGCAATTTAAAAAGGCTTGTATCTACTACATAGTCGTGCTCACGCATATGATTTTCCGAGCTAGCGTTCACCTTATGATGAAACTGAAGCAAAATAAAAAAAAAAGGGACTCGAGGAAAGTGCGAGCCTTAAAGCAAAATAAAAATTCTTTCGTCCTTTACAATTTTCCTTAATCCATGTGCTTTAGTTTCCGGACTAAAACTAATATTTATTTAGCAAAGGGACTGAATTTCCGCATCTTAACTTCACTTATAACTTCTAACTTTTTTCTTTGGGAGTTATCTAATAATGCCTCTAAGAAAAAGTCATATATCAATCAAGAATATGAAATAACAACGTTGGCAAAAACGAAAATCCTCAGACTTTAGACCCCTAATTCTAGCAAAGACAGCCCTAAAGTAAGTTAAACCAAGCCAAGTACAATTTAATCAGCCACCAATAAGCAAACTAACTCCAAGAGCGATCACAAGACCAACGCCACCCGCACAAGGAAACCCCGCTTTCGACGCCGAGGAACGCCGCGGGGCGGGCACAGGAGCATCTGCACCCGGCGGGCTCGCACCCGGGGGCAAATCCGGCTGAGGAGGCGGCGTAACCGGAGGTTGGACTACGGGCGGGGCTGGGGATGGAGTCGGGGGGGCACCGCATGGGGACTTGTCCCGGACGGCCAGAACGACGACGATGAGCTTCTGGCCAGCGTTGCACCTGTCGGCGATGCCGCTGATGAAGAAGAAGGGGCCGGAGCGGTCGAACTTGAACCTGGAGGCGCCGTCAGTGAGGGAGAGAAGAGGGTTGTTGGTGTCGCAGGAATTGTAATCGTCCTTCGTCACCACCAGGACCGAGTCCTTCCCTTTCTGGTACTTGAAAACTACGAAAACAAACGGACAAGCATCATCAAATCAGAGACAACGTATGACATTGCATATAGCCCTTCACAGAAAGAGAGAGAGAGAGAGAGAGAGGAGGATTACCGAGGGTGTCGTTGACTTGGAACCGATTTCTCTCCGCCCAGTGATTGTAGGACTCGGAAGGGTTTTGCACCCAGCCATCCTTGCCACCCACGTAGAACTCCCAGGCTTCGGAGCAAGTCGCAAACCACACTGTTGCCGCCACGAACTGCCACGAGATGAATCTTGTGGACTCCATTAGAGACGGAGAATCAAAGCTAGCTCGCAGAGAGAGAGAGACACAGACAGACAGACAGACAGAGAAAGACAGATGGTGTGAGAGAGCGAGAGAGCGAGAGCGAGAGAGAGAGAGAAAGAGTATAAGCAAGATGGCGAATGGTGAAGATTGGGTATGGAAGGAGGTATATATAGAGAGCCGAGAGAGGTTTTCACACCATAGTTCGCGAGGTTACCGTTGAGAGCGAGAGCACGCAAGGAAAAATGCGCAGAGAATGCCAGGGAAAGAAGGATGAACCTCGTTGGGAAACATTTGGCCTCTACTCCACGTCATTAATTAGCAATCTCTCTAGCATGCGTTATCTCTTCCTTCCTCCTTTACTTTTTCTCCTCCTAATTATTTCGACACGTGTGGGCTCGCCATGGATTCAACGGCCACCACCGCTCTGATGACTGCCACTAAAGTCTCTTGCTTTTTGAACCAAGAAATCGTTTTGACTAGGGTTTTTATTAGCATTTGTTCTTTCGGCTCTCTCGCGCCCGACTCCATAAATCCTCATTTCTCACCAGCCGTTTCGAAACCTTTCAACGGTACAGTCGGAATCGAGTATTAAATGTGGCATTAACCTTCGTCAAAGTGGTGCTAACTGCTAATTCCTTAAACGTAACTAAAAGTTTGGAGGGTGTCACATCTTCTTGATGAAGAAGGTAAAACTAATGTTTTCATGGGAATTGCGTGGGACGTTTGCTTGTCTTTGTCTCTTCTTTTGGTTTCGTTCGGTTGGAAGGCTTGGAAGGAAAGCTTCCCAACGCACTTACCACCTTTGTAGCTATGCGCTAGGATGGTGTTAAAAGAGTGGTTTAGGTGAAGAACTATTGTTTAATGCCAATATGTGTAGTCATTTGGTCATGACTATCGTACCATGGTGGTGATAGTTCTCTTTCCCTATCGGATATTACATATTCTCCGAGAAATTTATAACATTGGGTTTACCTTCTACATTGCACTTCTCTTTTCGCAAGTATTTTGGTAACCCATTAAATGTTGAGGATGCAATGGCACATTCATGTACATCAACTACCAAGATGCCTTGCACGGATCCAAGACTTTAGATATTTATTTTGGTATGTTTATAATGTGGGCTGTTGCTATAATTTGTATTTATCGACATTCCAATTTATGATTGGATAAGCTAAATGTTGAGACGTATTGCGCTCCAATAACTTCACAAAGTTCATCATAATTGCCCTTTTTTTTGCCTTTCAATTAGTCCAAATTTCGTACCCATTTATCTAATATTTATTGGTAAAGCAACACCAATGATAAATTTAATGGTACAAAGACTAATTTAGAATTACCATAGGAAAAATTGTTCAAAAAGTCATAAACCTACTATACTTTTGTCAATCCAGTCGCGAACATTTTAATTTTGCCAATTAAGTTTTAAATTTTTTCAAGTTTTGACCATTGAGTTTATCTTATCAATTTTGGCTAAAAATTGCTCATATGGCAATCCAATCAACCATGCTATCTAATGTGGATGAATTTTAATAATTTTTTTTCAATTTTTTTTATTATCTTACTTTTTGTTTCCTTCCTTTTTATTCTTTTTGTTCAAGGGGCTAGCGAGATCATCAGCCACTCGTTGAGGGCTAGCAACCCCTACCAATCCCTAAGCAAGAGCGAGGGTAAGGGTCATAGCCCTCACTAGATCTAGCAAGGGCTTATGAGCCCTTGTTAAATTTGGTGAGGCAAGGGTGTATCAACCCTTAGGCCCGCATTGGCCAAAATAAGGGCAAGTGAGAGCTATGACACCCTTGTCATGGCCTAGGAGGGCTCAAGATGCCCTTGCATACCGTAAAGAGGGGCCTTAACCCCTCATCTGCAATCGATAAGGGCTTCGTGGCCCTTGCCTAGGGGCCAATGGGGGTTGCCGACTCTCAATGGTTGCCAACCCTCAACTAGTGGCCAGTAAACTCACGGCCATTTGAATCCAAAAAAAAAAAGTATTTTAAAAATTTAATAAAAAATTCAAAAAGAAATATGAAAATTTGTTCATGTTAGTGTGCTCGTGTCATGTAAAATAGCTAATATCCATATTAGTGATTTCCAACTAAAATTAATTGGATGTACTCAATTAACAAATTGTTATTTATCTCATCTTTCTTGGTGAAGTTACACCTAGGTACATATTTATCGTTTATATAACGTTTTTAAAATCACTAATAATATTAATTTATTTTTAAACTATGTGCCATTAATTTTTTATTTTTTATTTTTGCGATTATGGATAGCTCTTGTGTTCATACTTCATAATTAACTATTTGTGAAGCACACTTTATTATGAAAATTTCTTCCACGCTTATTGAAAGCAATATAAAATTGAAACTCCTTTGAAACTTATTCAAAAACTAACTATAATCCTGAATTCAATTTTTAATCTCACCAATCATATAAAATGATAGAAATTATATTTGTAAAAGCATGATTTTATGGAGAAACTAGGCCTAATTTCCTAAAATGAACTCTAACTTTAGGTCTAATCTCAATTCTCGTCTCGAACTCTTTTTATCTTAAAAAAACCTAAACTTTAAAACAAGTCCAAATCTGCCCTCAACTTTTCTTTGTAAAAAATAAAAAACAACTTTAGGTCCAATCCCAAGTTCGCCCAAAACTTTTTTTTTTTTTTTTTTTGTCTAAGAGAAAAATTATCAATTTTTACTCTAACCCCAAATTTGCTCCATTGGCCCATCATCCAAAAACCATTGTTAGTTGTCCCTAATTTTCATATCCTAAAATAGTTTCATATTGGAGATAATTTTCCACATCTTGTCAACATGGAATGTCACGTTAAGTTGGGATTGGACCACTGAGGTTGATTTAAAGATAGATTAAAAGTTGGTTTTTTTTTTTTTTTTTTTTTTTATAGATAAAATGAATTTTGGGATAAATTTGAGACAGGATCTAAAGTTTGAGGCTTCTTCTAAGTAAAAAAAAAAATTTCAGGGAAGATTTAGGACTAAGCTAAAGTTCGGGGTTTTTCTAAGCAAAAAAAGAAGCTTGGGATAGAATTAGGACTTGACGTAATGTTTAGGTTTTTGTAGAGAATTAGGCCGGAGAAACCATCACTTCCTTAAGGAGCAGACTAAATAATCTCAATAATTCAGTTATGTTTTAATTTTATAATAAGGCATGCTGGGGAGAAAAAACTCATATGCTCAACAACAGAAATTAATTATCTTTCAATGTAACTTTATACTTCCATCGGTAAAATTGTATTTTGATGCTCGCCAAAATCCATGGAACAAAGACGAGGACTCCATGCCAGAGTTGAATGGTATTATTGTAATTCCAAGTCGATTATTTGGATAAGCGGTTTGAGCTGTCATATTCGAAAATTTAATACACACATAAATAATGTAAGTCATTGCCAATTTTTTTTTTTTTTAATGTATAATTGCCTAATTCAATATACATGTCCTTCCACGTTCTTCATGTAAATATATTTAAAAATGGTAGTTTGACACAATTATTTTGTTCATTTATTTGTTTGTGCTAACTGCTTTAGGATGAGATGCCATTTACTTTAATAATGTTGGATTATTATGCTAATTAAGCAAATAAAATAAGAAAACGACCCTTCAAATTTAATAGGAATGCACGTACGGAGAAGCCTAAGAATAAAGCTACATTGGATTTAGTTTACGCGAGTAGGTCTCGTACTTGTTTTTTCTTCTTGAAATTTCAAAAGGAATTTGGACAATAATAAGTTTTTTGGAACTTTCTGTATTTCAGTCACGTATTTTGCTTTTGGAGCTTGTGTTTTGATTAATCTGTTACACATCATTTCATGGCTTAATCTGTTACACATCATTTCATAGCTTTTTCTTTACGGGAATTTATTTTTTATTTTTTGTTATTGTGAGTTTCACGACTCATAATATTTCACAAAAAATTAGTAATCTACGTATCTTAAGCATAAGTTTCTTTTCCTATTATAGACAAATTGCCGAATGGATCGTTTTCATTTCTGGCATAAATAATCGTCCTCATTAATCTTAATTTACTGGTAAAACACAATCTCATGACGTTTCTTTAGAGCCCCTAATTTCTCTTTGGTGGTGGTAAGCCCTCTAGCTGCTACGAGTTGTCATTAGTAAAAAATTTAATCGACCATAAATTTCATTAACTCACTGATTGAGCACTCTTGTGCCGAAGATGAACGTCATGCAAAATTTTACAGTCTATTTTTCGATAATTTTCCTCACTCATAGTAACTTTTCTTAATTAAATGTTAATTTAATCGCCCTTTGCAATCGTAATTTTCCTTCAACATCGCATTTACGAAACAATTATAAAGTAGGTTTATGGCGATTTGAGAGGTCCGTTCGTGAAAATTCTCGAAAGAAGCAACTTTTCTCCTCGGTTGTAACGAAAATTACGATGGAAACGCGCGTGATTTTACACCGCAGGGGCTAACGAAACCGAAGATCATCGTCGCGTGGTCCACACACGTGTCGATGCATCCGGCGGCGCGTGCCCTCCACGGAGCCCTCCGTCGCGTGAACCTTATCCCGCCTTGTACTCCACCCTCTCTCTCTCTCTCTCTATCTCTCTCCGACCTGCGTTATTCCTTTATATTTTTGGATTTTCTCCGACCTCCGGTCCTTTACCGACGGTCGCAGCTCGCGGTGACCGAATCCCGGGCCCACCAATCGACTCTCGTCCCATCGCGTGACGTCGATTCCACCCGCTTCGATTCCGGCGGTCTTCCGACGGAGATCGCCGTCGCCGGGGGGCGCTTCTCCGGCGGCTCCGCCTCCCTCCCTCCCTCTCTGCCGCTCTCGCCGTCCGTCGCCGTCCGTGGCGTCGATCAGTATTAAATTCGGGAGCTTTTTTTTTTATTTAAATAAATTGGGAATAAGCCGTTGAGGTCTCGCCATCGGCATCCGAATCGGGTGTTGACGCATTGTCCAGAAGGAGTTGTTGCGGCTGGTTGCTTCCGTGGTTTGACTCCACTCGAAGCAACACTTCCCCTTCCCCTGTCGCTGCCTCCCTCCCTCCCTCCCTCCCCCTAAACTACTTCCCTCCCCTACGTCCATGGCCTCCGCATCGTTTTCTCGCGACGCGCTCGGTCATCGCGGCAGTCAGAGAGGGAGGAAGACGGAGCTCGAGTTCGATCGCAGTTGACCCCGCTGATCGAGGACTCTTCTCCTTCTCGTTCTTGTTCTTGTTCGTGTTCTCGTTCTTTGGTTTTGTCGGAGATGGTCGCCGCGGGGAGGAAGCTGCGGTCGTTGCGCGCCGGGGCGATAAAGTTGGGGCTGTGGCTGGGGATTCTGTTCTGTCGCCCGCCGGCGGCGGCGGCTCTGCGGCCGTTGAGGGAGATGAGCCGGTCTTGGTCCGACGAGGTTAGTTGACTGGTCCTTGTCGATTTTGTGATGTCCGGCGCACGATTGAATCCGTCGCTTTAGTTGAGGCTGAGGCTGGAGTCTCTTCGCGCTTCGATGTCGGAATCCAGAACTTTTGGGTTGATCGCTTGATGGCTCTACTGTTGATTGAGTTTGTGTGGCATTTTAGTGAGTTTTCAGTGCGTCCAGAGGCGTGTTTTCGATCTTGCTTTTTGTTTGTAATCGTGATTGTTGAACTACTTTATAGGGGGCACGCTCGAGATTTGTTCATGAGGTTTTGTGGGTGAGCTCATAGCGAACTAACATTTCTCGAGATGGATTACGATGTGTAGGTGGAGAGGAGGTTGTCCAGTCAGGTACCAGTAACGTTTCACATACTGCTGAATGTGGTTCTGGTCTTATGGTTGAAGCGAGAGCGAGATGCCAGGGATTGGGGGCTATTATCCCGGAATGAGCTTACTATATTCAATTAGGTTCTTAGTTTTGCTCTCCTTCCAATTTCCATAACGAGGGAATGGATAGTAAGTACTAACTACAGTTCATGTACATGGGCCACTCTACCACCAATGAGCTAGAGTGATGTGTTAGATTGGATGGTCAGGTGCACTTCAGTGTCAAAATAATTCTCATTATCAAAAATAAAGCCTCTCCCTTGAAGCAAGTCAAGAGACTGCACAACCAAGGTTAAAAAGAAAGCTTAAAATTTTGGAAGCTACTTTTATCTATTGAACCCCTTAGTCCACCAGGGAGCTTCGCAGAACGAACTGCAGTGTCAGAGTAGTTTTGATTCTGTTTCATGCACCCTTTTGTTCTCCCTCTACATCATCAACCATCATCCCTCATCAAAATGTTTTCAGATTACACTTTCACCCTGAATTCCCTGCTCTGGTTGGTAGAACTAGTCAATTCTGCAGAATTTCTTCCTGAAAATTTAATTTCATGGCAGTTTCACCTCAAGATGTATTGCCCTCAATAAAGACATAGCTACTTCTGGATCTCGTAAGCTAAAAAATAGTTAAGCATTGAGTGCAGCTCATAGCCATTGCCCTTCCCTTACATTGGAATCTTTACCCTCATTGGCCCTAGAGATTGTTAGAAGTAACTAAAATATCTCATCCTTGAGCAGCTAATCAGAATTGAGAAAGTTGTCTCACAAAAAGGAGGTTAGACATGCTGCATTGATGCCAAAACCCCATCACTCTTCCCTTATCCACACTTGTACACCATTGAACTTGAAAATCTCTTCCAAGTATTTCAAAGCAGAGACCATGCTATCATCTTCCATTCAGAGCTGGTCTTTGCTTGTCATGAATTCCAGTGACTTCTTGGAGAGCCTGAATAAAGTGCATTGAGCATCCTATGGACTAAAAGCTTGGTTGTCATAGCTCTTGTTGTTAAGTTGCCTTTGCATCAGCATGATTGATAATAGAGCTAGTCCCTTGACAGCACTTTTTCCTTTTCTGGCTTGATGCTGTTCGATGCTTTGTAATAATTCACAAGCTGGCTCTCAACCATTCCCAAAGACTGGATTAGTTAATGACTATGCAGCAGTTGGCTGGTTTGAAACACTGTCCTTCTCAACATCCTGTCCAAGAAGATCATGTAACCATTAAACTTATGTATATTCTTGTGAACTTGACCTTGCAATCTTCCGTTCATCTCAGTGAAAATTGTAAAGGATGTGCACTATAATCTTGCAACTTTGACTTCATATGTTTAAAAATGAGGAAGATAATATGAACTGTGAAATTCACTGAAGCCTGGCATAGTGGGCATATATGCCTTTAGTGATGTTTGGCATCTCCTTTTGAAATACTGGGCTCATGAAAATTCTTTTTTACATGAGTTTTCTATTGCGTGAATTGCTTAAAACTAAAGCCTTCTGAGTGACCCCTAAATAGTTTTCACCAGTCCCTCCTGCATAGTGAACTGTGAAATTCACTGAAGCCTGGCATTGTGGGCATATATACCTATTGTGATGTTTGGCATCTCGTTTTGAAGTACTGGGCTCATGAAAATTCTCTTCCACATGAGTTTTCTATCGCATGAATTGCTTAAAACTAAAAGCTTCTCACTGACCCTGAAATAGGCTTCACCCCTCCCTCCTGCTTTCTAACTTTTATTTTGATATATTATGGTACCATCACGCTTGGCTCAATGACCTTTCCAAAACTATTTGATGACATGATATGTTTCCTGAGTTTCATGTGCATAATTAGGAAGTACAGGAGGGTGACTATACTGACTTGTTAAGTTTCCTGCAGGGGTTTTTTGTTAGGAAAGATGAAAACGAATTGGGTTCTCTTGGTGAATGGAATATAAGCGGAACTTACAAAGGTTTGTAAATATTTTCTGGCTAGATCAACCTCATTGTCATTGTATTCGTTTCTAAAAAAGATGGATATTTTACCTTATTTGGAGTTTCGGGAGTGCTTGTAATTCCGAATTTCCAAATAAGGAAGTTTGGTGCTCTAAGCTGTTGTCTCTGCTTTTATTTGATCTGCATTGAGCCTTTGGTTTTCTCATTCACAGTTTTTTCTCTTCATCTAAGTGGGCACATGAATGTGTCTGGAAACATGACTATTGCAGGTACTTGGAGATTTCTAGATTCGACAAATAGCTCTTCGAGGTTTCCAGATTTCAAGAGATCTAGTGGCAACTCTATTGTTGATTTAGTTAGTACCAAAACAAAAATAGCCGGTGTACATTATATTCAGGTAATGGGGACTAGACATAACGTGAGTATGTATTACAGATTCCATGACTTTCTGGCCACATTGTGATATCAGGAAGTATGCACTTGGTTGATACTTTTGCAGATACTGTGTAGTAATAACTGATTGTTTTTCCTCTTGATTGTTAGCTTATATTACTTTTAACTGCTTTTGGTGGTGTTAGGGAGTCATTATCTTTCAGGATGTATTTGACAAGGAACGGACTGTTGGCGGTGCTCGAATCAGGATAGAAGGTGTATATATATGGCCATTTAGACAGCTTCGAATGGTAGCAAACAGGTATGATTTGCGCATAATTGTCCAAATGACACTGTTGCATCTTAAAATTTTGTCATGGCATTTTGTAAGTTGTCGGACTTTTTCCTTGGAATATATGCTCATCCGTTTATGTTTACTGTTGTACTTGGAGAACATCTTTAAACTGGATTTTTCTGTCATGAATTCATTTCTTTGTAGCAGATGTTTTATGTCTGACCACATGGTTAAATTAGACCTCAATGTTCATTTGTTTGAAACTAAGTGCAGGTCATTCATCATATATATATCCTGAGAGTTGCCCCATTCTTGCATCAAAATCTTGTGAAACTGAAATTTGCTTTTATTTTTTCTTACCCGGTTGTTGGTTAAATGGTGGTTAATCATTTGTGTGCACTTGTTACTTCATTTGAAAATTAGGCTCATTAATTTCTTCATTTTCCCCCCTCATGCATCTAATCTCCTCACTTTGAGTTCTGACTTCTATTTATTACCATCTTGCAGTGGGAAAGAGGGCGAGTTTAGCCAGGATGATGATTACATATTATCAAATCCTTATCATTTGGTAAATTTTTCCCTTCATGTTGCATCTGGTTTTTATAATTCTCAAAATGAGCTGTTTCTCTGTTAAGACTTTATAATTCGACAGTTTTTCGTGTACGTTACTTGTCGTATGTTTGGGTTCCAGTTTTGTAATTCTGGGACGCAGCTTTGTAATGTTTAGAATACCAGACCTTATCTTTTCCTGGACATAAAAGATAAATAAATACAAGATCTAGTTTGGTTCTTTTTTTGGGGAATAGATCTAGCTTGGTTTTTTCGACTATTTCTTTAGTATCTGATTTTCATGTAGATATTGGTTACATCATGTGCAGAGGAAATTGTATATCTTGTCAATCCATTATATTGTTCTGTAGTCTGCTTATTCATTGGACAAGATATGCTGGCTAGATTGCACGGTCATGTTATGCATAAGCTGGTGACTTCACAATACCCAAACCTAGATAAGTGGAATACAGAATTGACTAAGGAAACTGGCTTCTTGGATTGAACCATGGAATATTAAGATCATAATAGCTGGAAACAACTTAATACTGTTTTTATACTGATTAAAATTGTCTATTGCTAATAACTAATTAACCAATCAATCTTTGAACAGCCATATTAGCTTGAAGTGAGTCTAATCCTTGAAACTTGTTCGACATGGTGCCATTCTTTTCATCAGTCCATCAAAATTATTGCATTAAAAATGGCGCCAAGGGATTGCGTTCATTTTGACACTTTTATTCATATAAGTTTGAATCTGTTAAGTCAGTAAGTTGTTACATCGGGGATTGGCTCTCGCTCAAACCAAAAGCTCAAAGTAAAAACCCAGAATTTCAACAGTATCCAAGTGTCTTTCTTTCTATCAAAAGTTCTACTATTTCTTCCTTCCAAATAACCCAAAAGTTGCCAGAGATATAATCTTTAGCCCTTTCTTGTTTTTCATTGGTCAAAAGTTCATGCCTGTCTTTAAACTGGTTTTCTAGCTGCTATTTTGAACTACACAATATAACTTGTCTACTGTATTTTTCTGGGCTTCATATACATCTCCTCCCCCTTATAACTTAGACTTTCGGGTTGGAAAATAAAGCATGTAGCCAAATCAGTTTTCAGTTGTCCATAATACCCCATCCAATAGTTTGTTTCTCACACTGTCTTATTGCCTGTGTCAATCCCATGTGCATTGTGTCATTCAGTTTGCATAAGAGGTGTTGAGATATCTCACATCATTTTGCTAGAAGTTTTTCTAGATGTCAGATACATGTTATTCTTCTCTACCCAACAGCTTAAGCTTCAGGTCTAATACATTTAATGCTCAAAAAAGCCCCTGCCAACGTCTAAAAATGTCCTGACCAGGAGCAATTGATCAACAGATGAGCCATTTTTCCTATAGCCCTTTGACACAAGCAACATCTAAATATGGAGATCTTACCCCTTTTCTGCTAGTTGCCTAAGGTTTAGATGCTAATGCTGTTTCCTGCAGAAAAACAGAAACTTTTGGTAGCATCCTGATTCTTCTAATAGCTTTTGGAGGAAGTTGGACTTTTCCTTCATCTTCCAAAGTAAAAGTCAAACAGGTTATAGAACAATTTAAGAGAGATGATCTGTGCTTTGCAGGCCATGGACAAATATGATCTTCATCCCATTTAGAATGCTACCTTCTCTAAAATGGAAAACAGCCGAGATGCATTTTCAATTTCCTATTCCTTAAAATACCCCACGATGTATGTTGACCATTTCGCTGCTGCTTTGTCCGAACGAAATGGTTGAGCTGAGGTTTGACTCTTTGTTTCTTGCCAACAGTGCTGGGTGGGATGAGTGCCATTGCTAGTACTAGATCTAAATGGGGGCAACGGATATTATGCCTTACTGGTGATAACTGATAAGTTATGCTAGTTAAAAGATCTTTCGAATTCTCATTCCAATATGAGCCAGCAATTTTCTTGGTTGTTCTGATATTGTCTCTTTCTGGAATTTTCAATATTTCGATGGTATTTATCAAAATATATCATTCTTCTTATTTTGTCATTTAATTGAAGACTGTTTTGACAGCAGCAACTTTTGATTCTGATGCAGCTTGGAGTCTTCTCATCCCAGGTTTTTCAAGAATCTCCACGGAAAAAGATATGGAGAAGGAAGAATTGTAATAAGCAGCTGTCCTTTTACCTTTTCATCCAAGTTTTTCTTCATTTGATTTTCTGATTTCTTGAGGGAATACCATCACGTGCAGCACCAATCTATGATGTGGAGAAACATTGTAACATCGAATTTGCTGCTCAAATCTCACACACTTCTTCCAAACAAGATGGTATGCGAGCTTTCTCAGCATAATATTTTTATCTACAATAATTGTCGTCAAAGTATGTTTCTTGCAGAATTTTTGTGAAACATTCACAAATGAAGCCAAGAAGCATATGCGTGCAATTTCAAAACCATCTCTCTTTTGAACTTTTTAACCTGATACAAATGATCAATGCTTAAATACAAATTTTGTGGTGGTTCTACTCATTTCATACATAAATAAGATTTGATTCTATGTTGGCAGCCGATGACACTTGCCAGCAAAGTGATTATGAGAGCTGTTTTGATACACTCAAGAGTCCTATCATTTTTTCTTTTTTTCACACCATTTCTCCTTATTCTGTGTAACATCTCCATGATGCTCTCCAAGGGTGAGGGGACTAGGGAGAGCTTGTGATTTCTTCCCTGCCTCTGCTTTCTTTCTGGTGAAATCTTTTAAAGAAAAGATATAGCTGCTTTCTTTCTGGTGAAATCTTTTAAAGAAAAGATATAGATATGTTCTCAGGCTTCTACATATCAGGGAGTATTATGATTTTCATCCTCCTTGTGCTCATTGATTTCTCCACACCTTCTGTAGATGGTGAACATGATCATTATCAAATGGAAGGTCTGATGGAGAGTCCTTCAGTGGATGATGATGGGGATTGTTTTGCACCCTTGCTACTGAATGCTACTTCTGTAAACATTGAAGTTTACTATAACAAAGCAGTGAATTACACCCTGATGGTCACATTTGTATCCTTTTCATATGATCAGTACCCCTTGTTATGATTTGTTAGGAGCTTTTGGGTGCTTCCCTTAACATTCTTGGCTCAGGTATCTTTCCTTCAAGTTCTCCTTCTAATTCGACAAATGGAACATAGCAATACTCAATCGGTAAGGAGTCACGTTTTCTGAGAGAAAATTGTCATCATTTTTCACTTTATTTTTGTACTAAGTTCATTAATTTTTCTGTATCCATTAGGGAGCTGCCAAGGTCTCAATAATAATGATTGGGCAACAAGCTATTATGGATGCTTATCTTTGCCTCTTACATCTTACTGCAGGGATACTTGTAGGTAAGTCAGGACATCTAGGTAGCTTCTTAGTTTTGCTTTTTCTTAGGCAGCATTGTTGCACCAATAGTTGGGTGTCGTCCATGATTTATGAGAGCAATAAGACGTTTGACTCCCCAGTGCTCCCCCATAAGCAGCTTTACATCTGACTGCTCTTTGAAAACTTAGATTGATGTATGAGTTCTCCTTTTGAGCTGTTACCTACCTCTGTGCAGTTTTTCGTTCTGTTTTAGTAATCAGGGACACGTAGGATCATGACTACTCTTGCTGGATTATGGCCTAAAATATTCATTTGGTAATGCAGAGTCCTTGTTCAATGCTTTTGCAACTGCGGCATTTTTCAAATTCGTAGTTTTCTCAATCTTTGAGATGAGGTATCTCCTTGCCATATGGAAAGCAAGTCGACCTATGAACAACGGAGAGGGTTGGGAAACTATGAGGCGCGAGCTCTCGGTGTTGTACAGTCGTTTCTGTAAGTACTGCTATCAATACATACTTCTGATGTGCATTCTGTACTACTCAAGGGTTTGAAAGGATGAATGAGATAAGAGGATATTTTCAGGTTAGGATGTGGTAATATTCGTCACTAGAAAGAATAGTGTGGATGAGCAGCTGTGTGTCCAACAAGGAATGCTTGTTAACCAATATGACAGTAGCGACACCCAAAGACCCTTTAGTGCATTTGTTTGACATTGATGCAGGCTAATTATTGACTGAGAATTGTTCACTTTCTGATGCGCTAGTTTTTATTATTCCATCTTTCATTTGCTGTTTTGAGTTGTTAGGCCAAATCTTAATATGAAGTAAGAGGAACTGTTATTTGTAACGCAAGTATTGATTCACCTCCCTGACAATTTTTGTAACCAACTTTTGTGTGTTGCAATCTTTTTTAGATTTGATAAGTGGTGTACTTTATACTGATGAATTATGGGCTTTTTCCAGATGGGATCCTTTTGGGAGGCATTCTGCTCATGTATGAGTTCCATAATTATATTCGTCCCATCCTCCTACTTATTTACTCATTCTGGGTACCACAAATAATTACGAATGTTCTCCGAGATTCAAGAAAACCATTGCACCCTCATTATATCCTGGGAATGACTGTCACTCGTCTAGCAATCCCATTGTACATTTTTGGCTGCCCATACAACTTTATGCGGATTGAACCTGACAAAAGCTGGTGCATATGCTTGGGTGTATTTCTTGGACTTCAAGCATCTATTCTACTTCTTCAGCATTATTTTGGGTCACGATGGTTCATTCCTCGTCAGGTAGGATGTCTTTGTAAATTTCAGCTGCAGTTACCCCTCTAGTTTAATGTCTCTCAATTTCTTGGTTGATGTTTCTGATAGCTGCTGAGATTCTTGAGGGAACCTGCATTTCATCTTGCACTTATTTGTTACAATGGGAAATATTATAGTGTTACTGAGGGAAAAAATGAACTTCTCTTGTGGCATGCATTGCCCTAATGAACACATTTTCCACTGAAGTTAGGCTGTACTTTTCCAACTGAAGAACTGATTACTAATTTGCCTTGGGTTGAAATAGTTTTAACTCAAAAATTACCTGTTTAAATTTGGATTTTGGTGCTCTGAGCATTCGAAGCATTTGTTCAGCATTTGGGTCTGATTGCTTAATATGATGGTTCATGGGAACAACGTGCTTTCTGGATTTAGCTTGCACCGTCTCTGAACTTTCTGGAACTTTTCAGAAACACACATGAAGGAGAGAAAATGATTTCATCAAGGGTATTTTGTTTTCTGAAGAGTATTTCATGAACCACAATTACGAAATGCCTGCTTGCATGAGTGTGCAAGTGCACGTGCACTAGCGTACCAGAGAGAGAGGTTGTCATTGTCAACTCCTCATTCTATTAGCAAGAATTTTCTTAATCTGAAACTACTCCACGTCTACCGCTCATCAAATATCGAGATCTCATCCTGGTGCAAATTTGCAGATTTTGCCAGAGAAATATAGCTACTACAGGCGGTTTGATCAGGATTCAAGCCACAGTACAGACTGTGTCATTTGCATGACCTCTATCGATCTAACTCAGCGGTCAAATGATTGCATGGTTTACTTCTGCAACTTTGGGTCTTTTTATCTTCATTTTGTGTGTCATCTTTGCTAACGACAGTTTGAAATTTCTCTTGCAGGTGACTCCATGTGACCATTTCTTTCATTCAGGTTGCTTGCAAAGATGGATGGACATAAAGATGGAATGCCCAACCTGCCGACGCCCACTACCGCCAGCCTGAGGACCGTTCAGCTTGTACATTATGTAATATCAAAAAAAGTCGCCAACTTGTAAGTCGCAGTGCCATCTAATTAACTGATGAATGCGTTGGTTGGTCTAAATTTTAAAGACAGCAGTAGGAATTTGCGAAAATCAGATGAAGTTCTCGGTTTGGGATTCACAATTTCTCACTCATGCGCTTTTGTCGGCACTTCTGCGCAAATTAATTAAATCGACATCTTGCAGATACTCACTGTTTTGCAATTAAAAAGTGCTGTATTAAGGAAGGACGTCTTTCGGTGAAATGCCTTTTGACGTCAAACGAATTTCTGAATTTGGTGATGGAACTTTCACTCGACTTCACTTGTATTTTGTGATTGCAGGTTCGGGATGCAACTCATTTTGTTTGTAGCCCATCTTTGAGAGAAGGTGGTAAATATGATGTAATCGGCTCGGAAATGCAGTAGATGATGCTAAATCAGAGAGACTATAGAGTCAAATAGCTGACACGATTCTTTCCTACTTTTTGGCTTTCCTTACGATGTATATTAAATAAGTACAGAAATCACAACCAAGTGGAAAGTTCTTCAGTATCATTTCTTGTGTCTGCATCATGTTCTCCGGGTGTACATTGAATGTGTTTGTTTTGGAAAAAAAATGAATAATTTGAAAAATATTTTCTTAAAAAAATCGTTAATATTGCTCATAAAAATGATCAAATGAAAATAAAATTGTTGATGATAATAATGCATTCTGGATAGACTTAACAATTTCAAGTGAAATAAGCAATGGGTTTCACGAAACTGTTTATTAAATTTTATTTTATTTTTTGCCAAAACAAATGAAACTTAAAAAGTATTTCCTAATTATGCAAATTCCTGGAAAATCAGCAAAGTAAATTGTCCGTACTTCTTACCTGACTGATCTGATTTCCAAAGAGGAGGAAAAATCCAACGCGTTGTCGTGGTAAAAATAAGACCGTATGTAATTTTGTCTACGCGGTATTTGTAATTTCTAATTAACTATATGCCAATTAATTCAACGATTGTCGGGAAGTGTTTTTTTTACTTTCGGTTTTCGCGTTAAGATTTTAGATGAGGATAACCCAACATGGGCGCATCGTACAATGTCATTCAATATATTTCTGTTAAAAACTGTGTAACTTAGTGCAAAAGAGAATATGTTCATAATCCCAAATTCACCTAGTTTGAAATGCTAAACTATTTACGAGTTTATTCCTATCTTATTTGGAAATGCTAATTGAATATTATTTATTTGTTAAGTTTTAACAAGACTGTTGAAGTTAAGTGTAGGACTTTGTAAAGGAACGAAAAACATCAGGATTTTGTCCTGAGATTACTTGAAACATGATCAGCGACCTCCACCAAGTAAAATTCCAATTTAGCTAGCAAAATTTAAATTATTGTCAATGAAAGAACATCACCGATAAAGTATATGGACTGGACTGGTTATAATCAAACATATTCCGAATTTCAAGAGACAACATTATTAATCATTTTTTTATTTTATCGATCTGTTTCTTCAGGCGTGACATATACACAAATTGGAATTTTCACGAACTGTAAAAGTGATGTAATACATACATACATTCATACATACATACATACATACAAACAAGCTTTGCAGTAACATCCAGAGCATATATAGTGCCATATGTCCTACCCCAAGTCTGAAAATAAACTAGGAGTGACTTGGAGAAGGAGAAGGAGAAGGAGAAAGGGAAGGTGATGAAGGCAGAGGAGGCGCCGCCGGGACCCCCATGGGAGCAAAAGCAGCCGGGCCGCGGAAACCGCCCGTGCATGGATGCTGGAAACAGTCCACCGGGTGCTCCAGGGCGGCCTGGCATTCCTTCTCGCTCCGCTGGAACGGCTTCTCGGGCAAGCAGTTGTGGCTCTCGTCGTAGGCTATGCCTCTGGACGTCAGGTTCATGCACGTCCCTTCCTCTTCGCAGAAGTAGTTGTAGGAGAAAGTGAAGTTCGCCAAGCTCGGCAAGATGCACACGCCGGAAGGCACGGCGCCGGTCATCATGTTGTGTCCCACGTTCAGCTGCTCCAGGTGCGCTAGTCCCGCGATGCTGTAGGGTATCGGACCTTCGACGTGATTCATGCTCACATCCAGCACCCTCAGCTTATACAGAAACCCGACTTCGGGAGGCAAGCACCCGGACAAACTCACATTGATCAGAAGCAACTCCTCCAGGGTGTCGGCGGAGTTGGCTATGCTGGGCGGCAGGCAACCGCCGAAGTTGTTGTTCGCCAACACGAGAACGGAAGACGAAGTCTGGCCCAGACTTGCAGGTATGGCATTCGTAAGCCGGTTGTTATTGAGGAACAGCGCATCTAGGTTTTTCTTGAAGAGTTCTGGAGGCAATGACCCCTCGAACTCATTGTAGCGAATGTCGAGATAATGAAGAGAGGGCATGGAGAGAACGACCGAAGGAAAAGGTCCCACGAACCTGTTGTTGCTAACATCAAGTTCATACAGAAGCGCGAGATTAGATAGAGATTGCGGCAGTACTCCGCAGAACCGGTTGCTGTTCAAGTGGAAGAGAGCGAGGTCGGTCAGGAGGCCTAACTCTTCGGGGAGCAACCCGGCTATATCGGCATGGTTTAGATCGATACCGGCCACCACCTGGATTTTGGGATCATCGAGTGCCTTGGCACAATAAACGCCCGTGTAGTTGCAGACGGACAGGCCGGACCAGTTGGTGGTGAAGTTACGCGGGTCGGAGTAGATCACGCGTTTCCATGCTTGAAGGGCAATGTAGGCATGGTAGAGTCTGGGGTTGGAAGCTTGGGAATGGTGAGCCTGGTGCCGATAGTGTCGGCTGGGGGAGTGGCCGTGTTTCGCGGCGGCATTGTAGTATGGTGAGGCTAGGTGAAGAAAGAACAAGATGAGAGCATGGGAAAGAAAGAAGGTAAAAGAATGTGAAGCCATTCGTGCGGTTAAGCTCCTCTTTCTATGCAGTAAAATGACCAGGGGGGGTTGTTTTATACGAGAAATCGTGCCCTTTTCAGTTGAAATTTGTGCAGTCCTCCGTTTAAAAAATGTAATCCATGTCCCGTTGACTCTAGTTCTTTCATACTTGAGACCTCGGAGGGACTGTTGCAACGACCATTTAAAACGACAGTTATCCGTTCGGGAACTTGTTGCGGACACTCTTCCTGTCTTTCATTCTTGTCATAATGTTTCATATCTAGTCGGCGTAAGGTAGGAGACGACAGAAGATACTGGTGAAAAAGGGACGTTTTCCCTAACCGCGACGAGAGCAGCAGGCACAAGATATGAAAATTGGAAAATCTTTCCTGGGAGCCACTGTTTCGGATGAGAGCGGAGGCACGATTCCCGCGGCGGCGGAGGACGACGGGGCTCGATGGGGACACGGCTCCTAACCCTGTAGTTTTCGCCGTTGTTGTTCTGAGTGGAGGAGGAGAGAGACAGTTTCCATCTCCATCTCCCCCCAGGAGTTTCTTGAAATTCAAGTGATATAGATGTAATTTGACGAAAGGTCTAAACATGTTATCAAACCCCCTCTTGAACAAGACCGAGTGCAGATCTTGTCTAAGATTCTTGACCAGAGAGCTTTCTTGGTTATGAAGCGTATAAGAAGAAACGGACGAAACGAATTCAAGTGAAAACACTTGCTCTGCGACCCCCAAGCTTCATACATGGAAGAGCTATTTCGGAACTATAAAGAAGTTCGAGAAAATATTAGGTGCTCAGGTGAATAAATACATCAGCGTCATACTAGTCCATTCAACCGCCCATTTGGGGCCCATCTGCTAGGCACTTTGCATTCTCTCTCTTCAATTAATGTTTTCAATTAATGTTTTCGAGAAGTTAGAGACAGTGTCGACGTGTTTCTTTGCAAGCTTCTTTTTGTACAGAACTGGTAAGGGATTCGGTTGTGTTGGAATTTTGTAGAAATGGCGACTCTCCTCGAATTGATCGGTGCGAAAAGATTGAGGAATCCGCTACCGACAAAGTTTTAAGACAAGGCAGGCCTGAAACTTGAAACGGGCAAATGCCCAATGTGATGCTTGCCCATCCAAATGGCTCAAAATAAGCCGATCGATCACGGTGATAATTTACTTTCCGCTCCGACAAATAGAAAGGCCGATGAACGAAACTGAAATTCGTGCAAATATTCATAAAACACAATCTTCCGTGGAGATAGGGTTTCCACCTTTCAAGCACTTCTGAGGAGCAAACAACTGCCGAAAAGGTTCGAGGGGATGCAAAATCTTACTCTTACAAGACAACTCACAGGGAGTAAAGGAAAAACATGCATCATCTAGTCTTTGAGACACTCTTACTTCCAAATTCCAATTCACAAAAATAAAAGGAAGAAATTGATGAAAGCATTTCTCCTTGTCCGAATTATTTCAAGATTCTAAGGATAACCTACTTAATGCTTTCATATTCGTCATCATCTCCCTCACCACGCTCATATTAGCCGCCGCCAGATCCATATTTCTTGCCGAATAAGATAAGCTGCAGCTTATCATATCCAGCCAGTACACCAGCGCCTGCAACGGCACGGAGAATATTCGCACCAGCACCCTTGAAGAGTGATTTGGAACCTTCATTCTTGACAATCTGGTTGAATGCATCCAAAGAACTTTTGTACTTCACAGCCTCTCCAGAGGTCATCATCATTCGTCTACGTACAGTATCAATTGGGTAGGAAGCAAGTCCAGCACCAATTGTGATTCCCCATCCAAGCAAGAAACTAGCTAGGAAACTATCCTGCAAAAACTCAAGCAGGCACAAGTTAAAAGAAGGGATATTAAGCAGCAAACAACATTCCATGGCTCAGTTGACCTGACATGTGAAAACTAATCTAAATGGCAAGGTCATCAGATTTAATAGGACAAGTAAATTCAAATTCAATCTCAGCAATTTTCAGGGGGGAAAGAGCAGTACTCAGAAGCAGGCTCAATTACAAATCAAAGCAAAGCAAATGAAGATTCCAATGCCATAAATAAGTCAGGATCAACTGGAGACACAGTAATGAATATGTGTAGCAGCTTCTGACCCTTAAGAGATTTTACCAAAGAAAACAACAAATTAAGTACAGGGGAGAGGAGAAAGATATTCAAGGAAACATTTTCTTCATCATTTACATTTAAAAGAGTCCAAGATGATCTAATGCACGTAGTAAGTTTATATACCTGCAACCCTCCAACCAGAACCACAGGCTTCAGAGAATCGTACATTCCAAAGTACAGCCCTCTATACACAATGATGCCAATACACGAGATATTGAACCCACGATAAAGGCCAGCAATGCCATCGGATTTAAGGGTCTTCTTGTAAACATCAATCAAACCATTAAACTGCCTCTCACCGCCCTTCTTAGCAGCCTTCGCGTCATTAGCCAAACGTGTCCGGGCGTAATCTAGTGAGTAGACAAACAGAAGAGATGAAGCACCAGCAGCACCACCAGAAGCCAAGTTACCAGCAAACCATTTCCAGTATCCATCACGGTCTTTCTTAAAATTGAACAACCTCTTAAAATAATCCTTGAATGCAAAGTTCAAGGCCTGGTAGAAACATTAAGCAAACATCTCAGCAATTTCCCTAGACTATAAATGGTAAAATAACACAATAACTAAAAGTGCCAACTGAAAAATCTCTGACAAAATTCAACAGTTAAAGAGTAAATGGAGTTCCCTTCAATACAAATGGCCATCAATTATCTAATACATTAAGAAGCCCAAGATTTAGAATGAATCATGAAGGATTAGCTAAAAAGGAATCTATTTGAAATACTAATTATCAAGCAAGGAAAATCACCTGGGTTGGGAAGTATCTAATGACGTTGGCTGTGTTGCCTCTCCAGAGAGCAATCACACCTTCATCCTTGATAGTTCTGGCAAAGCAATCACCAATTCCCTTATAGGGTTCAGATAACCTTCCAGTCTTGATCATTTCATCCTGATTTTGTATCAACAATTTAACACGTTCAATTGGAGCAGCAGCTGTCTTGGATACAGCAGCAGAGACTCCTCCCATGAGAAAGTCAGTCAGAAAACTTTTTACACCTTTCTCCGAGGGAGCTTGAACAAAAACAGGATGAAGGGGCGACACAAGTTGCAGACCAGTGCCTTGAAATGCTGGATGCAAAGAACTTTGTGACCTTCCATAGGTATATCTGCCAGTCAGATTCTCCGCACCATAGCCCCTAGGACACACGTTTGGAGAAAGCCTCGACATGAGGTAAGACTGCCTATGTAATTTCTGAATTATAGACGGACACTGTGATCCATCTGCCATAATTGCAACTCAAATGCTGACCTGCGCACAAAAGGACATCAGATGAGGATATTCATGTTACATATAACCAAGAATTTGATTTAACATGCTCCACAATGCCTCTCAACATGAATTATGACAATGTCCACCGCAAACGATGATGAACACGAGAACAATAAGGAGAAATGCCCTCAGCACTCATCAGCGCAGTTTCAGCGGAGTCTAAGGAAAGAACATTCTCCAGTCAAAGTTAACCAACATCTAAAAATTGATCACGAGTCGATAAAAGCTATAGATACCAAAAATCTGCATGCGAAGTACTTGCTGCCTTGAACAATGAGACAACATGCATTGGCAATGCAGAAAAGATTGACCAGAAGCGAAAATTTTGCATTCACTCGGCTATCTCCCATAACAAACAACATTCGAGGCCATAACAAAGATTATTCATCATCGAACTTTCCAACATTTCAGATGCGATGCAAGTACACAGTGGAATCCTAACACACAGATAGCAAGCAGACCACCCGTACCGCCTACTGATCTAATACTAAGCAAGCACCCCGCTTCCATATCACTGACGACAGCCTCCAAGAGCCCGCTCGCATCACCTCACAACACAAACCTCCTCAGAACCAAATCAGAACTTCACAACGGAATCCCACAACAACTTGAAACCGCAAACGATCCGGACTCGCGAAGATCGCTCCGCGACATCCGGTCTCGAACGCCCGGAGGAAAAGCGATACACGTCGAGGCTACGCCCGAATTCCCGGACGATCGCGCCAACGAAAGATCCGCATCGACAAGAGAACACGGAAAACCGCCCACGGCCGAAGCGAGCTCGAGCGCGCACTCGCAATCGGAAATGCCACCAGACCGCATCGGACAGCGAGAACGCGCGATTTCCGCCGCCGTCCGATCCAATCCTTCGCCGCCGAGCGATCGGAACGGCGATCGGGAACGGCGAAGAAGCGAGAGAGACGGAGAGACTGACCTGAGAAGGCCGCCGGCGGAGCGATGAACGAACTGCACACTCCCTGCAGCTGACCAGAGGGGAAGCGTCGGAGCGACGAAAATGGCGAATCTATATTAGAAATCGCCCGAGGCGAACCTAGGGTTTCATCCGAATGACCACATTGCCCTCCTGCTTTCTCCGAAATGACATTCGTGCCACGAAAGCTGGCGTTCTTCATGCTCTATTGGAAAAATGAAGGTCTTCTTTGCTTACTAAAAGAGCGGCGGCTAAGGATTAGGAAAACCTCTGACCAGATAAGAAATGAGAGAAAGTTAGGAAAAATACTTGTCTGAATCCGGATCTATATAAATCGAGTTCATCGTGGGCAATCATTGCCTAGCCCCCACAGGTGAGATTTACATAATCAGTAATTATGGTCATTTTAGATCTAATGAAAAATCCTCCGAATTACAAGACAAAAAACTTACGATATGACTCATGCATTATTATTTTAGACTCCCGCAAGGGCCTTTGCAATATGTCTATTTGATATACAATGACAAACGATGAGCTCTATGAATGCATTCATTATTTTAACGTATCAATGTCCACACGTCTCATATTACTAATTGGTATAGTATGTTTTTCTTATCTTGTAACTAAAAATACTCTCTTCTTGTTTTACATCGTAGAGATCCCAAGATTCGGACCAAATCTAGGATGAAGCTTTTAACGTCTTTCTTAGGACCGGACATTCTTCCTACTCTCCTAGAAAAATGAAAGCCTTCCTTGCCTACAAAAGAGTGGCTGCGAAGGAAAGGAAAAATTCTGAACCAAAAAAATAAAAAAGTTAAGAAAAATAATTATTCGAGTAAGCATCTACATTAATCGAGTTCATAAGCATCTACGTTAATCGAGTTCATCATGACCAATGTTGCATGGCTCCCACATATAAAATCCGCATGATCAATGACTATAGTTAATTTGGATCAATCAACTCGGATCTAATAAGAAATTCTCCCAAGTACAAGACTGACAAGCTATGGCATGACTTACGTGTCATTATTTTAGACTTGCTCAAATGTGGCAAAACATTATCATGGTGGTCCAACAAAGCATATTGAGGATGCGACATTAAAATGTCTGACTATTATTTACAACATGAATACATATGAATTGTATCAATCCCAAATTAATTGGATCGATGAGAGGGTGGGGCTAACCTAATTTAGGTAGAGCTCTAACAAAGTTGTTGAGTTGCAACTTCGAGCTTAAAAGCAACAAGTCAAGTTCAAATGTCACATAAAGACTAAACACCTCACGAGCTGCACATATACACTTCATACTCGAAGGACCTTTTTTTTTTTTTTTTTTTTTTTCAGTCTACTCTATACCTATTTTACACTCACTCTTAGGCTTTTACCCCGCCTCTTGCGCGTGGGCGAAACCCACTCTTGGCTCGCGCGTCCCCACCCCATCCCTCCTCGAGAAGGTAGAGGTTTGAGCACCTCCCCTTCCATATCGGGGAAGGGTGGCCACCTGCGAATCCCAATGGTTATACTCGAAGGACCTTAGGCAGGGGCTTTTGTGACAAACAAAAATCAGGTTTAATCCCATTCCAAATGAGAGCTCACAAGTCTTAGTGGTCGGTCCACACATGTTGTAAAGAGTTGATTGAAATAATAACAAAAAAAAAAGAGTTACTTTGTCCAGGTTTTCCCAAATTATGGGCGACTCCTCTTAAAGGGCTCGACTATAATCAAGTTTACTAATTTAATATTTCCTCCTTTAAAAAAAAAAAAGAAAGAAAAGAAAACCGCCTGGCTTTTTACAACGATCGTATGTAATTTAATGGTCGTAGCTTCCATTTCAAAGAAAGCGGTGGGGCCCATCAATAGTAAAGTTCGGACATTCGTGACCGTACCGCGTTCGATGGTGGTTAGGTCTGCGCACATGTTCGGTAACTTTTGAGGCCTTTTCATTTTAACGGTCCCCCACCGTATCGCATCCCGGGTCATAAATTCCCCGTGAAGTTACGTATTTACTTACGAACGTGTTCATTTTATCAAAAAAAGCCAATATTGCTCGTGGATTTTGGAAAAATCAATTCAAGTTCGCCTACGCAAACATATTAACGATGATTAATGTACAGAAATATTTAATTAGCCAGACTTTTGGTTCCACAATAAAAAATAATTATTTAAATCTCATGTTACTCTATAATAATTATCTCACGACATATGAAAAGTATATTTACAATTATTATGATTAAGATGATCAAGCTTTTTACTTTATCCTGAGAGAGTAATCGTAAACTTCTTATTGCGTAACATATAAAATATATTAAGGTGTTCTATTATATAAAATCACAAATGTTAAAAAAGGGTTACTTTCTCGATCTTGACTTGCTTATTTACTCTTGGAGTGTGTTAGTTCGAGCGAAGGATTTTTTTCGCAAATTAGTTTTTGGTGTTCGGTTAGTTGAAATTGATTGGTAAAAAAATAAAATGCGAAATGTATATATTTTTTTATCATAAATGATTTTCTTTTTTTTTTTAAACGCATTTTCCTTCGTTATAAAATTTTTCCACCAAGCAAATGTGCCTTCAATGCTCGAAGCAAGCCCAACAAATCCTGAGTCTCACGGTCCGATGAAATCCGATTGAAATCATCCCCTTCTGAATATCTGCCTTCCAAGTCCAGCTATACTAAATTTATTAAAATTTATTTACAAAATATCTACCAAAAAAATTATTTACAAAATTGAATTTCACTAAATAATGCGACAAACTGTTATTGAATGTTTAAATAAGTGAGCCACCTTAAACATCAAATAATAATCTTCCACGTCACTCCGAAAATCAATTTTACAAATTAATCTAATAAGCATAACCCACCATTTATTTCCAAAATTACGGCGAGCAAAAAACAGCACCGCCCCAGTCTCGTAGTGATGCCCTCGCGTATAACGGGAAAAGGATCGGGACGCGGCAGGGCAGTTACCCCACGCGTCCGGCGCCACATGAGCTCGCCGCGTTTCGACCTCCCATTGGCCCGCGCTACGCGAAGGAGGTTAGAGGAATCAAAGTCAACGACTGGCCCGCCCCGCGTCCAGTTGGGGTCCGACACGTTGTCTCCTTAAGGGAGTCCCGCCACCATTGGAGCATTTATTCTCCCAGCCGGTCCGACCGTGCGCAGCCGCAGGCCCATACGATCGTGGGCCGTACGCTCCTTATCGTGGCGGGTGGGGCCACCACCACTCACGAGAATCATCGCCCGAGCTGAGCTCAAGGACTCGTGCTTCTCCTTATGTCCAAGTGTTAGGTTGATCCCCTTTTTCCCCGCCAATAGGGAAAAAAAAAAAAAAAAAAAAAGTTCTACTCATTTTATGTACTATTCTTCGTATGCTATTTTTTTTTTTTTAATTGGATGCTTAAAGTACGCCTTTTTGTGTATGAGTTAGTTCTTTCATTAAATAGAAATAAAAATGTTAATGTGAACTGACTTATCAGTGCCGCGTCAGCTCTAATCGAACAAGAATGATGTTTGTATGTACTTTACTTTCAAAAATAAGAGAAAATTAAAAACGAAAAACAAAAAAGCTAATATTGAAAACGAAAGGAAAGGAAAAGGATGCCTCCTAAAGTTCGGAGAAAAGTCGGCTTACCTCCGTTGTTTTAACTGATGAGGGTTGTCGATACTAGCTCAAAGGAAGGTATCTTGACCGTCCCCTGAGTTACCAACAAGATCACAACAATAGGTCAATGAGTCTTGTGATTGTTTTCGACCAAGGCGATTGGGCTCCCATCAATCGTGTCCCCTTTGTCGGTTCATCTACCATAATCAAGACAAGAAATTACAATGACTCATGCAATAACATCAAAGCGTGATACCTATTTATTTTTCGAAAGGTATCACACGATATTAGAATAGATGTGCTCATGAAATGCATAAATACATAAAATGATGTGCATCCTCAAGTTATTGATATTTATAAAATTAATCTCTCCTTTGGCTGGCAATATGTTTTATATAACTTCATCTAATAAGTGCAACATTCATGCGGAATACATGTTCTTTTACAAGGTTTTAAGGTTGACCCAATGCGATCTGTGCAAGTGCTTGCCCATGATTTGGCGCCAAGCATGCCCTTAGGTTCTTACTCCTCTTGCTTAACTTAAAGGTGCGCGTTTTCTCTATCTTCCTCTCTCCATCTCTTGAAATTTATATAGATCAATATCATCATTCTCGTCAATTATTTGATCACGTAATAAAGTCTACATATTAATGATTATGATAATGTTAGTCTATGTATATTGAGTTTTATGTCATATTTTTCCTCACCATCGTCCCCGCCGCCCCATCATCAACAAAAAAAAGGTCTTCTCTTGTTGTTGGTGAGGGTTGCGACTACTAATTGAAACCCAACGACCCTCCACGGCCATTGTTCCACCATCACTGGCCTTTTTCTTCGAAGATGGGGCAGCGGCAAACTAGGCCTTCGCCACCTTTTTTATATTTTTATTTTTTCTCTTTATTGGTTTTCTCAAAATCAACTTTATTTTAATTTGAAATTTAATGCCAATTAGGGTTCTTTTTTAGCGGTCATACCCTATTCTTACTTTAATTCTCACTCTTAGACTTTTGGCGTTTGAACCCCCCACTTCACTCTTTCAACATGAAAGGGTGGCTGTTGGGATGCCAATTAGGGTTTAAAAAAATAAAATTTAAATCAAAATAATGTCACAACACTATATAGGGAAAAAAAAATCACGTCTGCAATTTTCATGTGTCGAGTTGGAAGTAATTAATGGAAATACTTGATTACACCAATTTAATAAACTTTAAAACTTGATTACACTTCTCGAAATTTTTAAAAAAATTTCAATCGAAAAACGAAATTCAATCACATGTTAATGACAAGTTATAAGATTTCATGGGGTACTCTGCCTCCCACTTTATTTCCCCTGCTGTCGTTCACGCGCACTCGCCGCCTCCCCTACATACGTACACCAACGGGACCTGAAAAAACCAGGGTCTCAAGAATCAAGAACCAACAAAAAAATGGAGCTTGTGGTCCTCACCCCCACACCAAAACACGAACGCCCAGTCCCTCTCTCTCCCCCTCTTTTTCACCTTTTCCCCCCGCTTATAATTCCACTCCACCACCACCACCACCATCGCCATCGCCATCTTCCCCTTTCTCTCTCTCTCTCTCTCTCTCTCTCTCTCATCAACACCCCCCACAACAAGCTCGTCGGAGGCGCTCGACGGAGCCCCTCTTTCCGCAGAGGGCGGCCATGGAGAAGGGAAAGCAGAGGGCGTTCCTCGAGGAGAAGGTGAAGGCCGAGGCCGCGGCCGAGTGCGAGGACGGCCCCGGCGGCGCCGACGGCGAGGACGACGACGACTCCAAGAGGAAGAAGGTGCCGCCGTCGAGCGGGAGCAGGCGCGGGAGCGGTGAGAGCGAAATTCCGGTTCTCGGCACGTGCCGTATGCAATGCGTTCTTCGCGCCTCCTTCTCGTCTTCGCTCGCCAGCTTAGACTTTAATGAGCTTTTATATCTTAGACGGGAGTGGATTTAATGAATTTTCTTCCTTTTTGTCTTTGTGTGCTGGGGACGCTGCGGTGTTAGGTGCCGCGTCGAGGAATTGCCAGGCGGAGAAGTGCACGGCCGATCTCTCGGAGGCGAGGCAGTACCACCGGAGGCACAAGGTGTGCGAGCAGCATGCCAAGGCTCCGGCGGTGGTCGTCGGCGGCCTTTACCAGCGGTTCTGTCAGCAATGTAGCAGGTCCGGTCCGATTTTATTCGCGATCCTGTCTGTGTCGTGCTGTCGTGTCGTGTCGTGTCGCGTGATGTGTTTGTGCGATCTTGAGCAGTAGTGAACTCTGAATTCAAACATGAGCCCTTGATCAGTAGAAACGACATGCTTTTCTTGCATCAATTCATGTCTACAAACTCAGGGTTCTAAGTTCATTTCGAAGATTTGTAATTTGGAGGAAAAAATCTCAGACCACATAGTCGTAATAGAATATCTAGAATTCGAATGTTTTCGTCGATTGTGCTACCGGGAGCACGGTGAAAGCAAGCGACCACTTGGAAATTGGGCGAGGAGTTCCTTACATTGCGGTCTAATTTCACGAAATCTGCTAGCGCGCTTGATCTTTCAGCCCTTCTATGAGAATTATTGGAGAATTTCTGTCCTGGTCGTTTTCTAAGTTGTGTGGAGACACCAATTCTCGCTCTGCTTAATTTTGAATCGCGTCATTCCGATCAAGTCCGACTGACTTCAATCTACTTTTGAAACTTGGTAAATCGGATTTTCATTGTAGTAATCTACACTGAACGGATAGTCATGCGTCTTGGCTCCGAGCTTGCAGTACATATGCTCGTCTTGGAAGCTAAATTCTCTCTACGATCTTAGTTCCGATGGATGTGCGTGTCTTCATAGTTTTAATCCTCTGTATGCTGGAAGTGCGTTTCATGTTCATAAGCACACAATAACTAAGGAAATGTCTTGTCTTGAATTTATATAAGGTTCGATCGTGATCGATGTTGTTATCTTCGCCCATCTTTTTTTTCTTCCAACTCGGAGCTTGATGTGCAGGTTCCATGAGCTGTTGGAATTCGATGAAAACAAGAGGAGCTGCCGCAGGCGATTGGCGGGACACAACGAACGGAGAAGAAAGAACCCGGCCGAGCCTCACATCGAGGGCTCGAGTGGAAAAGCTGGCGGCAGCACTCAAATGAAGGAGCTAGTCTGCGGACAAGTCAATAATCGGGGCCGGATCCAAGAGAATGCCACCTACAAACATTTCCAGATCAGATAAGCCCGTCCGACCGGTTTGATGCTCTCTCTCTTCTGTCATTCTAGTCAGCGATGATCTGTATTATTCATAATCTGTCTTGACACGGAAGAACGACTTTCCTCGTCTTCAAATTTGAGGTTCCTAGTCCTTCTAAATGAGGGAAGTTTAGGCGGATTGGCGTGCTCCGCTAGTTAACATTGTGTGCTGTAGGTTAATGTTATCTCCCCATTGGATCAAATAATTTAAGCTCGAGATTCTCGGTGGTGGGCGAGGCATTTCGTCTCTTATCTAATAACGGCACCCTCCTCTGCTCCACTCTGATGATCTGTCGCGAGCGGACGGATCTTGAATCCACTTGCGACGCCTGCTTTCGGAATGGTTGGCATTTCGGATTTGATAATTTCCAGGGATCTCATGGAGTTGGGACCTAGGGAAGGTGGTATCTGGTTTCTTTTTCTTGGTCTTGAACTCGTTATGGGTATTGTTTATGTTGTTCTTGGCCAATCGGACATGCGCATCGCTCTGTACGATTGCCTGGAAGATGGGGGGGGACGGGGAGGGAAGTAGGTGGTGTCTTTTTCTCACGAGCTTGGGGCGAGGATCATGGCCTTGGTTAGTGAACTTTTTAGCTTTTGCACGCGAGCATGCGTGGTTTCCAGAAAAGGGATAATTCCGATTTGGAAAATAATTTCTCATGAATGATTGTTTTGACGATAAATTTTTTTTTTTTGGACAATTCGTTTTTCTTTTTTTGGGTCTAGGATTCAAACAATCATCTTTGACCTTTTAAAATCTAAAAACAACATTGAGTATCTTTTAGAAATTTTAAAATAAAAAGGAGTGGAGAAGTATGGTTCTATCGAAATCTCGAGGGAGTGAAGTATAGATCTTCGAAATCAGAGGATGTAAAATGCAAACGCGGGTTGATGCTGATGCGACGATGGCCTGGCTAATAATGTTGCTGCTCCATCCACAGGCATTTCCTTGTCAGTGTCTCTTCCTTTTCCCTCCGTTTCCAATTCATTTTATTTCTACATTCGAGGACGAAAAAAGAAAAAATCTTAAACAAATTTTCATTCTCACCCTCTTCAGCCCCGGAATCACTTTTCCTCTCTATCCTCCGCCGAAGAGTGTACATATTTCACTCTTCAAATCACTTTCGACTGCGAGCAAATCACGGGTCATGCACTAACAATGCAATTTCAGTAAGTCCCCCTAGACGGCAAAAGACGACATGGGCATGGGCATCACAAGCGAAAGTCACTAACATGGCTTGGCTCCCCCCGGGCGTCGGGGCGGGGCCGAGAAACAAATCCTGCATTGCTACAGTAAGCTACTGCCAAGAATACAAGACTGAATCACACGACGAGACCCGGTAGAATTGCACGCGGACATGGCTTCTTTTAAAGAGCAGCATGTCTCATTTCGGCATCCGCTCCGAAGATCCGACGCCCGTCATTTGCAAAACCTTCCAAACCTTTGACCCGGTCGGCCTCCCCCATCGGGGCTTTAGCTGGAGTCGCGGAGAACATTGACTCGGCCCAAATCTTTTCACGCCCGACTGCGATGGGCCTATAGGGGATCCCTGTACCGAGTACGAGCTTTGAGTTGATAATACGTGAGAACAGTCAATCGTTCTTTTTAGGAGTCGGGACCATCGTTCCTTGGCATCAACCCTCCAAGCGTGTGGGTCACACTCCTTTCTTTCTGCCCCTGTTGAACCGGTCTTGTCCCTCGCGTTTCCTTCTTTCTTTCTCTTTTTAATCTTTCGGGAGGGGAACATATCGGCTATGTTCGTCTCGAACTCGGGATCATTTGTGTGAAGAAGAATTCTTCCCCCGCCGACATTCCAAGACGACGAAAAACTAATCGTTCTATGAAAAACATTTTTGATGAACCAAAAAGAAGAGGAAAATAACTTTTCCTTCTAGTAAGAGGAAAAATTAATCATTCGCTTAAAAAATTATTCACATGAAAAATATTTTCACTTATCACTAAATTTCCAATGGGTATGCTTGTTTGAGTAAAATAATATTTCACGAATTAGTTTTTTTGAACTTTTATATATTTGGTCCTTTGAAAATGATTAGTCAATGGAAAAGCATCTATGGCTAATGATAATATGTCTGCACAAAATTACTAAAATGTATTCCTAATTTGAAAAGGAGAAAATATTTTCTCAAAAAATAATTTTCTATAAAATATTTTCTCAAATAATAATTTTCTATAAAATATTTTCCTTTGTCGAAATGTATCCTTAACATAAAAAGAGAAAACAAAAGAAGGACAACATAGAGCTCGACGTGTAATTTCATCATTTATTAAAATTATGAGAATCGAATCCTTGCAAGTTTATATATGAAGGAAGCAAGGCTTCCATTTTTCTCCCTTTCTTTCTTTCTTTCTAAAAATACTATAGCTACATATTTATATGTGAGGATAAAAGTGTAATAAAAGATAAAATTAAACATCTACACGACTACTTTTTTTTTTTTTTTTTTTTTTTTTTTTTTACACCATTTATCCACTCTTCTCCTCGTTTTGCCGAAGAAAAATCTAAGTTTAGTAAATTACGATTGTTTTGTGAAAAACGAATAATTTGGAAAATAGTTTTTTAGAACGAGTGCTTGTACCGCTCAAAATTATTAGTCAAAGTAAGATATTTTAATTATTGATAAATTTATATTTAAATATTTTCGTAAACTGTGAAAATAATTTTCCTTCATTTTTAAGAAATGACTTCCAAATTATTAGTCTTTTGGGAAATAAATTGCACCCCTAGATATAAATCGAAACAACTTTAATAATTGTTAAAGATATGTATAGTGGGTATGAATCGCGATGAATATAAGGCAAACCATAAGGACCGTAGGTAAATAGGATTGAATTTTATTAGATTTCCATAAAGGTCGAATTTACGAGCATAGAAACATTATGGATTCGTTTTGCCCTAATTAGCACAACACACACCTAAAATGTGCCGATGAAAATTATGATCGCTTGAATCCTCATCTATAATTCAATTGGCATAGATGTATTATTTGTAAATTATTAGGACGGAAATTTACCACGGGATTTCATAAAAAGAAGGAAAAAAACAATTTAGAAGACATTCCTCCGAGCAATGCAACCAAAAAAAAAAAAAGATGGGGAGGAAACGTAACGCAAATCCTTCCCAACACACGAGAAAAGGCGCAGCACATTGGAATAAAGACGAGCAAAAGGCCAAAAAAGAGAAGGGAAAAAAAAAATCGAAAGGAAAAATAAAATAACAAAAAATAATAATCATGACGTAAAATGACGGAAATACCCATCCTCGTCGAGCGACATAAGGCCGTCCACCGAACCAACATGTGCGCCTCCTTTCTCTCTCTCTCTCTCTACTCTTCTTCTCTCTCTTTCTTGCCGTAGCCTCCGAGTCCCTCCCTCTCTGGCGACTCGAGCGATAAAAATATTCGGCTTCTTATAAATTCTCCCCGTTCCTCCTTCTCCTCCTTCTTCTCCTTCTGCTTCTTCTTCACCACTTCGCTACCTTCTCTCCCTCCCTCTCCCTCTCTCTCATCCGTCGCCTCGCGCATTACGAGCGCCAATGCCTGCGCAGAAGCGGTCCCTGCCGGAGAGCGCGAACGACGAGGACGCCTCGCCACCGAGCGGCCACCACCACCACCACAGCGGCCACCTCAACCACCACCAGCACGCCAAGCAATCCCGCCGCGACGGGGACCCCGAGCAGGACGACCGGCCGGCCGGGGAGCCGCAGGATGGCGCCGCCGGGGGCGGAGGCGGAGGTGGAGGAGCTGACGAGGAAGAAGAAGGTCCGGCTTAGCTCCTCTTCTTCTCCTTCTTTCTTGTCGTTCTCTCTTTATCTCTCTCTCTCTCGTTGACGAGCTCTGTGTTCGTATACGTAATCTCTGCGCGCGGTGCGTGCGGCGGCATGCGAGCGCGAGCTCGCGATTGATGCGATCGGATTTCGCGCTCATTGGAAGTGATTCCTCTCGCTCTTTGTTTTGTCTCCAGATTCTCAAGGGAGCCCGTCGTCCAGCTCGGAGGAGAAACCTGAGTACTCACTCCTCTCCACCTCTCGATCTATCCCTATCGCTCCGGATTCTCTCTCCTTCGTTGCTCGTCCTTGCTTGTTAGCCGCGCGGCTCGCGCCCGCGCCGCTTTGCTTGATTTCGCTGTTTCCTTGGCTTCCTTCGTGAAGTGATGTCGCGTCTCCTGCGTCTCTGATGTTGCTTGTGTTGATCTGTTGATGTGGCCGATTCAGGCGCGTCCTCTGGTGGTCAGGCTTCGCTTGATTCAGTGCATGAGAATAACTATTGCATGTTGCAATTCGTTTTGCTTTGCTGCCGGTCCGGCGCTGCATCTTGAGAGGATTTTCAGTTCGTCGAGATCGTGGTTTTGTCTTACACATGAAACTCGCATTGCTATTTTTGTGCGTCTATTTCGATTTTAAGTTGGCGTCGCGTCCAAATTTTGGATGGGAAAATAGTGACGTTGACTGGACTTCTTTTGTGCCGCGTATAGATGTATTACCATCTCATACAATATTTTCGTGGCAGTTTTAGTTTTTTCGAAACCAACCAGAACTTATTTCAATTGTGTTGTCGCTGCAGGCGAGCCCGGATGTTCTTCTCCAGTTTTTTGCTTTGATTTTTTTATCTGTCTCTGTAAGTTAATTATGTTATGTTCGGTGTTTAAAATTATCAAGACAGGCTTCGCGCTTCGATTATGGTCAAATTATTAGTTGGCTCAGGTGTATGTATGTGCAAGATTCATGTTAAGAGGCATTTACATAAGTTAAGGATCGTTAATCTACTGACTTAGGTGAGGAGAAGGCAATATGCCATTTGGACTTCGACTGTTGCTTTGAGTTGCTATGAACAGTTGGACTAATAAGAAAAAGTGATCCTTGACTAGTGATGGAGCCCAGGTATGATATTATTAACAATTAAAGTGCCAAAGGATAAGAAAACTTTTTACTTCAACAGCTGATATAGGTAGTGTTTCTGGTATGGAGTCCTGCACTTGGTCCATCAGATTACTTAGTGCATTGTTAATGTGGCAGAAATGATCATTTGAGTTGAGTGGAAGATGGACGGTGCAAGATATTGGGCATCAGTTTTAACATTCATTGCAGTTGCCTATCACTTGCTTTTGATAATATCCTTCTCTGTTCCAGACTTCTAAAACTCTGAACAGACCATGTCTCTCAGCTACTTTGCATGGTTATCATGTAGTTCTGTCTTTATAGATAGTATTTGACATCCTTATGGTGGTTACTTCCTCTTTAGGGCAGTTTGTCCAAATTTGGCCTGGTAAAGACTCCTCAGAGATGAATTCTAATATCTTTGTTCATTGAACGTATTCACCAATGCAAGCGTCACATATGCTTCTGTTGTTCAATGCTGCAAATGAACGTTGGACCCCATTATCTATTTTGAAATGGACCCTGTTCAGCTGGTCCGCATTACTAGCTACTCGTAAACATTGGTGCAGCTGTGAATGAACGACATCTGGCTTTGTATTTTTAAAAGAGTTCGAAAAAGTTTGAATCTGGACAGTGATAGTCTCAAAATCCAACTCTGGGAACCTAAGGACCTTAAGGAGTGCATCAAATCCTTGCAAGCCCTAAGTATCTTGGAAAGATTTCCTTGGGGTGAATCTCTGTCTATAAGCTTCGTGAATCTGAAAAGCAGAGAGATTCTCACTTTGGTATCTGGAATATCACAAAAATTGTGGCAAATGTGAACCTTAAGAGTTTACAAATACATATATCTGTGATGTCCACATCTAGTCCATTATTTGGAGAATGGTCTTGGGCTTTGTTACTATTCATCTTTTGGCTTATGTCAGCAACAGGTTCAGAAATCCTTCTCCTCGAAAACTGAGCTGCATGTGTGGCAAAGTTTGTGTTTCTTTTTCTTTGATCATCATTTTGGGGATGGCCTTGTTTTTCCCCAATTCTAAGGTCAAGTTTATAAAAGTGGGATTACTGCATTCTATTCCCAACCTCATAATATTCTCTATGCATCTGAAGACAAGTTCTTTCGGAAGGACATGGTAGGGCCTGCTTTGGGTTTTTTTTTTTTTTTTTTTTTTTTTTTTGGGGGGTTGTGTGTGTGTGTGTTAGTGTATGAGGTTGCTTGCTTTATATGTCCTTAGATAAAAGGCCTTGCATGATCTGTTCTGTCAGCTTTTGTATTTATCTTGTTTGGTATTGAAGACTCCTCCTTTGGCTTATATAGTCCCTTTAGAGTATCAGCAATTTCCATATTGAATGCTGACATCACTTATTTTTTTTCTTGTTTCCTGCAGATTTGTCTATGTAAAACTATCAGACATTCGTAAAGATGTACAATGCCCAATTTGTCTAGGTACTGTTTCCCTTGGTATCTTGCGTCTAAATACTTTTTCTTCTAATATAAGTATGGCTTTATCTTTATAGGATGCATCCAGGCAAATATCCTTTATGAATCATTTGTAAAGATGGTGACATGTGCCAACTTCTGCTGCATTATGTATAACTGTAATAACTTAATGCGTGTTCTGTAGAGTTTGGGGAAGAAAAAAAAGGATATGAGCTAATTAAACTTTGTTTTTGTGATTTGTTGGAATTGAGGTTTAAAATCTATGTTCATAATTATGTCTTTTTGCGCTGGGCAATCTCATTAACTTCAGAGTCTAGATGTGCCCATTTAATTTAAGTTCTTTGTGCTGGAGGCCTACTACAAAATTAGAGTCTCTGACTCTCTGAACTAGATTGGTATAAGCAACCATTGATCTAATTGTCTTCTTACACAAGGATTTTTCTCTTTCATATTGGTGCTTATGGAGATAAAAAGAAAGAAGTTTTCTGCGGAAATGTTAGCATCAACACCTATGGTGTTTTTAATGTCATAGTCTGGGTAAATAAGATGCCTTCAATTCAAATTGTCCCACAATGAGTTCTCTATCATAACCGATATTTTCCCTGGATGATGACTCCATATATTTAGACTTTGGACTTTCTGCCAAATTAATTGTGCTAAGATGTGCCATTGTATTGATTTTGTTCAGGGGAAAGCACTACTTCATCTTCTCCAGTCTCTCTGGTTGTTTTGGAAAGAGAATAAGATACATTATCGGACAGATTTTTGACATCGTGCAATGACTTCTAATCTTGAGCTTTAGTTATAAGATCATGATAGATTACTGTTGCAGACTTCTGTAAACCCACCACACCTCCAACCGACAATCAGAACTAGGATGGTGAACTTCTATTAGGTTCAAAAATATGACTGGCTATGATCTAGGAAAGATGGAAGTCTACTTTTATTACCTATTAAAGGTATCATTGGTAATTTCAGACTACTTTTTGGGGAGGGTTTAACAACATAGTTACGCTTAGTTCTGGTCTTCTTGTTCAAAAAACCAGTTGATTTTTTGGATAATGTTATCCATCAGTAGTTTAGTTATCATGCTTCCCTTAAGTAGTGATTATCATAAGGATATTGAAATTCATCATCTCGAGATACCTGTTAGATTTATCATGCTCTTGCAACTTCTGAAAAGCTACTTATATTTCGTATGAAGTTGATATGTAGCATTACTTCTCTTGTCATCTGGTAATGACATCATGCAACAAAGGGTCGTCAAATCTGGTAATCTTTGCAGGCATCATCCGGAAAACGCGGACTGTTATGGAATGTCTGCACCGCTTTTGTAGGGAATGCATCGACAAATCGATGCGACTGGGGTATGAAACAAAGAAAAAGCTTCCCTTATTATGTCTTATGCAGCTCACAAATGTGGTGAGATGTTGTTCTGCTTGATACTTCTGTGCAGGAACAATGAATGTCCTGCTTGCCGCACTCACTGTGCCAGCCGACGCTCACTGAGAGATGATCCCAACTTTGATGCTTTAATAGCAGCTTTATATCCGGATATCGACCAATACGAGGCAGAGGTATTAAATTGACAGGGCTATGAACTTTCTTGATCAGATGATAGTTCTAGGTTGTGCTTTCTCATTTTCTTGACTGGCTTTTTGCAATTTTGTTTCAGGAGTTGGCTTTTCATGAAGAGGAGAGAAATCGCAACAAGCAGGTCGTTGAATTTGTCATGCAGATTTGTCAGCCTGACTTATCAATTTTTGGCCCTAGTTTGCCTGCCTTTCTGGCTGTACCATTTCCCTCATATTTCAATATGAACATAAAACACCAGAGGAAATTGTCACAGTGCATGCATTTTGGATTTGAAATATATACCGCTGTAATTTTTTCTTGCTTTTCATGATTATGGGTAGTTATTGGTGGAATCTCTGATCCTCAATGCTAGCCGCGATGAAAATTTTGTCGGTTCATGTATAGCAGCTACACTCCTAATTTTCTGAACTGACAGATTCAAGCATCCATTGCTCAAATTCTTCAACGGCAGTCTGAAGCACTTGTCAAAAGACGCTCACTGGGTAAAGATGCGGGTATTGGAATTATAGGAAGACCACAGCGGAATCTAAGGCCTTCTACTAGGAGAAGACGGAATTCTCGAGGAACTGATCATCAAGGTTCTGAAGACAATGAAGATGAACATGATAGTAATGGCGGCAAAGATTCATCTTCTGCTGATGAACGTGGTACTGAAGTTAGGCAGAGACGTCGGAGAAAAAGGACAGGACCGCGTTCATCATTACCGTCTTCATCAGCTGATGTTGAGTGCCCGGATAATGATTTGGAAGCAACCAGAGATACCAGAGGAATTTCTCCTGGGCCTGGATGGAACCCAGAAGTGCTTGCTTGGGGTAGGGGTGGTACAAGAAGTCACACAAGACATGGTGGCATAAATGGTAACAACAAGCACTCTAAGAACATGCGGTTATCCAAGCTGGTTGAGTACCTCAAGAGTTTAGGGGAAAATAATGAGGTAATCTATACGCAATCAAACTTTGTCAAAAGTCAATGATAAATCCACAGCACAGAGGATTGTTGCCCATGTGATATGTAGTTTTTCTATCTGAAGTACGCTCCCAGAGTACATAAAAGAGAAACCATCCTAGGTCTTTAGATTCACAACTGGTGAAGTAGTCAAGTATGGTGAACGTCTTTTCCCTTTCTATGTGTCATTACAGTCCTCCTCACTTTGGATTCTTTTTTGTACAGTTAGAGGTATATTTCATGCTTGTTTCTTTGGATAAAGAAAGTACTCCAACTCTGAAGCAGCCCTACCTCTGCAGCAGGCGGAGTCTGTCAATTAAACATCTATGTGATGTAAGATTTTCTCCTGGAATTGTAAATACGATTCAATTATTATTTTTTCACACTGCCTGCAGTAGTGTATTATTTTGGGTATTCTTTCATCAAGATTGTTGTAATTATGTCTATGATTTGCTAGGGACCTGCATCTGGAGATAGGTGTTTGTTTGACTTCTTAATTATGCAATGTTCAGATGGTGACTTAAAGTAAAAATTCAACAAGCAATTACAGGCACCCAATTTGTCTTCAATATCCGCATTTGTCTTTTGTAAAAATGTCACAAGCTTAGTGAAGTTGAATTTTGCAATCATAGATGATATGATGCTTTTAAGCTCTCATTTTTCATTTATTTTGAAATTCACCTATTCTCAAAATCATATTTTTGGGCCAGGAGAGCTCTAAAAAGAGTGCATAAATAGTGTTGACTTCAAGAACGCACTCTCAGTGGAATATTTCAATGGATAACTTAAGATTCAGTTTGTCTTCTTTTTCTTTTTCCTGGGTTGGGGCTTGGAGGTGAATGAAAATCTGACATCCTTATGCAATCTATGCATTGTAGAATGTTGTAGTCTATTTTTTTGGGCCACTTGTCTCCTTTCTTTCTGAAAGATGAGTTCTTTACTCTGCAGTATGTTGCTCACAAAACACCTCTGCAAGCTGAAGAAGTTGAAATATTGGTGGTCAAAGGGAACCATAACATCAGCTGTCAAGGACCTAGCCTGAATCTTTTATCCTCAGCAAGTGAACGTGAAAATGTTCTCCCTGTTGTTGATCCAATTAAGGCTGAGCTGCAAATTCTGGAAAAGGAAGCAACGCTTGCAGGGATAATTGCAGACAATGGATCCATCAATGACTATCTGGTAAGTTAATGCCACAATGGAGCTTCATGTTAATTTTTCTTTTAAATTTTCTGGCACCATTTATCAGTAACCTCATGCTTCTGCTACTATATTCTCCTAGGATGTTTATGAATGGTCCTTTCAATGAGCAATTATGTCTTGCTGCAGATTCTAGGATACCGGCAGAGACAAAACTCCAATTCCTGACAAGTTCCATGGGCGTCTTTGGCAATATTTAAGTAAACTCTCACATACTCGTATATATACATATATAGGTAGAGAGGTGGACAGGTTTGCCAGTTGAACTCAGAGTACATGTTAGTTGATAAAGCACACCATGTAGTCCCGAAAAAGGCACACATTATTGGTTACTTTTATGTTTTCCTTCCCTTGCTGATTTGACTGCAAATTGTTATTACCAGATGATATTAGAAGGTTGGCGTCCACGTGACGAAGAGTATTACATATTTGATGTCTATGGATTGAGTATTTAAACAGGTATCAATCCACTCAAGGAGTCTTGCTCGAGATTTTTTCAGATTAGACGTCCGATCCTCGCATAATTTAGGACCTTCATCTGCATACATTTGGCCTTGCCTTGGCGGCGGAACAGGTGCGAAGGGGCCAGGCGGGCTGGGCGGGGCCTAGGGGGATCTTTTGGCCCTATGGGAAAAGACTGGGCGTGACTTTTCTCGGCCCGGTCTATAGCTTGACCATAAGTGCAGTAGTCAACCCGTCCGGGCCAAGGTCCCGTTCTTCTATAGCTCGAACTCTAAGACTTCCACATAAAATCAAATAGCAGACAAGGGGCGTATTTCTTCATCTGGATGGAGTTAAGAGGCCCGTGATTACTCTCGTTCAGAGCTTTCCAAAGGCTGAAGGCCTCTGAGGCCATTTTAGGCCTCAAAAGTCCGCTCTTTGACGTGCTTTGAAAACAACACCAATCCCTCCCTCTCCTCCTCCTCCTTTCATCTTTTCCCAGATCTCATCCTAACATCGCATTGTTTTCGGGCCGTTTGATGTGTGATCATAGAGGTCTTATGGTCTATACTTACGGTCGTTGGCTTCTTCATTCGGGTTTCTCAAAAAAAAAAAAAAAAAAAAAAAAAAAAAAAGAGGCTTTATTTCCTATTTTTGATTTAAAATTTATTCTGGATACGTCTTGGCCGGAGCATTTGAGTCCAGTAGTTCGAATTGGCCTTAACTCAAATTAGAAAATAGGCCCAAAGACCGGTTCGATCCAGTTATAACTAGATCCAACCCCATATAATTCATTCTTTAATTCTCATTTGATAGGTTAATTTATTATATGGGTTAATTGTATTCACTAGATGGGTTATGATTAATTCAAAATAATATAGGTGTTCGCAGCTTATTTTCATCCAACTCATGTCTATAATTCTCTCTCTCCCTCTCTCATTTGATTTCGCATTCGGTCAATCTACACTCGTCATAATTTGGATATAATTTTTTTTTCTAGATTGAGTTAAATATAAAAGCGTTTTAACAATATAAATTAAATATGGGTTGGATATTGTTTGAGTCAAACATAAGTCACTAGATCTACATCACATGAAAATTAATCAAAGTAGGTTCAATGAATTAATTTGGGTCGAATCATTTCCGACTCAATCCCAATCCAACCCATTTGTCTAATGGATCTACTCTACATATTTCACCGACTCCCTCCCTAAAATCCAAGAACTACCAGCTTCAATCGTCTGATTCTGAGGTTGATATATACTTTTCGCAGCAACCAGTAAAGGTTTTACGTTGGGAAAGTATCTATAAGTGTCTATTATTTCCTTCCTTTTAGTAACTTAGCAATGAGAAAGGTAATTTCTAACTTGTCTACAGTCAGTAACTTCTTTAAGTTGGTAAAGACCAAGTTGTAACGGTAACAACTAGTAAACTTCATGCGTAGTTCGAAACTTAATACATAGCATGCGGTCACTCCTAATTCATCTATATTATTTGTTACACAATAGAGGTGTCAAAATGGGTCATGGACCCGTTTTTGGACTTATATTTTATTTATATGGGTTAGAGACTTTTAAAAACCTAACTAAAAATGGGTCAAAAAAGTGAATCCGATTTAAATGAGTAAAAAATGGGTCAAAACTTGTGACCTATTTTCAACCCTTTTAAGATATCAAGTAGGTTGGAATCTTAGAACTCATTTCTAAATTTTAAACCCAAGCCCCACACAATATTCCCCTCTTTAATTTTATATTTTTTTTAATAAAAAATCGAAATTATAATTATTTTTAATATTTCAATTTTCTTTTTTTTTTTTTTTTTCTTTTTTCATTCTTTTTCTTCCTTCCTTAGCCGATAGCCGGCAGGACGACGGTTGGCAACAAGCTAGGCAAGGCTCGAGCTCGCCGGCATGCGAGCTTGTGGTCGCCAATGACTAGCAAGGCTAATGTAACGAGTTGGGCTCCACTGTATAATATTGTCCACTTTGGATGGGATTGCACGAAGCCATTTCCCTCCCTCACGGCTTTAAAACGCGTCATACAGATTAAGAGGGGCCCAAGTCATTATATACTGGCCCAAGACTTCCTCCTAGGCGATGTGGGATAGGGACTCATTTCTTGCGCACGTCTGGGGACTGAGGCGCGGACGCACCGCCATCCCTCCTCCCCGCGCACCGTCGCTCGGGCCGTCACACTCTCCCCTCCTTGGGAGCACGGCGCCCTCGCCGTGGTCCCACACGCGGATCGGGAGTCGGCTCGATACCATTTGTAACGACCTGGCCCCATTGTATAATATTGTCCGCTTTGGATGGGATTGCACGAAGCCATTTCCTCCCTCACGGCTTTAAAACGCGTCATACGGGTTAAGAGGGGCCCAAGCCATTATATACTGGCCCAAGACTTTCTCCCTAGGCGATGTGGGATAGGGACTCCTTCCTTTCGCACGTCTGGGGACTGAGGCGCGGACGCACCGCCATCCCTCCTCCCCGCGCACCGCCGCTCGGGCCGTCATAACTAAAGCCTCGCCGGATCTGGGTAGACTTGAGCTTGCTGACGTCGGACGGGGCCTCAGCCTCGCCAGATCGGCGTGCTCGATCTCGCTTGTGGCCGATCGTTGGCTAGCCGAAGAAGAAGAAAAAGAAAAGAAAAATAATAATTAAAAATTATATTTTAAAAAAATAAAAATTATAAAAATATTTATTTAAAAATAAAAACAATTAGATAAACGATTTTTTAAAAGAATTATAAAAACTTTCCATTAAATTTGTATTGTATAAAAGTGTCTTAGCAATACTTTTTTTTTTTTAAATAAAAAAATCATAAAAATGAGCTTTCTTAGGTTTAATTAAAGATTTTTTATGTTACGCTTTTTAGTTACTCAATAATATATTCACTTAAAACAAGAGAAGCGTGTGCATGATCTAATTATTTATAAATATTTCAATTTATAGATTTTTTCAACTTATTTTATTTTATTTATTATTTTTAATTTAATTTTAAGTTTTAATCCAATGAACATATAATAAGTGTCGATTTTCCTAGAATATTAATAGATTTTAGCAATTCGGGTCGAATATAGATCACTTGATTTACACTACATGAATATGGGTCATATATGAGTCGACCCATTTTCAACCCAACCCACCCATTTGATGGGTCTATATACACAATCACGAAAACCATTCAGGCGATATGATAAGCACGATCGAGTGCTGTCCTCGGACATTAGAAGAAAAAATATACTTGTGATCATTCGTAAAATCATAGTACAAGTGTTCCTTCTATGATACAAACTCTAATATCTCCATACCAGAGTTCGTTATGCCGGTACTATACAAGTTCTGATAGGATAGAAGAAGAAAAAAGAATGGTCATCTCTAGTTGTCCTTACAGTTTCGCGAGTAACTCGAAGACAGTCTAGTCTGCGACTGAAAAAAATCGAAGGGGGTTCCAGTCCCGAAAGACTTCCTGGTGGAATTGGGAGAATCCGAAAGCAAAGGCTCGTACACTGGATTTCTGTTCTTGGGCTGAGTGATTGACAATGGAGTAACGTCTCTCTCCGTCGGCCTCGGCTGTTGTTCAATGTTTCCCAGGGACAAAATCGGCCCCCCCATGCGTTCCGCTTGCTGGAGTTTATTGATCTGACTAGGTCTGTATGTGTATCTGAAATACTTCAGAGCTAGAATAGGACCCATTCCTGCTCCAACTATGACCTGCAAAATGAACCCAAAAAAAAAATCCTTGTTCGGTTAGGAAAAATCTAGCACCAAGAGTGCATTTTGGTTCATTTGCACTTTTCCAGATCATATTGCTCGGCTTTGGTGGAGATATAGTGAAAATTGTCCCGTGAGAATATGCAATGTAGTAATTATTTCAGTCACCACCGCCATATCATCTTAATTCCGTGCAATTACCAAAGCCTGATTAATCCTCATCTGTAGAATGGCATCGCCATACTCGACTGCTCAAAAGAAAGATCATTGAGCCCAGATGAAACATGCATCAACAAAACGATTACTCACCAACATAGTTAGCCAGTAAGATGGTTGTTGGCACAACCGGAACATTATTGTGTACATCCCTGATGAAGGGATGGCACTTAACATCCAGTTGATGATATAGAATGCAAGCAAATTTCCCCATATGGCGAGAAGTTGCAATATGGTGAACGAGCTGCATTTGCAATCGAAGTTCAAGGAGTTAGCAATTGACAAGCAGTTAAGGAAGAAACTGCATAACAAATAACTCCGTCGTATTTGACTTTTTCACTAGGGAGCATGAGGTATCAGAAGAAGCCGAACTTATAGTAGCAAAACAGTGAATCGGGAAGCTTACTTTGTCTCCAGTGTCACCACGAAGGCTTGCAACCATATACATCCAGAGAGCGCCACCATAGATACCTCCTCCATTTCGCTCTTCTCAAAAGCATATGCATGTATGCTGATGGCAAATACGACAACCGCCTGCGATTACAATCCACATTCATTAAACACAGAATAACAAGCAAGAGCCAGCAGTTAATCAGATTGTGTAAGGTCCAATTTCTTTATTCCACACAAGGCACAATCCTCTAACAGACTAAAATGCATTACTTAAATATTTCGCCTTCCAAAGAATGGAGCTGGCAAATGACTGTTGTATATCCATAGACAACCTTCTCGGTGTGCAATCACATAGCCATGACTTTGTTTCACTTAAGGGCAATGAAAAGGGGACTCATATATACTAGAATTCCATATTGAAATTATGAATTCCATACTCATACAATGGCAACTTAGATATTTTTCCCAAAGTTCAGAGGGGTCACCATAAGCTGTCCCTATAATTAAATCAACATAACTATTATTCAATTTTGTTGAATAAGAGAAAAGAATCTGCGCTCAGCTAATCTCTTGAAAAAGTAAAACCACAAAGCAAGAAACGGTCTAAATCTGCACTTACATGAAAAAGTGATCGTCCAAACCATCCAGCAAATGTGCTAGGATTCAGAAGCCTGTTTCAAGAAGTAACGTTAAAGAAGATTTTCTGCACCGAGAGCCAAAAGAGAGTAAAAGTCTATACTCATGATCTCGTAACATATTGAGGACACACCTCCCTGCTTGGCAGTAAAAAAGAATTTGTGGATGCTGCATAACAGTCTCTTCACCAACATCTTTGTCAATTACACTAACTAAGACAGGGATGCTGGTGTAGAAAACATTAAAGGCCATCAAGCTGACTGAGTTGAAAAGACTGGTTCCAGAAATACCTGAAATGAAGGAGAAACTGGGAATATCTGTGCGTTAGAACAACAGGTACAAGCATAAGGTGTGCTTACAGAGCGCGTATGCACGGGGAGAGAGGGAGAGAGAGAGAGAGAGAGAGAGAGAGAGGAACCATAATGGGAACTCACAAGATTTGGATGAAACATATGAGTAATGATTTATAGAAAGAATACTGCGAGAGAAATGCTGTTCGGTTGTAGGAGTATCGCCCATGCACCAGGATCAATCTTTTCAGAAATCTGAATTCTGTAGATGGCAGTCAGAAAAGTCAACATTTAGAAGTCCCATGGCAGCAAGCACATAGAGTAAACTAAACAACAATACATGCCACGTATTCTGAAAGAATAAACCCAAAAAATAAAGTATTTCAAAGGTCGAGCCCGATGAAAGGATATCCTGGAAAATGAAATTTGTTGACTAGACCCATATATCTATGCTGGTCATCCCCATTTAATTTCAGAGAGAAGATTTAGATCTAACCATCTCCCCACTTTCACAGACCATCCTACTATTCCATTACAACAGGCAGACCTTTCCAGCAAACCAGTCTCTCCATTGGAATAATGTGGACTTCTTTATGGTTAGATAATAAAAGTGCTGCCACACAATGTCATTAATGCATGGAGCTGAGACTGCATAGGGTCACAATTATCTACAGCAAAGGTCAGTTTCCGCAGAAGAAATACCAACTAAATACATTTAATAAGGTTTGTAGTACCAGCGGTCCAGCCCATAGAACCCAAAATCTTTCGGCATTTTCAACAAGAAAAGTCCGATAAGAATTTATTCTCTGAATTAGCAACACTGTTTCTCCAAATGACCATATATTCTATGTATTTATAGCCATAAAGTATAAATGATTTGATGTCAATGCAAACATCCAACCAGAAAAGAACGAACATTGGACATGAGCTGCAATACTTACTCCCAATGCTATAATCAGCAGCCCTAGCTGCCTGTAGTCCTTCTCTGCCACTAATGCCAACTCCTATGTCAGCTTGTTGAATCATCTTGACATCATTTCCACCATCTCCAATGGCCAAGGTTCTGTACTCACATGATTTTAAGAGTTGCACAAGCTGCATGAGGAACACAAGATATGACAAGGAATGTCACTGAAAAAGTATATTTAGGACAAAAGGAACAACGATAGTAATTAGTGGTTAGATATATTTTAAGCATTAATAGAAGTAATTTTGGCTTTTACCATACCAGCATCATAATTTAAAAATCATGTACAAGTGTAAGATACAGTAATTAACATTACTAAAAAAGGAAAACTAATTCACAGTTACCACAATATTATGAAGAGTAAACATCACTTGCACTTTCTATGTCCTATCTTGAAAATGTTCAGTTCTCAAAAAGCAACTTCAAGTCATGTACTAACCCCATCATGAAGATCATTCTACTCTAATAGAGGATAAACACAATAATCAACAAAGATAAAGCTTTGTTGCTATATATGTTGAACTTCTATATCATTTTTGAAGTTCCCATCATGATACTCATGTCAATGTTTTCAAAACAGCTTTAGACAGATCCAAATGAAATTCAGAGGACCAGCACAAGCCAGAGGTACAGGAGTTCCCTCCAAATTTAAATTATTTGATGACGCTAAAAGTCAACAACTTAGAAGGAGTGAAACCTTCTGTACTAGTAGACAACCATTGGTCCCCAAGGCTTAAGCTGTCATGAAAATGGACCCATAGTGCACCTCTAACATATTTTTACCACATGCCATCGAAGGTTAGTTAAGCCTTACAGGTGAAACATGTATGTGACTGTGTCGAACAGACAAGTGAAAACATAACACAATAATTAGAACAGAGGCAAGATAAAGATGAGAACGAGAATTAAGACTCTTCATCTTTGCTCCATTACCATGTTAGACAACTGTTTGTCCTAAGATTGCAAACTACTGAGACAGGCTCGTACTGTACATAGAGCACATTGCCTAACATGCTCCATACACTTAATTTCCCCATCTTATTACCACATCTAAAATTTATTAAATAGCAAAGTTCTTAGGCAGCGAATAAGGTCACTTTGTATTAAACAAACAATCTACCGGTGACTCTCTGATCTGCTATTCGATCATGTGACAAAAAGCTAATGATTCTCTAATCTGCTATGAGATCATATGCAAATAAAGAGATGCAAATTTCTGGTAAAATAACATCAACTACATAATTGATAAAAATAAATAAATCAAAACCTATCACCAAGTACCCAAGCGTTCCGTCATAATCTAACACCAAATATAGACACTTCTCAGTAGAATTACCTGAGCTTTTTGTGATGGTGTCACCCGGCAACAGATAGCTGTCCTTGACAATATGGCTAACTCAGTGAAAGCCTTCCGATGATATGTCAGAGCAATTTCAAGAGCCCATCCATCAACAACAAATGCCACATCCTAATTCAAGGGAAAAGCTGGTTACCGAAAACCAACAGTCACATTAATAAATTTGCACCCAAGCAGATCCATTGAACAAATAACTTGAGCTTGAAACTATAGGTGTCAGGTGTAGAAAGTGACAAACAGCTAAGTGGTTTAACACTCGTTATATCATCATTTCATTTCATCTGGAGGAATGATTAGAGGCAGTCTAGACCAACAAGCAGATTATTCAAGAAGCAATAAGGGTATCGTTCTAGAATGGATACAGAAAATGTACTTTGTCTGTGCTTGTTTGTCACCTGTAGCCGCAGGAAAAACGAACCCAAAAATTGCCAAGGAAGTCCAGAAGTTTTGATACTTCACAGGCTGGAATGCTAGCAGGTGTCTAGTGTTGAATTAATCTCTGTGATAGTACCCATTATTCTAGAACTTTGCCAGGAATAGATAACTTAATTGCTAGAGAGAGGCCCACTGGATGTAGATCAACCCAAAGCTCCTACAAGACCAATCACCCTAAAGCTCCCATAAGACTACTAGAAAGAGGTCAAATATTGAAAGCTAGGATTTAGCACCGATCTAAATGGCTACACTCTTCAAAATGCATGCCTACATATGTGAACGTGCAAAGTCAAGGCCATATGGCTCCTTCAGATTAAAGTCATCGCCAAATTTGTTGGATAACTTTGTTCTAATAATTACATGCTAGCATTTCACCCTCTCAGTGACCTCTAATGAAATTTACCCTACTTAATATATATCACACATAAGCACAACAAAAGATTCCCAGTGATACAACTACTATGACCAAAGAATATCCAACCTAATTCAACCTTCTAAGTTTAAGCATTGCCAATGGCAAGTATCTATCATCAAGTAACATTCAATTAAGACAATCAAAAGCCATTTTTTTCGCATACAATATGAAGCCATCAAGATACTATACAAAGACACGGCAAGAGAGAATTGACTGAACTAAGAAAGTGGTAAGATTTACCACATTAAGTCTATAAACTTTACCTTAGGTTCTGAGGAAGTTATCTTCATTGTGAGCAAGACTCTTTCTAAGCTTCTACAAACTTCGTCTTTGGTTTTCCCATCAATTAGGAGAAGCTGACCCTTGGGCTCTGTCAGAAATGGGAAGCAAGGGAAGTCAGGAAAGCATAAATTCTGCTGTTAGATTCTATCTTCCTTGTTCTTCAGCACATGATGAACTGAAACGCAAAACAAAATCAATCAACCTGGAGATATGAAGTTACAAGACAGTGCAATCTGTATGGCAGTATTATGCTTGTCACCAGTAAGCATCCAAAAATTTATTCCTGCTCTTCTGAGTGTCTCAATTGTTTCCGGTACACCATCCTGAGTAGTAATGTAAGATATATCATTGTTTAAATACAACATCATCCTAAAGGCATATTAGAAAGAGCATGGGAAAATAGAGCCCTCTGAAAGAGGAAAAGTATGTGTAGATTCAGAACGTCCCACAAGACATATCAATAGTCACCTGTAGACGATCCTCTATTGCGGTGACTCCAAGAACTTCAAAATCATGTTCAATTCTTTGACAGACCTCCGCTATTCTCCACTGCAAATCCAATTATTTCAGGAAATTAAGATACACTATCTAAGAAAAAGCCAGAAAGGTTATGTATGACAGGAAAATAACAGAATAATAGTTAGTGTATCATTTACCTCCCTATCAACCAATGTACTGCTAGCCTCTTTGAATGATAGAGACCATTCATGATATTCATCAGCCATTAGTTCACGCCAAGCCAAGCATAAAGTGCGTAAACCCAGTTGAGAATATTGTTCAACAGCTTCCACAAAGGTCCTTGTTTGTTGCCCTGGAAAATAAATAAACTTGTCAAAAATTTATAAACTCACAATTAAGAAACCTACAAATTGCACCATTGACACTCCTCTGATATATCTTTCTTGGTTTTCAGGGTGTAAAGTAAAAGATGTAAGAGCACCATAACTAGCTATTGCAGTCTGACAAAGTTACCTTACATCTACTGAATCCGAAATGACAAAGCAAGTGCCCGTAATATTGATCCCTAGGTCAAATTCTCAATGAAATCAATACCAAAATCAGGCAAACAGGTATACTTTCAATTCGGTTATTTTTGTAGAATTCCAACACTGCAAAAGTAGCATTTTGAAGCATGCACCAGGCAATCCAGCCACTGGTTGCACGCAAAAAGCTCCATTTGTACAAAAAAAAGGATGCTTTTTTTTTTTTTAAAGATTATACTGAAAGTTGATGTGGCGTCTGAAAAGGAAACTTTTAAATTCATCATCGAGCGCAAATCCTCAAATAAGAAGCAGGCGTTATCAGCACAAGGTAGATGACATGTGGTGAAATCATCACATTCCAACCTAGAAGATTCAATAGCATTCCCCTGAAAACTGCTGCCATTTTAAATTCCTGAAGAATCATACCATCAAAAGGAAAAGAGTATACAATTACTTGAGCTTGAAATACAACCAAACCCACTAATCAAAAGAAAAACCATATCTCCCTGCTCCTAAGGACACTCAAAAGTCCGAAAATATTTAAAGAAAACAAAAACAAAAAATCCTTGACTTCTAACCGGAGAAATTCTAACCAAAGAATACACTTACTAGAACAAGTTGCGATTTTTTCAATGTCCGATAGGCAGTGGAGTACTTTTATATGATTGAGTATGGTATAACCAGAAATGGTCCCTCAACATCATAAACAACACATATAAACATCCAAACAACTCTTTTCATCCGACAAGTTCTAACACAGGATGGGGCTAACCAGGATTGGCATGAGGAAATATTGCTTCATCTGCTCCTTTGGTCAACAGAAATATCTTTCCATTCTGGCAGTCTTTCACCACTATGGACATCCTTTTCCTATCAGATGTGAACTCTAGAGTTTCCAACACCTCATAACGGATACCTATGCCATTGAACTTAATCTCTGCGAGATACAAGATAGACAAAAAGTCATTTTAATTAAACATAGATGACTATGCAGAGTACAAAGACAGAAGAAAATGACTGGTACCAAGAATATTTGCATTCCTATTGACAAGAACCATTTGCAGTTTCGCAGCAGCATGAACAAGAGCATCTTCATCCTGAGATTGTGCCTTATATGAGATTGCTCCAGTTTTACTGCAGCAAGAAAATAGAAGCAAAGGAACCATAAAAACCTGTAGCAGAAATACATGATACACATGTCCTAATGGTATCTATATGGTGAATTGCCACTACAATCAATAACTGCAGATAGGGAAAAGCATTTGGCCAGAAAGAAGTTGGGATCACCTTTGCACAGGGATAACTGTGTTGCATATTGCCATAACTGTTAGAAACCTAATAACATCTGGAGAGCCAGAATCAATAGCATTAAGCAGTTCCAAGTCTGTATACAAGAAGAAAACTAGTTATAAGAGTAAAGCTGGTCATAGTAAGTGATCAAATATACTAGATGGTGACTGCATGAGATTCAAGCAAAACATCAGTTTGCAGTTTTGATTAGGCATGGTAATTCTACATTGCTGTGCACACTATGGAAATAATCTCCAACTGATAAAACAAGTAGCTTCAAATGCTATAAATTACCTCTATGACTTAACTGTAAGATCCCACATCATCACGTTGATTGAATCAAAAATTACATTAACAGGAATATTTAGGAACTGAATTAAGTGATTTTACCACTAAGAATTAGGAATTGAAATAGATGACATGTGAGCATTTAAATCTAAACTTGGCAACATCTTTTCTACCGTCCAACTCTCAGTATAGGGCACACTTCCATTTTATGACTCAAATAATAAATTAAATAATGAAAGAAATGGAGCAGTGCTATATTCGAGGAGGACAAAATTAGATGTCAGGACCCTATATCTTTCCATGAGCCATAAAGGCAGAGAGTATCTGATTTAACCACAAATTATACAAAATGGTCATAGCCGGCGCTCTGCTTGTGTATTACAAGCCACATATATGCATATATACATGCAGGTCTAGACTTATTGTAACAAAGCCACCCAATGCTTTCAACCAAGGATAGAATTTTATTTAGCAGACAATGCTACTTCTATGCTAATGAAACAGTACTTCTCAGAAGCAACTCGTAACATTCTGGGCTATTGCTGTCGAATGTCAAAACAATGTGAATCAGATGAAAAGAGTAGCATGTGTGTTTATATGAAATGGGTAGTCTTTTACCCATTGGCCACCAGCCCACTTGATAAGTCCAATTGAAAGAAACTAAATTAAAGAAATACATTAAAAAAAAAGTCTTGCATCAGGAGAAACTCGGTCACTTGTGACAATGTCATCTCTCGAAAAAGGGAGTGATGAATTTTCGCTTTGCCCTCAGCTAGTCTGTCAATTTATATTGAGTAACCAGAAACATCATTTCCCATTTTCCCTCCCTTTAAGTTTTCGAGCAACTTGAAGAGAAAAATCCTTTAGCCCTGTTGATGCATCAATCTCATTGCAATTGCAAGGACTATTAGTTTTAACGAACTAGAAAAGTTGAGCCAATGGCATTTCTTTCTTATAATTAACTAAGCAGGTTTACCATTGAAGGCACCCAATTCCCTGAAAAAAAAGTGGACCAGACTTAATGGTAACCCGGATCCGGAAAATTAAAAAAAAAAAATGTGTATGACTCCACTCCTGGACCAAAAATACGCAAGCAAGTTCACAAACCTTACTGAACAAAAAATACCAATGGCAATCCCCACTAATGGTTCTAAGTACCTAGAGAATGCCGGTTTTTATTTTGATTGTTTTCGTGTACAAGATGGCAACAAGATTTTTAACTGCTAATGCTCCAAGGACTCAAAAGAATGAACACATAGAATGAAAGATGTCACATGCTTTGACAGAATCAGAACCTTTCAAGGCATCCCCAGTTTCATTTCCATAAAATTTGCCACTGATGCAGCATCTTCTGAAAATCATCTTGTTTTCAGTGAGTGTTCCAGTTTTGTCAGTCAGAATGTACTCAACTTGACCCAAGTCCTCACTTATTGCTGTGCTGCCAAGGGGAGACAAAACATTTGCTACATAAAACTGCTTTCAAGATATGCCAAACTCTAATACAGGTTTCTTAAGTTAAACAACTTACTTTGCAGCATGGGCAGCGATACCAGTTTCCTGGTCAACCATTTTCTGATCCCAGTCAATAAATTTTGCATACAGACTTTTCACAAGGTCCAGAGACACCTGCCAAAAGTTTTTCGAAGGTCTCAAAGTTACTAATTTATCTGAAGCTCTTTTAGTGCAAAATTTCTCTAAAACACTTTTGTAATCTCCAGCTTGAAATAGAGCACAGGATATTAGGCCAAGCTACCTCTCTCTTTTTGTTATGTAAAGCTGCACATTACCAGCAAAATCATTTGATTCAGTCAAGGTTGACATAGTAGCTCAATTGCCCATGCATAGCAAAAATTAAGTGGTTTAATTAAAAAAGTTAGTTCCAGCTCCAGCACTAACCAGTAAGCAACTCTAAGCATTTGCAACAAACTTCCATCTTTACTACCAGAGCAACCACCTGCACTGAGTCAGGTAGAAGCCTCTAATACTTTATCAAGACTTTGATCACCTCTCTAACGAGTATTCATTTCATTAATCACTAAATCCATAGACTTCAGCTGTTTGTGAGAATGTAAATAGCAGCCTTACAAGCTATAATTAGATGAGTTTTCCATTACGATTTGATGGAAAACCAATCTTTGTGTCTGCATAATGTGCAGAAAAACTGCTGCAAGACTCCTTAGGAGTCCAGACTTAATTTGCAAGGACTGTCAAGAGAAAGAATGATAACATAAAATATAACTATTTTTTCCTTAAGCCACATCATATTTCCTTTGCTACTAGTTAAAGTTACCTTTCTTACAATAGGTCAACTTCCAATAACAAAGATCAAAATGCTATGATAAAAGAAGAAATTTTCTTGATTTTTCAATCATAATCTTGAGATCTCACCTTAATAGATATGGGAATCATGATGGAACAAAGAAGTTCAAACCGCAAAGGTATGACCAAGAGCTCATACCAGGGACCTTCATGTGGATACATGACATACCATTGCTTCACCAAAAAAGGACCCAAAAAGAAGGAAACACAAAATCAGCTTATGCTGCAAATTTGCAGTTAAACATAAGGATAAAAAATTCAAGAGGCACAATAGGAAAAACCAAACAAGAGCTACATTCCAGAGCCTCTTCCTATATAAGTCACAGTTCTGGTGTCAGATCACAAAGTCAAAGCATTTGAAGATTAGCATATAACCATTCCCATTATATTAAATCACTGAATATTTATGTGCATAAACTCAGAAAGCACCTCACTTGTCTATTGTTAGTAGATATTAAGGCTACACAATTAGTTTTTACCAAATCCCATTGCTTATGACTAGAAACTTGGAAAAGAAAAAAAAAAAAAACCTCAAAGGTCAAGAAAATAGTTCCAACAGCTTGGCTTTAAAATATGTTTAATTTTTCCAGGAAATCTTCCACAATTCCCAGAACATTATGAAAAACTACACTGTATCCTTCAGGAGTTTTATTGCTAGATCTTAATTCAATAAGATATTTATGATCTTAGCTAATGTGTCTGGCATTTTAGTTTGATATCTTTCTACCTGCTTTAATATGTACTTATTCTTCAGCCATGCACTATTACTCTGAAGTACAAAGTTTTAAAAACCAATACTTATGAAAGTACTTTAACTTTGCAGTGCAGGAAATAAGATAATTAAAATGTGGAACCAAAACAGTGGAATCACAAAGCAAATAGATGTCCCAACAAATGACATGTAGAAGTTTTCCAGGTAAAGAAGTTCACCGTATGACTCGAAAATCAATCAACAAGAAAGTTACATGGTAGGAGCCTTGTTGATCTCACTGACCTTTCTTGCTTCTGTGTCCTTCCATACATTACCAGCTATCCCCAAAACCATTACGACGACTATTTGGAAGATAAATATGGCCCCAGTCAACTTGTCAATCATGGCATCCACAGCAGTAAGCTTAGGTTCTGGTACACCTCTGCTCATACCCATCTTTGTTTCATTACCTGAAGCAATAAATCAAAAAGAAATATGCACCTTAATTGCAACCTTCATGATGAGGCGTTAACAGTTATTATTTATGTGACAAAGAAAACAATCATGTCAATGCAAATGTCATTAGAACTCTCTCAGATTCCGCCACAATACGTGTATCCACGAAAACCAAGCTCTCCAGCTTTTAACTTACAATCATTAGACTATCATCGGAAACTTCCCTTTCCAGCAAATCATTCCTCACAAAACCCCAGAGAAGACAGTAAAAAGAAGCAAACACCAATAGCATTGTCATCCTAATGCTACTTCCCCAACCAAAGAGTTGGAGAAAAAGAGTTATATGACGAATGAACTCACAAAAGAGTGCATGCTTTTACCACATGCCTATATGTAGCTAAAAACACACATAGCCACATAATTTCCAGTCTAGCCTATCCATTTCTTCTTTTAAACTTGAATACATCATGAGGTATCTTTATCGTGATATCTTCTACCCGCCAAGCACCTTCTACAGATCTTTTCTTGAACCTCCAGTGCTTGCCTTTTTCTTGAACCTCCTTGCCTTCACTGTAGCAATGATGGACCTCTCTAATTTCAAATTAATCTAGATTCTGCTCATAGTTACTCGTTCATTTTCATACTTAACTGGCTAACTGCGATGCAGCAAGTTGTCTTCCAGATTTGGCATGTCTATCCAGTCCAGGTCATAACAACTCGATGTCATCCCACCCTCCCTCCCTCCCTCCCTGCGTGTGTGTGTCTCTCTCTCTCTCTGCACACACGCACGCACACAAACATGCACAGGCACATGCACGCATCTCTTCCCATCTTTCTCGTGCTTTTCTTAACAAGCCAAATACAAAGAAACAAAGAATTAAAAAAAATACTGAGCAGTAAAGTTGTTCTAGCCAACACACCTGTATAAACAGCTACTCCACAAGCCCACTCTGTATTCCGCAAGTAGCATGTTTGAAGAATGGTGTTTTTTATGGTTAAAGGGCACACATCATTATCAAGAAACGGAGGAAGTAATCGAAGGTTAGCATCAAATCTTCTGATGTCCCTATCAGGATTGGGGCACTCAATAACACCCTGTTGAAGATTCCTTTGATAATATTAGCCAGGATAAACAACCAGGATGTTGCTTTATTAGGTTCACCAAAATATAGGTAACATTCTTGCCTTGATTTTGTGCAACAGTTCAGGATCGATTCCCATGCAAGCAGCAGGTACAACCCTTGTCTTTAGATCGGTTTCACCATCAAGGGCAGCTGTCTGCACATGTTACAAGAGACTACATAATCTTTTGAAAGAAGGACATGGAATTCGCACAAGCACAAAAGCAGTGTTACCAACAAAATTAGATGGACTGCACCATATTTCTCTATTCAGATTCACATCAATATGCTAATAATAATTCTCATGGAAATTTATATATTTGGGAAAGATGACCAAAAGCACTCAGTGGCAAGATGTAAACCAAATGCCGGAGAAATCTAAGTGGTGACTGACTGGTTTAGCACAATGCCCTAAACCAAGTGCCGAGGATGGTAACTGATTGATGTTAAAACTATTTTCTTAAATAGATTACAGACTGGACAGCTGACCTAGATGAATTATTTGACTCCTGATTTTACATGTTTTAGCTTGAACATTAAAGTTATTAGCACGTTTTATTCTAATCTATCCTCATACTAGCATATGTGCCGTAAAACCTAGGTTTGCAGTCTATCATCCCTCTCAGGCATGCTCAACAGCTAATGAGTTGCACACCAATTCTTTCGCACAGATAGCACAGCACTAATATCTGCTTAACATCTAACCATAACATAGAAGAGGAACGAAACTAGAGGATCCGCCCTGGCTAAAGTCAAAGCTGCTCAAGTTTTCATTTAGGCACAAGAAAGGTTCATTCATTACCTCTATATAGCAGAGTCCCTGTGGATCAGACGTTCCGAGCAAAACTAGATCGCATGGTGCTTCATCATTCTCACGAAGCCATACAATGTTACCAACACGAATGTCCTGTGCTTGAATCTAGAAGATACGGTACAATATTATAAAGAAAAGTAAGCACAAAGTTATTTTCTTGAAAATCAGAGGTGTACTAATAAAGTCACTTCAGGATATAAAGTAGACTATCAACAAATATCACACATTTCCATTGATGCAGAGACCCCATTCTAAGATACATTGGGCTTGAGTCTGTCTCCAAACCCTTATTATAGCAACTATAATTATGCTTAAAAGCAAAATGAACTTCAGACCCAGAGAGGCACAAATCCAGCATAACTGTCTTATCTGTATAACATCTGCAACATCATCAAACTAAAATAACAAATAACCACTATCGTTTTACGTGTCAAAGTAGATATTATGTCAATAAACTTTATATCATTGAAATTGGTTCTCCAACTGCCAGTGGACTAGACAACCACTCCTTTTTGAGGCAAACATTTCTTTTGTGTCCTCCTTATTCAACTTATATGATCAAATATGAGGTCCCCATAGTTCTACAACTCTACTCTTACCTGACACATGAGAAGCACTCTCATCCCGCCATTATTATTTCAAAAAGGAGATGAAGATACAGATTATGTAGATTATCATAATCTCAAGTTGCTCTCTTAGGGCTGCAAATATTACGTGCAATTCCTCTTTGTCTGTGCTCCCAGGAACCAAACCATTATCAAATCCAACCGCCTTTTCAATCAAAAAGATGAAACCTAGTTTTTCAAACCACTAATCACATTAACAACCTAAACAGGGTATATCTTTCCTAGGGGCATACTATCAAACAGACCAACATGAACAATGTATGTAGCATGTCCTGCTTTAGCTGAAGTATCGAGCCAAAAGGGATGCCGAACTGTGGAAGAAGATTGGCAACACCCTTCACTTTAGGAACATGTTGACACAGCTGAGTTGGATGGAAGTCTATTGGCAGCCTACATCATGTTGCCAGGCCAGGAATTGGTAAATCCAACATTAGCCTATTGAGGTCACATTTGAGATACATAGAGCCTTGCTTTCTAGACATCATTTCACCAGAAAACCAGCCTAAAGATTATATTTCATGTATCATTAGTTTTACATAGGAAATTTAGAAATTTCCAAATATCCGAAGGAAAGTTACCACTTTGATTGAACAGGCATTTGAGTTATACACCTAATATTCAGAAAGCATACATATCTTCATTTCATAATCACCGAAGGTTATGAACATGAACCATGCGTAAATTGTGTAACAACCAGGTAACAACAATACTTCTACATTGTGTATACTAAATAAAAACCATTATCAGTGTAGGGAGCATTGTGATATACAGAGAGGAAAAACAACAACTGACTGAAACTATAACTACCAGACATCTATAATCTGAAAAGTTCAAATCAGTGGCAAACATGCAATAACTGACAAACCAATCCACAAGATTTGGTAATCATTCTTCAACAGATTTTATAGAAAGAACCAGCTTCCTTCCACAGAAAAAGGGAAATAAAAAGGAACAAGGGGGATTTTTTTTTTTAGGACAAATAAGTAGGGGAACTTGAGCATAATTTATTTACCAGTTTTTTAACTCCATGACGGACAATCCATACTTCTCTCTCATTTGCCTTTTTGTCAGAGAGATATCTATTGTAATCATCCCATGCCTCTTTTGTTGCTGAGACAGCAAATATAAAGATAAGAGGACCCCATGTACTGGCAGGATTCACTGGAGTAATAAGTGACCATAGTTGAAGGCACGCAATCAACAGAAAATACTGGTTCATGAACCGGCTGAAAACAGAAAAAAACAAAACTGTATTACATACATATACAGACCTGATTTCAGTAAATGAGAATCAATATTGGCTATGGGAAGTGGAAGAAGTGTAAGCAGACTGCCTTAAATAAGGATATGTTCAGGTGACTGTTGTTTTAGTTTCTCAACCAATTTGCACCTGAATTTTCTAGGTTTTTTATTTGTTGACTAGCAATATCTAAGTTAGTCTCCCCACAAACGACCCCCCCCCCCCAAAAAAAAAAATAAAAAAAGAGGGTCACCTGAACTGCTCCCATAAGTTCTTTGGAATAAAATTCAATATAGTGTATTTTCTGTTGGATATTCGGTTGTCACAGTAGAAATCCTGAGATGATGCATCGTCATTGATATCAACATATCGCTTCATTGTTGTCCTTGAAGCAGATAATCAACTCTATGCATCTCAATGCTATCAGATTCAGAGGCCACAACGAGAAGCACATCCGCCAGAGGCTCCAATCCTGAATAAGAGAGATTCATCAACATATGCATAAGTCACACCGATGGCCAAATAAATTAACCGAAGGGCATCGACACACCAAGGCCAATCTTCATCAAAGCCATCCATGTCAATTCATGATGATGAGATTTCACAACTATGATAATATGACGACACATGCCTACAGCTGAGTAGGCCATGAATACCACATTCTAAGCATCCTAAGAAAATGCCAACAAGTTAAGTCTACGGCCTAGATGCATCAAGCAGCATAATAAATTTGCCCAGCCGATATAAACACAATGCCACTGGCACTCATTATGTGAAATGACTAATCTTTTCAATCTCCTGCTGTTATTTAAAACTTGTGCTTCCTCGGTTCCACTCGCTAACCGCGAACATTGATTCAGCCACAAAGTGGAAAAGTAGGACTTTACACTACCCATGTCAAATAACTGCTTACACCAACGAACGAGCTCAGAACACGACAGCTGAATATAATCTATCATCGCACAATCGCCGGCACGGAGCTCCAATTCGAACTCCGCATGATCTGAATTTTTTTCAAACCGTCAAGGACTTACCATAATTGCTCACCTTTCGTCCTCAACAAAAAAAGAACCTCCAAAAACCTCGCTCCAACAGCTAAACGCAGCTAATTCCCGCCACAAACATTCGACGAGCAAATTCACAAACAAGATCAACGCGCGAATTATCGAGCATAGCCTATCCGCGAGAGACGCGAAGGATTCGGTATCGAGCGCGAAACCCCGCACTCTCCGGCGTTCTCAATCTCGGATCCGAGCTCAACTACACGACCGACGGGCGGCGACCGAATTGATCGGCGGAGAAGGGAGATTGGCTCACCGGAATCGACGGATTGGCATGATCCGGGCTGCAATTTCGCGTCTCTCCGGCGTTTTTCGTGGTGCGATCCGAGGCCAATTCTTCAACCGCCGAGCTCCTCCTCTTCTCCTTCCCGGTCTCGTCTCCTTCCGTTACTTTCCAGGCACCGCCAGTTTAAGGAAGCCGACGGAGGAAATGGTTGCGTGAGGCCGAGTAGAGCCGGGGCGGAGTGACGGGCTGCACCGTGGACCGTCGGATGACGAGGGGATGGGAATATGGACGGGCGATTGGGCCCACTACGTGGAGGTGACAAGATGCGGAATAGGAAGTGAGGGGTCAGGGGTGGGGTCAAGTTAAGTGGATTAAATTCAAATTAATAGATTTTGATTAATACATATGTAGTTCTACGAAAATCATTTTTCTGGTGATATTTTGGAATTGTTAATTTCATGTCTTAATCATATTCGAGATAGGTTTTTTTTTTCAACTTTATTTAAGCGATCAAATCTTACGTTTCGTACTATTTTTATTTTACTTCTTATGACTGGTGATCGGGTTCTCCTAATAACATTTTTTAAAACTTATTGTGCTTTACTCTCTATTGCAATGGTTAATTAATAATAGAGCTTGTGTCATTGCGAAACATTGGGTTGGATTTGAAACCCATTTCATGTTTTCTATAATTTATTTTTCTTGAGTTAGTGACAGAGTCTAGTCCAATCATATTTTCCTAGATTTATTGTGCTTCTCTTCTATTATGGTTAAAAGCGAAAAGCATCTCATGGACTCAGACAGGCTCTATAAAAGTTTAAAAAAAGAAAAAAAGAAGAAAGAAGATGAATTTCATTGAGTTGTTGTACAATATATACATGCACAAATGTTTATTTACAGGAAAAAAAAAATGAAAGATAAGCAAAAGCAAACGAACTAAATATTTGCAAATTATATTATATAGCAAAAAAACCACTAGAAAGATTGGTAATCATACGTCACTACCAAAAAGACTTTCTGTGTGACACTCCCCTGCAAATTATCCTCCTCAAAATGAATGGTGCTAGGGAAGATGGCCATTGAACAGGATTTTGCTCCATGGCCATCCATATGTATGAAATCTATTTGGCGTCCCACCAAATGTCAAAAGAGCAGGGGGCAAGGAGATAAGGGCCCATGTCGTAAGGACATAGACTGGCATCAAGCCCAACAATAAATGTTAGTGGTGAGACCAAGCCAAACATTCTCCAGGGACCCTCGATCCGAGTTCATTAAGTCAAAATGCCAATCACTTTCGAGTATCTAAAGTTGCCTCCCATGCTTTGCAAGTAGGAAAAAATATTAGAATGCTAAATATAGTAAATACTGTTCTTTTATATTTGAACTTTGGAATAAACGGTTGCTCATTCAAATACAAATCATAATTTGAGTTAGTATATATTGTAGTCCCAATTATCAATCCCCGAGCACCGCATGAAGTGTGACCAAAGCGTTTGAGGGGTCTAGATTAATAGAGTACAAGTATGTAGTTGATTGAAAAAGGGAGGAATTGCATTAGTTCCTGAAATTTATTCATCAGGACAAATCTATGCAACCCACAAGTGAGTTCAAACTGTTGGTCCCCATACAAATTGCTATGAACATCCTCGAGATTATAATTGGAAGAAACATGAATCGGTGCGTTAAACCGTGTGTAAGCCGAGTTTAGGTAAGGTTGGAGAAATTTGCAAAGAACGACAAAAAATTCATCTGCTGAAAGAAGGGGAACAATCTCAATAAATATTAGGGCAATCCCAAATGCTGGCAACCGCCTAAAGTTGTTTCATCCTACTCATTATTACAACTAGTGAATAATGCAAATCGATTTGGAAACTTACAAAACCAAGAAAAAGAAGATGAAATAGTAACTTAAATCATGATGACCAGCATGAATATTCTCCCCCAGGCCGGAAATTACAGACCTAAAAAACAAAAATGTGGGGTCAGCAAGAGGGGAAAAATCTATAGTTTGAGATGCAACTAAACCGGCATTGCACTCTTATACTTCATACGATCCCTAGCTAAGCCAAGATGATATGGCCAAAAGATAATGAAAATACAGGATAGTCGGCAAAACCTAAGCATTCTTTAAGTGTCGAAATAAAAGTGAAATTGCAGCACTTCACGGGCCACTCTCTTATGCTATGACTGAGAAGCTTATTTCTAGACCAGATGATTTGTCTAAAGTAAAAGCAATCAGATTGTGAGGTCATTGCCTAAAATTCTATTTAGACAGTAAGTTGACAAGTCTCCTCGCATATTGCAGATTTTTTGTTTTAGTTCCAGTTACCGGGTGTTGTATTAGATTCCGAGGTTCATTCCATCAAGTCACCCCTTAAAGGTTTTCCGCAGACATTGAAATAGTCAACCTTGTGAAAGAGGAATCGTAAGATGTTGGCCATGCGGAGACATTCTTTTGCAAGGTCTAAACAAACTGCTCTATGCCATTACATTATAGTCATAATGAACTAAAGAAGAAATGTAGCAATACAGCTTTAAAAGCTTTATCGTCGGGCTAATAAAGAAACAACAGATTGAAAAACATGACAGCTTTGATCCTAAATGTCCAAGAGGACACTTTTAGAAGGAAAGTCAAGAGGAGAAAACGAGAACAAAAGAGAGAAAATTCCATAACGGAATTGCCAGGACCTCATTGCACGATCTCTCAGATGCATGAACTCTTTGACAATACTTGTGCCGATGCCGTTCAACGTTGGTCATACATCATCATTGCAAGCTGATTGAATGTCAGAATCAGCATTCTATTTGATAAAAAACTTATCGTAGACAAAAACTTGGCAGAAGAGTTCCTCCAAAAATCTATATAAACAGTGGCCTATTAGAAATCTTTGGTTGCCAAGTGAAGCATCACTTATTGCAAGGAAACTACAACTAGCTTGATGTTAGTCCATCTAGACTTAGAACACACAGTATCGACTGGTCTGCTCTGCAGCTCATTCAGCTTCTAAGCTCTAAGAATTTGCACAGAATGAACCCCCTGAGCACTCATCACACGTCATCATTGCAAGCTGTTGAGAAAGAGTAGTGAATGAACTCCTGATAATAATGTCATTCCTATATGCTAGAATAAATGAAGAACAATTGGAGTCTGAATATCACATCCAGAAGAATTATGCATAAAGCTTGTAATAAATCACACATGAGCAGCATCCCAAAGTTCAAAATCCATACAACAAACATGAAAGTCTAGTGATGCAACAACATTCATTCATAAGCGAAAACTATGATAGCTGGATCATTTCCAACCAAGAGTTATCTTGAATTTTTACAATAACACATAAAATTGCATATCATCATCAAGTTGTAAATCCTGGCAACGAAGAGCACTCAAAGATCAACAAAACCATAGTATGGGACCAAAAAGGATATTTTTCATCTAAAACGACAAACAGATGATCACAAGAGTTCAATTAAGCAAAAGTTCTGATAATTCAATGCTTAGATTATTTGATAAACTGAACTGTGTTTCAATACAACTGTTCCATTGCAACAGAAGATATATCCTCCCTACTCTTAAAGCTACTACTGGAGTTTGAATGGAGCCAAAATATAAAGGTTTGATCTTTGCTTCTTGTCCTTCATCTAGTCTTGGTTTGGCCTACAAAATTGACAAAAAAGAGGAGTGTGCACTTCTTTATTGATATATAAAGGTGGAGAAACGTAAAACCATCTATGTCCAAGATAAGAGGTGCATCATTTCTTGGTGGTATTGATCACAAACACAGACATCCAGTCAACAAGGTGCCCTCACGGTTCTCTACAATACTACCAATATACTATGAACATGACTGAGGAATGCTAGTGCACTTTAGAAATTGATTTTTTTTTTTTTTTAAAAGTGCGCTCTTCTCCACGATTAGAAGAAAACTAGCTACAATTACAATAATAGTTCTCATTTCTAAAGCACTTTTATTTTCCCTGGATAAAGAATCACCAACTTCTCTATAGGTACTCTATAGTCTATATTTCCTTGTATAATTCCTAAAAATTTTGAACTCTTAACTTTGAAAGTAATTGCACAAACATAACCTCAGGTCCTCATTATACCAAGGGAAAGGAGATCAAAATCAATTAAAACAAATATATCGCAGCAACTCACCAGAAGATATAAAGCAAGAAAATGCTATCAAGGTGGCCTACGAGTGATGGTTAGATACCTAAAAAATCAAGTAGAAGGGAAACCCATCAGTGAGACCACCTAGACAGCCACACTATATCTTCACAAAGGTTCACGCTAGCAAATCTAAACACATATTTACACGGCCACGCAGCACATGGCAACACACGTTCGGTCTGCATTTGACCTACTAATTGCAAACACAGAGTCACAAGGTGCAACACAGAAAAGCCTAGAATACTAACATAAGCTTCAATGCCGCTCTGAATTAACATAGACTAAGAACCAATCAAGCAAATCAAAGACAAGTAAGTCGCCAAAGAACGCTCAAGCGCGATTCAAGTTTCCGCAAGAGTTGCAATCTTTGGAAAGGAAAACAAAAAAATGCAGCTGAGAACTTACCATCGGGAAGCCATCCGTAGGAGCGGCGAGAGATGGAGAGCATCGAAGTCATCAATGCCGAGGAAGTAGCGGTGTGGTACGGCAGCATCGTCTCCGCGCAGGCGCTCATCTCCACGGGGCTCCTTCAGACCACAATCCACAAACGTCACGAAAAGACCGTACCTTCCGGAATCGAGCCCGGAACCGCAGACGCGAAGACGATAGACAGGACGGGAATCGAAATCGAAGGTGAACTCTCACCTGAAAATCCGATGAGAGAGGGGCCGGTTGGTCGCGGCGGCGCGGGGCGCGGACCGGGCGGGTTTGGCGGCGCCGGACGCCAGCCTCGAGGCGGCGCTGCGGGCGGAGGCCGACCGGAAAATGGATCTGGCGGCGACGGAGGCCATCTCTTGCGGCGAGTCGGTGCACGGAGTAGCAAACGAAGTGTCGCCGAAGGAGGGCTTTGGAGCAGCGACCAGTGCATTAAAACCCTTCTGGGGGAGTGTTTGGATGCTCGGATAGAGTAACACCGGTCCAGGAATAGAGATGCCCGTCTGCAGGTTTAACCCAAGCCCGAAACCCGGGTCCGCTCTCACGGCCCGTGACCCGAAATAGCGGAGTTCCGGGACTGGTAGCAGTAGTAGTAGTTCCAGCCATTCTCGAGATCCTACGCCTTCTGCAATCTGCTCTAGGGTTCGCGTTGATGATTACCGGCTTCGCACTACCGATTCGCGCTTCAGCTGGGAGCGGCTGCTGACCCTTTTTTGTTGCTCTTGGTAGATTCTCCGGCGATGGCGTCTCTGTTCAAGGTACGCAATTTCGTCTCTCTGTCGTCATTTGCGTGGCGTTCTGCGTTGCTCCGTGCGATTGATCGGACGAGTTTAGATTGGTCCAGAAAAGCTTGTGGGAGGAGATTGTTCTGGTTTGGTTCTTTTCCGCGCCGATGGACCCTCTTGTTTTATGGGGAAGTTCCGGCGGGACCTGATTATTCAAATGTTTTCTGGTTTGGTTGGGTTGGATTATTGCACGATGGGCATTCCGGATCAATTTTTTTTTTTTTCCATTTTTTTGAAGATTATTTGGTCATTGAAGTCTTTAGAGCGCGCGTGATGAAAACCCTTTGAACAAAGATGTATCATTTTGCTTCGAATGGTTTTTGCCACCCACCTTTAGGAGACTTCGTGTTTTTTCGTTCGGGTGCTATTCTGTGTAGCAGATGATCTGGATGTTTCTCTAATGCTTTTTTTCTGGTTGTGAAGCCTGCAGCACAATTGCTGCGACGAAATTAAGAGTTTGTTCTGGAGATGCGTTGGTCAACTTTTACAATTTCTCTTTTGGTGTTTTTGTGTGAATGAGGTTAAGGTTTTGCGGAAGCTTTGTCTATATTTGAGAGAATTAACATAGGCATCACTCAGTACTCTCTTTCTTCATGAGTTCTGCGGGTGATTAAAGATGCAACATAAAATAGACTTGGCTTTGGCGAAGAAAATATTCATCTTCATGTATATCTGAGTGATAGGATGCAGTGATTCCCTTTTCTTGCCTTCTTTTGATTTGTTTCTTCATCTCAGGACCAAAACAAGCTTTCGGCATACCGAGACAGAAAATTTTCTGGTACACAAGAGGAATTTGAACAAGCACTGCTGTCTTCTACCACTGTTTACATTGGGAATATGTCCTTCTACACAACTGAAGAACAAGTTTACGAGCTTTTCAGCAGAGCTGGAGAAATCAAGAAGATTATCATGGGATTGGATAAGAATAGCAAAACACCATGTGGCTTCTGTTTTGTTTTGTATGGCCTAAATCCTCAAAAACCTCATATAGAGTTTTACTTTAATTGCCAAGTCCTTAAGTTTCCTTGGATTGTTCAATTTAGGCACATTAGGTTGACTTCAATTACTCAATTGATTTTGTCCTGCATTAGTGAAATTTAACGAGATAATTTGTTCTAGTAGCTGGTGGTGTCAGTAGTTTTTAGCAATGATGTCATCGGCTAGGTCTAATGGCTTAAGTGGATAGGCTGGTGTTCTTTAGCAGAAGGGAAATGAATAGCTCAATGTGTACTCAATGCGGTTTTTAGTGTAACATTGACATCATAAACGGATGCTCTTTGTACCACAATCTTTTATCCCATATTACTGTGATTCTAATTTTGCATATTTGTATGATAGCACATTGGTTATATTTACTTCGGTTGGATTAGTGTCAGCTAAAGCCGTTACTGAGGACACTCCTATTGCTGTGACATATTTACACCCACTTATCTTGCTGTGTATACGAGTTTTCTAATGTATCTTATTTATTAATTTCTTTTAGATACTATTCTAGAGAAGATACCGAGGATGCTGTCAAATATATTAGTGGGACAATTCTTGATGACCGTCCAATCCGTGTAGATTTTGATTGGGGATTTCAGGAAGGAAGGCAATGGGGCCGTGGTCGAAGTGGTGGACAAGTGAGATTGCCTCTTTTCTCTGTTTAAAAATCTAGAGCAACTTAATTTGTTTCAACTAAATCATACTTTCTAATTTGTTTCTTCAGGTACGAGATGAATATCGCACTGACTATGATCCAGATATCCTTTTAAAATTATATTTCTAATAGCTCTGGTCCTCTTAAGTTCAAATAAATGCGAGTTATTTTAGTTGGAAAAGGTTTCTAGAGTAAACTACATAATAGGATGAAGATATGTGCTGGCATTCTGCTTTTGGGCCAAATGATAATAACTGGTACTGCTGCATATTGTCGTCCAAAGAATGTTTGGTGTTTAAAAGTTTAAGGATGATAATGTGGAGGAATTTTTCGGCCAAGCTCATAAATGGTATAAATATTAATGTTTATAATTTCATCCATGGATATATTTGAGTTTCTTGAATTGCTCATTTTGATATCGGTTACCCTTCGTAACATTCTTCTTCACATTTATAATATGGACCAATTTTCCGGCTGAGCTTATAAATGGTATAAATACTAATGTTTATAATTACATCCATGGATATATTTGAAATACTTGGATTGCTCATTTTGATTTTAGTTATCCTTCATAACGTTCTTCTTCACATTTATCTCTCTCTCTCTCTCTCTCTCTCTCTCTCTCTCTCTTTTGAGGTACTAGTTGAAATATCATCTTGTATGAAAAATATTGTTGACGTATTTTTTCCTCAAAATCTGTCTTATAAATATAGTTGGAAGACTTTATATTTGCCATTAATTTTCCTATAACATGTTCACGTAGAGGTGGATATGGAAAGTTAGTACAGAAAGAGTTGGAAGTGCAACGGCAGCTTGTAGACTATGGTGCTGGTTCTTTGGGCTCCTACCCACCTGTTATACCACCTCCTTGTAAGTGTTCTAGGGTTGGTTTCACTACATCTATCTGTGTGTTCTAGTGTGGTAAATGGGCTGGTCTTTGTACTATGTCCTTGGTGGCTAATGAGTTGCTGGTTGCAAGATGAATACACAAGGGGATTAACCAAATTCGGGGAATTAATTGCTGCTTTCATGCTACATGAGTCGTTAGTCAACATTTAAACTCACAATCTCTACCTCAGTTCAGCAGATGCCTGAAAATACCCAATACCTCTACAATGCAATGCTGCATCAAGGCCCATGTTTTTCTTGTGTCGCTTAGACTATTTTGTATTGCCTTTTATTTGAAGAGTACTATCGAAATCTTATGACCATATGGTTTTTCAGACGGAAGGCATGGTGGAAGCCAGAGTCATGGCGGATCATACCGTTACAGTAGAGGTGACATTGGCAAAAAATGATTGTAGATCCTTTTGACATTTGAACAATTTCATGGGCAACACTTGTTAATACTTTCTACCTGATAACGCAGATTATAATCGCAAACGAAACCGAGAAGATGACCGTCGTCCATATGAATCTTCAAAGAGAACATCAGACCATGAATCCAGTAGAGACCAAGATCCTGAGTCGAGACTGGTAATGTCACCTTTAGATACTGTTTAACATTAGTATTTGTATCTTCAAGTCTATCCATTCCAGTTTGGTTCCTTTATTTTTCCTGAAATTGCAAGTATCTATCTACTGGAGATACAGTACTCGTATCTTAAGAATATGAGATAGAGAAATTTAGTCTGGCTCGTTCACTTGAGTGGGTTTTTGGATTATGGCCGTTCACCATGTACCTCTATTCTGAAGCATGCAAATTACTTTGCAACTTGTTAGCACCACCAATAGTTTCTTGCTGTCATGTCAGAATTCATTTAGTTGAGAGAAGGGAGTGTGTGCTCATATGTCCCATTTTTGTTGTCATAACCGTGCTGAAAGCTGGCTGGTACATTTAAATAATGAATATGACAACAGAACAAACGATGGTGATTTTGCTGTATGTGTTTCTTCATGATATCTGGATGTTGCTATTTGGGAAGTTTATGGTCTTGTTTAATTTTGTAGGAGAAGAATCCACGCTTCCGTGAAAGTGGTGACTCTGATGAGGAGGAGGAGGATCGTAAAAGACGAGCTTAGCCTGATCTCCTGTCATTGACAATTGGGTGCGAGCAGTGGCATCTGAAATTTTAATAGAGAGGATCTTGCAACTGCAATCTTGAAGCAATCATACTATACATTCTCATGATGATCAGTGAAAATTGAGCTATCTGCCATTGATCTCAAACCATCATTTTATAATGACCTGTAAAAGCGTAGGACCTTGTCGACCCTCTGGCAGTGTTAAGTAACCAACGGAAATGATGAGCTTGTTAGACATTGAGGCTTTCTTCACAAAAATTGGTTTCTGCAAAAATTTAACTAGTCAGGGTCTTTGCAATTTACTACTGTGGGAAAGGCATTACCATTTTCATGTTCTTATTTGAGGTTTATGACCATTTGGCGCTTGGTTGCTTCGACAATATGTTAAAAGGTCTTCTGAGTTGACAGTTCCAATGCACAGCATGGACAAGCTATGTCTTCACTGATTCATTTGAAATTTCTCCAACGTTTAACATGAAGTGATTAATCTGATTGTGAAATCCCTTCCATTTTGATAGGATGAGGACCGCCTTTAGTATGGTGGATATTAGAAAGCGATGGTGCCTGGATGGTCAAAATGTTCCCTTTATTGGTATTTTTAACATATACCACAGATGAAGTCATGTTCTTTTATCGTGAAGATCAATGGTGCGACATTTTCAGTAACTCGATATCGAATAATTCCATCACCAAAAAAGATGAGTTAAAATAATGCATCTCAGGATGGCCAAGGGAAAAAGGCGATGCATCTCTGGTGGAACTGACATCTGGGTTATAGGGTGGATCAGAGAGAGATTTTGGTCCCTCATTTCTTACCGGAACTGTATTAGAACGCACTGAACAGGGAGAGTTAATTTAACCAGCCACGGAACAAAACCGACTCGAGAAACAGGTAACCAGGGGCCATCTTGGGATCAATGCTGGTGGTTACCGTAAGGTAACTGACCCAGGATGTGGGGTTGCCTCCTACGGGGCCCCTGTCTAACATCAGTCCATTCATTTTTGGCATTCATAAAACCAACTTCTACTCATGCCTCGATTCGGCTTTAATATTAACATTTTTTTTCATGTTTGTGCATGATAATGACCGTTATTTGGCTAATCGCAACGGTACTTAGTAAAAGGAAAGGGTTCTCTGTCCAGTTGCCCATGCACTGGCATTGCTACGCAGAAGTACGCATTCAGATACTTAGGGGGGATAGAGAGTTTTAGAAATTGATATAAACCAGTGCCAACAGCAGTACTTGCAACTCCCAGCTGTCCGCAGGTTTTAGCTTTCCAAAGCCTCAGGTTGGTATCATCGCTCCCAGATATAATTAGAACTCGTGTCGCAACTGAACTCTCTGACCAATTGAATAAGCAACTGGAGGGAGTGATTATAAACCACACGAATGCCAATGACCCGTGAAAATCATGACCGAGACCCTTGTGTCACAATCTGAAAAAAAGGGACGATAGAAGAAGGTGCGGTGACCAACCTTTGAAGCGAGCAACCCCTCAACCAGTATCCTTTAGTTCTAGGTTTTCTCAAGAGTGTTCTAGAATACTCCTAGGTGCGGTGACCAACCTTTGGAGTGAGCAACCCTCAACCAGTATCCTTAAATTCTAGGTTTAAGTTCTAGATTTTTTCGAGTGTTCTAGAATACTCCAAGGGGCAACCGATACAATAAATGTACAAATACTAAAAAATGCGGATAGCTGGAAGTTTCGGAAATACGATCTCCACCGTCAAATTGAGCTGAAATCTATGGATACGATTTGTCCTATATTTGTATATATAGGGTCTCCTCCCTCTCATTGTATCAACCCATTCACAAATAAAACTTCTCTCTAGAGTTTCTCTCTAAGATCGTTGTGTGAGTCTAAACTGCTTGGAAGAAATGGGAGAAATTCTAAAGCCGCACGGGTTAAGAAACACTAAATAGATTCAAGTTCAAACCTAATTCTCATACTCAACATCAATGTAAGGTCCATATTAGATGTTGGATATTTTAATCTACCAACAACATAAGGTTAAATTCATAAAACCAATCTAAACACCACGTACTCTGTTGGACACCAACAATATAAGGTTAAATTCAAAGAACCAATCTAACCACCTAAGTCCTTTCAGCATCAACAGTCGCAATCTTTTGCCTTAAGTGTAGCATTTTATTAGATTCCAACCAATCTACAAGATCACCACATCCACATAGAGCCTTGAAAAAATAAACTTCCCCATTTACATTCGAAAAGTATCCGCCAAATTTCAGATTCACTTCAATGCTTTTTATCTCACATATTTTTGCTTTATTCCCCGTATGTCAATTAAGAAAAGGGAAACAAAAAGGCGAAACATTTTCAATTGCTAGTGCACTCCCTAGACAGCCCAATAGCTGCAGTCTAAGAGATTGGAGAAGAACATACAGAAATGCTATAAGAAAAGAATTGCAACACAATACAAACTCATCAGCTCCATCGCATTTCAAGAAATAGAATTTGTTTATGTCTGAATAGGAAGAGACTACATAAACTGTACATCATAGATTAAGTTGTTCTTCAACTAGTCTCCAAATTAGAAAGAGAGGATATGCTGCATTACGAAGAAAGAACAACTGCATATAAAGTTGTGTATTTACTGAAGCTGCTCAGCATGATTCACCAGATTATATTACTATCAATTCAGACAATAAAAGTTGCCTCAGTGAAAGTTTTAAAATTAAGTTCTTCCTTCATCTCTAAAAAATCTCACTTCCAATAAAAAACTGATGTGACAACTTGCCAGATTACCCCAGTGATGATTTTTCCTGTTTGGGATCACATACGCAATTTGTAGAGGGTTATGTTGCAGTCACTGCAAGGAAAAAGAGGGCTATCATGACATGCCTTAAATTTAATAGCAAAGGAAATAATCTTTATCAAAGTTAAAGCTGATTGAGATGAAAGAAAGTGGAGAATCACATCTGTTGAGCATCCAAAAACATAGATAAAGTAGACAAATAACAAACTACAACAGCTGGATAACAAAATCAGATGTGAAACCTCAAATGAACATCTTGCGGAAGCATGTGAGAAGAAGGAACAAAGAAAATATCTTCAGTAGGATGGGACAAATGAAATGCATACAAACCTTCCTAATGTTGCCAATTTTCCAGGGTTGAATCTTACAGATATGACTCTGTCCGTTCCCCATTCAAAAATGCTTATTGACTGAGATCTACGCAGATGGATTATATGAAGTGTCGGGACAAAAATGAAAAGAAATTACTGTCCAAGAACACCTGTTTTAATTCCAAATATCTACTTGAGCACCAGCTGTATCAAAAAGTTCACCATCCCATTGGTGATCAACTGCCACGCACCAATAAAGATTCCATCAATCCCGCAGGATAAGAGAATTTAACCACTTGTAGATACCATCAAAGCTCTCACAGGACTCTGATGACTGGAATATTGACATACTGTTCGCCTGTCAATAGATTTTGAAACAGATACTTATACTATACATTTTTCTGTTATAAACAAATAAAGATACCAGATGCAAACTACATGAAGATCTGAAAACAATGTTGAACGAGTGTTACCTCAAAGCGATGTCCCAAAGGCAGATATCCGTAAGATGACAATAACAATGACAATTAGCTGTCTACCAGCCATATAGTTAATATTAACAGTTCACACTTGCAGGGAAACAAGTTTGATAGATAACGTGTAATTAAGATGCAAGTATGTGAAGGGCTTCACCACTGCCATTTCGGAATATGGAAAACATAAAACCAGGTCCTGGACAGGAAATTTCTCCAAGGGAGAACAACAAGAACTGCAGCGTAACAGAGATAGAGTAACGACCAATGAAAACAAATGCTAATAGAACAAAGCCTCTAGCCCCAAGATTATTACTCGGTGCAAAAAAGTACAGCGAGATCAAGCACAGAGTAAAAGTAAGATCATAAAGGAACGGCATGAAGAGTTTAGTTCAGCATATAGCTTACTGATCATTAGTAGCAATAAGCATTATAAGAGCTGGGAAGGTTGCTATGGCACAAGCACAAGCAGATAGTTCAACAATCGAAGAACCATATCCAATCAGCTAATGATTGGGTAAAGAACAATGGGAGTTGGCAACTTTAACTTTGATAAAGAAATCTCCACGTATTTACAGGTACATATCGCTGTTCAGCTCGAGCAAAATTTGATTCTAAAATCACAAGAAGCTCTTCTACATTACTGACCATACACATCATGGAAATAGGAATACTCTCAGCTCATCTAACAAAAGAATAAAACCTGATGATTAGAAAACCTTTCACTGTGTCAGTGTAGATGTATTGAGTATAGAAAGTACAATGCATAAATAATCACCAAGTGATCCGCATTTGGCTCCTACCGAGCAGCAAAAGAACTTTCAAATGGACAGAAAGGCCTGATGCTTTCCACATGCATGGAAAAATGTCCAAAAATGGAAACTGTGATTGGTGAGTTCATGCCCAAAAATTTCTATCTGGCCAAAGGTTCTAGCTGAACTTCCATTCTCCCAGTAGGTTGAGCCTCCTTTTCTCCAGCAATTCCTCTTGGGCTCAAAAGATCCAAGGAATCATCTTCTTCCAGATTACCCAACACCCAACTACTTCTTCCATATATTCTCGCCCTTTGCCGCTGCTTTTCACGGTACTCCAGGTACATGACTATCACTGCACCAATCAAGAACCAGATAACTAAAGCCCAATCAAGTCCATGAACATTTTCACCACCATATCTGGCTCCTAAGAGCTTCATTCCACTTATCAGGGCAGCCACACCAGCAGCAATGGCCAATCTGCCAACTATCACATGAAAATATTCCCAAAGAATCCTTTTCGAAGAAACCTCCTCTGCATTGGCAGGTCTTTTCGGTCTAAAATATGCATTTAATGGCTGTACACAGGCCAAAAATATAGCAGTGAAGCCAAACTTTACATGCAATGAGTTCGTGCGTAAACCACGAAGCTCAGCTACCGCAAATAGAAGGGCGAGCAAGACAATGGATAAACCTGAGTACTGCAAGTAAACATGTATCTTGTACCATTGGTCACCTTTTACATGTTTCAGGTATCTAGCGGCCAATATTCCGCCTGGGAGCAAAATACCCCAAGCGAGAAACATCATAAAACCATGAACTGCTAATACTGGCCGTAGATCCTGCTCAGCCTCAGCAGAACCACGCATAAGTAGCACTCGCACAGGCCTTTGACTGGTTACGTGATGCATATTTCTCTCACTTAAGCGCTCATTAGTCCATTTAGCACCCATCGCCCATATCACTTTAAGAGGAGTGGTGGGGTCGACTATGTTCCTACATTCTGGCCTGTCGCTATGACTGCACGCTGGTTTCAGTGGACGAGTGAACTCCATTGTGATAATCCCATTTTCTGACTTGCACCTCACATATGTCAAATTTTCATTTGTTGGATGCACAGTGGATGCATCCTGCCCATCTATCCAGTATGTATTGACCCTTCCCGTGCCATTACTGTCAACCCAACCAACATAAGCATAGCTGTTCACCATTCCACTACCAAATCCAATTGCAAGATAACCGCTTTTCTTCTCCCCACGCGCAGCAATGGATATAGATTTCTCAGACAAAGTCCAGTAAAAATTTACCTGTTGATCGTCCAAAACAACGCTGTTGTTGTACATATCAGCTAAACCACCATCAACCACCTGAACTCTCCATCCCATTTTCTGATGATACAACGACTGATAGTAAACTTGATCTGGTGTGTTCCTATCAGGTGCCCAAGACAACTCCATTGGACTGGCAGGGACTCCTTCAGCTTCAGGCCCTCCAGCATACACAGTCTCTGTTGTATTCCTCAAAGTGGCATTACCGCCAAGAAAATCTGAAGTGATGTAGAATGCAACATCATGCCCTGCTTGTATCGAAAACTTTACCGGTACCCCTCTTTCCACTCGCAGCACCGGTGCCTCCTTCTTATTGATATAAAGCACTTTTGAAGGGTTTGGTGGATTTGGGTAATGCATTGCCTCACCAGTCACAACAACAAGAGGCATGTTCGGATCTGCAATAATCAAATCCTGATCTTCCTTATCCTCTGCATCCAGCGGACCAAGACAATCATCGACCCTTTTGGACACATTCAGCAGCAAATGACCAAATCGCACAGACTCCTCTCCTCCGTGATTCTGAGGCAGATAATATGGCCTAAGAGTATCCGGTGGGCTCATCAACCCCAATGCCCAAATCACAGTTGCATTGTCTTTATAATTCACAGGCAAATCATACTTCTTATCAACAACACTCAGCTTCCTCCGGTACCTGATGAAGGATATACCGTCTCTTCTATGCCCATACACCAACACAGTATTATTCACTGCAACGGGGTCGGAAGGCTCATAAATCGTATCAGGGCAGACTCCCTTTGCATTTCCATCCTTATTAATTGTACACTCACTGTACCTCGTAATAAAATAATCATCTGCAAATGGAATGCCCTCCTCGGTGAACCCCGTCACTACCACATCAGCTCCATTCATGTACTCAGACGTGGCTTCCGGGTTTGCCCAACCGAAAGCCATGTAATTCTGCGTCCCAATTGTCGCTTCTAACCCTATATCAATAACATCTTGATCCACATCCAATGTCCACCGCACACGATAGTTGGGAGACAACACTTTACAGTTCTCAAACATCGTCGGCTCCCTATAAACCCTAACCGCCCCATCCCCGGAATTTGGGCTCGGGGCCGGGCTCATCTCCGATTTATTCGGAAACACCACATGCCCAAAGTCCGACGCCGTGGGCAAGTCCCACACGGCCAGAACCGGGATCTGATCCCAGCTAACATTACTCCTCAAACGAACGGTGAAAGACTCGTTTTTGTACGTCCGATTCAAGACCTGATCGGAGAGGGCGTAACCGGACGTCATGTTACCTAAATCGGGCGCGATCGCGCCCCACCAATGCACGTCGAACCCGGAGAGCATGTCGAACCGGGAAACCCTAAAGGAGCAGTCGTCGATCACCCTGACGGTGCCGCGCACCTGGTGCTGGACCATCCTGAGCTCGGATTCGAGGCCGACGAGGGAGCTGGAGTTGGAGCAGCGCCCGCCCGGATCGGCGGCGCGGCAGGAGAGGAAGGAGAAGGCGAAGAGGAGCCATGGGAGGAGGAGCGCGAGCTTGGGGAGGATCATTTGACCCCGATTCGCATCCGGCTTCACGCGGCCGGAGGTCCCGTGCGGCGGCGACGGCGGCGGCCGAATCCGGCGGCCGTCGGTTGCGGCGGTTCCGCGGGATCGACGGAGGGAGACGGCGAGTGGAGGGAGGAGTGACTCGGGTGGAACGAGTCGCGGACTCGGGCGTTGCCTTTCGGGAAGTGCTCTGACGACGAGCGGGTCGCAATACCGCGTGGCTCGGTTTTGAGGAGGCGTGGAGGTCGAGGGGCGTTTTCGTAAATATAGAGGAATTGTTTTGCCCTGGAAGTGGGAGGCGTCGCGTCGGGAAAGTGGTTCGCAGGTTGCTTCGGCGAAAGCGGGCCGGCGAGAAACGCCTCGCCGAGAAGCGACCGGCTTTCTCGTATTTTGTTTAATGTCGGCCCCAACATTAAAAAATAAAAAAATAAAAAGAAAAGTATCTTTTTTTATTTATTTTTCTTTTATTAAAAGTAATGTTGTTTTTGGGTCTATTGTTTGTGTTTGGCATTATGTAATGATTTGTTGGCGTCTTTGAGGCCCTTGCTGATTGGGTCATCGCTAGGACACCCACACCTAATTGCTTTGCAGGAAAGAAATGAATTTTTTTCCCCTTTTTCTCCCTTTCTTTTATTTTGGTAACGACATGAAGTGACATGTAAACAGAAAGTGCAGCGCATATGCTGGATGAAGTAAACAACTTGTGAGAAGAACAACGGACAATCTTGAGGACTTGGCAGGAGAACAGATGCCACGAATCTGGACGTCAATGTCAGAAAAATTTCGAACGGCTGTCACTGAATCTAGACGTTGTCAATTCTAACATAAATTAATTAAATGGATTATGTTAAAAATTATTTATCAAGTTTAGAACAATATTGGTCAAATTGAAGATCATGAACTGAATTGACAATCTATAAATTTCGAACAGCTATCACTAACTGAATTGACATGCCGTCAATTCTAACATAAATTAGTCAAATGAAATATGTCAAAAAATTGTTTATGTAGGTGAGTTGAGCCTACAATCCAAACTAAATACGGGATTTTTGGAGTTAGCTCATCGTCATGGAATCACAACCCTTTGTCCTAGCCATCATACCACATGTGTCACCCAAGGTATAAGGGGCGTGATGACTTAACGTTTGTCAAATTGAAGAGTATGAACTAAATTAATGGTCTCCAATAAGTTTGGATATTCCCTTTACAAAAGGAATAGATGCATGTACTCCATTCGAATTCAATGGGCCATCTGATTAGCATATACTTCACTGTTCTGGTGAAGATGGCAAGAATTGTGAAACCTTAAATGTGCGCACGAGAGAAAGAGAGAGAGTTAAGAGAATGATCTTGATGCGCCCTTTTGCATTGTGCAACGAGATCAAATGTAGAGCTAAAAGTAAGATCTTAGGTGAGAAAGAAACGGCATGAAGAGTTTAGTTCAGCATGTAGCTCATTGATCATTCCTAGTAATGAGCAGTGAAATTAGCTGGAAAGTTTGCCATGGCGTGGGCAGAAGATTAACTGCATGATTCCAATTGATTTTGAACTGCATCAGTGAAACCTTGATAAGATAATATGTTCAAGTAGTCGGTGGTGTCTATAATTGTTAGCAATGGCGTGAATCGGCAACCCCGGTTGCATCAGGTGGGTTGGCATGTGTTCTTTAGCATAGGGCTGGAGCATAGTCCTTTGTGTGCTCATCACGATTCTAAGATGTAACATCGAAATTGTCACACATGCTTTTCGTGCTGTGATCATTTCATCCCCATCTCGTTGTGATTTTTATTTTGCGAGTTCTTTCATTTGGAAATGATTTCAAGAAGGAACTTTAGAACGTGCAAAGATATAAACTAGCATTCTTCTTTCAAGGCGAATGTTCATGAGAGGAAGTGCGTGCACATTATCAGTTTTTGAAGAGTGTATGGCGATAAAAAATCCTTCCATTTTGATATGTGCCCAAATGTGCAAATCAGTTGGAATTGACAACTCGGTGGCAGGGTGGATGAGAGACGAGACTTTAGCCCGTCCCCCTTCTATTCTAACGGAACTATAGAACAAATTGAATAGGGAGAGTTAATTAGGGCTTATTTGTTAACTAACTAAATAGTAATTGATTCTATTCTTTTGTTCTCGCAAATAAATTTGAAACATAAATTCATTTAGTAAATTCTTCTTCTTATATTTATTCACAAAATTAGATTTGAAATAAAATTATTAAATAAAAAAAAGTAATTTTTTTTTTTATTCTCTAGAATGATTCTAAAATCAAGTCTAACTCAAATTTCTTTTCTCCTTTTCTTCTTTTTCTTCTTCCTTCTCTTTTCTTCTTCCACCAACATCACATTGACCACACTACCGTCGCTATCGATTGGGTGAGATCTAAGGAGCTCACTAAAGACTTGCCTAACCGCTAAGAGGACTTGACCTCATTGGACACCATGAGGTAGGCATCGCCCGCTCAAGGTGAGGCTGACCTCACGTGATTTGGAGAGGTCAAGCCTCATCAACAAGTGGGCGAGCTTAGCCTCGCCCACTTGCCGACAAGGCTCCAACGATGAGGCACAACCTGACTGAGACACTTTAGTGAGGTCGCAAACAAGGACCGATCATCCCAAGGCTAGCCAAGAAAAGAAAGAAAAGAAAAAAGTAATACAAAAACTTTAAAAAAAAAATTGTTTGGATTAGAAACTTTGAGGATAATGTCGAACGCAATTCTATTTCGAAAATAAAAGTTTTAGACATATTTCAAAATAAAAGTTTTTTTTTTTTTGACAACTTTTTTAGGTCTCAGAATCTTGTTTGGAGTCAAATAAGAAAACCCATTAAGAAAAATATTTCTTTCATCACCGGCCCAAATGCTTAGAAATTCGTCTAGAGATAAAATAAAAAAGAATAATTTCTACCAGAAATTGTTCTAGAAAATATAATGATTACCAAACAGGCCCTTAACCAACCACAGCCTAAGACTGACATGAGTAGAGCATTGATGCTCAGTAATTTCAACTCCAGTTCCGCTAAAAAAATCCTTTTTTTTTCCCTTGATTTACAAGGTAACAAAATCTCGTCCGCTCCCTTTTGAACTTAAGTTAAAAATCAAAGCTTATGATACAAACAAATCATGTCTTGATAAATCGCCAATAGATCAGAAACTGACTACTCGTGATGCTCCAGGCAAAAGCTGGCGTGACCAAACATTGGCTAACTCTCGGGCCACCCTTCATAGAAAAGGACCGCCGCATTCTACCAAAATTGTTAAGACTGAAAGAAGCTTGTGCATCGTCGCCCTATCTCACCTCTCAGGTGAAGTAACTTTTCCCTCAAAAGCAACCTCTTGAGAAAGATAGCCCCATCCAACAATACAGATTTGAGAAATGCAAATATTATGCCATGCAGCACAACACGCTAAAAGAAGAAGCATCACTCAATTTCTTTGATGATTCTTCTTTTACGTAATGGCTCTGCTGAACTAGATCCAGGGGCACTGTGTGCTTTTCTTCTTTCTTCTTTCCTTCTATCTGCTTCATTCACGGTGCGCCTTAGAATACCTGCCTTGTATATTGGTTTAGGCAAGTGTCTGTGCCTGCATATACAAAGAAATTCAAGGTGAAAAAGAGAATAATGAGCTATTTCACACTAGAAGCAGAAAGTAGTGTATTCAGATATTGCTGGCATCTTTCACAGACAAAAAAAGCATGAAGACCCATCAGCACAAGGATTTTTAAATATTGTTACCTCACAATACGCTTTACTTCAGGGAGGTGCTTGTATCGGCTCTTGACAGCTTCATGATACTCATGCTTCCGGCGCTCTCTTGGAAGAACCTATGGCATGCAAGTACAATGTGAGGAACTTGATTTGCTGATTCGGAGCAGCTATAAAGAATCAACTTCAGTCCGTTTATTTTTGGCATTCACACAACCTTCTTCTAGCCATGCCTTGAATCTAATCTTCCATCAATGACATCTTATACATGTCTGTGCATAACAATGACAATTGTTTGGCCAATCACAATGGTTCTTTATGAAAGAAAAGTGCACTATGTCCTGTTGCTCATGCACTGGCACAGCTATGCAGAAGCACGCATTCGGATACTTCATCATCAAAAGAGACTTTCAGAAATTGATATAAACCAGCACCAATAACTACTTACAACTCCCAGCTGTTCGGAGGCTTTAGCTTTCCAAAGCCTCAAGTTGGTGTCATCACTCCCGGATATGACATAACTCGCATCGCAACTGAACTTGACACAAAATACCCTACATGCAAGCAACCCAGTCAGAAGACATAAGAGTGAGCTTACCCAATGGAATTCCAACCTCAAAAAGACCCTTATCATTTAAGGGCTTCAATGATACTACCATCTAAAAGACATCTCTAATGAACATGAGAGAGAGAGAGAGAGAGATTATAAACCAAAAGTCTGTAGTTGGGGATACCTTTGCATTCTTTTTGTATGATAAACTTCCCTACTGTGACCTCCATTATATTGGAAAATTCTTACCTGAGAAAGAGCGGGGGTTATTGTGACTCTACTGACCACAGTTTTTAATTCAAACAAAGCAAATGTAACACTGGACTTACTGTTCTATCATAGGATCCAGTTACAAATTCCCGGCCAGTGGGAGAGTAATCAATATCCATCCTATAAACAGAGACAGATTTCAATTCCAAGGAATCCACAATGACAGCAATAAATACATGAGTGCAATGGTCTCTAAAACTACTAATCCGTCATCTTACACAGCAGAAACATGATCCTTGTGTACACATTTGGCTTCTTCCAACTTTCTAGCATCGTAGCTGTAGCAATTGCAATCTTCATTTGCCTACATGTAGCAGTGTTTTACCGTAAGTTCTACTATGCTGTGCATTGAAGTGGCATGTATGAAAACAGAAAAACTCTTCTTCACAAGCATGTAAACAACATAGGGACTTCTATGGTCAGTTGCTACACATGTCAAGGTTAGATTGAAAAAAAAAAAACAATTGCCTAATGACAACATTCAAGCAACACCTCAATTTTTTCCCCTTCAGAATCTATGCTTGTTTATCTTTTCTGCTCAAGAAAATCTGCCAACACATTTGATAAATGTAACAATTGGAAATTGTACATATTTTTCCTAGATAAAAGTACCCTGTCAAAACAAATTCTGACAGATACTTCAGAACTAGCAGCTAATTCCTTCAACAATGTCAACCACCAAGAGTTATAATCTTAAAAGCTGAAAACACGGTAGGAATGATATATCACATTTAAAAGCAGCAACCTTAAGCTAATAGGTAGAGGGAGACAACAAAAACGTAAGGCCCATGTAAAAACCATAGATAAGCATTTGGAGTACTTTATAGTATCTAGAACATAATAAAGTCCTCTTCCTTCAGCATCAACAGTCACAATTTTTTGTCTTTTCTTGAGACATAGCATTCAAGAGTGTCCATTAGGTTCCAACCGATCTACAAAATCACCACATCTATATAGAACCTTGTAAAAAGAAACTCCCCTAATTATAGCATAGCCTTGCACAACTCAAAGTGTCAACTAAACTTCAGATTCACTTCAGTGGAAGGGAAAAAAAGGAGGTGAAAGATTTTCAATCAGTAGCATGCTCTGCAGTCTAAAAGATCAGAGAAGTATAGAAAGGAAAACTATCAGAAGAGAATTGCAATGCAGTATAAACAAGATATAACAGTTGTGCTTACAGCAGTGAAGTTCATTGGCTCCCTTGGGTTCCAAGAAATAGCATTAGTTTTTGTCTGAAACAAGAGAGTTGAGTTAGCAACGGCTACATAACAAAAATAAGTTGTTCTTCAGATAATCCCCAAATTAAAAGGAGAAATATTCTAAATGAAGAAAACAAACATTTGGATGTATGCATATTCATCTGATCGGCATGATTCACCATTATTGATTAAAAAAATTAGTCAGCTCAGTGGAAAATTTCTTATTATTTTTCTCCTGCATCTTTAAAAGATTCCACTCTTACTAAAACACTGAAGTGATAACTTGCCAAATTACCCTCATGATAACTTTTCTTGTTGGGGATGACATACGCAAATCGTAGAGGGTTATGCTGCGGTCACTGCAAGGAAAAAGAAGGCCATTATTATGTCTTATATTTAACAGCAAAGGAAATATACTAATCAAATTTAAAGCTGATTGAGACAAATGAAGGTGGCGGTTCATATTTTGTTGAGCATCCAGAACATAGATGAAATTGACAAACAACAAACCATAATAGCTGGATACAAAAGCACATTGAAACCTTGAATGAACATCTTATGGGACCATGTGAACAAAAGAAGCAAAGACAAGGGAGGATGGGACAAATACATACCTCCCTGATGTTGCCAATACATTAGGTTCTCCGGGGTTGAATCTTACAGATATGACGGTATCCGTTCCCCATTCGAAACTGCTTATTGGCTGAGACCTACACAGAAGGATTATATGGAGGGTCACGATAAAAGATTAAGTTGCATCACATAAAAGTAGAGATATAACTGCCTTCAAACACCTGTTTTGATTCCAAATATCTACTTGAGCACCAGCTGTAGCAAAAAGTTCACCATCCCATTGGTGATCAACTGCCCTGAGAGTTACATAAAAGAATTTTGATACCAAGAATATCTATCAATGAACCCAAAGATTTGGATTTCGCAATTAGTAGATGACAACAGAACTTACCAGAATGCATTCTTCCACACATAAACTGCCAGTGGCTGAATGCAATGAAATTGAGTTGTTAGTTCAAAAGGGCAACTGTTCATGGCCCAACAAGTGTCAAAATACAGATAAGCATACCTTTGCCAAGTTCTCATGTGTGCCATCAGACTCCCCAAGAGTAGCTACAGGAACATTCCACAATCGAACCCTAAACAACCAAAGAGCAAATTTGCTATGTAAGGAGTATAACACATGCAGAATTTTGCCAGTCCAAAAACTGCCATATATTGTTGTTACATATTGTAAAAATCTTTATCAATTGTCAAGTGCCAATAATGGGACTTACGTGCTATCAATTCCACAGGATACCAGAATTTGACCATCTGTAGATACTGCCAAACCTCTGACAGGGCCTTGATGACCGGGAAATTGACATACTGTTCGCCTGTCCATCGATTTTGAAACAGATGCTTACACTATACATTTTTCCTTTACAAAAAAACAAAGACACCAGATGCAAACTCCATGAAGATCTGAAAATTACATCAAACTAGCCTTACCTCGAAGCGATGTCCCAAAGGCGGATATCTGTAAAATGAAAATAACAATATAATTAGCTGTCTTCCAGCTATTTAGTCAAAGACAACAGTTCAACCTGCAGGGAAACAAGTTCAATAGATGGCACGTGCAATTTAGATGCAAGGATGCCGACAGATTTCACCACCGCCCATTTCAGAAAACGAAAAACGTAAATCCAGGAAAAATTTTGAGTCTTCGATAGGAAATTTCTCCAAAAGAAGAACAGCTATAGCTGCAGAAGTCACAATTAACGAAGATTTGGGGCTAAACATCATTCCACCATCACTCACTATGTAATCAAAAACTTAAAAATGAACTTCATGCAGCTTCCTAAAGGATTAGATTTCTAAAATTCAAACTCACACATCAATGTATTATAACCAATCAACAGTTACTTGCACCACACGCATCCTCTATCACTGCTTAATGGAAACACAACGACAGGATGAGCATAACATCGACATACCTCCGTCCATAGAGCCAGAAAATAATCCCTTCAAGTAATTCGGGTTCTTGGCCATACACGATACTGAATCGACGTGTCCATCCATGGCTCCAACAAAGGGCCTCGCAAAAACCTAGCAGCCAGTTAAGAACAGAGCAAGATACACAATTACGAAGGAACGAACGTCCACATTATAAGCGGGCAGAACGGAAACGGAAAACCGATCATGTACGGAAGCAAACCAGTCAGAAAACGAAGCTGACGAAGAACTTCGCATCGCATAAAATGCCCAAGGATCCGAAAATTCCCTATAAAAAAAAAAAAAAAAAAAAAAAAAGAGCTCACCTTGTCCAATTTAGCAGCATTCAGAGCCCGGACGTACTCCACCGCCTTCTCTTGGGTCCGAAGGTTGGGGTCGAAGTTGCGGAACACCCTCTGATCGAATCCGGATCGATTTTTTCAGCAAAAACTCCAACGATGACGAAGACACCGGAAGCAGAAACAGCAGCGAAAATTCCGGAAGAGCTTGGGACGGCAGAGCGCTCACCTGAAGGTCTTGGCTGCGCTCTCGGGTGAACTCATCCGTGGAACGCGATATCACTTTCACCTTCATCGCGGCGTCTGCCGATTACTCCTTGTCCAGAAGTAAGCCGGTTTCGGAAGCTCCGACCGGCGGTGACCGTTTCGCTGGATCGCCGAAAAACCCTAGAGAGAGAATGGGGCGTTGGAGAAGCGAGCTAAAACCCCCCGGCAAGAGGGAGAGGGGAGGAGGAGAGGAGAGGAGAGAATTTGTGCCCGCCATGCGAGTGGGCTTGTGATATATGGGCTTGGCCCAAGTTCGTCGCAGACCGGCCCAAAGTCCGATCTCGACTTAATGTGTCGCTTGAAGTTTGGCGTAGGCATTTCGGAACCCTAGATTTTGATCTCATGAAGAGATGGGTCAGATTCAAGTCGATTGGGTGTGTGTTTTTTTTTTTTTTTTTTTTGGTGACAACCGTTATTATCATAATTGCTGACTAAATATTAATTTCTTGTTTATGTTCAATTTATATCGTTATCCATATGTAATATCATGTGCCACTTATATCGTAACTCTTTGCATCCAATATAAAATCGCAATTTCTCTTTCAAGTGCTTCTTATGATTTGCCTAAGCTCCAGTTATCATGAATAATAATAATAATATAGCCCCACGAATTGGCTTTGCATTGTCCTAGTGACACTGCCTGGGGTTTCGCCTCCGGCTTGCTTTGGCTTGGAGACCCTGTAAGGAAAACAACTTCCAATTGACCAATTCTTTTCATCTCCATTTTACCCACAGAAAATTTTCATTATTCTTCTTTTACCAACCTCGGCGCTCCTAGCCAAGGCCGCACAAACCGAAGCAAAGCTTCGCAAGGACCGCACGCACACCGGGCCAGTGGCTCAATAGGGTTACACCGAGCATAAGCGAGCTTTTTGCCTGAGGTCCCGTCGCCCCGCGCCTGGTGGTGCCCGAGAGTGCATCTACACTTCTCTTTCTTATAAATTTTTCTTTTTCATAAGTTAAAATATTGCCATGCATCGAGTATTTATAGCCTAAGTTCTGACGAAAGCCCCTAATTCCCGAGAGAATCGCAGCCACCAAACGTCAGAAATTCACCGTCAAAAGAATGACCGTCACATGGGAATGTGCATCGCAGTCACGTTTTGCTGTTGATATTAGATAAATTCTCACATCACCCCACTGAAAATGTACCTTCATAGCACATTCCCTCTGCGTTAGAAAGGCGGTCCACGAATATCCATCCATAGACAATTTGGATGCATGACCGCAAAAATCACATGAAAGCATTGTGATTGGAGCATCGAATCAATTACGGGAATAACTCTAAGCGAAAAGAGAGAGATTGCTTCTATCTGTGTTGTTGCAATAATCTAAAGCACTACATTAGGAAGCATCTTTCCCACGACAAACAAGGTAAACTATTTTCCCGGGGCACATTCGAGAGGCCTATTTTCCGTGTGTCCACGTCCAACTCGCTGATTCACCTGTCTTCTTCGGAAGCAAAGATATTTGAGGATACCGGCAAGAGAGTTGAACCCAAGCTGGACACAGATGAGTCACTTGATTTGCCTAGAAGATTTCGGGCCATGAGGAAGTAGAATTTTGCCCAACAAGAGGCCAACTAGTGATCTTCCCTGTAGTCTGGATTCTCCTTCAAGATGACAAAACCTTCAAGGATTGGAGAGAGCGGAATATACCTGCAAGAAGCAGTCGCAGTTTAAGGGCACCGCAAATGACCAAGTTGAATAAATGAAAATTTACTAGAGAGAGAGTTAAAGTACTTCTCAGTAGCTAACTCTGCCCGATCGCCAGCTGCCAGAAGGACTGGGGTCGAATGTGTCTGGAAGCCAGTGATGGTCTTGGGACGGCCTGCCTGCCCGACAACATCAACAGCTTGCCCAACCCGTACTGGCACAGATAACGTTTTCAGATTTTCGTCCACCGTCAACAGCATCCTCGGCTGCCACCCCACGAAGGAAAAATTCGCAAATTACTAAAGGGCACAAAATTAGCAAAAATACCAAATTCAAGACTTCTAGGTAGAGATGAACCTGCATGGCCAGAACAAGGAAGTAAAGAACATAATGATATTTCCCCAAGATGATGGCTTTCATGTCAAGGCACGCATGAAGCATTGTTATTATTCCTGCGAGTGCCGTCCTACAGACAAGTGCACATTAGAATAACAAGTGATGTTAATGTTATAAAAAGAAACTCAATAGTATACCATCAATTCCTTTCAGTTTAATCTCAAGAACGTGTGCCTTATCTCAGATTATATCCCAGATCTATCGTGCAAAGAAAACTTACGGAGATAGCAAAAATCGTTCCGAATGATAAGGATTAAGAGTCAACAAACCCTTCCCCAAGTGCACAAGACCTTGGGCAATCCGCACCTATAGAGGGGGGCCAAATCACGTCAAATAATAACCTTATCTAGTAAAGATAATCTGCAAATTAGAGAACAGTTGTATTGAGCATTACACAGAATAGAAGGCTTGCGTCCTTGTAGTAATAGCTAGAAAGATTACGAAGCATCCCGGCTATTCGAGCATTGTTGGTTCCAGAACCTATCAAGCCCAATGAAATAACAGCAGCCTATAGAAACACCAAAAATATCAGCCCCGATATTCCAATTCAAATGACTAAAGGGGCACAAAGCATAGCTGTTTCTTCTCACCATTGCAACTTCAGAATCTGTGTCATGGCTTAGCCTACTTAAGGTGTCCATTACATTAACCTACACAGCATAAAACAAGTAAGAGCTATAAGCATTCTGAGTTCTGCAGGATTAAAAAAGTCAACACCCTTGTAATAAGGATCAATTCCCTCCCAGAAAATGGGCAGAAATGGTTTGTCCATATTGATGGCATATCTCGGGATATAGTTTCCAATCAGATTAGATTATGATTTGATATAAATACTTTGAGATCATGGTATCATAAACTTACTTAAGCTCATTTAAAAACTTAGTCCAATCAAAACCCAATAAGGTAGTACCGTATGCTTCATGTTGAGATTTTTTCAGGAAATATTCATGAATGTCAACTACCTTTGGATTTGCAATGCATAGAAGCCCAAGAGCCAATGGAACTGCCCGGCGGATGTTTTGTTCTCCATATTGTAAAAGATGCTCCAAAGAACGAATTGCCATTTCAAGACCTAGTTCTTCAGCCATTGCAACCATGGCAATTCCAAGGACGGCAGGTGCCTGATGAGTTTCCCCCTTCTCAAGATGTTGTGCGCAATGACCTAGCAAGTTTTGCACCTGCACCAATAAAGATCAGCAAATTATTCTGACAGTTATTTCAATGGGTTATTAACTATAGTGGAGATAGGTACCTTAAGAACATTTCCTGTTCCAGCATATGCACAGGAAATGAGGGTCATCTCACAGTGTTTTCTGATCTTCTCATTGAAAGTCTTTGCAACTTCTGCTGTGACCTCGACATTTTCCTATAAAATAAGAAGAGTATTCAAGGAAACTGAGCACTTATAAACAGTATATCTGTGTCGGTATCTGTTAAACAATAAGGTAGTGCCCAGATGCTCTGATGGTAGCAATATGAATTGAAGAGACTCCATCAACATACCTGCTTTCCAAGATAAAGAAGACCAAGGCCAAGAGGTAAAAGACGAGCAAGAGGCTCTCCCAGCTCTGACTCGCTGCGGTCCATCAGAGTAAATATGATTGACTGTGCCACCTCTTCATTGCAGGAGCCCACATATATTAAGCCGAGAGAGATTGCAGTAAATGCAAGCACATCGAGGGGTGCTTTAGCATCATTAAGTATCGGGGACAATTTAGCACGGATCTGAAAATGAAGTTCATAAATACCAAATTAATGCTTGTCAATAAGAATATTTCTCACAGCAGCAAACCTATACAAAATTCAAGAGTCCCTAAAAATGCTGTTGCTCGTGAGATAATTTGGAAGAAAATAGAAAGAATTTGATGGTAATTCAAAAGAAAAATGACTGCATGAGCATAAGTATACATGTTCAATGGATAAAGAGTCATTTCTCCCAAGTGTGTACATACCTGCTCATTCTGAGAGCCGGCATATGCAAGTCCAAGGCCCATAATTGCGCCGATTCTAATAGATGCATCTTCTTTATCAATGTAATCACCAAGAAGCGCAAGAGCCTGAGATATTCCGAAAAAAAAGAATAAGATTTAACATGTAGACAATGTTATCAGCGTAACAGACAATAAAGGCAACTCACAGGATCGCAGTCATTCTTGATATTGCAGTTCACTATCCCAACACCCAACAGAGCACCAGCTATAACATGATTGTCATTACTATGGAAGTACTTGTCTAGTTGGGCCAGTCCAGTGTCAACATCCCACAGCAAAATCATTCCCTGCCACAGAGAAAATCATAACAATCTGATCCTAAAGAAATTTCTGGCAAAAATATCCTGAAGTAGCAAGGTACACACACCAGACTTGCAGCAGCACTAGCCTTTCCATGCTCTTTATTTTTGAAAAGCCAATTTCCTGAAGAGCCACTAGAAGAGTCTGATTGAACTGTCATTAACTTATCCTGCAGAGGCGACAAAGGAATTTAAAAAACGGAAATCTTGCAAAGATAATGTTTTTTCTTTGATTACCTGCCCAAAGCCAGCATTTACAAATGCATTAACAAAAGTAGCAGCCAGGTTTTGCCTCGCTGAATCCACACTTGCACTAGCACTAGCCCGACCATCAAGCAAATGTGCCTGTGACAATTCAATTTTTCATTAGCACGAGGTCAACAAGTTACAAGTCATATTCCAGTATATCATAATATTTCAAGAGAGCAACACACTAAGAATGCTAATTTTCAAGGATATCAATTACATGCAAAAATCATCCTCCATACTCACTCTATTCATGTCAGTGACCATGTCGCTGCACTTAAGTTTAGAAATCAAGAAATAATTGGAATATATAATGAATTAGACAAAATATATCAGTCATACTCTTTAGCAACCTTTAATTCTTGCTAAGCCTTCAGTCAATTATTTCATATTGGAATGATTTAAGGGACAAGAACTAAATATGATGCCACCTATACATGTGGCGTATATCCATAGCCCAAAGTTAAAATGCTATATCGGAATGAATAAAGATTTGCAGAAACAAAAGGTAACACATGATACATACAAAAAGTAACATGCTAAAACAAAGAAGGTTGCAGCAAGTAGTCCACACTAAGGGCATCTCTTTGAAAGGACTCTTCTGTTTAAAACAATCACACAGCTCTCATTACATGTGCAGTGCCTTATAACACGATGCATCCAAGAGGTTGATTCGAATATTGATGATAAAATAAGTTAATGAGTTTTGCTAACCAAGACCAGATCAGGTCATCAAAAGCATGAACAATTATCAGCGGTTCAAACCTTGTAGATGTCTTCAGGAGACTTGGGCTCCATAACCTCAATATCGCGGGCAAGAGTAAGATAACCGTCACTTAAACCGGTATTGTTGACAATTTCCTGCAATGCCTCTTTTTCATCTCCATCTGGAACCATCTCTCCATCAAGCTCAAAGGTAATGCCCTGCAAAAAAGAATAGCAAATTACCATCAAATTCACCATAGACAATCTTGCCATGTACACCAACTATATCCGAAGCAAGGATTAAAGAGGCATTTCAATTTAGCTGAGAAACAACTCACATGTCGAGCAAGGATATAGCAGAATTGTTTCTTCCGTAGAAGATCACTGCAAGACATGAAGACCTGCTTCACTTTCTGCATGTGTACTTTCAAGTGTTAGATTAGATTTTCTGTGAGAGAGAGAGAAGAGAGATCCAATATGTGGCACTGTGGAACTCCTCATAAGAAATTCCTGTACACAACTTGAAAGGAAAAGATGTTTATTCATATCTAACCAAATATACCTGCATATTATCTAGGAACAGTGCAATCTGAAGGGCAATGGCGTACTCTTCAAATTTGAGATAGATCGAGTAAGCAATACCCAGAACTGAAACGTCATCAGGTCCAGGAAGGTATCTGCAATCGATACAAAAGGGAGAATTGACAGGGAGAAAAGCCACACTCATGAATCAGTCCTCGACTACTAAGCTCCTAGAAAATTTCCAGAGCTATCCACAGTGAATACCCTGACTGTTATGCACTGTTTTAATGACAAATACCTTGCAGCACTGGTGAGATATAAACACGTCCTCTTGAAGTTAGTGCTGTCAACATGCTTTAATAACATATCAAGGTCTTCAACCTGGAAGCCATTTTAATATTCTTAAATTCACTTCAAAACAGCCTCACTAGAAAATAAAAGGTTGGCATGAATAATTTACTTTACCTCCATTAACAGGTCAACAGCTTCAGGTTCAGCATTGTGCTACAACAAAATAAAATGGTTTAGTAACGCGTCATCAAAAGTTACAAACCTATCGGTGAATAAATTCCAGGAAAGGTGTCTTCTATATACAATGATCCTAACCCATTTCCTACCAACATGAAAATTAGACAATGATAAATACCTTCATATGGAAAGCTACAATTTGTTTTACAAGCTCCATGAGATCTTTTAGAAAAGGCTTAGGAGCCTCCTCACTCTGCCAAGGTTTAAAAAAGCATTGTCAAACATATAAATTGGTCAAAGAATATCCAAGATCACCAATTTCAAGAACAAATTATCGCATATGCAGTTGGTATTGTCAATACAGATCACTGATGGAATTAGAACTATAGAACTAAGCCCGAGTACACTAATAAGTGAAAGCCAGATGTTACACATCATTTAGCACTAGAATGTAAATTAATGTAAATATGAGCAGGCAACAGAAAAGAACTTCAAGAATGAGTTTAAAAACCAGTCTAACATAATATGAAGAAAACAGAGAAGAGCTTGCCAACATTACCTGTCGCTTTATATACTCTTGAGCAATTTCACCAGCTAAATTCCTGAGATCAGATGTTAAGTTTAAGGTAAGACAAAGTGCAATGTAACTTCAAGATAAAGCACAAAACAACAAGAATTCCTCAATACCCAGTGTCTCCAGATGGAGATCATGCACCAAGCATTGGAAAATGAATAACGTTCAAAATAATCCCTTCCGCAAGGATTTCACAATTGAAAGAACAAAGAGACAGCAACATCACCATATCGTTCCCCATATATATAAAATATAATACATATAATCAATATAAAAGCAATGACTATGGATGTATATATAGTCTAACGAACCAAGATGCTGCTATTTTCCATCCTATGGGTTCAAGAGAAGCATTTCCTCCAATGTTCATGAAAAGTTGGAGCGAACAACCAACAACTGAAAATAATTTTTGGTTTCATTTTTGGTCCACAGCCACTTAAATAGTGGGCTGATGCAGAGCAGCAAAATCCTCGTACTAAAGGCACATAGCTGTACCAGACTCAAGAAGCATCAACAAAACTAGGCATCTAGAAGAGGCTATTGCAGAAAGATCATGTTAATTCAGAACTCTTCGGAGCAGTAAATACGTGTCCCTCTTTACAAATATAGCAGAGCTGTACCATTATAGCCAAGTTAACAACAACTTAAAAGGTGGGACATTGACCGCTGGGTACATAAAACATCAAATTAACATTGCCAAGCAAATATATTCAATCACTCACAACCATTATAGACCACATCTTTGTCTAGATATACTGAAATTTTAGGTAAAATTTCAGTATTAAAAGGAGAGGGAAAAGAGAACCAATAGAACAAAACATATATCACACCCAACATCAAGAATGATTACCTGACATACTCATGGCCCCAAGAGCCAATATCAGCTTCTGAACCTAACAACCTGTACTTCAGACTCTCCTGGAACACCATTTATAAAAGAAAGAAATCAATATCAAATCTACAAGGGAGTTGGAGAAGTGAACTTGGGAAGGTTATGGAAAACATCTACACTACACCTAAAATAAATGCAGGCTATTCAGTGGGATGATCTTACATCAGGAGGCATGAGGCATGATTTCAAAAGATACTGATACTGACTATCTACAAATAAATGTTTTTAAGAACAATGGCAACAAATATATAGAAGGTTGGAGTTATAATAAGTTGTCATCCTACAAGCAAGTCATAGATATGTTTCCCAGCAAAATATGATTTTAAGTCACAAGAAGAATTACCCGTTCCCCTTCAGCAGACATTGTCAAGGCCAAAACAGAGAGTATGTCCGCTAGGTATCTCTGCATCAATGTAAACCAGATCACTGACTGCAATTCAGATGAAGTATCCTAGCAAACAATGCCATTTCAATCCATACTACACCTTCAAATATGAATCCTTCATTGTTTCATAATACGCCTTAAGAGTTCCATAATGAGGTCGGAGAAACTTCAGGGGCTTTGGAACTGAAGTCATTGAACTTGTTGAAGTACGAATTTCTTGTCTACAAAGACGATTATAGGTGTCGTCAGACCATGTTAGAAAGATAAACATGTACAGCCACTCTATTCGTGAGACATCTTTTCATTATTAGGTTCCAACCACAACCAGTGTCTATTAAGGATTGCCTCATTTCTAGCAGCAAAAACGGCGAGTCCCTCTCTAATTTGATCCACATAATGCTCACATAGTTCATAACATCCAAATTCACAGTACAAATGCATGCCGTAAAGATTTCCCTAGTCTAAAATAAATAACACCAAATTCTCCCCAAAGAAGCCCTATGCCCATTCTCTAGTCTTCTTCCTATAGTTCCATAGTTGGTTTATACTGACAAATTTTCCTAAAACTGCCCATTCGGCTCTTCTTCTAGCTGCATGCCAGATTTTTTTGCATAATTGCCATATCATACTCACACCAGACCTGCAACAATCAGAACACCAGTCCCCCCAAGCAGACAGAATCACCAACAAAGGACAAGCTAAATGTAGAATTCTTCATTTCCCTTAAGTTAATGGTTGAGTGGAGGAGAAATGGAAGCAAAAAATATCTCCAAGACCAGAAGTACCTCATGCTTTCTAGAGCAACCTTCTGCAACCCAGGATCAGGATCCTGAACCCTTTCCACATATAGCTCCAGCTGCTGTTTCAATGCCAAATCTTCTTCTGACTGCAAATACATTCACAAACAACCAATCAACCAGCCTGCCCGAGATAGCATCTACAGAACTCACCGGCAACATAAAACAATGGAAGGGGGCGGCGTAAGGAAACCGCTCGACAAGTGAGTTTCAGTCTCAGCACGGTCTTGGTTCATCATTGTCAACAATCAAACTGGGTCAAGTCATTGTAAACTTGCAGGAAGCAACAACAAATCTTTCCTACCAGATAATTTGACCTTTCAAGCAAGAAACGAAGAGATTTCTCCCCCGAACAAAGAACTTAACGGAAATGAATTCATTAACGCGCACCAGCTCCTCCATAATCACCTCAGCAACTAACCGGTACCACTTCCACGACACGCCAAGATTCCAAACCACAAAGACCGCACCCGACTCCCGACTCCCGACTTCCGACTCAGCTCTAAATCCATCAAAATCACCAACTTCAACAGCACAACCGAAGCAATACAAAGCCGCACTCGCGCAGCCCACAACACCCCGCATTCGCACGGCGCTCCAATCGAACGCGAAAAAGAAAGGAAACCAAAATCAAAGCGCCGAGAACCGCACTCACCAAGTCCTCGTCCTTCTTCTCTTCCTTCTTCTTGGGGTCCTTCGCGGGGACCTTGACGGGCGCCTCCTCGCGGGAGGTGCCGGCGCCGGCGCCGGTGCCGGAGCTGTTCTTCTCGGGCGCCATGTCGGAGCGCGGGGCTAGATCGGAGCGGCTACCGTGCGCGGCGGCTGAATCGAGGAGCGGCCGGCGCAATCGCGGAGGAGCCCTAGCCGCCGATTCGGAGGAAGCCGGAGGAAAGGGTCGGGGAGAGAATCTGGAGAGAAGGCGAGAGAGATTTCCTCCTGAACAAGCTAAAGCTCGCGAGTCTCGGTTCGCACTGACATAAAAGCTGAATGAATGCCTTGGCGAGGTTGAAGATGGATTTAAATAAAAACGGGCTTGGCCCATCTATAGTTTGGGCCTCCGGACGGCGTTCGCAGATCCGGCCCAAAACTGGCGAACGCGTGGGGAACTTGGTATTGCGAAATTGCCCAAATCATTTATTGTGAAATATTTGAGCGATTAAACGTGGACATAAAAAAAATTATCGGTAAAACTACACCGGCTGAAGAAATTGTATATGTAGAAAGATAAAAATCGAGATTTGACTTTTTTTCCCTTAAGAAAAGTCATTTTGGGATAGAAAAGATTCAAATTTCAATATCAATAGAATATATTTATTAATCTGTGCATGAGAGCATGCGTATAGACATTTATGGAAATTGAGTATTTCGATAATATTTGAGAAAAAAGAGAAAAACATTTTAGATCCCAAAAAATTAAGAGGTCTGTCTCTTTGCTTATATGAGAGTATAGGTATACGGTAATGAGCACTTCCTTAAGAATCGCTTCTAAAAGGGACATGTAAAAACTCTTATTTGCAAGGATCAATCATTCTCCCTGGGAGGAACGCTTTTCTAGCGTTCTCCACGCATTTTGCTTCCGCTTACTGTTTGTGCTCGCCTCATTAAATGGTATGAGTTTTGTTCGACACCAAAAAAAAATATATATATATATATACACTTTTAATGTTGCAAATCCGTGATTATTAAAAATTCTATTAACTTTTTGTAGCTCCTTCTGTTAAATATATCACTCATTATGCTCGTTTTGGTGAATTAATTATCTCCTAAGTGTGATATCTATCTAAAAGTTATATGAGATATTTTTAATTCAGCATACCTAAGTAGTTATCTATTTAAATTACATTGTTCAAGTTTTCTTAAGAATTTTAAACTTATATGAATGTGATGGGCATCTTAATCAATTGAAAATTCTTTTTTTTTTTAGTCAGTCCTACTCTATTTCTACTCTACACTCATTCTCAGACTTTTGCTTGCCTCTTGCTAGGGGTGTGCAAAATACCCAGGATCCACCCGAACAGCCCGAAACTGGACCAAAACCGCCTGGAACCGGCGGGTCTTGAGGGAACCGGTCCGGTTCTCGGTTCCAATTTATTGGAACCGGTGGGTACCGATCCGGTTCCCGGTTCCATGGGCGAATCCGCCCGCCCGCCCACCCGACTGCACTGGAACCTTTTTAATATTAAAAAAAAAAATTACTAAAAGAAACCCTACATCTCATCTCACTCTCTAGAGAAACTTTACCTTTGGTTAAAGAAAATTTAACCATCTATAGTTATTTGCAAGTAGGAAATGGGAGAATGTTGCATTCTATCTATTCGCATTTTTTTTTTATCTATGAAATACATTTATAATTACAACAAATGAATATTTGTTCTATATACTTAAATTTGATTTTTCTTTCTTTGGCTTGCTTTGATATCACGTAGTTGTTCTATGTTGAAAATTTAAATTTTTTCGCGTCAAGATCGGTTCCATGGATCCACCCGAGAATCAGACCGGACCGGCGGTCTGATTCCCGGGTGGATCCATGCAACAAATGGGTGGATCCCGGTTCCAATTTTTCGGAACCGGTTCTTAGCGGGCGGTTCCCGGTTCTAGATCGAGAACCGCCCACTCGAACCATGCACACCCCTACCTCTTGCAGAGCGTGGGCACTCCTCAAACTTACGCGTCCTCACCCCATCCCCCCGATGAGGTTGGGATTTGAACCCCTCATCTCCCCCTTCTATGTTGGAAGGGTGGCCACTGGGGCGAATCCCAGTGGTTAATCAATTGAAAGTTCAATCGGATCAAAACTACTCACTTTTAAATGATATTTACATCGATCACGAATATTTATTTGGACTTCAAAAGTTTATTATAATTTAATCCATAACAATTTTCGTTTCAAACCCATATATGCCTATATTTTTTAGTCAAATCGAAATCAATAGAATTTTCTCTTCGAGTGAAATTATTACAATGCTTTTTGGTTCTTATACCGAAGCTGTCCCTTTCATTACAATTTCTACTTTCGCCGTAAATGTCACTATAAATGCAGCTGTTAGTGGAATTGTCACTACTTTTTAAATGGAACTCGATGCAGATTTAAAAATCAAAATAAAAGGCAATACAACCAGTAATGGAACCCTCAATTTGCTCAATCACCATTACGATTTCTTTTCACCATTGAAAACTTGAAAATGCCCAAGGCATTACAGTAGAGAAGTAAAACCATATAGTAATTTTGCGTATAATTTATTTAAATCTAATCTCAAATATAACAATAATTTTTCTAAAACTAAATTATTTCCTGAACGGTTTGAATAGCTAGTTGTGCCATAAATTGTCCTTTCACACCCTTTAATCCGATGGCATGTAATTATACCAACTATAGTCATCTTCTCTTGTGAAGGCACCCAAAAAAGTAGAACTATCTCATTGAGGCAAATTAGAAAACCATCAACAATAAGGAACAAACTCATCCGCAAGTTTATGTACACATCTATTGCGCCAAAAATGTCGTCGAATTAGGGATTCTTCTCCTCCTCTCGATGGCCTCATATCGCCGCCGCCGCCGTCAAGAGGTCAATCTAAGGGAGGAAGCGGGAGGGATGCTGGGAATGCCCTAGTGTTGAAGCTCCCCCAACACACCTTCCAAAGATGGAGGCTTTAAGCCAAGAGGAAGTGGCTGCCATGGCTTCAATAGGACCACTCTGCTGGCCGCATCGATGCTCACTCCACTATTGAACACGACAATTACAAATAGAACAATGAAATAAAAGTCGGTCCGAATTCGCATAATCATCGCGGCGTATATGATCGGATGAGATTGCCGTAGGTTAATTACCTAGTGAAAATTGAATGAAGGTGGAGAGGAGGCCAATTGCCCCGTTGGCATTAGGACACCGATGCTAGGGTCTATTTTATACACTCCTTGATGATGTGTTATGCCTGGAACTGGTGCAAAACGAAATCCCTTCACAGCATCGAATCACGTATAATCATCAATATTTCACATATTAACTATAGAAAATTTATATATAATTACATTGCTGGATAAAATAAATATCAAACATTCCATGTGTCAAAATCCTGCGCATTCTCGTCGACTTTCAATATGAACAACATGATCAATTGATCCATATGACAAGCAAAGAGCTCATAAATATTTTCTTAATTACTATAACCTTTTTATTAATTACTTATAATTATTAATTATTTTATTTATATAATTAATTAATCCCTTTTTATTTTTCATCCTGTTCAACTTAGTAATTAATAAACGGATCTAAAAAAATAAAGGAAAAAGCCACGAAAAATCCTGAATTTTGCCCCGAGTGACACATTTACCCCAAACTTTTTTTTGTGACGTGAAAAATCCTAAACTTTCCAAACCGTGACACATTTGCCCCATAAAGGCATTTTTGTCTTTTTAGTTTCTGTTTTTTCCTTTTTCTTTTTTTTCTTTTTTCCTTCTTCTTCCCTCCACCGGCCATGGCGGAGGGAAGCCGATGTCCGACGAGGGCGGCCCTCGCCGATGTCCGACAAGGGCGGCCCTCGCCGGCATCGGGCGAGGGCGACCCAACGCCGGCGAGGGCACCCCTCGCCGATCTGGTGAGGGCGGCCCTCGCCGGACGCCAGCTTCCCTCCGCCGGAGCCGGCGGAGGGAAGAGAGAAAAAAAAAAAGAAAAAAATTTTAAAAAATGAAAAGACCAAAATGCCCTCTAATTTTGGGGTAAATGTGTCACACACAATAAAAGTTGAGTTTTTAGTGTCATAAAAAAATGTTTGGAGTAAATATGTCACGGTTTGAAAAGTTTGGAGTTTTTCATGTAAAAAAAAAATTGGAATAAATATGTCACTCGGGGTAAAGTTAAGATTTTTCGTGACTTTTTTCCAAAAAAATAATAAAAAAAGGAAAGAAATCAAGCAAAAGCCCTGGCCTGGCCGCCACGTGTCGGCCCCCGCAGCTATAAGTACGACCCCCAATCCTCCATCCGTCGCTCACCTCCACCTGCAAGTATCCCCCTCTCTCTCTCTCTCTCTCTTTCTGCTCCATTTTGCTCGAGCTCGTTCAAAAAGGGGCTTTTTCGGCAGAGTGCGAATCCGCTCCTCCTTCGTTTCGGTAAAGAGAGAGCTAGCGGAAGAGAGAGAAAGGAACAGGAAAAATGCCGGACGAGAACACGATGACCTGCGTCGACATCCTCCTCGCCATCATCTTGCCTCCTCTCGGGGTCTTCCTCAAGTTCGGTTGCGAGGTGATGATCGCCCTCCTCATCTCTTTTCCTTTTTTTTTTTTCTTTTTGATTTTGTCTTTAATTTAGAGTCCGTTCGTTTCGCGGAAAATAGGTTATCTCCGGAAAATATTTTCTGATGAGTCATTTTTAGGGAAAATGATAATATTTTTTGGTGTTTGGCTAAAATCTGTGAGTGTTTCGAAAAATATATTTCGGTGTTCGGTAAGAAAAATATTTTCCGCTCACCAAATTGACGAGCGCGAGTTTAGGATTGATGGGTTTGAGGTTCACCTGGTTCAACGACTAATCAAGAAAGAAGAAGATAAGAAATAAATAAATAAAAAAAAAAAGGAAAAAGGAAAATAAAAGAAAAAAATGAAATTAAAAATAATTCAAATTAAAAAGAAAAAGAAAACTAAAAAATAATTTGAAAAAAAAAAAGGAAGAAGAAATGAGAGGAGAAAGTGAAAATTTGTAGAGGTATGAGGTAGGAGAGATCAAGTGAGGAAAATGTGTGGAAAACATTTTCCCTCACTTTAAAAATTTTTTTCCTTAGATGAAAAATATTTTCTCTAAGGAATTCATTTTCCATGAAACAAACACCGGAAAATCCAGAAAACGTTTTCTTGGAAATTATTTTTCGCGCAATAAACGGAGCCTTAGAGAGTGAAAAAAAGAAATTGTAATTTGCCTCGAAGTCAAGATTTTTGGGTTTTTTCCTTTTTTATTTTAGATGGGTTTCGCCATTTTTATGCGGGGTTGAAAGTCTTATTTTCGGAGGCAAAATTTCTCTATTTTTTTTTTTTTCTGGTTTCTTAAAATACAAGCAAAAGGGGAAAAAAAAAAAAGGAAATGTGATTTTTGATGTGATTTTTGGGAGGGTTTTTGGTTTGGGTTTTGATTTTGATTTTGACTTTTATGTATGTCTATGCAGGTGGAGTTCTGGATCTGTTTGGTGCTCACGCTCTTTGGCTGGCTTCCTGGTATCATTTATGCCGTCTATGCCATTACCAAGAACTGAACTTGATTGAGAGTAAGCTTTCTCTCTCAATATATGGATATAATATGGAAAAGTATTATTGATCATGATCATGACCTTAAATTGATAAGTCTAATCCAAGGAGAACCTGACAGGGATGGGAGTCTCTAATTGGGCTAGTGTCAAGTTAGGAGCACGAAAAATGTTCCTATCCCATTAGGTATCCCGACCAAATCCCTACGAAAAAAAGGGGACCCAATTTGGATCCCCGCGATGCCTTCTCTAATCTCTCTTTACGAGCTAAGCGTGGTAATCTAATAATTGTTAGAAGGACCCCCTCTCTCTCCCCACGAAAAAAAGGAAAAAAAATAAAATGGGATGGAGTTATCTGATGAGTCATGCATGTGGACCCCGCTAATTAGGCGGGTCTCTTTTATTTTATTTCTTTTCAAAGCAGATGTTGTAGATCACGGCGCGTAATGACACGCGTCCAGCACTTCCGGGCTTTCAAATGTGCAAAATATTTAATAAAAGGATCACGAAGAATACGTGCGAGTTTAGGCGTTTTGACGAAAAATCTCATTTGTCGTATTTTTTTGGTTTTTTTCGACAGGTGGCAACACGTGATGGGCCGATGCGTCTCCATCCAACGGTTGCAGATTTCGTGGGATATTATCTTTTCGTTTTTTGGTCATAGGGGGAATGTGTCTTTTCCCTTCGTTTTTTTTCTCTTGTAATCGTCATTAGCTGTCCGCAGCGTTATGATGATTTGCTGTATTGCTGGACTCATTTCTCATTTATGAAATGGCGCCCTCGATATGTCGGCAGATTTTCAGATATTGCCTTTAATCTCGTTTCTTTAATTGACCCCACTCGAGATTTATGAGTTTTCCTACTAATAAAAAGGAGGACACGCTCTTTACCAAAAAAAAAAAAAAAAAAAAAGGAGGACACGCTTGAACGTTCGTGAGTGGAGGAGGGACAGGCGTCCCAATTTGCTGAATAAAGTAACGCGAGTCATTTTCGTAAGGACTTTTTAAAATGATGAAAATATATATATGTTTAAAAACGACCATTGGAATTGCTTATGATAGTAAATTAGAGTAATATATTTTCATTATTCGTGAAATTATTTTAGACAAAAATTATTCTTTAGAAAATATGTTGTTGATATAACGTTCCATAAATTGTTGGCAGTACTAAGTCATGTGGGACGGTTGATGATGGCTAAATTAGATGTAATGTTAGTAATTTTCCATGATAATTGACCGGAAGGATTACATTGAAGTTTTGCGCAAAAGTTTAGGATGACATCGGCAATATTGGAAAATTCAAGACCGAATCGATATCATGTAATATATTTGAAACTAATTGAGTGTCATATCCAAAGAGAATATATTAGAAGAATGTCGTGCCAAGAGAAGACAAGTTTTATTAGGATGATAGAAATTTTATATAAATGTAACATGTGAGAGATATGGAGGACATATGGCTTGGCACATTTTCCTTCTTAGATTAGGATTTTCTTCTCATATAAAATTAAACTTTTATAATTTAACTCAAAGGTAAATATCACAAAAACCTCAAATTTTATATATTGTGACATAAAGACTCCAATTTTTTTATGTAAAGAAAACCGTAAACTTGCCCGGCATGGCACAAACACCCTATATTCTTTTCTTAATCACGAAAAGAAACCCAAACTTAGGGTGTGTTTGTTTCGCAAGTACATTTTCGAGGAAAACATTTTCCTCATTTTCCGGCGTTTGGTTCATTTAGGAAAATGAGAGTCAACGGAAAACGTTTTCCTAGTCAACGAAAACATTTTCGTAACAAAGCTTAAATTTAGGAAAATGATTTTCCTTTGAAAGGACCGGAAAAAACGTTTTCGAATCTACTAAAGCCTAGATTTGATGCTTGGTTTACAAATAATTATTCTTATAAATATATTTTTAAAATTTTTATAATTCTTTTAAAAATATTTTTTTAAAAATCGAATTTTTAATTTTTTAATATAATTTTTATTTATTTTTAAAAATATATATTTTTTAATTTATAATCATTATTTTTCTTTTTCTCTTTTTCTTTTCTTTTTCTTCTTCTTTGGCCAGCCCGCCGGCCACGATGATGGCCGGCAACCGGTCACAGGCGAGATCGAGCTCGTCGGTGTCGGGCGGGCTCAATCTCGTCGATCCGGCGAGACCGAGGCCCGTCGACGCCGGTGAGCTTGAGCTTCACCGATCATCAACGAGGCCGAGCCTCGCCGGATCTAGCGAGGCTCGAGCTTGTCGGCATCGGGCAAGGCTCGATCTCGCTTGGCCTATCGCCAACCGGCGGCCGACCGTCACCCTGTCGACCACCGGCTAAGGAAGGAATAAAAAGAAAGAAAAAGAAAAAAAACTGAAGTATGAAAAATAATTATAATTTCGATTTTTATAAAAAAAATATTTTTATAAAGTTAAAAAAGGTCATGGACTCAACAAATTAATTTGGAAATAAGAGGCACACTATTGTCAATTGTTAGGTCAAATGTCATTCAATCATTTTTCAAATGTGATCAAAACATCAGAAAATACATTCAATTACATATCACCAAATAAAGGAAAAGTAACCATTTTCCAAAAACGTTGCGTTTTCCGTGAAACAAACACACCCTTAGCGTCTATTTCAATCCTATCAATGGTTAATTTGTCACGCTAGTATAAATTTGGAGTTTTTACGACACAAAAAATATTTGAGGTATTTGTGTCATAACGAGCAATTTCAAGGCATATGTGTAAAAAATGTTAAGGGTGTGCGTGACACAAATACCCTATATTCTTTTCTTAAAGACCAAAAAACCCAAACCGAGCGTCTTTTTCAATCCTATCAATGATTAATCTGTCACACTAGGATAAATTAAGGGTTTTTACGAAACAAAAAATATTTGAGATTATTTTTGTCATAATTAGCAATTTTAAGGTTATTAATGATAAACAAGATTAGATTATTTGTGTCACGATGGACATGACTTAAGATTCTTTGTAATAGTAACCCTCATCAATAGAATGCACATATTTCCTTGAAATTGGCACAAAAATCTTTTTACATGTACCTCATGAGAAATACAAGATAAAATGATATTAATTGATGTCTACGCTGAAGAATGGTCAGGTTGTCTATATGAATAAAAGCACGTGACTAGAATGTTGAGAGTATCATTAAGCATGTACCCCATTGTCGACAATCACAATGATTATTATTGATATTAACACAAATTGATGACAAGTATTATTTAGTTGTCGACAGTGGATGGCTAATGATAATTGACAAAAGTATGGATCAATGAGGTCAACAGATTATCGATTAAGGCATCAAGAGAAAGTGATGGTGGTTGTGGAGCAACTAACGAGCAATTTTAAATAAACTATTTGGAAACGAGGTCATGACATTATGAAAGTGTGGGCACAAAATTTTCAGAGATAAGGGAACATGGCTATAATCATAGAAGAACTACTCAGCAATTATCATGATATAACCATTAAAATAACATCATTCGTCTATAGAATATCGTGTTTGTGAACAAACAAATTTATCATCATTCAACTATCTTTACATTCACGTATTGCACCTTTAGTTTCTGAAGTCATATTGTCAATTAAATTATGACGTGTTTCTCAACTACAGTTTCCAAATCCGTGCCGTCGATTAATTTGAGTGATCGTGCGGCATTCCATAACATCAAATGATAAGTGTATAATATGAAACTACTAATTTGAGCTTACATTATTAATCGCATACATGATTGGGACTTTTACTTTATTAATATTTCATAATCTGTGTATTTAAATATCAATTGATTATAGCAAATTATGGTCAGTAGAAATAATGATTTATTGTAACCATCCAATTAAAAGTACATACGGAATATGGGTAAATGGTAGATTTCAGGTTTCTAAGTATGCAGGACTGCCATTGGCCGATCGTTGCCGTTGATTGCCATCGGCCGATCACCGTCGCCGACCACCACCGTCGGCCGATCGCCGTCGCTGACCACCGCCGTTGGCCGACCGTCGCCGCCACCGCCGATGCTAGTCGACCGCCATTCGTCGCCGCATGTTGCTACCAGTCGACTGTCGCCGGAGGCTCATAGGCCGCCGACCAAGGGAGGTGGCGGCGGCCGATGGTGACGTGCGGCGATGAGCGGTGGTTGGCCGGCATCGGCGGCGACGGCGTCCGGCGGCTCGCCGCCGATGCCGGCAATCCGTGAGCAATAATAAAAATCAAATAAATATAAAAAAGAAACTGTTTTTTTACCAAACGCATTTCTATTCTTTTTTTTTTATTATTTATAAAGTAGAAATTTTGTGTAGTTATCAAACGGGTTCTTTTATTCAGAAATTATTTATTGAAATATAAATAGAAAAGAAGTATTTCTGAAAAAAAAATTACTCCCCAATTAAAAAACGTTATCATGCACAAGCTTAGGATCATGAACCATGAGCACATCTTCTCATCCCCATTCGTGATCCTAAGCTGGACGTCATTATTGGTCAATCCTAAAAGAAGATGCTTCTTTTAAGTTTGAAATTCGAGTCATTTTTCAAAGGCGGAGGGAAAAGGAAAAAAAGAAAAAAAAAAGGGCCCAATTCACCATCCCCCTTAAAGAATAAATTAATAAACAGAAGCAAGCAAAAAGCCCATTGGAAGCAAAGCCCCGGCGTGGCCGCCGCGTGTCGCCCCAGGCCCCCTATAAGTACGACCCCCGATCCCGCATTCCTTGCTCAGTTTCGCCTGCAGATGTCCCTTGAATCTCTCTCTCTCTCTCTCCTTTTTCCGTGTTTCTTCTCCATTTTCTCGAGCTCGTTCGAACAGCGCTTCTTGCAGAGGGCATATTCACTCCTTCGCTCCAGTAAAGAGAGCTAGCAGAAAAGAAAAAGAGAAGGGAAAAATGGCGGACGAGGGCACGATGAACTGCATCGACATCCTTCTCGCCATCATCTTGCCTCCTCTCGGGGTTTTCCTCAAGTTTGGCTGCAAGGTGATGATCGTGCTCCTGATCCTTCTTTTTTCTCCTTTTCCTTTTCAATTCTGCTTCAGAGGGGGAAAAATATTAATTTGCCTCAGAAGTTGGGAGTTCTGGGATTTTTCTCTTTTTACTAGGATTTTTGTTAGTATAATTAAATATTTAATTACGTTTTCATCCACGGTTTAAGTTTTTAAAATAGTGTCCAACGGCTCTAATATTACGTAAGATTTCGTAGAATCACTATCAGTTGTTTTAAAAATTGAAGTTATTAGATGAAAGCGTGATTTAATATTTAATTATGTTAATAATTTTGCCAATTTTACAAAGAGCGTGAAAGTCTTATTTTTGAAGGTAAATTTTTATTTTTTAGTTTTCTGGTTTCTTAATGTTTAAGCAAAAAAGGAAAAAAGGGAATATGATTTTTGGGAGAGCTTTTTGATTTGGATTTTGGTGTTGATTGTGATTATTGTGTGTGTGCAGGTGGAGTTCTGGATCTGTGTGCTGCTCACTATCTTTGGCTGGATTCCTGGCATCATTTATGCCGTTTATGCCATCACGAAGTAACTGGACTTATTGTGTAAGCTTCTCTCTCTATATATATATAATTATGAAAATTATTATTACTCCAAATAATTATTAGAAGGATCCCATCACTTTCTCTCTTAAAAATATAAAAATAATGAAAATAGGGATTATTACTCACAAAGTAATTAGTGGATAAACTTATACGATGAGTCATGTCTCGGCACTCTACTAATTAGGTGGGTCCCTTTCAATATTATTTTTAAATCAGGGATTATAGACCACGGCACCTAATGACACGTGTCCAGTACTTGCTGGCTTCTAAATGTGCAGATTTCACTGTTATGTTCGATAGACGCGTCAGGAAGATTACGTGCGAGTTTAGGCATTTTAACGAAAAATCTGATCTTTTTGTGTTCTATATTTTTTTTTAATTCTTCTTCCAACAGGTGGCGATGCGTGATGGGCCGATGCGCCTCCATCGAACGGTCACGGATTTCGTGGGATATATCATCTTCTTCGAACGTGTCCTTTCTCCTTTCTTCTTGCTCAAAAAAGAAAAAAAGAAAAAAAAAAAAAGAATGTGTCCTTTCTTCTCTTCGGTTTTTTCCTGTAATTGTCATTAGTTGTCCGTAGTGTGATTATTGTTGTATTAATGGATTCATTTATTATGTATGATGTGGCGCTCCCGATATGTCGGCAGATTTTCAGATTGTTTTTTAATCTCGTTTCTTTAATTGACCCCACTTGAATTTTATAAGTGATCCTAATACTCCGATGATGATATGCTACTACCATGATGATATGCTCGAACGTTCGTCAATGGAGGGACAGCGTCCCAATTTGCCAAATATAGTAACGCACACCATTTTCGCAAAGACATTTTAAAATGATGAAAAATATTCGATAAAAAATAACCATTTGAATTGCTTATGGTAACAAATTAAACAAAATATTTTCATCATTCATGAAATTATTTTAGGTGTAAATCGTTATTGATAATGAAGACATTATTTATGAACTAATTATATCAAGTGAAAAGAATGATCATTTTTTGAAATTTTTCTTCCGAATAATTTATTTTCCATGAAATTCAAGATATTCTTGAGAATATATATTGTTAATATAGTATCCCACGAGTTGTTTCTGTATGTGTCACGTTAGACGGTCGGTGAAGATTAGATGTCACATTAGCAATTTTCAATAGTAATTAGTAGGAAGGACTATATTAAAGTTTTGTGCAAAGGTTTATGACTACATTAGTAAAATAAGAAAGTTTATAACTAAATCGACATCATACAATATATTTAAAACTAATTAAGTAATTATACTAAGAGAAAATATTAGAAGAATGTCATTAGTAAGAGAAGATAAGTATTATTAGGAAGATAGAATTTCTTTTATAAATGTAATATGTGTGAGAGATATGGCGGATGTATGGTTTGTCACATTTCCCTTATTAGATTAGGATCTTGTTCATCATATAAAATTAAACTTTAATAATTTAATTCAAGGGCAAATATCACAAAAAGCTCGAATTGTACTTATTGCAATACAAATACCTCAATTTTTTTGTATAACAGAAACCTTAAACTTACCCACTGTAATACAATTATCCAAACTTATATTAGTGTGATATATAGGTTTGAGGGTATAGTTATTACATCGATATAAGTTAAAGAATTTTTATGACGCAAAAAGAGTTTGGGTTGTTAGTGTTACTGTGGACAAATTTGGATTTTTAGTGATATAAAAAAAAAAAAAAGTTCGAGGTATTTGTGTTACAGTGGGCATAGTTTGAGATTTTTTGTGACGTTTTATTCAATAGAATGCATGTATTTCCATTAAATCGGGATGATATTGTCATTTGCACCAAAAAAATGGCCAAATTGTCTATATAAATAAAAGCATGTAACAAGAATGTAGAGTTTCATTAAGCATGTACCATCATTATTGATGACCACAAGCATTATTATCGATATTAATGCACATTGATGACTACTACTAATCTATTGTCATATAAGAGGACAAAGGATTAACGATAGTTGACAAAAGTATGGATCAATGAGGTCAACGGATTATCAATTAAGGTACCGAGAGAAAGCGATGGAGGTTATGGATCAAGTAATGTGCAATTTTAAAGGAACAACCATTCAAAGACAATGTGATGGCATTGTGAGACTCATGGATGTTGTCGGGTTAGCACAAAATTTTTGGAGAAAATTTCCAAATGAGGATATGAAATACCATTATTTTCTCAAATAAAAATCTGAATTTGATTTTATTTCAAATAAGAACTTGAAACCATTTTTTTCACAGATAAAGATTTGATGTTGATTTTGTTTCAAATAAAATTAGTGACCATATCGGTCTCGAAGAAATGCATGATCCCACTGGGTGGTTAATAGCATCTTCGCCCTTTACTTTTTTTCCTTCCTTTTTTTTTTTTTTCTCCTAAAAAAAGGCAAACTCAAAAAAAGAAAATAAGGCTAAAACTTAAAAAAAAAAAAAAAATTAAAAATACAAGCGGGAGGGCCTACTTGTGATCACCTAAAATAAGGCAACAATGCTTGCAAGCAACGAAACCTTAGTCAACGAAACCTTAGTCAACAACCTACCTGGTTAAGCCAGGCTTCCGCGTGGGACTTAATTGCAGGTGTATGATTATTATATTACCAATTAAAGAAAGAATGTACTTAGTCGTCAAGCGCCCAGCTCGGATGGGGCAAATTTTTGTGTTTGATCATGTCGCCCTCATACGAGCAAAAGATTAACTGAGGAAAAGTCCATAACAACAAAGAAGATCCCTCAATATAAGGTCGAAATGAAGATTACCATAAACATACCTCAAATTTCACTCAAGATCACTTACACACCTCTATTTTTGAAAATTTTCAAATACATGTTTGAGTTTTTTTGAAAGTCACTTCACACCTTGGCATCAATCGTCTTCATAATTCTATATGCAAGAGTGTCATTTTCTTTTAAAAAATACCCATAATGAAATCCTAAATTCTCATACCCACCAAAACTAAGTCAAGCTAGACTATTCAAACCTTAAGCTCTATTGGCCACTACTATCTCTTGTCAATACCTAACTAGTTGTCACGTAACAGGGTAGGTTCTAAGATCTTAAATACGTAAGGTAGACGCCAAGTTTTTTTTTTTAAATCTATTTCGACGAGTAATTTTAATCGAAATCTTTATGAAATCTGAAACTGTTCGTCCTTGAAATTTTGTCATTTTTTTAGTCAAAAGGTTTGTGAGTTTATGTAAGGTGAAAGTTTTAATTTCTTCTATGGGTGTGCATGTTGAAGGCAAAAGTTTTTTTTTTTTTTTTTTTTTTCTTTTGGCGTTCTGTTTATTAAGCAAAAAGAGAGAAAAAAAAAAGTAATTTTGGGATTGGCCAATGAGAGAAATGACAAAAAATAATTATTTTTTTGGGGTTTCGATTTTGATTATATATTTGCAGGTGGAGTTCTGGATATATGTGGCTTTATTTATCATTTAGGCCATACTCATAATTACCAAGAAGCCAAGTAATCAATCTCTCTCTCTCTACGTATATATAAATATAACTAAAAAATAATCGAGGCATCGCATTCTCTCTCACATACACACAAAAATAAAGAAGGGAAAAAAAGGATTATTACTCCACAAAATAGTAAGTATATAATTCATTTTTCAAAAAATAAACGAAGCTAGTGTTTGTTTTACTAAAAACTTCATAATAAAGGAAAAAAATTTCCATGGAAATCACTTTAAAACAATGATTAATTTATATTTATTTAGTGATTTAGAGAAAGTGATTTCCTAATTGTCCAAAGGGGAAGTTTTTTCCCTAATTTAAATTCTACTGTTTTAGTCAATGGGAAACATTTTCTATTGAATGATTAGTTTTCAGTTATTTAAAAATTGAAAAATAATTTCTTGAAAATAATCTTTTTTTCAAATAAATGGATCCTAAATTTGTCTTCACTTTCTATCTTTTCAAAGAACCAAATAATTATGCAAAAGCAAGCTCACGTTCGTCGCGTTGAATGACAGTTATAACGGCAATTGGAGATTGGGAACCAATTTTGAAAAATGTAAAGAAAAAAAAGAACAATGAAGAAGAGAATTAGGCTTCCGCTTAGAGAGGTCCAACATATCCTTTCTTTAATAAATGACTTCCAATCGGGAAAATAAATTGGCATTTCAAAAGATGTTGAAGATTAATTAATTTTGAGCGTACCCAAATTTCAATAGCTTTTATGAACATTCCAGATAGTCGATTACCAAATACATAGGCCGGAATTAATCGAATGAAAAGTAAAATATCCTCGTGTTATCTCGAAAAAGTAGAAATCGCGATTGATGCCATATATAAAGGTGAAATCATTTTCGGCGATAATCATAATAATTCATTCATTCATTTCGTTGGGAGTTGTCAATTCACATGCCATCCCTTTCTCTTCTTTGTAATATCAAATCATCAAATTACCTACGATAATCTTCTCATAGCTTCGAATCTCAGGCAATGAAATTTCAAAAAAAGAAAAAAAGCGCATCCAAGATTGTCACGATCCTAAATTGAAAGATAGAACGGAAAGCATCGGAATTTTATTTCCAATCGCACTCTCGTTCCTTGTCATCTTCCTACTTTTTTCTAGGAACATGCGTGACACTCGAGTCTAAGTTGATTTGAATTCCCATCTAATGTCTCTATCTTCAACCCCACATCGAAATTTAGGGACAAGCCACGACAATTTCGACCCTATTTTAATTATCTTTTTACGGTTTCGTAAAAAACGACGTCTTGCTCTAAACCCTAACTACAGTTAAAGGCCAGAGAGTACTTGCTTTTCTTAGCCATAACGGAAACAAGAAAGGAAGATGCTAGGATTCTTTGGAAAAGTTGGTGATGATCCCATGTGAACGAAGGACCTACGCACGTACTAAACCATCAACATCTACATAGTTGGCATTTTGCCTTCAACTGACGAACCCCTGTCCCACCTTGTACCAGCCCATCTGAAATCTAAAGCTTAATGATGAAGCGAATGTCTACTCTTTTGGTTTGAAAAGATAGTCAGTTGAAGGACAGATAGGGGTGGTAATGAGAACGCATGCGACAATAGTCCATGAATTGAGCAATTATTCTTCAGCGATTGCTTAATGCGTGTGTAGAAAGATGAAAAAATTATGTGAAAAACGACGTATCAAATTAATGTAATCGATCTTGTCCAAAAAAAAAAATTAATGTAAGTGATGGATATTTTCTCGTTTTCTTTAAAAAGTAAAAGCTTAATATCACATCCCTCTTTTTTTCATGCCTTATCTAATTAAGTCGATGTACTTTTAACTTGTCTAATCAATCCTTTTAACTTTCACTAATTTCCCACCTTCCAACATAAAAATCTGGGCAAATCCAGTTGACATGCCCGCTGGAGGAAAACATAGTATGATGGTTAGGTCAGCTCACAAATTCTGCGTCACAAAGACTTGAGTATAAGATTATAAAATTCGTGAAAGTATAGAGACTCAAATAGAGTTTAAAAATAAAGAGACTTAATTACAAAAAAAATGTAAGTATAGTGATAAAAATTGGAATTTTTCCTTTCAATATTGAGAGAGAGCCGTCCAAGTATGAAGCCTCGAGGGGCAAAGAAAGCCACTAGTCTGTGATCCAATTGAGGTGATTGCGTATTCGTCAAGCATGATTTCCCGATCTCAGGAAATGGTCGGCAGTGGGAAAGAGCACCATTTGGTTGTGTTCAATTTGATGTTGCGGACAAGTGGAGATCTATTTCCCAGTTTCAGGAATTACATGAAGACAAATTGCAGATCAGAAGAACGGACAGAGACATGTGAATAAACCAAGTTTGTCAACTATATAGTACCTGCGACCCACGTCTCTTAACTTCACTCATTCACAATGACCAACAAAATGAAAGTCCCTCTGGCATATCTCAAGCATGACAGGTGGGAGGAGGATTTCTCTTGTGCTTCGATAACAAGAAATGGAAACCGAACTGATCTTTAGTGATAGCGACACCGACAGAGGACAATGTTTTCATATACGGGTACCTGAATTTGGTAATCTAACTTAACTGTTTTGTTCAACCCTCAGGTGAAAGCAACTTGGCAATACATGCAGGCTTCTAGACAAAGAGGATGATGCACAGGCAGCGCATAAGCAAGGCTCACCCATTTTTGAGCAAATGTTCTGTGGTCAAAACGAGGTATCATCAACCCCTGCTTTGAATCGAAACCGATCCAGCCACCTCGTCTTTCCCAGTTTTGAGAACACTTCAGATCCCAAGGAAGATGTCCGTGCAATAGGTTAGAAAGTCTTGAGGCATTGCCCAGTTTCAGCAAATTGCACAGGTCAGGAGACATCCAAAAAAAAAAGGTCTAAAGACACCAAACTAGTTGACAGCGTTTGACGATTGTAGAAAAGTAACACAGATTACCAGAACAGATGTAGTTTAATGCAAGGTATGAAAAACATGCAAATCTGCAATCTTTAGACAGTACTTAAGGTATACTGTGTATCATGATAATCCCTTGAATTCATGCATATATAAAGATTACATCACCCCACTAATAAATCAGACATTCATGACAATAAGGCTATTACATAGTGGATAGGGCCAAACACCAAGTAATGTTGGCCATTCACTGGAACATTTCTCCAAAGTGACATCATTCCTCACAGATCAATTGCATATACCTTTCGGTGAATTAAAAAACACTTAAGTGCAAAGAAGGAAGAGTTAGAGGATTTCATACACTTTTGGCTTGTAATTCCATAAAATTGCTGTTCCTCCTAACTCATGGGGATTGAAGCCTGTGTATTTACCCATTTCAAGACGCAATAAAGATGGAAGGATTTGTGAGTTTTGACTCATCATTCTTTAAATTGCCATTCCCTCCGACACATGGGGCAATGTGCCTGAGAAGTCTGCGAGTTTACCCACTTCAAGATGCAATGAAGATGGAAAGCATGATTGCATGCACCCCACACTGCAGAACAATCACAGAATATGTAATCAATATAACTATTCTTAGAAAGGACCCTTGTTTAACTTTTTCTTCTTTTTTATGGCTTCAAGGAGGGAGAGAGAAGGGCAAATTGGGAAGAAAGGAGAAGTGACCATATCTTTAGAGATATGAAAACATCCATGACACGGGTTCAAGAAATGGGAGTTCAGTTACATAGACGGAAATGACAGCACATCATGTTTCAGAAAAAAGCCATGCTATTTGACATTATAAACATCCATTTCCTGTTCAAATTTTAACTAATTGCAATAAGCTCAACTTAGAATATCCAAGCTCAGCTTACTTAGCTGAAAAAAAGCATGAAACAAAAGCTCAACTTGGAACTTTGAATATGAAGGATGATTTGGCCTCAGACTAATGCTGCATACATTTCGAAACAAGAGCTATATCCAAGATTGCTCCTCTTCTAGCAAAGAAAGAAATAAAAAGCCAAGTAAATGGGACCTTCTCAGAGTGAAGCAAAGAAATTAGACGCCCAAATTAATTTTTAACCTTCTGCAAATGTTGAAGAGGAACTACTGTTTTATGTTAAACAGCAACTGTTTAGTATTTGCTTGAATTGCTTATAAAGCACAGGGTATTTAGCCTAGCTTGAAGCCTTGTTGACTATGTAGAGATATTTCAGATTCAAATGCAGACATCTTAGAGGAGAAATGCAGGAAATCTTCATCTATATTCAAGAGGCAATATCAGCTATAACATCATACCTTACTAAGAAAAGAGCAGGGAATGGTAAAAACTTACTCAGTGGACAATCATCTCCAGGGAGTTTACAGTCAGGACAACAGCCATCAAAGGCCATCCTACAAATTCCACACGTTTCATCCTGGGCATCCCAAGTCCATGAAGCGACAGCATGCCATCTGTGGTTCAGATAAACAGAAGATTTATGGTTCCGCAGCCACTACAAATGAACAAGTCCTTCCCTCTTTATTACATATCTACAAATGCCTATTGTAGCTATCTGCTAAAGGTAAGTACTTACTCTGTTCAATAACACCAGCAGGAATTCAGGAATAATAGGTCAAGGAAAACTGTCCCCACAGAGTAGAACATTGGTAACAAAAGAATGAAGCAGATGCTTGCTACCAGTTGATGTTAGTCTCCAAACAATTCTGTGAAAATGAATCAAAACATTGACCATGGCAAGTTCTATGTGGGAATTATAAGCAGATAAATCCAAAATTCAAGCCTCCTTTTCTACTGGCTATTCTCAATGTATGTGTGTGCCCCACACATGTACATGCTTCTGTTCTTGTGCACAAGCATGCACACACGCTTGTTTTTGAGTTTGCACAACAAATGCACATGAATTGTGCATGCACCTGTTTGAGTAATGAATTTATGCAAATTAAAGAGAACTGTTTCACTTCTGTTGTCCTCGAAATGGTTCACAATGTGAAGAATATCATTAACTCCTTTTTTATTTTAAGAATGAAAGCAAATGGTAAAAAGACAGATAAATGGCCGTCAAAAGAAGCAATGAGAAGGAAAACAAATGAGTAATAGCAGGAGGACAACGTAGTAGTACAAAGAAAATCAGGAGCATAGAACCTACTGCAAGTTAAATCTCTCATCTAAGTCATATGTCTGATCATATATAAGCTTGTTGTTTCATGGATAAGAAAATGACAATAACTGATTTTGATACTTATGGGGCGAAGGAAAAGGACATATATGATCACTGGCCAATTAAAAGGGAAAGAATGAAAGATGTATTAGTAATCGATCGTGGAAGGATCCATTCCCGAATGAGAAAAGGTTTAAATTACACAAATGCAATATCTAGGAAACAGCCACATATGGATCAAATCTTGGTCAGACGGCACAGGGAATCAAATGACAGCCTGACGGCACAAAGAAACGCTAACAAAGCTCTCATTACTGGACTGTTTATTTTTTCTATTATGCAGAAAACAGACAAATTAACTGGCCAGTTTATGAATGTATGAGGCAGCACGAAGCACAGCCAGGCATTGTGCGAAGGATACTCAAGAGCTTGACTTTCATCCTGGTTTTCTGCAAAACCAACAAAAACAAAAATGACCATCATGTTTAGTTGTGCAGTACACAACACACAATAAAGATATGCAAGACCTGTGAAACATGGTAGCCCAACGAATATATGAACATCCACATTGGTCATCTCAAAGGAAACTTTACTAGGTTCCTGGAGCATGAGAGGGAAGAGAATTTGATTTTTCTTTGCTTTTTAACCCCACTTTGCCTCAGGACAATCACCCGTTTACATAAGAAACCCACTGGCCAATGTCGCCATGGGCCGAACGGTTCACAATCTTATAAACATTCTGTGTGGCTCATGCAAGCTAGTTTCACTCTATCCAAGCCAAGCCTCCATCACTCCGCGGTTGCTAGGGGGTGTCAATGGGTCGGGTCGGGTTTTGATGTTCCCCGAACCGACCCGAATCATAAGGGTTGTGCGCTCCGACCCGAAGCAAAAAAAATTCGGGTCGGGTCGGTTCGGACCTGAGGAGGACGGCCTCAATCGAACAAACGGCAAGCTAAGCGGACAATGCATCTCGAAATATGCGCGCGCGGAGGCGGCGAGCCCTCTCGATTGCCGCCGGCAAAACGGTACCGGCGGCGAAAGTAGAAAGGAACGAGCGGCGGAGCGCGCGCGTGAGCTGAAGAATCCAAAACGACTCCAAACCTAGAGAGAGAGAGAGAGAGAGAGAGAGAGAGAGAGAGAGAGAGAGACGGAGAGAGGCTCACCGGAGGAGAAGAGGGGGCGGGGGCGGAGGCGGAGGCGGCGGAGGAGAGCAGCGCGAGGCTAGGCGGAACGCGTGCTTTTTCGCCCGCGCTGGTGCTCGTTGCTTAGGGTATTTTCAGGAGAGTCCGCAGTTCCAGCTGGCTCGCGGCCCGTCCAATGAAGCGGCGACACGTCAGCCGATGTGGTCCAGGTGGATATTTTGGTGTGGCTCGTTTCTAGAAAATATTGTTACGGCAGTTAAAAGGAAATGGGAGTAAACTTTACTTATGTTGGGGCAGTAAAGCCTAGGCAGTATTTACAATCGGGTCACTTAATTTTGATCCTTGTTATTTTAGCGCGCTGAACTTTCACTTTCTGCTTTAAATTTGTCCGAGCAAACCCCACGTCGGCCCTTAAAACAAACTTTTAAATTCTTTAAAAGTAAGATATATGTATCATATGGAGAAAAAGAAAGGGACGCAAGGAATCATTACCTTCCTCCACCTCCGACAAGGGCATCATGGAGCCTTTAGCATCATTGTAAAGGCACCGTCAACATTTATGGCCCGAGATGATGTGATCCGGTGCAAGCATCGACAGAGGGTTAGGCGACCCTTTGTTGCTGTTGTAGTGGGCCACACCATCCAATGCCAAGGTGGGGAGGGTTGGGGATTCTCTACTGTCGATATGAGAGTGTTTAGCGAATTCTATTGTCGCTAAACATTAATCACTTGATTCATCTTTTTTCAATGTCAACCTAATTTAATCATGAGAATGATTAATAAGAGACCTAATTATACTCTTAAGATGATCCATCGGCTCTTATGGATATCTCCAATTGGTTCTCCCCTTCCTTTATATTTCTTTATTTTGTTTTGGTTGAGAAAGTAAGTAAATGGATAAATGGAATTGAAAAAAAAAAGTATGGGGTTAATCCTATTATACACATAAATCTATATATATATTTAGTTTAAAAATTACAAAATAATTAAGTAATCGAGATGGAATCTTTTCTTTAAAAACATATGTACATATGTACTGATCCAGTTTGAGTGGGTGGACGGGCGATTCCACGCATAAAACTAGCAATTGGATTGATATTCATCGGTTTCATTAAATTGGAATCGGGAATCGGACCGATCTCCATAGGAATTGCCAGTTTTGGTTTCGGTTCTAAGCAATTCTTGATTCTTTTATACATCCTTAATTGTTAGACCACATCGGCTTTCTTGATCCTTTAAACGATTAGGACCATAGGAAGAACCCCTAACATTGCAAGAACATCCGATAACACCAAGACTGCTATGTTGTGTAAGGATGCTTATTCTCCATGCCTCTTAACAATTGCAAAGATGAAATTTTAAGAGCTCTGGCTACCTCATCGATGCAATAACCCTGTCCTATCATTTAATGAGAGCTTGCTAGCACACCAGTTGAAACAAAGAAGCCCAACATGCATGAACTCGTGAAAAATCGATGACAAATCCACTTTGAAGGACAAGATTGGCATCTTGGGTTTCGCCAAACTAGGAGCAATTGTCATATTGATCTCTTTCTCATTGGAATTGTAATCAATCCACGCCTGCATCGCCTTCCCACTCTTCAGATTAATATCTAGCTTGCTCAAGTCATTGTCGGTGACATTACAGGTGGTCGGAGCAGAAGCATTCGACACCAAGCTGCTGATGTTGATCCCAACGTGGTTGTCATTAATGTTGCCTAACTTGAAGTCTTGGCCAGCGTGAACTCGACAGCAAAAAGATGGGTAAAGAACCGACATGACTGGCATTGAGGAGGCCCGGATATTGGCCGGACAGGGCCCAAAGGTCCATGGTAGCGGAGACAACGAAGGCGAGGTCACGACCAATAGATTCGGGTACTGAGGGACAACGGCGAAAACAAAGGAGGACTTGTCGCCACCATGAGAGTTCTTGAAGCGGAGTAGGAAGAGTAGAATGCATGGCCCATAAGGCGACTCGTCTTGTTGGTGAGCTTGAGGTCGCCATTGTTGTTGAGGAAGAAGATTGAGGTGAATTCGAGACTTGCAACTTTCCTCCAAGCATAAGTACAGAGAAGATTAGTCCAAAAAAAAAAAAAGTACAGAGAAGATGAACTGTGAAAAGATTAAAAGATAAAAATTTAAAAAAAGAAATGTTTTTGGAATATTATGCCCCTAGTTGTGCTCTCAAAATAAGCGTGTACTCGCTAGCCAAAGAAGATTTGACCTGATGAGGTTAGTCTTTTATTTGAGGTGAAATAGCAACTTTATACCCTTATTTAAGACAATATTTATTTTAGACCCTCTTTTGAAACAACTCATTCACTTCAAAGTCTTTTTAAAATTTTCCCTCTTTCTTATATTCTCGTGTTTCTACAATAAGTTAGGTAAAAGACTATGCAAATGTTGTACATTCATTTTCCAAATGTATATTCTTAGAAGATAGCTTCTAGTATGTTTTGTCTGTTTCGTGGATAATTTATTATCCTCTTTGAACAAGCATGCACATTAGGATGGTTGAGGGTGATAATGGATATTTCTTAGTAGTTTATTTACGTATATATGTAGACACTATATTGAGCATGTTACACTTATCCAAGTTATATCTCCGGTACCTTTTACGCTACACTTTTGTATATTGATAAAGTTTTCATCTTATGTTTGTAATGATACTTATGGCCCATTTGATTATCCAACCAAGTGTTGCAAATTAAAAATTCAGCACTTTCAGTAATGTGATTAAGTTTCATCATGACCTTGAATAAAATTGACTAAAATGATTTCAATGAATAAAAATAAACTAAAATTGGTATGCAAGGGAGGATTTGCTCAATTCGCTAATAGAAAAATAATTGCTAGTAATTAGAATATTACCAAATATATTGATAAAAGCAACCGACAATTGCATTTGTTTTCCATTTAAGTAATAGGTTAATAACATCTGGCTATTAATTTTGATCATTATCATACATCATCTTAATTAATTTTTAACACTTTTTAAAACTCACTACTTAAATTTTCAACAATTAATTTTTAGTTTTACTAAATATGTTGTTACTCAATAGGATCTATCAATTTCGATTATCATATAATCACAATGAATTGATTCTATATACATAAAAAGGTTTATCAAGATGTATTATTAAAATGAATCTTTTTTATTTTTTTAAGGAAATGTCAATTTAGGCACTATTTGGTAACCATCCAAACAATACCTGATTCTGATTTTTTGTTCCCAGAATCAATTTGGGACGAGAATCGCGTTTGGTAAAATTTTTGTTTTCGAGAACAGTTGGGAAGAGAATTGAGAATAAAAAAAAAAAGTGATTCTCCGTCTGAGAATCAAAAAAAGAATTAAAACAGTGAAAGTTTCCTTCTTCCCTTCCGTTATCTCGTGATTGCCGTTCACCATCGTCTGCTGTTGTTCGCTGCCGCCACCGTCCGCCGTCGGTAGCCGTCCGCCGGTCCGGTGAGCTCGCCAAGGCTGGGCGAGGTCGGCCTGGCCATCGGTGGGGCTAGGCGAGCCTCGTCGATGGCCAAGCGAGGCTCACCGGCGGTTGGGCGAGGCTCACCCGGTCCCGCCAAGGCTCGGCCTCGCCCGGATCGAGCGAGGCGAGCCTTGCCGGTGGCTAGGCGGGCCTCGCCCGGCCCCACCGGTGGCCGGGCCGGCCTCGCCCAGCCCCGACGAGGCCAGAGGGCCGATTGCCAGTCCGGTGACCGGCCACATGAAGAAGAAGAAAAGAATAGGAGAAAAGGCAAAAAAAAAAAAAAAAAAAAAAAAAAGAAAAAATAAAAAATAAAAAAAAAAAAAAATAATTTTAAAATTAAAAGAAATTGATTTGGAACAGAATCAATGAGCACGGTATCAAATGTAATTCTATTCCAGAATAAAAAATTTTGGACAGTTACTAAACACGTTTTTTTACTTATAATCAATTCTTGGAAACAGAATAAAAATAATCATTTTTGGTCAGAATTAGTTTCCGGGAACAGAATCGTTATCAAACGCGTTCTTAGATTCTCCACGGCGTTGGTCTACGAGACTACTTTGAAAGTAAAAGATAAAAAAAAAAAAAAAAAAAAAAAAAAAAAAAACTGCAAGTTGTAATTAAGTTATTATGTGTGCATGAGTTATTTTTTGTGGCACAATGTGCGGGTTCATAACTAGTATAAAGCAATTGAAGTGACAAGACTTCAGTTTTAACTACTCACAGTATTGAGGGAGTCGAAAAGTCTTTTTTTTTTTTTTTTCTATTCTCTCTTTTCCCATGTTTTCTTCAACCTTCAACCATGGGAGAAATGGAGGAGGGCTTGAGCTAATCTCACCCTCCCCTTCTTCTCTTTTTAGTTGATTTTGTTTGCATTTTATTATTCTTTGTTTACTTTTTCTTCTGTCCCGATTTATATTTGGGAGCTTTCTTCTGCCGGTCTAGTTCTCAATTAGAGAATTTGAACTCTCTCGATTTAGTTCTAGATTTGGGTGCTATCTTTTTTCGATTTAGATTTGGGAGTTTAATAATTATGCCTTTGGGATTCAACGCCCCTCTATTCCACTCATGTACGGGTTTTATGCCTTGAGTCTTAATGATGATCATAGGAGGTATGGCATGTTGTTGAACTATAAAAATTTGTTCATCCACTTGTCAGATCTGTGTTTGTTTAACCTATTATAGTTATTTCAATTCAAAAAAAAAAAAAAAAAACCTATTATAGTTATTTCTGTATAACGATGTATAGAGGAAATCGAACTTAGGTGTGCATTGCCAATTGACAATGTTGTAATTATTAAAGACTGAATTTTTGATGTGTGCTCATCACTAACAAAGACACGAGATTTAGTGATCAGCCGTCCATTTTGTTTAATAGATATGTTCATGTGGAACGAGTTTGTGTTTAACTTTGCAAATGCTCCATTGATCCTCGTTGCGCTACGGATTTCGATTTTCTTTTTCAGTATTCATACTCAGTTTCGATTTGCTTTGTTATGAAGACTATGTACTTTTGTATCATTTTGAATAATGAATATAATTTTCTTTCAACCAAAAAAGGAAAACTACTCACATCACTTCAATTTAATAAATTGAGTCGACTGAACTTATTTCCTTGAATTCCTCTATGTTGAGGGATTAAATTTCTAAACCCAAAACCGAATATTATCGCCTCATCCCCACCTTTATTGTTAACCCAAATGCACAGCGGACGTGATCAATTGAAATCCTCAAGTGAGAGAAGATTTCAAATCCATAATTAAATCATCGGAGAAACAATGGATAATAGCATAAATAATCCCTCGAACTTCGATTCAATATACAATATCAATCTTGAACTTTAAAGTATTTGCAGTATTGATATATAAACTTTTGCCAAATATATAATGTCTTAAGTTTTTAATTTGCTCTGCATGATGTTTGAACTATGGATAAATATTTAATATAATTATTAAATCATGCAAAAATGTTTAAAATTTTGTATACCACATCGGATATTAAATTAAAATTTATGGGTTGAATTAAATGAATTAAAATAATAGTAATAGCAATAATGATGATGACAACGATGGTGCTCGTTCTTATCCGTTTCGCCATGTTCCTCCAATCACATGCCCACACCTTCCTGTCTCCCACAGTTTCACTCTCTCTCTCCCTCTCTCTCTCTCTCTCTCTCCATGGTTTCTTTTCTTAGCCTCGCCGCTCTGTCCTCCCTCGCGTCTCCCCCCAGTATAAATCCCTCGCACCCATTTCCCACCACCACCACCCGATCATCGATCGCAAGATGAAGAACGCGGGCAAGAGCAGCAGCAGCAACAGCCCCAGGGCCAACCCGAGGCCCGATGCTAGGAAGGACCGGAAGTCGGCGACGGGGGTGAACGGGTCGCCGAAGAAGGGCGGCCACGGGCGCAAGTTCACGTGGTCCGGCGACGGGTACTCGCGGCCCGAGATGGGGCTCGCGAGGGAGGACGCCGTGGACGCCAAGGACCCCAACTTCGAAGATCCGGAGGACAAGGACGAGGACGAGAACGAGGGTCGGACTCGGGACGCTTGATCGGATTGTAGATATTGGCTGATGTTTGATGAACGATCAATAAACGAAATGCGACTAGAACGGGATGTACTCTGTGCGTAGTATCTTATCTACGGCGATGGTTTGATCTCGTTGGGTGTTTTCTCTTCCCTTTTCTTCTTTTTTCCGTTCTCTCTCTGCATGCGATGAACATCCGATCGCCCGTCGGAAAATCCGTTCGCCGGCGACGGAGATCTCACTCGCTGCTTGGCGAGATTGTCGCATCTGAACTTCGCGACACGCTTGAAGATAATTCGACATCCACGTCCGCTCCCCGTTCCGTTCCGTGATAACTTGGGCCTATGAGCAAGCCTATACATTATATAAATAAAGATGGATGCTCGATCGGTACATCTTTGACTCTTTTCGTTTACCCTTTTAGGGCTTCTTTTTATACGAATTAAGATCCTCAAAATTAGCGTTCCCTTGAATAAAGTAAAGTTCCCCCCTCAAATTTGGGCTCGTCACCACCGAGAAAATTTGATTCTTTGTTTTGTTCTTTTCCTTTTCATTCTTTTTGCTACCTCTTTTCCGCCTCCTTTCTCCAATTTTTTCCCTTGCACGGTGCGAATCGCGCATGGCCTTGCCAAGCTCGACCGTCGACTACGAGCATGCCTAGCCAAGCTCTTCGCGGCCAGCCTTCGCTGCACCCGAGACAGTCCCTTTGCTACCGTGGCCACCTTGCGCATCAAGAGCAGGGTATAGGCACGCAATGCCCGAATTCAACATCGTTAAAAGCCCGAGTCCCCCGTATCGCTCGAGACTGAGCGGCGCAATGTCGTGGGGGTCATAAGATCGTGACAAGTAGGCCTTCACTATGGGAAGAGAGGTACGGCCCGGCGGTTGACGGCAAGCCAAAGCTTCAGTGGCACGATAGCGGCGACGTGGCGGGTGTGGTAGCACCAGCATTTCAGCAACAAGCGAAAAAGGAGGGGGAGAGAGGTATTTGGCAATTGGATATTTGGTGAAATTTTCAAAGACACAAGCATTAAATTGCATTTATAACTGGAAAAATGAATGATAATATTTCTAAAACTAAATTATTACCCGACGGTTTGAAAAGCTAGTTGTGCCATAAGTCACCCTTTCACACCCTCAAATCCGTTCGCATGTAATCATACCAACTATAGTCATCTTCTCGTGTGAAGGCATCCAAAAAGGTACGAACTCATCTGCAAGTTTATGTACATATTTATTGCGCTAGAGGTGTCGTCGAATTAGAGATTATTCTCCTCCTCTCGATGGCCTCATATTGCCGCTGTTGCCGCGACGAGGTCAATCTAAGGGGAGGAAGGGGGAGGGATGCTGGCAATGCCTTGGCGTTGAAGCTCCCCCAACACACCTTCCAGAGATGGAGGCTTTAAGCCGAGAGGAAGTGGTTGCCATGGCTTCGATAGGACCTCTCCGATAGCCGCATCGACGTTCTCACTCCACTGTTGAACACGACAATTACAAACAGAATAATGAAATAAAAGTCGGTCTGAATTCGCATAATCATCGCGGCGTATATAATTGAATGAGATCGCCGTAGGCTAATTACCTGGTGAAAATCAAATGAAGATTGAGAGGAGGCCAATTGCCCCGTTGGCGTCAGGACACCGATGCTAGGGTCTATTTTATACACACCTTGATGATGTGGTATGCCTGGAACCGGTGCAAAACCAAATCCCTTCACAGCATCAAATCATGTATAATCATCAATATTTCACATATAACTATAGAAAATTTATATACAAAATACTGCTGGGTAGAATAGGTATCAAATGTGTCACGTGTTGAAATCCCACGCATTCTCGTCGACTTTTTATATGAACGACACAATCACTTGATCCATATGACATGTAGAGAGCTCATAAGTATTTTCTTAATTACTACAACGTTTTATCTAATAAGTTGAATGGGATGAAAAATAAAAAGGGATTAATTAATTATACAAATAAAATAATTAAGAATTATAAGTAATTAGTTAATTTCCTAATAAGATAGTGTGTGTGTGTATACCCCTTGCTTCTTTACTCAAGCGTTCTTTTTTTTTCACCTACATATGTGCGGAGACACGATTGATTCATGAGATATTTGAGAAAAATTCATAATCACCAAATCTAATATTCTCTCACGGGCAGCCCTATGTAAAATATTATGACGTCAAAATAAACACAAAATCCTATTAATATCCAATCCTCATTAATATCGCATATTTAAATTAAATAATCGCCGTGTTGCAATTCTTACTTTTATGTATTTTACAAAAGAAACATCTGCAATACAAGAGTAGGCAAGAGGAATACTAACGTATTTACATTACCTAAAAACTTTTCATTGTTTGACTCGATAAATAATTTTATTTTTCCTCTGTGTAACGTCATGAATATATATTCTTTTATTATTCTTCAAAAATATACTATGCAACTAAAATATAATAAATTTATTTTCCTACCCTTGAAGGAACTAAAATTTCAACTAGTATATCTATAGCCTGGAACACCAATATGGTCCATAACAAGCCGATGAAGAGAGTCCTAAGTTATTTCTAGTTCTAGCTAAGTCACTACTTGAAATATAAGATATAACATGGAACTCGGGTGGATGTCCTATGCTTACTTGCTGGTGCCAGTAGGAAGGGTCTGGAGGTGGCGGCGGCGGCGGCGGAGGATGTTCCAGCAAAGGCGGCAGCACCCATGTCGGCAGTGGAGAAGGAACGAGTGACGGCTGTGAATGAAGCGGCCATGCGCCGTGCTTTAGGGACGGGCTCAAGGTCGGGTGACCCCACACATGCAAGGGCCTGAAATGGTGCACGGAGGGTGGCGCGGGAGGGAACCCCATGGCGGGTGCCGCCCAAGGGGTCATGACCCTCTTGCTTCCGCCGGCGGCCGCGGCGGCCCCGCCGTAGATCTGGCGCCTTTTGCTCCATCTTGCTGCGTCCGCTTCGAGAGATAGCATGTGCCTCCTCTGCGACCGGTACTTCTGCCACATTTCGCACCTCAACATCAGTACTCAAACGTCTCCTCGCCGTCTAACAAACTACACTGGCCTCGGCCGACTCGGTTTAATCAGATCTAAAATTAAGCCGACACCCTTTAATTAATCCATCCACATTCCACCAGAATTTAGAAGCTCTTTTGCTAAATCCTAGCGAATTAGCCAAATGGTATTGATGAAAAACGCTAAGAACACATGAGAAAATGGAAGATCGAATGGATTTTGTACTTGAAGGTGGCTTGCAATGTTGTGGCGAGTGAGAGAATCGTTGCCCATGAGCTCCAAGATCCGGGAAGGAACTGCCTTCTCCACCCCTAATTGCTCCACTGCTTGCACGAACTTCCTATGCAGATCTGGTGTCCAATCCACCTGCACAAGCACAGACAATTACACAAGCCAAATTTAGAAATTGTCATCGCTTAAAGACACGAATAAAGCACAAACAATCTTGATTAGCACGAACTGGGAAGCCGGAGAACCGAGCAACGTGCGGCCTCGACTCGCCAATTGTCGTCCAGGACTCCGGCTTGCGTTGTAATCGTGTAAGTACGATCATGTCAAGCAAGTTTACATGACTGAGTGACGATTAGTTTGCAATTTGAGTAAGATGCATTTGCGTTTTTGGTTCTTTTACCTTGACTTTTCTCTTCCCTTGAGCTTGAGGATTAGTTTTACCTTGAGCAGCAGCAGCAGCAGCAGAACTTCTTCTTCCTCTATTCCCTTCCTCTTTCCTCTTCCCACCACTCCGCTCTTCTCTCTTCTTCTCACTCCTTTCCTCGCCGCTCGCGCTCGCCTCCGGTGCCCCTGGCCCCGCCCCCACCCCCGACCCCGACCTCGACCTCTCTTCTGCCTCCGATAATTCCTTCGGGCCTCCACCATCCCGGGTCACGCTTGGATTCGCCTTGGCCTGATTCTCGGACCCTGTAGAGATCTCGGCTGAGACCTCGGCCGCGTCCATCTCCAAATCCGGCAAGGCATCATCCACGGCAAAGATGTCATCGAAGTTGATGCTGTCAAGCAGGTCGCCTGCATCGGAGAAGTTGAGGAACAGCGCAACATCGTCTCCTCCTCCTCCTCCACCTCCGCCGGCGATGGAGAAGCAGCTCTCTCCTCGGCGGGTCTCATCGCCTCTCTCTTCCCTCAAAGGAGGCACGGCAAGCATTCCCAAATCTCTATCTTCTTCAAGCGTGCATGGAACATAAAGGCGCATACGAAAGCTTCGAAATCCTAGCTAACACGGTCGAGCTTTTATGCAGGCAAGCGCTCGTGCCCTGGTACAAAATGGCATCAGATGTGATGGAGGACCCCGGACCCAGAGGGACAGATATGACTGTGTCTGGTGCTGTGCTCTGTCGGTTTCCCGGAGGGTCATGAGTGGGAAACAATCTCCAAAGCTCTCTCCACCACAACTCGAGAAATTTTGTATTTTATGCTTTCTTGTCTGTGTCTAGGGTTCGTTGCTGTATCATATCTCCTCGTGTCTCTTCTCTCTCTCTTTTGTTTCTTTGCCTTTTCTGGGTTTGTGGATCCCCTTTTTTCCTGAATATCTTTTTAAAGGGGAGAGGAGAGGGGAGAAGGATCAAAAGAACTCGTGCAGTATGATTAATTTTCTTAGTATGAAAGGATGAAGGTGGTTTTGAATGGATTCACTGGTGTGGCGTGCGTGTATATCCGTGGGTACAGTGATGGTGTAGGGATTGAAAGCGACGGGGGCTCTCTTGAGATGGCCGAAGCAGGAACTGACCTTGATCCTTTCCTTTGGTGGACCGACGGATATCGGCAGATGTGCTTGGTCCTGTGGTGATAGGATGGTGTCGATCAAGGATCTTATAGCTGACTATGATGTGGGTTTTCATCGTGCTAAGACACGTAAATCACGTCTTTTTGTGTTACTTTGGACGTCATTGATTCCACCTGACACGACGGACATTGACATTGATAGCTTTTTTAAATAATTTTTGTAATTTCTTTTTCTCCTTTTCTCTTTCTCTTCTCTTCTTGTCCATGTTGATTACTGGCTGCCGACCATCACCATGGCCTACGAGGGCCTCCCTTTGCCAAATCTAATGGGGCGAGGCTCGATGAGGCTGCCTTGGCTTGCATGAAGACGATTGCTAATGATGGCCATCCTCGCCATGGCGAGGCTGACGATCACCCAGGCTAGGCCAATGAGGGTCAATCGATGCAACGCGAACATTTTTTTTTTCTCTCTTTCCCTCTCTTTCTTCCAATAGCCGATCACCAGCCACAGGCCATAACTAGCAAGGGCCACCCTCGCCCAAGCCAAGGTGAGCCTCGTTGGGCCTCATCCCTAGACCTTGCCACGTTTGGCAAGGTGGGCCCTCTCTCGAGTGAGGCCACCCATCACATGTCATGGCTGGCGCTCGGCCGCTAGTAAAAAGAAAAGGTAATGAAAAATAAAGCAAAAATTATAATAAAAAAATTTCACGTCGATACCGATCATGTCGCATAGGATAGCTAACGTCGACATCAATAATTTTCAAATATAATACATTTAAAAGAGGACATGATTGAACCACCGACCGTTGCAGCATGGATGGTAGAGCCTCAGAACTCCACCGTGGAGGTCCAGGTTCGAAGCCCCTGCGAAGCAGGGAGGCTGAAGCGCTGTGTGGTGACTTACCCGGTGGCATGGGGTGGTGGTTTCACCCATGCCGCCCTGGGTTTATTCCCTCCGTACCCGGGCCTTTCGGGCCGTCCGGTGTGGTTGGAGTGTGGGGTTCCCTGGGTCATCAAAAAAAAAAAAAAAAAAAAAAAAGAGGACATGATTGAGATGCAATAACACAATGGTCTATTATCTATTGGAGATAATTCCTTAATGGTCTATTATCTATTGGAGATAATTCCTTATCTAAAAACGTGTAATGGATATTCACAAGGACTATATGAAGTGCAACGAGTGGTTTAGTTATCATGCAAAAGTCATGGCCAACTATACATGATCAGGCGAAAAGTCGATAATTTCGGCTTATGCATTCTTGATTATCATGCTTTGCACGGAGATTTAAATTCAACTTAAAGATTTCTAGCTCATTCTTTTCTCAAATTTCAGAAGTCAGCATGAAAATCTGGTTACACGTTTCAAAATCTCATTGTCTCATTCCATGAAGAGAGGTCCGAGGCATTGATAGTGATATTTGGGAATTGCTATTTTCCCTTTTTAAGGAAGATTGTTCAAAAGTTCCTAAATTTAATGTACTCGAACTATTTCATTCCTAAACTTTGCAATATGGCCAACTTAGTTCTAAACATGTTGATTATTTGCTAAGATAGTTATTCTAGTCAATTTTGGCTATAAATTGCTGAAAATTGGCTGGAAAACTAAATTCGTAAATCATCCAAAGGTTTAGGACTAAATTGATCACAATGAAATATTTAAAACTAAATAAGCCTTCATATAATAGAATTATGACTTTTTAGACAATTATCCCTTTTTTTTTTCTATTTATCTTGTGGAAATCAAACTAGCTTTTTTTTATTAATCCATATATTCAAGATCCATGATAGTAAAACTTTAACATTACTTATTTAATGCCATTTGTTTGCCCGCGTCTTTCATCCCAAGTATATTCGATAAAAAGTATATGCTACTTGCAAATGTTTGCAGAAAATTCAAAAACATGTATCTTAATGAGGAAAACAATGTTAAAATATGTGATACCGCTACAGAAGCAATGAATCCTATATACATGTAATCTCTCTCTATTGAATAACGCGTATGTCCAAATTTAGCTAGCGTGGATGCAGACGGAAGACTCGAGAGAAGTTCTTCAACCCGACTTAAAAAAGATTTTTTAAGCGAAGAGGCTGTCCCCATTGGGAAATTGGGCTTTAAATTTCAGCCATACATAATCAGAAAGGCAACATAAAAACGGAAATACGAACGTGCGATTGAAACCCATTATTTTTCAGAAAAGGAGAAGACAATTAAGTCGAGATAAGAAAAGGACACATACCTTTTATTTAGGGAGTGGTCCAGCCGTGACAAGGACTCCCTCAAAATCTTTTAGGCAATCAGATGGGTCCCCCCAAATGACAATAATTTCGTTTGGTGATCTAAACCCAAGTGACTCAAAAATGTGATCTGACTCAGATATCTAGAAAGTGATTTTTTATTTGGTACACCACATTTATGAAGTTGAATTCACATAGTCAGTCAGAATGGACGACGATGAATGAACTGCTATGCCAACGATTTTATGATGAAAATTGACAGAATAAATTATATAAAATTTTATGTGAATGTTTAAGATTGAATTTGACAAAATTATAAAAAAAAAAAAATTAGAGTTAAATTGATATTGATACAATATGCTTACCAACGATTTTATGATTGGATAATTTTCTTTCTAGATAAGTGTCATGCATAATTGTGGAATCAAAATGTTTCTGTGTTCTAAGTATTACAAAATAAAAAATAAAAAAAGTATTCCAAGAAAACTTGTTTGCAATTTGTCAATCATGATTGTCCTCTCTCTTTCTTTTTCTTTTTTTTCCAATCTCACCCTTGCATATGGTTGCTTTGATTCTGAAAAGTATTTTTATTTATGATCGTTTTGCCGCTTCAAATTTTTGAGAAATTTCCATATGACTTTGATTTTAAATATCTACTTTTATATACTTTTTGACATGTCTTAGGTGTTTATTATTAAATAAAAGTCAAATTCTATACGTTAAAAGCAAAAGGTGTAAATCTAAAGTTGATTTTTTAAAACTACTTTAACAGGTTACAATCATACTAAATTCACTCTGTAAGATTTTAGCAATGGTTCTCCAAAGTGAATGTGAAAAATGTATCCTATCTTAGGTTTTTCATCCATCATGAGTGAATGAAAGAAAAACTCTAAGTTGATTGTAGACATTTATGTGTTTATAGGAATTTTGCCATAAGGACCTTGGGATGAATAAAGGGTGGCACCAACTTGGAGTAAGTGCCATTGTCAAAGCGAACTTTCATACAGAAGGAAGGTGGTGATAATATTGGGATTGCCAAAATATAACAATAGAATGAGGCCCAAAATGCACAACTCGGGCTCCATCTACTTCAATTGCTTAAGCAGACAAATCATCTCGGTCATAAGAGATGAGCTTGATGCCGAATGTGGCTACCCAATTAGAAATCAAATAGGCCAATCACAAGAGAGAAACGTTATGATGGTTCATCATTTTCTTTTTAAAGGGTATAAATAGAATAAGAAAAATCTGAAGCATAAGGCTTGGTGTGGTGAACCCTCGAATTTTTCGTTCGTCTGCTAAATGTCATGTTCTTGCATAACTTGAATCCCATCGGCCCTCTCTAACATAATTCCGATCACAACAAGATGTGCGAGTATACAGGTTGACATGATCCACTACTTGTCGGTCAGAAAGAAGAAATTATCTACTCAAAAAGCTGAGAAGACGAAAAAATCGTGGACCAAAGAGGCAACAGCCTATTGTCAGTAGTAGGCGTAGAAATCTACCAGTCCTATGTTCTTGTTTTTTTCAGAGCTGTTTTGTGGAGGAGTTGACCACAATCATGCACCGTTTTACACCCCCCAAAACACACACGCAGTATCCATAAAGGGAATATTCCTCCATCGATTTGGCACTTCTTTTCAGCTCCACTTTTCCTCACACTTGCTCCGTACAAAGAAGTGAAATACCACATGAGGAAACAGGTCATGTATTCCATGCCTTAATGCAACCATGTTAGTCCCTATCACCGATAGGGCCGAGGGTGAGGATCCGACCTAAGCATGCATGGTTATACTAATTAGGACACGTTTGGGTTGAGATGTGATTTATATTTCCTATTGACAAGAAGGCATGAGAATCTCGCTCCCCAATGAAAAAATGGGGTCTAGTGAGAGCCCCGATAGAAGTTGCAAGGGCAGCACCCTCGAGCCATCAAGAAACTTTAATAATTCGAGCCCATATTTTATCAATAGTTTAGGATTGAACCCATGAACAACTATTAGATATATATAATCTCTCTCTCTTGCAATTAAGGAATGTGGCAGAGAGGTATAGAGTGCTAATTATACTGGAAACCTCTGCATGATGGACGTAACCCTATTTTAAAGGCGAATCGGGATAAAATCTTGTGTTTCAAATTCTTTTTCTAATTTTGATTCTCCATTTTCCAGTGATTGTACGCCAAGTGGCGTGTTGACCCTCGATGCTCAAGCTAGTGGGAATAAAGGATAATAATGGAGAATTGAGAAGCTTGGATTATGCATGGGAGGGTCAACCCATATATGCTTTTCATTCATCATATTCCATGGCAGGTTGAGAAGCTCAACACTTAGCAACGACGATCTTGGCCACCGCTAATCCGGCAGGTCGAAGGCGAAGTTAAAGTTAGATGATCCATTCGAGATTGAATAAGTGGAATTATAATACCAAGAGGGGCATCATTAGTCAAAGGCTAAGCCCAATTTGTCCCAACGGATAACAACGAAAAAATAAAAATCGTGTCATTCGTTCAATATTAATTTTAATTAAAAAAAACATGATAACCGATTAATTTTTATCGGGTTAATACTATCACAACTCTAAATTTGTACGTTCATACCACATTCACTCCAAACTGCCTTTCGTGTCACAAGAAGTCTCCAAGTAAGATGCCGCACTTAATCTAAACTCGTGTACCTGTGCCTCATTTACTTCAAATTAATGTTATGAAAAATCTCAAACAAATATATCTGCATCACGTTTATCTCCAAAAAATTTCGAAAATTACCACAACTTGGGGTAAATGGGACGTAGGTCTACAATTTGTGGTAAATATTGCACAAGTATATCAATTTTTAGAATTTTTTATGACATAAAAATTGGTTTAAAGTAAATGTGACACCGATGTAATTTTGGTGATAACAGCCTTTTCTTTTTCTTTTTTTGGTTTTTAGCTTATTCGAAATAGATAACACATTAATAGGCATTACCATGGCATAGAGCCAAGACGCCAGCACGTGCACAACCACCAATGATGGGATCGTGAGTAGGGTGAGCACACACCCACATGAACTTAGCTAGTTTGGGGCGCGGCTGGTATTAAGCCCCCACTAAAGGTGAGCATTGGTTTAGGATCAACTTGGATCGACCCTAGACTTGTCCAATTTTGTCTGTCCTAATTCAGCTCCTAAGGAAACTGAATCGGTCCTTGGTCTTGGGATTCAAGGATTAGCATTGTGCGGATTAGTCATCGGTTTTGAAAATTTAGGATTGGTCCAACCCGAACTAATCCTGACTCTATATATATCTAATATATTATTTATAATTTTTTATATAAAGAAAACCCTAAAATAAACGGTGTCAATGACATTAAACGACTCATTAATGAGGAGTCCAAATAATTTTACATTGTTATTTAATAACTTAAAATTTTGTTGTTTTTTACGGCGTCAACAATCATAATTTATAAATGAGGAAAATATTTTTGTGAGGAGTTCTCACGACGTCCAAAAGAGCATCAACCACTCCTCACGGTATTCTTCTCTAATACTTGTTCTCTTCAATCTTATATGTCATCTTAATTTTCAATTTGCCAAAATCGAAAGAAATGACTTCTTCGCTCACCACTCGACACTTGCCTCACTCACTTTGGATCACTTTTGCCGCTTGCCGCTCGATGCTTGCCTTGCTTGTTGTGCCTTGCTTGACGCTCATCTTACTCGGCGCTTGACACTCACCCTACTCGACGCTCACTACTCACCTCTCTTAGCTAACCTTGCTCGTCATCAAACTCATTGAATCTGTCTAGTCTTCGATTACCTTTTTAGAGAGTACAAAAAATGAAATAAAAAAAATTATCGATTGGTCTCGAGTTGATCATGAAACCGGATCGGATCCATTGAGTCCGTTCGGTTCTCGATCACCTTTTCAGGGAGTATAAAAAATAAAATAAGAAAAATTATTGATTGGTTTCTAGTTGATTTTGAAACCCGACCAAATCCATTAAATCGGTCCAATCCTTGGTCTCAAGCTTAATAAAATCGGTTCTTGATCTCAAAAATTGAGAATTAGCACTGTGCGAGTTATTTTTAGGGTTAGGGGGTAAATTGGTTCAACTCAAACCATGCTTACCCCTAGCCCCCACATGGACATGCTACTGTAAGGCGAGTCAAGGACGCTCATTGGTAAATCACGCATTTTCCTTTGATGCCCATTCTCCGATATTGGAAATTCAAAAACATTGTGTATCATTATCCCCCCCCAAAAAAAAAAAAAAAAAACACATCATTCGTCAATATTAATTTTGAAAAATACACGATGACCATGCAATTTTTATTTGAATTAATACCATAAAAAACATCAATTCAATACACACGTTATATTTACCTAAAATTTACTTTTGTGTCACATAAACCTCTCGAAGTATTATGTCGCATTTAATCCAAATCGATATATTCGTGCCACATTCCCTTCAAATTAATTTTTATGTCACGGAAGAAAAAACAAATCTCAAATCGGTAGACCACAATAAGCCAGATCCACGCTTTTTTAAGCGCGTTCTCCAAAATTGGAAATTCAAATCACAAAACCAAATCATCATCATCATTAATATAATCATTTCGAAAGGAATGCCACGTCCTCCGCACGATTATCGGGGTCCCACTCCTCGATTGCCATGAAATCTCATGATCACCAAACCGAACGGGCAACTTAATTAAAACAAAGATCGCCCGCGCAGGGCGAGGCCGGTTCCGGGGCGCTAACGGAAACCGAGTCGAACCTTCCGAAAAGATCCCACTTGACCAGACTACCCCTGGCCTCCACCGTTCGGGCCGCCAACCGCCCGAGGGCCCTTCCGTCATTTCACGAGGGCAGTTCGTATTTCCGCGTTGCCGGTTCTGCCGGTTCCGCAAGTTCCAAACCAGCCAGCCTTGCGTCCGCCGATTTCCCCCCGTCCATATCCGCGCGGTGCGAGAGCTCTTTTCCGGGAAGAAATCACGCGCAGGTCAGAGAAGCAAGGTTCGGCGATGGAGTGCAGGCCGCTAGGGTTCCTGCTGGGCCTCCCCTTCGCGCTGGTCGCCCTGGTCCTGTCCCTCGTCGGAGCCGTCGTCTGGCTCGTCGGGTGAGTCCCCCCCTTCCTCCCCCTCGCCGATCGCGGCTCCGTTCGACGCGCGGCGCGCGAAAATCCATCGGCATTGTCGAATCTTCTGCGCAGCGTCTCTCGTCCGCGCGGCGACGGTAGCGATCTTCATGCGCAAAGCTTTGATCTTTTTGCAATCTCTTTTCTCCTTTCGCAATTTCGCTTCCGAGTTCCGACAGTTTTGCGTCGCGTTGGATGGATTGCTTCTTCATTGATTTTTATATTTTTTAATGGATTTTTTGTTTTTTTGTTTTCTGGAATTTGTAGGTCGATATTGAGTTGCCTGTGCCCGTGCTGCATCTGTTTCGCCTGGCTGGCGAACCTCGCGGTGGATCTGGTGAAGCTCCCGGTCAATGTGCTCAGTTGGTTCACCGATCAGATTCCTTGCTGATCTTTCATTCCGATCTCTCTGTGTTCATCTTCATCTTCTTCTTCTTCTCTTTGTTTTTAATTGTTTATTCATTTTAGTTTTTTTAATCGTTTATACATTTTAGGGCTACATATCTTCTTCTTCTTCTTTTTCCAGCAATTTGATGTTTTAGATGTTCCCCCACATTCATTGAGTTGGTGAACGGCAGTTGCGGGATGATGAGTTGGAGTTCCGGATTTGTATGAACACAAAGTATTTTAGTGCCTGCCTTAGCAAATTGTGGAACGAGTCGACCGAGTGATTAGTTCGCATATGGCGAAATCTCTCGTGTTTGTTTGAAGCATTTGTCAATTCGATTTGTTAATGTGAAGCTTTCTCTCGTGATTAGCAAAAAGGATCCTGATTAGCTATCGAATCGATGATTGGATGTTGGTATGACACTGACCAACAAAATGTGATTAGTTCGCGTACCACGAATTCTCTCTTGTTTGGAGCATTTGTCAACTCGATTTGTTAATGTGAAGCTTTCGCTCGTGATTAGCAAAAAACGATCCTGATTAGCTATCGAATCGATGATTGGATGTCGGTGGAACGCTGACCAACAAAATGCGGGTTTAGATGATAAGGCGGGCTCCTCCTCCTTGTAGTCTTTGGGCATTAGTTCTGTAGGGAGCACTCTACAAGCAAAAAATCATGAATGCAGCGGGCTGATTTTAGAGAGTTCGCCTTCTAGATCGCCCAAGAAAAAGGGTCGGTTGAGATGCGCAAAAATTGACCCAGACTCCACCTATCTGCTTGATTAAAGAATGAACAATGGCCTTGTGTCGCTTGCTACTTCACAATCGAGAAGGTGGACTTGCTACTTCACAATCGAGAAGGTGGTCCGTTCGCTTTGAAATCCTAATCTAGTGCTGTGATTTTTTAAACCCCAGTTTGAAATCTCAACCCTAGCCTCTCATGCATAACTTTGTATTAAAAGTTTCTCTCCCGCCTATGTTGTTAAACGCCTGTTGGGGTAAAGAGTTTGGAAATCGTAGTTTTGTTCATATGATCGATCGGATTAGTCGTCGCTGCTTCTCTCTCTGTGTGAGAGATGTTCTCTCTTTCCGCCATCTTTTCCTCAAAGGTCAGCTTCCAACTCGATCAATCACGGCCTCTGAGTCTGATTGCACGGTGATGTAATGAAGTCTCGCCAAAAGAGAACAACACAAGTTTTACTGCAGAAGCATTTGGAGACCACAAGAATCAGGAATAAAGAGGCCTTGGTTTTCAACCATGTAACAGAACAACCACGTCGCGCCTTCGACAACCGCTCCAAAATGATTGGTTCGGTACCCCGACAACTCGTCCCGTCCATGCTCGTCACAGATTACAGTAGCCACAACATGTCACCGGGCACATTATCAAGCGCCAAGCAGGAAAAAACCCAAGTGAATGAGAGGAGCCAATATACGAATGGAAGCGAAATGGAGGTAATTCTCCTTTAGGCTATCGGAATAGAAGTGAATATCCAAGCTTTTTTTCCTCATTATCACCAAATGTATATAGAGTATTTGCTCTATCAAAGTACACCGCCCCGCGAATATACTTCTGCGTGTGACAGAATTGCCCTGACATTGAGTGATTTCAACAACTCTCTCTCTCTCTCTCTAAATACATTTAGCGCTAAGAACCTACTGTGGAAACAATATGATGGGAGCACCGTTTTCTGCCGGCAACATGGATCTTCAGTCACTGTACTCCGAAGATGTAGATCCTGTACCTTCATCAGGGTCCACATTTTCAAATCCATCAATGGCTCTCGTATCCTCCTCCTCCTCATCAAATTCCCCGTTTATGTATTCTCGAACATCTAAATCTCCACCCCCATCGTCTCCCTCATCCTCATCGTCGTCGTCCTCCTCCTCAACTTCCTCATTGCCGTCCATATTATCATCGCTTGCTTCCGACAATTCATCGGCCTTGCCATTGAGGCCTCCAGAGTAATCATCTGCAGCGAGACCATATCTGTACGACCCAGTCGCTTGCCCATCTTCATCCTCGAACTCTGAACTCTCTGAACTGCTGCTATTTTCGGCTTCCTCCAAATTCAGCCCCGCATTATTACCATCATCCCCATTCCATCCATCCTCAATCAAGACCCCTGGCGATTCCTCCATCATCTGTTCTTTTGTGTCGTCCCTTTCATCAAAGACAGGAACTTCCTTTTTCACTGCTCTCTGCCGATTTCTAGTGCTACGTCGTCCTCGCCTACGTCCACCTCGTCCACGTGACCGCCCTCTCTCACCATTTGCCACTCTAGCTTTCCTGCCAGAGTCAAACTTAGGACCACCAGGTATCCTTCTCTGGGATCTCCGACCGCTTGGGCGACTGAGGCCCCTTCCAGTTCCCCGGCCCCGTCGTCGACCAGGCCCGGCAAGTGCCGGCCCAGGGTCAGCCCAGTTTTCATCTACAGACCCACCTCGAAAAGGAGTTGCTGCACTATCATGGTTGTGCCAACTCCTCGTGCCCATGTATCTTGATGGAAACTTCTGGGAAAAGGAAGAGCAGACCCATTAATTGCATAAACAATCAGCAAGGATTTAAAGGACGAAAATTCGGCTTATGCCACAAAGTTCATGCATAAATTCTCAGGCCATGTTCAAAGATTGCTTATATTGTGGATCGATATTGAGATAAATTAATACGCCAAGATAAACTGAATTGTATGTGAGATTATCACAGCCAAGCAAGGGAAAAAAGGTTTTCAACTTTTCAAATCATAGTCCTACAACTCCAATTAAACTCGGACCAGCTTACTGAGATCAAATACAGAAGTAATAACCTGAGAGGTCCCACAGTAAATGGTTGAACAGTAGTAAAATGAAGCATTCGCGATAAAGCCACCAAAATCACGTCGCCATCTATGGTTATAATCACTAATTTACTAAGGCAATTGACTGGCTATAGGAAAGTTGGCAGCATACAGCAATCCACCACTATGTACCTTCCTTCATCATTATGCAACCTCATGAACGATATCAGAGTTCATTACATTGACAAAGCAACTCACCTCAAAGTCCCCAGATCCTTCATTTACTGCAGACTCCGCCTTCTGATGGAGCGAATAAGAGATGGCTGAATCAAATTCCATGAGCCTTAATGCAACTGCAGCTGTCGTTTGGGGTATCCATGGGAGTACAATCAAAGCTTCAAGACTCACAGAAATATCAGTAGCAAATCCGGAAGAGATGCTCAACAATTCATTAGTGGTCTCGAAATTAGGGGACAAATAATCCCTCCTAATGGCACTCTCCAACAATGTCAAAGCCTGAAAACAAATAAAGAGGGAAGGAAAAAAAAAGAAACAAGTTTAGAGAAGAGAGGATACTTTGCAAGGAATACCATTAGGGAGAAAAAGTCTGTCATATACTAGCCATCAGACAATTAAAGAATGAAATAAGACAGCAAGCAATAAAAAGACGATACAATACCAATGGAGTGCATAGCCATATTCCCTTTTTTTAAGATCCAGGGAGAAAAAAAAAAAAAATGCTTCCAGGCACATTAGAGTCCAAGGGAAAGGCGTTTCCCTGTTTCTCAGGAAAAGGGATAACGTTGCTAGAAGTACAATATAGTAACAGCATAAGGACACAAGTTAAGACGAACCTGAAGAAGGTCTGAAGCTGACGATGAAGTTCGCAGCTTCATACCCCAAGACTTGCGATAATCGTCAGTCCAAATGGACTCAAGAGCTTCTGGAGGAACAAAAGCCTGACAAGTCATCATTAAGAAAACCATAAGCTGCAAGAATCGTCAGGGAAGCACAATTCAAAACATCACAGTGAAAAGAGCTTGAGATATCAAAAGCATAGGATAGACTTGCCTCCACCAAAGCCAATAACACTTTAAGCAGTCTTGTTTTCACAGGGGAAGACACCGAACCATGCTTATTAGGGTCAGACAGCATATGCAATTTGTGTTCAGAAGTTGCTGCAGACTCAGAGAGATATAAGTCGTTTTTCGAGGTTGTAGAGGTCCAATAACATGAAGGGCAGTTATCATAGTCCATAGAATTTATCTCATGACATCGATCACAAGCATTAAGAAGTGGCACACATCTTTCCTTCCCATATTTAATGGCAAATAGCACCGAAGGACTTAGGCATTCCTTCCATATCCAATTCTCAAACTCCTGATATCTCTTTAGAGCACCATCTTTCTCATGTCGATTTCTTCCAAGCTCAATTTGAAACGATGTGGAGGTCTCTGATGTCTCAGGATCCACTCCGCATACAGAACTGCTAGGGCTGTCAATGCCTATGGAAGCATCAGAGCCATGCGGCACTTCCAGAGCCTCTCTCTTGACTTTCTCTTCACTTGTTCTCTTGCCACCGGTGCAGATTGCATTTCGTCTAACAGATTCTTTAAATGATGACTCTATCCTTTGCAACATGAAGTGAAGATATGATTCTCTAACCCCACGTACATCTAAAGATGCTAACAAAGAATTGAAACCCTGCATGCATTGCACAGATTGATTAGAACTGTGGGGAAGTTATATCAAGGGAAAAGAACAATGTTAGGCAGCAAAATCTAAATATCAATATGAATACTAATTTACCAGAGAGACGCATGAAACAATTGATAGATAAAAAATCACACACATATAACTGTTAATGCAGGCAAGCAACTCAATCATACAGTGGACGCTTAAAGATGGATCAGCACCTCTTCAGAATCAATTAGCCTCCATCGCCCGTCATGCAACTCAACAAAGATCCTACCACAGCCAGGATCATTTCTTGAATTGGATGTGACAAACTGCCAGTATCTGTTGCGCCTTCTATCCTGACCAAGAGGCAATGACCGATATACATACAATTCTTCTGCCTTGTAACCAATATAAGATTTTAACTGTGAGCGGGACATTTCAGCCGCATATCCTACTTGCTGCAGTGAAAAATTTTCTGAACTGCCAGGAATATCTTGCACTTGCACATTTCCTTCAGAAGTTATTAAGGGACTGGGATTCTGCTGAACCATCATTGATTCTCGCTGAATAGCAGGATCCACTGGCATCTCATTATTACCACCATCAACAGCAAGCAAAGGGCTTAGCTTGCCCTCAGCTGATGATATGTTTGTAAGGTTAGCTTCAGTTTTGCTTGCCATTTGGAGTGGATAGTGAATCTTCATCAGGTAGTCTTCTTTTGTTCGGCGTTTATCGAGTTGTGCCTCTGCCCACATCTGTTTCTTCAATGCAGTTGCTGCTTCCAGGCGTTCCTAGAAAGTCACTCAAATTTCAGACCACAAACAGGAGTACAATAATTATTTCTCGATGCTCAGTGAAATGAGATTAGTTTACCTCAAGAACACTGCGTATTGAATTCCCTTCAATTGCAACACCAATAATAGCGACGAGAGCATTGAGGCGCTCTTCAACGCTAAGATCCGAGTACTCTCCTTCCATAAGTCCTTGCACCCATGGCTCTCCCGGATTGCTTTCATCAATATCGGTGTCTTGCTGATTATCAGTTACTTCATCTTGAATGCCACCATCACCTCTATCAACAGGAGCACTGGCATCTTCATCCTTGATCAAGTCTTCAGGACACATCAATGATGAATCTCCATTTGCTCTCTCCATGCCATTCTGTGAGATGTCTATTTCATCAGCATCATCCTTTCCATCACCCGAAAGAGTTTTCACACCAAGTAGATTGACATCTCTTTGGGAGACCTCCACCTGCGAATTTAATTCAGCATTTAAATCATCCACCTCAGGGTCTTCTGTGCTTTCGCTTTCAGAGTCTTCATCTCTTTCAGCATCATCGGCTTCCTCTTCATCAACAAGCTCAGTTTTAAATTCTCTAATCCTTTCCCTAGCAGCAGAAAGTATAGCCTCAGCATCAGCTGGATCCTTTCTATAAGCAGGTCGGACACAGTAAGTTGATGGAGCAGTTCTCTCGAAAAGCTTTGTATCCCTTGACAAAGCAGCAGCTACCGATGCTTCTGGAGTCTTGCTAGTAGTAAGATCTCGTAGTCCACATTTCTTTCAAGAGAAACCATAAAAAGGATATTTAATACTTTAAGGACAACATGATCAAACATTTTTCAGTCAACAAATCCTCTCACCTGAATCCTATCGGCAACTTCAAGTATTGTAAGGCCATCATCTCCCTCCAGAGAGAGAACATGAAAAGCTGCAAATTTGACTGTTCCAGGGGTCAAACGATGCCTCGATCTGCGTAAATTAGAAAATCCCCTTTGTTGCATTTTGGCAAAGGCCTTTTCAGCAGCCGCACCATTTCGCAAAATAGAAATTATATCTTGACCATCATTACCCTGCCCCTGCATCAGAGGAAACAACTTCATTTGAGTGAAAAGTACTCACTTTTCGCCACAGCACAGTAAAGTAACTCAGGATGGTGGGGGCTGCAAATTTTAGCCCTTTCCTTTGACTCTTAGCTTAAGAAATGCCTTTTATTTAATTCCATATATAACGCTAATGTAAAAAAATTCATAGTTTCAAAAAGTGAAAATACTTCGTTGTTTGTTGGGAGGAAAACACAAGAGACCATTGGAAGGGCTTAAAAACCCTTAATCCAATGCATCAGTTAAAATATATACAACCAACGTGAAAGATAACATGGAAAGGATGTTCGATAAGTTTGTCTCAAACTAGCATCGCCTGAAAGTATGAAGAGCAACCCCAGCCACGACTTCATATACCTAAAATCTTAAATTGGAACTCAGAAGCCACAACATTGGGATGCAATGGTCCAAGCAGCAAAACAGTTACTAAACTCATAAGATTGATGATCTTCTGTCCAGTCAACTACAACTAGAGATTTCTTAGATTAATTCCTCAAACCATGAATTTTATACAGCAATAAACACCTGACTCGCTTTCTGTTGACAATTACAATGAATGAATGCTCTCCATTCTTCTGCTAACGTGGTGGAAATTGTTCTTTGAATTACTAACAAAGCATCCTGGAGATGGAGTAACCACAGGACTCCTGAAGCACCGCTTCGTGAGGAGTCAATTAAATGGTCAGTTCTCCTGAAGTGGCTTCAGGAATGGCTTCAGGAGGCGGCAATGAATTTTGTTTGAAAGAAACAACACCCAGTGCAGTCACATACCAGATAAAAATTCAACTACATTTGTAACTTCAAGATACCCAGAAATAAGCCGCAAATCTCAGGCAACTCCACACAGCACTTTTCAGTTTCGGCGTATTGAGAAATGAATGACTATCCTTGCTTATGTGTAAGAGATTTCCGGATATTGAGGGTTTTAACAATACATGTGAACATAAGGCTTAAAATGGCTGCAAAACAGCTAATATGCAAATGAAATGACCATCAAACAAGCAGAAGAAACAAATGCACACAAAAGAATCTCATCATTGCAGTACAATTCTTAAGATTTAAAAATTATATGCAAAAAGGAAAATACCACAAGAACTTTTCCAATTAGTTTTCTCATGGTTATCCTTATCCATGGCAACTTGTTCTAGTCCTACAACTAGATACTAGCTTCGATCTCTAGATAAAAGTGGAAGTTGTCCCAGTCATTTTCAAACTACTCTTTTGCGAGATCTAGGGTGGCTAACATGCCCTTCTGTGTCCTACTACAAGATACAGAACAAACTCTAGCCATATAACACAAGAAGGAAATACCATCATTACCAACAAACCAATGCAAGGAAGTAGCATCTCTCTCAAAGTATTGAAACTTCTATACTCTTTCTGAAATGCAAACAGCAACATGAAATGACAATCCAAGAAACAAGTAGCTCTCTTGATGAATATGAAGTCACCTCATGATCATCATGAATATATGCTGCTTCAACATTCTTTTTCTTCAGTTGGGGCCCAAATCCTGCAGAAAGGACGAACTGCCGCAGTATTTCAGGCCATGTAAGCGGATTCAATTGCCGCTGCCACGTCCGAATATCAAAACCCCAAGAATATGCCTACAAGAAATGCGTTAATCTTAGGTTATGAATGACAAGCAAAGCAGAAAAAGATAACTGCTCATGTACGACCAGCTCGAGAAGCAGTGTCATTGGTTAAGGGATCAAAAGTTCCTATTTTTGCTGAAAGCAGCTTAAGGATGTTCCCACAATTCTTATATTTGAAATGAATAAAGATAAACGCCAGAGACACAAAAAAGGCCAACTGATACCATGATACTTATCAGAAAAATCACTGGCAACTAATGATTAAACTTCCAGAAGTGAACACATCTACAACCTTCCTCCTCCGCACAAAAAAAGTTCCATGACAACGTCCTTCATAAAATAATTAGGATTTTTATTAAGACCTCCACCAGAGTAAGAAACAATTCACACGCTCAACTTGAGTGGATAAACTTGTTTACATAACTATCTTTAAGCACACGTGTCATCCATCTACTAGTGAATGCATAAAGGATTCTTTACACACAGTGAATCTAATAATAATCCAAACAACTGTAGGAACTAACAAGAAGTAACTCACCCCTTCAACTATGTGCGGATGGCCACCACCTGGATTAGCAACACTATTTAGATTCGCTCCCACATTAGTGGAAGGTGTCCTTGCAACATCTTCAATATCTTTAATGATTGCTCGTAACAGAGAAACATGTATCTCACCCAACAACCTTGCATCCTGAGCCACAAGGCAAATACGCTTAGTGTGAAACCAAGAAAGCTCATGCACTCCCAGCCTAGAGATAATAACTCCTTAAGGAATGAAATGCATGTTAGAAAACAGAACGTACATAGTCATGGAAAGCTTGAACAAACTCATCAAGCGTGAACGGCCACAGACCAAGAACATCTGCAAAAGTTATCAGGAACCTCCAAGCCTAAAGTCAAGAAACAAAATCCAAGATATTTTCAGGAAAAGATTTACATAGGCAGTGAAATATTTAGAATTCTAAAGGTTCATGCACAAACCAACATTTCTTTCACTGGGAAAGCAAGGCATACGGCCACAGTAATTATCAAATGAGTTGACAGCTATCATATCAATCACTTTAAAAATATTGCAATCTACAATAAGAAAACGTTATTTCGAACAAATCATCGCTTCATCATGAATTTACATGTTATAAAAGCAACATATGGAAATCCTGCATTATTAGAAATATCATACTTCATCGTATGAAGAGAAAAATTGTCCAGTAGCAATGTATAATAAACAGAATTGTTATATGCTAGAACTTTCAACTACAAACTCACAGGGACACCTAAAGTCTTTGAGGGAATGTGAGAGAACACGGTCTAAAAGAAGCTAACATGCTAATGTAAGATGCCACAAGGCCTCATAATCTGATGCTAATTATACGGGGATCAAGCATGGCAAGATAGAATGATACTCAGGATAACAGATCTTACACTTGGACAACTTGAATTCGCATGTATCATTTCTGTGATGAAACTCCAAAACCGGTAATTATCTTAACCAACTATTTCTTGGAAAGGCCTAGACATAGTTTGCTGTCTTAAGAAGTGATCTACCTAAGCTCTGCTCTCCTCAATAACATTGGACAGTATAAGAAAAACAACCCTAATTTTTGAACTAGAATTTACTTCGTCCCTCTACCTTAAAAAGGTACAACAAATAGTCTCACATCAACCAGAACCTACATATCTGACATCAACGGGACAGCATTAAATTTAAATGAATTTGTCCTGGTATTTGATGATGTAGTAAATAAAGCAATGATTACAGTATATCATTAATAAGTATACGCGTTAAATGTAAAATAAAGTAAGAGGTAAGAGGTAACATATTAACCAGGATAAAAATCATGAGTTCTTTTGGCATTTTTTCCCAAAGTAAAAAAAATAAAGGAGCAAGGGAAGATAAAAGGACATGTGAAAAGCAATAATAAAACTAAAATATAAGGAGAAGCAAAGCTCAAGCTTACCATGAGAAGATTCCCAATATTCTCCTCTGAATGTGACCAAGGTTGAATTGCAAACGGCCTTTTCATTTGCACAGATATGGATGGAAATGCAGTCATAGAATCTGGAATAATAGATAATATCTTCTTCATAGACAGAATTACTAAATTGTATCTCATGAGTTGGTTCAATTAAGCTAGGGATGGCTATAAAACAAATGCAAAATTTTCAGTAAAAACTAATCAATTAAAAAAAAAAAAAAAAAAAAAACCCAAAAGTTGGAAATTTGGAGCCAAACATGTCAGCCTAACACTAATCAACAGTCGACCTAGGTTTTCTTCTTCAACTCATTATAACGTTGCTTCTAAGCTTCAAATTCCATGGCTTCGGAAATCTTGTTCATGCAAAGTTTTCCTTTTGTTCCAAAATAGGACAGTAAGAAGACTGCCATCATACATAGTAAAATTCAAATGCTGAAGTTTACTGGCACATAGCTAGCATAGATTTCTAAGGAGATCAAATCCTGCCAAAGTTAACATGCTGGTTTATCATCTACAAGGTCTTGAGAAAAGAAAAGGTGAAAACATAAATTCCTATTAAAGACACATTGGCTACTTGCATTCAGGTCAAGAAGCCAAGGTCCCAGGACATTCCAGCTTATGAGTCAGTCCTAAGATTATATTCGTGCATATCACCGCTACCGCAATAGTAAGCAAATTCCAGAAGGCCTCACCCATAGAACAATCAAATCTCTCAAATATATAACATGAAAGTAAAGCAAGAGATCAATTTGCATGCATTGATGAGGACAATAAATAGCTTCAGAATAATCTGCTGCTGCAATCACAAAGAACCTCATGTCCAACCAGAGATTGCACAACCTACCTCTATATAACTCAAGATTTTGCAAAGTTTCAAAATCCAGAGACATAATTGAAGGTAACTCCTTGCTTGAGGCTGCAAACTCCATTAGCTCCAATTGTTCATCCTCAATGAGTTCCACTGATTCTTTTGCCATTCTGCGAGCAATTGCTCTCTCATTAGCAGCTTTAAGTCTGGCAGCTTCCTTTTCTCTGCGAGCTTGCTCTTTTCTCTTCTGTTTCTCAGCCTACATACACACCAGCAATTTACTAGTTGAAACTTAATGTTTACAGACAGATTGAGAAGAAAGGAAAAACCACAGTTCCTCAAGCTTACTCTTCTAGACTCTTTCTGCAAGAACTTCTCCCTCCTCTCCAATTCACGCCTTTGCTCACGCTGGTACCTCTCTACCTCTCTCTGCTTCTCCCGCAGTAATCTTTCTTCTTCCTTCCGCCTTTCACGGTCAAGCCTCTCCATTTCTTTTCTTACTTGCTCCTCTCTCTAGGTATAGACATGCAATAGTATTAAATGACAACATATAAACTTAGACATGCAATTATATCCATTAAAACAAATAAATTTCATCGAAAATCAGCACCCCATACCTTTCGTCTCAAAATATCTTGCTTTTTCAGTTCTTTTCTAATCCTTTTCTCATGAGCTTCAACCTCCCGTTGTATTCTAGCCTCTTCACTCTGTCAGGTAATAATTTGGAGACAACACTTACTGAAACATTCTTCAAGATAATAATTTTGCAGACAAGATATCTACCTATACACACTTCATAATACTTGAGAACCATGAGATTACCTTCCTCTTTCTCTCAGCTCGTAAAAGTTCCTCATTGTGAATGACCCGTCTGTCTGATGATACAATCGGATTGTCCAATGCTGAAGCGGAGTGAGCACCAAGCCTATTTTCAATCTCCAAGTTTGTAGACGAGGTTTTTGATGGATCTAAATCATACTCTCCTGGAGTTGATGTCAAGAGATGCCCCTGCTTGCCTGGTGGAGTCAACAGACTCAAAGTGGGCATCCGATTTTGAAGACCATATCCAGAGGGCATTGGCTCATTCGCATGCAGGAATGGAGGTCCAGCCGAAATCCGTGGGTTACTGCCATCTGAACCACCATGGTATGGTGGAACAACTCTTTCATATGTCTCAGCTCTAACAGTTGGTTTCTCTGGAAGAAACTGGTATTCATGGACTGGACGCACAACACCCTAAGAACAGAAAATATGAATATTCACGTCAGTTTAGTCAAATCTTTTACACTCCCCCCCACCCTTTTTTGTTGTGCGTGTGTGAGGTGCTCGCACGCGGGGAGGGGGGTTGGGTGTTCCTTTTCTTTTTTGTGAATAGGGGGATGAGTGGCTCATTTCAGCTAATTAATCCCAATAAACTACGCTAAATTATCCAACTCTGCTAGAAGAAAATTCAGATCATCTGAGGATAGAACCAAAAACCAACTCAGCTACTATACTCTAAATATAGTTTCTTCCTCATGAATGATCTAAAACTAGTATTCTTTTCCACTCTCCGTATGCTTATCTATTCAAATGTGCTGAATATACATAGTTGCACCATTCTACATGCAGACACCTACTGACCTTAATTGATTTAGCATCAGAGCGCTCATATTTGGCCTCAAAAGATCTTCCAGTTTGTTTATGTTGCCCCATCACTGCTCCTCCTGCAGAGAAAACAAAATTGTTACCGGAGATTATAAAGCAGCTTCATGGGCCATTACAACCTTTCGCAAGAAACTTGATTAAAATGGGTCGGACAAGAAATACATCAACTTATTACTTTCAAATCTTTCAAAGGACTCAACCATCGAAATCCTTGGCCCCAAAGTAAAAGAACCCTAGACACATTAAGCAGTAAATTATGAGAGAACTCATTCAGCCACCTGAAAGCTAGTATCTTGTTATCACTGGACACCCTAAGAGGCTAACAGCCACATAAAAGCAAACTCTAAAATGTCCTTTCTAGTCTCTCAAAAACAGCAACATAATACAGATTAGCCCATATTCAGCTAAAGCGACTTCTAAAACCTCTTATTGCAGTGGCATAAGGGATTGTAGAAAAAGCAGCCAGATCTATTCTATGTGAAAGGGAGAAACTCTTTCATAAGTTGCTGATCTTTACTTCGAAAAACAATGGATCAGAAAACAAGGTTCTCTTTATTCCTGGTTCTCCTGTAATTTAGTGTTAGTTTTGAATTGTTAGGGACAATATAAAGATATTCTAAACAGAGTATGTTTCCAATAGGCATAAATGTTTCCAATAGGCATAACATTATCACAAAAGACCCTCAAGAAAAGAAAATGCATACAACTGAGAATTTTCCTTGGATTGTTTGTATGAGACTAAGGAACAATAATTCATATTTCTGCATTTATCTCCTCAAATAAAGAGGAAAAAGTGCAAATCTGACAGCAGTAATTAGGCGTTTACAAGACGTAGCCTTTTTTTCACAACAATCTCACAAATGGCGACCAGTATAACAACAATCAGGTTCACTCTGTCCTATTCTCAGAAACGTCTCCAAAGCTAAAGAGACGTCAGCCAAATCTTTGCCTTTGGACTCCAAAGTTAAACCTGTAAACTCTAAAATGTCTCAGTCCAAATCAATAGCCCTATGACCTTAGCAGTCAATTATTTATTGCACAACCAAGATAAAATTCAAGTAGCTCACTCCAAATTTCCCCCAAATCACAAAGTAGGAGAACATCTGCAGATGGCGACACATCCCATTTACCCTTCAACAGTTTTGTTCCCTATTGTCAAGGTCATGCCCAGAGGCCTTGGTCCAAGGACTGTCCAATGCACAATAATTTGCTCTCCTATATCTTCCTTACATCTTCACTAATTCCAGATTGTACTTTGCAATGCCATAATTTCTATTTGATGTTTCAAAGAGAAGTTGTTTTCGACTAAGAGTTGCATAAATTCTTTTGCATGATATGGCCCCTAGTAAGATACTACTCTTGACCTTTTATCTCAAGTCTTAATCCGACCATCTATGAAATACTCTAAATGAACTCGTTCAAATACAGATGAAGTTCTCTGCTCACCGGAGTACTCCAGTTTGCTATTTCCCATGTCCAAAACACCAATCATTTATTCGGCTACCCTTGTCTGTCTTCATTGTGGAGCTATATTAGTTCGATCCGAACTTCACTCCTACTCGCCTAATTGAATTTGCAAAACATTAACATCTAATCACCCAACAGACAGATTTGATCAAGCTCCATGCGACATTCAAGTACTAAAAGATAAATGGCCTTGCAAAATGTTGTAATAGCTAATTAATGCATCCACAAGACTTAACTACCAATCACTAAAAGAAATTGTAATTCCCAGATTTTAAACAAAATAGCAGCATCCAGACGAGCATGCCCATAAGGCAGAGAACTCAGCTCACCAATAGGTGTGCCAAATGCACCTGGTGGCAAAGGATCAAACTCCATGCCAAGAATCGGCCCATCCTCCCTCAAAGGCTCACCCAACTGTGCTTCCACAAATGCAATTGCATGGCGCTCAACCATCGATGGTTCTGGCTCGTAATGCCGCTTAATCACTGGATAATCACCGGCGATACGTGCAACAGCTGTCCCACCTCGTGGGGCAGCTCGCCAAGGATCCACAGCCGGCACAAACGAACTTGATCCAGCAACAGCACCATAGGGAAGCTCATTTGCCGCTTCCCCACCAACCGACATTGGCTCGGGAGCGGCGGCAGCTGGGGAGTCCTTACGCTGCCGTTTGGACGGTCCCTTCCTGTCCTTCAAACGCCGGTGACAGAACCACATTTGCAACTGCCTATCGGAAAGCCCCAATTGCCCCGACAGCTCAGTCCTTATCGCCTCGGACGGATACGGCTCCACTGAATCAACGCCAATTTCAGTGAAAAAAAAAAAAAAACCGATACGCGCAAATAAATCACATAACGCAAATCAGAAAAAGGGCAACACACAGAAGTGCAAATAAACTGATTAGCATTCCCACCAGCATAAGTCTTCTCCAGAATCTCCAACTGAGAAGCAGTCTTCATCTTGCGCTTGGACTTGCCCTCCCCTTCAGCTGGCTTCTTCTTCTCAGCATCCCCACCACCACCACCACCTCCATCTCCACCACTACCCGCACCTCCACCTCCGCCGGCAGCGGCCGCCCCGCCGCTACTGCTAGCGCCGGCAGCAGCTGCAGCCACCTCCTCCTCCTCCATTTGCTCGGAGCTCAGGAAGAGAGAGAAACTCGGATCGGAACGGGGTCAAGGACGGCTAGAAACCGAATTCCATTGCCGACCCAGAATCGAGCACGGGGACGAACGCAAACCCTAGAAATCAAGAAGCGAACTTCTCTCTCTCTCAGGGAAAAACTCCCCCGTCCGCTCTTAAAAAAAATGACTTTCTGTTGGTTTGACGAAAAAGCGAGGAATATAAATTCACCCAATAGACTTTCCTTCTCTCTCTCTACTTCTCTCTCTCTCTCCACCGAAAAGGAAAATTCAAAATTCAAAAAAATACTGATAACTTCTCCTCGAGTCTTTTCTTGCCCTCTCTCTCTTTCTTTCTCTCTCTGTCGATTGCGATGTGAGGTCAGATTTGTGGAATATCGCACCAGCGACACTAATAATAATAATAATAATTCCCGAGAACTGGAGCCATAAAAGGCAACGGCACCGGCACCACCCTCGCCACAATTACGAGAGAGCGATCTCCATGATGAACGCGAAGAAGAAGATGAAGAAGAGCAGCCGTCGCGGCGACGGCGACGGCGACCGCGGCCGCGACCGCGCGCGGCGGCGGCGGCGGCAGCGGCGGTCGCGGTTTCTTTAATCGCGCGCATGTTTTCTTGCTGCCGTCGGCATGAAATTAACTTCACGGGAAATAATACTAATAATGATAATTCCATCGGAAAAAAAAAAAAAAAAAAAATTGGAGGAGATAGAGAGAGAGAGAAAACGGGGTTTTGGATTTGTGTGTCGAAAAGCGAGAAAAAACAAATCAAAATTTCTTTTTTTGGGGTTTTCTCGAAAATCGGGTCGGGAAATTGGATCAGTAAGTTGAAGCGAAGGATTGGATTGATTCGCGAATCGCTTTTCTCCTTTGTTGGAAGGGCTCCTGTAGTTTCTGTCTCTAAAATGTCTCCCCCTCAATTTCTCTCTCCTCCGCTGTGCATGACTATACATATATTTTTTTATTTTTTATTTTTTTATTTTCGATTAATTTAAGATGGTGATGTTTTTTTCTTGGGGGACATTTCGAGGAAGGAGGGGGAGATCTCTCGACCGCTGGAGTTTCGGTACGATGAGAGGGCCTGTCCGAAAGCGGCGGCGAATGATGACGTGGCCGACGGAGGGGGCGCGTGTTCCCCACGCGCGGTGGGGCTCGCGAGTGGAGATTCTCGTTTGCCTTCTTCGTTTTCGGGTTTTTTTTTTCCAGCAAGTAATTCGGAAATTATTACGAGTTAATTAAAAGTGGATGTCGCGTCAGGAACTTTTTCTCTCTCGTGGCGTGGTGAGGATGGCGTCACGAGATTAATTTGCGCAATTACATTCGACCACGCCAAAGCATGATAAAAAATATAAAAAAAATTCGTAAGTGCAATGTGATGCGAATCGGGACAAGTATCGATAAAATCGTGAAAGGTATCTTTCACGTTAAAAACCCCAGCATCTTCGCTCTCGTTCTCTAGTCAAATTTACTTGACTCGACCTCTCTTGATTTAGGTCCAAATTCATGATAAGATTGAAAAAATAAAAAAATAAACTTTCGTTTATGTTGACATCACAAGTCGGGCTTAAGGATTGTTGATGTGTAAATTTTGTCTAGATCATGGGACTCACTAGTATCGAGTCCAAAATCTATCCATCACAAAGGAAAGAAACCCCTAGACATCTTATGCATTTGGGAAGGCTTTTGGAGAAAGTTTTTAGGAAAATGCAAAGACCTTTGAGTTAAAGATATTTTCCAAAATGCAAAATGTGTTTGGTAAATTATAATTTGAAAGCCTCTATTTGAAGTACCTTTGAGCAAAATGGTGTTTGGAAGGAATTACATTTACAAAGGGTTTGGTGATAAAAATATTTATCAAAAGAAAAATAAATAAAAAAATTGACCGATAAGGGCAAGTGGCCACCGGATGTTGGGCAACCACTGAAGACCACCGGCGAGGGTCGCCGGACGTCGGGGGACCACTGAACGTCAGGCAACCACTGAAGACCATTGACGAGGGTGGCCGGACGTCAGGCGACCACTGAAGACCATCGACGAGGGTCGCCGAACGTCTACCGACCACTAAAGACCATCGGCGGGGTCGCCGGACATTGAGTGACCCCGCGCGACCCGGATCTGGGGGCGGCGAGGTCCCCGTGACCTAGCCGCCCCGATTTGGGTCGCGGCGGATCTTGCGACCTCGCCGCCTCGGATCTGGGTCGCGGCAAGGTCGGCGACCCAAACCTCGCCGTGACCCACAGCGATCGCCACGACCCAAACAGGGCAACGGTTGCACCACTCCTCGGCGACGATCGCTTGGGCCACCGCAACCATGCTAAGCCGTCGGCAGCCACTCACAGCTTCGAGCAACACGTTGGCCTTCAACGGAGAAGAAGATGAATAGTAAAATGACAAGGGCAAAACCGAAAAATCGAGAATAGCTGAGGATAGTTTTGGAAGAAAATAAAAAAATGAATAGTGCCACTGTATGCCGAGAAAGTTGAAAGCCCAAGGCACCCTCACACCTACCTTGGGCTTTCAGCCTTGAGAAGGCCAGCTTTGGCCTAATGGGAATTTTAAAGTTGTTCCCAAACACCCCAACTTTAGCCCAAGTATCTTTAGAAGCCCAAAGCCCTTTGCAAAGTCAATTCCAAACGCACCCATCGTCCTTTTTGAGAATGATCTTCATGCTTTAGGGTGTGCGTATATATATGTAGAGAGACAGGGAGAGGTTAAAGAGAAAAATTGTGAGTCCTAGACCTACAATTATCGACTTAACTTGTCTGAATAATTGTGAAGGATTGGCAGGCCATGCCAGTGGGCCTTTGGTTTTGGGCCGTGGCCCAGTAAGAAAGTGAGCTCTTTTCATCCATCTCTATTTGATCGTGTAAGTTGAAATGCATATTACAAGATTGGACTGTATACTAGATTAAATCATATCCATGTACCATGGAAAATTATAATTCCACTTCGCAAGATCAAACCAATCTTTAGCAAAGAGCAAAAAGGACGTGTCTTAACTAGCAAAGAACTTTCAATTCTTGAATTGCATGTAAGTAGGTCATCCATCACGTTTATCTGTGCAAGTAAAATTTTGAAAAACCTGAAAAATTCACAAGACCTCCAATATATGATCAACATCGAGAGAGAGGGAATCCGATGCCATGCCGCTTGGTCGGGAACGCGAGGAAAACCAAGCTACACGCCACCCCTACCCCGATCGGTACCGCAACAAGGAGCTGCCGGGCCTCCTCCGACGGGGAGGGATAGAAGCACCTGACCACGTTGGGGTCGAACAGTGCAATCGCCGTGAAGACCAGCACCGACATGACCCCATGCAACAAGTCCAGGAGCCTTATCCTGTACCTGTCCGCCTCCTCGGGCGAGAGCCGCACCGACCCGTCGAGGACTAGCAGGCCCTTGAACGTCGCGATCCCGTGCCGGACCTTGCCGCGCCCATCCCGGACGCTGTCGGTGAAGCAGAGGAAGAAGCAGGAGGCGGCACAGAGGGCGAGGAGGGCTAGGGTTAGGGTGTGGTTTAGGGAGGTGGGGCATTTGCCCTGGTGGGTCAAGACCGGGGACACGACTTGGAATGCAAGGACCGTCCCCGTGGGGAGGAGGTTCGCCAAGTGCGCGGTTAGCTTGAAGGTCTTCCGCACCGCCTTTTGCGCCGGCGTCTTCGGTTGCCTTCTGGGTTCTTGATCTTGCGACGGACCGGTTATCCGAAGTAGGGATTGAGCTTGTTCCTGCGCCGGAGCCACCATGTTCAGGAATATCCCGATACTGATGAAACGCCCTCTTCCACCACCAGCCAAAATATCAAGAGCTTCGAATTTCAAGGATCTTGCTGACTGCAACGGAGGAAACTACGAATGGAGTTTGGACAACGATATATAAATCAGAACGTGAAGGATTTGTTGTTTTTCGCCGTTACTTGTCAAAGGGTTTCTCACAGTTGGGTGGCGTCGAATACAGAGCGCGAGAAGTTTGATCGAAACCGAATACTCTCTTTGAGCAAAAGCTTCGAGAAACTGTTCTTTTCTAGGAGGCTTCTGTGTAGTTGCATCTCTTCTCGCCTTATATCCAGAAGCTGTGCGGTTTTTGAGGAGCTCAACTGCTGTTTTTTCTTAGCCATTAATGAGGCATTGCAAGCTGTCTTTCGTTACTTTCTGTTGGCGAAACTTTAGTCCCGTTTCAACCTTCGTTATTACACTGACCAAAAAAAAAAAACTTTCGTTATTACCAGTGCAACGTTACAGATCAGTTCCTGTTACACCCATCATAAAAAAGCAGCAAAGAACGAGCACCGTATACAAACTGAAAGTCTCTTTCTTCCACCATATTTCTTCAAGATCTGCTGCAAGTCTTGCCTGATCATCTGGCCTGATACGACGAAAGCTTGTTGGTGTGGAAATTGTTCGAGTACCAAGATCAGCCAACAACAGAATGAGTTGGAAATTCTCATCTTTTAGATTCTCTGGAATCGTTTTCTCCTCTGAACGCGCTATGCATCGTGAACATTTTCGACACGGGAGCACGTCGGCAGGTTTCCTAGCCGTCCCACGTTTCTCTTTTCCAAGCCCGGACGATGATGGGCTTCGCGACGGTGTTTTGCAGGGAAGGCCATCTGGATTTGCAGGTTCTTCGGACCCATGAGAGCCTGCAACATCTCATCTCATCTTCCAGGCCCATCGACTTTGCAGCTTGCTCACCATATTAGCTTTAAGCCTAGTGCGTTTAAATGCCCCAAAAAGATTTCGTTAAAGTCTTTTTTTATAAAGGAAACACTTTTGACCAATAACTCGGACAGCGGTTGTTCATCGGATAATTGCCATCTGATTATAACATCCGGAGCACCATCTATCGTGTGTTTGGTATGGCTTTTCCAAAGTTACTACAACTGAAATAGGGCACTTTGACTTTTCAAGACAGTAAAAATCACGCGCTCGGTATTCTGGAAACCGAAGCACTATTACAGCAGTTTCCACAAAGCTGCTTCCGGTAGTATTGAGATGCTATTCATGGTGGGAGTGATAACTATTCTGTTCTAGTAATCAATTTCTGACTTTCCATTTTTCATACAATTTTTCGAACAAAAATATGTGTATGATAACTATACAAAATTTCTATTTTTTTTAAATAAAAATTCGTTTGACAATAACACAATTTCTTTCTTTCAAGTGGCGGTAGGTGGTGGTCAACAAGCGGGGAGGTTGGTAGCTGGGGACTAGCGACGGTCGTTCGGCGTTCGGCGACAAGTGGGTGGCGGGTGGTAATAAGAATGAATAATGAGAAGAGTTTTTTTATTCCTCACTTTATTTAAAAAATAAAAAAATTAAAAATTTTAACTTCTAATTTTTGTTCAAAACCTATTTTTGAAATAAAAATTTGCTCAAAAAATAGAAAAATTAAATTATGTTGCAAAACAGATTTTTATTTCAAACTTGTTCCTGGGAATAGGAAAATAAAAAAAAAACAAAGAAACATAATAATCATCATGTGCCCCCTTAAAGGTTATTTTGTTGGGATGAAAACAAGTACACAAAAAAGATTAAAATTTTAACTTTACAATAATAATATACTCATGAGAAAAAAAAAGTGATTGTTCAAAAACATTTTTCAAGAATATCTCTAATCAGATTTTCATTGGAACTTCAATCTCACATGTGATATTCACACGTAGGCGTCATGGGCATCCTGCATTTCTATGTTTTATAGACTTGTATGAGAGTGAAGATATTTTACATAAAGTGACCATTCCACCAAAAAAATTTCTTTGGGTTCAAAATAATCAATATGTAGATCAGAACAAGTGATTGCTAAAATTTACGTGGAAAGATACACTTTCAATATGAAAAAGAGGGTTTAAAAACATATTTATTCTGAATTAGAGGGAGAAATGCACCGATGTGTACCATGCACCTGAATTTACATATATCTTTTTACGAGGAATTTGCGTTTCTTAATGTGAAATTTAATTAGAGTCGATGTAGAGGACACATCACAACCAACTTCTAGAATTCGCACGGTGTCTTGTAACCGAGGGCACTACGCCGACAAGCCGGTTTAGAGGGACAAATTAAAGCAATTTGAAAAGTTTCTGGGCAATTTGCTGCAAATCCCAAGAACCTTTGGGGGACAATATGCAACCTCCCGTCAATTTCCTCGGCAATTTCTTAATGGAGAGGACGTGCCAAGAAGATGCAGAAACAAAAGTACAAAAACGAAGCTACAGCTACCCCATGGGCACTTTAACGCAGGTCGGCGTGGAAGTCAAAGCGTCCCCCCACCTCCACTGCACCCACACCACATGCACTAAAAGATAAACAAGCTAAGCACCAATAATTAATGAAAGCTGTCCTGAGACCGAATGGACGATAGGCTTGTCATCCATCATCGGTGACTTCACACGCCGGTCGTTCCCGCAAGAGCACCCGATCGGAAGGGGCAAAAAATTCAAACTGGGACCAGCCAGTCGGTACTGCTGCTGCCGCTGGTAGTTGATTTTTTGGTCTTGGGATGGGATCTTTTTCCATGTGTTAGAGTTGACATGGCCTTTGTTCGCATGTTCCTGTCACCTAACTAAGGACTAACTCTCGGAACACCTGAACAAGCCTAATCCTATAGATTCCTAGAGTTACCAGGCATTTGCGCCGATGTCCTCCTCTCCAATTTCTCGTGCCTCCACAGGGGCGAAGCAATGGGGTTCTTGTTTTCCCCCTTTACTTGCTCCCCTGCTCTTTCATGTACTGCACCGGATTCTCCGACGCGTAATTTGTCTTATCGGGGGTGTCTTCGTAGTAGTAAGGCGACAGCTTGCCATCCCTCTTGACGATCCTGGTTGTGCTGCCGGAGCTGGCTTCCTGCAGCAGCTTCACTACCTTTCGCATTGAGGGCCGGCTTATGGGGAGTGAATGGGTGCAGAGGAGGCCGACGTCAAGGACCTTGGTTATTTCTTCCTTGTGACTGGCGTCGAGTTTGGGGTCAATCACGTCGTCGATCCCTTTCTGGTTTAAGGTGGCGCTGACCCATGTCACCAGGTTTTTCTCCCCAAAAGCAGGATCTATCGGGCGCCTTCCCGTCACTAATTCCAGGATGACCACCCCGAAGCTGTATATGTCGCTCTTCTCGTTGACTCGAAGAGTATAGGCGTATTCTGCATCGCACAGTCCAGTTCACGTTAGAATTGGATCAGCATATGTCGCTATTTCTGAAGAGACATTTGACAGTAATATGATGCTGATGCAATACCTAATGCACAAAAAGAAATCTCAAAAAATGAACTGAAAAGAATCGATCTCGAACATGTAACAGTAAATTGCGCAAACGAATTGATTCGGATTTCGTAAAAATGATAAAGCAATAGACCTGGTGCGATATAGCCATAGGATCCCGCTATGACAGACATCTGTTCTTCTCCATTGCCAACTCTGACAATCTTCGCGACTCCGAAATCGGCAACTTTAGCTCCGAATTCTCCATCCAGCAATATGTTGTTCGACTTCACATCCCTGTGAACGATCGGGGGGACACAATCGTGGTGCAAGTACGAAAGCCCCTCTGCTGCATCGAGCGCGATCTTGTACCTCGTCCTCCAATCCAGCGAGCTCCCTTTACTTCCGTGCAGCATATCCCCTAAACTTCCATTCGGCATGTACTCATAGACCAACAGCTTGCAGGCTCCTGTGTTGCAGCAACACCATAACCTCACTATGTTCTTGTGCCGGATCTTCCCTAGAGTCTCGACCTCGACTTGATACCCGTCTTTCTCGGGCTCGAAGGTCGAACCCTCTTTTTTCGTCACTCCCCTTAACTTCTTCACTGCGACTACTTCACCGTTGCTCAGCTTGACCTTATAAACTTTTCCGGAACCCCCGCTGCCGATGACATTATCTTCTTTGAGGCAATCAGCAATCTCGAGCTCGCTAAAACCAAGCTTGTGAAACGATCTCCACTTGGACATGGTGGCGCCTTTCCTAGCCTTCTTGATGTTCTTGTACCTATAATAGAACCAAGAAATCCCCCCGACAAGAACAAGGACAGCGAGTACAAAAATCACACTGAGCATCCACAAGGACTTCGACTTCCTCCCATTGCTCCTTGTAGAACAGAGACCCAGTAGATCTCCGCACAATCCCGGGTTACCGACGAAACTATTTTCGTAAACTTGCTTGTCATACATCGGTGGAATGTCGCCAGAGAGCTGATTGTTTGATAAGTTGAGCAAATTGAGCTTCAAATTCTGCAGCTCATTGGGGATTCTCCCCGAAAAGTAATTCCCGGATAGGTCGAGATAATTAAGCACCGTCAGACTGCCGATTTCGGCCGGAATTTCACCGGACAGCTTATTGTTATCCAAGTTAAGCTCATTCAGCATCCTCCACGCCTTGATTCCCTCAGGAATCTCACCGGAAAGTGCATTGTCACTAAGATCGAGCGTACTCAACTGGCTCAATTTCACCAAACTTCTGGGGATTTGACCACTGAGATTGTTGTGACTACCATGGAACTCTACCAAATTAGTCAGCGACACGAACACATCCGGCACCGGCCCGGAAAACAGATTCCTGGAAATATCCAAGACAGAGAGATTATGCGCGCCGGAAAGCGCATCCGGAACATTCCCAACAAGTGAATTTTCCGCCAACTCGAGCAAAGACGCGCGAGGTGATCCCCACAATCCTTCTGGAACTATTCCAGAGAACTGATTATGCTTCAACCTGATCCTGTATAAGCTCTCGCATTTTCCCAAACCGGGCGGGATTGTTCCGGAAAAGTTGTTATAGATCAACACGAGTTCCTCCAATTCACCATGCGCACACAAGTTCTCAGGAATTGGTCCCGAAAACTGGTTATACGACACGTCCAGGCTCTGTAGCGGCGAGTTCTTGCCGAGATCGCTGGGTAGCGACCCGTTGAGCTTGTTGTTGAACAGCTTGAGCTCCTGTAGATTCTCCGACAACGCAATGCTCTCCGGTAAAGTCCCTTCGAAATGGTTCTCAAACAGATTGAGCGACTGGAGCGGCAAGCTGCACAGGTCGTCCGGGATCGCCCCTGTCAACTGGTTCGTCGACACGTCAATGAGCCGCAACCTCGTCATGTTCGAGAACGCAAGGCTCAACTCGCCGGACAAGGAGTTGTTGTAGAGCTCGATTCGGATGGCGGTCTTCAACCAGGCGAGCGAGCTCGGGATCGGCCCGGTGAGCTGGTTCACGGACAGGTCCAAGTTCCAGAGCCGAGCTAGCCTCCCGAGAGATTCCGGAATCGGGCCCGTCAATCTGCAGTCGCTGAGCCAGAGGAACTCGAGGTTCGTCAGGTTACTGAATTGACTCGGGAACTCCCCCGGCTTCCACGGGTTGTAGGCGAGCTCGAGCCACTTGAGGCTCGTGACGTTGCCCAGAAAGGAGGGCATCGTCCCGTTGAGGAGATTGCTCACGAGCGAGAGCGACTCGAGGCGGGCGAACTCACCGAACCGCGGCGGCAGCCCGCCGGAGAAGCTGTTGAACGAGAGGTTCAGGCGGGCGAGGCCCGGGATCGCGGCGAGCGACCCGGGGACGGGGCCCTCGAGGAGGTTCTCGGCGAGGTCGAGGCGGGTGAGGGCGCGGCAGGCGGAGACGCCGGAGGGGAGGGTAGAGTTGATGTTGTTGAAGCTGAGGTTGAGGGAGGAGAGGAAGGGGAGGCGGCAGAGGAAGAGTGGGAAGGGGCCGCCGAGCTGGGAGTCGGAGAGGTCGAGGGAGGTGACGCGGCGGTCGGGGCGGCCGCAGTGGACGCCGGTCCAGTTGCAGGGGTCGGGGTCGCGGGGGTTCCAGGAGGAGAGGGCGCCGGCGGGGTCGGAGAGGCCGCGCTTGGCCTGGAGGAGGTAGAGGCCGTCCTGGCTGAGTGGGGCGGCGAGGGGGAGGGAGAGGAGGAACAGAGGAAGGAGGAGGAGGAGGAGGAGGAGAGAGGGCGGCCGCATCTTGCTCTTGCTCTTGCTCTTGCTCTTGCTCTGCTCTGCGGAACAGAGGATCGTACAGAGAGAGAAGCTGAAGATGGCGGAGAGGAGCTTGACGCTGATATAAGGGAGGAAGACGACCGGAGGAAGGGGATGACGGTGGTGGGTTCCCAGTTCGATGGGTTTTTGTACAGTGATGGATTTGGACGCTGAGTTTAACTGTTTACTATTTTTAAGCTTGCGCTAAAAAGGAAAAAAAGAAGAGATTTTTTGCATAGTTGGTGCATTACCAAAAATAAAATAGAATAAAATATTTGCGAAATAGCAATTCATTTATTTCACTTTCAACGAGAAACGACGCCTCGATATTCGTCGGAGGTTTAACTCGTATTATTTGTCAAAATAAATGAACCGGCGCGGAGAGCTGTTAAGATATAATGTATACTGAAGAATCCCATTGGCTCTCTGGTGGTTTTATGGTTTGCAGTGAAGCAAATCCCAGATGCACCATGATAGAAACTAGAATATAGCTTAATTATTTAATGAACTAATTGAAATTTGAAGCGTGATAATATTTGAGATGTGACATATCTATATTATAACGTAAAAAAGCATCGAGGAACCATTGCTTTTAATGGGATCATAATTATTTTTTTCAACTCGGGGCATTTTTTGTTATTGTATTAGTGTTACCATCAATGGATGAATGCATAATAATTGTGTTTTTTTTTTTAATTATCTCTCATGTACTTCAATTTTTATTTTAATCTCATGAATAAATTGATGTAGAACAACGGGCAAACATTTATATGGAAATCTTTGAGCGTCGAAAGAGCGTACAATCCCACAAATCAAAGAAAATTGTAGGATCTTCGAAATTATATATGAGTTACAATATTTGATCTTAAACTCACGCGTTTTTGTTCATTTTCAAGACGTCAACAATTTTGGACATATTTTACAGATTTTTCTAGTAGCATTTTGAAAACCTTCCCCTTAATCAATATATTTTCCTTGATTATGTTATTTTCTTTGATTATCTCATAAATTGAGATCTACTTATAAATAGGCGTCTAAGATATTATAACTGTCACTTCATCGTTTAATTAACACTATCTCTGGGGATCCCTTTCCAAGTGTTGCTTCCTCTGCATCACAAACACGTCAAAAGAAGTGTAGACATTGTCATTTCTTTTTTCCGCACATATATCTTCAATTTCTTCATATCATGTCAATAATTTCCTTACATCGACCGAAAAGTTAAACATTTAATATTTGAATAATTTTACAAAATCTTTTCAATGCCACATTTTTGTATACTTGCGAAGCATGTGCAGTTTGATTATATTGGATACACAATAGTAACTTGTAATATTATTATGCAAAAATATTTTAGGTATTTATGGTCCTACAAATTCAATGCATTAAAACAACGGTAAGTCAATCTTCTGGGTGGGATTTATAGTTCGGCAATCGGATTACCAAGTCCATTTGCTAGACGTATTTGTAAAAGCCGCAGGTGCTCGACTTAAATCGATTTATAAGACTCACAAGTCGTTCCTTGATCCTTAGGTTAGCGGAGTCTCCGTACTCGTTCTCAAGAATATATAAATAATTAAATGAAAAAATAAAGACTTCAGTCAACTTATTGTGTTATTGTCGGAAAATTAAGAAAGGAAAACCATTCTGCGCGTTGAGAATGTGGTCCAGACAACGAGAAGCTTCAGTCAAAAAGAGTCAGCAAAAGCGAGAGGGAAAAGGATAATGCACTCCATTTCCCCAAGCTTTCTTCCTCGGTATTACCGTTTTTAGTTTGACGGTTTTTAGAGGGCTTTGAAAGTCTCGGAATAGATTCTCTCCTTTTTTTTGAAAGATAAAATTAGATTGGATACAACTGGATGAAATTAATGGAAATAAGTCCAAGAACAAGGGAATAATGTTTAGCAAAAAATAAAAGGAAATCATATTTTTCACTATTCTCGCATTTTATATTCTCTAGTAATTAGAATGATAGAATAGGCGCATGAGTCTTGTGACATGGTCACTCTTTATTTGATTTTTGTAGCATCGCGGGAACATGTGACGATAGATTGAAAAATTCATGTGAAGTAGTCACTTGGATCATATTCTTGTAACGGCCTTTGAATGACATGTTTCATGTGAAGAGCCGAATTTTATAAAGGTTAATCCAGCTCTTCAATATATTAGAAAGAGTTATATGTTAGAAAAAAATAGAGCATGAGAGAAAAGAGGATGTGGGAATAAAGTGTGTATGGATGGAAAATCATGTGAAGTAAAGTCATTCTTATTCGATGGAGTGTCACGTTTCATGTAAATAGTCAAGTTTCATAAAAGATAACGCAGGGAACTATACCCTAATCTAGCTTTGTAGTACATTCCAAATTTTCTCCATCACTTAGATTTCCAATTTCTTACATTTTATCCTTTTTATATCTCTTACTAAAACTGCCAAAAATAATTTTTAAAAAAGTAGTGTTTGAGAGAGAGAGAGAGAGAGAGAGAGAGAGAGATCACATCAAGAAGCATTATCCCTTTGACTAATGCAATACGAAACGTGAGTACAGTATCAAACGTGATTTAATTTTGGTGAGTGGAAGTGGGGCCGATCGAATAAGGACATTTCTGGAGAGGAAAACTTTGCAGCAAAAAGGCCTAATTAAAATTGAATTTTTTGCCCTTCTGGTCCTCCAACTGTTCGAGATTTCAACGACAGGAGGCCTCCCAAGTCAAAGAAGATCAGTGAGGGACGGGTGAGCGATTTGATTGGAATTTAACATATGAGGGACGAATCCAAGAATTGATTGCAAGTGCATCCCCCTTCAATTGCGGAAAGTAGTAAAATGAAGACCATCCACCTTTTGCCCGGTGGGGGTGCCTCTGCTATGTTTGGAATTCCATTATTAATTTCCTGTATAAATGCTGGTAGTTGGACTTGGGAGAACAGTTGTCATGACCATAGAGAAAATTGTCCCACCGATCTTAAACATATTATGCATACGCGAATTTAATCATAAACTTTTTAAACCTTTGCATGGTATTTTAATATAATACTTCTAGTCAATTTTCATCAAAAATTACTAATATGGTGACATGTCATATAGAATAATTAGTGATTATTAATGTGTCACTTTGACGGTTTTCAGGGAAAATTGATCGAAAATGACTACATTGAAATTTCAAGTAAAGAATTATGACTAAATTGATAAAATTAAAAATTTATAATTGAAATAATATTTGTACATTAGGTTGAAATCTTTTGAATGCACTGAAAAGATTTTGCATGATCTAATGTGATTTTAGGTGCCGACACTTATTTTTCAAAAGAACTAGTCACATTTGAAACCCTAAAAGCAATAATACAAAGGAAAAGATCGAAAGAAAATATCTTTGACAAGCACCCGAGAAAAAGAAAATGAAAAATTCTTAGAGGGATGTTCTATAAAAATATATAATATATTCAACGTATAATTTTTTTTTTTTTTTGTCTCATTTAACAATCCATAAATCTAAAATTTGACTCTTGACGTTACTATCTTAACCATTTTAGGTCTCTTTTTTTTTTTGTTCGGTGACTGGCTTCTTCAATTATTTCTCCACACGTGAGGGAGAACTATGGCATGTAAAATTTATGTTGCACCTTTTTTTGTGACAATCCTAAGTTTCTAAATGAGGACGACGATTGCGCAATTTACATCTCAAGAAATTCTTTTTTGTTTTTTTGTGCCCCCTCCCCGAATTCCATTTTGAGTAGGAGTAAACAGAAAAATCAATGATTTCCAATGCCCATTCGTCATCTATAAATCTTCTATGGGGGACCAAAATTCTGTTAAAAAAAAACTATGGTCAAAATGTCGTCTCTCCTCCTTTTGTATGTTTCCTAGTATTTGATGCCTATGACATCATCATTCACCATATTGTGCATATATAAGTTGATAAATCCTTGGGGCAAGCTTGAAACCTTCCAAGCATATATTGTCCAATAGCATAACGCCTCCAAAACTCAGGTGTAAGTGCCCGAATTTGAATTGTTTATTCCCGATGCGATCGAGAAGCCAAACTCGCGTCGTTTTCTTTTTTTTTATCATATCTTATTCCTTCGTGTACATGTATTGAAAGTAATTCAGGCAGGATCTTTAGCCGTTGATGAAGGACGACAAGCAAGTTATAGTTGCAATCCAGCCATGCCTACACACAAACTCTAGCAGTGTAGAGGTTTGAAAATTGAAACGAAGGAGACAGAATTAATTTAATGCTCTCGAGAGAAATTTTTTTTTTTTTTTTTTTTTCTAAGCTCAAACCAAACCTAAACCTAACCCCAAGTTAGATCGAGAAAATAAATTGAAAAAAGAAATGAAAAAGAAAGAGAGCATACCCTCGTGCGTGAATCTATATATATTTATATATTTCGGTTCTAGAGCTTCTTTTGACCGAGACATAGAGAATCGAGCATTCCCAAAGTGCAAGAAACACAGGCATTATTCCAAAAGAGTAGTGTGAAATGCATCTATTCTTTTCTTGCAACACTTTGCGGAATATAGTGCAACACTTTGCAGAAATATATACGAAATTGTCACTTAATATTAAATTACAAATTTCATAAATTATGGGCTACTTTGGATGTATGCCATTTAAAAAGAAAAAAGAAAAGAAAAGGATGATGGTGTGCCACACACCGGGGTCTGCTTTGTAACTTTCCAAATCTCTGAAATCAATGTGAAAAGGAGAAAATAGAAAAGTTAAATGTTAATTTCAAAAGAAAAAGACTTAAAGTTGTCAGTGTGGGGACACTTTAATTTCACAAAACATTCGGATGTGGAGAGCTAAGTCTTCAATAACTAATTTAGAATTCATCCAATCGGAATTCGGTTTATACATATGTAGTTCGTGAAAATTGTCGAAATTTCTTCCTTTATTGCCACTCAAGGAAAGAAAAACACAATCGATAAAAAGAGAGATGACCACAAACAATTTCTGAATTAAAATAAGAAAAGCGAGCTTTCACTAAAGCTCACGAAATGTAATTAAAAAATTGTTCTTTTTTAGCCTAATCTGAAAATATATTTTCCGATATTTCCATGCTCATTGAATAATTTTTCTTTTGCACGCACCAATTAAACCCAAGAAACATAAAAAAATAAAAAATAAAAAATTAGACCTTCACTTTTTTATTTATTTACAGAAACATTCAATATAGTGCAACATTTGCGAAATTACGAACAAAATATTCACTTACTTTTAAAACATGATTTTAATTAATAGATTATGGGCTACTTTAGGATGTATACTAGAAAAAGTGATCATAATCTGTTACAAATCAAGATGCACTTTCCAACTTTCTAAGTCTTTAAATCAATGTTTGAGCAAAAAAAAAAACAAAAAGTCTTTAAATCAATGTGAAAAGGAGAAATTAGAAAAGTTAGATTTTTTAAAATTATTGAGCTCTTTACGAGCTATTGAATGACTAGCGATGAATGTCAGCCATTCATTGGCAATCATTACGGGTTATCGTGTCAATGGTCATTGATAATCAGCTGTCCAATTGAGTTCGTCAACTTTGCCGTGAATTATCCGACAACATGGCAGAAGTGTCCATAAATTTTATTTTCGCAAAACATGTAGATATAGAGCTAATCTTACGTAATCAATAAATATTCATCCAAATGGAAATTTGTATATCAAAGCCGACATCAAGCACTGATATATTTAATTTTTAAGAACTGTCCAAATTTTCATCGCCGTTGCCTTAAAAGAAAAAGAAAACAATTGATAAACAAAATGAGACGATTCAAAACAATTTCAACTATGGGCAAAAGTGATCGTGGTGTGTCACATACCAAGGCCTACTTTCTAACTTTCTATGTCTATAAAGTTAATGTGAAAAGGAGAAATTAGAAAAGTTAGACTTTTAAAATTATTGAACTCTTCACAAGCTCATGAATGATCGATGATGCTTGTCAATCGTTCATTGACAAACATTATCATTCGTTGATAGCCATTTGATTGAGTCCAACAACTTTGCCGTCCAACAACTTTACTGTGAATTATCCGACAATATAGCAAAAGTGTCCATTACTTTCGCAAAATATGTAGACGTAGAGCTCATCTCATGTAATCAATAAATATTTGTCGAGAGGAAACTCTATATATCGAAACTGACATCGAGCATTAATATATTTACTTCCTAAGAATCGTCTAAATTTCTATCTTTACTCCCGTCCAAGAAAAAGAAAACAACCGGTGAAAACTATGGAGACAATCGGAAACAATTTGCAAACGGAAATAAGAGAAGCAAGCTTTCACTAAATCTCACAAAATGTAATTTCCTTTTATCCTTTTGTTTTCATTCCTCTTCAGCCTAAAACGAATATCGTTTCCAATATATCCATTCTCATTGAATTTTGTTTAAACAAAACAAAATACATTTTAAAGAGAGAAAGAAAAAAGAAAAAGCAAATCTTCGTTCTTACCACGTGAACATTGACTATTTGTCCATAGCGGAACCTCGCACGCGCTAGTCACCCCAAGACTTTCGTGAGCAATACTGCGGATGATTATTAATTGTCCTGACGCGGGACGACCACAGATTTCAATGCGGTGGTTGCTGCTGAGCTGCTGCTGCTGCTCTTCCTTTGACCGGTCCAAGCAAAAAGGCCCCAAAAGAGGTTTCAATAGTCCACGGGCATGCACCACCCTCGTGCTGTCGATTGACATGTGTTTCCGTCGCACAAAATTCCACCAATTTAGACCTTTCAATGTCCTAGAAATCACTACGTAGGCCCTCTAGGTGGCACACCACCACTTTAGAGATCTACAGTGAGCGTTAATTGGAAGAATTGGCGGTGGAACTTCAGCAAAACTAAAAAGTGTAAAATTGAATTAATATATGTGTAACGAGTTTATGCCTTTCAATCACATTTTCCCACAATCACGATGCAGGCCATCCTACGTGGCATATCGCCACGTTAAGGATTTGTATCGAGAATTGAAACTTTGACACACCACCACGTCAAGGATCTGTGGTGAAAATTAACTAGACGAATTGGCATTTAAATTATGGCAAAATTGAGAAGTTTGGAATTGAATTGACATAGGTTTATGTCTTTCAATCATATTTTCCGTCAATCGCGATGCAAGCCATCCTATCTGGCACACCGCTACATTAGGGAGTTGTGTCAAGAATTGGCTGGAAGGACTGGCATTAAAACCTTGATAAGATCGAGAAGTTTATCACTAAATTGACATCCATACAATGAATCTAGGATTGATCGGACAGTTTCCTGTAAACATGAGAGTTTGAGTCCATAAAAAAGGGAGGGCTTGAGTTGAAATTTGTCATGTTCCGGGAGAGCATCAAGGACGGAACTTCTGGTCTTTCAATACTATAATGTTGGCATCAATTATATTTACCAATTATGATAATGATGGAAAGGGGGAATCCAAGCAGATAAGGTCTTGATGTGCAGGTCGGCTTACCTAAATTCTAATGTCATGCCGGCAAACAAATGCTAATTGACGTGCCATCTCTTCTTTTCTCACTGTTCCCTCGTCATGCGATGGGTTTGGCGGATGGTAGCTTGGAGTAGAGACTGGGGGTTTCTTGGCAATTTAGTAAGCGCAAGTCACATTCTGCCCAAGTACATCACAACAGAGATTAAAGGGCTTGATTAACATTTCGGATAAATTCGTTTTATTTAGAGCGGCGTCGCTTCCGTCGGTTAAAATATCATTAAGCCACGACACAAATGTCCTCCCCTGAGTTAATTTTAGTTGACTTTCGTGTGATGCCCTTCGTCAGACATTGATACCTTTTATGTGTTGACAAATGTCGAATATGTCGCATGCATTTGATCAGGACATTGGGGATGGCATGCCTGTCTAGCCTTGAGAATCGGGATTTCGGATAACCAAAAGACAATGATTTTGTGTCTTAAAAAAGTGTGAAGTTTAATATTTGATTGTTGGTAGGAGCATGCAATTAATGTCATGTTTGGAGAAACCGATCCTTTGTGAATTTGAAATTCAAAATGACTTATTTGACTTATATTTGTGATGTGAGTGACTTAACTTTTTGTTGAGCAATTTTTCGCTTAATTTTTTATTATTTTTGGTGCAACACACTAACCCCTACCTCCAACATGAGGCATGGCTCGATGGGGAGTTCGAATGTCACCCTATGATGTTAGCAAGATGTTTTCTTACATGCACAGCCGATACTGACTAGATCATGTAAGTAATTTCGAGTCAAAATGAACTTGAATGACTGCATTGACAATTTATTAAAAGGTTTATGATTAAATTGACGAATTTTAAGTGGTATAGAATTAAATTGGGATAACAAAATGACTGAGGCTTGAATTGACAAATTGTCAAAAGGTTTATGATTGAATTGACAATTGAAAGGTTTATAATTGAATTGACCGTTAAATAATAGATTAAGTAATTTTTTGGAGAATTTTTCCTACAAATCTCATATTATTTTTCAGTATACATGAAAGATTTGACGATTGGGCCACTGATTGAATATGGCCTCTTCAAATTTGGGCTTCAACAGTGGGCCTAATGTGCTCTTGAAGCTGGGCTAGCCCTACAGAAAAGTCACCATAACTTTTCATCTGAAATATTATAAGCTTCCTTCTATTCAAAGCCAAGAATGAATTTCAGCAGGTTTGATCTGATCGGAGGTTGCAATGTCTCTCTTGCAGGATGTCACTTGCTCATCAATTTAGCAATTGTTTGTCTTCATTCATAGAACTTGTTAGATGAGAGAAATTATTACATACTCGCCGTCCAACTTATTATTAGTAAACAGCTGACGTTATATATATAATTATTGATCTCTATCTACTATTTATGGGCAATCACCTACTTCACATTTTTCGTGCATTTACACTTGGGGCTGGCGGAAAGGTTGATTGGAATACATTACCAAACAATTCCATGTTCAATTATAATGCCTTGTTCTCAAAGTAACTTTTTTAGATTGTATTATTAATAGAGCCTTACCCAATGCACGAGGAAAAAATGACTTGCACGCACCAATGCAGATTAACCAAACCGGAATACTTGGATGTCGCGAGTCCTAAAAGACATGCATTTAAATAGAGACTAACATCTCATAACATGGTGAGATCGTAACAACAATAGTAACACGTCATAACGTAATAAAAGGAAGAATAAAGGGAAACAAAGAGGTAGAAGTGTCCAATTACTTTGAGGCAAGAATAAGCTTTGTACAGTTACATAACATTAATAGTTCTGTCCCTCAAAAAGGGTCATGGACCACATGAAACTCACACCTGGACACTGTACAAAGCATACGCCTAAGCATAAAGTTCGCAAAAAAATACAAAAGGTAAAAGCAGCCCTAAGAATCATCATATGCAGATATGTATGACCACATAGAAGAATCTGCCTCTTGTAGCATTCATCGGACAGACCTTCCTTATTCGTCCCCTACCTTTTCCACCAGAATTTGGAGTCACATAATGCCTATTAACTTATTCCATCAATTCTTCAATGATTGGTTCTAGCATTCTACTTTAGTCATTCCATAATGCATTCAACAATAGTCCCCTTACTTTCAGAAAAGAAGAAGAAGAAGAATATATTGATGCAATGCTAACAACCAAGTGTCATGCTCATGAAATATCATCACTCGGTCGGATTGATAATATTACGTCAGTATGTCACTTTAAGTTAAAAGCATTGCATAATATACTCTTTGTTTTCTGGGTTTCCTCAAATGTATGTTCAAGAGACAAAAGAAGACCCACCATGGACTGCAAAATGGCGAGGGATCATCTGATGTTGAGAGCTTGCCCTATTTTGGCTTCCTTGGTCAAAAGATATGTAAGAAGAGTTATAGTACTCCACCAGGGCAGGATTGTTCTTGGGATTAGCATTCTCGTGCCCGCTCTGTCCATTCAGCTTAAGTGATGATGAGTCTTTAATGAGCGAGCCACATTGCCTTGGCTGTGTTTGGTAGAAGACCTTTGATACCACCAGCTCACCTTCTTTCTCTTCCTCATTGTTGCCAAGGTGGTACTGATGCATCACCCAATTGGTCTTCTCTGGCTTCCTTTGCTTCCCATAGTTGGTGTAGAGCACAAGTATCTTCTTGTAGCCCTTGAGCTCTCCTTTCATGATGACCGGGCGGGTCTTGCCCGTCTTGTGCCACCTTGTCTCGCCGCCTTCCTCGTCCGTGTGGACCTTCCTTCTCTTCCTGTTGCCGGTCGTGTATGCTTTGGAGGGTCGGTGAAAGAAGTGGCGGATCATGCCGTTTTTGCTCACGCCTTCATCATCATTAGAAACATACATACAGGTTACATAACTTGGACAATCACACCTACATACTAGTAGACCTGATAAACATAATCAGGTATCTCATATTTTTATGCAACGCAAAAATGTTTATAAAGATCAATGATTGCTGCTTGGCCATTCAAACGGAAGACTAGTCAATGCTTTATATTGCCAGTGGACGTTACTTAGATTTGGATGTAGTATATTCCTAGAGACGATGAATAGGTATGGTCTGAGGTAAATATGATTGAGTTACTACTGAAACATTAACAAATGCGTGAAAAATAGATGGATCTTTTGGCTAGAGAAGGAATTCTGGCCATGGATGAGATATAATTTACATGCAACACAAGTGATGATCTCATAAAAGCAAATTAATCAAGCACTTGAATAGATTTCCTTTCAAAGGTAATTATAGTCGATTGAGTACGTACTGTACATGTACCTGCAGTTAAAGTTAAAATCCGTCGGTTCAATAATTGAGAAGAAGAGGGACAATAATGTGATACCTGCTTCTATATCTTCCTCTTCCTATGTGTGTGTGTGTGTGTGTGTGAGAGAGAGAGAGAGAGAGAGAGATAGAGTCTCTGTGAAGATTCTTGTACCATTCATGCAATGAAATCTAAAAACTGTGGGTCTAATAAAACTGAAATTTCAAATAACTTGTATGCAGTAAACAATCTTGATTTACTTTCTTATTAGATGACCCATCTACGTTCTGAGTTTGATTCGTTGAAAAGGATCAAGAGAACAAGGAAAAGCTTCAAGAGAGAGAAACCCAAAACAAATAAACCGCACGTCTCGCAGAGAATGTTTAGTGTAAAATTCAATTCTTAAACATTTTTTCAGATGATTTAATAACTTTGTTTTAAATCCAGTGAGAGGTTCAAGATATCTAAGAAGAAAGAAGAAGGCCATAAAGCCGGGAAGGCACTCTCTATCCAGTACCTGGTAATTTCTCTGGATGGGTGTAGCAAATCCCGTTCTCTCCCTGAAGGGTAGGGATGAACTGATCGATCAAGCGGTGAAGCTTCCGAGCATCAGGCCGCACCTTCCCTTCCAAATGCTCGAGCAGCTCTTGATCCGTCGGATCGAACTTGACTCCAGCCGGCAGCCCCGGCAATTCCTGAATCCCAGTCTGTTCAAAGAAAGAATCATCAGAAGAGTTTATTGGCGAGTTATTAACCAAGACGACTATGCTATAGAAGAAATAACGAAAATTCTTCATGGAACTGAGATTGGTATAAAACCTGGTCCTGGATTTCAAATTCATGCCCGCAGGAAGGACAAGTCCTGAACACTGGAGGCCTCTTGGCAACAACACCGGCCTTATTGTTGGATGGCGGTGGTGAGGTTGCGCCCTCATTTCTCTGCTCATCACTCTTATTGTCATTATTGCACCAAGTCATGATTTTCTGTTCTTCGCTTTTTTTTCCTCCGTCTCGCTTTTCCTCGCACTTCCCATATACCACTCGACACGAGATCTATATCTTTCTCCTGTCACCTAAACTATATGCACTCCAACTACACCGATATCTCTCTTGGGAAGAGAGAGAAAGTGACAGATGAGGGAGAGAAAAGAAAAGGGGAAAAAAAAAAAGAAAGAAGAAGGGAATGAAGTTAAAAAGCAACTTGTCTCCTTCTTAAAGCTTGTTTTGGTTCATGTGAGTTTCTTCTTGAGGGTTGGGAAGGAATTAAATTCTCTCTCTCTCTCTCTCTCTCTCTCTCTCTCTCCCCCTCTCTCTCATTCACTTTTTACGTCCTTTGCAATCTTATAGAATAGAACCCATCCTGCTTGATAACCACCCTTTCTTGCTCTTGCTTCCCTCACAGAGAGAGAGAGAGAGAGAGAGAGAGAGAGAGATGAATAATTAAATAATGGAAATGGGGAAAAATGGAGTTTCTGGTTGTGTATGATCTGCAGAGACAGAAAAGAGACGTTGCTTGGATCTGAAGTTAGCCGAATAGCCACCGATCGATGCCTAAGTATGGCCAATCCATACGATACCAATTGAAACACTTGAAGGAGAATAATTGTAGATTTGGGTCCTTTACCAACTTCTGTGTACAGAAAGCTTTCACTTATGAGGATGAGGAAAAAAGAAGAAGAAAAAAACTGTTGTCTAGGCTTAAAAGAAACAACCAAAGATTAAATAGGGTTGAGTAGAGATGGGGCAACCTTATTTACAGGAGACCTTTCAACCCACCCACACACAGACACTCGCACTCACAGAGAGAGAAAGAGAGAGAGAGAGAGAGAGAGAGAGAGTTGCAGTTGCAGGTCCAATGTCGCCCTAGAGTGTACAAAAAGCTAAAATAGAGAAATACACATAAGACAGCAGGAGGAGAGAGAGAGAGAGAGGGGAGGCCCTATCATGAAGTGCCAACCATAATTCTATTTCTTCACGTAGACTTCTCATGCAAAGCAAGAAACCTCACCCGATATAACATAATCGACGGTGTCTCCCTCCTATCTCTTTCTCCCCCGACTTTGGTAAACCATTTCTCCGTAAATGACAAAAATCTGCAGGAAAAAAAACCAATGACTTGTCTTTTAACTTTTCTATCGTTATTGGGTGTTAGGTTTTTTTTAGTCGTTTCTTCGAATTTCAATTTGCCATTTATAGTTTGGTTCTGATTTTCGCATTTCCTAACGCTTGATATCCTCTATTTTTTTTCTTGCCCTCCCTAACTTACTTAAAAACTGCTTCTCATGAAGGAAAAAAAAAAAAATACTTGAAAACTCAAATGATCGATCGTTTGCCATTGAATTTTGTGTTACTACAAGTATCTGCATTTACAAATGAGAAATATATACATATGGGACCTCGCTTGAATTCTACAGAAGAGAAACCATTCGAAAATGACACCATACGGGACAAGGCTTCAAGAAAAGATAGATAATAATTTATGGTTCGCCTGTGCCCTATAGACTTTGCTGCCAAAGCTGAGGAAGTCTATAAGGGGTATTCGTTCAGTATGCATCCACTAAAGATCTACCAACTTAGAAAAGTATATTATATGTAAGAGTATCTGAGCTTATCTTTTGCAAAAGGACTAATATCCTAGTTTAACAAGATCCAAAAGGTTAGTCCACCGAAATCGAGCAACGAATCCATAATTAGGTGCAATATTTTCTCAATAGTACTCCCCACAATCAATCTGACCCCAGGTATCTTTTTGCTCCATCAACGGTTCTTCTTGCGTCAATTGAATCAAATTGATAACTAGCTTCATTTTTCTTCTAAGGATTGTTCTCTCTCTCTCTCTCTCTCTCTCTCTCTCTCATCACAACGTGCATCATGAGTATGGCCTTTTCCACGAGAGAATGTGCTGAACCCCCATAATAAGTAATGTTCCTGTCCTTTAGCACTCTTTTCTTTATGGCTAAAAGGTCTCATTTCTTGCATGAAGGACGCAGGAAAAGAACAAAGGACATCTGAGCAATCGTTGTCAACTAAGTGTATTGCAAGCTGAAGACGAACCAAGGAGAAATGAAACTAGCATCTGATCATTTTGAGGACGCCATGGAATTGATCTAGGCAGTGTTAACTAGGTAAATTGATGTGGGGACATATCCGTTCTACTGATAATACTTCCAATGGGGGACACGGTTGTGTACATTATTTATGTGGTATAAACCATTTCTTAGTTTATTGGCAAAAAGTCAGATTCGAATCACCCGAATGTAGAGGGTAACTTAACAATTTCAATTTACCTCTTTGAAGGCCACCGCATTACACTAAGAAGGTCATATGAACAAGATTGAATAAAACCCATGAATCTGAAATTTATTTGAGCAATATTCGACCATAGCAATACTCTCTACACATAGGATCATTGAATCCTAAGAAAAATGACGCTTTAACTATGTTGATCTGCCCTCGAATTCAAAGGATCTAGGTCACCGCCACGGTTTATAGTTTCCATAAATCTAAAAGTCCACATATGAATATGAACCTTGGATACCTTGTCTTGTTTGGTAGCTTTCACTACGTCACTCGAATCCTTTGTATTATATTAATCTGCCACATGAAAACACATAGCATGAAAGGTAAAGCGTGTCCCATGCTTAGACCCTTGATTGCTCAGTGTGATGGGCCTACTATCTCACGGCCCACTAGATCATGGGCCTTGAAGATCTTGAGCCTAAGGACCAATCTGGGCGGGTCTAAGGAGGGCCGTTTAGTTACAAAGTCCACCCGGGCTTGAGTTGGACTGAATCAGGCCCGCCAATCTTACAATAAGGAAGCGTTCTCAGTTGGGCCAATTAATGAAAGGCCCATTCGGCCCACTTGCGCGCCACACGTGTATGGCCACCTTTTTGGCAAAGAGGGCTACTTTACTTGAGGCAAATTCCCTTATAAACCCTCAGCTTTAGGTTCGAGATCAATTCTGTCCTAACTTTTTTTTTTTCCTTAAAAAAATCACAAACTTTCACTCTAGCTCTAAATTTACATTGCATCCAAAAATTATTGCTATTTTTCACAAAATTACCAACATCAGAAGACTTTTGTTGTTCTATACGTAGATGAGGATGTTGGTAAAGATGATAATTTAAATAAAAATTCTAATAATGAACTTTTAATTTCTAACTGGCCTTGATGTTGAGAATTTTGAAGAAACTAGTAGCACTTTCAAGTTGATGAGAGTTTTTCAGGACAAGAAAAAGTTTGGGCAAATTTGGATTGGACCTAAAGTAGGTTTTTTTTTTTTTTTTTTTTTTTTTTTTTTTTTTTTGGAATTCAGCCAATATTAAAAAGAGGGAGAAAAAGAAAAAAACTAAGGTTAATTCCGGATACCCCTAATTTACAAATCTACTGCTATAGAGCCTCGTATGTTCTTCATATTTCGAAACATTAATGCATACTTGGCCTTTTAACTAGTTTTGGATATATATATATATATATATATATATATATATTTTATATATATATATATATATATATATATATATATTATTTTTTTGACCCAGGGGAACCCCGCACGGCCGGCGGCCGGAGATAAACCACTGGGGGCGACACGTGCTAGCCACCACACACATGCCACCGGGTAAGTCACCAATGTCTCACGCCAGCCTCCCTGCAACTTGCGTCGCAGGGGAGGATATTGATACTCTCTAACCTTATTATTTCATAATTATTTTCTTCCGGTTTTCCCCTTTATGAAGAGCACAAAAACATTACGGTGGCCGCGATGGTTTGAGCTCTCTCTCCCTAACGTAAGGGGAGTTCAAATCCTCTCACGGTTGCTAGGGATTCTTAAGTGTGGCGTCGGGGTGGTGGGTCCTCCGCTAGCATCACTCCAGGGTTTACTCTCCGGCTGTCGGCCGTGCGGGGGTTCCCTGGGTCATCAAAAAAAAAAAAAAAAACATTGGAAACAAACTTAAAAATGTCAAAATACTTTAGATTAATTTCAATAAGAAGACTTGGAGGTCATAGCAATGACGATTTCATCCGACATGTATAGTTTTAATTCTCTAATTGATTTACATTCTCGAATCAGTAAAGAAAAAGAAGACTATGCAAGTTCAAACAAGTGTTTTGCTCACTCCATTAAATTCTTCATTAATCATTATTGATTGTTCACGTAAGTTATGTAGTTTTTTTTTTGGGCTTATGATAAATAGAATCATGTAACTTGCTTTACCACCCGCCGTTGCAGCGTAGAGGGTAGAGCTTGTGTTCTCCACCGCAGAGAAACAGGTTCGAAACCCCTGTGAAGCAGGGAGGCTGAAGCGCTGCGTGGTGACTTACCTGGTGGCACGTGTGTGGTGGTTAGCACGTGTTGCCCAGGGGATTTACGGCGCGCTGTCGGCGTAAGCCGGTTCCTCCTGTTCCCAAAAAAAAAAAAAAAAAAAAATCATGTAACTTGCTTTGTTACTTAAGTAAAATATTTTTTGCCTAATAATAATTATTTCTTATCCGTCATTACTATGAAACTAGTGTTTGATCTGTCCAAGTTACTATTGCAGTTCCTTCTATTGTCAAAAGCATGCCAATAAGCAGTTATTACAAATATACACGTGCGATATATTTATGACTTATAATGTATGACAAAATTTCTTTCAATTGTTAATCTTGAGAGGTCTTGGCCAGTGGCGTGATCACATGACAATAGGATATTGCATAGTAATCATATGCAGTTCCAACGTATTATGTATTTACATGATTTCTAGGAAAAAAAGAGACTAGGGTTTCATATGGTGTCACATTGCATCAGTGCTCGTTGGAAATGCATAACTATTGAGGTTCGGGATAGAGAACTCCTGAAATCATCACTCCTTGTCGTTCGACAAAAGCATCATAATGATGGACTTCATGAGAAGACAGGAAATTCTGCACAAATCATGCAAACTCAGAGTTGGCGCTCTTGATTGAGACATTAGCAGATTTCCATCTCGGAATTTGAAGGCCACCTACTCAAATTCCATCAATTAGCGCAAACAGCTTTGAGTTAGGGCTACCAACACCGGTCAAATGCCTAAGCTTAATCAATTCATATGAATTTAGGTATCTTAATCAATTCATATGAATTTAGGTAGAGGTAATCATTAGATGGGCCCAGTTCAAGTCCAAGCCCACTCATATTTTAAAGTTTATACACAAATCTTTGGATAAGGTACTTAGCCGAAATTAGGTAGGTCGGACTTTCTCATATAAGAATATTACCAAAACTTATCCATTTACCTTTCGCGCTCATTCACGCATTGATTACCTCTACTTGTAAGATTCCTATGATTCTTTAGATTGCCGAACCTCTATGTTCATATCTGTGGATTATTAAAAAATTAAATAAGATTCACGTTCTAAGTTTATTTTACATAACACTTGGCATAATCTACTTTTGAAATCTATACTTTGCCGGAATTTACTATTGATATTATCACACCTTACGATTTCAAAACCCTACACTTCGTACCCTATGAATTCTTGACGTGCAAACTTTGCTCAGTCGAACTCTATTTTTGATCACGTCATCCGCTGTCACTTTTCATTGTCCAAGTCCTGAACTTCTCATCGAGAAAAACCCCTTTTAACTATTCCATATCCTGAGGAAACCCGTGTGTTTTCCGCACTTCTTTTTCTTCTTCTCTTAATATAAGCACAACGCAGGTGCAAACAACATCGCTCTTTCCCCTTGCAATCACTTCTACCAAACGTAGCTCTCAAGAGACTCAAAAGCCGAAGCTGGAGCTTTGAATTTCAGTTGTACTAAACTCTCCAACATAGTTTTGCGTGTCTACCTTGCCCTGTTAACTTGTACCAAACTCCACGCGACCACTTTGCTCCTCTCAACATCCCAAAACCTAAGGGGACTTTCTTTTGTAGGGACAACGCTGGCTTCTCTTTTCTCTTTTACCCTCTTCATCTTTTTCTTTTGATTTCTTGAGGTCTTTTTCATGTCTGTACTGCATGTTCATCAGCAAAAGGCAAAGTAAAATCCTGTTGGGGGTAAGAGAAAAGCCATTGCACATACATAGACTCAAGATCAAAAGCTCTCTATAGTGTAAAAACTAAAGTGAAAGTGCACTCGCTGTCTGCAGACGTGTGTTCAAGCGCACTTGAAAGTGATGGTGTTTGGTCGGCTCAAGATAACCTGTAAGAGATTGACATCCATGAAAAGGAAAGAGGGCCACTGTTTTGACACGCTTATGCCTTTATCATGTCATAGGGTTTCTTGCTTATGTAGTAAAAGGAAATACGCTATTAGAGCGCTGGATATCCGACACTTGTGATGATTCAGTTGGGCTTTGTCGTTTTAAGCACACACATACGATCTGTCAAACGGTTATTATTCACTCATATACTTAGAACTGTATTGTTGTAGGTATGTATCTGCTTTTGGCAAGGATCACTCGGACATTTAGAACTCTATATGTCATAATTCTTTTTAGGAAGATCATTCATTTAAACAATAAAAAATTATATGTGTGGCACTGTACCCTACAAATTACTGTAATCAGTTGCAATTAATAAGCAATTCACAATGACATATATATGCAAGAAAGTACTCTTTAGCACCGACAACCTTAAATTGCACCATAACTTCATTACAGGCAGAGAGTTAGACAAGAACGTAGTGAAGAACTCAAGGAAAAAAAAGAGCAGCAGATTAACACGTTTATATACAGAAGAAAAGCAGCACGGATGAACTGTCCCCGCCTGCAAGTGCTTGCATGTACCAACTCCATCTAATCCTTTACTCACATAGACATAAATTAAGCTTGCATGCATGGTTTTAGTGATTTGAAAAAGGCTATAATCAGTACCCCCAGTTGGCTTCGGGCCCTATGCTTTGTACTAGGATCAAGCCTTTGTTCCCACTAAAACATTCTTTAGATTCGTCTCACTCTCACATTTTTTTCCCTTCGACGAGACAAACAAGGAGATGAAACGATATTGCAATAATGGAGCTAAAAAGTGATGCTCCTCTTTGGTCTCCCACTAAGTTCCCCACCTCCTTCAAAACAACGCTATTTAACGCCACCACTTTTTAAATTTGTTTTTAAAATGAAATGATCAACTTTTGAAGAGGTGAGAGAGAATATGCATGGATATCTCCTTCGACCGTCCATGAGGTCCCTGTCTCAACACACCAAACTATTAAGGGCAAATTCATCAGCACTCAAATATGCCAACTTTTTTTCTTGCCCCCCTTCTCTCTCTCTTCCCCCATTGTAAAGTTTCCAACTTTCCATCCAGAAACTCCCAACTTTTTCATCAAATTGGCTTGTATGAGCACATGTAAAAGAGAAGAACACTGTTCATGACCATCGTCACCATCACCATCACCATCGCCCATCACCATCATCATCATCGTCAGATCCAACCATTGATGGATGGAGGGTTGCACATGGTGTGCACGCCCACACCCAAGAAATCCCTAGTTTGCCCACCTCCAGAAGAAGCATTGTTATCATCGCTCTGAGTGATGTTCCTGCGCTTCGCAGGTGGTGGGTATGCTTGCATTGTGCTTAGTGTTATGTCCTCTGCAGTGTCAGAGCTTGGCATTTGGCTTGACCCAAAAAGCCCACAAAACTTATTATCTTGATCCTGAGGTTGTTGACCATTATTATTGCTGGGCTTCAACCCAAAGCTCCCCAGGAAAGATGGCTCGGTGGCCGCGCCCATCTGCGCCGCCTTCTGCAAGAGAGCCGTCGCGGACATGTTCACGGGAGATGAAGCTGGTTGCTGATGCTGAGTGCTGTACAGTGAAGGGACGCTTAGGATATTGTTCTGATGATGATGGTGATTTTGACCTTCCTTCATGTGGTGAAGTGAAGGCGTGTTTATGCTGATGTCCTCACAGGCAGTGCTTGATGAGAACCTGCTTCCGAAGACCCAGCCGCTCAGGTTGTGATCCGATGGCGGCGGGTTGTTGTTTGGGCATGTGTTGTCGGCATACAAATGCGTTGCCGAGGGATTATTTAGAGACCCAAGTTGGTGAATCTCTTGCAAATTGATGCCCAGCGATGATTCTTGGGGTTGAGAGGTTTGACCCATCCATAGAGAAAGCCCACCACCATTTCTCGGTTGGTGATTGATCATGGCCTCGGTGCTCATGTTGCTTGAGATTGGCTTGAAGATGGAAGGTAAGTTCGCTGGGAGGTTTGGAGGCAGGAGAGAAGCGCCCATGAAGTGGTAGGCGGTCGCTGGGTGAATGGAGGAGGCCGCTGGGTGAATGGAGGAGGCCGCATTGACTCTCGCCGTCTCCTCCGCCAACGCGTCGCAGAACGCTCTGTGAGTTATGAAGCTGTCCCGCCTGCGAGATGACGTTATTTGACAGATGCAATCAGTCTTACATTGCCTGAGAACCGGCAATAAGGCGACAAGGGGTCGCTAAATAAACAAAAGGGATTGCATGTAGCACAAGAAAGCTAGGATTCCATGACTGTAACCGGGTCTACCATGGTACTGACAGAGAAATATAGTCGCTCTCTTTTCGAAAGTCAATGACTTGAGAAGTGGAAACGAAATTTGCAAGGTGAGCGAAATCGCCGGTGCATGGAACATGCCAAAACGGGCTCTTACATGGTCAAGAAGGTTTTAAAAAATATAAGGAGAGGCAAGCAGCAAAAGCTTGAGCTTTTGATTGTTGTTTTTCGCATTAATGGTGAAGGAGCTTTTAAGCAAACTCCATATGATGCTTTCTCTAGGCTTTTTGAAAACTCAAGCTTTTATGTGTGTTTATCATATAAACTCATGCTGACTAGTACATATTGAAGGGAGAGGACAAGACATAAAAGAAGCCGGCCATTGTCCAGCTGTGAAGTGACCAACGTTTCCAAGAAATTAAAGAACTTCGGGACATATAGAGATTTGGGTTACCACAAGTCAACAAAAGGACACTAGCCTAGTCTCCTTTGTCCTCATCCTCGCTCACCTTTTTTCGGGTCGATCATCGGTGACCACATCCCCATGAAATTTACCAGAACTTGCATCCAAAAGAGATCACTAGTGCTTTTCTTAGGTTTTTCTTGGATGTGTTGGAACAAGAAAACAAACACCTAATTATAGGACCCTATTTTCGTAGCTTGTCATGTATCTGCTGCCATGCGCACATCAAGGGTCAAGTCCGCAACCACAGTTACCACACTAGATTCCACTTTCTTTCTTTTAACAGCTTCTCGCTCACCTCCAATATAGTCTTCTCAACCAAAAATCTTATCGGTATTACTTTGGAAAGGAAGTCCACAAAAATTGTCCCAAGTCAAACAGCAAAATCTGCAACATCAGTGGCAACTTTTTCTCTGTGGTTGGATAATTTTCCCAACTACTTATCAACGTTCTTCTTGCTGTGCGTTAAAACTACCCAGTTTCGTCTCGGCCGTCATTGGATCATAGAAAGGCAAACATATGAAAAAGAGCGAAGAACTAGTATTTTACCTCGAAAAAAGAGTACCGCAGTCACATCGATACTCTCGGGTGCCACAGGTCTTGGAGTGCGCCTTCCAGTCCGACTGAACCGCGTACCGCTTGGAGCACTTCTCGCACTTCCACTTCTTCTCTCCGTGCTTCCTGCAAAAGTGCTTCTTGATCCCGGTCAGGTCCCCGAGCGCCCTCGACGGGTGGTTGTGGACACACGTCTTCTCAGGGCAGACGTACACGCGCTTTCTGGGCTCCTTGGTGCTCCGCTGCTTCAGCTTCCATGGCAGGTTGTGCCCTCGCCGGTGGAGCTGCAGGTTCTGGTCCCTCTGAAACCCCTTTCCGCATATTTCACACAAAAACCGGTTCGTCGCCATCAGGGTCTTCGGAGATAGAGCTATGACTTCGGCTTCTGGATCTGTAGGAGAAAAAAAAAACGTGTTCTAATTAGCAAAAAGATTACATACCCAGAATTTGTTTGGTGCAAAGTAAGCATTTTTGACTTCTGCATAAACCCAATTATAGCCCCTGAATCTTCGCTGTACAAAGCTAGAAGAGAAGAAGAAAGAGAAGGAAGAGGAGGAGGAGAGGAAGACGAAGAAGAAGAAGAAGAAGAAAAATATAACAAGAAATCTTGCCTGGAGTTCCTGGGAGATTTCTCTTCTTCTTGGTGGTGGAAGGTGGTGGTGGATTGGATCCAGGAATACTTGGGTTCTGATGAGCAAAGCCATTTGGGATCACTTCTTGTGAGGCCATGTTCTCTAACATCCCTTTCTCTCTCGAGCACAGTTGGCTCTTATGTCTATTAAGAAAAGCTCAGCAACACACACGAGTTTAACAGCAACCTTAGATGGAAATTTCAGACAAAACCCAAGTGAGCTGGTATATATTCATGCTCTTAACCCTAACAACAGGGTCTCTCTCTCTCTCTCTCTTTCTCTCTCTCTCTCTCTGACATATATATTTTAGTTAAAGTTGTTCGTATGGTGTTGTTAAGTAAAGTAATGTTGAAAGTATACACTTGTGGGAGGTGGTGAAAAGTTGAAATGAGGAAAGGGGGACGAGAAGTTGCGGGCAAGGCAGAGAGGAGAAAAGGTGAATGATGACACTTATGATGAGGTTCAGGGGAATAGGTTGTCTCTTTGCCTTTTGCGCGCCGGTTGGAATGATTATCCAATAATTCTCCTTAGCCTTTTGTATTTTTCCCATTTGTCTATTTGCATTTCTCTCTTTCAATAGCCCTTTACGAATTCACTTATTTCCATTTAAAAAAAAAAACTGTACAAAATATTGACAGTTGGGACACGGTCAAATAAGATTTTTTTTTTTTTTTGAGAATATAAAGGAGCTCCTGAGGAGTTTTGAAAATCTCTGTATTTGTGATTATACATTCGTGTGTATTTGTCAAAACTTAGTTTGTACTTTTTCAAGTTAATGTCTCGAGAAAAAAGTTTCTAGAAATTCTAAGTATTATAAAAGAATTGTAATATACATTTCAGATTTTCCAGACTTGCCTCACATATTAGGCCCATTACCTGTAAATACAAAAAACCTCATCTAAAATTTTATGCAACCCTTATAACATGATAATGTGGGTTGCGCCCTTTTCAATAACGTGATTATATGTCGTGAGAAGTAGGAGAAAAATACTTTTTTTAAAATTACAAAAAATTTCAATTCTATATGTGAAGCGTGTACGTAAGTGATGCATAAGTTATTCTTCCCTGTTTCATACATCTATCATTTGAAGTTCAATTTCAAATATACTTGTCGTCCCAAGAATAGTGGACTTGCTTTTTTTCTTTGTCAAAAAGATGCCAAAATGAGAAAGGAAATTTATATGTGATGGAGTCCGAGTGAGTTTGGCCGGCAAGGCATACATATCCAATCACGCCCCTTATCGTCCTTTTTTTTTTTTTTCAAAAAACTTACAATTAAATTCCCCCTAAGTTTCTGGCTCATCAGTTACTCTTTATTTTTCTAATTTTCATGGGTTTGGATTAAGAAAAGTGTTTGTTTCTTTCATAGGGTTCTTGGGACATGAGGATCTTTTAAATCTCCCATGCACGTGGCGACATGCACGTGTCCACCTGGCAAGCAAGGTAAAATCCAATGCAAACGACGAAACAAAGACATTGAAAGGAATAATCGTCCGGATGGCAGGTCTTTGTGAGACCATGGATCTCCTTGTCAAGATCTCAAATCCGCTTGGTCATATTAATCCATTTTATGACCTAAGATTATTGATCTTGCAAACAAAATACATGTAATTCGGTTATGAAAACCACAAATTTTTGGTTGAAGCACCGTGGATTTGTGAATTTTGAAGTGAAAGGATTGAGATCCTTTAAATTTAGATAGATGTAAATTTAATCGGAAAAGTTACTTTTGAACCAAAATACTCTTGTGATTTAGGAGAAGTTACTTAGAAAAAAACTGGAAATCCTATGCATCCCCTCCTCTCCGACTTTCTCCTTCCCCACCTCCACCGCAACAAATCTTGGTAGGTCGCCGTCACCTCAGTGGCACCAGCCATTCCCCCCGTACCGATGCTGTCGCACTGTCGTCTTGTTGCCGCCTTAGCCGCCCATCCCCGCCGTTGTGTTCTAGATCCAGCCAACCATCAGCTCTAGCAAGTAGTTCCGTACTGGCCACTGCTAGAGGCAAAATCGGAGTTAGGTGAAGGGGAAAAAAAACGGAGAGGAAAGAAAATGGAAAAGAATAATGGACTATTCAATGACATGTCAATCTCTCAAGAAGGTAAGTTTATAATAAATTTACCCTATAAATTTAAAGGATCCCACTTCCTTATATAACATCATACTAAGCAGAATAGGTAATAATGTGGATGTCATACATATTATACGTAGGAGCCTGTGCGTGTATGTAGGTTGCCGAGTCAATCTTTAAGTTTGAGTGGTTGGTCAATTATTGATCGGTAGATAGTAAACTGAATGATTGATATTTTGTTCCTCTCCTTTTTGCCAGCACAAGCACTAGTACATGCTTTTCTTTAAGGAAAGAAAATAAAACTTTCGGTTGTACTTTGAATACTGCTTATATCCCACCATCATGTGGTACAACAGTGGGAGTGGTAGGTCTTGAATTACAAAAAGCCACACGTTTTTTTTCATTTTTCTTAAATATATTTTTAGTGGTAATTTTTTAATTAACCTACTTGAAAATACTGAGAAATTGCTTCTACCGAAAGCAAACTAAAGCAAACCATGCAATGAACAAGGACCCGTGAGCCAAAAGCTTTCTTTGTATAATTGCTTTAGTTAAATAGAGAAAATCGTGCACAATGTACATCAAAGCCACCTATTCCTCCATTTTTTTAATACTTGGAAATATTATTCTATTATACCAATCGAATAAAAATGGGGACTCATTCATGTATATAGATAGATGCGGGGATTTTGAATCTGTTGTGAAATTGAAGACGAAATATGAGGAAAGGTGGGAAGAGATTAAAAGACAGCGAGCTGACAAAGGCAGTGAATTTTTCGAAGCGTGAGAAGAGCGTCTGCTTGTGGGCTGACTTTTGCTGACAGCCCCCTTAATCATAATCTAATCATTCCCCAATTCTTTACGATAGTTTCCTTGGACTTATGCTGTTGAACTTTGGCGACTTGAGAATATTCTCTCCTCCTCCCAACAACAACCCCCCCCTCACACTCTTACAACTTTCAAGGCCCTCACAAAATCAAGATTCCTGCACAAACTCTCTCTCTCTCTCTCTCTCTCTCTCTCTCTATCTCTCTTTCTCTCTGTCTGTCGGGGCAATTCAAAGAATTAATTTTCTTTTGTGGAATTTCAAAATGAACAGTCTTTGGGGAAAAGCAAAACGTTGTCACCACGGGTCTGTTTGTTCTTAGGTTGTCTTCTTCTGGTTAAAATGAAGGAAGGGCTATGTTCTCTCTCTCTCTCTCTCTCTCTCTCTCTCTCTCTCTAAGTGTGTCTTCAGATGCGTGTCTATTGTATATATTCACTTGAGCAATTCAAACGGAGAGAGTTCAAAAGATACTGATTTTTTTCCTAGGACCAACTTCCTAGGCATGGATATGACCCGGGCTTTACATGGAATTAGCTTACAAGGAGATGAGTCCAAGTCATGTGAAGTTGCACTGTTCCTTTTATTCCCTTTTGGAAGAGTTTATACTGGGAAGGAGATTTTAGGGTTTGTCTTGTAGCATGTGTTCTTCTGTGTGGAATTCCAAGAAAGTATAGCGCGGATTAGGGTTTTATCAGCAACCCATATAAATATTTTAATTCAAAGGAGATATGTAGCTGTGTTAAGCGTGATAGGACTTGGACCATCTTGGAATTGTGGATCGACTGTATAATTAATTACATAAGGTTCTCTTAATTAAGATGTTAAATTGTGACTTTGTGAGAGTACACGCTCATATATTAAATATGAGATCCAGTTCTGACCAAGATATTCAGGAATCGCGAAAAGAAACTTTAGTAAAATCCTCTGTGTGAAATCTTCCTAAAGTCTGCAAAAGCTATTTTGAATTTTTATTTCCACAAAAAAGGTAATCCCCTATTCTTCAAAAGTCTTTCCCTTTGTAAAATCCATCTACACAGTAATATAGTGGTATTACGATGCCGAACATGATCCAATTATTCAATTGTCCACTGGTAATTTATTATGTCATTTTGCAAATCAATTCTTATGTGACCCAATATTATTTTACTTTATAATAACTAGTCAATGCAAAAATCGGAGTTACGCAAATATGGGCAATTGAAGTATAATTGCTGGGAAAAGGATCTTTCTTTGCTTTTGAAAGTTTACCCTGAAAGGAGAGCAGATTTAGGTCGAGGAATCCACGTCTGTAGCAGCCCACATGCTTTATCACATAAAAAAAAGTGGCAAGGAATATGTGCCCTTTCCCAGACCTATTCTCTATTTCTGCTTTAGTTTTCTTTCCCTTTCGAGTTTTTTTATTTTCTCGTTTGCTTTATTACTTTTATACTCATTATCTTTGACTAACTTAACCAAGCAGTTCATTGCTTGTTGAACTAAAGTAGGCCAAAACCTTTATTATAAGCACTATAAAATTCTGGATGTGAATATACTCGGGATGACCTTTTGCTTTATAGCTTTTGGGGTGTGTTAGGGGGTCGCTGTTGAATATCGTGTTGATGCGAATTAATCGTATCTTTCTCAAAGTATATACCACAGCCAGGTTCAATGAAAGAGGGAGGGAAGCAGATAGAAAGAGGGGAGACAGGAGAGAGAAAGTGTGCCGTTTGCGTATGGGATCAGCACAAGGAAAACTTTTGAGATTTCCACGACTCAAAATCTCAGAATTTGGTTTTCCATCATACGTGGATGAATCGACTAAGGAAAGGGTCATTTTACCGCCGAGATTTAAATGTACACGGACTTTAAAAAAACACTATCATATGTAGATTATATGTCAACGTTTATATAATGTGAAAGCTTTAAAATGTCAAAATTACAAAAGTCAAAACGCGCGCATCATAAGATGCCAAAATAGTGAAAAGTCAAAAGCAAAAGTTATTTCGGGCAAACTTTTAGCATTTTGTGTATGTCTAAAAGAGAGAGAGACCTAAAGGGAAGAGATAGAGGCGAGCATCGCGGTGGTGGCCTTGCTTCATAGTTGCGATGGTGTTGCTGAAGATGGCAGTGGCCCTGTAGGCGAGCGGCCATTGTAGGCGACTCCTGTAGCAAAGGGAGGACTCCTGGAGGAAAGAGAGACAAGTAATGCTACATGTACTAAAAAGATTAGTAAAAACCCACATCGAGTGATGTGCCGACCTTCGTGGTATATGCTATGCCATCGAACGTGTGTTCAGTGAGCAAGAACATTGCATAGAGAAAAGGTGAAGAAACTAAAAAGCTTGGCCATGAATAAGGAAAAGGACATCTCATTATTCTATTTTTCGTTTCTGCCAAATATAAGGAAACTAATTTCTTTTTTTTTGTCCAAAGAAAAAAATGAACTAGTTGATTAGGAGTAAAAACGTGAGTGACAATATTTTGATCAATTTCAAAGGGATCGATCCTGTTTTTAATTTCTTCCAATCTCAAGCCAATTTTTGTAAGTGGCGATACTAATGGTTTGTTTGTTACACGAGAAAGGAACTTGTTCAAAAACCAGTTTCAAAGGAAGTTATTCTAAAGAAACTTGGTATGATTTACTTGTATCCGGTTTCATTTGCAAATAAGATGGAAGTCATTTTCTGATATTTACTGGCGAAATACACTTTTGAGAAAATAGTCTTGCGACCTGATGTTGAGTTCCCAAGTCTCGGGGTCGATAGTTAGGACCTAGGTTCGAGCACTAGCTGGACTTGAGTTGTGGCGGTTGAGGTCTTGGAAGCATGTTCTATGTCCTAGGTTTGAGCAGCTGGGGATCCGGGTTAGGGTGCCTGCACCTTAGGGCCGACCATTGGTGTCCAAGGTTTTGGAGTCGAGAACTCGAGTTTGGGAGCCTGGGTCACGTACCAAGCCACTGGGGACTCTGGTCTAGCCGCTAGGGCTTGGGTCCAGGCCGTCGACGCCTCGATTCCGATCAGGGTCCCCGAATTGCAGGTTCAACCATTGGATTCGGGGTTTGGGGGTACCTTTTTATCTTCTCTAATCTTATGCTAAACACATTTACTTTTGCGTTCAGCCTTCTAACATCGCCGAAAAGTTTCATACTATGAATGATGAGACTAAAGTAATTGTGCGTCACTTAGTGAAAGAAGATTGAATTCCACTTTAGATTTTTGTGCATTGACTAGAGCACTAGTCATCACAAGATGGTTCTTTTTCCTCACACTGTAAAAGGCTCTGGTCAAATGGACAAGAACACCGATCATAAAGGAAGTAATAGTTTAAGTAGAGTCTGTTTTCCTTTTGATGATCGAGATGGCAACACTAACATAAAAAAAAACGTAGATTTCCGAAATGCAAGTGAAAATTGTTAACCCTGCAAATATATCCTATCAGAGAAAGGTGCCATTTCAAAAATCAACTTAAAAACCCTTAATACTCCGTCGGCAACCCTCCCACTCCCAAAAACACTCCCTCAAAACACCTTCATTTGCAGGCTCTCAGCTTTAGTTTCTGAAGCTAAGAGCCCACTTTTCTTTTCTAGGTGTTGATTTTTTTTCTCTTTTCTGTTCTAATTTGGGAGTCTGTTTTTGCCTGGTTGGACATCTTCTTTCGCTCGTTGTCGTTGCTTTTCTTTGCTCGTTGTGGTGAATGATTCTGTTTGGAGCAAAAATCTTTGTGAGAACTTCACATTAGTTAAGCTAATAGGATGCCTAGGACATGATTCTATGACTCTTTCGAGATTCGGCGGAAGCTCTCATTTCTCAATTTACATATGGATTTAAGTCTGAGAACTTTTTTCCGATCTAAATCTAGATCTAGAATTTCCTTAGAGGCATTAGATCTACAGTGATACAATATATTGTTGTTGTTGTCTCCATATGACAATGATGTTGAGGACACTGAAACTAAGTGTGCACTAGAAGATGTTGATTGTAAATGAGAAGATTGTGCAGGCATAGCTTCTAAAGGGGAAGATCTCGACATATGCCCATCACAGATGGCTCTAGTAATCAGCCACTGATCGTTATTTATTGTTGTGACAGATTTAGTCTTTTGGAATAAGAGTATGCTTATAACATACCAGGCTATATTTTTTTTTTTTTTTTCTGGGTTTTGTTTTGTTTTCTAGCTCTTTGAGATTTGCTTTGGTTAAAGGTATGTTACTCTCATATGTGATTTTGATAAACGAATGAAATTTTCTTTCAATAAAAAGAAGAAAAAAAAAAGGTGCCCAAATTGCTTCTCTTTTGCTTTAGTTTCCTTTCTTTTCGATGAAAGGGTTTCTTATTAGTAATCAATATGCAAATTATGAACATACGTCCAACTTTGGATTCGCGTCTTGTCTAGTGACCAATTATCAGTTGTATACTCCACGAATCTAGAATTATTAGCTTAAGGTGAATTTTCTCGTCATAATGATCTGCTTTATGATGATTGGCTAAAAGTATCTACTAAAAACTAATTTCCTTTTTGTTTTCTTGATTTTTATGGGACATTACTTTGTACCAAATTCGTAGCTAGGATGATGGGAGCACCTTCTCTCCAGAATATTGAATAGACCTCCACTACATGAAGATCAATCAACAATTCCTAAATTTTCTTATAAAAAGATTAGAGATTATCTTTTGGCCTTGAAAGCAAAGTTAAAAAGCACAACACTCTCCCCTTTTCCTTCTACATGGAAAGGATGGTCCCTACCTCTTTTCATAAAAGTATGCAATTAACCATAGAGAAAAGCAAAGACACATAGCAAAAGCCCAAAACAGGGCCTATCATATAAGCACTAAAGCTCCACTAAAGAAGGTCAATAAAAGACCTAAGAAAACCTATTATACTATAAGATCGAGACATGCATGGTTGGTGATTGTCTATCCTCTCAGATGATTAATTTCTTGGCATAACAAGAGACAAATTTGTGTTCAAAAATGGGGTTTTGAAACATTAAACATTTAAGGGCCATACATTCCCCACCATTGATGTAAAGGTTAAAAGGGCAATTTGTAGCTAGGCCAAAATTGCACGCACAAAAGATACTGTGATATAAATTAAAAAGTGACCTTTGTCTTCTTAGTGCCCAGTCAAGGTGGGTCTCAAAGAGGACCTTGTTGCAAGGCAACTAGCTGGAGAAAGATATTTATGATGTCTATGTACATGACTTGTGCACACTAACTAGAGAAACTCTTTCTTAATTATGCGATGATTGCTTCCTTTTCAGTTTTTATAAATCTATTTCTTCATTTTTTGTTTGGATGTGAGATTGAGCGGTAAACCCCAATGTTGATAAGAAATATATCTATTAAGAAAGATTGCATGATCTTCGAAAAAGCTTGTAAAAAGTTTCATCATTGAGGGTGTATCTAGCTAGGGCAACGGATGAAGGTCTTCGTGCGTCTATAGCCTTTCGCATGAATTGGATATAAGACAAATGCTTTATCGCCCTTTTAAACAAGCCAGTTGTAATGAGTAATTTATCTATGGCCAAATTGCAGGAGAATAGTCCAATCACTAATCAACTTTCAAATTTATCCCAACATAATCAAATTATCACAAAAGTGCCTGATCTTTATTTTCTTTTCAACTCTATCCCACCGTTAATCTTCCGTCCATGGCACTTTCGTTTCGTGTAGCCAACATGGGTATATTTCCATAACCAGCAAACCAATGATTTGAAAATGCTTCACAAAAAAGAAAAAGGAATACCAAATACCGATGGAGCAAGAAGAGGAAAGGAAAATTACATTGATGGCAGGCACCTGGACATAAACCGACATATGGTTTTATTAAAAAATTGCTAACAGATAAGAACCCAATACAATTTTTATTAAAAAAAAAAAAAGCTAAAGTTCAAACTAAAACATTTAAACACCACGAATTCAGGAAAAAAAACACAACTGAGGTAAGAGAAAATTGTCGGGAGCAATATCTAAATCGTAGATATAAGTCATTATATTTTAAGATTATGCAACTTTGCCATAATGGCAGCATGTGGGCGCCACTTCACCAAGTTTTCGGCGGTTCTTTGGAAGGAAAATTATCTGCGGGATAAATTTGAAACAAAATTAAAAGGCCGTGTATTTTTTTGATAACATGAAAAGCGGGCATAAGTTTGGAAACTGGCTTGTAGCTCTCCATTTGTGCATCCATTTGTGCATGATTAAGAATTGACGAAGCAAATTGTTGTTGGCACAAATCAAGACCGCAAGAGAATATTTTAACAATCACACCTAGAAAATGGTGTTGGGCCCATATCCTTTATCAAGAATTCGCTAATTAATATAGAGATGAACTCACCGGTGACAATCATATCATCTACATATATAAGTATAGTTAAAATGTCATAATCTGAATTTTAAATGAACAACTAAGGATCCGCAATGCTGCAAAAGAAGTCATGCTTTTGGTGCTTGCTTAAAGTCATTAAAAGCTCTCTCTAATTTGCCAACATAAGACAGGTGGCTTATAGCTGACCACTTAAGCCTAGACATTGCATTGTGCAACTGTTGTTCATCTTATTATTGTAGCAAGATGCATTACTGTACACACCTGCCACCTGGTCATTTTTGTGATCTTAGTTATAGGAATTATAGGAATTAATACTTTAGAAGTGCTCTTTTTTGGGGAAAGAGGACTCCTACATATAACTTATCTCTTCGGAGCCCCCAGATGGATTCGGCTTTACTTTGTGATCTTGCTTTGTTAATAGTTTATTGCCCGAGTGTGAGTATTCTCGTGACTTATTTAATATTTATGACTTTGGAGGACAGCAATTCTAGACACATATACATCTATATCAATATTTTAATCTCAAGGCTACTGAGCAATTATATATATCTTTAACTCCTCTTTCTTCTATACAATTTGCGAATTATTCAAGCGATATTCACATTTTTTTAATGTAGACTGGCCTTAAGCTCAAGCTCATGAACATGACTTAAAATAGACTGGACTTTCTATATGGTATAGATGGATAGATAGATGCAAATTGCAATATCCTCTAATAACTCGTCAAAAGAAAAAAATGACTATTTACACGCTTCCATGGCCCTGATCGACCTTTGATCAAATGATTGTATTTGCCTCTCCTTCGTGTTATTTTCGAACTTGAGGTGGATGTAACAAGTTCTAATCGGCACACGGAGCAATAAGGCCTCAATTTAATTTTATTTTTACCTAATTAAGGAAACTCTCTTAAGATTATTACCCTAAGCGTTTGGTCGTCCGGATTTCTAAACGGGATAAGACTAGATAGATAGGATAGGAAATCCATGGATTTATTCATATCCGATCAACTGTTTGGTGAACTATGGATTTAAAGTCGGATATCCTCATATCCTATCCAATCTATTGTTTGGTGAACTACGGATTTAAAATCGGATATCCTCATATCTTATCTAATATATCGTTTTGTGAACTATGGATTTAAATTCGGATATTTTAAAAACAATAACATTATGCAAGTACAAATTTGCAGGTTTAATATTCACAAAATCATCCAAAACAATATATATTTTTCAAATTAATAAATTCTCATCGAATTTCATGAGTACACATCGTAATAATCTTTTTCGTTCCTTTGAAATAATCTTTTGAATACCCCTTTAAAGTAGTTACTAGTCAAAGAATAGTAGATTATAGTACGAGTTATAAAAGCGTTGAAAAGCAATTTTCCTGGAGCCATCTCACACGCGTTTGAATGGCATGAGATTGCATCATCTTACTGAAGGTCATGAGTCATCAAAGAACCGGAGGAAAAGGTCCGGCATAAAACAAAACATCTTTCATTTGCTCTACGAAGCATCTTTCATTTGGCAACAGGTTGTCAATCGTGTAGAAAACCAATGACCAGATGTAAAATTGAGCGTGAATGCAATGGCGACATCCAAAGAACTACCCATACTGTGGAAAAAAAGGATAAATTGACAGCTGTGGTCTTATGGCCAATTATAACAATCAAGCTGATATGATTGAAGAACAGTCAAGTTACACCATTAAAAAGAAACAATGAATAGCAGCGCAAACTTTTTAGAATTGATAAAATTTATGGATCATATATTTAAAAGAAATTTCCAGTCCTGATCCAACAGCGTTACATGAGATCAACTAACATCACATTGGGTAGGCAATAGCAACTAGCCTTTGCCTAATTGTAACTAGAGAGGAAATCGAATTATCAATATCTACTCAACACAGTACCCTGTATTTACCTAAAATAAGGCACACTTCTATGGTTTTCTTTAATAAATAGAGCGACTGTAATGAGCATTTCTGGTGGTGTTGTGTTTCTACTCATTTCATTATTCTGCAGCAGTTTTAGTGTCAATCTGCGAAACACTTCCATTAGCACCTTTCTTACCAAAGCTGCTTCCTCCTGCAAGTTCCCAGCATCCTCCTTCTGAGTAACAGCACTTCCCTTAAAATCTTCTTCAGCACAGGGCTATCACAGTGGCCCTTCACCGTCTGAGACTATGTCCTTTTGGGAAGAAAGGAATGCCCAAATGTTTTATAGCTATCAATGTGGAAACCGCAACGATCCAAACTGCTAGACCCAGCCAAAATCATCCTCCGGAGCTCAAACACAAACTGAAAAGCTTCAATTTTCCCGAGCAATTAGCCACATTCGCCTCAATCAATCCCACCCCCCATAATTGCAAGCTGACAAAAAAAAAAAAAAAAAAAAAAAAAAAAATGGACACCACACTTTCAATCCCACGAACAAAAAAAAAAAGAGTCAAAAACACAATAACATAAGAATTCACGTACTTCCCCCGCATCCCCGTCCCGTTGAAACGAGCCGCGACCGCCTAGACCCGGCAACGCGATGGGGATGATCAGGGCGCCGATGGCCTCGACGATTGGGGTGCAATCGAAGCGGGTAAAACATTACAGTGGGGGGAATCGATTGGGAGGGCGACTAGTGGGCGATCGTCGGTGGACGGGGGGGTCTTACCTTGGTGAAGGAAGAGCTTTCGGAAAATTTCGATGAGAATCGAAGAGCTATTGAGGAGAAGGCTTCAACGTCGATACTTTGGAAACAGAGAGTCGTCTGTGCATGAACGACATAATGACGGAGAAAGAAAAAAAGCGTAGGATTTTATATTTTGGATAAAACAAATCCTATCCGACCTTATCCCACCTCCTCCCTCGGATTTTTTTATCCGGTTTTATCCCGTCTATATCCGATCTTATCCTATCCTAGATAGCTACCAAACATGGAATAGGATAAAACATAGCCTATCCTGGTTTTTATCCGGTCGACCAAACGCAACAAGTGGATGTGCATATTAGATGGATTATGTAGCCTTGAAGATAGGAGACTTTAATCATGGCCCAAGTGCCATGGGGTGGCCCAGGCCAACGAAGCCCAGAATCACTTTGGGCGGGGTCCAGACCGATCAGATTGGGCCAGCGGCAAGCCCGCATTTCTGTTCTCTTGATGGGCGGCGGGCCTTGGCACTATCCCGTTCCAAGTCGGGTCAAAGCGAAATGGGCACTCGGGTCGGGTCTATTGTCGGTTTCCCTCACTTTTCTCTCACTTTCCTTCGCCTGCAAAGTTTCTCGGGAAAATTCCGAGCGGTTTCGAAGCATCTTTCTCGCCGGGAATGGACACGAAGTCTCTGGCCAGATCGAAGAGAGCTCACTCCCTGCACCACAGCAAGAAGCACCATTCCAGCCCGAAGCCTAAGCCCTCGCCGGGGACTCCGAGCAGCGCCGCGGCGACGAGCGCGAGCAAGGCGCCGGGGAAGCATGCTCCCGAGAAAGCCCAGCCGCGGCCGAAGCCGAAGCCGAAGCTGCCTTCGAATTGGGACCGCTACGAGGAGGAGGAAGAAGAGATCGGTTCGGGCGTCGCCGAGGGTGGCGGGGTTCAGGGTTCCGATGTGCCGGCGCCGAAGAGTAAAGGGGCGGATTACCAGTACTTGATTGCCGAGGCTCAATCGCAGTCTCAATCTCAGTCCGTTTCCGATGACCCTGTTCTGGATAGTTTCGTGTCATTGGGTGATGTTCTTCCCGGTAAAGTTCCGTGCTTGATTTTCTGTTTCGTGCGCATTTGCTCGTTTCGGCATTTGATCTGGCTCCGTGTTGACTCGGAGTTGAAAAGTTGATTTGGGTAGTTATTTGTTACCCGCTGCACCAGGACCAACTACTGAATTTGATGTTTTCGGCGATTCTTGTTAGTCGTTGGAAGGAGTTGGTACTGTTTCGTAGACAGGAGGGGTGGTGTCAGGAAAGTTTAGTCATTTCATTGGTGGATGGATGTATCTATGAATGATTGTGGTATTTCATGGAAAGATTACTGATTTATACCATTTTGGGGAGGCTGGTTTTGTTGCTAATTGCATTGATACTTCTTCCGTGGCCCTCATCGAAATCTTGGCTTATGTTTCTATGTGTAACTTTCTCTCGGGTTTTGGCAGAATTTTTTGGTGGAGGAGCAAGTAATTTGCTTTCAGTTAGGGGTGAGGCGGTCTTGTCGTGGGCCAATGAGGACACTTTCGTTGTGGATGATGATGGGGCAACTTCAGGTCATGAGGTACATGGCCTTATTCACTTTCGCCATTTGCTTAGTTTGACAGGTTCTTTCTTTTGAGGATTTTAGCTGCATTGCACGCGGCTTTGTCTTTGTTAAAAGAATTTGTTAGTTTGAAATGAGTTGCATGGGGAAGGATGGCTCTGCTTATTACTTTGGTGGGATCATGTAGATTAAAGTGATTTTCTATCTCAAGTTCTAAACCCCCTATGACTTCTGAGAAATGTGTGGTCATTGTGTGATTTGAGCAGCCTCACTCTTCACAGTACACATGTTCTTGATGTTGTGTGTTAGGATCATTGTGATTGCTTTTTCATAGCAGTGGACAAATTGGATCTCATCGTTGCCTAACTAATAGTCTCTATCAAAGTTCAAAGTAATTTTTTTAAAGTTGTATGACTGTACATTTTAAGAGAAAGAGCAAGAGAGATGGAGGGAGGGAGGGAAGTGGAGCACAGGCAGTAATTTTGTATGATGCAAGCTGATGTGTCTGGAGCTAGAATACGTTTCTGCCTAAAGTTATCTTAGGCCGGATGTTGTTATAATCATGATATTCTGGGGAGGCATTTTTTAAGCTTTTAACTTCTGTAAATTGAGATAATCTGATGTTTCGTCTACTTTAATGTGCAAAACTTAACACTTTTTCTTATAAAGTAAGCTGATTTGCTTGGAGCTAGAGTACATTTCTGGCTAAAGTTATCTTAGACTGGATTTTTTATAATTGTGATATTTTGGGGAGGCATTGTTCAAGCTTTTAGCATCTGTAAAATGAGATAAACTAATGTTTCGTCTACTTTTCTGGTCCATAAACTTAAAGCTTTATCTTTGATTTTAGTTTTTCAGCGTGATATGTCATCTTCAAACTCCACTCCATTTCAATGAATTCTTATGGCTTTGTGCCAGCCACTTTCATTTTTGTTGTTGTAACATTTCAAGTATGAGATCTGTCTCACTTCTGTCAAATTGCCTCCACTTACTTTGTTGCTTCCGCCGTATGATGTTTTATTCAGGCGCCATTTCTTTCCATGAACTTGAATGCACTTGCGGAACAACTAGCAAAGGTGGACTTAGCTAAACTGCTCTTCATTGAGCCAGATCTGCTACCCCCTGAAATGGTACTTCTCCTTTCTCAACTCATCTATCTGCAGAAGTTATATAAGAATTTATTTGAATTGAATGGTGAGTGTCATGTGGCAAAGTCTTTGGGTACAAATGGGATTTGTACTTTAGCCATTCCATATTTTCGTTTGGTAATCACTTGGCAAAGAAAAGATTCAGCTATCCTGTTTTATGGTTAGAAGTTCGAATTTCTTGGGAAAGAACTTAATGGATGATTTGAAAGTTACAGTAAGGCTTCTTTAGTTACAATGGGTTCGCTGAGGAGTGAGATTTTAACGATGACATGTTTTCTGGATAGTCACCACAAGTAACTACTTCTCGCAGAAGGAAGGTTTGTGGGAGAATTATTGAGATACTTGACACTGGGCTAAAATGAGATACGAATGACTTGTGCAAATTTAAGGCATGTCTCAGTATTCGATGTCGATACATGTACCTCTGAGATTCTCTGCCCACATGTGCTTGGTGGCAAAAAGCACCGTCTCTGTGTGGATTTAAGAAAAATCTACCTGCTCTAGATATGGTGCCTTTGTATTGTTAATCTAAATTTATTAGGACAGGACAATTATCTTTCTGGTTCTTTGATCTTAACTTGCTTTCTGAAAGTTGATATGGGTTCATGTACTGCAGAAGTCACATGGTAGTCATGAAGGAATTTTTGTCTGTCTAGGATCTGCTAAATATTTGATTACTTTTTTCCCTGAGAAGTGTATGGTGGCATCTCGAGCAACAAATATCAAATACTTGCTAATATCATCTCTTTCACTGGTTGCAAGTTTTGCTCTGCTATATCTCGAAGTAGAATCTGATTTCACCTGATTGGTTTGACAGCATACAGGCCCATACATTGGCAGCACTGAAAAGGCCTCTGACGAAATGCAGACACACAAAACTGAAGCAGCTCAGAGTCAGTTAGATGGACTAGCTCTTGATGATTTTGATAGGGAAGAAAGAAAAGAAGAGGAACGTAAAGAGGCTGGAACGGGCAGAAGTAAATCAGATTCAGTATTAAACTTTCCGGATGATAATATTTCTGTGGATACTAGCGAAGTTTCTAGCTTAGGACAAACCATAGTGATAGAATCCACAGATGAGTCAATCGAGAAATCTGATATAGACCCGGAGAAGAGAAACTCCACATTCGAGGCAGCAGCTGCAGAAGCTGAGCTCGATTCGCTTCTCAACTCTTTCAGTGAAACCAAGTCGACTGAACCATCTGGTTCTGGCTTCACTAAGTCCACCCCTGCTTTTCAAGATCAAACTCCGACATCCATGCCACAGGCCTCTGGGCGAGACTTTATTTCCTCTGCGGCTGCACCTGTGCCTGATTCTGCTAAGATCGATGTTCTTCTCGATGATTTACTCGAAGAAACCTCGAACTTTGCCCAACAAAACACTCATCACAGTGTACTGCAAACCCAGCAGGTAAAGTCTGTCACTAGATCAAAAGAATTGGACGATTTTGACTCATGGTTAGACACCATTTAGCAGTATTATTTAGCCTGAGGTCTTCAATGTATGTACTATAATCCCCTTCAATTGTTATACAAGGATGATCATCCTTCTTTTTTCAAGCAAATGCTTTGTAGTGCACAGTTGGGAGTCTTGAGTATTCATCTTCATTTCGGGACAGCATCCTAGCCAAGTCCTAAGACTTAAAAGAATGACGAGATGATTGATCGGGGCGTCAGTTTCGTTTAGTCTGTTCGACAACCCAGATTTTTATTTGTCTATCGGCACTAGGACTTTTTGGACAGGTCATGTCTATGGTTTAAGCAAGTTGGTCTCATTCGCAGAGGGACGGATTCCTGAACCGTGATAATTCTTCCAGTACTTCTTACCTTACAGACCCATCGCGCCGTCCTGCTGATCACGAAAGTCCCATGCAAAGCAGAAATAACGTACCGCCGTTTCACGGCGCCTAGAATAGTCGATTCTGATTTTCCTTGGTAGGCGATGTGGCCAAGTTCAGTGAACCGAGCTCACCTTAGACGCATTCGACCCGAGCTCAACAGCGTGCAAGAGGTCAGTAAAGCGTTGGCCGGATTCGACTTCGTACCAACCGTGGATCGTGATCTTTGCCCCACCTGTGAGAACATCTAAATCATTTTTCGAATCGCCTGGTCGGCCTGCACGAGCAAACGCAGTGTGCCTTTTTACAGCACGGATATCACATCACAGACAGACGCACATGAGGGACAGGACAGGCGGTTTCATCATCCACTGTACCGGCTGGGAAGAACATCCATCATGGCAACTTCCCATGATGAATCATGGACGCTGCGGACAGCATAGGCCTCGCTTCGCTTGATGGTCGCGAGGATAATGTCCGAATTCTGCTCCTCCATGTCGAGGCGATTTTTCTATCAACGCAATGGATTCTCTTTTTCGCCCGTCTATACGAAATATTATCAAATTGCTGGCGCCACAAATTATTCATCGAAGGGTCGGTGCTACAATACATGGCATAACAAAATTTAAAAACAACAAAAATTTAGATGAAGTGAACGGATGAGAGGAGGCGGCAGGACGTTGCCGGCCCCGGCCACCACCGTGAGAGACAGCGGTGGGGCTCTCGATAAGGAGACCCTCGCTAGTGGCCGACGAGTGGTGCCCCCGCCTCGTCAATGTGGGGGTGGAGAGGATTTTTACTATCCTTAGTGTTGCGGGGCATGGCCAGCCAGCCATGGTCGAGTGCTGTTTCATCATCATTGGCTACTGGGTAGGAGGGGGCCGCTTTCTCTCTCCCCTACCCTATCGATTTTCCATCTTTCGTTTCGCTAATGTCGTAGATGGTGCATGCCACGTCGACAATATCATCACCGTCCGTCCGTGACGGAAGAATTCGATTGCAACGAATCAAAAATTGACAACGCAAAGGACTTGATGGTACGAAAAGAAGAAGAAGAAGAAGAAGATCGCCATCGCCATGATGTCTAAAACTACCTTGCTCCTTACTGATTTGCTTTCCACAGTAATTCCAAATTCAAGAAAAGAAGAAAAAGAAGAAGAAGAAGAAGAAGATGATGATGAAGATCCTGAATTGCCTTTCCTTCTATGCAACTGCTCCTGAACCAGGAGGAACACAAATTTTCCCTTCTATATAAGCAAAAATCAGCAGAAAAAGAAATGGAAAAAATGAAGCAATTAAATTCTTTTCCATCGAGCAGGGACCCCATCAGAGCCAAAGAGCTCCGGCCTCCTTCAGGGCCGGCACCAGCTCCCCCGTGATGTGCGCCGTCATCACCCGGTCCAGCCCCCCGAACAGCTTCCCCCCGACGAACACCGCCGGGAACTGGACGACCCCTCTCCCGCCGCCGGAGATCCTCTCCAGCTCCCCCACGACGGCGGCCTCCTCCTCGTCGCCGAACTCCCGGACCGCCGGGTTCGCCCCGTGCCCCTGCAGCAGCCGGTTCACCACGTGGCTCATGCAGCAGCCCCGCTTCCCGAACACCACCACCGCGCTCTCCGCCACCGCGCGGCGCGCCCTCTCGCGGACGCCCGCCGCCAGCTGCTCCTGCTCCTGCTCCACCTCCTCCCCCTCCCGCTCCTCGTCCTCCTCCTCTTCCACCCGCCGCGCCGGCCGCTGCTGCTCGCCGCCGGCCACGACGCTCGGGTTCAGCAGGAGCGCGCGGCGGCGGCGGCTCGGCGGCCCGCCGCCGGCGCGGACCGGGAAGAGCGAGGGCTCGTAAGGGATCGCTTGCTGCATGGTCTCGGGTCTCTCTCTCTCTCTCTCTTGGGTTTCTGAGATCGATGGGGATTGATTGCGTGAGGCTTATCGAAGGAACGAAGGAATTCGCGTCTTGCGTTTGTGTGCGAAGAGGACGAGGTTGGGGGGCAGCATATAAATGGTGGGAACGGAGGAGAGAGAAAGTAGAGAGAGGAGAGAGAAAGTAGGGGAGTGGGTGAGGGATGACGTCACGCGAGCAGGAGGAGTCGTGCGTCAACGAACGGTTAGGCTTTGGCTTTTTTCCTTTCGGTCGTGTCGATGACGTATGCACTGGTGTCGCTCAAAAAATCGAATATTATAAAAAAATAAATTTTCTTTTTCTTGTGATATTGAAGTGGTCAAAGTGCATTTTAAAGAAACTACAATCGATGATGCGGCTGATTTTATTCCAATTAAGCGAGATTCATGGCGGATACGATTTTCTTTTATTTTAAATTTCGCTTTCGTTTCAAATTCTTTATTGAAGCATCGAGCGTTTCTTTATTTTATTTTAAAGAAAAAAAGGGACGCATGCATAAAACGATGTCGAAATCGGGAATTACTAAACGGCATCTAATCATGCGTCTCCATGATGGTTGGTCGCGTTACTATATATGACATCTTACTTTCAAAAATTATATGAGGAAAGAACATTAAGACAATTCCGCATTGGGCATATTATCCTGGGCAATACAAGTCTAGATTAAATCAGATAAATTTGGCAATCAACTTAAAGCCAAATCCAATATTCATAGAAACATTGGCCCGATGATAAGATACCGAATCGAGTTGGATACTGTACAAACGCAATAGATGCGGGCATCTCATGAAAAAAACGCAAACTGATACGTCAAATAAGGATGAAACTTGTTTATAAGAAGAAAATGAGATTTAGCGAGAAATTGACCAAATCAATTAAAAACCAGTAAGATAATTCATCTCGTGCAATTAATTACGTAAAATTCCATTATGTTAAGTTTAGTGTAAGTCGAATTCGCCAAGAAGGAAGTTTTCATGGGGTGTTTTATTAGGCAGGGTGGGAACGCGTTATGGCATGCGGAATGTGGGCTCACGCGGTGCGCGCGGCGGTTTGTTCCACGCACGTCAGAAAAGAAGAGAAGGGGGGCGAAGATTGGTTGACCGACAGGAAGTTGGAGGAGCCTTTCGGACAGCATCTCCCTTTCGACACCGCATGCATACGCGATGACGTGTGCGACATCGTGTGCACGTTTCTTGGCTCGAGATAAGAAGACGAGTTAGGGTTTGGCGATTATGGGCAGCCGCCGCTTCCACGCTGTGTGTATAACACGTACGGAAAAAAGGAGATTTCCGAAAAAAAGAAAAAGAAAAAGGGGGGATACAACGGTTGTGGACAAATACTATTATTTTTTTAATTGATTTTTTTATTTTATTGTTTTGTTTTCTTTTTTCATTTTTCTATGCCAATCGTTGGGCCTCACTAAGGGTCACCATGTCCAAAGGTTGGCGAAGGTTAGCCTCATCTTAGGCCAATGAGGACAGCCCCCACTGGTAGTCACCAAGGCCAAGTCGGCGGAGGAAGAAGAAGAATAAAAAAAAAAAAGAAAAGAAAAAGAAAAATATAAACAGTAATAATAAATTGAAAAGGCATTAATAAAATTAATAAAATTTGTTTATGTCAATGTCGATCATATTATATAGAACACTTGGCTTTCATGTCAGCGATAAGGGTGTGCAAAAGAATCGAGAACCGCTCGGATCATTCATAACCAAACTAGAGTGGACCGAAAACAATGGTCCCATGAGAGCCAATTCGGTTCTCGATTCCAATTTAGTAGAACCGTGAGTACTGGTCGGATTCTCAATTTTAGGTGTAGAATCGCCCGCTTGCCCACTAGGAATATATTTAATATAAAAAATCATCTCAATTGCTCAATTATTTCATAAATTTTTTTAACTAAATATATGTGTAAATATATGTATATTTGTAGTTATTGGACATCATTGATGTAATAGGATTAATCCTCTATTTTTCTTTTTTATTTTTCATTCTAACAATCTATTTACCTACTTTCTTAACCAAAATAAAATAAACAAATATAGAGAAATGAGATAATCAATTGGAGATTAATGTTTTAAATTTTGTGGATGTTAGTACTTTTAACATTGAATCAATTCTCCATGTGTGAAATCTTAATAGGATTGCACCATGATCTTCGAAGAAATTAAATTTTTAGCTAACAAGTACTATTTGTTCGTTCCGCCTTGTAGTTTTCAATCTTTAATTAAAATTAACAGCTCGCAGTTCAACCCAAATATAAGGCCAAATAAGCTTTGGTGCTCTAAATAGAAGTTAGGTTCATTGTGAAAATTATTTATTGAATGCAATTTTATAAGGATTAGAGACCGGTTTCATGGATCCACCCAAGAACCGGACTAGACAAGCAGTCTGATTCCCAAGTGAATCCATCGAACCAATGGGCGGGTCTCGATTCTAATTTTTCAAAACTAGTCCTTAATAAGTGGTTCCTAACTCCAAGGTGGGAATAGCCCACTCGAACCATGCTTACTTCTAGTTAATGATTTTTTTTTTATCATAATTGGTTTGATGAACTATATTGACAAATTTTCAAAATGTTTATAACTAAATTAGCCAAATTGAAAGATTTAAAATTATATCAACTCAAATGCACTAGGTCTAGGACTTTTTCAATAATTTTTCCTTTAGATATTAAATCAATAAATGAATGCATGATTTGATATTTAAATATTACAACACTTCTCTTTGCTTATAAACTGAAGTTTGGTTTAGGATTAAGGATTATGAATATATAATAAAGGATGCAAAAAAAGGACCTAGCAAGATTCAAACTCAAGAATAGGGCATTCTATTCTAATAGGATTTGAGACTTTATAAGACTGTGATCAATTGATCTAAAAACCTGAGCTTATAAATGTGAACTGAGTTGTACTATATTTGGTAATATGCGTTGCCAAATTAGTACCTAGTGATGGATTCCATAAACTAACATGAATTGTCAACTCAAACTTTTTTTAAATAACTAGGGGCACGAGCGTGGTGTATGGAACACCGTATAAGTCCAATGAATTGGTTAGATTCAGACCTTCAGTATGCACATGTGATTTTGATCGAGAGTAACTTCTATGCAATTGGTACAATATGAACATGTGATCTACAACTCTTATGTGAGAAATTCTCCGTGTTCCAACCAATAGCATCAATTTGGAGTGTTCTCTCGGACTCAATTTAAATCGATTTTCATAAAGAAGAAAACACACATTTCCAAAGAGGGAGAGACAGAGAGATCAAAGGGTGAATCAGCAAACCTTGACCAATCGACATCTCATGGGTGAATCTAAGGGTACACTTTTCTATATCGCAGCCTTTGAACTTTCTTAAAATCACTCAAATCGAGAATCGCGAGCCAAGCCGACACCTCCCATTTTTCCACAACTCTAAAATTTCATCGGCACGCAAATCGCATTTAGTCGGTCGAGATCATTCTCGTATGAAAAAACAGATGTCACGACAAAAAAACTCTGTTTGATTTGACGATTTTCGAATCCGGGTCTACTCACCGGAAAGAGATTTGACTTTGGGGAGCGGAGGATCCTCAATGAGGAGGAGGGTTGGCGCGAGATTTTGCCAAGCTGGCACTCAGCTTTTGACCGGGGGGATGGGGGCGTGACGTCAGCGAGAGCGCCAGCAGAAGCAGAAGCGGCTCTTTGACAGCAAGCGGAGGAGGGGTCAAAGATGACGTGGCGCGGATATTACGCAATCACGTAGCGCAACACCGCACCACCGCCAACGGAACAGCGGCGGGGCCTCTCCTTGTCCGCCACGTGGCCCACGGAGAATTCCGTTTTCTCCCGACTGCATGATTGTCGTGACTTTGATCGATCATTGGCTCCAACGCCACCTGTTCCCACGCCATCCTGGGTATCGTGCCTGATGTCACTTTGCTTTTTACCTTCTCCCTCCATTTCATTCACATATACATACATACATACATACATACATATATGTGTATATATAATAATTTTTTGAGACTGATTATTTATATCGCTAAGAGAGCCTTCGGTAATCATTCTATTTCCAAAAACATTTATACTCCTAATTTTTTTTTTTATTCCTTAAATGAGTTTTTGAGTAGTCGAATGCGTTTGGAAATTATATAAAATTTATATTTTAAAAAATATAATTACATTTGGTGCGACATCAAAATTTTAAATGATTTTATACATTTTTTTTATTCTTCTCTCTCTAATCAGTGACCTCGCCAACTTTAGGGGAGCCTCACTATGGCTAGGTGAGGCTCGTAGTCGAGGTCGGCCTTACTCGATGGCCAGAAAGGCTGAACCTCACCCAACCATGATGAGCTCTTTGGATCTTGTCTAGAGATCCCATATTAATTGAAGACTTAATTGTTAACCTACATATTAATGAGTTGGATTGTACATGGATTAGCTAGACTTTGCTAAATGGGTTGGTATAGATTTGAGTAATAAAGTCCAAAAAATATGGGACATTAATAGATGTAATATCCAATCCACGTGTAATGCAATCTCCGTCATGATCTTACTTTTGTTAAGAAAAAAAATTGAAAGATAGTAAAAAATTTACGATTTTTCATACTTTAGAAAAATCAGGAAAATTAACATATGATTTTATGTGTTTATATATGTGGACTTATTGATTTTAAGAGATGTTAGATATTTTGTTAGGAAATTATGCCCGTGTTTCACCTAAACCAAGTGAATTTATACAGGAAAAATTGTCAAAAACATACCTTGCTTGTCAGCCAACGACCGTTGATATATTCCTACTTTTAAAGGTACCGATTACATGCATGAGATTAATCTTTGAAAATCCATTTGCGCATTCGCATTTACTGTCATCAAGGTCTGTGTATTCAAAAAATGCCATTTTATTTTGAGAAATGCCAATCCTTAAATTCACACCAATATAAACACCAAAGAATCAACTAAAAATCAAATCACTAAAACTCTGAGGTGCGCAAAGAAAGGCAATTCGGTCTCTGTAAAAACGGGATTTTTCTTAGACGTGAATCAATGATATTTTGCAAAAGTAGGCGTACATAAGTAGTCATTGACTTTAAAATGAGGTATGCTTTAGGTATTTCTCCTTAACGGCGTTGTATGCGAAAATTATCTGACGTAATTATATAATAATTCAAAAAATGTCTGGAAACTCACGTCGGTCGATTGGATTTTAATACAGATGCCAACCCACATCTTTCCGATATTTTTGACTAATTATTTTTCTAGATGCAGTCACATCAATATTAGATGATAGAATCCTACTTTTGACCGTCCGCGTGCTGACAACATCATGACGTAGCTCCGCCACATCTCTAAATGATGAACATGTCTCGTCTCTTTTCTTGGGCCCCAAAATAAAACTACTTCTTCTTTCTTTTCTCCTTTTCCTCTCCTGGTCTAATCAGAAAGGTCGCACCTTCTTTATGGCGTGGTCCCATTAATAATTCAAAAAGCTTTACCAAAACTAAAGTCCGAATTTATACAGTGTACGTTGTGTATAATAATTCTAGGAGACATTATCCAATCATTCTTAATTTTATTGTCCGGATCCTAGTTCAATTCTAAATCTTTTAATTTTACTAATTTGATTATGAATCTTTAGGTGAAATTTCATTTTAGTCATTTTGACATATCTTCTTTTGACATCATCGACGTGACAATATGTCACGTGGGACGGCTGGTGAGGACTAGACTACCGCAATATTTGTGTAGTGCATCATTATTGAATGTCGAGAAGATACATATGGTCATCTCCTACTTTGCTTTTCGTGTCCTTTGCATAAAGAAAAGCAATGCCCGATGACAATTCCAATCGAAACGAGAGGTGGACAATGGATCCAACGCATACCGATGTTTGACGAATTGGGTTTGCCGTGGAAGAAAGAAGGGGGGGCGCGTCGTCCTCCAATTCCTGCTCAGCCGTGGAAAGACGACTTCACTTGGACCGACTCGTGCCCCGCACTGAATCCCCCACTTATTTTGTCACGGAATGGAAAACGGTGGACTATGAGCCACCGGTATTTTTTCCCGCACCTCTTTAGCGTACGTATGGTGTCCATCCGATTGGATGATCATCATTGGGGGAATATACTCTTTTGCTTTCACTCGCCTTTCACTTTTCTTTCCGCCATTTTTTATGGTGATTCCGCACCCATCTCTTGTCCCGGTTCGAAGAACCCATGAATGTTGCGGGGATTTTTATCTCGTCGGAGCATCTCGTGTTGCTTAACGTGTGATTCATATGCTCTTTATATATATAAATATATGACGTCTTTTCATCTACCAAACATTTTAATTGTTGTAGGTTTTGCCCTGGTTGATTTTGTATGTGCAGCCTCTTCATTCGTCGAATTTCATGTGTATTTATATGCTCTTTATATACATGTGGTATCTTTTGTGAGATTACTAATAACTTTTCTAAAAACTTAAAATTTTAAATGAAATGACTTGATATTTAAATATTCTATAACTCTCCTCCACGCTTAGTCTAGTTTTTTACCCAATACTAAACATGAAAATTTTTATTGGGGAGGTGAAAAAGAGTTTAGAAAAATTTGAATTCAAGACCTCATACTTTGATACTATGTTGGCTTTTGTAGAATATTTAAATATTAAATCATGTATTTATCTCATAACTCATTATTTCTTCATCTGTTGATTAAGTTTTTGGATTATACCATCCATCAGATTTATCGTCCCCATGCAAAATTTCAAAGTGCAACTTACAAAAGTATGCACATCCATATATGTACATATATGATTCAGATTGGATTCAAGAGCCAAGGAGACACAAAACAGATGGTTTGTTTTTCATGCACGACAGCCGTGAAGTTGAAGTTTTAGTTGTCCGAGGTGACGAATTTGGACGCTTGGGTATTATATCGTCAGGCGTACCGCAGCAGCTAGGAACCAACCAAAGTGCAGAGCAGGCAGTGGAGAGCGACGAGAGAATGCGGGCGACAGAATGATGTCAAGAGAAGCAGCAGATGCAAAATGCTTGTGCGGGCGGACGGGCGAGCGTGGGGAAGGTGGGAACCAGCTAGCAAGTAGCAACCGACCAAATTTGGGGCGTGGACTGCAATGGAAGCAGGATCATATCGTACGACTGCTGACTACTACTCATGACCATGATTGCGCTGGGAAATCATTCTGTGGGAAAACGCCCCCCAACGCATACCACAAATTTCCAAAAGCTCTCCCTCTCTAATTCTCTCCCTGCGCTGTTCTACCCGATTCCCTCTCCCCCTTTTTGATCAAATGGTTCAGCCTGTTGCCACGAATTCGGATCGAATGCTTTCCTTAACTTTCTCGTGACCTTGTGTCGACGACCTTTCCAACCCACCCGGAGAAATCTCGCCTCGGCCCCTGTTCGGCACGAGACCGAGTCGACCGCCAATCCGAGAGCTCGTGCGGGATTCTCTTGTGGGCCCTGCATGATTCCTCCCGGACAGCCCGGCCTCGGCCCTGGTTTTGCATTGACCGAGTCAATCACGACCGCTGAATATTACAGTGCTCATGTGGGTCCTATATGATTCCGCGATCAGCTAGCTTCTATGATTACGTCTAGCCATAGGTTTAGGACAAAGTTTCCCCCATCAGACATTGGCAAGACAGCCTTACATACCTTGTCTCCTCACAGCCACATATATTATGGAAACGTCAGCATTGGCGCTCAAATCTCTAAATTAGCATCTAGAGCAAGCAACTGATCCTAATTAACTCTTCAACAATGTTGACTTCACTTTGTAATTGGTTTGAGCCGACTGGTGCAGAATGTGAACATACATTGAAGGATGTCAGCATCGAAGATGATCTGGGTCTCTGCTGCACAGAAGTATAGATCTCTCCTGTTCATAGGGAAATCAGCTGAAGGTGCTGGTTTGAATTTCTCTAATACAGTTGGCGAGCTGTCCTACCATTCCTTCGTCTCCTTGCACTTGTGTAGTTGTTGGGATTTGGTGTTTTTTGTGATCCCTATGTAGGTTTTTGTTTTGCCACTATTTGGCTTTCCTCTGCTCTTGTGCAGTTGATTTTCTTTTACCTTGACACCCTTCCACTCACTATGACTGTTGTCCCAGTGAGTGCCAGTTTTTGGTTCCGAATTTTTGCCGTATAACATTCTTGTTGCTTTTGGCTTAAGTCAATATATATCTCTTACCTTTATCGAAAAAAAGAACATGATCTGGGTCTCTGCTGCACAGAAGTATAGATCTTTCCTGTTCATAGGGAAATCAGCTGCTCGAATATCCCTGACCATATCGAAAACCAGGATTACAAGCCAGGCAATCGGACATCACAGGATACAGCCCCCAACTAGCACAGGATATTTCACAGCCAACATACTCCCCAAAAGAGCAACGATCGAAGTCACTCCGTTTGCCAATCTACAGCTCCATAAGTGAGCCTCTTACTGTTTCAATTTATGCAAGTTGAACCAAAATCAATCATTGAGAGAAGCGCTCAATGTGCCAAATCTGTTGCCTCACTATGACAAGGCAAGTGATTTGTTAATTCTTCGACTGCTTAAATAAATGACTTGCCGATGTACAATCACCTCGTCAAAGCGATGATTACAACCAGATTAACCAAAGCACCACCTTCGTTGGTCATGGTGAGAAAGAATTCCCTACCTTATTGAAATTACGGAAACAAAAGGACAAATAAAGAGAGAGAGGTATCCCGTTTGAATCTTGTCTGAACAGTTAATACATATCCCCCCGAGAGCATTGCTTTTCCAGAGTTCAGAAGGTCAAGAAAATTTACTTGGCATGCACAGTTGGAAGTACTCTTGTAATTGGACGAATGGAGGATGAAAACTATCCATATTGAAAATCAACCGTTTCCCCTCATTTCTTCTTACTGGTATTGCTTGCTAATTCCATATCCTGGAGATTAAGCAACAGATCATGCGAATTCAGGAAAACCTTGTTGTTTGAATTTGAAATTGTATGGGCAATTTCTCTTGAAGCTTCAATCCTCCTCAGAGTGATAAATGCAGGATTATTGGCTATAGCTTGACCTATCAACTGAGCACTTGTGGCCTCACCCTGTGACATACCAAGAGAGGAAATATATCAATCAAAGGCCGAACTAAAAGAACCATCTAAGAATAGAGGTAACTGCATGCCTAGGTTATTTCAGCAGGCCAAAATAGTCCGAGCTGAATCTGGATTCATACCTGTGCTCTGATGATGGCACTCTTCTTGTCTTGTTCAGCTTTCTCCACAACAAATTTAGCCCTTTCAGCTTCTTGTGCAGCCACTTGTTTGGCCTCAATGGCAGCGGTGAACTCCCTTCCAAAAGTTAGAGTAGTAATGGACACATCATCCAATGCAATATTGAAATTAGCTGCTCTGTCTGTCAATACCTTCCGTATTTCCCTACTGACAGCCTAAGACAGGATAACCATATTCTTAGCAAATATGTTACAGAAATATATTGACAAGAATGGGCCTTAAGAAAGGGAGAAATAACAGATCCTGGACATATTAAACAGTGATTTTGTGTTAATGGAACTCCACAGAAGCCTTACTTTAAAGGCCTGTATCATCTCAAAAACTAGAATCAAAATAAAGTCTATACGTAGATAATAAAAGATCACAAAATGTACAAATTTCTAAACTTAAATAAATTAGTTTCATAAGGAAATAGAATCTGCTCCGAGGTATGAGATCTTATGATCTAAGATTCTGAAATCCAGAACTTGATTTTAAACACCAGGCACTGCTACCATCCTAGGTACATACCAAATCCAGGATCACCGAGAAAAGGGCGAATAGGATAGAAAGTAGAAAAGGGGCATACATCACACTTTCAGTAAGAGAAGCAGCAGCAGCTGATGATTCAAATCACCATCAATTTCTCACTTTTTCTGGCACACAGATGCCACATTGAAAATCGACATGCTGAACCGAAGAGAACCAAAACAGCTTGTTACCTCTCTTTGGGTAATAAGTTGGCTTGCATTGTACTGCGCAACCACTGCTTTCAAAGTTTCATGAATTATCGATGGCAAAACCCTCTCATTATAGTTTTCTCCCAGCGAACGATAAATTGTAGGCAATTGGTCAGGTACAGGACGAGTTAGGACTCGAAGTCCAATTTTGACCTACATGAAAAGAGATGCTCAATTTCAATGGGCATAAGCTTTAACATTCAAAATGAATCCAACAAAGGGTAATGATTTGGGTAAACAACCAATCTGATGCAACAACAGCCACCGGTTGCCAAACAAACATGGAACAATATAATAAATCTGACAGTCACATGCAATTGAACATTGCTGCAGAAGCTCCCATAATTGTGTGCGTCAGCAATCTTCTGTGAACTTAATCAGCACAAGTCAAGCAAAAATGATCTGTGATATTCATTTCTGGCATTAATCACGACTAATTTTCTACTTCAGCTACAATGAGTGAGAAGAGGTTTTACATGCCCTCAGGACAACAATTGGTTGCCTTTCCTTATTTGATTGGGGAAGATGAGAGTTATCTCCCAGAAGAACAATGACGTATAAGATGGTAGAGTGACAGACCAGATTCGACCATCTACTATTGTCAACGACACGAAAAAGAAGAATATGGTCAAAAGTGGTGAACATAACATGAAAACCAATGTATCTCTGCAATCTTGACGTTGATAATTGTGGCCGGTAGTTAATCAATTCATATCTATAATGCAATAGAAGTTAATACTTCTACTGCTATCACTAACTAAAAGATGCCCATGGAGAAGATTCCGACAGTCCCTGATGCACGCATAATGATTAGGAAAGGCCTGCCAGACTGTTCATAAAGGTCTAATATCCTCATAGTCAGACAGGTTGTCTTTTCTCAGATCACAAGGTGGCCTTATATAAATGAGTTGAAAGGAAAAAATTACGTAAATACCTACTCTGCCTAATAGCGACAGTGTATTACCAATTATAAAGCAACAACAATTACCATCTGAAGGTCCCGACTTCCCGAAGTACTCTCGATCAAATGAGGTCGTGCTCGTACATCGTAGATAATTGGTCTCTCGAACCATGGTATCATTAGATGCGTCCCTTCAGGATAAACCTGTAAAATTACCAGTGAGTTCAGCATGATGAATTATCCAAACAAACCTCCATTTAGAAGATCATAGGTCTATCATTTATACTCCTATCCTCTAAATTAGTCAAAAATTTGTAATTCACTAGCTTTAGCACCATCTCCTGATCCAATGCATGTTACCTTCCTGGAACAATTTTTTTTTATCAAGAACAGCGGTAGAAGCACTAGAAAAAAAAAAAAGAGTCAATTTTAAATTATATATCTCCCTCTTTGAAGACTATATAATCCATCATCCATTTCATGATCAAGCAGTAAGGTATCACATTTCATCAAATGAGTACCAAGATTTCCTGAGAATGAACAGAACACCCTTCCTAGTAAGAACCACATGCATGCACAACAAAATACGACAAGCATCCTTAATGCAATAGGAAAAAAAAAGTTGAGAAAACAAACTATATGAAGAAACATTTTTGAATGCAAGTTAGGGAAAGAGACTAAGCACATTAGCATATGTTAAAGGCATGACCAGTTTTCTATCTACAGGTTCCCATTGATATACATATGTATGTAAGAGAGAGAGAGAGAGAGAGAGAGAGAGAGTTTAGCACAAAACTACTCTCATGATACTCTAACATGAATCCTGTTAGATTAAGGAGAATTATAGGCTGTAGTGGAGGTAAATAAGTAACCTTGTCTTTAACACCACTTAGGCGGTTGAACATAATGGCTCTATGCCCTCCCTCGACATTGTAAAGACTGTTAGTGGCTCCATACAAGCCAAGACCACCGATCACTCCCAGCTTGAGCAATGCAGATGCTGCTCCACCTCCGGGCACTTTTGGAACTTTCACGTTATTGAAATTCATCTTCCTATAAGCATGAAAAAGTCAACCATAAATTCCTGCAAAGATGACAAACCTCATATCCATTTACTTTTCTCATATAAGGAACAAATAGATTAGACGGTGCAATTAAAAGAAAAGTCCACTTAGGGCCAAAATAAATCCCATTTGTAATCAGTAGCAGACGTGATGATCACACAAGGTCTTTCGATCATAAATCCCGGTACGAAAGGAAACCAAATGACCACACCCCAATGCACTCTAATATAATGAAACAAAAGATCTTTCCAGGCAACAGGTCAAAATTCTGACCCTAAGCTAATCGAGAGTACCAAGACCACTTCCTAAAAGTATCCTCTTCAACTACATTCTCAAATGCCCAAAGTTCCACGCACCAACAACCGTAAACAGGGTATTGCCAACGCCCGCTTTCAACCGATTCGGCGATCAGCATCATGAGCCTAAGAAGTATGAACTCGCTGAACCAACAACCATGACATAACACAGAACATAACATAACATGACATGACTTATCTTGCCCACATCCATTATACGATATACAGAGAAATTCTAACGCACATTGATCAACCCGGCGAAAAAAAAAAAAAAAAAAAAAAAAAAAGGGAACGGTCAGGAAAGGAATGCCACCAACAGCACATGCTATTACCGTGTCCACCGAGTAACCAAAAGACCAAATTGAAACAACGCTTGAAAAAAAAGATTCCACTAGAAAATAACCAACTTGCAACTCAATTCCGGAGACCCCAAAATCGCACGACCCTCAAATTTGCTACGTGGGTCTAAACAAACACAACCGAACTCACTGTCAGCAAATTTCAACGACGACCACGACGACGGGAATCAACAAATTGAGCAGAATAACGAGACGCGACGCACAAACTCGTTTGTACCTTTGGCTTGGTGGTGAGGAAAGCAAGAGCTCTGTAGGGTTTATTCTCGTAAGGAGTAAGCTAGGCAATGGAGGAAGGGAGGGTTTTAGGGCTTCTGTTGATTAGAGATGAGAGATGGGCTTTGTGGGCCTGGATTCATATGGAAAATGGGCCAAGTTTAGTTCTTTTCCACCCTTCATTTCGATCGATTTTTGAAGGTGTCTAAGCCCATGAAATCCGACCCACAAAAAAAGGCCCATGAAATAAGCTGCTCAGCTAACTATTTGCCATAATCCAACGTGATTCCACACAGCTTTGTTCTGATTTTTGGGTAAATTAACCGTTTAAGTACAATCGTTCGTTCGGCATGAATTGGTTGAATCAAGGTAGGACCATGTCGATTTCAACCTCTAGATTCGACCCGATGAAATTTCAAAAGATGGAACATTGTTTGTAGGCGGTCATTAAGGGCGCGAATGATCATTATTTTGGTCATAAATTGATTTCTGAAAAAGAAATAAATTTTTCTATTTCTATTTTTAAATGAATTTTTGAACAAAAATACACGTTTGATAATAACACAATTTTTTTCTCATAATAAAAATTCATTTGATAACGATATAAAATTTCTCCTGTTTTGTGGTAGTTGGCGATAGGGAGTGCTACTAATGGACAGCGAATGGTGGCAGACGATGATGGACGAACAATTGACAAGCAAATAATAAAAGGAGTTTTTATTTCTTATTTCTGTTCTGGGATTAAAAAGCTAAAAAAAAATTATTTATGATTTCTATTCCAAACCTATTTCTAGAGTGGAAATTTATTTGAGAAATAGAAAAATGAAATAATTGTACTAAACTGATTTCTGTTCTAGAATCAAGTCTAAAACAGACAAATAATTTTGGAACAGAAATAGAATGGTTATCATACACGTTTTAAATAGTCAATTGCATATATAGAGTTTGAGGTTTGGTCTTTTTTTAGTATTTTTCGCCTTGATTGATGAACTTGAGAGGAAAAATGACATGAATGATTTTTGAATTTGACATGGTATGCAATTTTGTCTTTGGACTTATTTGAAACTTCACGGAAATTCAAAATTTAATCCTCAAATGTTGTTTCAACATTCAATTCCTTTGCCCTCTCTCTGCCCCCCCAACTCACTCAAAGGGAAGTCTTAGGTATTACATGAGACTAGAGGCAATCGATGAATGAGTTCGAATGATCTCTAACCCTTAGATTATATCTCATTTATTGCTCAAGTCTATCCAGATCATGTTGAAATTCGTCAAATTGAATCGAATTGGGCTTTTTGACTACATAACCTTATCCAAGCTCACTCAAATCGGTTTTTAAGCCATGTGGCTCAAGCGGGCTGGTCACCTTTCGTGTCGTGTCTGACATGCTCTGAGCATGTCGGACACGTCGACACACTCGGACACGCGATCAATACACATTTTGACATGCGTGTTCGGAAGATGAATGGTGGAGGTGAGGGCGAGGGAGCAGAAACGAGCTGCGAGCGACGGCGAGCGACGGCGAGAGGCCGAGGGAACAGAGATGAGCTGCAAGCAACGGCAAGCCCACAATGAGGCTCCGAGCGACAGCGAGAGGTGAGGGTGAGGGAGTAGAGACGAGATGCGAGCGACGGCGAGCTCGCGACAAGACTGCAAGCGACGGCAACCCCACGACGGTGAGAGACGGCGAGAGACAGAAGAGGAGAGGAAGGCAGTCGTGCGGCAAGGAGGAGGAAGAGGAGGAGAAGGATCTAGAGGAAGAGGAAGAGAGGGAGTCGTACGGCTGTCTAGGGTTTGATAAGAAAACTTCAAAAAAATAGAAACGAAGATCGATGGTGAGTGTTTTAATTTTGGGGAAGGGGAAGTGACAACTATTAAGCTGTCACTATCAAATGGTGGGCGAGGGAAATAAAAGTGGGGTGGGGTGGGGGAAATGAACGAGGGAAAGTAGAGAATGGGGATATGGGGATTTTTTTAAACAAAAAAATATATAAATGATATTAAAAAATAATTTTGAAAAATAAAAATACTGAATTTTGAATAATAATAAATTTTGATCATTTGTGGAAGATCATGAATTTATTTAAATAAATTGATTTTAATTTCTTATTAATTATTAATTTCATCAATAACTTTTGTTAAAGTTAAAAATACGTTTCCAAACATGGATACATATTAATTATGAATATGTTTTTCGAATTTCAAATGAATTGATTTGTTAACATTATTAATGTAAATTCATTATAGGCTCTTTTTAAATTAATTATTTATTTATGAATTTGAATCAAATTAATTAAAAATAAAAAATATTCATTTAATATACAAGGTGTCGCAACGTGTTGAAATCCTCTATTTTTTAAAAATGACGTATCAACGTGTCGTGTCGGATACTGGTGTCGTGTCGCGTGTTGATGCTACATAGGTCACCTCCTTGTCGTGCCACAATAAAGTCAATTGAAAAATGAGAAGGAGAACTCGATACGGAATAATACCGGAAGGCGTACGGCATTGATATTGTACCGATCAAATTTTTTATTTTTTAAAATTAATGCATATGTATATTTCCAGGTGAAAGATAGAGATGCGCCACCTGCAACGACAATATTCTTATCATTTCTCAGTACCAACTCTCCCCAAAGCCGACCTCACCTACCAAGTCGCTGTCGGGACCTTTTGACTTTTGACTTCGTGCGGCTTCCATGGCCGTTGTTCCTAATTTTTAAGGTCCGCCAGGATTTGGTAAGAACACCGATGGGACTTCGATCTGGAATCTTAACGAAATTCCTGGCGATTTTGCAGACTTTTCCGTACGGCAGCCCCGCCTAACGTGTCATGGGAGGGCGAACGTACGCACATGCAGACAAGCAGACAAGCAGACAAGCAGACGATGATAAGCTATGTGATAAGCCCGTTGACCTTTTTTTCGGGTTTCTTTAAAACCCTTTGGTCTAATGAGTATTTCTTAAAAAAAAAAAAATTCCGAATTAAATTATCTTGCGCAGAATAAACAGACCCTGAATGCGGTTCTTATGGGAATTTGGGGTTAAATGCATTTATGGTTCCAAACTTTTTTGAACGTTCACTTTTAGTGCTCTAATTGTTTCTTCTCCATATCCGTAGAAAAAGTTGTATAATTGTAGAATTAAAGTTTAAGGATGGAAAAGTAATCGACTCGTAAAGTTTAGAACCTGCAGATTTCAACAAGGACCATGACGACGGGAATTAACAAATTGAGCAGAATAACGAGACGCAACGCACGAACTCGTTTGGACCTTTGGCTTGGTGGTGAGAAAAGCAAGAGCTTTGTGGGGTTTATGGCTGATCGGAAGCTAAGGGCATATTTGGTAACCATCTCAATAGTGTCGATTCGATTTTTGTTTTAGGAATCGCCGGGACGAGAATCGTGTTTGGTAAAATTTTTGTTCCCTGAACAAATACGTTCCCGAAATCATTTGGGACAAGATTTGAGAATAAAAAAAAAAAGTTGATTCTCAAGCGTCCGATAATCAAAAAAGAATCAAACGCGTTAAAACTTTTTTCTTCCCTTTTGCCACCCCGCGACCACTGCTCGCCACCGTCTGCCGCCGCTCGCCGCCGCTACCCCGGCCGCCGGGTTCGGCGAGCTCGCCGGAGGCTCGCCGGAGCTAGGGCGAGGTTCGGCGAGCTCGCCGGGCCGGGCGAGGCTCGCCTGGCCCAGCCCCCGCGAGGCCCACCTGGCCACCGGCGAGGCCGAGCCTCGGCGGGGCTGGGCGAGCCTTCCCTAGTGGCCGGCGAGGCTCGGCCGACGAGGGCCGGCCTCATCGAGGGCCGGTGACGCTCTGGTGAGGTCGGCGGCTCTCGTCGGCCGGCCGCCAAGAAAAAGGAAAAAAAAAAAAAAAAGGAAAAAGGAAAAATGAAAAAAAGAAAAGAAAAAAAGTAAAAAATATTTAAAAATTAAAAAAATTAATTTGGAATGTAATCAATGAACACGTTATCAAACGTAGTTCTATTCCGAATCGAAATTTTGGACGATTACTAAACACGTTTTTTACTCGTAATCAATTCCGGAATAGAATAAAAAATAATCAATTAGCATCGAATCGGTTAAGGAAGCAGAATCGTTCGTTACCAAACGCACCCTAAGCAATGGAGGAAGGGTTTTGCTTTTTAGGGCTTCTGCGGATTAGAGATGAGAGATGGGCTTTGTGGGCCTGGATTTATATGGAATATGGGCCAACTTTAGTTCTTTTCCACCCTTCATTTCGATCTAATTTTGAAGATGTTTAAGCCCATGAAATCCGACCCACGAAAAAAAATGCCCATGAAATAAGCTGCTAAGCTAACTATTTACCATAATCTAACGTGGTACTACACAGCTTTGTTCTTATTTTTGGGTAAATTAACCGTTTTAGTACAATCGTTCGTTCGGCGTGAATTGGTTGAATCAAGATAGGACCATGTCGATTTCAACCTCTAGATTCAGGTCGATGAAATTGCAAAAGATGGAACATTGTTCGTAGGCGGTTATTGAATAATCAATTGCATATATAGAGTTTGAGGTTCTGTCTCGTTTTTGTATTTTTCGCCCTAATTGATGAACTTGAGAGAAAAAAATAACATGAATGATTCTTGGACTTTGATACAATATGCAATTTTGTCATAAGACTTCTAATTAGGGGACATGAGTCAAAAAAATATAGAGCCAAATGTGAAACTTCATAGAAAATTCAAAATTTAATCCCCAAATGTTATTTCAACATTCAACTCGTTTAGCTCCCCCTCCCCGCCTTCCCTCAAGGAAAGTCTTAGGTATTACTTGAGATTAGAAGCAATCAAGAAATGAGTTCGAATAATCTCTAACCCTTAGATTATGTGCAATTTATTGCTCAAGTCTATCCATAACTCAAAAAGAGAGGTCATGTTGAAATTCGCCGAATTGAATCGAATTGGGCTTTTTAACTACATAGCTTTAATCAAGCCGACTCAAATCGGTTTTCAAGCCATGTGGTTCAAGTAAACCTGTCGCTTCCTTGTCGTGCCACGATAAAGTCAATTGAAAAATGAGAAGGGGAGCTCGGTACGGAATATACCGGAAGGTGTACGACAATGATAACGTACCGATCAATTTTTCTTTTTAATTAATGCATATGTATATTTCCATGTGAAAGATAGAGACGCGCCACCTGCAACGACGATATTCTTTATCATTTCTCAGTACCAACTCTCCCCAAAGCCGACCTCACCTCCCGATTTCGCTCTCGGGACCTTTTGACTTCTGACTTCGTGCGGCTGCGATGGCCGTTCTTCCTAATTTTTAAGGTCCGCGAGGATTTGGTAAGAACACCAACGGAACTTCGACGTGGAATCGTGACGAAATTCCTGGCGATTTTCGGACTTTTCCGTACGGCGGCCCCGCCCCCACGTTTCATGGGAGGGCAACCGTACGCATATGCAGACAAGCAGACGATGATAAGCTATGTGATAAGCCCGTTGACTTTTTCGGGTTTTTTTAAAAACCCTTTGGTCTAATGAATATTTCATTAAATCAAATTATCTTGCGCAGAATAAACAGACCCTCTTCTGGTCTGACCCAAAAAAAAAAAAAAAAAAAAAAAAAAGACCCTCTTCTGGGAATTTGGGGTTAAATGTATTTATGGTTCCGAACTTTTTTGAACGTTCACTTTTAGTGCTCCAATTATTTCTTTTCCACATCTATGGGAAAAATTGTATAATTGCAGAATTAAAGTTTAAGGAAAGTAATCGACTCGTAAAGTTTAGAACGTGCAGATGCTTTTTGATTGCTAATGCGATTGTTCATGTTGCAGCGAGTTGGGACAATGGATTTATTGAAGCAAATCAATTTATCAAGATTTAATCAACGGTAGTGATCTGGATTGGATGGATGTAGCTATGTCTATATTTTCCAATTTTTATTATTATTATAAGGAATAATTAAAATAAAAACGGCACTTCTTTCCTATATAGAATCCAAGCACATGGGCTGACGCGTCAGCTTTATTTCTTTTTTGTCAAGTCATTTTCGAGTTTTATTTTGCATGTGCCGCCCAAATATAGAATTATATATTTTGCGAAGTTAATTCAAGTTGATCAACGTCATAAAAATGTTGATAATATTAAATTTGGCACTTGGTGAAGATTTACGTTGGTCGCGTCATCGAAATTTATAACGGGGCTGCCGATGTATATTTATCGGTCATTAAAGCGATTCTTATACCAAATGTCATAAAGAAAATGTTGATTAACATAAAAACAAATTTCCCTTTTTACTATATTATATGTGCGTAAGAATTGTTCGATGACTATGTGTCGCCCAAAACATCCTGGTGATTAGAGAGGTGATTAGGTTGTGTTTAATGTGAATTTCGCATGTAGAATGGAGGTTAACTCTTTTGAGTGACGGTTGTGCAGTGAGACCTTTAACGCGAGTCATCATGAGCCTAATCAAACGGTGTTTGTTTTCGAGTTATGCTCTTGAATCATGGGAAAAGATGAACGAGTGATCTATATCACCGCATCGAGATGTTGTTTTCTAGTAATGTTGAAGCAGATTGAGTCTTAAGTCTTTCATGCAATGTTTGTATTATGCAATAACTCGCGTTTGATCCGTCCTCTGATTCCATATGGTACTAGAGCACGGATCAAAGAGTCCAGATTCAACTTACGCGAGAGAAAGCGTTAAGAAGTATGTTGTATTTTAAATACAACGGTTGGCACGTAATGTCAGGATTTGAACGTTTGATCCGACCTCTGATTCCATGTCTAACAGTGCATACGGCGAAGAAAAACATGGTGATGGTGGTCTGATCTGACTAGTCATATCTGAAAAATAAAGTGATTTGCTAATAACCTTTACCCATGCATATTTTATGCTGGTACGGGCATATATATATATGGCCTTTCTGGCTTCCATTCTCAACCAAGTTAAAGCAGGATCCCAGCAGAATCAACACCTGAGAGAGAGAAAGAGAGAGAGAGGATGGAGGGAGGACACAGTGGGCTTGAAGAGACGCCAACATGGGCAGTCTCCATCTTTTGCCTCTTCTTCTTCGTCGTCTCCTTAGTTATCGATTCTGGTCTTCACCACTTAACTGAGGTACTTTGCTCAACTGCTGTAGGAGATCAGTAAACTTAGAGATTGTTGTCTGTCCTAATTTACAGCATATTTAAGTTTACATGTTGTGTACTGTCTCTCCTTTGTTGATAACTTCATGTTTTGATGTTATTGAATTGGTGGTTCTGCTGATTGTCTTAGTTTCTCAGGAAGAGGAGGAAAGAGTCTCTCATTAAAGCTCTGGCAAAAATTAAAACAGGTCAGACGAAAATGAATCTAACGGTAACAGTAGCCTTTTTCCACAAAACAGAGTTTTACATGCTCCAACGTTGTTGTAGGACTATGTACTTTGGTTTTTATGACATTTAAAAGAGATGGTTTGCATTTGTTCGCCGTGGACATTCGGTAGTTCATCTCAAAGCACCAATTCTTACAAATTTGTTAGCCTCCATGCGTAATTTGTAGGGCGAACAACTAATTATAATGTTCGATGTGGATGTGCAGAAATGATGAAAATGGGGTTCATATCACTGCTTCTGACAATTTCGGAGATACCTATCTCGCAAATATGTGTGACGGAGGCCGTGGCGAGCTCGTTTCTTCCATGCAAGGATGCAATGGAGTTTGCGGAACCTGCTGTTTCTTCTGCAGCTCAAGTGTCAGCAGCATCAGGCTCGAAGCCAGACTCCAACACCTCACTTGAAACTACAGATGACGGATCGTTTTGCACGGCAAAGGTGGAGAAAATAGGATAAATCTTTAGAAACTAGTCATCCATTTGGGTTGTCATCATCCTTGGAGAATAGTGCACATAGTTTATCGAGAATTGTCTATAAGCCTTACTGCAGTTTCTTGGGACTCATGTAGTCATGTTAAAAGACCTCATCTAGTCTCTCATGAATAATTTAACGTTTTTCATCTTACAAGATTCAAGCACCTTAAAATGCCAGTAATTTTTGGATGAATAATTTGTGAACTTCATATAACTTATACTTGATGCATGAGCAACCTGAATACCGATGCTCAGAAGCTTGGCAGCCCTAGATTTCGTTGGAGATAAACCATCTTTTTCTTTTTGTACTGATTGCACGCTCTTCCTTTGGGTTGACAAATTTTCAGGGTTTGGTTCCCCTAATTTCGAGGGATGGGGTGATGCAGCTCAACATCTTCATCTCGGTGTTGGCCGTTTTTCATGTTTCTTACTGCCTCGTTACCATGTACCTGGGAATTGCCAAGGTAATAAACGTCCTGGCAAATGATTAGAAGAGCATTGCAGTGCATATTAAATTATGAACTTGTGTCCTCACATTCATGGACTCCAATAATGTGGAGCTCGAGCACGATCCGAACTAGCCACCATCATGATCAATCATTTACTAGCGACAGAGTCAAATGGTTTCGATGGAGTGATCGATGGGTTTGGTTTTGTCAACAGATGGCAAAATGGAAGGCGTGGGAAGAAGAGACTCGAACCCTTGAGCATCAGATTGTTCATGGTAAGCTTCAACCATTACTACTGGCCCTTGTCTTCCTGATCTCACCCCATAGATAGAGTTGCAATTTTAAGATGCAGATATTCATGTTCCGATCAAATGTGATTATTTTGAGAAATTAGTTGCTCTTACAGTAATGAAACTGGAGCTGAGCTGGGAAGCAATGATTCCCATAAATGATTTTGATATACTCTCAGGATTACTATATTTGCTTGCAGATCCAAGGAGATTTCAATTTACGGATCAAACGTCATTCGGGCAGCGGCATCTGAAATTGGAGTCGCCATTCTCTTTTACTTTGGCCGTGAGTTCGCCGTAATCGCGGCTAAGAATTGAGTATCTTGTTAACAACTTGTGCGTGCGCTTCAGACCTATCAATAATTGAAATTAGCAATTTCATTCACATGTCATGATACCTACATATGTTGCAGAGACAGCCATCACTCTCGTTGAATGGATTATTCTGTAGAACATGTTGGGGAAAATGTCACAAATGGTCCTTGAACTATTGACGAATGTCCGATTTAGTCCCTGAACTTTCAATTTGCTCAATTTGGTCCTTGAACTATTGATAAATGTCCAATTTAGTCCCTGAACTTTCGATCGGCTCAATTTAGTCCCTGAACTATTGATAAATGGTTCGATTTAGTCCTTCGTGAGAGAAAAAGCACAAAAAAAGAAAAAAGAAAAAACAGTAACGAAGGACTAAATCGGACAATTTATCAATAGTTCAGGGACCAAATCGAACCGATCGAAAGTTCAGGGACTAGATTGGACATTTATCAATAGTTCAGGGACCAAATTGAGCAAATTGAAAGTTTAGGGACTAAATCGGACATTTATCAATAGTTCAAGGACCATTTGTGACATTTTCCCAACATGTTGCAAAGGCTGCCATCGCCCCATAGATACATGAACTGAACTTGCATTCTTACTATTTGTTACAGCAGGCATACAGAACAATGTACAACCTAGGAATTACACATTAAAGATTATGATCATGTTGCCCAACAGAGCCAAACTACGTCTGGCCATTGATTTATGGTATCGTCATCAAGTCTGGTTTTGGATTCCTGACTGAAATTATTCTTTATTATCATTGTTCAAGGTCTGTTTTATCCGACAATTCAGAGGGTCAATATCAAAAGCTGATTACTTCACTCTCCGTCATGGATTCATCATGGTAAGAGGATGTCTTCTTCTACCTTGTATTGGCAACTCTGGGTTGGAGATCTACTCATGAATGTGCCAATGATTTCTGGACTTGAAGGGTTCATCGATGAAGCACTACTGCACAAAAGTCCTTTTACTTCATAGTTCAAGAGATAATGAAAAAATGAAATAGGTAGTCATAAGTCATCACATCCATATTCAATGACCAACTGTATTCTTTGTTTTTACTTGCTCCTAGGCTAATATCTCTGGAGGTAGCGATTTCAACTTTCAGAAGTTCGTTAACAGAGCTCTTGATGATGATTTCAAGAATGTGGTTGAAACCAGGTGAAATATTCCCCCCAAGTATATATCCGGCTTCAGACTAGATTCTGCATCTTGACTGACGAAATGAATGAGATTTTTTATCCTTTTTCTGAAAAGGCAAAGTAATAATGACTATTCTTGCAGATTTTGGATTTGGATCTTCTCCATATTCTTCATGTTTTTCAGTGCGCACGGTAAGACAATACCTTGCGATGTGCACAAAGCTTATGAATATGCTACAACTCCTTTTAAATGTTCAAGTAAAATGGTATTCAATTCATAGAACTCTACTCTAAGCCAGAAGCAAAGCTATCCATTTGCTTGACACTTTCAACCTGATTTGAGTGCAGAGTTCTACAACTACTACTGGCTACCTTTCATCCCTCTCGTGGTATGACCTGTGGTTTGTCATGTTGCTTTGTCTGTGACGAGCTGATCTGATCAAGAGAACCCTTTTCCTGTTGCTTAGGCCTCATTCATCTTTTGCAGATTGTTCTAGCTGTCAGTACGAAGCTCCAAGTGATAATAACACAAATGTGCGTGCACAGTTGGTCTGAAAATTCTGTGACTCGAGGGACCTGTCTTGTGAAGCCCAATGACGACTTGTTCTGGTTCAGACAACCTAAATGGCTCCTCCATCTCATCCAGTTCGTCATGATCCAGGTTTGTATTGCTATCGTCTCATCACTTCAATGAAAAAATATAATGAACAAAGCAAGCAATTTAACTCCCATGTAAAGTATAACGGGCTAAAAGAATGAGTGCCTCCATGAGTCCAGCTGCTGACATCAATGGACAACAACTAGAAACAAATAAGACAACATAAGGCGTTACATTTTCTCTTCTTTGATTTGGTTGCAGAACTCCTTTCAGCTGGCGTTCTTTGCATGGACATGGGTAAGTCTCTTCGAGCAAGGTCAATTGAAACGTTTGTTTGTTTCGATTGTTAGCTGATCCTGTTTGCAATAACAGTATGAGTTTGGCCTTAGATCTTGCTTCAACCAAGAAACACAAGACATTGCCATAAGGATTTCTATCGGTGTGGCAGTGCAGATCCTGTGTGGTTATGTGACAATGCCCCTTTATGCGCTTCTCTCACCGGTACAATTTCACAAATCCTAGAGTCTCATTCATGTCACTTATGGTACATTCTAGGATCCAGCCTGGAGAAACGGCGAGATTGGTTTTTGTAGAGTAGAGATATGCTCTGCAAGGTGCTTGCATAATCGTTAGTGATGTTGTGTCTAAGCAGATGGGCTCCGGGATGACAAAGGCTGTGTTTTCAAAGCGCGTAGTGGAAGGTCTCAGGAAATGGCACAAGGATGCGAGACACAGGCTTTCAAAGAGCAGATCGATTTCAACCATAACCTCTTCGAGGCCATCTTCGTGCGACACTTCAATTTCGGATAGGTACCTGCAAAACCAGGCCGATGAACTTACCTCAGAAACCGCCACAAACCCTCCTTCTAGCCCCGCCAATGTGGCTGAAGACGCACTGAAATATCACCGCATCTCTAGTGCGTCGATGTTCAACTCGTCGACACATGAAATTACTGAGGAAGAAAGTCCAGTGATCGTAAGCAAGAGGGTTGTTTACGATGGGGAGATCTCATTTCCCAGCAGCTGGAAAGACTCAGGACGTTTAAAGCCGACCGGAGATTGTACTCTGATAACCGAAGGAGATGTCTCTAATCGGTTCACTGGATTCGATCGCTGACGTCAAAGTTGGATGTGAATTCTGTAACTTCTGTACATGGTATAGCAGCAACTCTAAATGTACTGAGAAGTGATCTCCTTAAAGTACTAACCTTAGAGTACTGAGAAGTGATCTCCTTAAAGTACTGACCTTAGGTTATGTTTGGTTGTCCGAATTTCTAATCGGGATAGGACTGAATAGAATAAGATATGAAAAGCTGTGATTTTTTTTTTTTTTTTTTTTTATTATGTCTATTGTTTGGTGAATCGCAATACTAAAGTCGAATATATTCACATTATATCATGTACCTTTTTTTTATTTAAAATATAAACGACATATCAATATAAATAAACCTAAATTCATAAATGGAGATGGTATTCCTTAATTTATTTTTATTTTATTTTCCTCTTTTTTATATTATTTTCTATATTATTTCTTTTTTCACCTTTCATCATTCTTTAATAAAATTTTATCAAATAGTAAAACGTACTAACATACCTAAAATACATAAATACCTAAATATATAATAAATATAAATATTTAATTTATAGATTGAATGTTTATTATAAGATAGAATTAAAGTTAAATATATAAATTAAAATAGGATTAATTAAAAATAAATTTTTATTTTTTATTTTTTATTTCTTAAATTAGAATTCAAATATTATTTATATTGAAATGTAATTTCAATTTTTTTTAATTTAATAAATTTGTTATTCGAGAAACAACTTTCTTATTACGGATATTAAAATCCTATCCACCTTTATTCCACCTCCCCCATTCTCGTCTATATCCCATTTATATCCGAATTTATCCTATCTCGAGTAAGCACCAAACGTAGGATATGATAAATCATATCTTATCATGAATTTTGTCCTTACTGCCAAATGCAGCCTTAGAGTACATAAGCCTAAGATGTATGAGCTTGCTGAACCAACAACCATGACATGACACAGAACATAACATAACATGACATGACTTATCTTGCCCAAATCCATTATACGATATACAGAGAAATTCCAATGCACATTGATCAACCAGGCGATAAAAAAAAAAAAAAAAAAAAAAAGAGAAGAAAAGGGAACGGTCGGGAAAGGAATGCCACCAACAGCACATGCTATTACCGTGGCCACCGAGTAACCGAAAGACCAAATTTAAACAACGCTTGAAAAAAAGATTCCGCTAAAAAATAACTAACTTGCAACTCAATTCAGGAGACCCCAAAATCGCACGACCCTCAAATTTGCTACGTGGGTCTAAATAAACACAACCGAACTCACTGTCAGCAAATTTCAACGACGACCACGACGACAGGAATTGACAAATTGAGCAGAATGACAAGACGCAACGCACGAACTCGTTTGTACCTTTGGCTTGGTGGTGAGGAAAGCAAGAGCTCTGTAGGGCTTACGGCTGATCATAAGCTAGGCATTGGAGGAAGGGGGGTTTTAGGGCTTTTGCGGATTAGAGATGAGAGATGGGCTTGTGGGCCTGGATTCTTATGGAAAATGGGTCAAGTTTGGTTCTTTTCCAACCTTCATTTCGATCGAATTTTGAAGATGTTTAAGCTCATGAAGTCCGACCCACATAAAAAAAAAAATGCCCATGAAATAAGCTGCTAAGATAGACTATTTACCATAATCCAACGAGATACTACACAGCTTTGTTCTTATTTTTGGGTAAATCAACCATTTAAGTACAATCGTTCGTTCGGCGTGAATTGGTTGAATCAAGGTAGAAACACATCGATTTCACCCTATAGATTCAGGTTGATGAAATTGCAAAAGATGGAACATTATCGGTAGGTGGTTACTGAATAGTCAATTGCATATATAGAGTTTGTGGTTCTATCTCTTTTTAGTATTGTTTGCCCTAATTGATAAACTTGAGAGGAAAAATGATACAAAGGATTTTTGAACTTTGACATAATATGTAACTTTGTCTTTGGACTTCTAATTAGAGGATACGAGTCAAAAAAATATAGGGCCAAATAAGAAACTTGACGGAAATTCAAAATTTAATCCCCAAATGTTATTTCAACGTTCAGTTCGTTTTGCTTCCTCTCCCCTCCTTCACTCAAGGAAAGTCTTAGGTATTACTCAAGACTAGAGGCAATCAATAGATGAGTTCGAATAATCTCTAACCCTTAGATTATGTCTCATTTGTTGCTCAAGTCTATCCATAACTCAAAAAGAGAGATCATGTTGAAATTCGCCGAATCGAACCGAATTAGACTTTTTTTAATTACATAATCTTATTCAAACTCACTCAAACGGTCTTCAAGCGATGTGGCTCCAGCAAACTCGTCACATTTTCGTCGTGCCACGATAAAATCAATTGAAAAAGAGAACGGAAGTTTGGCACAGAATTTAACCAGAGGTGTACGGCATTGACCTTGTACTGATTAATTTGTTTTTTCTTTTAAATTAACGCATACGTATATTTCCATGTGAGAGACGCACCACCTGCGACGACAATATCCTGATCATTTCTTAGTACCAAATCGCCAAAGCCGACCTCACCTCCTCGGGACCTTTTGACTTCGTGCTGCTTTCGATGGCCAATTTTTCCTAATATTTAAGGTCCGTCGAATCGAATCCGTCACGACACCGCGAGGATTTGGTAAGGAACGCGATCGGGACTTCTTCGACGTGGAGTCGTGACGAAATTCCTGGCGATTTTCGGACTTTTCCGTACGGCAGCCCCACCTAACCTTTCATGGGAGACCGTACGCATATGCAGACAAGAACCGCAACCCAACAGACGATGATAAGCTATGTAATAAGCTCGTTGACTTTTTTTTGGGTTTTTTAAGAATCCCTTTGGTCATATGAATATTTCATAAAAAAAACATTTTACAGATCAAATTATCTTGCGCAGCAGAATAAACAGATCCTGAATGCGGTTCTTCCGGGAATTTGGGGTTAAATGCATTTATAGTTCCGAACTTTTTTGAACGTTTACTTTTAGTGCTCCAATCGTTTTCTTCCCCACATCTATAGAAAGAGTTGTATAATTGCAGAATTAAAGTTTAAGGATGGAAAAGTAATCGAATCATAATGTTTAGAGACTGCAGATGCTTTTTGATCGGTAATGCGATTGTTCATGTTGCGTACGAGTGGGGACAATGGATTTATTGAGGCGAATCAATTTATCAAGATTTAATCACCGGTAGTGGTCCAGATTGGATGTATGTAGCTATGCCTATATTTTCCAAATTTTATTATTATTAGAGGGAATAATTAAAATAAAAACGATACTTCTTTCCTATACAGAATCCAAGCACATGGGCTGACGCGTCATCTTTATTTCTTCTTGTTAAGTCATTTTCGAGTTTTATTTTGCATGCGCCGCCCAAATATAGAATTATATATATTGTGAAGATAATTTAAGTTAGTGAACATGATTCGGGGTCTCACGGCATCCCACCTACAACGCCTATACCATGGGGAGAACTAACCTAGCAATTCATCGCCAAGGCTCTCACTTAAATTGCTAGCAACGCAAGGTTTCGAACTCTCGATCTCCATGCGCTCGAAGGAGTAAACTTAATCAATTGCGCTGCCCACGAATGGGTCATAAAGAAAATGTTGATTAACATAAACAAATTTCCCCTTTTACTATATTATGTGTGCGTAAGAATTTGATGTAGAATAACATACAAATGCCTTTATGGAAACAATTACAAATCAAAGAGGATTGCATGATCTTCGAGATTACGAATGGGTTACAATATTTGATTCGAGCATTTTCATTTCCGAGATGCCATAGATTTCAGACATGTTTTGCAAATTTTCTAATTGCGTTTTGATGATTTTTCCATAATTTTATTGTTAGATTTCAATTATTTGGTTATTTTCTAAATGATGACCTCTTTATAAATAGGCGCCTAAGATATTGTAATCGGCACTTCTTTATTCAAAATAAACACTAGCTTTTGGAATCCTTTCTAAGCATAACTTCCTCTGTGTAGAATGGAGGTTAACTCTTTTGAGCGACCGTTGTGCCGTGTGACCTCTAACGCGAAGTTGTATTATGCAATAACTCGCGTGACATCGCACCCTTGATCAAGTGATATTAGTCGATGCTTGGTTCAACAATCGTAAGCATTCTTGCCTTTCTTCCCGATAGCTTAAATTTTTTAGAAAATGATCTGTCCCATATGGTACTAGAGCACGGATCAAAGAGTCCAGATTCAACTCACGTGAGAGAAAGCGTTAAGAAGTATGTCGTAAATACAACGGTTGGCACGTAATGCCAGGATTTGAACGTTTGATCCGTCCTCTATTTCCATGTCTAACAGTGCATACGGCGAAGAAAAACATGGTGATGGTGGTCTGATCTGACTAGTCATATCTGAAAAATAAAGTGATTTGCTATAAACCTTTACCCATGCATATTTTATGCTCGTACGGGCTTATATAGTGGCCTTTCTGGCTTCCATTCTCAACCAAGTTAAAGCAGGATCCCAACAGAATCAACACCTGAGAGAGAGAAAGAGAGAGAGGATGGAGGAAGGACACAGTGGGCTTGAAGAGACGCCAACGTGGGCAGTCTCCATCTTTTGCCTCTTCTTCTTCGTCGTCTCCTTAGTTATCGATTCTGGTCTTCACCACTTAACTGAGGTACTTTGCTCAACTGCTGTAGGAGATCAGTAAACTAACAGATTGTTGTCTGTGCTAATTTACAGCATATTTAAGTTTACATATTGTGTACTGTCTCTCCTTTGTCGATAACTTCATGTTTTGATGTTATTGAATTGGTGGTTCTGCTGATTGTCGTAGTTTCTCAAGAAGAGGAGGAGAAAGTCTCTCAATAAAGCTCTGGCAAAAATTAAAACAGGTCAGTCGAAAATGAATCTAAAAGTGACAGTAAGCCTTTCTCCACGAAACAGAGTTTTACATGCTCCAATGTTGTTGGAGGACTGTGTACTTTGGTTTTTATGACATTTCAAAGAGATGGTTTGCATTTGTTCACCGTGTACATTCGGTAGTTCAGCTCAAAGCACCAATTCTTACAAATTTATTAGCCTCCATGCGTAATTTGTAGGGCGAACAACTAATTATAATGTTCGATGTGGATGTGCAGAAATGATGAAAATGGGGTTCATATCGCTGCTTCTGACAATTTCGGAGATACCTATCTCGCGAATATGTGTGACGGAGGCCGTGGCGAGCTCGTTTCTTCCATGCAAGGATGCAGTGGAGTTTGCGGAACCTGCTGTTTCTTCTGCAACTCAAGTGTCAGCAGCATCAGGCTCGAAGCCAGACTCCAACACCTCACTTGAAACTACAGATGACGGATCGTTTTGCACGGCAAAGGTGGAGAAAATAGGATAAATCTCTAGAAACTAGTCATCCATTTGGGTTGTCATCATCCTTGGAGAATAGTGCACATAGTTTATTGAGAATTGTTATAGGCCTTACTGCAGTTTCTTGGGATTCATGTAGTCATGTTAAAAAGACCTCATCTAGTCTGTCATGAATAATTTAACGTTTTTCATCTTACAAGATTCAAGCACCTTCCAATGCCAGTAATTTTTGGATGAATAATTTGTGAACTTCATATAACTTATACTTGATGCATGAGACCGAATCCATTCGATTTCTAAAAAGGATTACTAATCCTTAACTTTTTGAGGAATCCTTCATCAGTGGTTGTGAATGATTTTTTCTTTCAATCTTTCCGACCTTGGTTCCGTAGGAGCAAGTTAGATGCATGAGCAACCTGAATACCGATGCTCAGAAGCTTGCCAGCCCTAGATTTCGTTGGAGATAAACCATCTTTTTCTTTAGGGAGAAGTGCATTGGAAGTCCTAAAACTTATCATGAAAATGCAATTAAGTCCTAAAACTTTCAAAAAGTGCAATTAAGTCCTAAAATTTATTACGAAAGTTCAATAAAGTCCTAAAACTTTCAAAAGGTTCAATAAAGTCCTAAAACTTGTCTTGAAAGTGCAACTAAGTCCTAAAACTTGTCTCGAAAGTGCAACTAAGTCCTAAAACTTTCTAAAAGTGCAATCAATGGAAGGACTTAGATTGAACCATTTTGATAAGTTTTAAGACTTGATTGCACTTTTGAAAATTTTAGGACTTAATTGCACTTTGTGACAAGTTTTAGGACTTAATTGCACTTTTTGAAAGTTTTAGGACTTAATTGTATTTTCATAACAAATTTTAGGACTTCCAATGCACTTATCCCTTTTCTTTATGTACTGATTGCACGCTCTTCCTTTGGGTTGACAAATTTTCAGGGTTTGGTTCCCTTAATTTCGAGGGATGGGGTGATGCAGCTCAACATCTTCATCTCGGTGTTGGCCGTTTTTCATGTTTCTTACTGCCTCGTTACCATGTACCTGGGAATTGCCAAGGTAATAAACGTCCTGGCAAATGATTGGAAGATCATTGCAGTGCATATTAAATTATGAACTTGTGTCCTCACATTCATGGACTCCAATAATGTGGAGCTCGAGCACGATCCGAACTAGCCACCATCATGATCAATCATTTACTAGCGACAGAGTCAAATGGTTTCGATGGAGTGATCGATGGGTTTGGTTTTGTCAACAGATGGCAAAATGGAAGGCGTGGGAAGAAGAGACTCGAACCCTTGAGCATCAGATTGTTCATGGTAAGCTTCAACCATCACTACTGGCCCTTGTCTTCCTGATCTCACCCCATAGATAGAGTTGCAATTTTAAGATGCAGATATTCATGTTCCGATCAAATGTGATTATTTTGAGAAATTTGTTGCTCTTATAGTAATGAAACTGGAGCTGAGCTGCGAAGCAATGATTCGCATAAATGATTTTGATATACTCTTGGCATTACTATATTTGCTTGCAGATCCAAGGAGATTTCAGTTTACGGATCAAACGTCATTCGGGCAGCGGCATCTGAAATTCTGGAGTCGCCACTCTCTTTTACTTTGGCCAGTGAGTTCGCCGTAATCAGCAGCTAAGAATTGAGTATCTTGTTAACAACTTGTTCGTGCACTTCAGACCTATCAATAATTGAAATTAGCAATTTCATTCACATGTCATGATACCTATATATGTTGCAGCGACAGCCATCACTCTCTTTGAATGGATTATTCTATAGAACATGTTGCAAAGGCTGCCATCGCCCCATAGATACATGAACTGAACTTGCATTCTTACTATTTGTTACAGCAGGCATACAGAACAATGTATAACCTAGGAATTACACATTAAAGATTATGATCATGTTGCCCAACAGAGCCAAACTAAGTCTGGCCATTGATTTATGGTATCATCATCAAGTCTGGTTTCGGATTCCTGACTGAAATTATTCTTTATTATCATTGTTCAAGGTCTGTTTTATCCGACAGTTCAGAGGGTCAATATCAAAAGTTGATTACTTCACTCTCCGTCATGGATTCATCATGGTAAGAGGATGTCTTCTTCTACCTTGTATTGGCAACTCTGGTTTGGAGATCTACTCATGGATGTAGCAATGATTTCTGGACTTGAAGGGTTCATCGATGAAGCACTACTGCACAAAAGTCCTTTTACTTCATAGTTCAAGAGATAATGAAAAAATGAAATAGGTAGTCGTAAGTCATCACATCCATATTCAATGACTTAACTGTATTCTTTGTTTTTACTTGCTCCTAGGCTAATACCTCTGGAGGTAGCGATTTCAACTTTCAGAAGTTCGTTAACAGAGCTTTTGATGATGATTTCAAGAATGTGGTTGAAACCAGGTGAAATATTCCCCCCAAGTATATGTCCGGCTTCAGACTAGATTCTGCATCTTGGGTGACGAAATGAATGAGATTTTTTATCCTTTTACCGAAAAGGCAAAGTAATAATGACCATTCTTGCAGATTTTGGATTTGGATCTTCTCCATATTCTTCATGTTTTTCAGTGCGCACGGTAAGACAATACCTTGCGATATGCACAAAGCTTATGAATATGCTACAACTCCTTTTAAATGTTCAAGTAAAATGGTATTCAATTCATAGAACTCTACTCTAAGCCAGAAGCAAAGCTATCCATTTGCTTGACACTTTCAACCTGATTTGAGTGCAGAGTTCTACAACTACTACTGGCTTCCTTTCATCCCTCTCGTGGTACGAACTGTGGTTTGTCATGTTGCTTTGTCTGTGACGAGCTGATCTGATCAAGAGAACCCTTTTCCTGTTGCTTAGACCTCATTCATCTTTTGCAGATTGTTCTAGCTGTCAGTACAAAGCTCCAAGTGATAATAACACAAATGTGCGTGCACAGTTGGTCTGAAAATTCTGTGACTCGAGGGACCTGTCTTGTGAAGCCCAATGACGACTTGTTCTGGTTCAGACAACCTAAATGGCTCCTCCATCTCATCCAGTTCGTCATGATCCAGGTTTGTATTGCTATCGTCTCATCACTTCAATGAAAAAATATAATGAACAAAGCAAGCAATTTAACTCCCATGTAAAGTATAACGGGCTAAAAGAATGAGTGCCTCCATGAGTCCAGCTGCTGACATCAATGGACAACAACTAGAAACAAATAAGACAACATAAGGCGTTACATTTTCTCTTCTTTGATTTGGTTGCAGAACTCCTTTCAGCTGGCGTTCTTTGCATGGACATGGGTAAGTCTCTTCGAGCAAGGTCAATTGAAACGTTTGTTTGTTTCGATTGTTAGCTGATCCTGTTTGCAATAACAGTATGAGTTTGGCCTTAGATCTTGCTTCAACCAAGAAACACAAGACATTGCCATAAGGATTTCTATCGGTGTGGCAGTGCAGATCCTGTGTGGTTATGTGACAATGCCCCTTTATGCGCTTCTCTCACCGGTACAATTTCACAAATCCTAGAGTCTCATTCATGTCACTTATGGTACATTCTAGGATCCAGCCTGGAGAAACGGCGAGATTGGTTTTTGTAGAGTAGAGATATGCTCTGCAAGGTGCTTGCATAATCGTTTGTGATGTTGTGTCTAAGCAGATGGGCTCCGGGATGACAAAGGCTGTGTTTTCGAAGTGCTTAGTGGAAGGTCTCAGGAAATGGCACAAGGATGCGAGACACAGGCTTTCAAAGAGCAGATCGATTTCAACCATAACCTCTTCGAGACCATCTTCGTCCGACACTTCAATTTCGGATAGGTACCTGCAAAACCAGGCCGATGAACTTACCTCAGAAACCGCCACAAACCCTCCTTCTAGCCCCGCCAATGTGGCTGAAGACGCACCGGAATATCATCGCATCTCTAGTGCGTCGATGTTCAACTCGTCGACACACGAAATTACCGAGGAAGAAAGTCCAGTGATCATAAGCAAGAGGGTTGTTTTCGATGGGGAGATCTCCTTTGCCAGCAGCTGGAAAGACTCGGGAAAGCCGATCGGAGATTGTACTTTAATAACCGAAGGAGACGTCTCTGATCAGTTCACTGGATTTGATCGCTGATGTCAAAGTTGGATGTGAATTCTGTACATGGTATAGTGGCAACTCTAAATGTATTGAGAAGTGATCTCCTTAAAGTACTGACCTTAGAGTACTGAGAAGTGATCTCTTTAAAGTATTGACCTTAGGCTATGTTTGGTCGTCCGAATTTCTAATCAGGATAGGACTGAATAGGATAATATATGAAAAGCTAGGATTTTTTTTTTTATATTATGTCTATTATTTGGTGAATCGCAATATTAAAGTCGAATATATTCACATTATATTATGTACTTTTTTTATTTAAAATATAAACGGCATATGAATATAAATAAACCTAAATTCATAAACGGAGATGGTATTCCTTAATTTATTTTTATTTTTATTTTCCTCTTTTTATATTATTTTCTATATTATTTCTTTTTTTCCCTTTCATCATTCTTTAATAAAATTTTATCAAATAGTAAACCGTACTAACATACCTAAAATACAAAAATACTTAAATATATAATAAATATAAATATTTAATTTATAGATTGAATGTTTATTATAATATAGAAATAAAGTTGAATATATAAATTAAAATATGATTAATTAAAAATAATTTTTATTTTTTTATTTTTAATTTCGTAAATTAGAATTCAAATATTATTTATATTGAAATATAATTTTAATTTTTTTAATTTAATAAATTTGTTATTCGAGAAAAACAACTTTCTTATTACGGATATTAGAAATTCTATCCACCTTTATTTCACATTCCCCATCCTATCTATATCCCTTTTATATCCGACTTTATCCTATCTTGAGTGAGACCAAACGTAGGATATGATAAATCATATTATATCCTGAATTTTATCTCGACTGCCAAACGCAGCCTTAGAGTACATGAGCCTAAGATGTATGAACTTGCTGAACCAACAACCATAACATGACACAGAACATAACATAACATGACATGACTTATCTTGCCCACATCCATTATACGATATACAGAGAAATTCCAATGCACATTGATCAACCGGGTGAAAAAAAAAGAGAAGAAAAGGGAACGGTCAGGAAAGGAATGCCACCAACAGCACATGCTATTACGGTGGCCACCAAGTAACCGAAAGACCAAATTTAAACAACGCTTGAAAAAAAGATTCCGCTAGAAAATAACGAACTGGCAACTCAATTTAGGAGACCCCAAAATCGCACGCCCCTCAAATTTGCTACGTGGGTCTAAACACTACCGAACTCACTTTCAGCAAATTTCAACGACGACCACGACGACGGGAATTGACAAATTGAGCAGAATGACAAGACGCAACGCACGAACTCGTTTGTACCTCTTTGGCTTGGTGGTGAGGAAAGCAAGAGCTCTTGTAGGGTTTTCGGCTGATCATAAGCTAGGCAATGGAGGAAGGGAGGGTTTTAGGGCTTTTGCGGATTAGAGATGAGAGATGGGCTTGTGGGCCTGGATTCATATGGAAAATGGGTCAAGTTTGGTTCTTTTCCACCCTTCATTTCGATCGAATTTTGAAGATGTTTGAGCTCATGAAATCCGACCCACAAAAAAAAAAAAAAAATGCCCATGAAATAAGCTGCTAAGCTAACTATTTACTATAATCCAACGTGATACTACACAGCTTTGTTCTTATTTGGGAAAATACCACCAAAAATCCTAAATTTTGTACAAAGTGACAAAAATACCTCAAACTTTTTTTTGCACCATAAAAAACCCCAAACTTTATAAATCGTGATATATTTACTCAATTAAGGGCATTTTCGTCTTTTTCTATTTATTTATTTTTCTTTTCTCTTCTCTTCGCCGGTTTCGGCGGAGGAAAGCCGGCGTCCGGCGAGGGCAGCCCTCGCTAGCGTCGGCCCAGGCAAGGGTGACCCTTGCTCGACACCTACTTGGGCCACCCTCGCCGGCCCTCGCCCGACACCGATGAGGGCCGTCAGCGTCGGGCGAGGGCGGCCCTCGCCAGATCTGAAACTTCAACGGTGAAATTAATATAGGAATTAATGTGTTATATTATATCAATTTGAGATTTTTTGGGAGGTGAAATTATTTTGCAATAGATATATCATGACACTAATTTGAGATTTTTTACAGCATGACTCCTCGTTTCACTTTACATCACTTTCGTATTTTTTTCACCCACTCGACAAAGAATCATCAAGGACGGACGTAAAGAGTACTCCCAGAGCGCACAAGCATTTCCGCACCCTCCCTCCTTCGGCGGAGCATCCCCCGCAGCAACGGCGGAGCGTAAAAGGTGATGTCATTGTCTTCTTGCTCCGTCGCTGAATCCGAGAGAGGAGAGAGATGGCACTGCCGGTGGTGAAGTTAGGAACCCTCGCCGTGAAAACCTTCAGCAAACCCATCGCCAATCGCATCAAGAAACAAGCCACCCATCACCCCAAGTTCAGACAGTTCATCATCAATCTTGCCCAGGTTTTCTTTTTGATCTCTCTCTCGTTTTCGTCGATAAAGATGCCTTCTTTATGCAATCGTCTCACATGGGTCGAATCATTTTTTGTTGTTCTTAGTCTCTGATCATTAATTTCTGCGAGCGTGATATTGGGTTTTGGACCTTTGGTCCTGTCTGTGTTCTGTTTGTGACTTTTGAGCAAGTTGGACTGCCAGCGGTAGATGATTGGGAAACCCCTGTTGTTTCCGATTAGGCAAATCACAGGTTCACCACGCAAATTCAAAGGCGCATTTACGGTCGCGCAACCGATGTTGCCATACGGCCTTTGAATGAAGACAAGGCTGTCCAGGCTGCTGCTGATCTTGCTGGTGAACTGTTTGTGTTCTCGGTATGTACCAATACTTTCCCATTTCCTATTCCTTCTCCGGATGTGCTGGCAATTGAATTTTGCGGTGATTGATGCTTGCGGGCGAACTTATCGCGAGAGGATATGAATGGAACAAAATCAGGAAACTTTTTTTGACTCAGAGATATGAATAAGAATATTTGGGTAGTGGCCTGTTTAATTATGTTGCAGCCTCAATCATTTGAGATTACATGATATGGTTACTTTTTGTTCTCAAGAAGGTACGGAACATGTATGTGATTTAGGAGTGTATTGGATAACTTAGGGAAATTGCTGTTCAGGTTATTCTTTTATGCTTTTCTTGGCATTCGAGAGAGTGTCACGGTTAACATTTTTGTCCCTTCATTGGGGTTACACCAAAGTGCTGCTCGTTTTCCTTAAAACAGAAGCACCCTGTGAAAAAAAGGTTTGCCCATGTCAACTGTATTTTTTTGTCCCTCTTGAACGTTAAGAAAATGTGGCAGAGACACATTTTACTGGTCATTCTACCTGTTGGATAAGTCCAATGAATATTTGTAGCTGTTATGAGCTCTCTCTGTGATTTACTTGAATGTTCATCCTTTGCACAATAGCTTGTCAAAATGAAAGGTTGCAGTCATACAGGGTGTGCTTTACATAATTTTCAGTGAGGACTTCTGTTTTCCTTCCTTTTGGAAAGTTGCTCCTACAGGGGATATATCTATCCAGTTAATTGCTAAATTGATGACTGTGCTAGCTGCAAGCATATTCAATATACTGAATTTCTCACCATTATGACCTCCCATTTTTTGGGTCATTCTCGCGTTCTTAAATGATTCTTGCACTTCCTCAGGTGGCTGGAGCAGCTCTTATATTTGAAGTCCAAAGAAGTTCTAGATCAGAGGCAAGAAAAGAGGAGTTGCGCAGACAGGAACTAGAGGTATCCAGCAACATGAGTTTTCCTGCTTGCTTCCCTTTTCCTTTCTCTCTCTGGGTTGTCATAGAAGTTTCTGTGAGGCTTGCCTATCAATTTGTTTTAAGCTTCATATGCATTGAAATTACATTTTATTTGGCTAATTGGCTATGTTGCAACATTCGTCAATTTACCTTTCATCAAATAAAGGTACTTGGTGTTTTATATCAGTGTCAATTGAGCAGCTGAAGGAGCATGCATGGATATAATGTCAGAAACTTTCTTATGATCCGTTATTGTCCTGAGTCACTACTATTAACTGCTGAATTTTCTTCCATAATTAACTTTGTGGCACTATTACTTTCACAAGGTAGTGGCGAAAGCAAATTTCTTGAGGAATGACAGAAATGTTTGTTCTGGTCTGACAGAGTTGCTTCCTACATCATATATATAGACAGCTCTGTGCTCTTTCTCCTTATTAATCCATTGTGTACCATGGCGTAGGCAATGAAAAAGAGAGATGAAGAATTAGCTAGAGAAGTTGAGCAACTTAGACAGAGATTTGAAGAACTGGATCGACTTGCCAAAGGACGTGGACTTACTGGTATAATGCAAACACGCACAACCATAAATGAGAGTACAGGACCATCTTGATCTCTGTACTTATAGATCACATTATAACTGACCAATTTTGTGAACTCAAATATAGAACAGCTATCAGTTGGCTGGAGCCTTGATTTTTTTTGACTAATTGGGTCAAGCAGATTAAACTACATTGTATCCAAATAAAGAATCTATGAAGCATGATTTGAATAATTTCCTCGTTTCCTTTTGCTAATATTTTTCCTTATGTTTCTGTCTGTTACTGTTCATATGCCTTTTAGATGTTTGCCTGGGTGGTTGTTCTGATGATTAACGATGTTGGATTACAAATTGTGTGTCATTCTTTTTACACGTGTTCTTTCTTAAGAAGGCTTCCGTGGGGATTCCTGAAAAGGGTTGGTTAGTCGTCACTAAATCGTGGTAAATTCATGTTGATTGTATATGTGCGCACGTGCTTGCCTTTGTGTGTATGAACAACAGAAATCTCAAGGTCAGTTGTATTATAAATTGTTTGGATTGCTAGATGGGAAGTGTTTTGACATGTAAAGATGAACACTTTTATTGATGATAACTTGTAATTTCGACATTTCTCTTATTCTATATTTGTGATGAACATGAAAAAAACTTTAGTGGTATAAATAGGACAAGGGCTTCTTGTCGTACGGAATTCCATGGTTGGTGTTCCTCGTCATCTTCTTCTGTTCAGCAATAATGGTAATCTAACCTTGATAGCTGAAAGTGGAAGCATCAACGGAGCAGATTTTGGAGCTCTTGATCAAAACAATCTATATAAGTGGACTCAAGCTTTTTGTCCAGTAAAATTTCTCTAATCTTAGCATGGTTCTCTCTCACTTCATTCCCGTATGCATCTCCTTCATCCATCACTGTATTCACAGCCTTACACACAGATTCCTTAGTCAGGCGCCCATCTTCTTCGCCTTTCTGTACTTCGACTCCAACCTTCAAGTTGTTGCCCATCATCCTCGCATTGAATATCTGATCGCCCACTTGTGGCAATAGCACGAGCTGACACTTGTTGAGAAGCGCTTCAATGGTCGAGCTGGTTCCGCAATGCGTAATGAAGCAACCAATGGCTGGGTGCTGGAGTATCAACTGTTGTTGGACCCAACCGCCATGGACTATACCTCGTCCTTGAACCCTTTCTTCAAATCCCTCGGGCAAGGCTTCCTCAATTGATGATGTTCCGAAAGGTGGCTTGAGTGCTGCTAGGAAAGGCAATCCCGTAAGTTCTAAACCCAGCATCAGTTCTTGGAATTGATCCTTCTGCATTGTGCATTCACTTCCGAATGCACAGTAAATCACCGAGCCATCCTTGAAATCTCCTAGCCACTCAACCCATTTCTCATCTAAAGCAGATGTCGGTGGCTCTGGTATGACCGGTCCAGAAAGCAAAACAGGCTTCTCAAACTGGCTTTTCAGGTACTCAATGTAGGGCTGCTCAATTTCTCGGCACGATCTAAAGCTCAGTATGTCGGACTCAACATATCCAGCGAACAAACGATCTGAGAACCCGATATTGCTGCCGTAAGTCTTGTACCTTATTGCGATCAGGGCTCTCGCCTCGTGGAGGTGGAGCTTGATTGATGAATTTGGGTAGCCAGGTGGGGGGACCATGTAGTCGGCCTCCGTTAACTTGTGCGCACTGAGGTGCCTCGCCGGACATAGGGTGTAGCTGACAGTGACGGGGCTGATGATGCAATAATGGACCGACTTGATCCCCAGGTCACGTGTGATGGCGGGCAGCCAGTGAGTGAAGTCATGGAAGACACAATGAGGCTTCAGGGTCTGAAGGAGTTGGCGAACCGTGGGCTCGGTGTGGTCCATGGCAGTCATGATGAGCGGGTGGAGCGGGTAGGGCACGTCGGAGGTGGTCTCTGCATCGGGAGGGAGTCCCTCCACGTGAGGGATGGCGATCGGAACGAATGTGATGAGGTCGGGATGGCAGTTGAAGTGCTCCAGCTTGGCTTGGGTCCTGGGAGGGATGAGGAAGGAGATCTTGTGGCCTTTCTTGGCAAGCTTGTTGGCAAGGTGAAGGAATGGAGTAAGGTGGCCTATTGCCAACCAGGGGTACATTGCAATGTGCAGTCTTGATTCACCCATGATGATCCTGGCCAATCCAACAGAGAATTAAAAGACCTCGTAATCATGCATGACCTTCAGGTATTGCCACGGCACGTCTCAAGCAAAACTCTGCAAGGATGTTGCATTTGAGGATTTGCTTGGAAAAGAAAAGCAAACATGAACCACGACGGTGGCAGATGACTTTATCATAAAGCTCTCCTGTAACACGGTCGTGACCTCTTTGATCCCAAAAAGAAACATCAGATCACGAGCTATTTTTAGGATTGTGCAACTTGAAGCCTCAACTGATCACATGATGTCATTTTACCTTTTAAAGACAACTATATATAGAAAGATGGTAAGGACTAATCTCTTTTAACGATTTACTGATTTTGAACTGACATTCTATATTAAGATTGAAATTTAAAAAAAAAAAAACTATGAAAATATACGAAACACTAAGTTGTTTATTCCAAAATAACGTTTTCCTTTCTAGGGAGTTTTATATAAAACTTGGAAACAGAGGAACTTAGCTTAGAACATGCAAATCTTAAATACTCGACGTTTGATATTTCAAGATTTGGCATTTTTACAACATCATCTAAAAGCGTATGTAGCATGAGATGTTTTACTAATCAATTATGAAACTGCGGCAAGGAATTAAACGTAAGAGAGAAACGTAATAGAACAGGAACAAGATGACGTTGTGAGATTATCACATCGCAGTGCGACACAAAATTGCAGGAAACTATCAAGGAAAGAAGGAGGAAAAGCAAGAAGAATACCCGTTGGACAGAAATGTCAAAGTGCACAGTGATTCTGTAGGACAAGAGAGGAAGATCAAGAGACTTTTAAAGGGAGGAGGAGGGACGGAAAGAACTGAATCTGTTATGTTGGCTATATTTTCTCCAAAATTCGTGGAAGCAGCATAGGTGCAGTCTGTCATCCGTTCTTTGCAGTTGCTCCAACCCCTACATAAATGCTTTCGGTACATTCATGTAGTCAGTTGTTGTATCAACCGACATGTCACTTAAAGCTTGTGAACTGCACATTTTGAGGTGCCTTAACTGACCACGCTCCATGAATGAACCCTCGAAGGCTTCGGCCTCTTCCACCCAACTCTGCAGGTTTTCTGGAATCAATCTCCTCCTCTTCATGTAACCATTTTTCATAGCTATCATTTGATTCTAATTTGAAGCTCCCGTCACAGTTTGACCTCTATCACAGCAGATTTACGTTTAGCCCGGTTGGGAAGAAGCCAATAGAGAAATTCTCATGGCTGGGTTCAAATTCACATGCTAAAGCATTTTAATGCACCGTGGTCAATTTTCTGGCATTCTGTCAGAATAAAAGGCAACTACTGTTATTGGACAAGCTTCGTGGGAGCAAAGCTAGAATGAAGGAACTGACCATCAACCGGCTGAAAATATGTCAAATGAAAGCCTTCAAAGCTCGGCAGAATATTATTATTGCTCAATATTACAAAGCCGCTTTCTTCCATTATTAATAATTTCTTGGCCATATCAAATCCATACTGACATACGAAACAAGTTCCATGACCAAGTGTATACTTTCCCATGAGGAGGGTCGTTGACCCAAGTACAAGAAACCAGAGAAATAATCAGGATGCAAACTACATGATGTGTGTGGGAGGAAAGACAGCAGAAACCTCAGCTACACAATCTACATTTTCTTCCGAGAATTTATTGGATACAAAATAAATAGCAACCAATGCATCGAATTTTTTCTGGCCAACTAGGTATCGGCGGTATCCAGCAAGCTCTATTGTTGAACTGAAGACCATGAATTTGCTTCAACCCAATTAAAAGCTATAGGGCTCAGAAAAGCATCAGGAATGCCGAAGGAATTGACCAAAGCGAGCGCGTGCGGTCTCAACTCGCTGCAGAGTTTAGCCACTTCCTTCCGTACAGCAGCGGCATTCTCGGTCGATAAGTAGCCATACCGCAAGAATGAAGCATCCTCTTCCATGCAGGTCAAGGCATACATGGATCTCAGCAGAGCCAGCGTGTCCTGCAGATAAATACAAAGATTTGCATATTCAGGACAGCCCAAAGCACAGTGCACAAAGGTGCGCGCGATAAAACACTAAAAGGCTTATAAGGGCCCGTTTGGTAGGGTTGGCAAATGAGTGGGTCGGGTCGGGTATGGGTCGGGTCGAAAATGGATCGACTCATATTTGATCCATTTAACCTGTTTTGACCCATATTCTTGTAGTGTAAATCTAGTGACCCATACCCAACTCGACCCGTATTATTAAAACCTATTTATTGTTAAAACATTTTTATGTAATACAAATTATTTAACAATTTTTATGTAATTCAAATTTAATGGAAAATTTTTATAATTCTTTTAAAAATATATATATTTTTTTTAAAATCGAATTTTTAATTTTTCTAAATATAAATTTTAACAATTTTTAACTTTTAAAAATATAATTTTTAATTATTTTTATTTTTTAAAATATAATTTTTAATTATTTTTTAAATATAATTTTTAATTATTTTTATTTTTAAAAAATATAATTTTAGAATATAATTTTTTAATAATTATTTTTCTTTTTCTTCTTCTTCGGTCGGTTGCCGGCCATGATAACGGTCGGCGACCGGCCACAAAGCGAGATCGAGCTTGCCAACGTAGGGTGAGGCTTGATCTCGCCGATTCGGTTGTCGGCGAGGCTTGAGCTCGCCGATGTTGGCGGAGCTCGATCTCGCCATGTCCTCCTTTCTCTTCGCCATCTCTCTCTCTCTCTCTCCCCTCTCCCATTGGTGACGCCGCGGCTTTGCCAATGTTGAGTGAGGCTCGATCTCGCCGATCCGGCGAGGCCAAGGCCCCGCTCGATGCCGTGAGCTCAAGCCTCGCCAAATCGGCAAGATCGAGCCCGCCTAACGTCGGTGAGCTCGAGTCTCGCCCGGCCTATCGTCGGTCGGCGGCCGGTCGTTGCCCCGCCGACCGCCGGCTAAGGAAGAAAAAGAAAGAAAAAAAAAAAAGAAAAAAAGAAAAAAAAAAAATTGAAAAATGAAAAATAATTATAATTTCGATTTTTATAAAATTAAAAATGATCATGGATTTAAATTTTAAAGTGGGTTTCCTAATAACCCATTTAGACCCATTTGTTTTTGTGTTTTACTTTCTTAGATCAATTTTTGACTCATATTTAATTTTCACTTGACCCATATATGACCCATTTAACTAAAAATGAGTCACTCACAAAAAAAAAAGGGTCATAATATGGATTTATGACCCATTTTGCTGGCTCTAGCATTTGGTAATGATTCTGTTAAAAAATTGTTTTAGGGAACATAAATAGAAACCCCAAATCGCACAAAATTTTTGTTCATAGAATAGAAAAATAACAGAAACACGTTTAGTAAATTTGTATAGTTTATTTTGTTTATTTTAATTTTTTAATATTTTTAATTTCCTTTTTCCTTTTTTTCTTCCTTTTGGCCGGTCGCCGGTCTCAGCCATGGTCGGCGACCAGCCGACAAGGGCCGGCAGCCTCGTCTAGCCACGGCAAGGCTCACCCGCCACTAGCGAGCCTCGGCGTCGCCGGATTTGAGCGAGCTCAAGCTCACCCAACCAAGGTGAGGCCGAGCTCGCCCAGCCAAGGAGATGCCGAGCCTTGCCGAGGGCCAACAACGCTCCGGCGAGGTTGCTGGCCCTCGACGGTCGGTCGTCGGCCATAGTCGAGGCCGGCGACGACCAAAGAAAAAGAAGAAGAAAAGAAGAAGAAAAGAAAGAGAAGGAAAAAAATAGGAAAGAGAAAATTATTTCTTGTTTCTTATTTCTTGTTTTACGTTCCAAATTTATTCTCGGGAACAAAAAAATAAATTTGGAACAAAAATGTAAACAACCGCATTTCTTTTTTTTTTTTCCCGGAACCAAAAAAAACATAAGTTGTGATATATTGTATATATATATATATATATATATATATATATATATATATATAATATATATATATAAAAACAAACATGGCCCAAGTCTCGTATACTTAGCACTACAGGACAGCTTGTCATGTCATCTAATTAATAGATGAAAGGGGACGAAAGCAAAAAAAAAATTTGTGGAAACAAATATTCTTCAACTCAAGGTGCATATAATACCCTCTTTCTAATGGACACCTACCGAAATCATGGCGTCATCGACAAATAAAGAACATGTTTAATGTGCATTATAATTTTGGCTACAACGATGGGCTTTAGACATGTTTAAGTGAATGTTATGTCAGTATTGGGGAGAATAAATGCAGATTTACTTTCAACCAGCTGGTGAATTTTCTTCAACTTCTACGAAATTTTGCAGTACACATCGTTCTGAAAAAGCTCGACCCAAGTCTTCTGCAAGCTGGTAACTCTGGGATGGTGAAAGAAAACAATTTAAGAGACAGAGCGAGAGAGAGAGAGAGAGAAAAGGGGGGTGTTTATTTCTTCATTTCAACATGACATGTACTCACCGAAAGCAATGCATGCTCTTTCCTTTCTACTCGTGCTTGACGTTGCAATATCTCCTCAGCAAAACGATTCAATAAATCTCTCTCTCTCACATGGAAGGCATCAACCTGGAACTGGCTGCTTCTAAGCACAGTGCTGGGGAGCTGCTGCGGTAGCATGGGCCATGGTCCATTCATGTGTTCCAATCCCAACTCTTTAAATGGCTTATTTCTCTTTCGAGCCGCTAGATATTCAGCAAAGAGCGTCTTGCTTTCTGAATTCACAATAGCACACATTCGACTGAGAAAACCTTTTAAGAGCACAGATAATTAGTAGGAAATATCACCTGTTGCATCGCAAGTAAATTATACAGAAGCAAACTACCGACTAAGATGAGTAGTTCATGCTGATAAGACCGACGTCTTGCTTATCTGAATTCACAATAGCACACATTCGACTGAGAAAACCTTTTAAGAGCACAAATAATTAGTAGGAAGTATCACCTATTGCATCGCAAGTAAATTATACAGAAGCACACTACCGACTAAGATGAGTAGTTCATGCTGATAAGACAGACGTAGCATGAGATGGAACAAAGTGTTACAAGCATGTAACCCATAAAAGGAAAAGGGAACAACAAAAATATCAGGGCTCCATGTCTTAACCGGTTCAATGGAGGCCTTTTCAAGTACCTATATCAAGATTTAGAGCGATCTTTTTGTTCATTTTCCCACTTTTTGCTGGGTGACATATATTTGCACCCATCTGTGGTTGCGGCTCAGAAATTTTCCTTTTCAGAGAATCAAAGGTAAAAATATACAAACGAAAACTAAACTAGTCGAAATGTTAACTTTTGCAGCCCTGATGATGATTAAAATGAAAAAAGCTGCTTATACATATATTTTACGTCCTTGGATGGCAATTCATTGTCTATTGCACTTTTCACTACTTCAGCCAAAAATAGAGACCTAAGAAAAGTAGGAAACAAGAAGAAAAAGGGACCATCCCAAACATGCTCATAATTACAGAAATTATGTTGACACCTAATTTTTTTTAAAAAAAATTGCATTTTGAACAAATAAATGAAAAAAATGGAAAAAAATGGGGAAATTGATTTGATTGTTCATGCATGGAAGTTTGAAATTCTGATGAGCATTCGGATTGTTGTTAAATGCAGAAACAATAAAAATCAGGTGAATATTGGCAAGGATTTCAATAAAATGGAACAAATCAAGCAAAATCGAGTTGATTGCGAAATCACGCTACGATTTGCATGCTTGATTTAATGCAACAGAAAATGGAAATCCGAAAGTTGCTAGAAAAGTGGCCGTCTAAAAATCACTATAAAAGGGCCATAATTTTTCGTGAGCAAAGGGGGCTTTTTGGAAAAAAAAAGAAAGAAAGTAAAAAAGAGAAAATCAGCTGAGAGAAAAGAGGGAGAGAGAGAGAGTGGTCGGAGGTAGGTGAGCTGAGGGAGAGAGAGAGAGAAAAAAAAAAAAAAAAAAGAAAAAAACAACAGGCCGAAGCCCCCCTCTCTCCTCGGGTCTCTTCGTCTTCCCCGAGGGGGGGAATTCGTCGCCGTCGCCGTCGCCGTCGACGCCATCACCGCCGTGCCATGGTTCACGCCGCTCCGCTCCGCTCGCGACAACCCCCAACGCCCGAGCCTCCCGCTAAGCCGCGACGCGAGCCCCGCCCGCAGATCCCGAGGGCTCCCCGCCGCTCCCGGCCCGACGCCTCGATCCACCCCGCACCGCGCCTCCGCTACCCTGATCCGGCCCCGTCGCGACGTCGCTCCGCCGCCGCCGAGCCTGGGATCCAGCGCCCGCAGATCCCCGTGTCGTGCTGCCCCCGCCTCGCCGGCCCTCGCGCGACGCCCTAGCACCCCGACGCGCCGACGAGCCGCCACGACGCCCCCCAACGCCTCTTGAGCCGCCGTGACGCCCCGATCCCGCGCCGAGCCGCCACGACGACCCCCGACGCCTCTTGACCCGTCGCGACGCCCGATCCCGCGCCGAGCCACCGCGTCGCCGTCCAACCGCCCCGCCGCCGCGCGCCGCCGCCGAACCCTAGCCGTTCCCCCTCGCCGACCCCTTTTTTTTTTTTTTTTTTTTTTTTTTGAAAAAGGAAAAAAAAAAAAAAAAAAAAGCAAAAAGGCGAAAAAAAAATTAGGTAGATTTCTTTTCTTTTATTTACTTTATTTTATTTTTATATTGTTTTATTGTTATTATTTTATTGTTATTCTATTTTTGTTAATAACATTAAGCCTTGATATGTAATTTACCCCCTAATTCGCAACCGCACTGATTTTTTATTTCGTCTATAAGGCTTTAGACGAGGTAACTAATTATGTGGGAATAAAATTGATATTTTGATCTTTAAAGCTTAAGATCAATTTATCGATTTTACCAGTGAAATATTACCCATTGATTTGAATAATATGTGATATCTTTTTTGGGTAATTTTGAATGAATTTGATTGTTTCTATTTATCTTGTAAAATGTCCGAGTTAGAATATTGCTTGTTTAGAATTATTTGCATGTTTAAGTTAAGCATTCTAGTTATCATGAATTATTCAAAAAAAAAAAAAAGAAAAATCAAAAATTCAAATTAACTAGTTTAGGTTGCATGTTTAGTTATTAGAAATTGTTAATTCCAAAACACAAAAAAAAAGGAAAAAAAAGGAAACTCAAAAAATCTTAAATTAGAACTTTTTTTATTGTCTTGCATACTTAGATTAGGGATTTTATTTTAGGCCATAGAAAAGAGAAACAAAAAAAAAAAAAAAAAAATTCACTTAGGATGCTAGTTGAATTGCATGTTAAATTTTAATTAAAAAAAAAAAAAAAAAGCAAACAAAAAATCATCAATTTTTTTTAGAATAGGATTGCATGTTTAATTTTAAGCTTAGATCATTTCTAAATAGATTGCATCTTTGGCTAGAATTTACTAAATTAAAACAATGTCTTAATTTAAATTAGGATAACCTAATTCCTAGTTTAAATATGATAAAATTTTAATTTAGTTAGGAATTTCATTCAAATATCTTAGGATAAATTAATTCCACATTTTTAGGATAAATTGCAATTTTTAGAAAAAATAAAAAAATCATAAAATCAAAAAGAAAAAATCAAAAATCTTGCATGAACATGTAGAATTAGGAATACAGATTTAGTAAATAAGACATTTAGGATAGCAAATTAGTTTTTTTTATAATCACATTTTTAGGATCATTTTTTTTAGAAATCCCTTTTTTTTAAAAAAAAAGTTAGGATTAGATTTAGATAATTTCATTCTTAGAAAACTTGGCACCTTTTTTTTTTTTAAAAAAAAACAAAAAATAAAGAAATGGTTTTCTAAGTCAAAATAGGGTTAATTTAAATTAATCCAAAACACGAATTAGAAAATTACTCGTTTTAAGTAGTTTAATTAGGAATTTTATTAATTCAAAATTGCAGATAAAAAAAAATCCAAAATAGATGCATGTTAATTAATTTGCATTCTAGGACCATTTAATTAGGATTTGCATATTAGGTCATTAAGTTGCTATTATTGCATTTCATGTCATATAATTTAGATCATTTTGCCATGTCATATTAGGTTATTAGCATGCATTGTATTTGGATTAAATTCCATTAAATAAAGTGAAAACAAAAAAGAGAAATTTGCGTGTTAATTAGAGACCATACCTAGGATTGTTGATGTGGAATTTAATCTAACGATGCCGATGCTTTCGTTGCTACAAGGTAAGTCCCTTAACCTTATTCATTGTTTTATTGGGTGTTAAATTGGTGGATTGCGCACCCGCATGATCACCTCACATGTTAGGGAGATAAATTAAAATCGATTCAAGCGCCGCTAAACATTTTTCAAAATAAAAGAATGGTACCGAAAGGGCATTAGAGAAATCTAGTGTAACCAAGTCCCCGTACCCATAATCTCTGGTTCGTAGGAGTAAAGTAATCTCCCATTACTTTACTTGGGTTTCTAATCGACCCACTAAAAACTGATTAGTGGCGACTCCTTAATAAAAATCATTTGCATGTTAAGAATTCAAACCTAAGTCGCGAATTGGTATGGGCTTGGGAGAGCCCGAGTTAAGTCTAGGCTTAACAATCCATTAGCCAAACCCTAGGTGGTTCACACCCGAAAAATTGGTCGCGACAAATTACAACTAGAGGAACGTTCAGACTAGAAGTTGCAAAGTCATGTCACTAATTTTTAACCTAACTACCACATAAACAGTGACCAGTTAAAAGCACTCAAATCTATTCTGAATTTAACACTAACAGATCCTAAACATGATTTCATATCCATTTCCCTTGGTCTCACTATCAGAAAGAAAATGAACAACGAATCAAATAGACAAATTCACCTCGTGTACTAAAGTACTTCAAAATAATTAACTTGTTTTTGCCCTTTTGCAGTAGGAATTTAAAGGTGACAACCTGTTGCATCAAAACATTGTTGTCCCCTTCATATGTGGACTGCACATCTTTTTCACCTTTCAAATGGCCAACACGATTTTCAGTCTTGAGGCCTTGTCCTCCACAAGCTTCGCGACATTCCTGAAGAGTCCGCATGTTATGCTAGGTAAATGAAACCTTAAACGCGCTAGAGAGGATGTGAATGGTTTTGTTCAATTCAGGTGTCCGCTTCACGTAAATCATCTTCAAGTGGTTAGCAGAGAAACTCATTGCATATCTGCAATGGAATGGAATAATGCTCAGAACAACATAAATATATGCCAAGTTGTCAAACTAGTGACTCAGAATTATGAACTTTACTGTTAGGCGTTATACATTTTTAGGCTGATAATATAATAGCTAATGAAATAATGCACACCAATAAAGTTAGCGATTCAAACAAGCACTCATTAACTGATAAATTTGGCTTGACATTTCTTGTGTGCTTGTTGAATGGCAACAAGTATAAGGAACCCACAACGCTAAAAGATTTACACTCCAGAAGGTTTGCACTTAAGGGTAAAAATGGCTTGGCAACGGGGCAATTGACATATTGCAATTTTTTCTAATGCAAAACTAATGAAAGGAGGTCATATCAATTTCTAGGAATGATACAAGGTGCTGAAATATTTCATGATAAATTGAAACCACGTGTCACGGCAATTAAATTAAACCAAAAGGTAAAGTCACTTGATGAGAGTGACAATTATACAATAAAGTCTGCTGCGACTTGCAAATACCATCTTTTTCCATAGAATATTAACAATATCCAACCAATGTAGAAAATACATCTCATGACATGATATTGAAACACAGATATCCAGCTATTAATGCAATTAAAGAGAGAAAACTAACGTCTTTGCAAGGAGGGGTAAGAGTCTCCGTTGATGACTTGGGTAGTCCAGCAATAGTACTTCAGGCTGGTTGGGTGTAATTGAAAATGCTCGCCTCGACAATGCATACCGTATGGCGATCGCCAAACCAATCTGATAAAATGAACATCAGATACATCATGGTGCTTGTATAGCATTCACCTCCAGTCATCGCATAGTAATTCTAAAGTTGACTTGATAACCGATAAGACTCACAAAAGCACTCAACTAAAATTACCTTAGCAGAGGAAATTGCACTGACTGCAGTACTTACACGCCCAGCTGTTAAAGGGGCCAGGAATGCAGCAAATCTCTGGAAAATAGAAGTGCAACTATCACTTGAGAAACTCCATTGAACATATAAAACATGCTCTCCTGCTGCTATCCAGCTCAAACATGTCAAGAAAAACCAAAAAACAAAAGAGAACGTAAGAAAGTTGTATGTCTGCAATTTTAGATGCAAATCACTTGATCAGGGTCTTTTATAGCACTAAGATATTCCCCATCTGGCGAAACGTCAGCCACTGAATTCAACAAGTTCTCTCGTGGTATCCGCACGTTATCAAACCTAATCCACCGCATTTAAGTAACTTCTTAGACTATACAAAGATATGCACATGTGAGCAGAATTTGCACTGATGAACAACAAGTAATTACCATATCCGACCATTGTCAACACCATTCAGACCAATTTTACGCCCACAATCGGCTATACGTATGTTAGGACAGATGTTGCCATCTGCATCTCTTATCTGTACTATAAATGCATGGACCCCTTGATTGATCCCATTGATATTGAGCAGGGAAAAGGCCACTGTGTGCGTTGCATGCTGCACAGCCACAATAACAAGTATATTAATAGTAAGGACACATGGTGCTTTCACGACAAAGAAATATGAAAAAAAAAGTAAGACACTGTCATATTTCATGGCTACATACTGCAAGCAAATTTTATTTTGCGAGTAAAAGTGTCGTTACATTTGCTGCTTCTCCAATCCAATATTTCTGTGCTGATTCACACGGAGTGTTAATAATAAACTCCCTGGTCTTTGGATCATATGTCGTAACTGTTTCCATGCCTCGAACCTGACAGCACAAACCCCAATAGCAAGCAATCAGTTTAAACAAAAACTCATCAAGGAATAACACACATTGAAAATTCACTCATAAATAGGACCCATCAGAAAAGAGAGTCGGTCATAACATAGTTCACCAAGGTTGCATACATTACTCCCATGCCCCAATTCAGTCATCGCAAAACAACCCTTGACCACATAATTCTCGGTGTCTCTCAACCACTTCACGTGGTGCCGCTCTGTGCCGAAAAATTGGATAGCGCCACCCCTGAAATCCCATCATAGCAAACAGATGGAAGCATCCTCTAAATCACACTAATCTTAGGTAAAGGATACGAGACTTCAGAAACATGCACCACATTCACCTAAGCAGAAAAGTAATGCAGGACGCAGACCAAGCGCATTAACAACATATGCAGAAAAACAAAGGAGACTTAGGGTGTGTTTGGTAACGATTCTGTTTCCAGGAACTGATTCTGACAAAAAAAATGATTATTTTTTATTCTACTGCCGGGAACTGATTCTGAGTAAAAGAACGCATTTGGTAACTATCTAAAATTTCTGATTCTGTAATAGAATTGCGTTTGATACCGTGTTCATTGATTCTGTTCCAAATCGATTTCTTTTAATTTTTAAATAATTTTTTTTCCCTTTTCTTCTTCTTCTTCTTCTTCTTCTTGTGGTCGGTTGCCGGACCGGCGACCGGCCAGACGAGGGTCGGCGACCTCATTGGAGCGTCGCCAGCCCTCGGTGAGGCCGGCCCTCATCGGCCGAGCCTCGCCGGCAGTTGGGCGAGGTTCGCCCAGCCCCGCTGAGGCTCAGCCTTGCCGGTGGCTAGGTCGGGGCTGGGCGAGGCCTGCCTGGCCATCGGTGGGGTTGAGCGAGGCCCGCCTGGCTACCGGTGGGGTTGGGTGAGCCTCGCTAGCTCGGCCTCGGCGGCGAGCCGAGCGAGGTCGAGCCTCATCGATGGACGGGCGGGCCTCGTCGAGGCTGGGCGAGCCTCGTTGGTGGTTAGGCGAGGCTTGCTTGGCCACCGGCGAGCTCGCCGGACCTCGCTCTGGCTTGGCAAGCCTTCGGCGACCTCGCCAGACCGGCGACGGGCGATGGCGGATGGTGGCGAGCAGTGGTGGACGGCGGTCGCGGGATGGCGAAAGGGAAGAAGAAGACTTTCACTATTTTGATTCTCTTTTTGATTCTTAGACGGAGAATCACATTTTTTTTTTATCCTTAATTCTTGTCCAAAACTGATTCCGGGAACAAATTTGTTCTCGGGAACAAAAATTTTACCAAACACGATTTTGTTCCCAAACTAATTTTGGGAACAAAAAATCAGAATCAGGCACTGTTTAGATGGTTACCAAACAGTGCCTTACAAAGCCACCAAAGAGAGAGAATCCTACCCTGTCCGTGAAGATTACCAGACAACAAATCGAATAAACAGAGAATTTAATTCAATTGCCCACAATGATATCCAACCAAGTACGGAGTTCAACAGTAATGACTACAAACATTATAAAAAAAACCATCTTGCTCCGATGCCAATTAAGGGCGCGTTTGATAATGCTTCTACTCCCGAGAACAATTTATTTATTTATTTATTTATTTATTTATTTATTATTATTATTATTATTATTATTATTATTATTATTATTATATTTTATTATATTTCCAAGAACAATTTCTAAGCATTCTAAGTCAAGTTTGGTAACTGTCCAAAATTTTAATTCCCTAATAGAATTGCGTTTAATACCGTTTTGAAAATTTCTAATATATATCATTTTTATAATTTTTAAATAATTTTATTATTTTTTTTTTTTCTTCTTTCTTTTTTTCTTTTCTTTCTCTTCTTCTTCTTCAATGTTTGTTGGTTGCTGGCCTTGGGATGATCGGTGATTGGCCGACGAGGGTAGGTCGCTGGAGCATTGCTGGCCCTTGGCAAGCCACGCCTCGTCGGTAGCTAGGCGAGGCTCTCTAGTGGCCGAGGGAGGCTCGGGCAAGGCCCACTTGGCCATCGGCGAGCTTGCCAAGCCTCGTTGGACCTCGCCTTGGCTTGGTAAGCCTCCGGCGAGCTCGCTGACGACTGGCGGTGGTGGGCGGCGGACAATGGGGGTGGGGGCGGTGGTGGCAGCAGATGGCAATGGCGGCGATGGTAGCACTTGAATAACAAGAGAGAGGAAGAAGAACGAGAAGAAAGAAGAGAAAAAAAGGAAAAATAGGTTGACTTGATTCTAGAATTGTTCTCGAGAACAAAAAATCAACTTTTTTCTACTTTTTGATTTTATTCCAAATTTACTTTTGAGAACAAAAAATATAGAAAAATATTTCCGGAAAAAAAAAATTAGCAAACGGATTTCTTTCTCGAATCTACTCCCACGATCAAAAGAATAAAAATTTTCACTATTTGACCGGTTACCAAACAAGGTCTAAAAGTCAATTACCCGAGAACATAATCGTCATTCAATCATTGAAGCAAAAACTCAAAACCACACAAGTGAGACGCACCATGAGAAGAAGTGGATCCAGAGTTTGGTCGCCAGCGAGAAGTCGTATATTTCGGCCACCTCCTGCAGCGCCAACTTTCGCAACTCATCCTCCACGGTGCCCCCCGTGAGCCACCTCTTGACAACGCCCCTCTCGAGCAAAAACTCGATCCTCCCCGTTGTCAACTCCTGTTGCTGCTGCATGGGCTGGTTGTAGTCCGGTGCGACAAAGACTCGGCCGCCTACCTGCCGAGGGTTGAAGAGCTTTCTCTGGGTCATGAGCCCGAATAGCCAGTCCCGCTCCGGCACGTTGTGGCCGTCCAGGAGCGCCCGCATTGCAGCAATGTCGAAGATAGCCGGCTCGGCGAGCTCGGGCGAGGAGTAGTCGAGGCACGGGGCGCCGGAAAGCAAACAGGTCTGGGGACATAAGTCTTGGGTCAGGTGATTCTTGATGACCCGGGAATGCCACAAGGCTCGATCCATCATCGAAGGAGGAATCGGAAGGGTTCTGGATGGAGCTTCGAGAAGGGAATCGGAGCTTTGTTGCCGACGAACGAGAATTGAAGTGTAATTCAGAAAGATGTTGACTTTTATGCCTGAGAAGAAGTAGTTTTAAAGGTGGGGGAAGGAGGAAGACGAAGAGGCGTGTGGGCTGGGAAACCCGGCGGTCTCGATCTATGGGTGCACTCTGGCCAAGAGTCATCCATTTGGTTTCGATAAGAGATAATGACACAGAAAAATGGTGTCAAAACTTAGACCAAATATGAAATTTGACCCATCAATTTTTAATTGGGTGAACATTATGACAAATCTCAAATTAGTATACCTAATCTAATATGAATTTCTACTGATGCACTCACCAACCAATAGTCATCCATTTGGTTTCGATAAGAGATAACGATATCGAAAAGTGATGTCAAAACTTTGACCAAATATGAAATCTGACTCATGAATTTTTAATTGGGAGATCATTATGAAAAATCTCAAATTAATATACCTAATATAATATGAATTTCTACTAGTGCACTAACTGGCCAACAATCATCCATTTGGTTTTGATAAGAGTTAACGACACCAAAAAGTGGCGTCGAAACTTTGATCAAATATGAAATTGGACCAATGAATTTTTATTTGGGTGATAATTATTGAAAATCTCAAATTAGTATACCTAATCTAATATGAATTTATACTGGTGCACTCACCGGCCAATAGTCATCAATTTGGTTTTGATAAGAGATAATGACACCGAAAAGTGGTGTCAAAAATTTCACCAAATATGAAATCTGACCGGCGAATTTTTAATCGAGTGATCATTATGAAAAATCTCAAATTAGTATACCTAATCTAATATGAATTTCTACTGGTGCACTCCCCGGCCAACATTCATTTATTTGGTTTTGATGAGAGATAATGACACGAAAAAGTGATATCAAAACTTTGAGCAAATTTGAAATTTGACCCATGAATTTTTAATTGGGTTATCATTATGAAAAATCTCAAATTAATATACCTAATCTAATATGAATTTCTACCGACGCACTCGCCAACCAAGTCATCCGTTTGGTTTCAGTAAGAGATTATGACACCGAAAAGTGACGTCAAAACTTTGACCAAATATGAAATCCGACCCATGAATTTTTAATTGGGTGATCATTTTGAAAAATCTCAAATTAGTATACCTAATCTAAGATGAATTTCTACTGGTGCACTCACCGGCCAACAATCATCCATTTGGTTTCAATAAGAGATAATGACATTAAAATTGGTACCTATCAATTTTTAATTGAGTGATTATTATGAAAAGTCTCAAATTAGGTTCTCAAATTAGTATACCTAATCTAATATGAATTTCTACTAGTGCACTCGCAGGCCAACAGTCATCCATTTAGTTTCATTAGAGATAATGACATCGAAAAGCGGTGTTAAAACTCTGACCAAATATGAAATCTGACCCATGAATTTTGAATCGGGTGATCATTATGAAACTAATTGGGTGATCATTATGAAAAATCTCAAATTAGTATACCTAATCTAATATGAATTTCTACTGGCGCACTCACTGGCCAACAGTCATCCATTTGTTTTCGATAAGAGATAATGACACTGAAAGGTGATGTCAAAATTTTGACCAAATGTGAAATCTGACCCGTGAATTTTTAATCGGGTGATCATTATGAAAATTCTCAAATTAGTATACCTAATCTAATATGAATTTCTACTGGTGCACTCACCGGCCAACAATCATCCATTTGGTTTCGATAAGAGATAATGACACAGAAAAGTGGTGTCAAAACTTTGACCAAATATGAAATTTGACCCATGAATTTTTAATCAAGTGATCATTATGAAAATTTTTAAATTAGTATACCTAATCTAATATGAATTTCTACTGGTGCACTCACTGGCCAACAGTCATCCATTTGGTTTCGATAAGAGATAATGACACCGAAAAGTAGTATCAAAACTTTGATCAAATATGAAATCTGACCAATGAATTTTTTATCAGGTGATCATTATGAAAAATCTCAAATTAATATACCTAATCTAATATGAATTTCTACCGGTGCACTCGCCGGCCAACAATCATTCAGTTGGTTTTGATAAAAGATAATGATATTGAAAAGTGGCGTCAAAACTTTGACCAAATATGAAATTTGACTCATGAATTTTTTATTGGGTGATCATTATGAAAAATCTTAAATTAGTATACCTAATCTAATATGAATTTCTACTGGTGCACTCACCGGCCAACAGTCATTCATTTGGTTTCGATAAGAGATAATGACATGGAAAAGTGGTTTCAAAACTTTGACCAAATATGAAATCCGAGCAATCAATTTTTAATTGGGTGATTATTATGAAAAATCTCAAATTAGTATATCTAATCTAATATGAATTTCTACTAGTGCACTCGCCGGCCAACTGTCATCCATTTGGTTTCGATAAGAGATAATGACACGAAAAAATGGTATCAAAACTTCGACCAAGTATGAAATCTGACCCATCAATTTTTGATTGGGTGATCATTATAAAAAACCTCAAATTATTATACCTAATCTAATATGAAATCCAATTCATGATTTTTTAATTGGATTACTACCATGGAAAATCTCAATAGTACATTCTTAATAAATTAAACCAAATTGGTATATTTATTATAATTTTACCTTTTATTAATTTTTGTTAAATTGGATTAACCTTGTGAAAAAATTACAAATCGGTACATTTAAAAATCTCAAATTGATATAACCTTTAACCGTCATATGCCATGTAACTCATCAATTTAACATTAAGATTTATTATAATTATATCAATTTGAACTTTTTTGTGATTAAAAAATTAATTCATGATAAATTTGTCAAGTGCATATTAGTTGAGGATTTTTTATCATGCTAATTATTTTTAATTTGTTCGATTTAATTTTTAAAATTTGGGTACATAATTCCTGAATTATATCAAAATATTTGGGATGGAGTCCACTCATTGGTCCGATCTGATCACGGCGCGTGAAATTTCCGCGACATCCGTGGTTGATCATAGCCCACATATGTAGGAAAATGGAGGGATGGTCCCGTCTCTCTCTCTCTCTATCTCTCTCTCTCGAAACGTCAGAGATTCCAAACCCTGTCGGGCACAAAGGTTATCATCTCGGGCAATGTGCCAATTGGATACCATTTAATATTCAAAACAATATCTTTACTAGAAAGGCAACCCCTTCTAGAATATAATTCTTTTTTGCGTGTTCTTTCCCCTTCTATTCTCGGCATTCTTAAAAGGACTCTTTTTCTTCCATATTTTGTTCTCTTTTTCGGATGAGGAAGGGATTAAATTTTTTACTTCTATTATATTGCTGCTATATATATATTTTTTAGATAATTCAGGGAACCCTACACGGCCGATAGTTAGAGTTAAATCACTGAGGACGACACGTGCTAGCCACCACACACGTACCACCGGATAAGTCGTCAATATCTCACGCCAGCCTCCCTGTAACTTGCGTTGCAAGGGCTTCGAACTTCATACATCTTAGCGAAAGGAAGTCTGAAGCTTACCCAGTAGAGCCACCACGGCGGGTGGTTATTGTATTGCTGCTACTATTTCATAGAAAAATCTCGAATTTGAAACTCCAGGAAAGAAAATCTAGCCCTCATTTTAAACACGAGAGAAAATGACAGGTATGGATTCTGATTTCGACATGATTATGATTTCTTTAATATTATTGGGCTCATAATCAATGTTTAAAATTATCAACAGTGCCAGCCTTAGTGTGAGATATCGCTAATCTGCATTATTAAAGAATTAGGTAAGAAAATGACAATGACAATCCGATGTTATTCCACTAATTACGAGTTAGACAGGTTGGAGATTTGATTAAGATTTAAATGTTCTAAAGGACATTATGCTGTGCCTTTCTCCGGGTGAAATGTACAAGTTGGCGCCAAAATTATGGGAGAGATTTGTGCGTGCCACATTTATGGATGAGTTAACATGCCAGCACGATCGTGGAATAAAATATGACAAAAACGTCAATGTCCCGGGATACAAATCATTTGTTTAAGTGCTAAATTTTAAACGATAAGGATAAAATCGACGTTTTCTTTTCGAAAGTTCCACAATGATGACGTAATTATGAAGCACAGAGATGTGCTCAAAATAGATATTATCCCCATGTTGAGACCTGCAAGATTTTCATATATCTAAAAAAAAGTTAGAATAGAAGTGCCCCAAATTTAGAGATTGTATAGACTTTTGACTTTTAAATCAGGACATTTAATTTAGGAAATTACTAGGTGTTGACATCCAAAATTATCCCTACAAGCACGTGCTAGGCACGAGGACCAGAATGTGTTAAAATCGCCGTCATAGCTATGCACGAGTCATAATTCACATCGGCTCGGTCCATAAGTAGATGATTAAGAACTTTGAAAAACTTTGGATTGAATTTTGACAGACAAAGACATATAATACTATGATGAAGCAGTGGTTTGCCACATGTTGAAGCCAAAGATCATTGATGAAGACATAATATTGATGGTGGAAATATGTGGGAATAGTTAAAAAGGCGTTAAACTCAAAGAAGGAGCAGTAAATAGACAAGCTACGAGAATGTTGCCCAACAAGTTAAAATCTAAACATGGATAAGGCGGTTCACTATGAATGTGGAGCGACTCTTAAGGAAGAAGTAACAAACTATTGATAGTTATCAAATGGGCTTATAAATACCCCAAGCACTCCAACAAATAGCCCCCTGAACAACACAAAAAATTACTTTATATTACCTTTATCCTTACTTAGTTTAGTCTAACTATAACTTAAGATTTCCATCGAAGATTCAATTTTCGACGAGTGTTTATATCTCGGGAAGTGCTGTCAATTAGTGCTAGCCTATTATTCAGCATTGTTGATTAGATTCTGACGTTCTATTCTCATTTTCATAAGGGACGGTATTCATTAGGTATTGCCTTTATCCAACATCGTTGATTAAATTCTGACGTGTGCATATGCGCATTTAGAAGCAGTGTCTACTAGGTGTTATTATCATTATCTAGTGTCGTTGATTAGATTCTGATGTTGTGTTCTTAAATCCATCTCAAATTATTGTCTACAAGCTGTTGTCCTCATTTTCCAACGCCGTTGATTAAATTCCAACTTTATGTCCTCGAAATTAGTAGAAAGCGGTGTTTTATTAAGCAATTTGTTCATATCTAGCGTTTTTGAAGTATCTCGTTATTGTATAGACCACTTTAATTTTAATGAGTTTTCATTATTATACTAAAGTGAGTTTGAATGATGTCATTGCTTAGGTTTTGACATTAATTATCATTGATATTAAGTGTGTGATAAGTCAATGACTTCTTTAAGATATTTTGTTGGGAGATCTAAAATTGATGAAACACTAAGTCTTCCAAACAATGATAAATGAGTGAAAGGACTTTGTATAATTTCTCATTTTAATTCGAGTAATGTTACATAGCACTTGAAAGAAAACTTGTACATCTACATATTCTAGGGTACAATAATGTAGCCCTAAAAAAAAAAAAAAAAAAAAAAACCTAGCTAGACCACAAGACATCTTGGGTCTCACTTTTCTTTGCTTGATCAACAACACCGATCTTTTGTCATAAGAAACACAACTTATAATTTATAATTGACCTAAATAATAATGAATTATATGTAAGTAAGTTCATGTAAATAGTGATTGATAATCGACATAATAAATTATCTAAAATAATCGTAAATTCGAAGGTCTCAATAATTATAATCTCTCTTGCAAAAGAGTAAGCAAACTTAAAATTATTGTAACTCTCTCTCCATCTATTCTTAGTGAAGTTACCTATGGTTGCATCGTTCCTTTTTAAATTCGCAATCGACGGAGCCCATCCATGAGTACTCACCTTTATTGATTGTGCAAATTTACAATTCTATTTCAGTAGACTTCCTTAAATGTCAGTAAATTACTAATAGATAATAGGTTACCCTTATTTAAATATGTATCACACGAAATATATAATTGACGTTAAATACAATTAGGTTATTATATACTAATCGGTTACTGCTCTGGGAGCAGTGAATGATCAGCGAACGGGACACCGACGTGCAAGGGCTTGTTGGAGTTCGAAGCCAAATGGTAAGTTTGTTGATTTATTGGTTTTTCTTTCTGGCTCGTGTGAACGGTGTCGTCGCGTGACGATGATAATGCTGTCGTTTGTGGTTAATTCTTCATACAATTCGGTATACAATGCCTCTTGAATTTTTTTCCCCTACACTGATTTATACAAGATTTACTATTTTTTTTTTCCAGTCAAGAACTTATTGTTTTTCGAACATTTTTTTGGGAATAAAATGCATATTACAAGAGATTATCCCACAAACTTGTTAAATCTATTTGTCAATAATAATTTTATATGAGGAATTACTGAACTCAATTACTTGCTGTTACTTTTCAATTTTTTATTGAGGTATATTATGTAGATTTACTTAAATTGGATCAGTGATCAATTTCCAGGTTTTATCGTAAACCTAATTGATTACTTTTAATTATGTAAATCAATTGTTCAAACCGCATTCGAAGGTAAGACATTTCCCATTCTTATAGGAACTAAGTAAGTTTTTCTCGATGAATCTAAGTAAGTTTTTCTTGATGAATCTATCTCTCTTTTCTTTTTCCTTGAAAAATAGTAAAAATTTTCTTTTTGTGCATTTGAATATAAATATCTTGTAACAGCTTAAATTTTCAGATTTCGTGTTCTATTAAATAAATCGGGCCTTTCGTTGACACATCAATAGTGTTATTCTTTAAGCTGATCACTCACGAGATAACTGGATTATTTGGGAAAACAATTAAATAATCTAAATGCAATAAACTTGAGAATTCGACTAGAAATTGACTGCTTGATCGTGTTGGTCTGCAAAGGTCATTATGGCACTGTCAGAGATCGATAAGAGATCTGAGATAGGTCGATTCGGCCGAGATATGTGATCAGAGTGTGGGTAATTCCACCTAATTGCAAAATTCTTGTCGATTGATACTAAATTGATTTTTTGTCGTTTTGGTACTTGGTGCCTGTAATTGAAATCTTGAGATTTTCACGACAACTGAGGGTTGCCAATGTATCGAAGATGTACTTTGTGACTTGAGATAAATCGATCATAGGTCAATTGCACCAAAGATTCTTAAAAGTTATCCGGTGGACTAGGTTATGCTAAAAGCGCGCCGGATTGAAAATAACCGCGAATTTGAACTCAATTTCAAAAATTGAAAGTTATGTGGTGTCACGAGCTATTTTAGGAATGTCAACTCATCCTCCGAAAAATATTCAGAAATTGTGGGATTTTTGCAGAAAATCGTTCGGACGCGTGGAAAAATTAGCGGAAATTCGTACGGGCCAAATTAAAGAAAATTTGGACTTCTAAACCGAGCTATTGGATGTTGGGAACTTATATAAATGTGTGGGATTTTTCTTCGATGAAATTGGACTTCGAATTTGAGAAATTGAAGATGCAATTGAAATATAAACTAAAGGAAATTCGGAGCTTGGATGGGGGTGCATTATTTGCACCAAAATTGAGTTTATTGTGAGATTTAAATTGTGGAAAGAATTAGGGGAACATACCATCAATGCAAGGGATGGATCCTTGACTTTGTTTCCCTTTTTCTTTGTTCCAATCCCCTTGAATGAAGAAGCCAGCCGCTTCCCACGTTCAGCCCTGTTTTTCTTTCATTTCCCTCGTTGAAGCCGCCCCATCTCCCTCTCTCTCTGCTGAATTTTTCTCTCACGGCCAGCATCTATTTTCATTCCCCTCTATTTTTCTTAAAACGAACCTGCAGCTCCACCACCTATTGTCTTCGATTCCACCGACCTCTCTCTGCCTATCGTCTCCACTCTTTCTCTCTCTCGCTTCTGCCGCCCCACTTTGTTTTCCTCGTAGCTTGCTCCATTGAGTCAACCATAACCGGTTTGTTGACCCCAAATCTCACTGATTCCCCTCCACTTTTATGCTGCCACTAACCCAGCTGCTCCCTTCCATTTCTTCCGTTGAATGCCGCGCGTCTCCTGCAGCTCGGACGAAGCTGCTTCTGCATCAGCGTCTTCGTCTCGTCCGCAATGCCAACAGCCGCACGTCCCCAGCAACTTCAGTCGCGGCAGCTCCTTCGGGCCTTCTTGCCCAGCGTTCGGCCCAACAGATTTTCAACAACCCAGAAGCAGCCCATTCCAGCGAATTTGGTCCAGCTTTGAAGCCCATCTCCACGAGCCAGAATTTGGCCCAGCAAGTTGCCATCTTTTTCTGTAGCCCCATCTTCGCACGTCTTCAGCCCAGTGAAATCAAAGGCCCGCGGTTCAGCCCAGTCCAGCAATCCAGTGAATTTTGGCCCAGCCTTCAGGCCCAGTCCAATTTTAGCAACAAATCTCAGTTGGGCTGAGATTTGTTGGGCCCATTTAAGGCCCGGCCCAAGTCTGCCGATGTTGCCGAAAATTTGGATTTTGGCCGCCATCACGCCGCCGTCGCGGTGAACCAATTTTTGCTTTAAACCGGTGAGTTTAAACTTTAAACACTTCTTAGTAGGCTAATGATGTTTAAGGGGTGTTTAGATTTATTTAATTAGGAATTAGGTGATTAGTTAGATTAAATTAGAAATTTAATTATTTAATTATGCATATTAGGTGGTTAGATTAAATTAGTTGAGGCTTAGATAAATCGTATTATTTATCTAGAAGGGTTCATGAATTTTCCGAGTATGTATTGGTATTTAATTGAATAATTTTGGCCTAGGTTAGTATTTTTTTAGGAATTAAATTGAATTAATTAATTAACTTTCGAAATTAATTAATTATTAATTATTTTTCCGGAAATTAGGTCAAGAGAGCCAGTAACCGGAATTTCGTGCTGATTGCAATGGTGTGGTTAAATTTTACAATTGAGTGTTAATTTCTACAAATTGAGTACTGATTGGATTTTTGGTATTTAATTCCAAAAATTGTGATTTGTTCAGAAAATCCTATGTGTCGGATTTTGACGCTAAAAATGGTTTTAAGTACTATATAAAATAGTGGGATCTTAAAAAGGAAGAATATCAATTTTTTAGGGTCAAGTTGACCGTGTACCCCCACACGAATATTTTCATGAGTATTTCTAATACGAAGAAAAAAGCCAGGTTTACCATTTTAATTGAAACATTTAAGTACAATGGACGGTGCCTTGGGCCATATTTGAGTGATCTTGTGATGGTTAAGAGAAATCGTCCCAAGTTGTTAAGCTGGACGTTATTCCTAATCGAGATACTTCTAGACAACGGGAAGCTGGTCGCGGTAGATTCTAGACCATATGCTCCTTCGGGAAAGCCATCTAAAAGAGACGTGCCATGCTCAATGGAGTGAGACGAAGCTTGGCAATGCTAGAAGACTGCCGAACAGAGAATAGGCTGTGTTATATGTCGAGATCAAAACTAGGAACGCATGTTTAATTGAATTGAATGCGTCGGATTGTGGGAAAAATTGTGTGGTATGATATAGGACGTGTTATAATGATTTGGCCCTATAATAAGGACTCTTGTGCTTATTTGAGAATTTCTATATGACATTTCAGTTAATTGAGCTTAGTTGTTGCCCATACTTTCATACTGTTTGAGTTATAAACTGTATTGACTTGCAGGGTGGATTTGAGGCTAAGGTAAAGCTCTATGATTGTATGATTGCATGATTAGGACGCTTCTAGACATATTTCCCTCTTAATCGGGGTTTAGAGCATAAACTTATTGAGACATTGTTTCACTGATTATTATATAATCATTTCAAGGTCGTCGAGTGGAGGACTTGGAGCTGAGAGGAGGTGATCGGAGGCGTAGGTCAGTTAGGACCGTTTCCTTTTGGAAGGCTAGTCTTTTGTAGTCTTTTGGCGATAGACTTTTGTACATGACTCAATGTATATATAAAAATATGTTTGTTTGTGAATTTGTTGTCCTGCTTTTCTATCTCGAGATGATTACTGTCAGGGGATTTATTTTCGCTTCGGCATGTGCAATAAAATGAAAGGGGGTGACTCGTCCTAGAAAGTCGCAAAATTTTATCGGCTAGAGTGGGATGGGCACGTGCTTGAGACTTGGGGCATGACATATCTTGCTAAGAAGTTCTTCATTAGAGAGGAGCTTGATTTATTTGCCGAGTTTTGTGGTGTTTTTCAACCTGTTCATTGATCTTTTTTATAACATGAAGATATCAATGCATCTTTTTTGGAATTTAATGTACTTTCAAAGAACGTCATCCATATCATGTGGAATAATATCCCACAAGCTTTCTGAATATGTTTTATCACCGCTCGGTTTTTGATTAGATAAGAAATATATTCTAATGATAAAAAGGGAAAATTCCAAATAAGGATTTGAAATTGATATTGTTTTAAATAAGGGCTTGAAGTGGCCATATCAATCCCAAAGAAGGGTCTGAAGTGGTTATAACATTTTGAACAAGGACCTAGCCTCGTCGGCCGGCAAAATATTTTGGTCAATCAAGGATATTTTCGTCCAAACACAAATTCAATATAAATTAAATTAGATTAAAAAAAACTTAAAAATAGGAAAACACCTCATCCAAGCGTTGGGGACCCCGCTGGTCTTTTGCCGTCACCCTACTTGTATCGCTTGTGTTTTCCTTTTTTCCAAGTTATTACTTTCTTTTCATGAAAAGAAAAAAAAAAGAAATAGAAAAAGGAAAAAAACTTTAAAATTTTGAAGATGAAATTGCCCTTCATAACCAATGAATTTAGGCCATTCTTTGAGATTAATATGAGCACTTCAGGCCTTTATTTGAAATAAGATACATTTTAGCCATTTATTTAAGAAAATAAGAGTACTTCAGGCCTTTATTTGAAATAATGTTCACTTCAGGCCTTTATTTGGGAAAATGAAACATTTCATACTCTTATTTAGAATTTTCTTGATAAAGAATTAAGAAAATTTTCAATGTATTTTTTTGTTTTTTTTGGTATGACTAAGATAATATTGAGCTATGGGCAAATGTACAAAAGATCGGCACCAAAAACTCACATTCTAGAAGCTAAAAGCAAGATTAGTGAGAGGGAGCCGATAAAAGGTACAAGTCAACACAACGAACATACTACAACAGCCAAACACCGAAGAAAACCCACAACTACAAAACTCGGCAAACGTCAAACCACAACACGGAGAGCCGAAGTAGTGGGGTAGCAGCTGAAGATCACAGGCATGAGTAGACCTAGGAGGGAGAATGACAATCAATGAAAACCGAGGGGTCTAGGCCCCAACCTCTCTGAATCCTTCTATTCCTTGGAGAGACGGGAACATTAGAAAAAGTTAAGGCTTTGTCCTTAACTAGCTTGATTAGGTGATTCTTCATCGCCGAGACAACGAAAGCTTCCCCTCTGAAGATGATATTATTCCTCTTTTTCCAAATAAGGTAACACAAGGCACCAAACGAGAACCGAGCAATCGAATGGTAGAAGTCTTTACCTTTCAAGAATTCATTGCCCAAGAGAGGTTATCTTTCCATGATCCATTGTGCCGAGGAAGATTACACCTGGCTGCCCAAAAAAAAAACTAGAATTGCAGAATTGGGGCAATCGAAGAAGAAATGGTCAATTGAGTCTGGCAAGACCCCACAGAAAGCGTAGACTTCATAATCAATCCTATGATACGAAAGGAGAAGCATTTGAGTAGGAAGACGATTCCTGGAGATTAACCATAGGTTGAATTGGAATCTAGGTGCAATAGCATTGTCCCAAACGAAGGTCGCCCAAGGAACGCGGACCTTCTTCGTTCTGATAATATTCCAAGCTGAAGCGACGGAGAAGGAGCCGTAGGAATCACCTCGCGAGAAGAACTTGTCATGGGATAGGGAGAGGGTCGGGAGGATGAGTCCCCAATCTTCCAAAAGGGATCTGAGAACACTGCCCCTTGGGGTAAAAAGTATTTTGATCTATGCTATATTAACAAAGAGTATTTACGAGATGTAAGATAACATGTTAGACATGCATTGCCGAATAAAGACATGAAGAATCTTTTAAATATAGGGAAAAAACCACCAAAAACCCCAAACTTTGCCTCGAGTGACACATTTACCCCAAACTTTTTTTGTGCTTTGTGAAAAATCCCAAACTTTCCAAACCGTGACACATTTACCCCATAAGGGCATTTTTGTCTTTTTAGTTTTAGTTTTTTCTTTTTCTTTTCTTCTTCTTCCCTCCGCCAGCCATGGCGGCGCCGGCTTCCCTCCGCCGGCGCCGGCGAGGGCGGCTCTCGCCAGATCTGGTGCGGGAGGCCCTCACCCGACGCCGGCGAGGGCTTCCCTCGCCGGATTTGGCGTCGGGCGGCGCTCGCCCGACGGGCGGGGCCGCCCTCGCCCCATGCCGGCGAGGGCGACCCTCGCCGGCGCCGGCTTCCCTCCGCCGGCTCCGCCATGGCCGGTGGAGGGAAGAAGAAGAAGAAAAAAAAAAGAAAAAAATTTTTAAAAATGAAAAGACCAAAATGCCCTCCAATTTTGGGGTAAATGTGTCACACTTGGAAAGTTCAGGGTTTTTGGTGTTGCAAAAAAAAGTTTGGGGTAAATGTGTCACAGTTTGGAAAGTTTGGGGTTTTTCATGGCACAAAAAAAAAGTTTGGGGTAAATGTGTCACTCGGGGCAAAGTTTGGGGTTTTTGGTGGTTTTTTCCCTTAAATATATGCATCATTATAAAAGATATGGAGAATGGAGAAAATTTCTTTAATATCTCTAGAAAATATCTAAATCTCTCCAACACGATTAAAACAAACCGGTTAGGATTACCGCAAGCTCTCATTAGTTTTGGTCAAACAAGTGCCTGATCTTGGCGTGCGACAAGCAATGTTAGTTTGACTCGACACGTTCCTTTCTGATGTTGAGCTCGAAAGAGCATACAAACAATTCGTAATGAGCTCGAAAGAGCCCACAAACAATCTCTAGAAAATGATTGTTAGTATTGCCAGGAGTAATTAGTTGAGAGACGAGAACAATTATTTTTAAGAAAATACTTTTCAAATCATTCTTCTTTTAATAAATGAATGGAGATTTAAGTAGGATATTATTATTTGTGGTTCTATTCACATTTCATGTTTATTCTGGGGAGAAAACTAGTATGGATGAAATAATTAATGGGACTTTGCACGATCATTGAGGTTGACGAGTGGCAACTCTCACTTTCGGAGCAAGTAATTTTGATTAGTTCTTTGGGAAAGTAGAGCGAACCTGACTGTTTTTAACCAGAGCAAGCTACGTAATCTCAAAAAGCATGCACTGATCAAGCCTCTGTTGAAGATCACCGCCTCTCTCTCTCCTATAATTCTCCGTATCTCTCTCCTCCATATTTCTCTCTCTAGATTTCTCTAGATCTCTCCCTTCTCCAGAATGTTCTAGAAAAATCCATCAAGAAAAGCTGCACCACTTCTAAACTTCTCCAAAGAAATCTAGTTGTGAGGCTATAATAAAATACTTCTAGAATAGTGTAGAAAGTTAGGAGAGTCACCACCTTTCCATCCTATAAATAGGAGCAACTTGCTCCTCATTTGTGTGTCCAACTAAGAGTGTGTGAGTAAGAAGTCCAAGAGGGTGTGTGGGTGTGTGTAGGGGTCTTGAGAGTGTGTTGAGTAGAGTGTGTGCTATGTATGCACGTGAGTGAGAGAAATTGTGTAGAGTTGCCCGAGTATTGTATGTGATGTAAGAAAATATTGTACTAGTGAAAGTAATATTTCGTGAGTTATATTTGTACCACGTTTCCGCAAAGTTCAACAAATGGTATCAGAGCGGGCTGTCAGAGGTCGTGTGAAGACAGTGGTCGGGGACCATTGTAAGTGAGAAAGGTTGTTAAGGATCGTTGAGCCAAGGAGCGGAGTACGTCGGAGTTCTGCCAGTGCACAATCCGGGATTGTGAAGTCGGTTGGTCTGGGACTAGACTTGCTTGGTATAGTGCGGGGCATTATACTTAAGTCACGATGGCGGATTTCTCGAGTTCGGGGAATGGCATGGAGAAGCTCAACAACTTCAATTATAATAATTGGAGTACCCGCATGCGGTATTATTTGCTTGGACAAGATTTATGGGATATTGTTGGCGGCAACAACACCACACCACCCACAACTGATAGTGATTTAAGAAAGTGGAATGTCAAATCAGGTAAGGCTCTTTACGTTCTTGCCGTGACTGTTGAAGATGAATTATTGCAGCATATAAAGAGTGCAAAGACCCCGAAGGAGGCCTGGGATAACTTGGCGACACTGTTTACGAGGACAAACGATGCCAAGTTACAATGCCTAGAGAACGAGCTCCTCTCAATCTCGCAACAAAGTATGACGGTAAGTCAATATTTTTCTAAAGTTAAATCTATTTGCGAAAAAATTTCAAAATTAGATCCCGAGAATGCCATTTCGAGACGAGAATGAGAAGAATAATAATTCACGGATTAAGGCCGGAATATAATGGTATTGTTACGGCCACCCGTGGATGGGCAAATGAGCCAACTCTAACAGAGTTGGAAAATATATTGGCCAATCAAGAGGCCTTAGATAAACAAATCCCTAAGGTCTCAATTGAGGAGGATGAAAGTGCCCTCTTCAGTAATAAAAGAGGGTTCAAGGGCCGAATAGAAATAGAGTAGGTGCAAGAGATGGCAAACCATGGAAAAATCATGGAGATTGGCGGAGGCACCCACAAGAGAAGGGTTATCAGCCAGGGGGAGCTCGTCAAGATTGCGACAATAACGATGACGATGAAGATAAGAGCAACAAAAGGCGTAGCGACGGTGCTACGTTTGTGGCAAGTTAGGACACATTGCCAGATTTTGTTGGTACAGGCGGGAAGAAGGAAATGTTGTCACTTCCTGCAAGAAGGAGATTGAAAGTGAAGAAGAATGGGACTTTCAAGCGCCAAAAGAACGAGAAGAGCTTGCAACAGCTTGTATAGTTGAGTTGGATAATTCGACAAGTTCTATCACGACCCCGAATAAGAGCAAGCCAAGGGAGATCTCGAAGAAGCAACTAACAACGCCAACAAGCACTTATGGAAAGAAATTGCAAGAGATGCAGGAGATGATAAAGAAATTGAAAGTTGAGAAGGCAAAGATGGAGAATATGTTGAAAAAGAGGGATGAGATGATAAGGCAGAAGGATCGAGAGCTCAAGGCAAAAGAAAGGGAGCTAGAGAAGTTCCGATGTGAGTTCAAGAAGCCGCAAAAGCTTCAGGACCTCAAGCCCACTATGACGTTCCGAATTAATCACATCGGAAGAGACAACGAACAAATGAAGGAGAAAAATAAAGTTTTCTTTGAGAAAAGGAGGCCATCTACATCCTACATCCCGTGGTGTAAGGATTGGTGGAGTAAGTTCAAGGGGAAGAAATTTTTTGAGGAAAAGGATCAAGAGGTCTACATTAAAGTGCTTCGGATGGGATTGAATCGGTTGAAGCACGAAATGAAAGTCACAAATGAGAGGGTTGACCAGATGAGTTACAATCTCAAAATTCTTAGAGGAGATATGTCGAATACGAAGTCCGAATTGAGTGAGAAGAAAGGAAAAGGAGACTAAAGGGCAGAATGAATTGGCATTGCGAAAATTCAAGGATCACCAAACTCAATGGAAAGTCGCAGCAAGAGAAGCAACTGAAGATGGAGCCATAGAGCCATCCACATCTAAGGAAGCTTCGCAATATGCTGAATGGAGGAAGACGGTTGAAGAGTCCAAAAGCAATATCAGCACGGCTACTATATCGAGAGAGAGTAGTCGGTGAGGGGGAGTGTTGAAGATCACCGCCTCTCTCTCTCCTATAATTCTCCGTATCTCTCTCCTCCATATTTCTCTCTCTAGATTTCTCTAGATCTCTCCCTTCTCCAAAATGTTCTAGAAAAATCCATCAAGAAAAGCTGCACCACTTCTAAACTTCTCCAAAGAAATCTAGTTGTGAGGCTATAATAAAATACTTCTAAAATAGTGTAGAAAGTTAGGAGAGTCACCACCTTTCCATCCTATAAATAGGAGCAACTTGCTCCTCATTTGTGTGTCCAACTAAGAGTGTGTGAGTAAGAAGTCCAAGAGGGTGTGTGGGTGTGTGTAGGGGTCTTGAGAGTGTGTTGAGTAGAGTGTGTGCTATGTATGCACGTGAGTGAGAGAAATTGTGTAGAGTTGCCCGAGTATTGTATGTGATGTAAGAAAATATTGTACTAGTGAAAGTAATATTTCGTGAGTTATATTTGTACCACGTTTCCGCAAAGTTCAACAGCCTCGGCCTCTTTCTCTTTATGTGTGCTGTGTAAATCTTTTGAATCAACTCCCAATACAATGGCACGGGTATTCAGCTGAAGAAAATTACAGATCATGAGAAAATATTCAGGGTTGTCTTTTGAGAATTATGTCCTGGAAGCGAGCACGTTTCTGATAATCTAGAATCATACTATCGCCGTCTGGATGAGGCCAATGTAGATGTCTCATAGGAAGATGCATGATGACGGCCTCACTTTTCTTCGCTTCTTCTTCGGCTTTGGAGGCTGAAGAACCACCTTGATTGCGGCGTCGAAGACTGCCTTCACATTCTGCAGATGTTTATGCAGAGGACTGTATGTGAGCAGCAACAGGGCCGATGCTTTTTTGTTACAATAAATAAGAGGAGAAGAGAATGAACCTGCTGGGTCTTGGAGCTGCACCCTATGTAAGCAGCAGCACCAATGTTCTTCTTCAGCTCCCCTCCCTGACAAAACGTTGAATGGTTTCTTTAGAGTTCATTTACGGAGGAAAAACTAACGAGAAAAGACTTAAATGAATTAGCTACAAAATTAGTTTCGCTGGATCGAAGATTTCCTTATTGGTGGATGTTGTCAACTTGCCTGTGCAGTTGTGATTGGGGTTGCGCTGGGGTGATTTATCAAGTAGTGCCTGTCTTCCCTTAAATCTGAGGACACATAACATCCAAGAGTTCACACATTGAATTTAGCTACTGGCATCAGCTAAAAGCCATGGCAAGATAAAGAGTATCTGGACTTACCCGGTTTTGTGCCCACCAGAATAATCGGCACAGTTGGGGCATGATGCCTCAGCTCGGGGATCCACTGGCCAGGAAGAAAAGCCGAGAATGTCAGATCATAAGCAGTGAGACGAAATAGATCGTATGGACTGTGTTATAACGAAGACAGTTTACCTTCTTGGCGGTGTTTTCATAACTTGCTTTGCTGGTAAGGGAAAATGCTAACAGGAAGACATCAGCTCCTCTGTAACTCAAAGGCCTCAGCCTGTTGTAATCTTCCAGTCCTGCAAGCAAGAAGAGAAAAGCCCAAATCAAATAAATTTTAACCTCGAGTTGAATTCATTTGAGAGCTTCAGCTTTGTTGATAGATATAATTATAGGCCCTGTCTATTATCAAATGTGTGATGATTCAACACGACAGTTTCCTGAATTCATAGAAGTACAGAGTAATTGGTTTGCATAAGCGACTGTTTCTCAATCAAACTAAATTTTCTGCTAATCTGCTCTATCATTTCCTTCACACGAATGTCTGTTAAATCTCAATAAAAGCTAAGCACATGGTCAGATACAGAGGTTAAATTTTATTTGCGAAATTCTAACTCTATTCTAGCACCAGAAGAGACAGGGAATTCACAGATTAGGAGCATTCCTGGCAGTCTAAAGGGGCAGCAAAATCATATAACTGGTAATTATGTAATGCCTGAATAATGAAAGCTAGTACAGCAAGAATTTTCATGAAACAAGTGCAGATCTTAAATATTTGACGTTTGATATTTCAAGATTTGGCATTTTTATAACATTATCTAAAAGCGTATGTAGGTAAGATGTTTTGCTAATCAATTATGGAAACTGCGGCAAGGGATTAAACGTAAGAGAGAAACGTAATAGAACAGGAACAAGATGATGTTGTGAGATTATCACATCGCAATGCCACACAAAATTGCAGGCAACTATCCAGGAAAGAAGAAGGAAAAGCAAGAAGAATTCCCGTTGGACAGAAATGTCAAAATGCACAGTGTTCTGTAGGACAAGAGAGGAAGATCAAGAGACTATTAATGGGAGGAGGGACAGAAAGAACTGAATCTTTTATGTTGGCCATATTTTCTTCCAAATTCGTGGAAGTAGCATAGGTGCAGTCTGTTATCTGTTGCAGTTGCTCCAACCCCTACATAAATGCTTTCCGTACATTCATGTAGTCGGTCGTTGTATTAACGGATATGTCACTTAAAGCTCGTGAACTGCACATTTTGAGGTGCCGTAACTGACTGCATTCCATGAATGAACCCTCGAAGGCTTCGGCCACTTCCACCCGACTCTGCAGGTTTTCTGGAATCAATCCCCTCCTCTTCATGTAACCATTTTTCATAGTTATCATTTGATTCTAATTTGAAGCTTCTGTCACAGTTTGACCTCTATCACAGCAGATTTACGTTTAGCCCAGTTGGGAAGAAGCCAATAGAGAAATTCTCATGGCTGGGTTCAAATTCACATGCTAAAGCATTTTAATGTACTGTGGTCAATTTTCTGGCACTGTCAGCATAAAAGGCAACTACTGTTATTGGACAAGCTTCGTGGGAGCAAAGCCAGAATGAAGGGACTGACCATCAACCGGCTGAAAATATGGCAAATGAAAGCTTTCAAAGCTCAGCAGAGTAGTTTTATTGCCCAATATTACAAAGCCACTTTCTTCCATTATTGATAATTTCTTGGCCATATCAAATCCACACTGACGTAGGAAACAAATTCCATGACCAAGTGTATACTTTCCCATGAGGAGGGTCGTTGACCCAAGTACAAGAAACCAGAGAAATAATCAGGATGCAAACTTACATGATGTGTGTGGCAGGAAAGACAGCAGAAACCTAAGCTAAACAATCTACATTTTCTTCCAAGAATTTATTGGATACAAAATAAATAGCAACCAACACATCGAATTTTTTCTGGCCAACTAGGTATCGGCGGTGTCCAGCAAGCTCTAGTGTTGAACTGAAGACCATGAATTTGCTTCAACCCAATTAAAAGCTATAGGGCTCAGAAAAGCATCAGGAATGCCGAAGGAATTGACCAAAGCGAGCGCGTGCGGTCTCAACTCGCTGCAGAGTTTAGCCACTTCCTTCCGTACAGCAGCGGCATTCTCAGTCGATAAGTAGCCATATCGCAAGAATGAAGCATCCTCTTCCATGCAGGTCAAGGCATACATGGATCTCAGCAGAGCTAGCATGTCCTGCAGATTAATACAAAGATTTGCATATTCAGTACAGCCAAATGCACAGTGCACAAAAGCGCACGCGATAAAGCACTCCAAGGCTTATAAGTCTCGTATACTTAGCACAACAGGACAGCTTGTCATGTCATCTAATTCATAGATAAAGGGGACAAAAGCCAAAAAACAATTTGTGTAAACAAATATCCTTCAACTCGGTGCATATAATGCCCTCTTTCTAATGGATACCTACCCGAAATCATGGCCTCATTGACAAATCAAGAACATGTTTAATGTGCATTATAATTTTGGCTACAAAGATGGGCTTTAGACATTTGCAGTGATTTTTTTTTACTGTGGCTTCCTGAAGGCTTCACCAATTAAGTATTATAAGATTAGATACAAAGATATTAACATCCAACATTTCTTACTTAGTGTTTTGGCACTTTTCACATTTATTATGACTGCGAAACCAGATGCCAGAAGAGAAGCAGATCTACTTTCCAATCATTTCCCTATTTTTTTTCATTTAAATCATAGATAGCCTACTGTGTTATTTTAGTTACATTAAATCCTATCAAACTGGCCAATAATAAACTGCTCATTCCTCAAAGTGAATGTTATGTCAGTATTGGGGAGAATAGATGCAGATTTACCTTCAATGAACCAGCTGGTGAATTTTCTTCAACTTCTACGAAATTTTGCAGTACACATCGCTCTGAAAAAGCTCGACCCAAGTCTTCTGCAAGCTGGTAATTCTGGGATGGTGAAAGAAAACAATTTGAGAGAGAGAGAGAGAGAGAGAGAGAGAGTTGGGGGGGGTTTATTTCTTTATTTTGACATAACATGTACTCACCGAAAGCAATGCATGCTCCTTCCTTTCTCCTCGTGCTTGACATTGCAACATCTCCTCAGCAAAACGATTCAATAAATCTCTCTCCCTCACATGGAAGGCATCAACCTGGAACTGGCTGCTTCTAAGCACAGTGCTGGGGAGCTGCTGCGGTAGCACAGGGCATGGTCCATTCATGTGTTCCAATCCCAACCCTTTAAATGGCTTATTTCTCTTTCGAGCCGCTAGATATTCAGCAAAGAGCGTCTTGCTTATCTGAATTCACAATAGCACACATTCGACTGAGAAAACCTTTTAAGAGCACAGATAATTAGTAGGAAGTATCACCTATTGCATCGCAAGTAAATTATACAGAAGCAAACTACCGACTAAGATGAGTAGTTCACGCTGATAAGACAGATATAGAATGAGATGGAACAAGGTGTTACAAGCATGTAACCCATAAAAGGAAAAGGGAACAACAAAAATATCAGGGCTCCATGTCTCAACCGGTTCAATGGAGGCCTTTTCAAGTACATATAACAAGATTTAGAACGATCTTTTTGTTCATTTTCCCACTTTTTGCAGGGTGACAGATGTTTGCACCCATCTGTGGTTATGGCTCTGCAATTTTCCTTTTTAGAGAATCAAAGGTAAAAATAAACAAACGAAAAACTAGTCGAAATGTTAACTTTTGCAGCCCTAATGATGATAAAAATGAAAAAAAGCTGCTTATACATATATTTTACGTCCTTGGATGGCAATTCATTGTCTATTGCACTTTTCACTACTTCAGACAAAAATAGAGACCTAAGAAAAGTAGGAAACAAGAAGAAAAAGGGACCATCCCAAACATGCTCATATTTACAGAAATTACAACTAGAGGGCCGTTCAGAATAGAAGTTGCAAAGTCATGTCACTAATTTTTAACCTAATTACCACATAAACAGTGACCAGTTAAAAGCACTCAAATTTATTCTGAATTAAACACTAACAGATCCTAAACATGATTTCATATCCATTTCCCTTGGTCTCACTATCAGAAAGAAAATGAACAATAAATCAAATAGACAAATTCACCTCATGTACTAAAGTACTTCAAAATAATTAACTTGTTTTTTTCCCTTTTGCAGGAGGAATTTAAAGGTGACAACCTGTTGCATCAAAACATTGTTGTCCCCTTCAAATGTGGACTGCACATCTTTTTCACCTTTCAAATGGCCAACACGATTTTCAGTCTTGAGGCCTTGTCCTCCACAAGCTTCACGACATTCCTGAAGAGTCCGCATGTTATGCCAGGTAAATGAAGCCTTAAACGCGCTAGAGAGGATGTGAATGGTTTTGTTCAATTCAGGTGTCCGCTTCACGTAAATCATCTTCAGGTGGTTAGCAGAGAAACTCATTGCATATCTGCAATGGAATGGAATAATGCTCAGAACGACATAAATATATGCCAAATTGTCAAACTAGCAACTCAGAATTATTAACTTTACTGTTAGGCGTTATATATTTTTTCTAGGCTGATTATATAATAGCTAATGAAATAATGCACCCCAACAAAGTTAGCGATTCAAACAAACACTCATTAACTGATAAATTTGGCTTGACATTTCTTGTGTGCTTGTTGAATGGCAACAAGTATAAGGAACCCACAACGCTAAAAAATTACATTCCAGAAGGTTTGAACTTAAGGGTAAAAAAGGCTTAGCAATGGGGCAACTGACATATTGCAATTTTTTTTTAATGCAAAACTAATGAAAGGAGGTCATATCAATTACTAGGAATGATACAAGGTGCTGAAATAATTCATGATAAATTGAAACCATGTGTCACGGCAATTAAATTAAACCAAAAGGCAAAGTCACTTGATGAGAGTGACAATTATACAATAAAGTCTGCTGCAACTTGCAAATACCGTCATTTCCATAGAATATTAACAATATCCAACCAATGTAGAAAACACATCTCATGACATGATATTGAAACACAGACATCCAGCTATTAATGCACTTAAAGAGAGCAAACTAACGTCTTTGCAAGAAGAGGTAAGAGTCTCCGTTGATGACTTGGGTAGTCCAGCAATAGTACTTCAGGCTGGTTGGGTGCAATTGAAAATGCTCGCCTCGACAATGCATACCGTATGGCGATAGCCAAACCAATCTGATAAAATGAACATCAGATACATCATGATGCTTGTATAGCATTCACCTCCAGTCATCGCATAGTAATTCTAAAGTTAACTTGATAACTGATAAAACTCACAAAAGCACTCAACTAAAATTACCTTGGCAGAGTAAATTGCACAGACTGCAATATTTACACGCCCAGATGTTAAAGGGGCCAAGAATGCTGCAAATCTCTGGAAAATAGAAGTTCAACTATCACTTGAGGAACTCCATTGAACATCATATAAAACATGTTCTCCTGCTGCTATCCAGCTCAAACATGTCAAGAAAAACAAAAAAAACAAAAAAGAACGTAAGAAAGTTGTATCTCTGCAATTTTAGATGTGAATTACTTGATCAGGGTCTTTTATAGCACTAAGATATTCCCCATCTGGCGAAACGTCAGCCACTGAATTCAACAAGTTCTCCCGTGGTATCCGCACGTTATCAAACCTAATCCACCACATTGAAGGAACTTCTTAGAACATACAAAGATATGCACATGTGAGCAAAATTTGCACTGATGAACAATAAGTAATTACCATATCCGACCATTGTCAACACCATTCAGACCAATTTTATGCCCACAATCGGCTATACGTATGTTAGGACAGATGTTGCCATCTGCATCTCTTATCTGTACTATAAATGCATGGACCCCTTGATTGATCCCATTGATATTGAGCTGGGAAAAGGCCACCGTGTGCGTTGCATGCTGCACAGCCACAATAACAAGTATATTAATAGTAAGGACACACAGTGCTTTCACAACAAGAAATATGATAAAAAAAAGTAAAGACACAGTGTCATATCCTGGCTACATACTGCAAGTAAAATTTATTTTGCAAGTAATAGTGTCATTACATTTGCTGCTCCTCCAATCCAATATTTCTGTGCTGACTCACATGGAGTTTTAATAATAAACTCGCTGGCCCTTGGATCATATGTCGTAACTGTTTCGATGCCTCGAACCTGACAGCACAAACCCCAATAGCAAGCAATCAGTGTAAACAAAAAACTCATCAAGGAATAACACAGAATTGAATTCACTCATAAATAGGACCCATCAGAAAAGAGAGTCGGTCATAACATAGTTCACCAAGGTTGCATACATTACTCCCATGCCCCAATTCAGTCATCGCAAAGCAACCCTTGACCACATAATTCTCGGTGTCTCTCAACCACTTCACGTGGTGCCGCTCTGTGCCGAAAAATTGGATAGCGCCACCCCTAAAATCCCATCAAAGCAAACAGATGTAAGCATCCTTTAAATCACACTAATCTTAGGTAAAGGATACGAGACTCCAAACAGATGCAATACATTCACCTAATTAGAAAAGTAATGCGGGACGCAGAGCAAGCGCATAAACAACATATGCAGCAAAACATAAGAGACTTACAGAGCCACCAGAGAGAGAGAGAGAGAGAGATTCCTACCGTGTCCGTGAAAATTGCCAAACAACGAACAGAATAAACAGAGAATTCAATTCAATTCTCCATAATCGTATCCGACCAATTACAGAGTCAACAGTAATGAGTACCAATATCATTAAAATGACCATCTTGCTCCAATGCCAACTAAAAGTCAACTACCCGAGAACACAATCGTGGTTCCATCATCGAAGCAAAAACTCAAGACAACACAAGCGAGACGCACCACAAGAAGAAGTGGACCCCGAGCTTGATCGCCAGCGAGTGGTCGTATATGTCGGCCACCTCCTGCAGCGCCAACTTCCGCAGCTCATCCTCCGCGGTGCCCCGCGTGAGCCACCCCTCGAACACGCCCTTCTCCCGCAGAAACTCGATCCTCCTCATCGTCATCTCCCGCTGCTGCTCCATCGACTGGTTGTAGTCCGGCGCGACGAAGATCCGGCCGCCCACCCGCCGGGGGTTGAAGAGCTTGCTCTGGGTCATGAGCCCGAACAGCCAGTCCCGCTCCGCCACGTTGTGGCCGTCCAGGAGCGCCCGCATCGCGGCGACGTCGAAGCCGGCCTGCTCGGCGAGCTCGGGCGGGGAGTAGTCGAGGCACGGGGCGCCGGAAAGGGCACGGGTCTGGGGACACGGGTCTTGGGTCGTCAGGTGGTTCTTGATGACCCGGGCACGCCAGAAGGCTCGATCCATCGTCGGAGGGGGAAATCGGAAGGGTTCTCGACGGAGCGAGGAGAGGGGAATCGGAGCTCCGTCGCCGGCGAACGTGAAGCGAAGTGCGATCCGGAAAGATGTTGACTTTTCTGCCCGAGGAGGAGTGGCTTTAAAGGCGGGGGAAGGAGGAAGACGGAGAGGCGCGTTGGCCGGGAAACCGGGCGGTCTCGTGTTGATCCAATAAATGTACCGTTGTCCATTTGGTTTTGGCAGGAGATAATGACACCCAACCGAAAGGCGATGCCAAAAACTTTGGCTAAATATGAAATTTGATTTATGAATTTTTAATTGGATGATCACCATAAGAAATATCAAATTAATACTCTCAATCCAATATAAAATCTAATTAATGAATTTTTTTATTGAATTTATTATCATGAAAAATCCTAATGATAGCAAAACTGGTATATTTATGGTAAATTCATTTTTCGTTAATTTTCATTAAATTAAATAAATATTACGAAAAATTATAAATTGATACATCCAAAAATCTCAAACCAATCCACTTGTCAACTATCATATACCATATAATTTACCAATTTGACAATAGAATTTATCACAATTATAAAAATTTAGCTTTTTTTTGTGATTAAAAAATTAATCAAGAGTAAATTTATCACGTGTATAGATTTAGGATTTTTGTGGTATTAGTTTTTTTAATTTGTTCAATCAAATAGTTATGATTTTTATACATAATTCTCAAATTATATCAATATATTTAATGCCATATTTTTAATTTTAGGATGGAGTCTCACTTATTGGTCCGGTCCGATCCGATCTCGGCGCGTGAAATTTCTGCGACATCCGCGGTTGATCATAACCCACGTCAGTAGGAAAATGGCGGTTGATGGGGATGGTCCCGTCTCTCTCTCTCTCTCTCTATATGTCAGAACATTAGCGTTTCCGAACCGGGCCGTGCACGTACGTGATCATCTCGGGCAGCGTGCCGATTGGATACCGTTTAATATTCAAAACAATATTTTTTTACTGAACAGGCAACTACTCCTTCTAGAATATCAGAGTTCTCATTCGCCGGTTCGTTTCCCCTCGTATTCTCCGCACTCTTCAAAGAATTTATTTTTCCCTCATAATTCGTTCTCCTTTTTCGGATGAGGGAGGGATTTAATTTTTTTTACTTCTATTCTATTGCTGCTATTATTTCATTGAAAAATCTCGAATTTGAAGACCACGGAAGGAAAAGATCGCCATTGTTTTAAACATGACAGATAAAAAAAATAGGCGTCGATTTTGATTTTGACACTACCATGATTTCTTTCGCATTTTTGGCATGTAATCAATGTTTAAAATTGTCAACGTGCCAATAATGGTGCGAGACATCGCTAATCTGCATTGTCAGAGAATTAGGTAAGAAATGCCAATGACGACATGATGATATTCCGCTAAGTACGGGTTAGGGAGATTGGACTTTTGATTAGGATTTCAATGTTCTTAAGGGGCATTATGATGTGCCTTTCTTCAGTGAAATATACGAGTTGGCCTCAAAATTATGGTAGAGATTTTGTGCATGTCACGTCGATAGACGAATTAGCATCCAATGCAATCTTTGGAATAAGATACGATAGAAACGTCAGTGTCTCAAGATACAAATCATTTGTTTAAGTGCTAAACCTTAAATCTTAAGGTTAAAAATGACTGCTTTTTTTTTTTTTTTTTTGGGAAAATTCCACAATTATGACATGATTATGGAAGACAAAGAGATGTGCTCAAAATAAATATTATCCTCTATGTTGAGACCCGCAAGATATTCATAGATCTAAAAAAAGTTAAAATAGAAGTGTCCCAACAGAGAGATTGTCTATAATTTTGACATTTTAATTGTGGCTTTTAATTTATGAATTACTAGGTCTTCCAAACAATGATAAAATGTGTGATAGCACTTTATAGAATTTCTCATTTTTACTAGAGTAATGTTACATGGTTCTTAAAAGAAAACTTGTACGTCTACATATTCTAGGGGACAATAATGTAGCCCTCAAAAAAACCTAGCTAGACCAAAAGACAGCTTGGGTCTTACTTTAGTTTGCTCGATCAATAAGACCGATCTTCTGTCGCAAGAAAAACAACTTATAATTTATAATTGACCTTAATAATTGTAAATTACATATAAGTTCATGTAAATGGTGATTGATAATCGACATAATAAATCATCTAAAGTAATCATAAATTTGAAGGTCTCGATGATCATAACCTCTCTTGCAAAATAGTAAGCAAACTTAAAATTATTGCGACTCTCTCTGCCTCTGTTCTTAGTAAAGTTACCTAAATAATGATTGCAGCGTTCCTTCTAACTTTGCAATCCACGAAGCCCATCCATGAGTATTCTCCTTCATCGGGAAAATTTACAATTCTATTTCAGTAGACTTCTCAAAATGTCAGTAAATTACTAATAGATAATCGGTTACCCTTTTTTGAATATTGATCACACGAAATATATAAGTGACTTTAAATCTAATTGGGTTATATACTAATCGGTTACCGCTCTACGAGCGGTGAATGATCGGCGAACGCGACACCCCACTGTCGAGTCATAGAGAGAGAGAGAGGGGAGTGGGACTATGATTGGGAGCTCGGCAACTCGGTTGCTCATGGCGGCGGCGAAGGCGAGGCCGAGCATTGACGTGCAAGGGCTTGCTAGAGTTCAAATTTTTTTTTCTTTGGTCAGTGCCGGAGTTCAAGTTTGAATAGTAAGTTTGTTGATTTATCGTTTTTTCTTTCTGGCTTGTGTGAATGGTGTCGTTGCATGATGATGGTACATTGTCGTTTGTGGTAAATCCTTCATACAATTCGGCATATACCGACTCCTAAATTTTTTTTCCATTACACCGATTTATACAAGGCTCACCCTTTTTCTTTTCAACACAGAACCTAATATTTTTCGAACAGTTTTGGGGGATAAAATGCATATTACAAGAGATTATCCACAAACTTATTAAACCCATTTGTTAGCAACAATTTTATATGAGGAATTACTGAACTCAATCACTTACTACTGTTGTTCTTCAATTTTCTGTTAAGGTCTATCATGTAGAGATATTCAAATTGGATAGATAATCGATTTTTAGGTTTCGTCCTAAACCTAATTGGTTGCGTCCAATTATGTAAATCAATTGTTTAATCTGCACCCACAAGTAGGGCGTTTCCCATTTTTATAGGAACTTCTGTACCTACTTGATTTTTATAGAAGCTTCTGTACCTACCTGATGAACAGTAAATTTTTCTTGACAAATCTCTCTCTCTTCTTTTTCCTGGAAAAACAGTAGAGATTTTTTCTTTGTGCGTTTGAATATAAATATCTTGCTTAGAAGTTCTTCGTTAGAGAGGGGCTTGATTTGTTTGCTAGAGTGTAGTGTTTCTCAGCATGCACATCGATCATTTTTTTGTAACACAAAGATATCAATGCATCTTTTGTGGAATTTAATGTACTTTTAAAGAGCATCATCCATATCATGTGGAATAATATCCCACAAGCTTTTTGAATCTGTTTCATCACCGCTCGGTTTCGATTAGATAAGAAATATATGCTAATGATAAAGAATTAAGAAATTTCCAATAATTTGGATGTATTCTATATTAACAAAGAGTATCTATGAGATGATTATCTAAGATAACATGTTAGATATGCATAACCAAATAAAGATATGAAGAACTTATAAATATATGCATCATTATAAAAGATATGGAGAATGGAGAAAAATATCTTTAGTATCTCTAGAAAATATCTAGGGTTAATACCTGAAAAACCTCAAATCGGTACACATGTGACAAATTTACCTCAAACTATTTTTTTTACCATGAAAAATCCCAAATTGATACATATATAATAGATTTACTCCAACTGACCAAAAAAAAAAAACCCCTAAATTGGTACATTTATGACAAATTTACCCCAAACTAATTTATTTGACCGCAAAAAATCCCAAACTAGTAAATTTGTGACAAATATACTCTTCGCTAAATTGGATTAATACCACAAAAAAATTATAAAAATTGTAAACTATGACAAATGGAGCGTAAATATGTCATTTAACTTAATAATTTGATTGTAAAATTTAATGAAATTAATAGAGGGTAAATTTGTCACAAATGTACCAGTTTGGGATAAATTTCTTAAAGGTATACCAGTTTTAGATTTTTGGTGGTTAAAAAAATAGTTTAAGGTAAATTTGTCACAGACGTACTAATTTAGAATTTTTCAGGGCAACCCAATTATCTAAATATCTCCAACACAATTAAAACAAACCAGTTAGGATTAGAGCAAGCTCTCATTAGCTAAGTAGAACTGACATCGATACGTAACACGCAACACGACACGACACGCCGATACGTCATTTTTAAAAAAATAGAAAATTTCGACACGTTATTATACGTTATACATTAAATGTATATTTTTATATATGCATGATAAATTATCATTTTTATGATTAATTTTATCAAATTAAATTAATTCAAATTCATAAATAAATAAATAATAAAAAAGAGCCTTAAAGAATTCACATTGAAAGCATCAATCCATCATTTATTAATATCATTTACTATTTCAATTTGACAAATTCAGCTTCACTCCAATAATTCATAAATTTTGGCGGGAAAAAAAAACAATCCATACTCTAGACTCACATGTTAGAGTGTTTCAAAAGAGAAGACCAAAAAAATAAAATTTGGAAGGATGAATTATGTGTCGTGAGAAGTGAGAGTTGGAAGAGAAAAGAAGACTAAGTTTTTCTTCTTTCCCATTTTTTTTTTATTTTCTTACATATTTACATTTTGAATCTTCATTTACTGAAAATTTTTAAAATTGATCCGTACATATCGGAATCATGTGTTGAAATTCTAACCAAGTGTTAAATTTTTCGACACATGTTGACCAAGTGTCGAAGAATATTTGATACAATACGAATGCTTATAGAAAGTGTGGGTACTTCCTAGTTGATTAGTTTTGGTCAAACAAGTGCCTATTGTCAACGTGCAACAAGCAATGGCAGTTTGGCTCAATACGTTCCTTTCTTTTTTATGCTGAACTCGAAAGAGCAAACAAACAATTTGCAATGGGTGTTTACTCATGCTGTAGGTCGAGAAGGTTGCCCATTTTCGTGAACAACTTGCCCAAGGACATGACGGCGGCTCACCTGCGCAACCTTCTCTCTCAAAAAGGCAAAATCACATATGTCACGATCCATCGCTCCGAGTATTCATTGCCTTTTACCCTTTACCCCTTTCCTTGTTATGCTCGCAAGATCTCTCTTTTCCTTGAATCTTTTGAGGTTCTGGATATTAGGGGTGACATGGTTTCAGGGTAGAACTTGGAACTTTAGAACTGGACTAGTAGGAATTCTAGATTTCAAGGTATGCAGGTAAGTTCCAGATTCTAAAAAACGAGAAACCTATTATAACGGGTAGGTTCCAAGTTCTTAGTTGGAAGAACCTGGAACCTGTAATATAGAACCTAAAATAAGTTCTAATATTTTTCTTGATCCATATCTCCATGCAATTTTTCAATATTTCATATTATTCGATGATGAATGTATAATCTGGAAGCACTAATATGAATTTCCATTTTATAGCTAAGATTTGTACTTTATTAATGTTAATATTTTTCATATATCTAAATATAAGTTATGATTAGTGAATTGTAATCTTTCAAATAATAATATAAGTGGGATTTGGGTAAACCTTAGAACCTATGACAGGATAGGTTCTAAGTTTTAGGGTATGTAAGGTAGGTCTCAGGTTCCAAAAAATGAGAACCTTAGGTTCTAAGTTCTAGATGGAACCCGTATGGAACTTAGAATGGCTCACTCTACTTTTATTTAGTTGAATTCCTTGTTAAGAATTCATTTTCTTTTGTTGATAGTTTTGTTTATTTTGTATTTTTTTGATGAATGACAAATTTATTTATTATTATTGTGTTCACTTTCGTTTTGTTTAACCAAAAAAAAAAAAAAATGTTGGACTCTGGAACTGACATTGAAACCTATGATAGGATAGGTTCCAAGTTCCAAGAGAATCCAACGGGTAAGTTCTGAGTTTCAAAAAATGAAGAACCTATATCGAGGTAGATTCCAGATTAACCTGTAAGGAATCTGTAACCGCTCACTTTACTGGATGTGTGTTTGAATGTTGAAGGGATGGTCTGCCATCTACCTCAACTGAGTTCCGGACCGAGCAGGAAGTGCGCCAAGCTGTTAGGCACTTTAACGATTCCTACCTGGATACTCCCCGGATTTTCTGCTGTTCGGTTTGGGACCTAATTCCAGGAATACCAAAGGGCTCTAAAGGAATTGAGTTATGATACTCTCTCTTTCAGTCGAATTCTGTGTTACCTTTACCGGTCAAGCTTCTGAATTGTCGAAGATCCCAGATTGCATGAGTAACGTCTCTCCCTTGGATGATGCTGTTTAGTGGTAAGTCTCAAGGCAGTTCTGGTTTTTCAATTCATTTTGAGGTCACATCTGGATGATCTTTGTGACTTTGGGCGATCATTGGTTGGAGGTTGACGTTGGAATGATTTTGAGGATTTGGAATGGTCTCTCAAGTTTTGACGAAGTACGGTGTGGATCTTTAGTATTGATGATTGAGCATATGCAGTTTGGAAGAAGAAAAGTGAAAGGACTCTTCTGAGTTCTCGGTGGTTTTAGAGGGTTTGTTTTTGCAGAAATTGAATGATAAAAATGATTGCTTGTATTACTTGGAATAATTAGTCAAGAGATAAAAATGATCATTAGAAAATGTTTTCCAACTCATTCGTTTTCCGCGAAATAAATAGTCTTAAGTGGGGTATTATTCTTTGTGGTTCTATTCACATTTCATGTTTATTCTAGTGGGAAAACTAGGATGCATGAAATGATTCATGGGATTTTGCATGATTATTGAGGTTGACGAGTGGCAAATTTCATTTTAGGAGCAAGTGATTTTGATAAATTTTTGCGGAAAGTAGAGCGAACCAAACAGTATTTAACCAGAGCAAACTATGTAGTCTCAAGAAGCATGCACTGATCAAGCCTTGGCCTCTTTCTCTTTATGCTTTTGCGTATAATGTGTTGTGTAAATCTTTTGAATCAACTCCCAATACAATGGCACAGGTATTCAGCTGAAGAAAATTACAGATCATGAGAAAACATTTCGGGGTCGTCTTTTGAGAATATGTCCTGGAAGCAAGCATGTGTCCGATAATCTAGAATCATACTATCACCGACTGGATGAGGGCAATGTAGATGTCTCATAGGAAGATGCATGATGACGGCCTCGCTTTTCTTCGCTTCTTCTTCGGCTTCGGAGGCTGCAGAACCACCTTGATTGCGGCGTCGAAGACTGCCTTCACATTCTGCAGATGTTTATGCAGAGGACTGTATGTAAGCAACAGCAGGGCCGATGCTTTTTTGTTACATTAAAGAGGAGGAGAAGAGAATGAACCTGCTGGGTCTTCGAGCTGCACTCTATGTAAGCAGCAGCACCAATGTTCTTCTTCAGCTCCTCTCCCTGAAAAAACGTTGAATGGTTTCTTTAGAGTTCATTTATGAAGGAAAAACTAACGAGAAAAGAGTTAAATGAAATAGCTACAAAATTAGTTTCGCTAGATCGAAATTTTCCTTATTGTTGGATGTTGTCAACTTGCCTGTGCAGTTGTGATTGGGGTTGCGCCGGGGTGATTTATCAAGTAGTGCCTGTCTTCCCTTAAATCTGAGGACACATAACATCCAAGAGTTCACGCATTGAATTTGGCTACTGGCATCAGCAAAAAGCCATGGCGAGATAAAGAGTATCTGGACTTACCCAGTTTTGTGCCCACCAGAATAATCGGCACGGTTGGGGCATAATGCCTCAGCTCGGGGATCCACTGGCCAGGAAGAACAGCCGAGAATGTCAGATCATAAGCAGTGAGACGAAATGGATCGTATGGACTGTGTTATAATGAAGACAGTTCACCTTCTTGGCGATGTTTTCATAACTCGCTTTGCTGATGAGGGAAAATGCCAACAGGAAGACATCAGCTCCTCTGTAACTCAAAGGCCTCAGCCTGTTGTAATCCTCCTGTCCTGCAAGCAAGAAGAGAGAAGCCGAAATCAAATAAATTTTACCTCGAGTCGAATTCATTTGAGAGCTTCAGCTTCGTGGATAGAAATAATTATAGCCCGTCTATTATCAAATGTGTGATCATTCAACACGACAGTTTCCTGAATTCATAGAAGTACAGAGTAATTGGTTTGCATAAGCGACTGTTTCTCAATCAAACTAAATTTTCTGCTAATCTGCTCTATCATATCATTCACACGACTCTGTTAAATCTCAATAAAAGCTAAGCACATGGTGAGATACAAAGGTTAAATTTGATTTGTGAAATTCTAACTCCATTCTAGCACCAGAAGAGACAGGGAATTCACAGATTAGGAGCACTCCCAGCAGTCTAAAGGGGCAGCAAAATCATATAACTGGTAATTATGTAATGCCTGAATAATGAAAGTTAGTACAGCAAGAATTTTCATGAAACAAGTGCAGACACTCACCAGCAGTATCCCACAGCCCAAGGTTAACTGTGCTTCCATCTACCACCACATTGGCACTGAAGTTGTCAAACACAGTAGGCACATAATCCTACAACATGGCAAAAGAAGATGTCTAATTGTTTGCAAGATATTCTTGATCGATCGAAAAAAATACTGCACAACCATATCGAAATTCAGTATTCACAGAAGTCCTACAAGGAGACATGAAAATTGAAGGCCAGGAACACATCAGACCGTGGGGAAGGTGTTGCTGGTGTAAGAGATGAGCATGCATGTCTTCCCAACAGCTCCATCGCCGACAGTCACGCACTTGATGAATCTCGCTGTACTCATTCTACTTTTCTTCTTCCGTCTTGAAAAGACAAAAAATGTCTTCTCTCTCTACTCTAAATCGACTCTCTTCGTGATAGACAAAGAAAAGAGATGGAAGTGGGAGGAGAGTTTCAAATTCGAATAGGATTGGAGGGGAGGTGGGAATTTATTAAGCTCGAGAATATTGAGCACCCACTTTAGCAGCAAAACTAAATTCCTCCTCTTTCTTTATCTTTATCTTTATCTTCTGTATCTTTCTGTACAATGATGATTGCATAAAGGAAAAGCTTTCTGTTTCTTTAAGGGGAAGTACAGAGGCATTGGACGACAAAAATGGTGGGGTTTGGTGCTGGTTGTTAGTTGGATTAAGTGTTGGGCAAGGGAAGTGACTTGAATGATGAACATGGAAGAAGAAATCATTGTAACAATACCTTGCTTAATTAGCAAATACAATATGATGAATACCCTACAACAGGATTTGCGGACAAAGACAGTAGGACTAGGACAGCGAATGGAACATCATGGGAATTTCTTCGCCTGGTGGGTCTTGTTAGTTATTTGTGGACAAAAACAGTAAGGACTAGGAACACAGGTCGTAGGAATTTCTTCACCTTGTGGGTCTGGTTCGTTAGGGTTTTGCACTGGACTCTAGTTGGGCTGATCTACCCCTAAAAGAAGCCCATGACACTTGTCAATGTGTAGCCCCAAAGCAAGAACATGACCCGGCAGACCCATGAGACTGCTTTCCCTTTCCGATAATCAAAATTGTTAGTTAGGGTTCCCGGCAGACTTTTGCTGTACTGTGCTAACTTTCGTTATTCAGGCATTGTACTAACTTCCATTATTCAGGCATTACATACTTCCCAGTTGCATGATTTTGCGGTCATATTAGGTCCTATGTTTTTCTAGCTTGTCCATCCTGTGCTAGAGTTGTCGGAGCTCTCAACTGTTCTCTCAATATATCACTTTGGTTACCTCAAACTGCTGAAAGAAATTTTAGAGAGAAAAATTTTAGAGAGAGAAGTGCTTTGGGAAAGAATGTTCTATTGCTTTCCTTGTATTGAGTTTATGGGATAACACAAATGAGGGGAGAAAACTCCTATATTTATTTGAGCTTCTTTCATTACAACGGTAAAACTCCCCTTATCTAAAGGTAGGGGATTTAATCTCCATATCTAACACTTATTCCTATTAATTGCAAGAATTCTATAGAATACAAGCATACATTTTCAACGTAGCCTCCAAAAATATTTTAGAGTATTCATAAAACTCAAGGCTTGCTTGGTCATCTAGGCCACCTCCTTGGCCGACTGGGCCTCAAAATCTTCAGTCTATTACACTGAAACATCGGTTACCATGGCCCCTTATATCATCCATCAACACTATTTTTTTTTTTGTTAGTCCTACTCTATACCTATTCTACACTCACTCTCAGACTTTTGCCATGCCTCTTGCAGGGCGTGGGAGTCGAAACCCACTCTTGAAACTTGCACGTCCCCACCCCATCCCTCCCTGAGAAGGTGGGAGTTTGAACCCCTCACCTCCTCCTTACATATTGGAAGGATGGCCACCACCGAATCCTAGTGGTTAGATCAACACTATTGAGAATGGCAAAATTAGTAATAAGAAGTGACTTTTTTTTAAAATATGGTAACAAGATCAAGAAATTGTTATTTACTAATTAACTTTTTTTTTTCTCACTCTTTTGTTTTTCTAGATTAGATAAATAAAAAATTTACTTGTTTAAACTGTGGCATCATTTTGCTATTAGACGCAACAAACCCTATCTTACAAGTCTTCAATTGAAAGAAGCCAAATCCAACCAAGATTTTGTTTCCCTTTTCAAAGAACATAATTAACTTAATAAAGAAGGAATTGTTAGATATCGTTGCCCTAGAATTGAACTCTTTCTTTCTATGATTGACCTAAACCCTAATCAACAATCTTCAAGATATATATTCTGTCCTCCCTTGACATAATCTTTACATGTCCACGTAAAACACAACTTGACCCATTTTAAATCACTTTCCTTTTAGTGCCCTTCGAATTTATATACACACAGATATAAAATTTGAATCTCATGACAACTCTATCCAAGGTAGGATTCCTCTAAGCAAACGAACATAAATATACGTATTCTTATCTTCATCTCGATCTCTTTCTCGATCTCTTTCTCCGTCGTCTTGATGCAGCACCCATGCATAGGCCGATCAACAATGGCATAGGCGGCACGCACGCGGCCTGCGCCTCGTGCAAGCACCAAAGGAAGAAGTGCGACGACAAGTGCGTGCTGTCTCCGTACTTCCCCGCGGAGAAATCCGTGGAATTCCAGGCCGTGCACAGGGTGTACGGCGTCAGCAACGTGACCAAGATGGTGCTTGCCGTGTGCGAGCAGGACCGGCGGTGGGTCGCCGACTCGCTCATCTGGGAGGCCAGCCACCGGCAGCAGGACCCGGTCCACGGCGCGTTCGGGGAGTACCAAAGGTTACAAAACGAGCTCCAATACTACAAGAGGTTGCTCCAGAAGCAAGCAATCCAATCGCAACGCTTGCAAGGGGAACTCAGCAAGAGAAGCCACAGCACGGCGCGAAGCTTTGGCAGGTGGAACAATAAGTGCACGAACGCGATGGCGTTCGACCCTGGGACGAGCATGAATACCGTGGCGAGTTTCGGGGGAGGGATTGCTCATGGCACCGCTATGAATAGTACCTACGCGCGCGACAGCGGCAGCTGCATAATCAATTCGATTCCATATCAGGGGCAAAGTTCAGAAGATTTGAAACAAGAAGGAGAGATTGCTTCTGGTCTCCCCCTCCAACAAGAAGATATTAATGGGTTTAATCAACACTACTTTCTCTCAGGTAATTTATGCCTTCCGAGTTTTCTATTCGATTCCCCAATCGCGATAGCAGTACTAGGGAACTTTTCGGGAGCGTACCTCAAATTAGTAAATTAATGCACAACTTCTATGAATAAATTAGGGATGCACCTAACTAGGGTTTGCTCCAATGGCCACCCTTCCAACGTGAAAATGGGAGGTGGGGTTCTCGGGGGTTAGAGTGGGGACGATATTGTTTCAGGTGTGAGTTTCGACTCCTCACATTTTATTTTTTTAAATTTTTCCTTTAAAAAAAATTTAAAAATTTCTTTGTTTTTTTTTTTTTCCCTCGCTTCCTCTTTGTCGGAAGCCCAGCCTCCGACAATCGGCTAGACCCTTCGACCAGAGGGTCGGCCTCCTAAGCCTCAAGTGAGGTTAGCCACATGTCGGGAACTAGCAAGGGGCAGCCTCGCTGGCCTCAGGCTAGGTCACCCTTGCCAGAGGCTAGCGAGGGCCTATAGTTGAAAGAACATGCCTTACGGCACGGTACCCAATCAGCGGAATTCCTAATTGAAAAGTAACGTCAGGGCAAAAAGTCTGAAAATGAGAGTTAGCATAAAATAATGTAAGATCGATAAAAAAAGAAGAAGAAATGCACGCATAATAATCTCCGGACGGTTTCATTGCTTGCTTCTACGATTGATTGGGGTTTCGGTACATTTTCTTGCTGGCTAATCGAATGTAGCTACTGTCGATGATGTTACAGGTACGTAGGAAGAATCTGGATCGGAAACTTGATGATAACATTGATGGATGGACGATGGAGGACCCGAAGAATTTCCACCTTTCTTGTTATTCTCTAGGGTTGTCAGAGGGTTCGAAATATAGAGATAGTTATACGACCTTTTACAGTTTCTATTCTTTATTTATTTTTTTGGTTTTCCTAAATCATTGTCTCCATGTAACTGAATGCATTCGGAGAATAGGCGTTAGCATAGTTCTGAGTTTGTAACGTCTGTCTTGAGTTCAATTTTACATACTTTGTATTGGTGCTTTAAAGATTTGTTCATCTGCTGATGATAGTGCATGGGCAAATCACCAAGCCATGTGCATCGAATTGTGGCTGATCTAGCGACCAATTTTAATCAATTCTCTAATACATGCGAAGCGAAGACGGGAAATCCAGAAAACTGACTCTAAATATACTACGACCTCCATTAAGACATCTTTGAAATGATATGATGCATCCTCCTTTACTCATGTAATCTTTATATACATGGGAATTCATGTGGTTCCTTTTAACATAACTTTTCATTCATCACTTGTTCATTTTGCCTTTTAAACATTAAGCCAAGATCACAACTTTGTAACCATGTGGGGCAACATAAGATCCAAGTGAGATTATTCAACTGTTTTAAGGGCGCGTATAACAACCTTTTTATTTATGTTCTAGAATAATATAATTTTTCTATTCCAAACTTGTTTATGGAATAGAAATCTATTTGGTGATATAATTTCACTTTCTTATTTTTGAAATAAATTTTTAATCCTATTTTTCTCATCGCTCGTGCTATCTACTTGTCGGTTACCCACTCGCCATTCACCACCGCCGCTCGTTGCCCCATTGCCATTCGCCGACCTTGGAAGGGAGAAATTTTGAAAGGGAGAAAATTTTCTTCTGTTATTAAAAAAATTCTATTTTGGGAATATAAATTTTGCGTTGTTTTCAAACACAAATTTTTCCTCAGAAAATTATTTAGGAATAGAAATAAAAAAATATATTTCTCTTCTATAAATCAATTTCTTGCCAAAATAATTATTATTTGTGCCCGAGAGACTTATTGACACCCAAATATGACCTAAACTGACAGGAGACAGATTTAGTCGATGGTGGTGAACAAAGTCATGGATACAACTTGCCTAATAAGTTATTGACATCATAACATTATTTTCTTTCCTATTGCCAAAGTTTGAGTCTCGGACTTGGGTGCTCTCAAATCCACCTCGGGTGGTTATATTTATTGTCACTATTTTAGGAATGTATCTTTTCGTTAGTGTCGTAACTTTTTATAGCCGCAAAATTGGATTAAAAATTTATTTCTTCTAAAGATAGGGTTAGGAAATTATCTTTTTAAACTTGTAATGGTTGATTGTGAGTTTTAAATAGCCATACTCTTTGTAAAGACCCCCAATCAATCACAATCTCAATAATCTTTGCAAATTTATTTTTTTATCTTTCATCTCCTTATCAAAGTCAAATTTATCTTTTATCTTTCGTGCTTATCAAAGTGAAAGGCTTTTGAGTAGCGCACAAGAACCAGAATAAGGTTATGGATTGGGTTGTAAACACTTTTCAAGAATCAGAATAAGGTTACAGATTGGGTTGTAAACGCCTGAATTCATAATACCTTCTTGTTAGTTGGGTTTCCAATCCTCTTTCGTATTCTTGTCCAAAATTAACAAAAAACCATTCATATTCATAATAATAGGGGTGGGGCGTCGTCATTCACAGCAGCCACTGGAGCATGATCGAGGTGAAAGAAGGGTTTCCAATCCATTCCAAGCCTTTCGTATTTCTGTCCCAAATTAACAAAGAATCATTCATATTCATAATATGGGGTCGGTCGACATTTGCGGCGATCACTGAGGCAGAAGCGACAACAATCAAGGTGGAGGCTTGGGAGGACCAAGTGTCCCCCTAAAGTATATTCGCAAATGGTGGGATCGTCTAATGAGTAAAGTCGTCGTGATTTTTCCTTCTTTCCTGATTTAACAGACATCGAATATCAAAACAATTAAAATCAATATCTAGATGTTAAGTTGAAAATTTATCTTTTCCGATAAGATTGATTGGCATGAAATCAAATATATCTTTTTTAAATACTTTTGACACATGATCCGTTTTTCATAAAATGCCCACATAAGGTTGAAAAATTCATAATTCAAATAGTTCAAAATAAGTGTCTTTTAATCCCATAAACAAATTGAATCTAAAGCTGCTCATTTTGAGTAGTCATTTAAGTTTCTTTCTTTGCATGTTTAAATGTTTATTTTTTTATACCAAAAAAAAATGTTTATCTTTCCTTTTACACATTTAGCTTTTTTTTTTTTTTTTTTTTACTAAACACGCATTCGCCACAATCAATCATTTAGGATTGAGACTAGAGACTTAAATTTCTTTGGGTCGTTTGGATCGTTGGAGCATCTAAGTTAAGCTTTTCTTGAGATTGATCGCTCACTTGCTCCCATGATCGTAGAGAGAGAAAATTGTAGAGAAAGAAGCTTGAGGAAGATAGAACTTTGTATTTTTGAAATGGTTTGAATGATTATAGTGTGGGGAGGGCACCTCTTTTAATACTAGTAGCCCTTTCGTTACAACCATTGATTGATTTTCGATCTGGCGGATAAGATCGCATCTCCTGACCTGTCAACTACTGGCATTTATGAGAGAATTCTAGAACTTAGCGCAATTATCGTTTCACTTATCTCTAAGAACATTTTAGAAGCCCTAGAGGAAACCCTAGACGAACTTGGACGATTTTTATCAAACCAGTACAATCCTTTGGTCACAGGAACCCTTTGCAACCATGACACATTCACATTGTGAATGCACTTTGTGGTTTGAGGTTGAATGTTAAACGTGTTAATGATAAAGATTGCAATCCTTTTTATTGAACCAAAAAAAAAAAAAAAAAAGTACAGCATGGTATAAAATACCCTACAACTGGTAATATCGATAGATTTCAAATTTTAGGATGGTTCGATACCCTAGAGGAGCAAAGAAGGGCCGTTACCTCCCTTCAATTTATATTACTATTTTCAGTAAAAAAACTCATGAATTTTCTTAAAATAAAGATATAAATTAGCTACATTTTCTCTAAAGAGGGCCTAAAATGGACTTTTTTTCAAATAAGAATCTGGAGGGCAATTTAATTTTCAATAATGGCACAAACTCACCCGCCAACAAAATCTTTGCACGCCGGCAACTAAAGTAAGGGCAATTCGTCCATGTCAATTTTTCTTTTTCTTTAATTTTCTTTTGCCCTTTCTTCATCTACTTCAGTCCTTCATATTCCGCGATCTCCTCCTTGAAGTTCCTCTCTCTTGCCGTCGACTTTGTCCACCACTGCCTTCGACAGCAACTCCAGCAACTCCGTCTCCGGATGGAGGTTGATCTAAGCCCTAAGATCGAGCACACCGACCGCTTCCTTGCCCAGGCTAGTGGCGCCTGGCCGATGTATAGATGCCATCATGCTAGAGAAGGTAGAGCACACGGACGCTAACCTTCGCCATTAGTCCCGAGTGATATTGATGAAGGGGTTGATGAACTTGCCGGAGCAGCTGCTGGTGATGGCGATGGCGATGGCAATGGTGGGGCTGTTGGTGGTCAAATCGGGTTCATCGAGCTGACGATGAGTCCGGCGAACGCGTTTGGGTCGGGATATATGAACCATTAGCCCAGCACGGGAAAGTGGCTCTTCATAAACTGGATTTGCCTAGTTGAGGTGCGGCTTTAGCCGGTTGGGCATTCAGGCCTTTTGTTCCCACCCTGAAAGCCGAGGAAACAACGGCTTGTAAAGAACAAAGAAGCAAAGGGATTTGTTGTCTTTTTGGTGGATTATCATTCCTTGATTTCTTCACCTTGTTGGAGGATAATCAAATTCGAAGGGGCAAATCCCAACCGTCGAAATCCCAACTGCCGTCAACGTGTGTATGTTGGAATGTTTAAATAATAAACCACGCCTTCATCTAACAGCTTAAGCTTTTAGAACAGTTGGCAGTGGTCCCACAAAATCTAATATGGTATCAGAGATAGGAGGTCCTGAGTTCGAATCTTCCAGGCCCCTATTTGTCTCTCCAATTAAATTTCCACACTTAGTATTAGGCAAAAAGACCAGACTAAGTGTGAGGGGAAGTGGCTTTTAGACCTTTGGTGTTTGCACTCTAGAGCAGTGAGAATGAAAATTGAACAAAATGAACTAAATTAGGAGATTATGCTTTGCGATTCGTGATGGCAAATCAACCCTAGCACCTATCATGTACCTCCACCCTTGATTGGTTTGAGGAGGGGAGAGCCCAAAAAAGATGAAAAAAAGACAAGAAAGAGAAAATAAAAAGACAAAATTGTCATAGACCAAATTACCCCTACTTTAATTGTTTAACAGCAAAATTTTTACTAACCGGTGAGTTTGGGCCTTTATTTAAAGCTAAGTAGTCATTTTAATATTCTTTTTTCAAAAAATAAAGATACTTTGTATATTAATTTAAAATTTTCCTAAAGATTATGGATCAATCTTTGTGTGGAAACTAAAACGAACCCTTTTAACGTGAGAATCACGAAAATTCCTGAGGTACATCAAATCATCTTAAAATTCACATAAAATTTACCTTCAAATTGATTTTGGACCATCTTGGTTGACTTGACGCTTAAGGCTACACAGGTCAAGCGAACCAAAATTCCACGGCATGGGGACGATGATCTTCGAATGACCTGAGCGACTTTAGGAGGACTCGAAACTCCTCGGATCGAAATGGCCGCCGCCGTCGGAGCGACTCATCTCCGACCCAACGGCCTCGTCTCTCTCATCTCCGCCTGCTTCGTTGTGGCCTCCTCCTACGCTTCCCTTCATCCCGACGAGCGACTCCTCGGCGTTCACCCATTGGGTACTAGTTCTATCTCTCTTTCTTGGGCGTTTACCTGTCCGTGTGCCGTAGGGATCTCGTGGGTTTCGACAAATTTTGCATCTTGTTGGGAGATTGAGTTCTGGGTAACTGGAGCCTGATCTTTTCGTACTCGGAAACGTCGAAAGCTCGAAACTTTTGGGTGCTCTGTGTGATCCCTCTGATTGAGAGCAGGTTTGAGTAGGTTGCGGAATAGGCAAGATCTTCAAATGGCGTGAAATCTCTTGTTTTATCTGTTATTGATTTTCAAGGTTCTATCTTTTTGTTTGTTTATTTGAATTTCGCAGATGAGAAATTTTATGCGGCGGAGGTGATCAAATGCAGGGACGGCTCCAAATCCTTCACGAAAGACCATCTGAACGACGATTTTTGCGACTGCATCGACGGAACGGACGAGCCAGGTGAGACTTCGATTCGAATTGAAGACAGTGTCTATGTGTTGTGGTTTGGTGTCGGGGTGGTGAGATTGTGTTCCAGCTGATTGTATGCTGTGTAGATAGTATCCTAAACAATACGTTGAATTTTGATTGCTAATTGATGAAAAGGGATATGAGTTAAAATCAGTAGATAATACTCTTGACGCTAGCCTTGGAGTTTTCCTAGGATTCAAATGACTCCTGCTGCTTTATAAGGGAAATGGGTCAGTAATTTGGGTTCAAGATTCATTACTGCGGGTTAGCCTCGTATCCGCTTAGAGTTGATTTCCATAACTGTGATGGAAACTGTCGACTTGCATATCTTCCTTTCAGATGCATTGTACGTGTATCCTCTCTATACGACTCTTTTAGATGTTCATGTGCATTTCCTTACTGCCTGTAGTCCGCTATTAAAGTGTTTTCGCTCGACTCTCGATGGACAAATCGCAGTTGATTACTCATATGTCAACTGAATCAATTCGGCATGTTCAGCATGTGGGCTACTTCACATTTCTCTGAGTCGGTATCGCTTCTTCTGCTTTCAGGAACTTCAGCTTGTCCGGCGGCGAAGTTTTATTGCAGAAATGTGGGCAGTACACCTAAGTTTATATATTCTTCTCGAGTAAATGATTATTTTTGTGGTAAGGACTTTACTTGTGGAGTTCCATCCTTTCTAGACTATTTAGAGCTGCTTTCCTAATCTCCTTTCAGTTCGAAAATTATTTGTGAGGAGCTCGTTCACTTCCTGGAAATTATTACCTGTTGCATTTGGGTTGAACCTTTAGCGTAGTAAGTTTGGATATGACCGTCTGAAAATATCATAGAGACAAGCTGTTTGTCTTTTTCATCAGGCTTCGAAATGGTTGGGAAAGAATGTACAAATGATCATTTGAAATTGTACCTGGCTTTATAAGCACTTGTAAAGTTCAAACAACATAATCAGGATCCGGAAGTTCCAGGAAAGGTTAAATTTTAGGGTGTGTTTTGACCTTGTCTCTGTTCTGAATGGAAGTTGAACATTTTCTGTCCTCTCTTCGCCCCTGAACATCATTCATGGGTCATTCCATTATAGATTGCTGTGATGGAAGTGATGAGTACGATGGAAGGCTCAAATGTCCCAATACGTGCATCATGGGAGGAAATGTCGAGTATAAAGCTGAAAACTATGCAGCAAAGACTACCATATTGGGCGTTGGCAATAAAGAACCCAAAAATGGGATGAACTTAGATGAAATGATCCAAAAGCTCAAAGGTACACCATTTTCTTCGCATGCATAGAATGTTTTTGCATAATGGAGAAGCAGGCTGATGAATAATGGGTTGTTTGTCAGGATTGAAGATTTTGATTGGAGTTCAGGTGCTTATTTTCATTTGCCTGTTGATTTTCCGAGCTTTACGTCGGCGCAACAGACAAAGAAGAAAACGTGCACATTGATCTAGTTTGCTATATAATCATCAATGCCAGTGAGGTAATATTTCTTTTACTACTGTTGCATAACATGAGTCAAAGGAAATAATGCCGTCCCATAGCACCTTCCATTTGACTTGATAGTTGCTACTTCGTTTTCATCTCCAAGGTTCTGTTTTCTTTTCAGGTTTCCCCTTTGACCATATAAATTTGGATTCCTAGTGTGGCATTTGTGCCTCCGATTATATGACTGCCGAATTGCCAAACCTCACCTGAGTTGTTAAGCAAGTTGGACCAGGTGGTTCCGTACTAGACGACGTCAGACTGATGGTTGGTTCAATGATAGTCAAATGCAAAGAAGGCTTTTGTATTTTCTGATGTTTCATATAGGAACCCCGACATGGTGGTCATGATGTGAAATTGACACGTAATTATTTCTAAGGAGACAGGACTACAAGGTGAGGAAACTCACATGGAAAATACTTAGTTTTACTCTAACAATCTGGCGAGGTGATAAGGCTCAAATGTGAGGATGGCTTAGTTGTTCAGTCATTAATGAAGACATTGCTGTTATGATCCTAGTGCTCCAAAGCTTGGCCCCGAGAGAAGGTATCCCTTTTTGAACACGTGGTGGTTGAGAAATGGCTGGGGTATGAGGCCACGATGAGCAGAGTTGCTTAGCTGCTGTCACCATCAGGTCATTTTTTCTGCAACACCAACACTCTGCCATAAGACACTTATTGGGTTAAGTTGGAGCTGTAGTTTGGTAGATGGAGTGGCGGTTGTTGATACCACGTTGTATACAAAGAAATATGCTTGTTTTCATGTATACCAATCGAAAGATAGATTCTTCACCGTTCATTGTCAAGTCCTTCAGTAAATTATGTGAAATGCAAACTTGAAGCAATGCATTGATGGCGATACAGACTGTTTTGTCTTGAGTTGGAGAGAAAGGATGGCTGTTAGAGGTGCCCATTTTGTGACCCTTCATGCGACACTGCTTGATACAAAACGATGATTCAACTTTGTTCTTCACATGCAAATGAAAAAGTTGGCGGATCATTTATCAGACTTTGTCACTATAGTTGAGGAAAATGTTCCAACATGGCAAGAAGAGGGCTCAGTGAAGCACAGCTTTGGGATGGAACTATCGTCTTGAGCCGACCACGTTTCGGATGAGCGCCGAGGAGTCTTATTAACCCCACGGACAATGCGTTTCGATTCACGATACACTGCAGCTAGTTCAGTCTATCATAGAATAAATAAAATCGAGTTTCATCTAACGTCGAAATTGACCGAAAGAGTGTTCTTAAAGGGGTGGCAAGTAAATTAAAAGGGAGTTGCACATGATCTTTCATATCGAGAATCCTTCACTCTTATAAAATCACAGCTGAGATGGGAAAATATCCCAATCCCACGAGGTTGGTAATCTCTTCATGGGCTGTCATTAAAAAAATGTCCATCCATATCCACATATCACACTGGTATTGGAGGAGCGATCGAAGCTTTAAACATATAATATTTTCGTGAGCTTGCGCATGCCATGCACTTTTTTTTTTGGGCACTAAACTATTCTGGACTAATTCGGGACTTTTGAGAATGGTGGCAAGCATGTTCCTTCAACTAGCACTCGTAGACACCATATGCACATTGGAGCCTACACGATCAAATGCAGTGAATTGGAAGGCTTAATCACACCCAGTGATTCCCCAATTGAAAGGGTCGATTCATAATCAACGGACGCTTCTCTTAATTGCATGAGTGCTTATGCAGTGGAAAATTATACGGGCCATGTTTCTTTATCATGCAAATTTTTAAAAAAACAAGAAAAAGGAAGTGCTCTAAACTATTTCATAATTTTCAGTCCCCTCTCTCTCGGTGAAAGTGCGTAGTGGATAATTCTTTTCCTTTTCTTTAATTTGTTTTTATTAATGTTGGGTGTTGGACACGAGACGGTTTGATTACTTCATCATCCTCTAACCTTAAAAATTTTCAATATCCACTTCAAGTTTTTCCAATTAAAACAAAAAAGAAAGAGTTGTTTAATGTTGCATTAAAGAAATGAAAGAAAAGGGGTATAAGTTATACCCTCACATGCCCGAATCCACTTGCATCACTAAACAAAAAAAGAAATTAAAAAAAAAAAAAAAAAAGGAAGGGAAAGATGGTGATCATGATGCTTTCATTCGCTGGTTCACTTTCTTGAGATGGAAGAGGGGGGTGGCGAATAAACTATGCACTCTTCCTCCCCAATCATGGTTATTGCCTCCCAAAAAAGAATAAAAACTTATAATAATAAAAATAAGGCTGACGAACCGATTTAATTAAAAGAGTGAAGTACAAAAGTCCTAAGATGAGGTGATGGGAAGATGCTGAGAAGGAGCTTGAGAGAGAAGAGAGAGAGAGAGAGAGAGAGAGAGAGAGAGAGAGATGGGAAAAGAGGGAGGTCACATAACCCTACATGTGAGTATGGTTTGGGGACAAAGCAAAAAGAAAGCCTAGTGCATGCAAACAATTCACATGGCCTGACATGATCCTCTCATTGCTCTCCCTCTCCCTCTCTCTCTCTCTCCACAATGTTACACACAGCTCATGCCCCAAAATCCCACTACTCCACCTTATAAAATAATCCTTTTCCTTTCGCTCTACTTTGTTGTACGGGTTGACATAGGCCAAGTTGTCGGGCACATCAGGGCTGGGGGCCTCCTAATCTGACTCGCACGAGGGCAGCATAAGTGGCCAGGACAACGCAAACGAAGTGAATGAGCAGATGTTTTAGATTCATGAGGGGTTTAGCTTGATATAATCGCGGCTAGTTCGACCCGTTTTTTGATCCGGCCTTACGACAATGACCTTGGGTGGTACTCCTGCCCCGAATTGTCATATCGGGTCCACTGGAAAACGACCCGAATAAGGCGTAGGATTCTTTGGACCGATTGTCTGTGCCTCCCGCACATTCACTGAAAGGGGGTCAAAATGGGACAAGTTATATCTAATCGTTTTGCCACTCTGTGCTCTCTCTCTCTCTCTTGCTGCCGCACATGCGCTCCATGGAATTATGAAGCTTGCTAGCTAGCTAAGGACAGTAGCGGCCACTATGCATCGCCAACGTAACATATTACATATAAAAAACTCGTCCCGAAATGATGGACCTCGCTCGCGCACACATGAACTTTTCCCCCTCTGTGGCAGTGGCGATCGGATCGAACGGCCAGAGATCCGGAAGATTAGAAAGGGTTGGGGGGGAGAATATGGTGGGCTGGAGGGTATTGCAGAGGAATGTTTCCATTGTGGGATATGGAGAACAAGCAGTAGGGAAGATGATAATAATAATAATAATAATAATAAGAGAGACTATAATAAGGAGGAAGGTGACGAATGTGAAGAAGCCACCACCACCACCAGTAAAGAGGGAGGTCACAAGGGCACGTGGGTTGCAGATTCCTTCTCTCTCTCTCTTTGGGTTTTGATAATAAAAACTACTGAGCGACTTTCCAGTAATACCGTTGAGTCCCAACCTCCCTCATCCCAGCTGTGCAATAGCTGTCCAATCTCCCCCCCCATGTGACCCCACTGCACATCCACAGAGAGAGAAAGAGAGAGAGAGGGGGGGAGAGAGAGAGAGGGAGAGAGAGACAGAGAGAGAGAGAGAGAGAGAGAGAGGGGATGGATTGTTGCCGAGAGAGATTTAACATCATCAACGAGCACAGATCGAAAAGGGGGGGAATTCGATAAGAATAAGAAACCAAGAGGCCCATGAAGACCATGATGATGTTCTCTCTTTGTTGGTGTCCTTTGCTTTCCTTCTTCTGCAGCGACATTCTCTCTCCCCTTTGAGTGTTATTTATATGGAGCTCCCTTAGGGATCATCATTTGGTTTGGTTCTCGTGTCAGCTGAAATTTCGATCACCGTCCTTCCTGATCCAACACGAACATCGAAAGCGCCACCCGCGTCACCTTTCTTGGGATTGGCGTGGCCTGGTGTGGTTCGTGTGTTGGCCTCTCCTTTCCTTTCCCCAGCTTCGGCCCTTCGGTTTTTTGAGAGGGTTTGCAGCCAGTTCTGATCAGTCGGGTTGTCCTGCGGTTAGCATTCGTTGGATTCTGGGTGGCATCGTGTGGCGTTTTCGATCACACAATGGCACAATTGCCTCCTAAGATCCCAAACATGACCTCCAATTGGCCTGACTTCTCCCTCCACCACCAGAAGTTCCCCTTCATGGGGTCTCATCAATCGCCCCCGGTCCTCAACCCGCCCGCCGCCGCCCCTCCCGCTTCCCACCAGAACAACAACCCTTCCTGGGTCGACGAGTTCCTCGACTTCTCGGCTGCGCGCCGCGGGTCCCACCGCAGGTCGGCGAGCGACTCCATCGCCTTCCTCGAGGCCCCGCTGCTTGAGCATTGCCGGAACGCCAGTGCGCCGGGGTCCGGTGCCAACAGCGGCCACAACAACCATGAGTTCGACCGGTTCGACGACGAGCAGTTCATGTCCATGTTCACCGACGAGATCTCCCCGTCGGCCGTGGCCGTCCCCCCCACAGGGTCGTCGTCAAACCCGTCATCGCCGTCTGATCACAACAGTATCAACGAGGAGAAGCAGGCGGATCAGAAGCAGCGGCAACAGCAGCAGCAGCAGCAGCCAAAGAACGAGCCTGAGGAGGTGCAAAGCCCCTGCCAATCTGACTCACAGGACAACACTCCACCCAATTCAAACCCAGGCAATCCTGCTGAGAGGATCGTCGATCCCAAAAGGGTCAAGAGGTAAATCATGATTATTTCGACATCATTCCTCACAAAATTCATCTCAAACCAATTAAAATGACCAGGGATAATTACAGTGCAGCTGACAATAATTGATAATAATTCTTTCCCGTTGCCTTGGTCATAAATATCCATCATCATACTGTGATGAAACATGTCATCTAGCAAACAGAAGCACCATCATATCTCAGAACATGCATGGTTAGAGTAGGGTTTACCATTGCGAAATAATGCCCATGAGTTTGACTCATTAAATAGGTTTTGAGTGACAATTCTTTTTTCCTCTTTTTTTCTTTTTCTTTTCTGGGGTGGGGGTTTTTGGTTGGAATTAGAATCTTAGCAAACAGACAATCTGCGCAAAGATCGAGGGTGAGGAAGCTGCAATACATATCAGAACTCGAACGTAGCGTCAACTCGTTGCAAGTACGTACTTAAACTGAAGAACTGTTGTCGTTTTATACGTGATTATGTTACGCCATGGATGGTGGAATGGCCGAGGAATTAGCGCGACTGCGGGTAACATTGATTTTGTTCTTCGTTGCATGGTCGCCATTGAAGGCCGAGGTTTCGGTGCTGTCGCCAAGGGTTGCCTTTTTGGACCATCAGCGCTTGCTGCTGAACGTGGATAACAGTGCTCTCAAGCAAAGAATCGCAGCTTTGGCCCAAGACAAGATTTTCAAAGATGGTTAGTCAATTGTTCCCCCCTTTTCATCTTTTTTCTTTAATTAAGCTTAATTATCACCGACTTTGCAATTATATTCTAAGTTCTAAAGCTAACGTTTGTGGGCTCGTAACGATATAAATAATGCTAGGTATATTAACACTAATTTAAAAAATCGATATTACTATTGATGCAATATAAATTAAAAGTGTCATGTTAGGTATTGGACATCACTCGCTTGCTTAAATGCGTATTCACAATCTTTTGATTGCTTAATATACTGATTTTGCATACAGATTTTGGTATTTCCAAATGTATGTACATTCGAATGTAATGTGAGGGATAATGAAGGGTATTTGATTTTCTAGCCTATCGATATAATCGATTTCAATAGCAGCTGAATTACATGTGGGAGTGGAAACCTAATTAATAATAGGACAGGTACTCATGCATGCATTTGTTCTCTTCCCGCGTACGAACACGTTGCTTGTCTTGCGTACCACCCCCACCACCACAAATTAAATTCACAACTTTTTCTTCATTTTTGTTGAATTATCGTCATCATTATTGTTATTACTTTTTGCAGCACATCAGGAAGCATTGAAGAGGGAAATAGAGAGGTTGAGGCAAGTTTATCACCAGCAGAGCCTCCACAAAATGGAAAACAACAACGGGAACAACAACATTAACAGCAACAGTAACAATGCATCCGCTGCATCTCCTCCTCCTCCTCTTCCATCCTCCGAGCCAAACAATCCTCCTCCACTGGAGAACAGTAAGGAGCAGCTTCTCAGCGCTTGACTTTTTGACTCCTGTCCCCCCCAGCTCTGTACCTTAACATTATTATCATTATTCCCTCAACAGTCTAATTTTTTACCCCCGCAAAAAAACAAGAAAGGACGGAGAGAGAGATTAGCCTCCCAAGTTCAACGCTTTTTCTCCTTGAACTTTTGAAACATGAAAACTATCTCCTTCCATCTAATTGGGTATTCATATTCATATCTGTATTTATGGAAGAAACATTGGAGTTCATGTCAGCCAGCTTTTTTCTTTGGTTATTTATTGATTTTTATGTAGAGATCCCATGTGTTGGCCAGCTCGAGGAAGAGGGTGTGTTGTGGGAAGCCTATTGATGGGCTGGTCTCCTCTCGCCCTCTCTCTCTCTCTCTCTCTCTCTCTCTCTCTCTACCTCTCGCTCTCTAGCTCTCTCTTTCGATCTGACGATCTTCTGTTCATTCACGTGATGTGTCCACATCGTGTGGGGACCAATCAAAGGCGACATGATTGGAGGTCAGAGACGAACACGTGCAGCCGTGATTGAAGAGGAGAAGGAGGAAAATGAAAAAGAAAATGGGTGATGCTCTCTGGAGTTGTAAAAAAGAAATGATTAAAAAAAATGAAGTATAAATATTGTCTCTTGCTTTATCTGATTTGCTAGGGTGTGGTGGTGGTGATGATTGTGTAATGCAGTGATTTTATTTAATTATTTATCTTATCTTCCATTTTAATATTCATTTTCTTTTTTTTTGGTTTAAATTGTAGCCTTTGAATTTTGAGTCATGTTGGAGGGTAGTGGATTTTGTGTTGGGATGTACGAAAGGTAGGGCTTGTCAGGGAATTGTTCTTAAATTTTGCCTTTTGGGAATTTACTTGACCTTGGAGTTGGGGAAGGATCATGATGGTTGTAGAATTTATTTCAGACTTCTGTAACTTTTTCTTTCTCTCTCGATGCATATGCTATGTCGATGTAATATGCATTTTAGTGTTTAATTCAGACATGATATAATCACTGGATTTTATCCTAATGATCACCTTTTTAACGTGGAAGAGGGAAGTGAGGGGTTCAAATTTTTACCTTCTCAAGGAGGGTTGGATTAGTTGTGAACGAATGAAGAAGCGTGAGATCGAGTAATGCAAGAGAAAGTCATAAAAGTGAGTTAGTTGTGAACCTATCTAATATTCATATTATTTTGCGTTTTATCATTTTAAACCCATTTACTGAATATAACTAACTAATATAACAATGTGGCTCTTCAAATATGGGTTAAGATATGGGTTTATGACCCATTTTGACAAGTTTACCATTAAGGCAGCGGAGTCAATGTTATTGGTAAGGTAGTGGATATATTGTCACTAATTGTAATTGCAATTGGATTAGGAAGATTTTCATAGGTTTAAGTTCAAACCGCTTATATGGATTATAAATACCCCAAGTGTACTATTCATAAAAAAACACCAACTAAATAATGACAGAGCTCAATGTGTTTTTGCAAATTTATCTTTTTTCCTAACTTTCTTGTAATTTACATCGCTGGCAAGTATTGTTCCCAACATTTGTAAATTGAATTCTTATAATCTACTTTCCTATTTACAATTAGCAAAGGAGCCTACACATCCTTTGTTAATTTACTCATCGATCAATCCACGTTCTAAAAGGTACTTCATCATCTTTTTGGTGATACTTTTTGGTACACCTAATGGAACACATTTTTTATTTGAGGAGACTATGATAGCAAGAATGAGAAATCAGTAAGAGTTTGACAATACTATTCGCAACAACAACCCATTACCACAAACCATAGTAAGGTTGTTGCGCATTAGAAGTGCTCAATTGTCGGAAGAGTAGAAGAGGATAATTGATAGGGAGGTGTCAATCTTCCAAGACACTTTGGTGAAAAATAGTTGATGGAAGTTGCACCAAATTTGAGAAAATTACCAAAAATGTTTTAAACCTATTACAACTATACCAATGTAGTCATAAACTTTTTTTTTAAACCAATACAATCTTAAACTTTTTATAATTGTGCTAATTTAGTCTATTCGGCTAATTTTGGTAGGCCGACATTGACGTGGACACTGATCATCTAGCCAATGCTGACATGGCAATTTTAAATATTTCTTATTTATTATTATTTATTATTTTTATTGTTACTTCTCCTTTTCTTTTTTCTCTTCTTCCTCCTCTAGCTTCTTTTCTCCATAGTGGGTGCTCTATTGAGGCTTGCTGACCACTAGATGAGGCCTTGACTGTGAAGTTCTTGCCTAGCCGAAGGCCACCATGGCCTGGCCAGCCGCGGGCGAGGCTAGGTGAGGGCTTCACGACCCTTGCCCAGTGGTTAGCAAGCCAGGGAAAAGAAGCCAAAGGAGGAAGAAGAGCAAAATGAAAAGGAAAAAGAAAAAGAAAAAAATTAATAAAATTCAAAAATAATTTATAAAAAATTGCCACATTAGAGTCGGTCAGACAACTGTTGTCCATATTAGTGTCGATCGATCAAAATTGGCCGGATGCATTGAATTGACTCAATTGCAAAATGTTTAAGATTGAATTGGTTAAAAAAAATGTTTTTTAGAATTGAATTGGCATAATTAAAATAGGTTTCAATTTTTTTTGGTAATCCTCGCCTAGATTCCAACAAGGAGGCAACCATACGGAGGTTGTTCGAGGAATAGCCAAAGATCACAGCTAACTACATGGTGAGCCACATATCAGATGCAATCGAGCCAATGGTCATCATTGCTCTAAATGATGCCATGTCTAGGTCAAGATCTTCCAACCAACCACTACAGGGAATGTTATGGAACCAAGGTACATCTCTAATCCTACTTTATATAATAATGTTGGTCAAGCTAGAATTTTACAGAGGGTGGCACTGGCATGATGACACGGTTAGATAGAAATTTTGACAATGTTGTTGAGGACACACATTTGATTTTGTAAAAATGGGCAACCAGTAGCCTTATCTTTCAGTTATGCAAAGAAACAAATCCCAAATAATAATTGTGAAGCAACAAAATTTTAAGAAATTTGAGTACAACTTTTAAATGGACGATGGATATTCCTCAATCAATTAATGATGTAATCTAGTATGATGAGATCTATGTTCCTATTAAATGTAAAGAAACATATCTAAGTGATAAAATTTAAACAATAAGTAATTTACGAAAGATTTAACTGTAACTTTTAAAATAGTTGATCGTGTTCTTTGGCAAAAAAAAAAAAAAAAAAAAAAAAGATTTGGTGGATATCGGTTTCTTTTTTCAAAAAATAAGAACTCATAAATTAAGAGAGTGAATATCTAGTACACTCTAAACATATTAACTAATAATTTCATTATTGATTAAGACATATAACCCTGAAGAAAAGTCAAGTGGTTTTTTTTTTTTTTTTTTTTTTTGCTTCTTTTGATTGTAAAGAGATAAGAGGTGTTCATTAATGTCGAAGCTTAATTGGTTTCCGTACATTTATATATCTTAGACATACCATGCTTAATATTTCTTTTTCTAATCTGTTTAAGTGGATGGATTTTGAAAGGAAATTGACTGATGATATCATATGTCTTAATTTAAGGTCAGTTGGGAGTCCTTCAAAAGCAACGTGATTTAAGCGAAAAGATTGAGGAGCCATTTAAATGCACTTCGATCTCGTCCTCAATCTCAAAGCCAACATTTCAAGTGTGTTCTTTTATCTTTTAAATTTAATAGACATTTTTAATGAAATTAACAATTTCTTTATAAAGATACTTACATTTATTTCCTTACTAGTAATATCTTTAAAAACATTAATAAAAACTCGATTAAGCTCGTGAGCCTATCTTGTTGAGAATTTGCGAGCTCAACAAGGTACTCTAGTAGCTCGATCTCAACTTGAAATCAAATGAGTTGATCCCGAGTAATCATCGACATCAAGCCGAGCTACTTGCGAGTAACTTGATTCGGTTCACCTCCAATGCAAAATTCACAAAGTGAATGGCCAAGATGGACTGGGTCCCTGATGAGAGCATCCTTACAAATGGCTTGTGATTGTGGGCTTGAAAAAGAACAAAATCCTAGCACAGCGAATAATTTTGGGCCAATCGAGCCAACAAATATCAAGACCTCGAACAAGGCATATCCCATTACCAAGGACCAAACTAGAGAAAACACCACATTCGCCCATTCTCCAGAACATACTGTTAGATGGTGATTGTATTGAATCATCTTTTTCAACTAGCAATGCCACTCAAGGACTCTTTTTAAATTCAACCAAATAAAAGTTTAACAAGTATGAAAACAGATTTGTACTTGGGTCATGCTTAAATTTTGTGGAAAACACGAACATTTTTCCACTCCCTCGTCGCTAAAATCGCGCGTGGGGATGCTGGGAGTGTTTCACAATACACATAGAACACTTCTCTATTTGCATCGTTTGCTAAGTTATCCTAGCCTAACTTTGGAAGGTAAACACCTTATTTGGTGTTTGCAATTCTTGATGGGTGCTTCTTTGATCCGTGGCCTTTTAACTCATTCGGGATATTATTGGCTTTGGTATTGAACCATGTGATTTCATCTTTTGATGTACACCGAAGCATTTTATTATGAGGTCATGTATTTTTATACTGCCCTCGTATTTACATGGTCTAAACCTATTTTGGTCATTATTTGCTTCGCTTTTGAGCTGCATAATTTATTCCTTTGGTACATCTAAATAATTTCTTATGAGATCACCCATTTTTATAGTACCCTCGCATTTTACTTGGCTAATGGAGTTCTAATGCTAAGCTATGCAATTACACCAATAGATACTTCTTGTGAATTTATTTCAGTTATACACATGTAATCCAGGACGTCTTCCCTTGTCTGGCCCAGGCCACAAGAGCTTAAAAGGTACTTTTGGGTAGGTTTGGACAAGACTATTTAGGGCCCATTTGGTTCAGCTTTGAGAAAATGCCATTGAGAAAATATAAATACCTTTGAGATAAAAATGATTTTCTGAAATGTTATATCGTTTGGTAAATTGTAGCATTGATAGGTTACTTAGCATAAATACCATTTGGCAAAACTCACATTTATAATGATTTTTTTTTTAAATCTAAAAGTTAAATCCGGTGGCCGACTAACCATTGGCCAACCGCCGGATGGCCAGATCTGGCCGCCTGACGTCGCGACCTCAGGCGACACACAGCATCGTCTACAATTGTAGAGGCCAAATTTGGCCGTTGGACGCCGTATCTAGCTTTCGGATCGCTAGATCCGCGGCTGAGGCCCGATTCGCTCGAACTAAATGAGTCGCAGCGCGAAGTAGGGAGTTGACGTGGTCTTTGCTCGCGCTCGTTGAAGGGGATGGATCTGCCACAGAAGAGGAAGGCGTCGACAGTGGAGGCAAAGGCGGCGGTGGGGTCGACGAAGAACTCGAGGTTGGGGGCGTCCTAGAACGGTGGGGCGGGAGGGCCGTTGGGTTGGTCGAGGGGGTCAAGGCTAGATATGGTCGTCCTCCGACTACCGATTTGGCCTCTAGATGGCCTGAGGCCTGGTTTGCGTGAGCCGAAGGAGTTGGAGCATAGAAGCAGGGAGTCGACACAGTGCTACTCGTGCTCGTCGAAGGGGATGGATCTATTGTAGAAAAGGCAGCGTCGACGGCGGAGGCGGCGGCGAGGCCGGTGGAGAACTCAAAGTCGTGGGGAAGAAGATGAACAGTAGTGACGCGTGAACAGTGAAACTTGCATGGTGAGAATGCCAAATGCTCAAAGCACTTCAAGAGCTACATTAGGCTTTTAACATTGGGAATGCTGATATTTACCTAATGAGCTTTCAAAAATGACTTCCAAACACAAACTATTTCCCCTAAGGGGCTTTGGGGCCCAAAAGCCTCTTGGAGAAGTTAAACTAAACGGGGCCCTAGTTATAAGCATAGCCCAACTTCGGGCCAAAAGCTATGGACTAATTTTGTTCTTACAATCGGGCTTGGGCAATATATTAAGCCCAACCTTATGACCCGGACCTGGTCATTTAGTCTTTCCATCGATTAAGAGTGGATCCAGTCAATTTCACACCTTATATGGCTATGTTAGGAGTGCGAACTTACCCATTTAACTCTGCAAACTTAGAACTTTCTCTACCACACTTGCAATCACTAGTTCAATCACGTAAGTCGATGTGTTTCTCAAACCCTAACCAACAATTCAATGTGCGAAAACTCGATGCCGATGTAGACAATCGATTTCCATTAGAAAAACGCTTCAGTTTGCTATCTTTGCCAATTTGATGGACTTGATTGGAAAAATTCCAACAAGCTCAGGCTACTTGCCCGTACAAATCAACACTTGCAAATCAGCGTGCAAGTCAGCTCAAAGGACCAACCACGCAAATTATTATTTATTTCTCTAAATCCTGGGTCTGTAAAAAGAGGGAGGGAAAGAAAAAAACAAGTAAAAGTTAAAAAGAAAACACGAGGTGTGGGTCCCCAAGGCCCGCAAAACGACAGGCCCCAGAAATGAAACGACAAGGTTCAGACCCCTGCGGAGTTGTCGCCAACTCGCGTTCACATGTCGTTTCTGCGTTTCGGGCGCCGAAGCCGCTCCGTCTCCTTCCCCTTTAACGGTCATCTTTCTCGTTTCTCTCACTAAGTTCGTCCCCTCTCTCTTTCTCTCTCTCTCTCCTCCACTCACTTCCACTTCCACTTCCACTCTCTCTCTCTCTCTAGAACTCTTTACCATGCGCAGGCGCCTCTCCTCCGCCCTCGCCCTGCTCCTCCTCGCAACCCTCCTCGCTCCGCCACGGCCGGCTGCGGCGGCGTCGGGGCCCCCCGGCGTCGGGAGCCTGGAGCTGTGGTGCGTGGCGAAGAACAACGCCGACGACGCGTCGCTGCAGTCGGCGATCAACTGGGCCTGCGGGCCCGGCGGCACCGACTGCGGCCCGATCCAGCAGGGCGGGCCCTGCTACGACCCCGCCGACATCGGGAGGACGGCGTCGTACGCGTTCAACGACTACTACCTGAAGCACGGCATGACCGACGACAGCTGCAACTTCGCCAACACGGCGGCGCTCACCTCGATCAACCCCAGTGAGTGCGGCGGCGGCGTCTATTTCATTTGGGTTTTTTTCAGTAGGAGCTTTGGATCTGATTTTAGCCCGGTTTTATCTGTGTTTGATGTTTTGTATCTACTTAGTCATCTTCTTGCCAAACGGATCCAATCGCTATGTTCTAATAAGAAATTAAGCTTCTGGCTTGTAATTGATGAAATGATTCTGTTCCGCCATTAGCTAATTCATTCTCGTTTGTGTTGTTTCAGGTCATGGCAATTGCAAGTTCCCCTCTAGGTAATCAAAGAAACGAACTTTTCGTTTTGAAATTGCTGTATTCAAATGATAGTTAGGGGTTCGATTTTTTAGTTTATTTGTTGATCTGGTTTTGGGCCAATCTGGTTGGTGGGAGTGTCTAATCTTGTGCACTTTTCTGTGGGTCGTCTTTAGAATAGAGAAAACCGGTCTTTGGTGATTGAAGAAGTAAAAATTAGATAGGTCCAAATCGAGTTGGTAATGGATGAAATGTTGGTGTTCTTTTTGGTTCGGATTTAGCGCTAACTTTAGAGTCGAGGGCCTCTTATCCGACAGTATGAAGAATATGGCGATTGTGGTACTTTGAACCCTCAGTTTGAAGAAGGAAATTGGTCTTGTAGGATTTTCTTATTAAGTGATATTCTCTCCTGTAAGTGTAGGTGCAGAAAAAAAGTAGTATATGTTACTGATGAAAAACAATGTTTTCTACGTTTCTGTGGGACAGCTTGTCTGTTAATAATGGCAGTCATTCTGGTGCATCAACGGCGGTTGGAGTTCAGCCCACCTATGACAATTTGAGCGGCTGCAATCGGATAGCTATCCAGCAGTACTCTTTTGTAATCATGAGCATTTGTTCAATACTGTTGCGCTGGTTAATTGGGGAAAATTGATTATGACAACATCTGTGAGCACTTCTTCAGAGCATCATGAAAAGTGCTTCAGTGGAACGGCGTAGATAAGGCATTTTTTTTTTTTTTTTTATCTGGTTTTCACTCATTATCTTCATTTAGGTTATTGAGATTTTGTTCCCCTTGTATCTTAGTATCAAGGTGTTTTTGATACCTGTAAAACGTTAATGAGGATGAAACCATAGCCTCTAACTGAGGTTATAATTGCGGGCACTGTCTTCTTCTTCTTCCTACATTAATATAGAGTATAATTACTCAGAATGTTGTTGATTAATGGCTATTTTTGCTGAGTTCTGAGGGTTTACATTAATTTAGATCTTATTCACTTGACTTCCCCTGCATTCAAGCACTACAGACATCTGTGTTCTATCCGTTCATCTCTCTTCGCTTATGCTGAAGCTGAAAGACTAATCACAGAATCCTTCAAGGAACTTACTAAATTGCTGAGTTCCTTCTGCTTCTGTTTTTTTGCTCATGTTTCAATTTGACTTTATACTGCCCCGTTCAACCCTCTCACAATAGTTGGCCCAAAGATGGTGGGGGACGCTTATGTCGACATATAAGTATTTGCTAATGCTACGGTTTGTTTTTGCATGGACCTCCAGATGGTAGGTCGAAAAGCTCATCTAGATTGAAGGTCGATACACTCGCCACAATGTAAGAGCTATAATTCCAGCTAAAAGTGAGGAACTTGTTAGGGGTAGGAGAGCCAAAGCTCTGTCCCATGCTTCCAAATCCTTCAATATTATGCTGCTGCTCAATCTACTTGTTGCAACTCAGCTGCCTTTGGAAGGTCCCGTGTGAGAGTCATAATTCCAGCTAGTGTTGCGGGCCTTCGATTGCGGATGGAGACACTGCTCCGGTCCCATCTGCAGTCTCGTACCAGCAAACGGTGTCACGTGAGTGTCTCAGTTCGTGCTCCCTCGCAGTCGAGCAAAACTTCAATCCTAACTTTTCCCCTCTTCATCGTACCTTTCGCCGTCCTCGCCATCAGGGAGCTCTGCCTTGCCATTGCCATTGCTGGCCTCGATGGCAGAGCCCGTGACGCTCCCTCGTCCTCTCTCTTCGCCTACACCTTTATTCGCTGCTTTCATGTCATCGATCCCGAAGCGATGGCCCTACCTGCTATTGGGTAGCGTCGAGCTAGCGCGCTCGAGAGAGAGAGGCATCTGGCTTGGACGAGGGATCGTGCAACCTGGGGGCATGGCAGTGGCTTGGACTGAAGGTGTGGCGGGAGGACAGGCGTCTGTCATGGAGGTTAGAGAGAAAGATCATCGTTAGGGTGTGGTGAGGATTTTTCGGTTGAATAGTAGAAGTTCGATACTTCGATCTAGAGGAGTCTAAATCTGAGTTCGTCAATATATCTATTTGGACCCTACTGCACTAAAACTGAAGCTGATATATTATGGGCTAATTAAGATTGTTAACTGCTCTCTACACCATACCAATTTTTTAATATGAGACTTTTCTAATAATGTAACTCACTCGTACGACTTAATAGATTTAATGAAGATGCAGTAAAGATGGAAATAAGGAGGGCATAAGTTGCAATCTTATTACGGAGGCAGCACATGAGACTTAAGTAGCATCCCGTGATTATAATCTATTGTTTAACGACAAATTAGGCATGCGACATTTCATCACTAATGCAGAGTCTACGTTACATATCCCCGGACCAATTGGATATGGTACGTGTGCCTGGTACCGTAACCGGTTCCATCCTTAGTTCTCGCTGACACTTCCTACAAGGTAACCATATCCCGGAAAACTGGATACTGAATTCTAGGCGATCCAATTTCGTCATCTCTGGACTTAGTTAGAATCGAAAGGCTTTTTGAGTCCGTGATCAAGACAGAGATGCGTTCGGACAAAATAGAAGGATACAAGGTTCAAAATGTTCTCCGGTGGTGTAGGTAGTATCTCCATGTGACCGCGATAACGTTGTTAACACTCCAAATTTTGAATATTTCCCTGCCGACTCACGACGCAAGAGGAACCGAAAGGTTTGACTTCAACTCCTTCGTTTAACAACTGCTTGCGAATCCTTCCGTTCCCCTCCCTTTATTTAAGCGAAAAAAAAGAAAGCTGGGGTATCACCAGCTCTATGTCAATGGCTGACAAGGGCGCTCGATATGGAGACTCTACCTAATACCGTCGCCATTGACGATCTTGCCCGCGTTTTAGGTCAACAAACGCGAACCTCCTCTCGAAACCGAGCAATAAAACATGTTCATCGAGCATCGCGATTCAAAATTCGTTTGGTTTTAGGCAGAAAATATATATACAAATAATAATATGCATGCGGCGCTTAATTCAACTGTATGAGCAGCAACAGTGAAGATTTAAGAAATTCTCTGGTCGAATTTTGGCAGATCAAACCATTACCGATCCAATGATCATCAGCACTGCCTCTCTATATCTGCTAAACCGTCTTCCGCCCCGCAGGACGGCATCCTCCTTGACGATCTTTCCCGGCTGAGCATCCGGCGGAACGAACCGAGCCGGGAACTTGATCCGGCGACCTTAGCTGACGGCCTAACTGCCCCGTCGGATGTGCCCTCGATGCAGGATGACATGGAGCTCGAGCGCTCCAGGGGTGGGGCCGTGGGTGCGTCCCCGACGGGAGGCTGCGGCGGCAGCTGCTGCTGGGCTTGGGGCTCGGCCTCGGTGCGGCAAATCGGGCACGTCGAGCGCGAGATCAGCCACCTATCGATGCACCCGACGTGGAACGTGTGCTTGCAGTTGGGCAATTCCCTGGCCATCTCTCCGTCCTCCAACGCGCTCAAGCAGACCGCGCATTCCTCCGCCGCCCCTTCGCTCACGACCTCGTCCCGCGCCCCCTCCCGTCGGAAGACGAACACGGGCAGGGAAGCGATGACCAGCGGGTCGAGCCCGGACTTGGGCGGGTCCTCCCTGGGGTGCACGGGGGTCAGGGTGAGGCCGAGGTCGCGCAGGGCGGCCCGGCGGCGGGCCTGGCGGCGCAGGACGTACCGCGCGTATATGTGGAGGAGGATGACGAGGACGACGACGGCCGAGAGGGAGACGATGGCGGCGAGCATGATCTTGCTGTTGAGGTCGTAGCTCTTTCTCGCTTCCGGGTACCATGTCGGGCTTTCCGGGACTGGTCGCTGCCATCGCGGGATCCATGGAGGCGGCGGCGGCATGTTCTCATCATGATGATCCTCGGAGGCCATGCCGGCGCGATGAGATGCGCAGGCGGCCGAGGGATGAAGATGGAGGAGGAGGAGGAGGAGGAGGAGGAGGCGTTGATGTGTGGTTTGGTTGTGAACTGAAAAGAAGAAGAAGAAGGCGCCGGGATTTGTTCGGCTTTGCTGCGCTGGACTCGTGGAATTCTCGAGACAGCTTAGGTTACATGAGGAGCCTCGTTTTTCAATTGCGTTGACTGTTGAATGCTGACTTGCCCCCTTCATTTTTTTTGAATTTTTTTTTTTTGTATATTCTTTTGGGTAAATGTTGAAAATGAAATTTCTCGTTGTTTTACATTTGGGGGTGTTGTTTAACATGTAATGTGGTGGCTGATTGGTGTGAAAGCTGATTAAGAATTGTAGAAAAGTTTGCAAAAATATCGCAAAAATATCATTGCTCCGTGGACGGCAGCAAATCCACCTAATATTGTGCATGTTTTGAAGTGTGAAATGGGATCTCCAACCACATTTCCAAGTCATATAAGCAAATATATATATATATATATATATATATATATATCAAATCATAATCATAGTTAATTTTTTAAATCAGTTGATAATGATCTTATGTATTTTATATAATATTGGATTAAAAGATGCTTATACACCAGTCTACACTAATATCACAAAGTCTCATATAACATCAAGAAATCCCAAGTTTTAATTTTTCCAAGCACGTAATTTACCTCCCTTATTATATGTCTTTAATGTAAATTTCAATTTTTTCAGTCTCCTTATTTATCTTTCTTGTTGTATAATTTCAAATTTTAGGTCGTAATCTATCCTACTCGCGAGGGGTACTACTTGAATATTAAACTTATGAAACAGTTGACAGTAATATCATAAAATTTAACAATATAAAAGTTCGCACATCAAATACAACAAATTTCACATTGAATCTTTAGGATTCGAGAAGGTTGAAAATAGTTTACAACTTTGACCGAGGAAAATATGAACAAACGTGACATCTTGACAGTTCTTTATTCCTGTGATCATCTCCCGAGGAATGTACAGGAGGTGGATGGAGACTCTTTCCTCAAGGATCCAAACCTTTTCACATTCTTCTTTCTTTTCTTTCTCTGGATCAAAGTGTTTTTATTGCTAATGTTTTTGACTTGTTTGAATCCCGAAAAATTAGAAAAAAATAATAAAAAAATTTACCTTCAACCCGTAGAAGTAAATTTAAATTAATATATTGAAATTTTCACTTGTCCCTTGTACACTCCATTAACATAAAAATCTATTCGTTTTGCAGAAAATATGACGTTTCTGAGAAAATATAATTATTTTTTAATGTTCAACAGTATTTAGTTCATTTTCTACGAAACGAATATTGAAAAATTCAAAAAATATTTTTCTGAAATTTATATTTTGCATAACAAACAGAACCTAAGAGTCAAAAGAATTTTCAAAATCTAAGTTTTGCTTCTCTTTTTTCTGAAATAAAATGGTGCTAAATTCAACTCGTGAGGTCGAAGCTGATCGTTCTTTTCCATGCAAAAAACGTCAAGCTTATCACATCCAATTGAGTGGAATATGGGCATGCCGTAAACTCCTGGGAATGTCCTTCGATGTCTTTGAGGATTGTGTTGCTTCGATGACTTTGACATTTATTATGACCGAACAAGCATCACTGCTCCCGAAAGCAATGAAGTCATGTCTTAAGATTTTATTGGCCCACCTTGTTTTCTTAACTTTTTATTTCTCTGATTATGTCCAGGAGCATCCGCCTCAATTTCGCTCCTTAAAATTCTCGGGTGACCACATGAATCGAGTAGTTTGAATTGCGTGCTTGGCATTCTGGAGAATTAATTCACATGTCATGTGCCGTCGGTCAACCGGCGATTCGCATTCATATGCCAAATTCACTTTATGAAGTAAGACCAACCTGTTTTGTTCATGACAAATTATTCGGAAAAATTCCAAATAAGGATCCGAAGTTAATTAATTTTTTCAAAGAAGGATCCGAAATGAATTTTGTGTTAGATAATGACATAAAACGGACAAATTATCTCAAATAAGAACTCGAAGTAGTTGAATCAATTCCAAATAAGAACCTAAACTTGCTGGTCAGCCAAATATTTATCAACTATCAAGCATTTAATACTTCCGATGATTGGAGTTTGGGCAATTTTATCCAAAAAAAAAATAGAGAAAATTAACAAATTTTAAAATAGAAACAAAAAAACCCTATGTTTTCTACGGTCTCCCCATTCCTTGTACCCATCCTCTGTAAAGTCAAAGACCGAAGTTCTCCCCATTTCTTGTACCTATCTTCCGCAAAGTTGAAGACCCGAATTCTCTATTGGTTGAGGCACGAATTAAAAAACAAGAAAAAAAACCAGATGCTTCTTTCTTTGTTTGCGGAGACCAAAATTCTCCGCCGGTCGAGCAAGGCGAGGAGCAACGAGAATCGAGTCGCTATGATGACTGTGTAGCAATTTGGTTGAGGAGCAGTGGGGGAAAAGAAAGAAGAAAACGTAAACATTTAAATGAATAACCTAAACTTAATTAATTTAGAATTTTCCCTTTTTTTCCAATCACAAATTTCTGACAAAATTGCCCCTATTTTAATCGCTAGAAAATGTCTGCCGACGAACTAAGGTCCTCAATAGAGATTAACTTGATCACTTTGGATCCTTATTTGATACAAAATTCACTTTGGATCCTTATTTGAAACAATAGGTCCACTTTGGATCCTTATTTCATACAAAGTTCACTTTAGGTCATTATTTAAGAAAATAGATTCACTTTGGGTCCTTATTTGGAATTTTTCCTTATTCGCCAAGGAGACGCTCTTGTGTGTGTGTGTGTATATATATGTGGAAATTGAATCGAATATATTTTAACAATTAAAGAAGCAGTTTTTCAAGAATTGGGTTGTTAATTAAGGAGAGGTCCATGCAACCAAATGATCACTCTTTCTTGGGTGGGCTTGACACTATGCAGGCTTGGGTCGAGCCCAATATGAGCGGCCCAAGTTCAAACCCAACAGGCCTTGTATCGTCCACAAGCAAGTTGAATAGAGTCGGTGACTAACAACGATAAACTTCACTTTATAACATGGTGTTTTGAGTAGGTATCTTATGATATCTGCTTAATTCGCTTGGTGTCTAAAGATAGAGTTCAGCATAACCAAACTTGCAGAGTCTTGTAGTCTCTATATAAAGCTCACTCTAGGTGAATTGAGAATGATTTTGAGTGGACATCATTTTCATCTCAATTAGATCGAAACTTAAATTCTCTTGATATCCCAACAAATCATGTATCCACGAACCTATTATTTCATTCAACAACTGAAATTTGCATAGGTCACTTTTGTATTGATTTCCAATAAGTTGACTAGTTTAGCTCATGTGCTACCAAGTTCATGATGAAGTCATCCTTAGGAATATGATCCAAGATTGGCATCACATTGTTGGTGCGAAATCGATCTTTCCTGGACTTCGGTATACGTTGCAAATTGCCTGTTGATTTTTCAATTTTTGCAAGGTTCCCTCTAGAGTCTTCAAATTGGTTGCAATGTCCCCCTGGCCATTGACTCCGAACATTTTTCAATTGGAACTCTCTATGTGCTTGTCACGTGACTAATTCGTTCTCCCGCAGAGAGCAAATCTGGCTAACAACAAATGGCAAATTACATTTTACCACTCATGTTTTGGCACATGTGACAAGTTGCCTCTTGACTTTTCGATTGTTCTCAATGTTCCCCCTGAAGGATTGAAATGAGTTTCACAGCCCCACTGATAGAGATGTAGACCAATTTTTTCATCTAATTTCCTCCGGCGATCGACTTTGGTTACCTAAGCAAGGGTCTTCCTGCCCACTTCTAGAATGTGTGTGGTTGTGTTTTAACCTCTACTGGCGGTGTGGCTATGCTTCACTAAAATATTTATTAGTAATAGAAATTATAGAGTCATTTTGCTTGTTCACACAAGATTGCATAGAAGTAAAAGATTGTTAATTATTGGTACTTGCAATAATAAAACTTGGCACATTGTCACACTGCATCAACATGTAATGCTCGTATTATGTTCCTTATAAAATGATGATAGCGTCAAAGTAATCGTACTTATTATTTAACAAGAAAAAACAATTGACTTCCAGAATACACGCATTAATTTTGGTTAATAAACCTAATGTGCAGATCGGATCATGTCTTAATGCTAAGACTTTTTCTCTGTGTCTCTTAATTTGCTAAACGTCTGACCCTACATTGCAAGATTTAAGAAGTCATTGTATGAAAATTATATACAAATTTTGATTGTTTACATAATAACTTGGAAAGCTTGGATGAAATTTGAAGGCCATAATCAATATGAAATACAAAGTCTAGTATTTTGATTGATTTCTTTCCTGAAAGTATGGGCTAGATTTGAAAAATCAGTAAAAAAGTAGGTCTTACATGAAATTGGCCAAAGTCAAAGCTAGTGGATATTGTAACCGATTTCAAGACTTCAATGAAGAAATTCCAAATATTAAAAAGGACGGGGTAACTAACATATAGAAAGTGCCAAAACTTGACAGGCAAAATGCAATTCACTTTTCTTGTTTTGGATAGATTTGTCCTCGTAAAGTGGGCTATAATCAGTCACGTGACAAGCACACGACAGAAGTCCGATTGAAAAATGAAGTGATGTCAATACTAAAGGGGGACATTGCAACCGACTTCGAGGGTTTTTGGCATATCGCATTGAAAAGTCGGGGGGACACTTTGTGACAAATCCCACAATCCGTGGGGTGGGGGGAGGCAAAATGTAATCCACACCCTATTTTGGTATATGCCACGGATGAAGAAAGGCTCTGAGTGGTTATTGGCTTAGTCTGTTCCATTTCAAAGAGATTGGCTAATGCTATTTCGCACTGCTTCCGGATTCTAGCTTATAGAAACGTAAGGACCGTCTTCTTGTTCATAGAATTCGAATAAAATAAATGATTTTTATTCTGCACACAGCCTGCCAAAAGATTTCATATGAGATGTGCGCATATAATTGACTCTACTTCCAAAAAGTACCTTTTGCAGTGCACATGACATTCGTCTAAACCAGTCTGTATAAACAAAATTTAATCTGAACTGCGTGCATTATAGAAACCCTTTTACTAATACTGGTGCAGAGAAGTTCTCTTAGCATGCAGTAATGACAGATACTGCTCCATCCAAACACTGCAACCTACAACTTGATTTTCCATAATGAGAAAACCTAGGCTTATACAAGAAAGACATTGAATGTGTGCCATTTTAGCATAATAATCTTTTCCGCCCCACATCGAATTAATTAATCACTGATTGCTCTTCACACGCATCCCAAACAAATGAGGGCATGTGCATTCCGGAGTGCATCCAAACGAAGTTGTTATTGCGTGCTATCATGATAGTGTCAACCTAAATTTGAAAAGGACTAAGAAAAAGAGTATAGAATTATTTTCTATTTGACAATCTACTGCCTTTGCTACACCATATTGTAGCCATTTGAACAATGCTTCAAGAGATCCCAGTAGTGTAGCCATCAGAACACCAAGGCATCACTCTCTTGTTCTCGCAAAACATAACATGGATAGGCAAAGTTCAGCTCATGTATAATTTGCACCTGAGTGCCCCCAAAAGACCACCTAACTTCTGAGATCTTCCTGAGTATAACATCTCCATGGAATGGATCATACTGAGCTTTTCGAACTAGGTATATGACTATATCTGTGGAAGTTGCTCTTTTTGCTGGTTCAAAAGTGAGCCCCTTAAAAAAGATACAAAACTCTACCTAATATTAACATTTAAAACATTTGTCTCTTATCTGCAACTCGGCTCACTTTTTCCAAGAATGAAGGGTAATCGTTCACTCTCTCTCTCTCTCTCTCTCTCTCTCTTCCGTTTGAGCGAATTACTTAAAGACACGACATGAAGATGGCCCGAGAAGAGAATATTCTCGCTCAACAAGAATCTGTGCAAGTGTAATCGCCATTCAAAAGTTTTTGAGCTCTTTCTAGGTGAGCTCAGCATGCAGATCAAAACACATTTCAGAAGACAAATCAAGCTGATGCAAGAAAACCTACTCAACTGTTCACAACAAAATTAATATATTATGGTATAACTGGGGAATTGATTTAAAGAAAGGCCCTCTAGACGATTGAAACAAGCCTGATATGATCTTCTCCAAAAGGAGCACAAATTGACGCGACGAGAATCTCCTCTCTTGTTTCGTCAACATGTGGACTGGTTCCAGAGCTCCCGTCGCCAAATTCCTATTTAGAAGGAAACTAAATTTAGTTGACAAAGAATGCAATGCTTAGAATCCACGTTGTTCTACGAGTTCATTGAGTTTTTTAACTCCGAAGCATACAATCTACAATAAGTCATTCGATGCAAACAAAAGGAAAAGACATGGGAATATAGCGGACATAAACAAAGTTGACAGAAACGAAGAATTTAAGATTAGGTACCTCAGTAGTGATAAAGATGAGGACTTCCTCTCTTTAATCAACGGCCATTACTCAGAGAAGCAGAAGACGATGGCCTCGCAGAAACGACATCGTGCGGTGCCCCGTTGTTCTGAATTTGTGGAGAAATGCAAAAGCCAGGCAGTCCATCGGAGACGAACCTGTTGCCAAAGAGCGAAGGCGGGTGATGGATGACCTGCGACTTGTGATGGTCAGCTGAGTCCACAGAAAACTCGTCGAGAGAGCGAAAAGTCGGTGCGAAACTGGACTGAAGGGTTCCCCTTTGTGGAAACGCCGCTGAGCCTTGACTCAGCAGCGGCAAAGGCAGCGTCAACGGCGTTGGCGAGTTGAACAGAAACCTGCCGCCACTCCGGTTGTCCGTGCCAGCTGGGTCGGTGCCCCAACCCATCATTCTCTGAAACCCAGGTTCGTACACCATTGGCGCCGAAGTCGAGAAAAGGGTTTGGCTCATTTCATTCTCTTGTGGATCGCTTTGGTGAATTAGAGCAGATTGAGACTGAAGAGAGTGTAGGGAAAGGCCAAGGTCTTGGTTCTGCTGGGTGCTCCTCGACATAATCTCGGATGGGTAGCTGCTGAAATTGATGGATGATGCGGCCGAGCTCGTCGGGAAGAACGACTTCATCGTCTCCAACATGGACTGATCGTTCTCCAGCTGCGGTGGCAAGAATTGGCTTGTTGCGTTTCTTGAATTGGCACTGATTTGCCTATGGAGCTGAAAATTGTACTTGGGAGACTCCGATTCCTCCGCAACCGCCATCTCGACCGAATTCCCGTTGTGTGCTGCGCTGTCTGGGGCAGTGGAGGTGGAAGGAACAGAGCTTGAGTTCGGCTGCCAAGGCGGCAGCTCGGCGAGCTTGTCAATGGCCGCCTTTGCCTTCTTGATGAGCCAGTCGACGGCCTTGCTGGGCCGGTCGTAGCCAAGCCGGTCTTGGACATCATAAAATTGAATGGCGGTGTGAGCTGACAACCGGACACGGCGGTCCCGGGGGCCTTTCGCGGTGTAAACCTTGCTGTGGCGGTCCTTTCGGCCGGTCGACCGAACTATGTGGCCTCCCTGGACCTGGACAATCTCTCCTTCTGTGCTCTTCATTCCCATTTCACAGTTTTGGAGCTTTTTGCATAATTTAAGATAAAAGAAGGGTCTTGAGAAAAGAGTACACCTCCTTCTTTTTTTGGCTGATTCTTCTCCTTCTGAATGAATGAGACGGCCTTAATGGGATTTATAAGGCCTTGCCTGCTTTTGGTGTTATGCCTGTGGTTCTCTCTAGGGTTATTAATTTTGGTGGATAAGCTCTGTGTGTCTGGAAGATTCAGATCCTCCTTGGCCTTCTTCTGATCTTGTCTCTGCCAAAGAGAGAGAGAAAGAGAGAGAGAGAGAGAGAGAGAGGGAAGAAAAGAAAAGAAAGAAAAGATCCCAACTTGAAGCAGCTTCCTTGTACTATCTTCTCTTCGCTTTTGTGGGTCTTCTTTGTTGGTTTGCTCTCTTGTTGCTCTTTAGTCACCTGCAAACTGCAACCACCACTCTTCAAAGCTGATCATTACTGATCTTGCTGCTTCTGTGCTTCTCGTGTTCAGATCCCGAGGAAACCCCTGTCATTGCACTTTCTGCCCTAGATCCAAGACTCTCTCTCTCTCTCTCTCCCCCCTTCTCTATCTACCCAGCGCTGGCTCTCTGGTGATATTAATGATTCATCCACCTCGAGCATCAGAGGGGAGGCAGGTGGGGGGGATCTGAAGGGTGCCTCTCAAGAGTAGGCACAATTAGAAGAGGAAATAATGAACTAGGACATATGAAAGCTGCTTGGCACGGCTAAAGACAGGTGTATAATCGCGTATATAAAGGGAAGAGGCCTTGCATGCTTATCTCATAGAAATTTGGAATGAGTTTGGGAAAGGTGAAGAGGCCTTAGACCCCATGCTGAAGAAGAAAGCGATGGAGAAGAGTAGAAGAAAGAAGAGGGAGTAAAAGCGAAATGTGCGTTTTTTTGTAAGGATATGATGGAGTGGGAAAATCTCGAGTGGCGTTGATATTAAGAGGTGTTGGATGCTTCTGCAGAGAGTGTAGCAAAGTTAGGTCAGAGAGCAGAATTAAAAAATCTGTGTCGTCGTGCAAAATCTCCCCCACAGAAATACATGAGGTATCTTATAAATAAGTGATTTCCAGATGCTTATTAAAGCATCCGACCCAAAAAAGAAGAAGAAGAAGCATATGTCATAAAGAAATTTCGATTTTTGAAATTTCGATTTTCACAGTGTTATTCATACATAACTCATGAAAAATGCAACATCCGAAATTACCACATTTATTCTATTTGATTACTTAACAAGTATTTGTGATACTGGTTGATAAATTCCAATTTGTATACTCGCTCGAGGGCAAGTAGCTCACAAATTGAAGAGGTTTTTAATCACCAAACTAACATTAGGCTGGTAGATATTGACTAATTTCATAAGCATCCTCTACTAATGATTTGTCACAATCAAACAACCCTTGATTTGATGATACTCAATCCAAGGATCATTTCTTAAAGAGATAAAATTTTGGAAATTCGTGGAATCGGTCTGAAACCTATTATGCAAATGTCAATTCAGTTCCAATTTTTTCAGTTTTGACAATTTAATCTTAAGCATTTGTGCGAAATTCTAATATAGTCATTCCGTTAAATTTCGTGGGCAATTGCTAAAATGGTAGTTTGCTATGTAGGATGATCAATGATGACTAAATCGGCAAAATTAGAATGTTTAGGACTTAATTGGTATATGTACAATAGGTTTATGACTAATTAAGTAGATTTTACCAATAAAATTTATACAAGTAACATCCTAATAAAGTTGAGTCATTTGGATAACTCAATTGCGTGTGGGATGTGAAAATGTATACTTTACACAACCATGATATTAGTATTCAATCAAAAAGAAGATTATTGCATATCTTGATTACATTAACGAAGTGCAAAAATTATTTCGAAATTACATGTTTCTTTTTAAGATTGAATTTTGTTGACATGTGATTGTCTTGGTCTAGTGTGATAATTCATTCGTTTGTCTTTTTTGGTGAATAATAGGCTATGATAAGGATGTGACAAGACATGAAAGATATTTTATCACACCAATCTAGAAGAAAACATGTTAGTCAAACTCAACAGAGCGAGGAATTAATCTCTAGGAATCTTAACCAGTTGACACACGTCTATATTTGTAGATATGATGCTTATAGCTAGCTTTATGACCAAATTTGTCATGCCCTAAAGTTGACTTCAACAGCGCACATACATTGTATGTATACATATTCATATATACATGGGTGTAATCAATGAGAGCACCTCCTCTTGTTTTTCGCCTTCTTTTCCCCTAAAACATTGCAGAAGAGTTGCTAGCGAATCCTTAAGTGGAGTACAAAAGATGTGAAAAATGTCTTTGATATCATAACAAGAACTCGAATGCACAAACCTAATATGGACATTGAAGCTATAATCAAATGAGATTGTAGGTTTATAGAGTCAATTACAATCTCATAACTGAGCAATGCGAGATGTATTTTTTTTAGCACCATTATTTTAAGGTTGTACGAAGGTTACAAGCGAGTATCGGGTCATCCCAAATAACTTTAAGTACTTCTAGAACATTACTTGACAAGTAATGAGATTAATATAAAATAAAGTAGATTGGTAATATTTTGATTAGTCTTTGAGTATCTAAACATTTACTCTTGGAAGATCTAAATGCCCACTTTTTTGAAGAAAAACAGTTTTTGGCGAAAATATTTTTTAACTTTTTTGTGTTTAGATGACAGAAAACTAATCAATTTATTGAAAACATTTTTCATGGACTAAAAAAAAAAAAAACCAAGTTTAATTTACAAAAAATGACTTTCCCTTTTAATAAGAAGGAAATTATTTTCCATAAACCACAAAATAAATAAAACAAACCATTTTCTTTGGAAATGATTTTCATTAAAAATATTTTCATTAATCATGAAATTTTCAGTGCTCATCATAATTCTTGGAAAAGTTTTAAATCAAGGCTTGAAATGTGTTCATTTTTTCAAATGAATGCCTAAAGTGGATATTATTTGAAATGAGGGTATGAAGGGCCTGTTTGGCAACTTGCCAAACGGTGCTTGTTTATGTTCTTTTATTCCCGATAGTAGATTTGGAATAAAAATGCGTTTGGTAAAATTTTTGTTCTCGGAAACAAATTTCTATTTTTTTGTTCTTGGAAGTAGATTTGAAACAGAATCAAGAATAAAAAAAAAAAAAAAAAAGTTGATTCTTTGTTCCTGGGAACAATTCTAGAATCAAGTCAATCTTTTTTTTTTTTTTCTCTTATTTCTTCTTGTTCTTCTTCCCTCTCCCTTGTTCTTCAAGTGCTACCATTGCCGCCATTGTTGTCTACCGCCGCCGTCGCCGCCATTGCCGTCTGTCACCGCCACCACCACTGCCATTGCCGTTTGTTGCCGCCATCACCACCCCCTCACCCAGCCACTAGCAAGACTCAGCCGTGCTAGATCTAGCGAGGCCAAGCCTCGTCAGTGGCTAGCCGGGCCTTGCCCGGGTCTCCCCTGGCCACTGGCGAGCCTCACCTGGCTGGGCGAGGCTCGGCCCAACCGCCAACAGGGCTCGACCTTGTTGAGGCACCGCGAGGTCGCGCCGCCCGACCAAGGCAAGGCCGACCTAGTGGTGGCTCGGCGAGGTCGAGCCCTAGCGGCGGTTGGACGAAGAAGAAGAAAGAAGAAAAAAATTATTTTAAAAATAATAAAAAAAAAGATTTGAAGTATGAATTGAAATTTTGCTATATATAATACATATTTAATTTTGTATATTAATTTATTATTTATATTTATAGTTTATATTATAGTTTATTATTTGCTGTTTAATACAAATTTGATTAGTTTATATTTTTATTACTTAGTACACATATAATTAATCAATAGAATTTTTATGATTTGATAGAATTTTAGAATGGAATAGAATTCCAAATTCAAATTCTTTTGAAATTGAAAATATAATGAAATATAATATGATTTCTTCACTTATAAGAAGACAATTATAGTGAAGAAGACAATTATGTTGGTAAGTGGTCCAGGAGAATTCAATATTAAATTTACACTCATCTAAAAGGGTAATTGAAATAGAAATTTTATGCAGTTACCAAATGCATTTTTGTTCTTTTTCTATTCTAGAATTAGAAATTTTGTGCAGTTATCAAACGTGTTCTTTTGCTCAGAAATTATTTACAGAAACATAATAAAAAAAAATCATTTCTGATTAGAAATTGCTCTCGAGAATAAATGGTTACCAAACGCACCCGAAGTGACCAAATTTTTTCAAATAAAAGCTTAAGATAACCAAATTGTCTCAAATAAGAATTTTTGGTTGACCAGTGACTATTTCAGCCATTGAGGAAGGGGTATTTTAGTCAAAAAATTCTAAGTGATTTTATTTATTTAATTTTCTTTCCTTTTCTTTTTCTTTTCTTTTCTTTTTTAATTTTTCCTCTTCCCCTTCCCCAACCATCACCGCACCTTGTCAATGGCCAGCGGAGGTTGCCGGCCTCAGGGGAGGGCCACCCTCGTCGGTGGAAGGAAGAGGGAAAAAAGAAAAAGAAAAAAGAAAAAAGAAAAAAGGCAAAAGAATTTTAAAAAGTAAAAGACAAAAATGCCCTTTAGCTAGCAAAGCTAAACTCTTCTTTGAGACTTATATAATCACTTTAATCATTTATTTGAAATAACTTTCACTTTAAGCTCTTATTTGAAAAAAACAGTACTTTGTACCCTTATTTAAAACAAGTCTAATTTTAGGCCATTTTTGAAAAAATGGGAACACTTCATATCCTTATTTGAAATTTTCCTCTAAATCTTTGTTTGTGTTCAATGTACACACCCTAAACTTGTTGAGGGTTGTTGCCCTAGCTTTAAGGAAAAGGGGAAGCTCGTAGCCACCCTCTCTCCCTCTCCCCACCTTGTAGTTTTCCACTGGTATTAATATTAGAATTAATGTGCCATTAATTTTAACATTAAGCTATGATTAGGGTCATGGCTAAGCTAATAACCTAGGCACAAGCTCTACCCTCCACTTGGAAGCATAGAAAACAATATCTACACAGCTTTGCTATTACCTTTTCCTCTCTGCACTTCTTATTTCCACCACACCGAGAGTCCGTCCAATATCACAAAAAGAGAAGCTTTAAACCAACTAATGACTAGCGTTTCACAAAACAGTGTTAGCAAAAAATACAAAAAAATAAAAATAAAAAATTCACGAAATAGTAAAGGGCAAACGTGCTCCCTCCTGCAAAGTGCATGCATCCCCTTGAACCCCTTTTTCTGACCATCAATCATTTCTTTTTCTCAATTAACACTAATCAAGGTGAATAAAGAAAAAAACAAAAGTTGTGCCAAAATTAATAATGATAAAGCAGCAAAAGTTCAGTACCACATTGGATGAATATGATATGATAATAAACAACATTTTCCTCTGCTCAAGCACAAAAGTGGAACTGCACATTCCACATGGAGCTGCCAATTTCTTTATTATTTATTTTTTGCCTCTTGCTATTGATGTATCTAATTTCATGTAGTCTAGCTTTTAATAAAATATATCGAATGAACATAGATACACCGTTTCATTCGAATCTCATCTTTTGTGTTTGCTTTTGTCCGAATTATACCTGGCTGCCTCCTAGTTGGGAACTCGAGAGACAGGCTTACTTGGCTGAGAGATAGGTCTAAAGCCCACTCCTTTAGGGTAATTATTTGACGTGTCAGTGATGCGATTGATTAAAGTGCCGTGATGGTACGACTACATCGTTGGACCCAACTATTGAAGTTTGAACTTTGGAGGGGCGTTCTACTAGTAAATGACCTGAATTTAAATATATATATGTATGTATTATATGAGGGAACTGTCAGAATGATGTGGGTAGGTAGCATTTAATAAAAAAATATATATTAGGGCCTGAGTTATAATACAAGATTTAAATCAATGTCATGCTATCATAGCAGTGTGTAGGTTAGCATATAATCAACAATATAATTATGGACTGGGGTCCTAAATTATTGATAGTGGGCTCGCAATTCCAACACATAGATTGACATTTTAGTATTTTGTTTGATAATGACATCGCAAATACATGAATATTTGTTTGGTTTAAAATCAAGTCGGTAAACTTTGTTTTTCCAATCAAATACCTCGACTCTTTAAATGTGGATCAATGTGGTTTTGCTGACGTGGCTTGTTTATTTGGCAAAGGTTAAGGCCAATTGGTGATTTGGCTTGCTTAAGAAGTAGAAATGACGCCATCTTCATTTGATGTGTTTGGGGGGGGGGGGGAAGGGAGGGAGGGAGGGCGCACTCATTTGTATAATCTCAGTCGTCTAATATAACTCTATTATCATGACATTATTTGAAAAGGCTATATTGGATGCCAACATCAACAATTAAGGATTATTTACTAGCGTTGTTGTCTAATCTAACATTTTTTGTCTATGATTTAAGGGGAAAAGTACAAAAAAAGTCATAAATCTATTGTATTGATATAATTTCAGTCTTAAACTTTTCAATTAAATCAATTCAATTCTAAACCACAAGCAGGTGAGGGTCGCAGGAGACTCACTGCCCACCGCAAGGATAGTCCAAGGAGGAAGAAAGGAGAAAAGAAAAGGAAAAAGAAAAGAAAAATTAATCAAAAAATTCGAAATAAATAAATAAAAAATCATTACCACGTCAGCATTTGGCCATTGCCAGGTATCGACATCAACGCAGGCTGATCAAAAATGGGTTGATGGACTGAATTTATACCAATCTGAAAAGATTTACATTTGAATGGCTTCAATTGAAAATTTTAGAATTGAATTGGTATAAATGTAATAGGTTTATGATTTTTTGATACTTTTCCCTGATTTTAGTGAAGATCTAATGTTGACCCATATTCGACAAATTATTTTACTTGATTAAAAAAAAAAGTTTAGGTAATTCGATTGCAAAGTAGGTTAAAATTTAGATACTTACGGCGTTGTTGTCCTATTTTTTTTTTTTTTTTCCTATGATACAGTTTTTATGATAATGCTCTTGTAGATAAAAGCAATGCCTTGATTTTTTTATTGGTGACCATAATAATGACTTCTTCTTTTATCGTGAAAAGCTAGTTATGAGCATAACATCGACAATGGCCACAGGTATGGCAATCTATTGGCAGGAACCAAAAAGGTTTATCTAACATTGACAAGTCACTTTCCCTAAAATATAAGGTCGTGCAAACTGGTGGATTTGTATGGATGCAATATCTAATTTGTGTATTAATTTGTTTGGATGGCTTTTTGTCAACTTTTTTAGCATCAACCAACCAAAACACACATGAGTCACACGTGAAGCCGCTTTTTTTTTTTTTTTTTTTTAAATTTATAAGTTACTTGAAACTAGAGAGTAATAAAATCAATAATCAAGGTGAAATTTATCGCATGGACACCAAAAAAAATTTCACGTGTCAAAAGAGAAAATAACCTAATCAAATGAATAGAATCGATTTTTTTATATAGCATGAAAATGAAGACAAAAATGAAGAAATTCTTTTTTTTTTTTTTTTTTTAAATTTGAATGGCTAATTTTCCTTGTGGTAATTATGCGAATGTTGAATCATCCATCCTCCATCAATAATTGTGCTATTATCGTTCACAAAGTGTGGCTAGAGTCGTTTCTTTTGTCAATCGTGTGGAAATGTATCACCTTTTATTTTAATACCGTGAAATCTGCTTGGTGTTCACTTTTTTAATCGAAATGATGGAGAAGCTATTTAAATATTTCTTAGTAAAATGAAGCTTGGTTGTAAGCTTACTTCAAAAGAGCATCCAATATCTTTTTTGGCTATCTCGACAAACTCCGTGTGCACTTATTCAATTGTGTTGTTAACCACGAGTTTAAGTATGTACCTATTGTCAATTTATATGAAGAAAATGGAAAGTATCTAAATTGAGAAATGCCACTTCACACATTTGCATCATTTGTTTGACATGTCACCTCACTTTTCCAAAAATAGGACATTCCAACCACAATCAGGTCATTCCGTCACTTCCTATTGTACAAAGACCTTAAGAATATAGCGCTAAGTTCTCGATTATAAATCATGATGTTAAACATCATTATTTCAAGTTCCCGAATGGCCTGAGGTGTACCAATTAATTTAATGTTTTGTTCATCTTGTGGAAAATAGATAATTTAGAAACTATTTTTCTAAAAAAATCTCATATATCACTTGAAATAATTAGGTGACAAAAAAATTTCTATTATCAATTTTATTTCATTCGTTTATTTCTATAAGTAATAAGAGGGATTATTTTCAAGAAAAGTGTTTTTTTCAAATCATCTTTTTTTTTTTGGTAAAAAAATTGCAACTTATTTTTTTTTTTCCATTTAGATCTCTGCATTATATCATACTAAAGCAAAATGGGGGGAAAAAAAATTCCCTCCACTCTCTCTCTGCTGGGCCACTCCTATCACCGTCTCCAACGGAGAGAAAAAGATGTTAAAAAAAGAAAAAAAAAAACGGAGAGAAGAAGATGGGACCAGCCGCCCAAACATTTGTGTCATTACACGTGGAAGAAAGTCCAAGAGCGTATAACATAAAAGCAAAAAGGAGCTTTAGTGAAAATATCATAGGCTTGTCCACCCCATTACTTCCAATAAAACCGTATAGTAATAAATATGATCTAATCTATTATAGATGTATTAGAAAATATGACTTGATTTCTTATATATACTGCTTGTATGGATTGACCGAGTGTAGTGTTGTTTCGTATGAATCTTAATTTTTTTATTATTTATTTGGCTATTTTTTAGAGAAATTTTATAGGTGCAAATATGAGATTCCACCTTTTTAAATCAACCATACCATATCAAATGTTGTTGTTTTGTTGTATTTTGTATCAAAACTCCAAAACATTGTATGCGGGAAACTAGGCGAGATTACCGTTTTATAAAACTTATTGAAAATTTCTCCTATGTCTACTTACATGGCGAGAGGGAGAAAAACATCTGAGATCTATGGGTGGTGGCAAAGGCACGATTGCAAATACCATTAGCCAACTCAATACTTCATGATTTGAGAGTAGTTTGATTTGAAAGAGATTTCTATGTTCTTCTAGAATCAAGTCACTTGTCCACTTAAATAAGGACGGTGTATAAAATACCAATATGTCGACACCTTTCACTAGTACGAGAAAAGTGATTTTTCCAAAAAAGAAAAAAAAAACCCCGAGAAAGTTTCTAAAAGGTAGGAAAATTTGAATAATAACATCAGTAAATTCGTGAGTTTAGCCACTAACAATTTAGATGTTCTTTCAAAAGATTCTTTCAAAATTAGGAGTAAGACATAACTAGAAATTCCTTTCAAAATTAGAAATTTTGAAAAAGAAGTAAGACATAAAAATGCAATCTTTTTGGCCGGTGCTGCTGTAGAAACGTTTCTCGCAGGCACGCCGAATTTTTTTTTTGGCGGCAAAAGCGATTCACGCTCCAGTTCGGTTTCTCCCCCAGCACGGGGCCGTCCCAAAGACGAAACCTTTCCACGCTCGTTCTCTGGTTCGTGTTCATCGGACAGACCTTCCACGTCGCGTAGAGAAAGAGATGGTGGTGGGTTGATTCCTAGAAGCGGACGAAAATGGCAGGGGCTAAACCGTCCCGTCTGTCGGATTCATCGTCCTCGTGCTTCGCGAGATTGTGGCAAAACGTGAAAGCCACCGAACAGGAGCTCGCGATCCGAGGCATTCAATGCCCCCTTCTTTCCCTCTCTGATGCTTCTGTCCGAGGCACTATTCCCCGCCCTTTTTGCCTTCGTTTCTGAGGGGATTCCACGCCTTTTGCAGCTTGGTTTTTTTCAATCTTATCCCCTTTTCAAATTGTCTTGGCTTTGCTGCTTGTTTCTTGGCCGGGGAGGGAAAGACAAAACGAGCAGCAGCAATGACAATTTGAATAATAACAATTTGAATGGTGCACACAGCTCTACTGAGCATTGTTGTGTTTTCTCTTTTGAATATGCTGCCATTGATGGCGGGGCATTTACTGTATGCTGCCTGTGGCAGTCTTCTATCGTCCCTCTCACCCCACCTCCCCCAACACCCCCCAAAAAAAAAAAAAAAAAAAAAACAATTGCCTACATTCAATAATGCGAACCAACTCTATTGAGCATAGTGGTGGCTACCTTTGCATGACAAGCTCTTAGGATAGTCAATGATACACTATATTCGATAATGAAATTGGTATGTCAAATCTTGTTGGGTGAATTGGTGGCTAAATTTTGTCACATTGAAAAGAGAAATGACTTGTCGCTTATCATTGCACGTTTTTCTATGCAATGGTCTTTGCTAAATATAGCTTGTTTATCTAGCATTAGGGGTCAAAGAAGAAAAGGGGATGATTCGTCTTTCAAGATATGCTTGAAGGGAAAAAAAAAAAACAGTTGCATGAAATCAAGTAGATTGGCTTTCTTCTAACAAAATTGTGCGTTGACGGGTGAAGTTTCTTGAATATATTTTATTATTAGATGGTGGATAATTTGACTATGTAAGATTTTTTCATTCCTTCCTTCGAATTGTTGGAATATCTCTCCTGAAAGATTCAATAATGCCAAATTCACTTCCACTCATTTCAGTAGACTGAAAATCCCGATCCCTTGATTCATAAAACTCTCAAATCTCTCCAATTCTTGACAAACCACCGACCACCGCTTTAGCTGTCGACGTATTGCCACTTTCTCAACCTGCCCATATCATGGCCAACACCATTTGTTTGACATTATCCACGGTGATTTCTGATATAATTAGCCACAAGGATGCCATTCTCTTTTTCATCCATGATCCAATATACAATATTTTCCCCTAAGAAAAGGAGTGTCGAGGAAACATTACAAAGCCATGCCATCCTCCAACAATCCAACTTTTCTACACTAATTGAGGAAGCCTAGCTTCTCTCTCCATGGAAGTCTTTTGCGTGACCTTTCAAGACGACAGGGGGGTCATCATAACTTGGTACATAACTCAAAAAAAAAAAAAAATAATGTAAGTAATTTGTCCAATAACTTATGGAAGGGAAAAAATAAGAAAAGAAAAAGAAAAAGAAAGAAAAGGGGAGGCACTTGCTTCCTTTATGGATATAAAGCCTTACCATGTGGGGAGGTTCATTCAATACGTACAAAAGAGGGCCTTTTTTCAGCCAACCCTAGCTCTACCCCTAGAGAGAGAGAGAGAGAGAGAGAGAGAGAGAGAGGCTACAACCATCTACAAAAACTGCAAAAGCCAAAGCTTTAGGCTTTACTCATTGGCCAGCGCAGCTGGAATTTCACAGCCGAGAATCTCCCCAACTTAGTTTACTTGACTTTATGACATCGGAAAATCCAAAAAATTATATACATACATAACCATATGTGTAAAATAATAAATAAATATGGAATAAATGGGAAAAGGTCGGACGATGCACGTGTTCATGCGATCAACATCAAATGGGGGGGCTCGTACGATATTGTTGTTGAAGAACCCCCCTTCTTTCGCATAATTGAGTACGCGTGCGTGCGTGCTGTGGCGCCAATCAAAGCCGTGCCCCGCCCGTCGAAAGGGAAACTCCCCGACTCCCATGGTAACTTTTTTTTTGTCCTCTTTGCCTTTCTTTCCTTGCCTTTCTCTTTTTGTTTGTGTAAAGAAGAGAGTCTCAATGCACATGCCATTAGGGAATCCTTCGGTTAAAGCAAAGGTTAACCACACAATGAAAAGAGTTTAGTCACATTAATCTCCTTTTTATTAGGCGGGCGGCGTCGCTTGACGTAGTGCTGCATGTGGAAAGTCGCACGGAAAATGACCGCAATTGTGCGCACTTTGAATTTTCCAAGAAAATGCTTCGATGCCCCCTTTTGAAGTCTATAGTGCAAAATTCAAACAAAGTACAAATAGAGGAAGAAAACTTGATCTGAATGACAGTGATTTCATGGACTAATTCTTTTCTCTTTAAGTCTATTAAAAGCATGCGCATGACTTTAGTTAACATCATTCGAGAAAGCATAGGGTAGAATTTGCCCATGGATGTACCTTTTCACATTTTGAGCATTTTCGAAATCTTTATACTCATCAGATGTAAGTTCTTTACGAATTTCGATTTGTTCAGAAGCTCATATTAGGTGGATAAATTCCAGACCCATTAGCTACGACATAAACTTACGCACCTAGACACGAGCCAAAGTGCCGACCTAGCTGCCAAGACAAGAGAATAGTTCATACTCTAGAGTGTCGGAATTTTTGCGCAGTCCGTGTCATGTACCTTACCGTCAGACAAATATCCTCATACGAAATTGACCCCAAAGTCGCGAGTTAATTCACACAGCTAATGAATAAGCAACCAAATCAATGAGGTCATTGCTTAGACAATCTCCCCCGAACCAATCTCTATCGCTAACCAATCTCTCTCTCTCTATCTCTCTCCCACACATTTTCTTTAATGGCCTCTCTAGCGACAGCGAAATGCCGTTTATATTATACAGATTGCTGAGAGCAGCATCCATTTTGGACTTGTCTAGAGAGAGACTTCAACATTGCAAGTCTTCCATGGCAACTCTCTCTCTCCCTCTCCCTCTCTCTCTCTGCATTAATAGAGCTTATTAGCTGTATCCTCGGCTGGTCATTTTCAACATTGACTCCAAAAAACACAAGCGTTTACAAAAGCCCGTTACGTGGTCTTGAATCTTCCTCACCTCTTCTCAATTTGCTCCACTTGATCCAAAAGCATTCCCACCTACACCGTGCCCCTCCCTTTTTTCCCAAGTTGATACCAACAAATGGCAACCGTAAATAAATAAATAAATAAATAAATAAATAAATATATTCTAGGACAAAAAATATTCTCCCGATTTGTCGAGAAATATATGCTCTCGCCCCCGTATCTTTGATATCTCTTGGGTCAAAAGATTCGATCCCTTATATGCTCAACTTTTGCCGTAATTATTCCGTCATGTGGTACCTAGTTCGGTAAGTCTATTGTAACAAGTTACAAAAAAGCACGCCAAAACTTTGCCCGGTGGATACGTGGAAACTGCATTTTTTAACCCTAATGTTGAGTTTGATTTAATTGGATTAGTTATGACATCTTTTTCATAGGCCTTTTGAGTAAGTTGGTGCTTGTATTGTACATGGTCCACATCACATGGTGTTTCATAAGATTGATCCGAATCTGTCCAAATCCATGTGATCTTTGTCCTTAGACAGGAGAGTTATTATAAAAATCTCGTTTAAATTATGGGGGTTGAAAGTAACTTGTGTGTCACGTCAATTTCAAGCTTCTTGGATTCATCCCGATTTCATTTTCTACAAAGAATAAAGAATATTATTCCGGATCATGGAAGAGATGTTGGAATAAAAGCCCGCACAGGCATATAATTTTGTGAATTTACCCGACATAATTGACTTCAATTTTCGATTCTCCTAGAGTTTGAACAGTGGATTTTATTAGACGTCCGTATCGAAATCAAGGCCTATCTTTGGATCAATTGTAAAGATCTATCTTTGGATCAGTTGAAAGCAACATTTTATTTGGTCGGTAGACGATATTGACATGACTTTTTTTTTTCTCTAAAGATTTGTTAATTGCAAAGTGTCTAAGATCCTCAAATAATTTGCCCATATATTTATATAAATGATTTTGTCTATCGGCTACCAAACTTGTGGACCTGGTAAAATGACCGGAAAGGAAAAAAGGATCTCCCCCAAAATGCATGGTTGTGTCGAAAACCATTCCGAAATTACTTACTTTCTTGTTCTCGTAAAATGGGCTTTTTTTTTTTCCTTTTCCATAGTAGGTTTTCTTTTTATTTTTATTTATTTCCCCTAAATTAGAAGCCTGACAATTGACAAAATATTATTCGGTCCGCAATGATTCTTCTTTTATTCGTCGAATATTATCCTAGTCCCGATCAAGACCGTCGCCTCAGCCTGATTAGTTCGTCCTGAGTCGTGTTAACATAACAAATGCGAGTGGCAATCTTCCGCCATATTGTATATGGACTCTTTTTTCATGTCGGCAGTTTCGGAAAATGAATAATTTCATTTTTGCGATAATAAAATCAATTGTGATTACGCTATGTCTCCTTGGATATATGGGAGATAGAAAAATCAATAGGGGTGGAAATAATTCAGGCCCAAGCCCAACTAGTACTTGACCTGTCAATGGGCCTCATCATCGTTTAAAAGCCCAACTTTCGCTCAAAATAGCGAGTCGGCGACGCTCTCGTTCTCGCGCATGAGCTTCAATGGCGTCCTTCTCAAACCCAAGCGTCTCCTCGACCTTGTCCGCGCATGCTCGAGGAGCGGCTCCCTCGACGCGACGAGGATCCTCCACGCGCTCGCCGTCACGGCCGGACCCTATTCGAGACAACCCATCTTCCTCTACAACAATGTCATCTCTTTCTACGCCGGTCTCGGCGAGTTGTCCGCCGCCCGCAAGGTGTTCGAGAGTATTCCCCAGAGAAACGCTGTGTCGTTTAACACCGTTATTGCCGCGTGCGGTCGATGTGGAGATGCGGAGGAGGCTTTGGCTGTTTTCTCCGAAATGAGAGGTCGTGGGTTTGGCCTGACCCAGCACTCGTTGGCTGGGGTGTTGTCCTGCGAGGCGTTGGACTTGAGTTGCGGGATTCAGTTGCATGGGATCGCGATGAAGACTGGGCTTCTTGATGCCGACCCTTTTGTGGGGACTGCTTTGTTGAACTTGTATGGGAGGCATGGCTGTTTGGATGATGTGATTGGGGTCTTTGAAGATATGCCTTCAAAGAGCTTAGTGACTTGGAACTCCATGCTGACTTTGTTTGGGCAGCATGGATATCCCGGAGATTGTGCATGTTTATTCCGAGATATTATGAAAGAAAACTGGGCCTTGTCTGAATGCACTTTCATGGGCATCTTATCGGGGTGCTCATGTGAACAAGACTTGGTATTGGGAGAACAGATACATGGTCTTGTGATAAAAAATGGATTCGAGTCAGCGTCCTCTGTTCTGAATTCATTAATCAATATGTATGTTAAATGCAAATTTGTAAGCTTGGCAGAGAAAGTGTTCAAGGAGCTGCATGTTCCAGATGTAGTTTCGTGGAATATAATGATTGGGGCTTGGGCAAAGACTGGAAAACCTGAAGTGGCTTTAGAACTCTTTAGTAGAATGTCCATGGACGGCCTCTTGCCTAACCAAGCGACTTTCGTAAGTACTGTTAATGCTTGTACTGGATTTGAAGTCCAAGTTTATGGAGAGTTTATGCATGCTAAGATTATTAGAAATGCTTTTCAGTCTGATGCTTTTATAGGTAGTGCTTTGGTTGACTTTTACATGAAGTTTGAAAATCTCAAAGCTGCCCATCATTGTTTCAATGAAATTCGTGAGAAGAATGTAGTGTCTTGGAGTGCTTTGATATCCGGGTATGCAAATAGAAGCTCTTCTACTTCATTATATTTACTGCAAAAGATGGTTAGATTCGGATTCCAACCAAACGAGTTCTCATTTTCTGCTGTTCTCAAAGGATCATGTGCTTCAGAGCTACAGCAACTACATTGCTTGATTACAAAAATGGGCTATGAATGCAATGACTATGTCTGGACCTCTCTAATTACCTCATACGCCAAAAATGGACTTATATCTGGCGCCATGGCCTTTGTAACTGCTCCTGGTGAACGGCTTTCTGTTGTCTCTAGCAATGTCATTGCTGGTATATATAACAGAACAGGCCAGTTCCATGAGACATTGAAGTTGCTCTCTGCAGTTGAAGACCCTGATGTTGTATCCTGGAATATCGTTATTGAAGCCTGTGCTCGCGATGGTAATTACAGAGAGGTTTTTGAACTTTTCAGCTATATGCACGCATTTGGAGTTCGACCAGACAAGTACACCTTTGTCAGCCTTTTAGTTGCATGCTGTAAGCTTTGCAACCTTGCTACTGGGAGTTCTGTCCATGGTCTGATGATAAAGATGGATTTTAGTCGTTGTGACACAATCGTGTGCAATGTTCTGATGGACATGTATGGGAAGTGTGGATGCATCAGGAGCACAATAAAAACTTTTGATGAAATGTCTGATAGAAACATCATCTCTTGGACCGTGCTGATATCTGCTCTTGGAGCTAATGGTTATGCCAATAATGCATTAGAAAGGTTTAGGGAGATGGAATCAGAGGGTATTCAACCTGATGGTATTGCTTTTACAGCAGTGCTCACTGCATGCAGACATGGCGGGTTAGTAAGAGAAGGGTTGGAATTGTTCCAGTTAATGAAAACTTATTACAAGGTGGAACCTGAGATGGATCATTACCACGGTGTGGTTGATTTATTGGCCAAAAATGGGCATCTTAAAGAAGCAGAGGAAATGATTATGAGCATGCCTTTCCCACCAAATGCACTGGTCTGGCGCAGTTTTCTTGAGGGCTGCAAGAGGCTGCATAAAAATCGAGTGCCAGAGCTAGCAGAATGAGAATCACATTCTCATGTATACCATAGAATGCATACTGAGGTTTTTAAATGCAAAGCACACAGCCTCAATGACTTGAAGTTGTATTACCCACCTGCCACCAGAAAATCATCGCCAGAAGAGTATTGCCGCTGAGGTTTGCTTGAGGCCAATGAAGCGGTGTTAATTCTCAGAAGGTGTGCAAAAAGGCAGATGAATATAGCTGTACACAACTAGTGGAAGTTAACTTTTTTTAGATACCCGTTTAAGTTGTTCTTCATTGCATTCGACTGACTTAGAATACTAACTGAAGGTGCTTAGCCATTTTCTGTTGTCTTAGTGCAAAGTGACCACCCTGAAGAACATGCACTTCGGCATCTAGCTATTATATCGAGCCACCTTCACTCCATCTGCCAGTCCATGGCCAAACCAGTCTGTATTCATCCTCTCTGTGTGGACCGAAATACGGGCAATTCAACAGGGTGCTATTTCTCTGGACAACAAGGCATCTCATCTCATTTCCACTTTTCAGGTAGGCAATGCCCTTTGTGAATTCTGCGGGGTAGTTAATCAGAGAAAAACGTATTTGTACATAGAGAAATAATCGGATTCTGAATCGATGGTAGGAAGACTCTTGTCCCCCCTTTTCTCTGGCACCATATTTATCTTTTGGACGGTGACTATGAGTGAGGGTAAATCATTCGTGCAAAGGCACCGAACGAGAGATGTGAATTACATGACAACGTGTTATCATGTCACTTTCTCAATCCCTAGAGCTTCCTAAGTAATTGAAGTACATTGACTCGTGTGCAATACATGTATTCTCATTGTGCTAAGTGTTATTATGAGCAGCTTTGAACCGTACAAATGAGTACCACAACGACTTGAATCGATATCATTGCTTCATTTACGCGAGGTATCTCGTCCTTCGGGACCCAAAAGGCATTTTTTTTCCCATAACAGCGAAAAGGAAACTGAGAAAAGGAAAAACTCAGCCTTTTCCATCTCTTATACATACGAACACCGCACGACAGACTGTCCACGGTAATGGGGTGATGACCAGTCATGTGGTCATAAGTATCGTTCTTGTGATCACTCTTGTGGGCGGGGAGGCTCGTCTGAGAAAAGGGAAGAGCACTGTGATGTGAAGATCGAAAGGACCAATGTGCCAACGTGGGCTTTGTACTTGTATGGCCTTACGGCAACGGGGAGGCACAAGAAGCAGGACCGCGTCTCACTCAAAAGGGAAGGAACGACAATGGTGACTCTCTACTAAAACCAACCCTCATCTGAGTCCGTGATTTACCAGCATTTGATCATGGCCAGTTGTTTTCAGCACGCAAGACAGGATTTTGCTCTTCTTGGGTATCTTCATGATGATATCATGGAACCCAAGGGATGCGTTGTCATGAAAATTACAGTCAAGGTTCTTCAGCCTGCTAAGCGACACGCCCCAGGAGCATCACCCACAACCACTGCCCTGCATCAATTCTGTAGCTAAAGAAGCCATCTATAAACTGGAATTTCTTAGCACAAAATCATTCTATTTGAGTACTTTGGGAAGCTACAAAAACGAGATTGGAGCTTTTATCTGCAGCATACATATAGATCAATTGGCAAATTAAGACGCAATCATCAATGAACAGCTTCTGAGAAGCCTCCTAAAGGAGCAAATGAAAGCTCATGGTAGATAACCGGATTGCAACATAAGTAGTATGAGAAAAGGATGTCAATTCGATCGCATACAAATATAATCAGAACGCACTCTCCAAAACATACCAAGGAGCGATACATGATCATGACACATTGTCAGACACCCAGAACTGGAGCTAAGCAACTGTTGGCGCAGATTTTTACAAAAAGTTGCAGTGTTTCAAGCAAAGGTGAAACCACCATTTGAGCATTCACTTATCCCACTCCAGATCCAGAACTTGTTTATCCACCTTCGAGGGACTTTCCTCTGCTCCGTGCCGCTGGTTATTGGTATACCGGTCCCAACCCATGATGTGAGGCAAAGCAAACTGCAAAACCAGACTCTCATAAAGTACATGCTCCTAGAGTAGAAAAGATGAAAGAACAATTGGAAGACATAAAGGTGCTCTCGTTCAAATTATCAGCCACTACGCCTATTCACCCATAGAGAAGTGCCCCGGAAAATCATAGAATAATAGACATGAGAGCAGCTACTAAAACAATATTCTTCTCCAGTCTCCACCGTAGGCAATCATAAATATCCTTCACGCTGAGAATCTTTTAACTATTTTTAGAGGGCCTGTAACAGGCATTAGCAGAAAATTAGTGTAGCTTACAGGAGGTCTGAACAAGGTTTTAAAACCAAGAAGCCTTCCGAAGGATTCATTTAGAAGCCATGTTATTAATCAAGCAGAGAGGAACTGCTATCGTTTCCCATTTGGCAATTAGGAAACTCTCTTCTTTTCCAAACACTCTCCACCCTAACCTTTCCTTTTCTCCATTTTCCTTGTAATTAACAGTTTGCAGTGTGCCAAAACATTGTAGATGATTAATCAATAGAAGCAATATGAAAAAGAAAAACAGTACAGAACATAGTTATCGTCACAATCAGTTAGTCATTTGCTAGATGCTAAAATATAGAACACAATTACCATTTCCATAAAGAAATTAGAGATAATAAGCGAAGACATACACTACATGCTGTCTTCATGACAGCAAATTCAGCTGCTGTAACAGGGACGGTAAATCTCTCATTCGTTTTCAGAATATTGTTGTTAACACCTGCAAGTGAGAGAGTTCACATTCAAGCATGTGCCAATCAGCTTAAGTAATATATGGATATTCACATTATATATTTTTAAAGATCTAAGCCACTTTGTGAAATCAGAAGTCAAATTCCAACCTTCAAGAGCCACGAATAACAATAGTAAAAAACACCCATCCGATCAAGCAACTTATGGGAACTAAATTTTTGTTGCTTTTTAATAAGGCTCTAGCTGGCAAATTGCTATGGTGTTGAGAATGGCTATGGTGTTTTAATGTTGAGCATGATGGTCTTAGAGGAAAATTGTGGCAATAAAGTATAGCTAGGAGAATAGGAGGTGGATTACTAGAAACAGAAAAACACTACATATGAAGTTGGTTTCAAGACAGTTGGGAGCAGATGCGGACCCAGGATCTAGGGAGATGCAGTGCAAAGGCAAGTACATCACACTAATGCATTATGAGAATTAGTAAGGTACCCAAACTAAAAATTAAAGCTAGCTGTTATATGATGATGCTAGAAAATAGAAATAAAAGTATTCTACAGATAAATCAGCTTGTATAAGGTAACCAAAATGTAACAAACACCATTGAAGGACTGCATATTTACCATTTCTAGAAATAAAGTAGAAACACAGTACTTACTCAGAGAAATAAAGTAGCCACCCCCATCAGCATGAGGCTTAATTGACAAGCTCTTCCTCACTTGACCAGCATTGCTGCAGGAAGAATTTCTTGTCATTATCCTCATGTTTACACAAAAGGTAGTAATGACTTCCAATCCAAAAAGACCCGACTATTGCAACTCAAGCATACATAAATGTAAAAACTCTAGGTAGATAAAACATTTAAGAGAAAACAAAGAAATAGGGGAAACAAAATGAGCCAGAAATAAAAAAGATAAAGGGCAAGTCATATGAAGTTAGAGGAAGGCTAGGCATTTAAAGAACTAGCAGAAGCAAGTCAGTTTAATAACCTGGACAGCATTGAAGGATCATGAAAGAATTCACAGGAATCTTTTGGACCCAAACTTATGATGGATCCAGTCTCAGTGGCTGACAAAGCAAAAAGCTGTAGAAAAGCAACAAATACAGAATTCTGTATCATCAACATATTTGCAAACAGACTTGATGTAGGATAACTGAAAATGAGCTTGATAAACACACCAATGCTTACCTGTCGCTTTTCCCAATCATACTTGCGCTCACCAATGGCAGGCCAAAATCGCAACATCATGACACCATGTCTATCGACTTTAAGACCAGCACCAGACTATTAAATACAAAGGATATACAGTGAAAGCAGAAAGCAGTTACCACATGTTTTGTGATATATTCTAACGAAGACGAGGAACGGACATACCTCCAATTTACTGAAAGTAGGAAGAACCGGGGACAGAGAGAGTGCAGCTTTCCCCTTATATACACAATATGGAGCAAATATTCTATTTACAGTACCTCCTGCAAATTCCATATGCACATTAGAGATATAAGGAAAACAATTAAATCATCACTAGAGAGGTGAGAGAGCACTTGGTAATGCCCGTAAGCTGCATTAATACCTGCGGCATTAAAATTTTGTCTTGCAGTTGAATACCCAGCCTCAGAAATACGAGAGTGTTTAAATGAAGAAACTCTACAACACACAGCATCCCCCAGTAAATTTCTTCCAGACAAATCCATCCTATTCACCATCAGACAATTCCATAGTCAAGATGCGTTACTACTGATAGGGCAAGCTAAACATTAACAAAAGCTGGGTAAGTGTTGAGAAACTACCCATCCTCTGCAACATAAAAGCATTAAATGACATAAACTAGGAAAAGAAAAGTGCCACAAATCTCTAAGGGACCTGGTCACCCGTCCATTAATTCCATACATATAGAGCACTTAAACCAGACAATGATTCTAACTCCCAACCAAGCCCATACAGTTCAACATAAGCTCCACTCAACTCATACCAAACTTATGAGTATCTTTTGTGTGCATCCCAGCACAACTTTGCTAGGTAACTGAATGAACCAAGCACAACTCAACTCGATTCCATTTTCATCAAGTCATGCACAAGCTTGAGCTCATAAGCTTGACAATTGTGATTTAGTAATAACACTTCTCATCAGTTGAATACTTGATGCATCTAGTAAAATATGTATGTCATCTTTTTAAGTGAAACTGACAGCATTTATTTATATGATCAGACTAACTTCCAAACGACAATTAAAAGAACAGCACACTTATCCAACTAAAAGGTTACAAGACCGAGGAAAAAAACACTGACTAAACAAAACAAGAAAATGTAAATACGGAGTCCCCTTAAGCAATTTGTTATTTCAAGCATGATACCCGATTGTCCATAGCTTTCTCCTGAAATGATCCATTAACTTCAAGGGCAAACCTACAACAGAACATTACAAGTCAAATATGTACAAATGTATTGGGTGTAAACATTTCAAATAGCAGACACAAATACAGAGTATTGATAAATTTATCATCCCACAGAGAGAGAGAGAGAGAGAGAGAGAGAGAGAGAGAGAGAGAGAGAGAGAGAGAGAGAGAGATCATTATTATTGTGCAACACAAGATCATATCAAAGGATGGACTTCCATCAGTAATGAAAGATCATCGATTTTGCTGAAAGATTAAAATTCTAGTTTTTGGTCAGAAAATCAATTACAAAATCAGATGAAATACTTGAGCTGAAAATCACAAAAGACAGAACTTACAGTTTAGAGAAGATAGGACGTGGTAAGTCATTGAGCCAGTAAGTTCATCCCATAATTTTCCTTTCTTGGATTGAAAAAGAAAAGGGGACAGGGAAGTACCATAAAACCATGTTTCAATAATTTTTTATGAAAGTAATATAGCAAGCAAAGGAACAGTTAAGTCTACATTTTAAGTTCCAAAGTTCAGAAAGATAAAGATCAAACACATTGAATACCTAATGAATCAACATTAGCTTTAGCTGAAGAATTTGAAGCACAACCAAATCAAGTGGTGCAGTGAGATTTCAAGAAACATCCGGTTGACAATTCGGGCAATCCACTCAGCCCTGATACAGTCGATAACAGCCAAACGCCAATGTAATCTGAGTTGAAATTTCAACCATACGAAGGGGGACCAAACTCTCTAAAAAGGCACTAAGATTTCCCGGCATACTAAGAGCACAATGCATCAAGATTCAACAAGCAAGAACCCCAGTAACCATTCCCTTCAATGCCATGCCAAAATTTACAATCTTTTTTCATGTAAGCCATGTACCCGTGTATGAAACTTCCCACAACTCCGACAACCCATGCCAATGAGAAAATTAATACTTCCCAGATAATAAAAGAATTGTGAAACCATTTGAAGCAACAGGGTCTCTCCAGCATTATCGGCCCTCTAGCGAAAAGAAAACGAGAAAAAGATTTAGCCCTCTGGGTTTCACTCCTCGGCGCAAAAATTCCAACTTTCAGCCCTAAAACTCGATTTCCAGATCAAATTTTTCGAAATTGAAGCTCCAATTTGCAGAACGGAGAGCACGACCCGAGCAGATAGAAAATCGAGCGCGCAGACCGAAAGCGACAGCCTCCGTCGACCATCCACAAATCATGAAACAGCGAGAGAGAGAGAGAGTGAAGTGAGGGAGAGAATGCCTTACTCAGTTTCTGCAAGCGAAAAATGGGAACGCGGAAGGGTCAAAGCGCAGACTGGACTCGTTAACTCGACGTTTCAAGTTTCCAGAGTTGCAAAGTCCAGACCTTCAACCCCAGGCGCGCCTGTCGAGCTCAATTCAAGCGGAGATTTTTCTAGGGTTTTGTTTTGTTTTGTTTTTTTTTTAATATCCTCTAATCCAATTTTTTTTTTCTAATTAATGAGCAACGAGCATAATTCAATTCAAACCGCCAAATCAATCGATCGTCAGCTCAACCCTCAATATGTAATTTCAAAATTTCGGTTTGTAAATCGAAGCCGATTAAAATTTGGCAATTTGGCAATTTGGTTTGATTTGATTTTTTTTTCCAAAATTGCATGAAATCAAACTATTTTTATGAGTTATGACATAATGCGAGACTATGGGAAAAATTCCAAATAAAAATTTAAAATGTCTTTATTTGCTCAAATAAAAATATAAAGTACATTTTATTTCAAATAAGAGTCTAAAATAAAAATTTTAAATGAATTTTATAAGTAGCTATATTAATTTCTAAAAATGACTTGACTTTTCAATTATTCAAGAACATTTTCATCATTCACTTTTTGAATCTTTTCTTTTTTTGGGTTTTCCATTTCTTCTTGGTTGGTGGCTAGTTTTAAGCAATGGGCTCTGATACCATTGAGGGGATCTAGACTTAGAACCAGGGAAGACGAAGTCGCTTTTGCGGTATGCATCCCACAAAATGGGGCGAACACTCCCTTCAAGCCCTTCGGGGACAGCCTTTTAGCGAAGACCACTCAGCCTTTAGTTCGAGCCTAGAGACACTCGAGATGCCAGGGATGGAAACGTTTCTAACATACTCGAGCCGCATTTCTTGGAGGATCCTACCAAAGCGAGAGAAGAAGAGAGGAGTTTAGAAAGCCATGAGAAGTTTTTTCACAAAAACACTCACTTCATTCAAGGGACTCGCCCAACACAATATAGACTCCTTGCCTTATATAGGCAAATGGGAGACACAAACAGACAAAGACCAACTAACGGGTCCAGGAACGTAACAAAGGCTCCTAACGAGATTTCCAAGAGGGAATTATTCGCACACTATGAACAAGCACTGCATGACGTGAACAAAACTTCTCTGATACTTTCCCTAGCCTAGTGAACAAGACGTAGCTACAAGGACTTTGTACGGACAACGGCATTTTCAAATGGGTCTCGTCCGTCACGGGCATTGTAGCCGTTGTGGGAGTCATCTCGAGCCGTAATTTGATGCAAAGAGGTGTTCTTCATACTTTTGTTCAAGAGCTTCAAGATCCGCCGGTGAGAGTATCTGTCTTGACGAGGATGCTTCATGTGCCCAATGTGAGGCTTCTTCCCGTGCCCAATCGGTGTTGTCATCGGGACCAGGGATGTTTGGCTGAGGCCAGTTGGCTGGATCCTTGTAGAAGGATACATTCATGTTTTGAGATAAGGACGAGGATCCTAGAGCATAGGGGTCCTAGGACAAAGGACCTCCCAATCTAGCATAGGGGTCTTGAGTGGATTGGACAATGTCATCTACATCTGTCATTTCATGCTCTTGGGACGACGCTGCTTGTCTGAAATCATCGAGTGCTTCCTTGGCTTGTGGTGTGAGTTCATAATGATCCCAAGAGGCGGGGGCATTATAATTCCATATTTCATGAGGGACAGCTTTGTTTTCTTGGTAAAGAATTCTTTGAAGCTCTCGTCGATGTTCGAATATCCGATGCAGAGCTTGAATACGATCCGTGAATTCGGGCTTCTCTCGCTGTCCGATATGGTTTATAGGATGTGGTTCCTATTTCCTGTGGTTCATTAATTATGCTACCATTGTTTCTGAAAAATGCCATGGTCGCTTAAAAACAAAATGGTATGGACTTCGTGGATTTGGTGTTGTGGTTCTTAGTTCTTTCTCTAAAAGATGTTTCCAATGAGTTGGAGGATAAAACCAGTTGAGAAAGTCTAAAAGATTTTTGTCACTTTCTTTTCAACATTACCTTTTCCGAGCATGAAAATCCTTGTGAGGTTGGCAATGAATCTTCTCGGTTGGAATCTCCATAGCTATTAGGTACTTGTTGGTTAAGTACCATAATAACTTTTGAGTTGATCGGAAAATCATCTTCCTTCCAAGTAAGAGGATGAATGAATGGATAATCTGCATTCAACCCAAAAGGATAGAGAATGGAACCTCCGTTGAATCGGAATAGTTCAAGTATGGCATTGCCACATGAGACTATCGATGTTTTCACCGAGACGATCGTGCCGGATTTCTTCAATGATTTCCCGGGGATATTTCCAGTCAAGGGCGATCTTTGATCTTCTCGATCTTGTATTTCTTTCCATAATTGAGCATATGGAAGGCAGGTCTCTTGATGTACATGTTGATTTCTCGCGGGTGCTTTCGGCCTTGACAAGAAGTCGCAAGCACATTCTTCTTTCCGGAATGTGTTTGGTCTCGAAAGAGTATTTTGAAAACCATTCAGCCCATCGAAGCAACCGGGAATTCGGGATTTGCTTCGCTTGAACTTGGTCATCTCAGGAAAAGATGCCATATCTAGTTCTACTAAGAAATGGTGACCGATGAGATGGAACTCAAACTTCTTGATCCCGTTTTTGATCGCTAAGATTTCTTTGAAAGTGGAATGGTAATGCATTTCAGCTTGAGAAAATTTTCCACTTTTACAAGCACAGAGGTGCCTCTTACCATCAATTTCTTCGAACAGACTGCTGCCCAAAGCATTCGTCACCGGCGCGCCCCAAGGATTCTTTTCCCGTTGATGGTATTTGTAGCGGTGGGAGATTTTGCATAATCTCCTTAAGCTCAAGAATCGCTTTGGTTTGGGTCTTTCCCCAAGATGGGAGATTTTTCTTCAACATTGACCGGAGTGGGATCGCAGTTTTGCGATGTTTGGAACAAAATCCCTGAGATAATTAATTATCCCAAGAAATTGCTGAACTTCCTTTGTGGTAAGGTTTTCTTCAGGAAACTTCAATAATTCCTGTGCAATGTGTGGCCCTGTGTAGTACGTACCTTTATTGAGGTGCATACCAAGAAATTCAATTTCTATCTGGGCAATATTCATTTTTCTCTGAGAAAGCATGATGCCATGCTTCCTCACAATTTCTGCAAATTGTTCAAGAAGTTGGCGGTCATCAAGCTCATCAGACTGTAGAGCAGAATATTATCAATATAGACTGTAGCACTTGACAGGATTGGCTGGAAAATTCGGCACATGGCTTTTTGGAAGAGGGATGGGGCAACTTTTAAGCCAAAAGGAAGGACTTTCCACTGGAAGTGTTGGTTTGGGATACAGAACCCTGTTTTGGGTCTGTCATCGGGATGAATGCCCAATTGCCGAATCCGGCTTTGAGGTCAAATTTGGAATAGATATGGGCTTTGGTTAGGCCAGCAAAGAGAGAATCTCTTGAAGGTAAAGGGAACTTATCATCTTGGAGAAAAAGGTTGAGAGGTTGATAGTTGATCACCAATCTCATTTTTCCCCGGTTTGCTCAAAGCACGCTTATTGACATAAAAGGCTTCACAAGCCCATTGAGAATTGGAGAGTTCAATAAGCCCTTGCTGGAGAAGTTCTGAGCATTCCCTTTGTGCCAAAGTTAAATGTTCTGGGTTCATTCCCGAGTGACTCGCCTTGGTTGGATTGATATCTTCATTTTTTTTGAAAGGAAGGTGAACAAAGAACTCGGGATTTTCCCATAAGGGATGAGAACATTTTTGAGCGAACTCAGCATGAGATTCTGAGCATGATTGAAGCAACTTTTGCATGATTGGATCTAATAGACTCATGTGAATGGAAAAGAGTCTTTGAATATTGACGAACTCAGAGAATTGGTCTTTATACTTAAGACCTTTTCCAAGGATGATTCGAAGTTGAGCGATTTGAGTCATAATATCCCACCCAATTATCAAATTTTTATTGGGGAGACTGGATCCAAAGATTTTGGTTGTGATAGAACACTGGGGAAAGAATTGGACAGTTATAAGAGTAGTTCTGACATTTGTGGAGAAAGTATCTCCAGACGCAGAATTGAAGTATCGGACATGAGAAGTCCAATATTCTTCAGGCAGAATTTTGGTGTCCAAGATGGAGCAACTTGCTCCTGTGTCAATAAGAGCAATGACATTGATTGGTTTTGCAAACTTGGAAGTGAAGATTTTTACAGGAAAATGGGGACACTGGGTTTGGCTTGAGAATATGTCAGGAGGTTGTTCTGAGGATGCAAGAGATATATGAAAAATCTCTTCAGATTCTGTGTCAGATTTAGTTTCACTGGAAGTTTGATAGGAAGGGATGATATAAAGAGTATGTTCTGATGGTTCTTCATCAGCGGAGAATAGGGATTCAATATCATCATTTTCAAGAGAAATTCCAGTTTCATTCTCAATATGATGAATTAAACGATTCGACCTTTTTTTTCGCCCGGGACAATTTTTGGCAAAATGTCCTTTCTGGTTGCGTATGAAACATCTCGTTTGATTTCTTGTGGCCTCGCTTCGATCTTTCCTTTTACGTAGATATCGCCATTTCTTCTTCCTTCGGAAGTGTTTGGAACCATGTTTGTACTTTTTGATGCTGTACTTCTTGAAGTGTCTGTTCTTTCGGCAATACTTTCCACAATCGCCATCGCAATCATTTTTGGAACAGTTGATCTTCAGCTTTTTGGCGGGAACAGCTGCTTCAAGGCTTTTGTCTTCTATAATGTAAGAGCGGACCATCTGTCTCTTCAAACAAAGCTCTTCAAGACACAGATGAATTTCTTGCTGTATTTCTCCCAAAGGAATGTCTTGTACCCTTTTTTGCTTTCCAAAAAAGGATCTTTCAACCATCTAGGTCAATTCTTTGGGAATAGAAGTCGAAAGACATGCTTCAAATTTGAATCACTCCAAGCCGATAAAAGAGTTTAAGCATCTCCCGTAGTGTTTATCAAGATGCTTCTTCCGGAGAGAACAACATTTTCTTTCAAAGAATTCTCTTTTTTTAGTTCGACAAGATCAGTGGGTTTTCCTATAAAGAAATGATATAAGATGGTGATGGCATGGCCAAAATCTGGTGACATCAGAAAATGAATCTGGTCATGTTCGGATACTGATTTCCACCAGTTTTTGAGGCTTCCAGTAAACCTGGTGACGAAGTTGTAGATGACATCATTCATATCATGGTTGGTAAGGGATTGAGTATTCAACAAAGTATGGAATTCTTCAAATCTTTCTGGCCATTTGTGATAAGGGATATCATCAATGGTGAAGAACTGTTTCGAAGCCATGGACACATGTTGTCCGGTACTATGTTGGACAACTTCTGGATCAAAATAATTAGATTCCATTTCAATATCTGGAGCTGGAGGATCAGCCATATATATGGATGAAGTGATTGGTGCTTCAGGAGGAGAATGAATAGCAGGAATTGAAAAGGATGAGGAGGATGCAAGGGATAACAAATCTGGTTCGGAATCAAAGATGTCAGGAAAAGTTTGTTCTGCTGAAAAGAGAGTCTCGGTCTTTTTGAATGGCGAATCAACAGGATTAGATTGCTCCCGAGTACCCAAATCCTTTAGAAAGGATTCTAGAGGGTTTGAAAGCATCATCTGATCTGGCCTTTCTCTGATAACCACAGAAGAGGTTGGCCTCGTTGGCCTAGAGAAAGAGGTTGGCCTGGTTGGCCCTTCTGGCCTTTCTTTTTCTTTTCCTTTCTCCTTTTGTTTTCGAGTGAGCTCTTTAAGACGATCTCTCATGCTTGCCATATCTGGTTCCTTCCCGTAAGGATCTTCCGGAATGGCAAAAAGATAGACGTCCGAGGCGCGGGAGGTACGTAACCGGTTCTCACAGTAGGTGCTAGCGGATCGAAAGGTTGAAACCTTCCTTCTTCAAGGATTTGAATCTGCCTTTTGAGCTTCTCTATTTCTGGCTGCGGGCTTTCAAGAGAATGATACCCGAGGCGTTGTCCTGATTCCAAGGCCTCAAGTCTTTTGTGAAATTCGAAAAGCAATTTTTTGGTAGACTCATCGTGTCTTTGAAGATCTTGTTGCACATTCCCGATCTTGTAATCAATGACTTTAAAAGCATTGTTTTGTGCCAACAAAGTCTCTGATTGCCAATTTAGGACAGCTTCAGCAGTAGTAGTCTTTTTTGGTCTTCCATGCTCATCTACCTCGTTAGGGGTAGATATTTTAGGAGTATAACGAAACCTTTTTGTGGATCAAGATACTCTTCCGGAGCAGGGAATGTAAGTCCGGACTGTTCTCGACAAGAGGGGGAAGTCCGTATCTTGGAACATGGCGATGGAAGAGACAAGCTTTGCTTTTCCGGTGGAACTTCAAATGGGTAAGAGTTTTTCTTGGCCCACTTCAAAATTGGCTTGTAGAAAGGGGAGAGAGCTGGTTTCTTCTGAGGTGGAGAAGGTGGAGGTGATGATGGTGGAGAGTTTGTTGGTGCAACAGTATATTTTGGTAGTGGAGGAGGTGCGTAGGAAACTACGTACTGGTATTTGTCACACTCACCAAGAGTGTCAACAGATGGATCTCCATTTAAGTACTGTTGAAACAGGGGATCTCTCCTTTTCTTTCGTCGAGGTGGAGGTTTTTTGAATGGATCAACCTCATCAGGAGATTTCGTGCAAGAGGAGCACTGGCAAAAAGGATCCCAAAAACAATGACCATATGGGTCTTTATAGTAATGGACTGACTGTCCATCACTTTGAAAATGTCGGACGTGCTTTTTTGGGTCTGGCTCGGAAATAGCTTGAGGAACACATGGTTTGATCATAAAAAGAGTTTGGAAGATAGATGGACTACCTTCTTCCTTTTCTTTGCCGAACTTGATGGAAACAGCTCCATCTTTCTTTCGGATAAATTCGAATCCGAGGACCGGATGGGCTTACTGTTCTGGTGCAGCTTTTCATAGTTTGTGATCCATGTATCTGGGAGAAGAGTGGCTAACTTCTCCTTCGGGATCTGTCTGGGAACATGAATACAAGAAGCTTGATAATTTTGCATGGAGATGAACAAAGCATCTTCATTTCCATTGTTGAAGTTTAGATCAAGAGCATGGTTCTGCACTCGATAAACCATCTGGTAGTGGAGCGTTGCAGCAACAGAGTCAGCAGTCTGAGGGGCTCCCGTGAGTTGAATCTGTACTTTCATAAAAGAAAGTAACTGTGGATCTGAAAGAGCAATATTAAAGTTTGGATATAAAGTGACAAACACTGTGCCAGCATTCAAAGTGGTTTGAACTGTGCCAATACAAGCATGTTGGTACTCTAGAAAGCGAGTATCCAATAATGCTATCCTAGCAACAACGGGTAAACCTTTGCGACCATGAAAGGTAAGAGCAAGACGAACAGCACCATAATGAATGTGAGTGTAACCCTGCTGGGTCCACTGTCTGGGAAACTCTGGAGGAATCTGAAGAGTAACAAAGTACTCTTTTTCAGTAGCAGGAATAGGGTGCTGATCAAACTTGGAGGACTGAACGTACTCTTTTACTTGCTTTAGGGTTTGATGGATGAGTTGACGAATAGAGCGGATAGGTGAAAAGGATGAACTGGGTTTAGCAAAAGCGGAGTATGGATTCATAAGAGGAAGTTGGGTTTCAGAAATTCTGGTTTCATCACTAAGAGAGACTTCATAAAGATAATCCATCTTAGAGGCATTAGAGACACGGAATTCGGGGGGGTTGGATGATGAAGGAGCAAGGAAACAGGAGCTTCGAGAATTTCTGGTTCTGTAGACATAGTGGAACGAGGATCTTCTCTGCACTGGATTCACCTACCAAGCGCATGGAACGAATACTGTTACAAACAAATCCATGGCTCTGATACCATTGAGGGGATCTAGACTTAGAACCAGGGAAGACGAAGTTCACAAGCCATAGCGGAGGTCCTCTCGGTAGATATATGCAAGAGTCGCTTTGCCAACGGTTGGCAAGGCTACCCTCAAAAGCCATGAGTGAGGGTCGCTCACAACTGGCGAGGGCTTGGATCGAGGCTACCTTTGCCCAGATTCGGTGAGGGTGGTGGCCCTCACCCAACAATCGGCAATTGGATCATTGTTGGCGCTTGTTGAAGTTTTTTAAAAAAGAAAAAAGAGAAAAAGAAAAATCATTAAAATTTTAATTGTTTTCAAATGAAAATGCCTTTCTCCAATTGGAATATTTAGCTGGCCAGTGAGGTTATACCCTTATTTGAAACTGCTATAGTGTGATATCTGAAATTTCTTTATAGTTCATGATATTCAAGACATATAATTAGTATAATAACTATCAACGTGATCGATACACTCTTAAATTCATATCGAATAATTTTCAAGCATTAAATTTTTACTAAGTTAAGGTTTCCTTATTGTTCTATATCTTTTGTTAATAATTGTAGTGGCTTCAAAATAATTTTCTGATTTACCAATGTTTCAAATAAATATCAATTTTCTTGATTATTTACTGCAATGTAAAGTATTTGTCCAAATTAACATAATATCTCAATCTTTTTACTAAACCATGCCATTTGTCACTATGAGAACTTAGACAAATGTCTTCATCTCCACCACATATGTTTATTCACATGTCTAAATTAAATCCTTTGAACTTATCTATATGACCTCATGCATGACATTATCTTAACCCTATATATTTTTTTGTCTACATTTAATTCTAGTTAATTGGCATATTACTTTTAACCAAGGCTAATTACTTCAAGCCACTCTTAAATATAGAGAATAAGTGTGGAAGATGAGAGATAAATGCCTTCTTTCCCTACCTCTTTCACTTGCACCTCCATCTCCCTCCCTTCTTTAAGTTCAAGTTTTATTTCACTCTCTCTTTCAAGACAAGGTCCAAACCCCTTTTTTCAATTTAGTGTCTCAAAGGGTAAATTCAAAGATTTTCCTTTTATTTTTATTAAATAAGCTTTGTTGTTTTCTAAAGAATGACACTTGTTAATTTAATAATTATTTTGATTTCAAGGTGAGTAAAGGCTTTGTTTGTTGAAGATTTCACTCAAGGTAAGTGAAAAGCCTAAGGACTAAGTTAGAATGATCTACTTAGTACTCTTGAGCTTGATTGATTGATTGGCTGTTTGTTTATTTACTGTAGATTTTACTCTGTGCGTGAGTAAGTTGCGATAGTTGTATGTTAAGTTATGATGATTGTTGTGCTTGTAGTAAAAAGCTATTCATATGTCTAGAGTGTCTTTGGGAGATTTCTAAAAGGTTTTGTAGCAACTTAAATGGGAAAAATATGAAGATAGTAAAACTAGGCATAAGAAGGGATGTTATGGTAAATATTTGACAAAATATGAGGTGATTTTGAAATTTCCAAAATGGAGATGAGGCTATTAACAGGTTTATTTTATGATTTTTGGTTTTAATAAGTGGGTTTCTAAGTAGAATTAATTAAGGGGAATCAAATCGGTTCAAAAAAATGAGTTTAGAGGTTTTATGGGCAAATTTATAATTTTGCCAAGTTAAGGGATAAATATGCAAAAACTGAAACTTCTGAGGACTGTTCACAGCTTGTGGAATCTTGTTATGATAACTGATAAAGTTATTTTAGAGTTAATAGATGACGTGTAAATTATGTAAAAATTGAAACTAGTTGAGCTAATTAACCAAAAATGAGTTCTTTTAATAGTTTTGTATAATATGTGGGGTGTCTATTGTGTAAATACAATGTTAGTATGTCTTAGATAACAAAAATGATAGCTTTTAGTTTTTAATTTGATTAATATTACTTGGTTGGTTGAAAATAGGAAATTAGGGGTAAATTTATAAAATGAGAATTTTTACTAGGGCAATAGTCTAGTCGTTAAGAATTTGGAATTATAGAAAATACTCCTTAGTTTTCATGGAAAAAGTGAGCTTAATCAAGGGTGGTTTTATTATAAAAATGTAAACTTATGAGTTACTTTAATTATTGGAGTAGTAGTGTCTATTGCTAAATAAATATCAAGAATTGATAAATTGGTAAAAATTCTATACGGAATGATCAAGACTTGGTGAAAAAGAAAATAATATTTATTTGTTAAGGTATAAGTAATTGATTGATTCTCATGGTTATATGAGAATGCCAAGAGAGTAATGTGTCATCATCTACAATTATGGACATCGAAAAGTATCTAAGGCTTATTGTGTTGTGATTAATTATGTATATTTTTTTTATACTTCATGATTAAGACCTCTGCCACTATCTATTCGCTCATCACCATCAAGCAAATTCCTTTATATGAGTATGTATGAGACTTTAGAGCTAATAAAATGTTATACTATATGAGACGGTTCTCCACAAGGTTAATATGACATAAAATTTTATGATGACATGACTCATGTAGTCATGATATGATATGGCTTGTGAAACAATGGTGTAATGTTAATAAATGGCTATCGTCATGTGGATGTAGGGTGGTGCGTTAATCCTCATTAACGTAGAGGAGACTCATGATTGATTGGCTGAGGCGTGACAAATGGGTATGTATAATTCCATCCCCCATGAATTGGTGGTGACGATACCTTGTTAGTCAAGATGTCTCGTCAATTGAGATGATCTTGGCCAGTGACGAACATGAGTTCATATGGGTAAATTGATGAGATATAGTGATACTTGTGATATATAATATGAAATTTGCTTGCACATAAGAGCGATCAATCTTATGCAATCTTATGGTAGTCTTATTGATATGTCATGATAGGGAAGATAGCACTTTTATCCCTGCATTCCTTATGCATAGTTATTTTGTACTATCTTAAATTCACGATTATTGTGATGCCAAATTGAGTGATAGGTGGATCTCATATTTTAGACTTAGGAATTTCATTAACTAGACATTAACTGATTTCATTTTTTTTTTTTGAGACTTGTAGGATGGCTCTTCCACCATCACTTTTTGGAGCTCCAGCTCACATTGAGTATAGTTTTAAAGAAGTGGTATTGCCTTATATGGTTCTTGTGTATGTAAAGTGTAAGATTAGGGTTTGGATCGACATAGGACTTACCGTGTGGATTCCGCACAAGTATATAGCTTGGTACGCGATCTTTGATGATGATTGGTTGGACCACTAAGAGGATTTGATGGTCCCCCTAACTATATTTTCGATGAGCCATCGATGGAGAGGTCATTGATTATTCGATTTTAGCTTGGGTGTTGTACAGGCAGGCTTTTGGATATAAGAGGATAGTGTTAAAGTTAGGCGATCCTAACCCTTCTTAGTTCTTTTGATAGTTTGTGTGTTGTTTGGAATATTATTATGAATTGTAAAAATAAAGTTAGCATAATGAAATATTACGTATAATGACTTTTGGGTGGGCGTGGAGGCTCATCCGAAAAAAAAGGAAGGAGCAACAACAATATGTGGAGATCCAACAATGACTAAGTTTTTAAATTGGTACGGCCCTATGGCGATGGGACACCCACAATAAGCAGGATATCTCAGAGGGCGACAATTAATGCCAGGACCATGTGGTATCGAGGACAAAATCGAAATGCTAGTGTGACTCAGTGTGACTCACGGTTGTCTCAACTCATCCACCCTTTTTCTCTCACCGTCCGCCTATATATAGAGCGATCCAACGCTCAGGTCAAGCACACAAAGAAAAAGAATCCTTTGCCTTGGACTTGCATGGTAACTGAAGCTCCTACTGTACCTACGTTCGCATCTTTCCACATTCGCACATGGCTGGTTTTTCGAATGCGAGGCGGGTTTTACTCGTCGCAGTTCTTTTTGTGTTTCTCGTCATGAATGCACAGGGACGTGCTCACGCGGATAAGAGCAATGCTGGCCGTCTTCTTTTGCATCAACTCGGCAACCGCAACGGAGCCAAGCCGAGCTCTGCTGAGTGGGCTTCGACCATGGATGCGGACCCGACGAGGTCCGGGCCAGGAGGACCCGACCCGCAGCATCACTATAAAAGCCCTTCCGCCCTTTGCTAGCCACAGAAACCAAACCGAGCGAGAGAGGGTTATTTTCTATAAACCTAACCAAAGTTCTACATTGTACAAGGTCTTCGCAAACAAGAATAATTTGAGATAGGTAATAATAATGAATATGGTGATGAAAGAGGTGACGTGCCTTGCCCTAGCACTAGAAGGTTCAAGAGTCTTATGTTTTTCGCTCGCTTATAGTTCCTAACTTATGAGAATATTACATATGGGAACGATGATGTTTTCCTCACTAGTCTTCAACTTATATTCAGTATTCGAAACCTAACTCTCTCTCTCTCTCTCTCTCTCTCTCAAAAAAAAAAAAAAAAAAAAAAAAAAAAAAAAAGGACTTACACATACAATGCTCACAATGTAGTGCTATATAATCACAACATGATGTAACATACAATACAATACCATGAGTCATGTTATGCTAAATTCGAAATAACTTACTCTCTAATTTAATGATACTATAATACAAGAAGAGACGGCGTATTAAAAAGTGTAAAGTTATCCTCATTAGTTAGTTGTATAAGGGGTGCTTCGTTCACAAAATTTCCATTAGATACGAGTAGCTAAACACAACCTATACTCATCTGTGCAATTAGTATGGCAGACTTTTATCAATCAAATATGAAAGTGATACAAGTAGTTGGACAAATTAAACTTTGTAGGCATTGACCAAGCATGAGAGGCATCGGAAGTCCTAATGTTGTGGGTGGCGATACTCACAAATTATGATGTTTGCCCAAACTAGCATTTTCATTTCAACTCGATAAGTAGAGTATATAGTTGCTTCAAATTCAAGTAAAATACTTCCTTATATATCCACTGAATCAATCTTGATCATAACCAGTAGTAAGTTCTATACAAGTCCTACGTGGATCTAATGACATGCCTAGAAGCAGTCCACATGAGTGTTTCTCCATATTCAATTATTTCCTATGTAGGGCATAGGTTCCAAATTGGAATGAACTATGTAGCTTGCTAAAAACATTGTTGTGTTAGCAATCACTTTCGATGTGATTTCAAGGCATTGCACCAGTAAGATTTTGCTCAACATGGATTTGAGGTGGAGTGGAGCTATAGCCTTCCATTCTTTTTGACCTTGGGAGGCTAGATTCCCTCAATAATCTATCAAGAGCCTCTCAAGGCAATATTTGACCAGTGCATGATCTCAATACTATAAATTAGTCGCCACTCAGGACAAGATGGCTTTTACTTTCAGCCGCTCCACAAAACTGTGGACGAGAAGAATCTTACGCTCGTGCTGATGTGTTCTAATGCAATACAAGGATATGAGGTTCCTCCACTTAGCCAATGGAAGAGATTTGGAGTGTCTTTCAAAATAGTGGAGGGAGAGTAAGAGAGACCCACCAAAAAGGACTCTGCAAATCAGCTTTGCTCCATTGCCACGGACTTTTCGGCCTTTTAACAGGGCATTCGCCGCCACTGAGGTTAACCTAAATCAGGGTCAAGCTCATCACAGGTTCGATTTCTGTTCCGCACAAATTTTTTGAGATTAATCCCAGATAAAGTAACTTGTTTTGAATTCCTTCGTTTAACCATGATGGGCGCAATGTTGATTGGATCCGTAGGTGAGAAGGTGCCACGAAGTTAACCTAAAATACTGCCAGACCTCGTATATTACCATACTGCTATCCAAAAAGGCAAAGAAAGGCGAAAGGGAAGGCCTAAAAGAACCTCAAACTTGTTGAACTCAAATTTCGAGACTTGGGAATAGCATCAAAAATTTCTCAGCATTTATGCTTTACGAACTCGCACCATCACCTCAAAAGTTCGAGAAACAACGTGTTTTATTTAGATGATCAAAAAAGGAATACAAGTATGTGGGAGAAGAGAACTGAACCGGCCCGACAAAGCACTTCATCAAAGCGATCTCTCTTGAGCCCTCTAAGGAAAAAAAAATAAAAATCATAGTGTGATTGTATTTGTAAAATTACAAGAAGCAAATCCAGGAGCCCATTTATAGATAAGAATAATAACGTACAACTACTGTCATGACAAAGAATTCCAGTGATGTATGTGCTTGATCCGGTCACCAGTAATTACCGCAAGAACAAGTCCTACTGTTAAAATGGTGGAATCTCACATTATCTCTCACAATAATCTCCCTCCCAATAATGTGAGATATTGCACACATGAAAGAGTGACAGTCTTCATATATCCTGAGGTTCTTCATGATCCTGACTGGGCAATTTGAGCTAGAATCCAGCAGCCCAAATGCCAGAGCCAGCTTTTCACTATGAGCCATTAATATTCGCTTCTTGTCGTCCTCACTTACATCATAAGCCACTGAACTCAGGATCTGTTGATAACCATGTCCCTTTAATCTCTCCAGAAGATCCTCTAACACTTTATTTATCTCGCTCGACCTCGGATACTTTGTATCACCTGCAAAGAACTCGTGTATCTCCCCTTTCTTTGACTCAAACCAGCTACATCCAGGATTCTTCTTTAATCCCTTCCCTCTCATCAACTTCCTCACGTTTGTGTGATAATCTTCTTATATGTTGTATGGTAATGTATTTGTGGTGCTTCCGCTTGCTATTTAAAAAAAAAAAAAAATCAAAAAGTACATGTGTTGAGCGTGATGTTTTGGAGAGTCATATATAACTATTTCAAGCCCTTATTTGAGAGCGACCTAGTCATTTTAGGTCATTATTTGACACAATGTTCACTTCATGCATTTATTTGAAAAAATGAAGATACTTCATGCTCTTATTTGGAATTTCCCTCCAAACTATGCATGAGTTGGTGTTGCAACGGTAATTGTTACATCGTAATGCTATTCTATCTTTCAATTAAAGCTTGAGCCTTTAACCAATTCAAGCTCGTTAAAAGTTAAATACTATATGAAATTTAACTTCATTAGATAAGAGAAGTCGAATAAAAAATGATGAGCTCTATTCAATTTGATTTAATTTCAGACCCTTATAGTTAAGTTTGGTTTTAAAATTTTCCGAACCATATTTTTGCAGTTTAGCTCAATTTTTCCATCCAAATCAGACCAAACTGAACCGTGCTCATCCCTACTCTACTTGATCTGCTTTCATGCGATTGATTAGAGATTGGCCAAAAGAGATCCTGTCGAGAAGGACTCGCTTGAAAGCCTTGCTCATTCGAGGTCGCCCAAGCCATGGACGCTACTCCACGTGGATTGTCACCGTAGGGAAGGTGTGCGAATGGGAATGAGATCTCCTGCTGCCCCATCTTATCTTCTCCACAAAGACACGATACGAGGATGGGGCAACGTGTCGAGGACTTGGGGTTGTCATCTCCATTTTCATCCTTATAACCTATCATTGCATACATCTGCAAATTGCTCATCTGACAAAAACTTGACATCTCACGGCGTTGGAGTGCGGCCAGGCTAGAAAAGGGAAGGGTTAGAAGGAGAGACATGAAGAGATTCCAAGTGATGAAAGGAGTTCTTTTGAGTGTTGTCGAGGACACTACACGAGCACCGAGAGGCCTGTACCATCTATGATCTTAACCACCGATCTCCCCTACTGCCACGAGTAATGCATAATTGAGCTAAAAATATTCCCAAATGCTGATGATTTGATCCCATACCGACCATTTCAACTCCACTTTGGACTCTCCTAGGGCATGGAGAGACTCTTTGGTGAGGGAAAGTGGGAGAATGGTCCTGTGAATGTGTATGTGGCGGATCATATGGCCAAGACTCAAAAGTGGCCCACAGGGACTATACTAGGCAATTATATATCCGAATTAATATGTTATATTTATTAAAAAGTCCAACCCAAAACATATTGCCGTGGAGTCTTCGATAGGGATGAAGTACTAATAAGGTAGTCGTAGAAAATCCTATGGCCAGATTGATTTCCTCCGCAAGCATCTACTCCTAACAAAATGAAAAGTAGTGAGCTCCGCGACAAAAGCAAAACGAGCCGCGCTAGTAGAGTGCATCCATTTTTCAATTGTCTTCTAATCTAAGCTTGACATATAGGGAAAGGATTCCAAACCTAACCTAGGTTGGGAAAAGCCTTCTCAATCGTTTGCTTCTTGCTTTGAAGCCCAAACCCATGCTTGTTTAGTTAGGTTAATCGAGTGGCGCGAAAGGTTACTTTTTGAAAACTATTTTATAAAGGCATCTTATCCTATCTATGTAGTCAGTGTCTTTTCTTACTGGGCTTCAAAGATTACCAGCAATTTAGCGAAAGTATAGAGAGGCAACCAATATAAGGGGCGCTAGTTGGCTTCAACATTGGATTGGATATTAGACAAGCGAATAAGAAAGGGGCTGCATATGCAAAATAAATTAAGATAGAGAATCTGACTTTAATATCATGTTAGAAGATCTAATACAAAACTCATACATAATGATCATCATATAAATCTCGTACAGAAGTGACATGGCTTGAACAATCTTTGTGCCTATCCGAAATTCTTTATTAAAAGAAAATGAAAAATCGGCTATTTGTTTACAGTCACCGTCCAAAAAAACAGTGGCATTAAGGCCATGATGACCGGGTGTTTTGGATTTAAGTACCCTTTTTTATTCTTTGACTTTTGGGTGGGCGTGGAGGCTCATCCAAGAAAAAGGAAGGAGCGACAACGATATGTGAAGATCCAACAATGACCAAGTTTTTAAATCGGTACAGCCCTATGGCGATGGGACACCCACAATAAGCAGAATTACATATCTCAGAGGGGGACAATTAATGCCAGGACCATGTGGTATCGAGGACAAAATCGAAATGCTAGTGTGACTCAGTGTGACTCAAGGTTGTCCCTACTCATCCACCTTTTTCTCTCATCGTCCGTCTATAAATAGAGCGATCCAATGCTCAGGTCAAGCACACAAAGAAGAAGAATCCTTTGCCTTGGACTTGCATAGTAGCTCAAGCTCCTACTGTACCCACGTTCGCATCTTTCTGCTCATTCGCATCTTTCCACATTCGCACATGGCTGGTTTTTCGAATGCGAGGCGGGTTTTACTCGTCGCAGTTCTTTTTGTGTTTCTCGTCGTGAATGCACAGGGACGTGCTCTCGCGGACAAGAGGAATGCTGGCCGTCTTCTTTGCGTCAACTCAGCAACGGCGACGGAGCCAAGCCGAGCTCTGTTGAGTGGGCTTCGACCATGGATGCGGACCCGACGAGGTCCGGGCCAGGAGGACCCGACCCGCAGCATCACTATAAAGGCCCTTCTGCCCTTTGCTAGCCATAGAAACCAAACTGTGCAAGAGAGGGTTATTTCTATAAACCTAGCCAAAGTTCTACGTGGTACAAGGTGTTCGCGAACAAGAATAATGTGATATAGGGAATAATAATGAATATGGTGATGAAAGAGGTGACGTGCGTTGCCCTAGCACCAAAAGGTTCAAGAGTCCTATGTTTTTCGCTCGCTTATAGTTCCTAAGTTATGAGAATATTACATGTGGGAACGATGATGTTTTCCTCACTAGTCTTCAACTTATATTCAGTATTCGAAACCTCTCTCTCTCTCTCTCTCTCAAAGAAAAAAAATTGGCTTAAACATCCAATGCTCACAATGTAGCGCTATATAATCGCGACCTCATGTAACATACAATACAATACTATACCATGAGTCATGGTATGCTAAATTCGAAATAACTTACTCTCTAATTTAATGATACTATAATATAAGAAGAGACGCGTATTAAAAAGTGTAAAGTTATCCTCATTAGTTAGTTGTATAAGAGGTGTTTCGTTCACAAAATCTCTGTCACGTATGGGTAGGTAAACACAACCTACACTCATCTGCGCAATTAGTATGGTAGACTTTAATCAGTCAAATGTGAAAGTGATACGGGTAGTTTGACAAATTAAACTTTGTAGACATTGAGCAAGCATGTGAGGCATCAAAAGTCCTAATGCTATGGGTCTGATATGATGGACATGGTCTTTACCATTGGCAATACTCACAAATTATGATGTTTGCCCAAACTAGCATTTTCATTTCAACTCGATAAGTAGAATACAGTAAACCGAATCAATCTTGATCATGACCAGTAGTAAGTTCTATACAAGTCCTGTGTGGATTTAATAACATCCCTAGAACCAGTCCACATGAGTGTTTCTCCATATTCAATTATTTCCTATGTAGGGCATAGGTTCCAAATTGGAATGACCTACGTAGCTTGCTAAAAATATAGTTGTGTCAATAATCACTTTTGATGTGATTTCAGGGCATTGCACCATTTCGCTTGCCATGGATTTGAGGTGGAGTGGAGCTATAACCTTTCATTCTTTTTGACCTTGGTAGGCTGGATTCCCCCAATAATCTACCAAGGGCCTCTCAAGGCAATATCTAATTAGTGCATGATCTGAATACTATAAGTTAGTCGCCACTCAGGAAAGATGGCTTTCACTTTCAGCTGCTCGACAAGACCTATGATTTGGTCAGAAAAGGGGACCTTTTTTTTTAGCAAATGTGGACGAGAAGAATCTTACGCTGATGCTGATGTGTTCTAATGCAAGACAAGGATATGAGGTTCCTCCACTTAGCCAATGGAAGAGATTTGGAGGGTCCTTCTAAATAGTGGAGGGAGAGCGAGAGAGACCCACCAAAAAGGACCCTGCAAATCAGCTTTGCTCCATTGCCACGGACTTTTTGGCCTTTGAGCAGGGCATTCGCACTGAGGTTAACCTAAATCAGTGTCAAGCTCGTCACGGGTTCGGTTTCTGTTCTGCACAAATTTTTTGAGATTAGTCCTAGAGAAAGTAACTTGTTTCGAATTACTTCACTGAACCATGATGGGCGCAATGTAGATTGGATTAGGTGATAAGGTGTGACGAAGTTAACCTAAAATACCGCCAGACCGCGTAAATTACCATACCGCTATCCAAAAAGGCAAGGAAAGACAAAAGGGAAGGCCTAAAAGAACCTCAAACTTATCGATCTCAAATTTTGAGACGTGGGAATAGCATCGAGACTTTCTAAGTATTTATGCTTTATGAACTCGTGCCATCACCTCAAAAGTTAGAGAGACTGCATCTTTAGTTTAGATGATCAAAAAAGGAATACAAGTATGTGGGAGAAGAGAACTGAACCGGCCCGACAAAGCACTTCACCAAAGCGATCTCTCTTGAGCCCTCTAAGGAAACGAATCTAACAATAGCATGATTGTATTAGTAAAATCACAAGAAGCAAATCCAGGAGCCCATTTATAGATAAGAATAATAACGTACAACTACTGTCACGACAAAGAATTCCAGCGATGTATCCACTTGATCTGGTCACCAGAAATTACCGCAAGAACAAGTCCCACCGTTAAAATGGTGGAATCTCACGTTATCTCTCACAATAATCTCCCTCCCAATAATGTGAGATACACCACACATGAAAGAGTGACAGTCTTCACATATCCTGAGGTTCTTCATGATCCTGATAGGGCAATTTGCGCTAGAATCCAGCAGCCCAAATGCCAGAGCCAGCTTTTCACTATGAGCCATCAATATTCGCTTCTTGTCGTCCTCACTTACATCATAAGCCACTGAACTCAGGATCTGTTGATAACCATGTCCCTTTAATCTCTCCAGAAGATCCTCTAACACTTTATTTATCTCGCTTGACCTCGGATGCTTTGTATCACCTGCAAAGAACTCGTGTATCTCCCTTTCTTTGACTCAAACCAGCTACATCCAGAGAGAGATCATTATTATTGTGCAACACAAGATCATATCAAAGCATAGACTTCCATCGGTAACACAAGATCACCAATTTTGCTGAAAGATTAAAATTCTAGTTTTTGGTCAGAAAATCAATTACAAAATGAGAGAATATACTTGAGCTGAAGATCATAAAAGACAGCTTACAATTCAGAGAAGAAGGTACTCAGTAAGTCATTGAGCTGGTAAGTTCATCCCTTATAACTTCACTACTCCATAATTTTCCTTTCTTAGATTGAAAAAGAAAAGGGGATAGGGAAGTACTGTAAAACCATGTTTCAATAATTTTTTATGAAAGTAAAATAGCAAGCAAAGGAACAGTTAAGTCTACATTTTAAGTTCCAAAGTTCAGAAAGACAAAGATCGAACACATTGAATACCTAATGAATCAACATTAGCTTTAGCTGAAGAATTTGAAGCATGAGAAAATCAAGCGGTGCAGTGAGATTTCAAGTAACAACCGATTGAAAATTCGGGCTATCAACTCGGCCCTGATACAGTCAATAACAGCCAAACACCTATGTAATCTGAGTTGACATTTCAACCATACAAAGGGGGACCGAACTCTCTAAAAAAGCACTGAGGGTCCGTTTGTTAAAAAGTGTTTCTGTTCCCTAAAACAAAAATTTATGTTCTTTTGGAACAAAAAAAGAACTGAAATATATTTGGTAAAACTTTTGTTTTCAAGAACAAAAAATCTATTTTTTTATTTTCAGAAACAGATTTGGAACAGAAACAGGAAGTATAAAAAATTTATTTTTTGTTCCTGGGAATAATTTCGAGAAAGAATTTTTCTCTCTCTTTTTTTTCTTCTTTTTTCTTTCCTTCTTCTTCCTTTTGGCAGGTCACTGGTCTCGACCATGGCTCGCGATCGGTTGATGACCTTGTCGAAGCGTCGCTAGCCCTTGGTGACATCGAGCCTTGCTGGCTAGCGCAAGGCTTGACCTTGCCAGACAAGGTGAGGCCGACCTCGCGCTGCCTAGGCGAGGTCGAGCCTCGTCGATGGCCGGACAAGGCTCACCTGGCCACCGAGGCCATTGACGAGCCTAGACCTCACCCATGGTGAGGCCAAGCCTCGCCGGTGGCCTCGGTGGCCTGATGAGCCTTTAGTGAGCTCGTCGGCCCTCGTTGTGGTCCGGCGAGGCTCCGACGAGCTCGCCGCACCTCACCCCACCGATCACCGACCGTCGCCGTGGCCAACGACCGTCAAAGATGAAAGAAGGAAAATAAAAAAGAAAAAAAAAAAAAAAGGAAAAAATATAATAAAAATATTAAAAAATTAAAAGAAACAATAAAATTATACAAGTTTACTAAACGCTTTTTTATTTCGGAATAGAAATTTTTTGCAATTACTAAGTGCGTTCTTATGTTTAAAAATTGTTACCAGAAACAGAAATAGAAAAACTATTTTTATTCAAAAATTGTTCTCCGGAACAGAAGAGTTCCCGGCATACTAAGAGCACAATGCATCAAGATTCAACAAGCAAGAACCCCGGCAACCATTCCCCTTCAATGCCTTTACAATCTTTTTCATGTGAGCCATGTACCCGTGTATGAAACTCCCCCCAACTCCGACAACCCATGCCGATGGGAAAATCAATACTTCCCAGATAATAAAAAAATTATGAAACCATTTGAAGCAACAGGGTCTCTCCAGCATTATCGTTCCTCTAGCGAAAAGAACGGGAAAAAGATTTAGCCCTCTGGGTTTCACTCCTTGGCGCAAAAATTCCGACTTTCAGCCCTAAAACTCCATTTCCAGATTAAATTTTTCGAAATTGAAGCTCCAATTTGCAAAACGCGCGAACCGATAGCGACAGCCTCAGTCGACCAAGTACAAATCATGAGAGATAGAGAAAGAGAGAGGGGGGAGAGTGAAGTAAGGAAGAGAATGTCTTACTCAGTTTCTGCAAGCGAAAAATGGGAACGCGTTGGGGTCAGAGCGTACACTGGACTCGTGAACTCGACGTTTCAAGTTTCCAGAGTTGCAAAGTCCAGACCTTTAGCCCAGGCGCGCTTGTCGAGCTCAATTCAAGCTGAGATTTTTATAGGGTTTTGGGTTTTTCTTTTTTTCTTTATCCTCTAATCCAACATTTTTTTCTTTTCTAATTAATGAGGAACGAGCATATTCGATTCAAACCGCCGAATCAACTGATCTTCAGCTCAGTCCTCGAGATGTAATTTCAAAAATTTTGGTTTGTAAATCGAAGCCGACTAAAATTTGGCAACTTGGTTTGATTTGATATTTTTTTTTCCATATTGCGCTGAATCAAACTATTTTTATGAGTTATGCCGTAATGCGAGATTATGGAAAAATTCTAAGAAAGGGTTTAAAATATCTTTATTTTTTCAAATAATGATATTAAGTAAATCTTATTTCAAACAAGGGCTTGAGGTATCATCATTTTTTCAAATAAAGGTTCCAATGAATTTTATAAGTAGCTATATTAGTTTCAAAAAAGGACTTGACTTTCCAATTAGTCAATAACATTTTCATCCTTCACCTTTTTTTGAATCTTTTCTTTTCTTTTTTCTTTTTCTCCTTGTTTCTTTCTTTTTTCTTGTTTTTTTTTTTTTTTTTTTTTTTGGATTTTCCCTTTCTTCTTCAAGGGTGGCTGGTCTCAACCAATGGCCGGCCATTGTAATGTCCCAAGAGGGTTGGACAAGGGTCGCTTTCACGAGCCATAGGTGAGGCCCTCTCGGTAGATCTATGCAAGGGTTGCTTTGTCAGTGGTTGGCAAGGCTAGTCTCAAAAACCACAAGTGAAGATCGCTCATAATTGGTGAGGGCCTAGGTCGAGGCGACCATTTCCTAGATTTGGCGAGGATGGTGGCCCTCACTCAACAATCGGCGATCATACCTTTGTCGGCGCTTGTCGATTTTTTTTTTTTTTAAAGAGAAAAAAAGAAAAAAACATTTAAAATTAAATTTGTCTTTAAATGAAAATGCCTTTAACCAACTAGAATATTTAGTTGGCCAACGAGGTCATGCCCTTATTTGAGACTGCTATAATGTGACATCTGAAATTTCTTTATAGTTCATGATATCTAGGATATATAATTAGTATAGTAACTATTAGTGGGAATTGATACACTCCTAAATACGTATCGAATAACTTTCAAACATTAAATTTTTACTAAGTTATGGTTTCCTTATTGTTCTATATATTTTGTTAATAATTGTAGCGGGTTTAGAATAATTTTCTAATTTACTAACCCTTCAAATGAATATCGATTTCCTTGATTATTTACTACAATGTAAAGTATTTGTCCAAATTAACATAATATCTCCATCTTTTTATTAAACCATGCCATTTGTCACTATGAGAACGTAGACAAATTTCTTCATCTCCACCACATTTTTATCCACATGTCTAAATTAAATCCTTTGAACTTATCTATATGACCTCATGCATGACATTATCTTAACCATACAATTTTTTTTGTCTACATTTAACTCTAGTTAATTGGCATTATTATTAAAAAAAATGGCATTATTATTTTTAAACAAGGCTAATAAATGTTACTTCAAGCCATTCTTAAATATAGAGAATAAGTGTGGAAGACAAGAGATAAATGCCTTCTTTCCCTACCTCTTTCACTTGCACCTCCATCTCCCTCACTTCTTCAAGTTCAAGTTTTATTTCACTCTCTCGTTCAAGACAAGGTCCAAACCCCTTTTTTCAATTTAGTGTCTCACAAGGTAAATTCAAAGATTTTTCTTTTATTTTTATTAAATAAGCTTTGTTGTTTTCTAAAGAATGACACTTGTTAATTTAATAATTATTTTGATTTCAAGGTGAGTAAAGGCTTTGTTTGTTGAAGTTTCACTCAAGGTAAAAGAAAAACCTAAGGACTAAGCTAGAATGATCTACTTAGTACTCTTGAGCTTGATTGATTGTTTGTTTATTTATTTACTATAGATTTTATTTTATGTGCGAGTAAGTTGCAATAGTTGTATGTTAAGTTATAGTGATTGTTGTGCTTGTAGTAAAAAGCTATTCATATGTCTAGAGTGTCTTTGAGAGATTTCTAAAAGGTTCTATAGCAACTTGAATGGGAAAAATATGAAGATAGTAAAACTAGGCAATATAAGAGGTGTTTTGGTAAATTTTTGACAAAATATGGGGTAATTTTGAAATTTCGAAAATGGAGATAAGGCTGTTAATAGGTTTATCTTATGTTTTTTTTAGTTTTGATAAGTGGATTTCTAAGTAAGATTAATTAAGGGGAATCAAATCGGTTAAAAGAAAATGAGTTTAGGGGTTTTAGGGGCAAATTCATAATTTCACCAAGTTAACGGATGAATATGCAAAAATTGAAACTATGTTGACGCCTAAATTTTAATTAGATTTTTAGGCCTTAATCTCTCTTTTAATCCTTATTTTCCTTTTTTTAGATAATAACTAATAAATAACAAAAACAACAAAAAAATAAAGAAAAACAAACAAAAAAAGCAATAGCAGCTTCCTTTTCTTTCCCTTTTCCCCTTCCACGCAGGCCCAAGCCCAGCCTTTTTCCCCCAAAGCCCGGCCCCTTCTCTTCTTCTTCTTCCTTCTTCCCTTTTCTTCCCCTACGCCTGTGCAACTCACGCGCGCAGAGGGTGCTGATGCGCGAAGGACAAGCTAGGGCAGAGGGAGGAGCATAGCCCGGTGACTAGAAGGACGCGGCATTGATTGCGAGCAAGCCTCCGTGGAAGGGGAGGAATTGATGCCGGTTCGACTGGCGAAGGAAGGCCGGTTGGCGCACCAAGGACCGCCGACCTAGCCTTCATCGATCGGCCCCTCTCGCCTATAAATAGCTGGCGCAACCTCCGTCGATGGACACAGTAGCGAACTCCGAGAGCTTCCCACTGAGAGACTTCAGGGGAGGAATCGAAGAGTAGCGAAGATCTGGTTGCAAGCTAAACGACCTCCCACTGAGAGACATTGGGGGAGGCTGGCGACAAGCAAACCCAGATCCGTGAGCAGTCGAGGCCGGAAGAGAGAGGGTGATGGATCCGCGAGGTAGGGGCTGAGCGAGCTCAGACAGAGAAGGGGAAAGGCCATCTAGGTGTCGGATTTGGAAGGAGGGAAGCATCTGCAAGATCAGCTACCGTTGCCGTCGTCTTCTGCCCCCGCACCATCACCGTTCGATCGCTGCTATTCGCCGTCCGCCCCAACTCCACCACAGCCCCGACACCGTGCTTAGATGTGCCTCGATGCCGTCTAGATCTGAGTGGGCTTTGGAGAGCAAGGGTTTCGTTGCCGTCGCTGCCTCATCTACGCCACCACTCCAGATTTGCGAAGCTGAAGGTTCACTGTCGCCACCGTCACCTCGATCGCTGCTCTGCTTCTCTGCCACAGGCGACTCCAACTGATCCGTCGTCGCCAGGTGGGACCTCTCCCTCGCCATCGCTTCCCCATCGAAAAAATCAGCAGCCGCCCGTCGTTGTTGTTTCCCCCAGAAACCCTAGTCGCCGTTTGTTGCAATCGCCGTCGTCGAGTCACCGCCCATCGACGTCCCAGCTAGCCACCCCGGCGCCGCAGATCATCGGGCTCTAGGGTTTCAAAAATCCGGGTTCGCAAAAAGAGCAAGGTTGGATCCAAGTTGGGTAAGGTTTTGTAGGAACCGGGTCGTTAGGTCGGATGCAGGTCTCCATCTAGGTTAACCCGTCTGGACTAGGTCTACGCGTGGGCCGGCTTTTTCCTAGGCCAGATTTTTTAAAATTGAAAATAGGTTGAGTCTATTTAGGCTTTTGTTTAAAAAATCTGAGCTAGGCCTGTAATGGCGAACGGCTCGGGTCGATCCCAACTCGCGAATCGACTCGAGTCTCATTTTATATTATTATAATATAAAATAATATTTTAATAAATAAAAAATAAATATATAAAAATATATAAAATATAAAATATAATTTATTTTCCAAAAAATCCAAAAAATCAAAAATACCCTATTTTTCCCCAAAAATCCAAAAATATTAAAAAAAAAAAAAAAAGCCAAAAATGATTTATATTTTCAGAAAAAAAGATAAAAATCCAAAGAATGCTTTTTATGTCCAAAAATGAGAAAAATACCCAAAAATGTTTTTCCTCCACAAAATGCATGGAAAATCCCTCGAACATCTAAAAACCTTAGGGTTTAAACAAAATTAGGTACCGAAAAGGCATTAGGGATTAACTAAGTATGATCAAGTTCCTAATTCTAATTTCTCTAGTTGCGTAGGAGCGAGTATTTCTCCCGATATTTCGCTTGGATTTCTAATCGACCCACTCCAAACTGATTAGTGGCGACTCCGTTTTAAAATTAATTTACAGGTAAAAAAAATTGGACTATTAAGTCATGATTTTGTGGACTTGGGAGAGTTCGGGCCTAATAAATTTAGCCAAACCATTAGCCTCTATAGACACCCGTACCTAATTGCGGGCGCCGAAGAAAGAGTCGCGACAGCTTGGCGACTCTGGGGGGACGATTGAGGACTTAGGCCATTTTATTTTGTTTAAACACTTTACTGACTTGTTTTTGTTTTTTCTTTATGCAGGTCAGTAGCTTAGAAGTTTATTTTAATTTTGCTTAAAATAAATTGTCTTGTGATTATAAACTGTTGTGCATGCTTTCTTGTTTTAAACACTACACATGACACACACAACCCAGCCGCTGGACTTGGGCCGCCATATGATATTTAGGATGGTGTCAAGAAAGATACAGCTTCAAATGTGAGACTGCGTTGTAGAGGTTGCCTTTCTCTTCCTCGAATTTTTTTAGTCGAGGTTAAGAGGGTACGCTGTTAATGCGAGATCGCGACGAGCGGATACCCTTTTAATTTCAACAAACCTTCTCAGTTAGAAATCAAGCCGCACTTCCCATGCACATGTCATTTTGCTTGCCATTTTCTTTAAAAGCAAATTAATTTCTTTACTCTTAACTCAGTCCTTTTTTATTGGCCCATGGCAATTTAGGTAGGTTTTTCGAGTCCTAGTTTATATGCGATGGGAGAAGATGATATCCAGTTTATTCCCACTCCCAAAGCAGAGCTATTCAGATGGTGGGGGTGATTGGACTAGTATGCCCAAGAGCGCGTGAAAGCCAAAGTCGGTCATTTTCTATCGTTGATCCAAATCACTGTTCATCCCGAAGTCATACAAACCATGGCGCATTTCTGGTGCCCAACAACGACTACTTTTATGTTTGGTAGGTTTGAGGGGATAATTACCTAAAAAGTCCTAAACCTATTGCCCACGTGCCAATTCAGTCCTAAACCTTTTTTTTTGGCCAATTTAGTCCTAAACCTTTTGCCCATTGTGCCAATTTAGTCCATCCGGCCAAAATTGGCTGGCCGGCGCTGACGTGGACGCCGGCCGGAGACAACCGGCCGGCGGGGTAATTTTTTAATATTTTTTTAATTTTTAAATTTTTTTAAATTTTTAAATTTTTTTTAAATTTTTAAATTTTAAAATTTTTTTTTTCTCCTTCCTTTGGCCGGCCGACGCGGCTAGAGGTGAGGGCCGGCGAGGGCTTGCCCCGCCGGCCACCGGCGGAGGCGAGCCTCGCCCGACGACGGCGAGGCGGCCGTCGCCGCGATCGCGACGGCCGCCTCCGCCGGCCACTAGCGAAGCTCGGCCTCGCCCAATGACGGCGAGGCGGCGGCCGCGGCGAGGCCGAGGCTCGCCAATCTGGCGACGGCCGCCTCACCGGCCACCGGCGAAGCTCGGCCTCGCCACGACAACGAGGCGGCGCCGGCCGCCTCGCCGCCGCCGGCGAGGCTCGCCTCCGCCGGCCGGCGGGGCGAGCCTCGCCGGTGGCCGGCGAGGTCAGCCTCGCCGGCCCTCACCTCCGGCCGGTCGGCCGGCCGAGGAAGGAGAAACAAAAAAAAAAAAATTTAAAATTTTAAAAAATTTAAAAATTCGAAAAATATTAAAAAATTACTTCGCCGGCCGCTTGTCTCCCGGCCAGCGTCCACGTCAGCGCCGACCGGCCAATTTTGGCCGGATGGACTGAATTGGCACAATGGGCAAAAGGTTTAGGACTAAATTGGCAAAAAAAAAAAAAAAGGTTTAGGACTGAATTGGCACATGGGCAATAGGTTTAGGACTTTTTAGGTAATTATCCCTAGGTTTGAGCTAACCCTAACTCTAGAAGAATACAACATCATCATTGGAATGTCTCTCAAAAATAAGTTTGTTAGACCATCAATAGGCATTATCTCGTTGGGTGGGTTAGCGTGACTTTTAAGAAATAAAATTCATATTATGAGTTAAGTTTTTGAAAATAACCATAATACCCGCCTGCTAGCATTTATGAATGTCTGTTTTCAAAATCAACCTATAACCCCAAAAAGTGAGATTTTCCTCCTAGCCTTTTTCAGGTTCATCATTTTCCCCCATCAAAGAAACGTCATAAGTCCCAAGATGGCATGGATAGTTGATCAGATCTCAAGGGGGCAAAATTATGTCAACATGATTTTAACAGAAACGTTCTTGTCCCTTAATCGTTTTAAAGAAAATACGGAAAAAATCTTGCGGATCTCCAGAAATTTTACAAGTCTGGTTCTTTTCTTATCTAAGTGAATTCCGATGCTTCATGTGATCATCTTAAATGAATGATTTCGACAATCCATTACAAAAATTTATGGTTTTCGGACCATACATTCCCAATCAAAACTGTTTAAATTGGATAAACCCCCTAAGAGACCCGGCTCCTGAGGCATTCCAATGGCGTGCTGATTGGTTCCATGAAAAGAGAGCTCGCTTCGCTTACAAACATTGCCATCCAATTTGGTTGTTCGGCCTCACCGGTGCCGTTTCCTATTTCCTATATCGGGTGGCATGACAGTATGGAGCCTTTCAGGAGATCCCACCACCCTTCAAAAGGAAGACCAATCCACTCCTTTTCAACACAAGTCATGAATACATATTCGAGATCGACATCATCAAGGAAACATGTAGCAAGTGCCATCATAAAAGGATCGAGGTACCTGAAGAGCTTGAGGGACAGGAAAAGGCCCATCACACCTCGAGTCCTACATCTACAACTATCGTATCCCGACAAAATTGAAGCCATCGATCCCTCATCCAATCAGTGAGATCAGCCAGCACGAGCAAGTAGAGCTTATGCAAAGGATTTGGGAATAGGCCGGATACACGTCTCAGAGCCGGTCCAAGAAAGCAAGCATCTTTGTAAGAATAAGGCTCCCCGTCGCATATAAAATAACAGTCATGTGCCTCCTAGTGCTTATTTTGTAAAAGTTTTGTCCCATTGTTTAGGGACTTTTGTTTAATACCTAGTATTTCGTTCTGTCATTTTAATTTCAAGTTCTGGATGTCAGAAGTCTATGGTTTATAAAATCCTCTTTTAATAAATAAAAAACAGCTAGACTGTTGCCATGAGTCAATTTTTGTCTACTCTTGTGCTCATTCATTGTTTTCACAATGATAGGTAATTATGAATCGCCAGCTACCAGCCACTTGCGAATGGCCCCACATGATAGGGCCCAATCAGAATGATGTACAAAATCGCCTCGCCAACATTCAAGATGGCGTAGGACAGATGTCCATTGCCCTTTGACAACTCTCAAGGCAAATGGAATCCACTCAAGCCAAGCTCAACTCCGTAACTACTTTAAGCATCGTCATGACACCCGCGAATTTGCTAGAGAATAACCAACACCATAGACAGTTTGAAAAAATCATGAAAAAGTTAAGCCAACTGTAAGGGCAGGATCCCATGGACTTGTCTAATTATGCCGACATTGAGATCCTTGAAGAGCTCAAAGCACTTGAATGCGAAAGGTATGTTGATACCTCCTGCCTAGAGACCTACTTACAGGCCTACCTAGTCCGAAGGATGATTCAATCATACCAATCAAACCTGACTGGCCTTGCCTTGCGATGATTTATTGTCAGGAAGATTAGTCTCCTTAAGACCTGGGGGGAACTAACTCATGCTTTTCACCAAGAATATAATATTGACATCAGCCCTGACATCGCCTTGCCTTACGAAGAATCAATGGTTGCGGAGCACGAGGAGCCGATGGTCACCGATACAAGCAAAGAAGATGTTAATGAAGCCTTGCATGATAAATGGGCGATCGAGCAACATCCTATTGCTGAAAAGTTTCCCATTGGAAAAGGTAAGGAGCCTGTATACGAGGTCAAAGATATAGAGCCTGCCCAAAACCGGGGCACGACAGGACAGCTTTCTAAGCTTACTGCAAGAGTTAGGGTTCAAAGAATACTGACCCCTATCAACCTAGAGAGTGAAGCTCCACTATCTCTCACTTCCCTTGACAAAGTCCAACTGGCAAAACGAAGGGCTTTACTCAAAAGGTCTGGACTAGGAGCCAAGAAAAGAAGGCCTAAACAATCTGATTCAACATCTGCCATTGAGTATAGGCAAAATCTGATAGCCAATGAGCCACCGCGCCAAAACTTCGAGCATCCCCTAGGATACAACCCTGAAGGCTATCATCATCTAGGGTATAGTCCTGAAGGCTACCAGTCCCTAGGATACAATCCCGAAGGCTACCTGTGTTATACAAATGAAATCGGCCATTCATCGTATAATTGTCTCCCACCCACGCACAGGATCGAAAGCCTGTCAGAAGAGGAAACATTCTTCTTTATCCGCTATGACGCATCTCCCAATGGACTACTAAGCTTGTCACCTGACCATGAGAATAACTTAAATAGCTCATCCTCGTTTGGTGATTTTGACCTGGAAGAAAGCAATTGGATAATCTCGGTAGAGTCCAGCTTTCCTAAAGTAGAAAAATTCACCATTACAATGAATATGTAATGGGAAAACCAGTGGCCTAACCAAGATATACCAAGCCCGTCTTGCCCTCATAGGATCATGACTCCCAAAGAAATGTGGATACCTAATCTCCGCAAGTATAACGGTACGACTTGCCCCGTGGCTCATTTGTAATATCTCCATGCTAAAATGAGTCGGTACTCTAGCCCGATGTCGTCACAACTCAGGTGTTCCAAGAAACTTTTACGGGGTCTGCATTGCAATGGTTCGTCACAGCAAAGATTTACCTCATAAAGGATTAGAATGAGCTGTCTTCCACATTTTTGCATCAGTACCAAAACCAGATTGGAACTGAACTACCTTGCGAGAGCTTGGTTCACTTCAGAAGAAGACCAATGGAGGATTTCCGAGCATATGTAAGGAGGTGGAAGGCTTTTATGATGCAAACCTACCCTCAACTGGCCGAAGGGGAATTGATAAAGCTGTTCATAGAAGCTTTACCCCGCAAGCATCGCAGTTGGCTGCATGGGTTACACTTCCGTAGCTTCAATGAAGTAGTCCTCGCATGCGAATACTTTGAGTCTACTGGAGGCGAGGAATTCAAAGACGCTTGACTTCAGGACCAGCACTATCAAAGCGCTCCTTTTCATAAGATTTTTCTTGGGTTTTGCTTGTTTTTATAATTTCATGTTTCTTATCCTGTCTAGTGTGCTACTGTTGCATTTTCCATTCCAGTACCCTAATGTACAGTTCTAATATTTTGTTTTGAGAGCATGAGACAATATTCCAAACCAGCTCAGTGAGGCTATCCAACCATGAAAAGAAAATATCATCCAAGGAGAATACTGAGGGTTGGGCTTCCTCATGCTTTTTCTTCCCCAAAGACACATTTTGAAAAGAAAAAAATATTTTGTTACCAAAAGCTTTGGTCAAAACAAGATGTTAAATTTAATCATGTTTGTCTTTCTGACTTATTCACTTCATGTCTCAGAATATCATCCCCTTTAACTTAGTGTGATAGAAGGCATTTGAAACTGGCACATCATGTGAACAAATCAAATTCGAGGACACATTTTCAAGAAAGTAGGGGCAAATAGAAAGGATCTTCCCGTTTCAAAAAGGGTAAGTCTTATTCCCTTAAAGTAGTATTAGGAATGACGTCTCCTCTCTTCTATTTACATGATACAAAAGATGAGACGTAATAGGTACAGGCATACAGTTGAACTCGAAGCATGCATAACATAGTAACTGGGGACAAAGCAACCTCCTCCATGTTGCTCTCGGCCTTCCCATTTTTCGATCATCCTTATGAGCTCTATACATTCAACCTCGCTCCTGTCCAACTCCCTCCTAAGCTAGAGGAATATCTTTTCGCACAACGTGCCCAAAGAACTAGACGTTCTGATTTCTAGCTTCGACGAGCCAAGAAGCACAAGGAAGAGATTTCTTTTCTTCATTTGATTTGATTACTATCAATAGCGAGAAAATCCAGACAGTCAAAGCAATCTATAGCCCCCCACTCTAGACAACGACTTTAGAATCTGGAAGCTTCACTTTGTGTTCCAGACGCATATTCTTCCAAGGAGTAATTGCCATTAGAAAATTGGAGGTTTTTGATTGTCCATCTCAGATTCCATAGAAGCTTGAGGTACATGACTTTGCCCAATGCTGCTATAGTCAAAGACAGAAGGAGAAATTCCGCAAAAGGAAGGCGTTGAAAATGAATCAACGACCAGCAATCATGCATATATGGTCACAAATGAGAAAAGCTAATAGAAAGAGATGTCGAATGGTGTTGAGACGAAGACAAAGAGGCTGTCATCAATAGTCAAGCATCCCTAGGAGCTATCAAATACAAACTCGAGGGAAGGGTAATTCGGTATCATTCTCAGTACTCCCCCTTTCTAATTTTTGACATGTCTTCCCCTTTTGACAGGGAGCATCACGACTCAAGAACCAAACTCGATGGTTAGGTTTGGCAAATCAATACTGGCCAAGCTAGTGCATGGGAATGACCCGCATCAAATTCACTTGACTTCGTGTAAAAGGACGTGACATCCAGGAGCCAATTCAGAGAATAATTGACCTAATGAAGCAAGGGATGTAGGTCTTCATGTCCCTCTCTCACTCCAGGTCCACCCAATCATCTGCAAACCAGTGAAGGGTAAAGTTGTATTGCTTCTAGTTATTCGACTCTTGAAAGAGTTAATGACTAACACATTCCTTCCTATGTTTTGTAGAATCACCTAACTGTCAAAAAACACAGATAACAAATCAATGAGAGGCATGACAAACTCTCCTAAAAGAAATGGCGTCCTAAGTAATCACCAAAGCAAATGATAGAAACTCTTCAGGCCTCAATTCACATTTGATTTTGGCCAGACTAATTGATCTACTTCTGTAGGGGCAAAAGTAGAGATGCCCGATCAGATTTCCAATTCTTGGCCAATCATTCATATGTCATATCCCTAATCAATATGGACAACTCATCAACACCCATTTGTAAATAACATTTTGATGTTCAAAATTTTAAATATTTGGAAACACCATGTTAACCCCTAAAGTTGTTAATAAAGTTTCATGAGTAAAAACCTTTCATTTGTTTTGAGAGCACAAAATCTTTCATATGCTGCATGCCTTTTTCCAGGTGAATTTTGTATGATGATTTTGTTTGTCTAAATCAATGATTCCATTGAGAATTATTAGAATAGACAGCTAAGTGAAAAATACAAAATTGATTGGGCATGTTGGATAAGGTGCGTCAGAATGATGACAGGCAAGCCATATCTTACACACAGTCCCCCATCTATACACTTGTGAGATGAGTGTAGAAGATTCCATGACTGCAGGGTAAAGAGTTCTCTTGCGAATGGTACAATAACCAAAATAGTGAGAGGCATTCCATCGCTCACCCCTTTGAGCTACATACATTGGTGAAGTTTCTGTCCTACCTCCATTAAGAACCACCCCACACTGGGGCAGATTGGAGACAAAGCAGCATCACAAGGTGAGAAAAGGGATAGAAATTCTCTTGCTTGCACTTGCATCAATCTTCTGGTGTCTTTATTGCATATGAACACTCGCGTTAATTTAAGTGCCCTAGAAATGATGAAGAACAATTCTTTCTTTACGCACTTGTATTCATTATACAACCCAATTGAGTCTGTAAATTCACCCTCACATGGAGACAAAGCAGAAGTTATTGCCATTCAAGCAGCATAATCAGAAGCGCTAGCAAAAGATGAAGGCTCAATAGTCTAACAAAGGCGTTTGCTTGAACTTGTCTAGATTAGTTCCTCAAGCAACAAGAACAAAAAACTAGGGGCATAAAAAAACAGTGTACCTAGTAAAAGTAAGGTCAATGCCCATGAATGAAAAATTGGAATGAGAAATAAGGGCATGAAAAAGCAGTGTGCTTGGTAAAAGCAAGGCCGGTGCCCCAAACAAAAAATACAGCCATTTATACTCCCAAGAGAAGTTACTCTGTGGTTCAATTGATAGAGCCTTCATCTGACCGTGAAAAGAAAGACCAGTGACAAATACCAAGGCAATCACCAACTCTTATCCTTTTGCACATGAGTCAAGTCTACATGGCATCCCATTGTAAAAGTCTCTTTAGACTAGGGGCACTTCAATTAACAAAGGATTTCATATGTTTATAAGCATCACTTGAAGAAGTATGAACAAGATTATTCTATCTTTTTTCGAGGATTCTTGACTTGCAAACCCGAAGATGATCGTGCGGCATCTTTTTCACAGAGCCGTGACCATGTTGGTCCCATTTGATAAGCCGTCGACCAAGTCTTCATCACAATTTCAACAAAGATCTCTCACATTGGTAAAATCATACCACTTGCGAGAATACTCGGACCCCTGCTGACATGATGATAGCAAGATAGTGCGGTCTTTATAAATCCTGCATCAATGGTCAAGATAAAATAGCCTTTCCCACGAGAGTGAACAGAAAGTCTTTTCAGACTGAAAATCCCTCATATGGCATAATCAAGACATCTACATTTTAAATGAAGGTTGTCTTTCACAATCTTCCCTAGTGGAATTCGGATGATGCAAAACTGATAAAATTGTCATGCATGAATCACATTTAAATTCATGAATTTACAGCATGTACAATCATGTGTGCATATTGTACAAATAGCAGACATACTCTTAGAGATCAGAGATATCGCTTGGAAAGCATATCCCCATCCCTACTTCTAGAACTTTATGTCTGATAATCTTTGAGTACCCACCACTCCCGAGTATTCCCTCTTATTGACACTCGACCTGTTTGAGTTGTCTCCAAAGTGTTGATATTTGTAACTGTCCAGGTATCCCCCCTGTTTTTGAGTGCCTGCCGCTACTCAGGTGCTCCCTCTATTGACACTCGATATGTTCGAGTTATCTTTAAAGTTTGGATGCTTATGACTGTCCAAATATCCCATTGTCTTTGAGTACCGGTCACCGTTTGGATACTCCCTTTTCTTGACATTTAACCTATTCAAGTTGTCTTTGAAGTTTGGATGCTTGTGATTGTCCAAGTATCCTCTTGTCTTTGAGTACTGGCCATCGTTCGGATACTCCCTTTCCGTGACACTCGACCTGTCCGAGTTGTCCTTAAAATTTTGTCATTGAATACTAGCAACCGTTCAAGTATTCCACCACATTATGTGCCCGCGATTACCCAGGTATGCTTTCTTATACTTGGACCAATTGAGTGGTCATTGATCATATCATTAAATATTTGTGTTCATCTAAGTATTCCATTACTTTGTACACCTATGGCTACCCAAGTGTTCCAACCCTTTGAGTGCCTGCGGCCATCCAGGTAAGTCTCGTACCACATTCAAGTTTATAATTACCAGGATGTGAGAGACTTTCATGAATATGCGAGGTACGTCCTCGATGTTTTCAAATACCAGGAGGTGAGAGACCTTCATGAATATGCGAGGTGCGTCCTCGATATTCCCACATACCAGGAGGTAAGAGACCTTCACGAATATCTCAGGTACTTCCTCGATATTCCTAATACTAGGAGGTGAGAGACCTTCATGAATATGCGAAGCGCGTCCTCGATATTCCCACATATTAAGAGGTGAGGGACCTTTACGAATATCTTAGGTACGTCCTTGATATTCCCAATACCAGGAGATGAGAGACCTTCATGAATATGCGAGGCGCGTCCTCGATATTCTCACATACCAGAAGGTGAGAGACATTCACGAATATCTCAGGTACGTCCTCGATATTCCCAATACCAAGAGGTGAGAGACCTTCATGAATATGCGAGGCGCATCCTCGATATTCCCAATACCAAGAGGTGAGAGACCTTCATGAACATGCGAGGCGCATCCTCGATATTCCCACATACCAGGAGGTGAGAGACCTTCACGAATATCTCAGGTACGTCCTTGATATTCCCAATACCAGGAGGTGAGAAACCTTCATGAATATGCGAGGCGCGTCCTCGATATTCCCACATACCAGGAGGTGAGAGACCTTCACGAATATCTCAGGTATGTCCTCGATATTCCCAATTACCAGGAGGTTAGAGACCTTCATGAATATGCAAGGCACGTCCTCAATATTCCCAATTACCAGGAGGTGAGAGAACTTCATGAATATGCGAGGTACATCATCGATGTTCCCAATTACCAGGAGGTAGGAGACTTTCACGAATATGTGAGGCGCGTCCTCGATACTCCTTGTCGCGACCAAATTTTCGGGTGAACCACCTAGGGTTTGGCTAATGGATTGTCAAGCCTAGTCTTAACTTGGGCTCTCCCAAGCCCATACCAATTCATGACTTTAAATTCAAGTTCTTAATATGCAATTGATCTTTTAATTGGGAGTTGTCACTAATCTATTTTTGGTGGGTCGATTAGAAATCCAAGTCAAGTAATGCGAGATTTACTTTATTGCTACGAACTAGAGATTGTGAGTTCGGAGACTTGGTTATGCTAGATTTCTCTAACGCCCTTTCGGTACCTTTTCTTTTATTTTGAAAAAAAGAAAAAGAGTGTTTGACAGGCATCTTGAATTGATTTTAATTTATTTCCCTAACATGTAAGGCGATCATGCGGGTGCGCAAACCACCAATTTAACACCCAAGAAAACAAATAAAAAAAAAAACGCAAAACTTACCTTATAGTAGTGAGAGCATCTGCATTGTTAGATTAGAATTCACATCAACAGTCCTAGAAATGATTTCTAATTAACACGCAATTTCTTTTTTTGTTTTCACTTTATTTAATGTGAACCTAATCTATATGCAATGCACGCTAGTAATCTAATATAACATGGCAACATAACCTAAATTACATGACATAGCAACATGATTTAGACTATACGACATGAGTAGAATAAATCTTAAAGAAATGCAATAATTAAATACAATCTAGATGACTTAATTCTATTAACGGGCAATTTCTAATTAAATGGGCCTAAAAAAACTAAATGACGTGCATTTGATGAATCTAATCCTAAATGACATGCACATGACATTTTTTCTTTTTCCTAAAAGAATGCAATTTATCCTAAAGAATGAAAATGATTTATCCTAAGACATTTTTTGGAACTTTTCATGAAATTCGAAATTAAAAAAATGTGAAAATTTCCTAATTAAATTAAGATTCTATTTAATTTGCATTAGGAATTAGGTTAAGCTAGATCCTAATTTAAACTAAAATATTATCTTAATCCAAATAATTCTAAAATGCAATCTATCTAAGAAAATACCTAAACTTATAATAAATTAAGAAACTATTATCTAGAATTAAACTATGTGGAATTTTATCCTAAAATGCAATGACGTGCAAAATATGTCATAATTTTGCATGACATATGCATGATGACTTTTTTTGTTGTTTTTTCCCTTTTTTAATTTTTGAAATTAATAATTGCCAAATAATTAAACATGCAATCCAAGTTAAAAAACTAGCAACCTAAATTAATTGATTTGATTTTTGATTTTTTTGATTTTTTTAAAATAAAGAATAAAATTTCCATTCTAAACATGCAAACCCTAAAACAAGAAAGCCTAATTCTAATCTACATTTTTTATTTTTTTTTTTTAAAAATTTACCTTAGATGGCATGACAGCAAATCAGCAATATTGATCCCAAATTAATGAACCATATCTCGTGCATAAGATTGGGTTGGACCTCGGGCGGGAGATCGGATTGGCAATTTTTTTAAGTAATTGTGAGTCGGATTTCGGGCGCGAAAATCGGACTAACAATCATTAGTTTCAAGGCAATTTCATATCATGCAATTTAAATCTCACCTTAAAGGGATAATTACAATAATGAAAAATAGATAATATGACATACCAACAATAATAATAAAAAACAAAAGATAAATAAACAAAATAAAATAAAATAAAAATGACCTAATTCTATTTTTTTCTTTTTTTTCAAAAAAGAAAAAGAAAAATAGAACTGGGTGGCCGGTGCAGCGAGGAGGAGGGATCTTCAGCGAGGGTTCCAGTGAGGGGATTCTTGCGGAATGCTAGATCTAGGGGCGTCAGGACTCTAGGCGGCAAGGATCGACGGAGGTGAGGCGACGTGGGGGAGGCATGGGGTCACGGGTAGGGAGACCTCGAGCATGGGCAGAGGTGGAGGTGGCGTCGAGGTGGCACGGTGGCAACGTCGGATTTGGGTCTTTAGTGAGGCACGGCACCGACGAAGGGGAAACGTCGAGCTGGGTCTGGGCCCTCTATCGTCAGGGACCTCAGATTTGCAGGCAAAGGGACTTCGGCAGCTACATCTCGGCTCGGCTGCAGTTTTGGGTCAGAGTAGGCGACGGCGTCGATTTCGCGGGCAGAACACCAGATCTCGGAGTAGATCTGTTGCAGCGGAGGAGATCGGAGGCGCGAGCGTCGAGCAGCGGGTCGCGGTGGAGCGGAGATGACTCGCAAGCACGCGGCGGCACGGGGGAGCTGGATCAGCGATGGTGCGGCTCTGGGTCACCAGTGGCTTGGCTACAGGCGGCGGCGTCGAAGATGACCGGCGGAGATGACTCCAGCGTCTGCTGGTGCGGACGTGGGACCGGTCGATCGAAGCTCCTCCCCCACGAAGAAGATGATTTGGCTTCCCTTTTCTTTTTTCTTTTTTTCTTTTTTTTTTCACGATTTTTCTCTCTCTCACCCCACTCTCTTTTCACCTTTTTGCTTTTGTGTCTTTCTTTTTACTCGACGGAAAGGACCCCCTAAATAATTCACGCACCATGTCTTTTATAGGTCAAAAAAATGTATCTTTGAAATATATTCTTTTTCCATTTTGTTTGCGCACGATGCCCCTAAATATATCGTTGAAATATACACAACTCATGCAATATTCCCCTTTTGTATTTTTTTTTTTGGTAACGGTATTCCCCTTTTGTATTTTTCGCATATTCCATCCAAAAATATTCCCTTTTTGCGCAAAATACATTCCTCAGTGTATATGTAAAAAATCTTAATGGAATATGTGAAAAATCCTTCCCTCACCGGCGGTTTAAAATAAATAAAATGCTTCTAAACTATATGTCATTTTCATTATTTTTAATTTAGCAAAAATCAAACCCAAAAATTTAGGCGTCAACACTCCCAGTTACCAGGAGGTGGGAGACCTTCATAAGTACACGAGGGGCATCCTCGATATTCCAACTATCAGAAGATGAGAGATCTTCATGAATATGTGAGGTATGTCCTCGATGTTCCCAATTACCAGGAGGTGGGAGACCTTCACAAATATCTCAGGTATGTCATCGATATTCCATTTACCAAGTACCCCTTCGATACTTGTGAACATCTAGGTATCCCTCAAGAGTTTGTATTTATGATCATCCAAGTACCCCTTCGATACTTGTGAATATCCAAGTATCCCCCAAGAGTTTGTACCGTGATTAGCCAAGTACTCCCTTCAACGTTTGTGAACGTCTAGGCAACCTCCAGAGTTCGTACTTGTGATCATTCAAGTACCCCATTCAACCCTGCAAAGGCCCAAATATCCTTTAGGTTAGTACTTGTGAATATCCAAGTACTCTTTGAAATGCCTGTAAATGTCTAGGTATCTTCTAGAACAGATGCCCTAAGAAAGGCCGGTGCATCCCCCGAGAAAGATCGAGCACTAACTGGTGTCCTTGACAAAGGTCAGGCGCCCAACAAACAGATGCTTTGAGAAAGGTTGGTGCATCTCCTGAGAAAGGTTGGGTACCAACTGGTGTTCTTGACAGAGGTCAGGCGCCCAACAAATAGATGCTCTGAGAAAGGTCGGTGTATCCCCCCAAGAAAGGTCGAGTAAACAACTTATTGCTCTAACAGGTAACCGAAGAAAGGTTTGGATCATCGACAAACTAGTTATTGCTCTGACAGGCGATCGAAGAAAGGTTCAGGTCTTGGAAAAGCATTTTCCTATCACGGCAACCAAAAAAATGTTCGGGTCCAAGACAAACAACTTATTGCTCTAATAGGTGACCGAAGAAAGGTTCAGGTCCTAGAAGGCAATTCCCCGTCAAGGCGATCGAAGAAAGGTTCGGATCCTCGACAAACCAATTGTTGCTCTGCAAGCGAACGGAGAAAGGTTCAAGTCCTAGAAAATCAATTTCCCATCAAGGCGACTGAAGAAAAGTTCAAGTCCTAGACAAACCTCTGATTGCTCTAACAGGCGATCGAAGAATGGTTCGGTCCTAGAGAAGCAACCTCCTCATGTCACCAGGTAAAATGATGCCTTGGTACTTGCCAAACTCGGGGTTCATACCCTATCTCACTTACTCCCAGTAAGTAACTACAGGTATTTTCTTATCTGTCTTATTACATATAATGTTATATTGCTATTTTTCTGCATAGGACAATAGGTCCCAAATAAAATATAATCTACTGCACATGCATGGACGAAGTTTAGGCATCAGTTTGTCTTTGAATGCAACCTCTACGAGCTCACCTTCAAAGAGGGACAACTGTTAACGCCTAAATTTTAATTAGATTTTTAGGCCTTAATCTCTCTTTTAATCCTTATTTTCCTTTTTTAGATAATAAATAATAAATAACAAAAACAACAAAAAAAATAAAGCAAAACAAACAAAAAAAGCAAAAGCAGCTCCCTTTTCTTTCCCTTTTCCCCCTTCATGCGGGCCCAAGCCTAGCCTTTTTCCCCCAAAGCTCGGCCCCTTCTCTTCTTCTTCTTCCTTCTTCCCTCTTCTTCCCCTACGTCTTTGCAACTCATGCGCGCAGAGGGTGCCGACGCGCGAAGGACAAGGTAGGGCAGAGGGAGGGACATAGCCCGGTGGCTGGAAGGACGTGGCATTGATGGTGAGCAAGCCTCCGTGGAAGGGGAGGAACTGACGCCGGTTCGACCGGCGAAGGAAGGCCAGTTAGGGCACCAAGGACCGCCGGCCTAACCTCCATCAATCGGCCCCCCTCGCTTATAAATAGCTGGCGTAACCTCCGTCGATGGAGATAGCAGCGAACTCCGAGAGCTTTCCATTGAGAGACTTCAGGGAAGGAATTGAAGAGTGAGTGAAGATCTGGTCGCAAACTAAACGACCTCCCATTGAGAGACATCGGGGGAGGCCGGCAGCAAGCGAACCCAAATCCGTGAGCAGTCGAGGTCGAAAGAGAGAGGGTACTGGATCCGTGAGGTAGGGGCTGAGCGAGGTCAGCTGGAGAAGGGGAGAGGCTGTCTAGGCATCGGATTTGGAATGAGGGAAGCATCTATGAGATCAGCTCCTGTCGCCATCGTCTTCTGCCCCTGCACCATCATCATTTGATCGCTACTATTCGCCGTCCGCCCCAGCTCCACCATAGCCCCGACGCCGTGCTAAGCTGTGCCTCGACGCCGTCTAGATCTAAGTGGGCTTCGGAGAGCAAGGGTTCCGTTGCCGTCACTGCCTTGTCTACACCACCACTCTAGATCCGTGAAGCTGAAGGTTCGCTGTCACCGCCGTCGCCTTGACCGCTGTTTCGCTTCTCTGCCACTAGCGACTCCAACTGATCTGTTGTCACCAGGTGGGACCCGTCCCTCGCCATTGCTTCCCCCTCGAAAAAACTAGCAACCGCTCGTCGTCGTTGTTTCCCCTAGAAACCCTAGCCACCGTCCGTCGCGTCGCCGCCGTCAGGTCACCGCCCGTCGACGTCCCAGCCAGCCACCCTGGCATCACAGATCATCGGGCTCTAGGGTTTAAAAAATCTGGGTTCGCAGAAAGAGCCAAGCCGGATCCGGGTCAGGTAGGGTTTTGTAGGAACCAGGCCGTTGGGTCGGATGCAGGTCTCCATTTGGGTTAACCCATCTGGACTAGGTCTACGTGTGGGCCGGCTTTTTCCTAGGCCAGATTTTTTAAAATTGAAAACAGTCCAAGTCTATTTGGGCTTTTGTTTAAAAAATCCGAGCCGGGTCTAAAACGATGAATGACCCAGGTTGGTCCCAACCCACGGATCCAACCCGAATCGCAATTTATATTGTTATAATATAAATAATATTTTAATAAATTTAAAATAAATATAAAAATAATAAAAATAAAAAATATAATTTATTTTCCAAAAAATCCAAATTATCCAAAAAATGAAAAATACCCTATTTTTCCCCAAAAAAGCAAAAAAATATTTAAAAAAGCCAAAAATGATTTATATTTTCAGAAAAAAGATTAAAAATCCAAAAAATGCTTTTTATGTCCAAAAAATGAGAAAAGTACCCAAAAAATGTTTTTCCTCCAAAAAATGTATGGAAAATCCCTCGAACATCCAAAAACCTTAAGGTTTAAATAAGATTAGGTACCCAAAGGGTATTAGTGATTAACTAAGTGTAATCAAGTCCTTGATCCTAATTTTTCTGGTTACGCAGGAGCGAGTATTTCTCCCGATATTTCGCTTGGGTTTCTAATCGACCCACCCCAAACTGATTAGTGGCGACTCCGTTTTAAAATTAATTTACAGGTTAAAAAACTTGGACTATTAAGTCGTGATTTGGTGGACTTGGGAAAGTCCGGGCTTAATAAATTTAGTCAAACCATTAGCCTCTGCAGACGTCCATACCTAATTGTGGGCGCCGAAAAAAGAGGTCATGACAAACTTCGAGGAACTGTTCACAGCTTGTGGAATCTTATTATGATAAGTGATAAAGTTATTTTTAGAGTTAATAGATGATGTGTAAATTATGTAAAAATTGGAATTAGTTGAACTAATTAACCAAAAATGAGTTGTTTTAATAGTTTTGTAAAATATGTGGGGTGTCTATTGTGTAAATAAAATGTTACTATGTCTTAGATAACAAAAAGGATAGCTTTTAGTTTTTAATTTGATTAATATTACTTGGTCGGTTGAAAATTGGAAATTGGGGGTAAATTAATAAATTAAGAATTTTTACTAGGACAATAGTCTAGTTTTTAAGAATTTGGAATTATAGAAAATCCTCCTTAGTTTTCATGGAAAAAGTGAGCTTAATCAAGGTTGGTTTTATTATAAAATGTAAATTTATGAGTTACTTAAATTATTGGAGTAACAGTGTCTATTGTAAAATAGATATCAAGAATTGATAAACCAGTAAAAGTTCTATATTGAATGATCATGGCTTGGTGAAAAGAAAAATAACATTTATTTGTTAAAGTGTACGTATTGATTGATTCTCATGATTATATGAGAATGCCAAGAGAGTAATGTGCCGTCACCTGCAATTATGAACATTGAAAAGTCTTTGATGCTTATTATGTTGTGATTAATTATGTATATCTTTGATACTTCGTAATTAACACCTTTGCCACGGTCTGTTCGCTCATCGCCACCAAGCGAATTCCCTTATATGAGTATGTATGAGACTCTGGAGTTAGCAAATGGTCCACAAGGTGAATATGACATGAAATTTTATGATGACATGACTCGTGTAGTCATGATATGATATGGTTTGTCAAGCCATGGTGTGATTTTAAATAAATGGCCATTGTCATGGTGTATTAATCCTCATTAATGTAGAGGAGACTCATGATTGATAGGCTGAGGCGTGGCAAATGGGTATGTATAATACCGTCCCACTTGAGTTAGTGGTGACGATGCCTTATTAGTCAATATATCTCGTGAATCGAGATAGTCCTGTCCAATGATGAACATGAGTTCATATGTGTAAATTGATAAGATATTGTGGTACTTGTGATATATAATATGAAATTTGCTTGCACATGAGCGATCAATCTTATGCAATTTTATGGTTGTGTTATTGGCATATTATGATAGGAAAGATTATACTTTTATCCTTGCATTCCTTATTGCATGGTTGTTTTGTATTGTCTCGAATTCACGAATGTTGTGATGCTAGGTTGAGTGATTGGTGGATCTCCTATCTTAAACTCATGAATTTCATTTACAGGGCATTTCTTTAATTTTTAGACTTGTAGGATGGTTCTTCCACCACTGCTACTTTTTAGAGCTCTAGCTCACATTGAGTATAGTTATAAAGAAGTGATATTATCTTAATGGTTCTTGTGTATATTAAAGCCTGAGTCGACGTGGGACTTGCTGTTTTGGCTCCGCACCGATATATAGCTTGGTACGTGGTCTTTGACGGCTATTAGTTGGGACCATTAAGAGGATTTGATGGTCCCCTTGACTGCATTTTTGATGGGCCATTGATGGGAGAGATCATTGATCATTCGATTTTAGCTTTGGTGTTGTATAGATAGGCTTTTGGGTATAGGACGATAGTGTTGAAGTTAGGCGATCCTAACCTTTCTCAGGTCTTTTGGTATTTTATGTGTTGTTTGGAATATTGTTATGGGTTATAAATATAAAGTCAACATAATGAAATATTACGTATAATATTTCATTTGTGTGATAATCTTCTTATATGTTGTATGGTAATGTATTTGTGATGCTTCCTTTTGCTATTAAGAAAAAAAAAATCAAAAAGTACATGTGTCGCGCGTGATGTTCTGGAGAGTCATATATAATTACTTCAAGCCCTTATTTGAGATCGATCGACCTAGTCATTTTAGGTCATTATTTGACACAATTTTCACTTCATGCATTTATTTGAGAAAATGATTTCCCTCCAAACTATGCATAAGTTGGTGTGGCAGCGTTAATTGTTACATCGTAATACTATTTTATCTTTAGATGATAGCTTGAGCCTTTAACCAATTCAAGCTCGTTAAAAGTCAGAAACTATATGAAATTTAACTTCATCAGATAAGAGAAGTCAAATAAAAAATGATGAGCTCCATTATGTTTGATCTAATTTCAGACCCTTATATAGTTAAGTTTGGTTTTAAAATTTTCCGAACCATATTATTGTAGTATAGCTCAATTTTTCCATCCAAATCAGACCAAACTGAACCGTGCTCATCCCTACTCTACTTGATCTGCCTTCATGCGATTGATCAGAGATTGGCCAAAAGAGATCCTGTCGACAAGGACTCGCTTGAAAGCCGTGCTCATTCGAGGTCGCAAAGGGAATGGACGCTACTCCACGTGGATTGTCACCGTAGGAAGGTGTGCGAATGGGCATGAGATCTCCTGCTGCCCCATCTTATCTTCTCCACATACACACGATACGAGGATGGGGCAACGTGTCGACGACTTGGGGTTGTCATCTCCATTTTCATCCTTATAACCTATCATTGCATACATCTGCAAATTACTCATCTGACAAAAACTTGACATCTCACGGCGTTGGAGCGCGGCCAAGCTAGAAAAGGGAAGGGTTAGAAGGAGAGAGATAGAGAAATTCCAAGGGAAGGGTTTGAGTGTTGTCGAGGACACTACCCGAGCACCGAGAGGCCTGTACCATTTATGACCTTAACTACAGATCTCCCCTACTGCCACGAGTACTGCATAATTGACTTAAAAATATTCCCGAATGCTGATGATTTTATCCGATACCGACCATTGCAACTCCACTTTGGACTCTCCTAGGGCATGGAGAGATTCTTTGGTGAGGGAAAGTGGGAGAATGGTCCTGTGAATGTGTATGTGGCGGGTCATATGGCCAAGACTCAAAAGTGAACCAAGGGGACTATACTAGGCAATTATATATCCTAATAATATGTTATATTTGTTAAAAAGTCCAACCCAAAACATATCGCCGTGCGGTCTTTGATAGGGATGAAGTTGTGATAAGGTAGCCAAAGAAAACCTGTGGTTGGATTGATTTCCTCCACAAGCGTTTACTCCTAACAAAAAGAAAAGTAGTGAGCTCCACAATAAAAGCAAAGCGAGCCGTGCTAGTAAAGCGCATCCATTTTTCAGTTGGCTTCTACTCTAAGATTGACAAATAGGGAAAGGATTTCAAACCTAACTTAGGTTGGGAAAAGCCTTCTCAATCATTTGCTTCTTGTTTTTGAGCCCAACCCCATGCTTGTTTAGTTAGGTTAATTGAGTGGCGCGAAAGATTACTTTTTGAAAATTATTTTATAATAGCTTCATATCCTATCCATATAGTCGGTGCCTTTTCTTACTGGGCCTGAAAGATTACCATCACTTTAGAGAAAGGATAGAGAGGCAACCAATACAAGGGGCTTGCTGGCTTCAATATTGGATTGGACATTAGACAAGCGAATAAGAAAGGGGTTGTACATGCAAAATAAATTAAGATAGAGAATCTGACTTTGAAATCATGTTAGAAGATCTAATAAAAAACTTATACTTAATGTGCCTATCCGAAATTCTTTATTGAGAGAAAATGAAAGATCGGCTATTTGTTTACAGTCACCGTCCAAAAAAACAGTGGCATTAAGGCAATGATGACGGCGTTTTTTGGATTTAAGTACCCTTTTTATTCTTTGACTTTTGGATGGGCGTGGAGGCTCATCCAAGAAAAGGGAAGAAGCGACAACAATATGTGAAGATCCAACAATGACCAAGTTTTTTTTTTTTTTTTTAACAAAAAACAATGACCAAGTTTTTAAATTGGTACAGCCCTATGGCGATGGAACACCTACAATAAGCAGAATTACATATCTCAGGGGGGGACAATTAATGCCAGGACCATGTGGTATCGAGGACAAAATCGTAATGCTAGTGTGACTCAGTGTGACTCAAGGTTGTCCCTACTCATCCACCCTTTTCTCTCATCGTCCGTCTATATATAGAGCGATCCAATGCTCAGGTCAAGCACACAAAGAAGAATCCTTTGCCTTGGACTTGCATAGTAGCTCAAGCTCCTACTGTACCCACGTTCGCATCTTTCTGCTCATTCGCATCTTTCCACATTCGCACATGGCTGGTTTTTCGAATGCGAGGCGGGTTTTACTCGTCGCAGTTCTTTTTGTGTTTCTCGTCATGAATGCACAGGGACGTGCTCTCGCGGATAAGAGGAACGCTGGCCGTTTTCTTTTGCGTCAACTCAGCAACGGCGACGGAGCCAAGCCGAGCTCTGTTGAGTGGGCTTCGACCATGGATGCGGACCCGACAAGGTCCGGGCCAGGAGGACCCGACCCGCATCATCACTATAAAAGCCCTTCCGCCCTTTGCTAGCCATAGAAACCAAACTGTGCGAGAGAGGGTTATTTCTATAAATCTAGCCAAACTTCTACGTTTTACAAGGTGTTCGCGAACAAGAATAATGTGACATAGGGAATAATAATGAATATGGTGATGAAAGAGGTGACATGCGTTGCCCTAGCACCAGAAGGTTCAAGAGTCCTATGTTTTTCACTCGCTTATAGTTCCTAAGTTATGAGAATATTACATGTGAGAACGATGATGTTTTCCCCACTAGTCTTCAACTTATATTCAGTATTTGAAACCTCTCTCTCTCTCTCTCTCTCTCTCTCTCTCTCTCTCTCTCTAAAAAAATGGCTTATACATGCAATGCTCACAATGTAGCACTATATAATTGTGACGTAACGTAACATACAATACAATACTATACCATGAGCCATGGTATGCTAAATTCGAAATAACTTACTCTCTAATTTAATGATACTATAATACAAGAAGAGACGGCGTATTAAAAAGTGTAAAGTTATCCTCATTTGTTAGTTGTATAAGGGGTGTTTCATTCACAAAATCTCCGTCAAATGCAGATAGCTAAACACAACCTACACTCATCTACGCAATTAGTATGGTAGACTTTATTCAGTCAAATATAAAAGTGATACAGGTAGTTGGACAAATTAAACTTTGTAGGCATTGACCAAGCGTGTGAGGCATCAGAAGTCCCAATGCTGTGGGTTTGATATGATGGATATGGTCTTTACAATTGGCGATACTCACAAATTATGATGTTTGCCCAAACTAGTATTTTCATTTCAACTCGACAAGCAGAGTATATGGTTGCTTCAAATTCAAGTAAAATACTTCCTTATATATTCGTTGTATAGTAAACTGAATCAATCTTGATCATGACCACTAGTAAGTTCTATACAAGTCCTGCGTGGATCTAACGACATCCCTAGAACCGGTCCACACAAGTGTTTCTTCGTGTTCAATTATTTCCTATGTAGGGCATAGGTTCCAAATTCGAATGAACTACATAGTTTGCTAAAAACATTGTTGTGTCGGTAATCACTTTCCATGTGATTTCAGGGCAATGCACCATTTTGCTCGCCATGGATTTGAGGTGGAGTGGAGATATAACCTTTCATTCTTTTGGACCTTGGTAGGCTGGTTTCCCCCAATAATCTACCAAGAGCCTCTCAAGGCAATATTTGATTAGTGCATGATCTGAATACTATAAGTTAGTCGCCACTCAGGACAAGATGGCTTTCACTTTTAGCCGCTCGACAAAACCTATGATTTGGTCGGAAAAGGGCACTTTAATTTTATCTAGCAAATGTGGACGAGAAGAATCTTACGCTCGTGCTGATGTGTTCTGATGCAATACATGGATATGAGGTTCCTCCACTCAGCCAATGGAAAAGATTTGGAGTCTTTCTAAATAGTGGAGGGAGAGTGAGAGAGACCCACCAAAAAGGACTCTGCAAATCAGCTTTGCTCCATTGCCACGGATTTTTTGGCCTTTGAACAGGGCATTCGCCGCCCCTGAGGTTAACCTCAATCAGTGTCAAGCAAAAACTCCAGTAACCTTTCCCCTACAATGCCATGCCAAAATTTACAATCTTTCTCCGTGTGAGCCATGTACCCGTGTATGAAACTCCCCACAACTCCGACAACCCATGCCGATGAGAAAATTAATACTTTCCAGATAATAAAAAAATTATGAAACCATTTGAAGCAACAGGGTCTCTCCAGCATTATCGACCCTCTAACGAAAAGAATACGGGAAAAAGATTTAGCCCTCTGGATTTCACTCCTTGGCGCAAAAATTCCAACTTTCAGCCCTAAAACTCCCTTTCCAGATCAAATTTTTCGAAATTGAAGCTCCAATTTGCAGGACGCGCAAACCGATAGCGACAGCCTCAGTCGACCAAGTACAAATCATGAGAGAGAGAGAGAGAGAGAGAGAGAGAGAGAGAGAGAGGTGAGAGTGAAGTAAGGAAGAGAATGCCTTACTCAGTTTCTGCAAGCGAAAAATGGGAACGCGGTTGGGTCAAAGCGCAGACGGGACTCTTGAACTCGACGTTTCAAGTTTCCAGAGTTGCAAAGTCCAGACCTTAGCCCCAGGCGAGCTTGTCGAGCTCAATTCAAGCTGAGATTTTTCTAGGGTTCTGGTTTTTTTCTTTTTCCTTTATCCTCTAGTCCAACTTTTTTTTTTTTTCTAATTAATGAGGAACGAGCATAATTCGATTCAAACTGCCAAATCAACTGATGGTCAGCTTAGTCCTCGAGATGTAATTTCAATAATTTCGGTTTGCAAATCGAAGCCAACTAAAATTTCGCAATTTGATTTGATTTGATTTTTTTTTTTCCAAATTGCACTAAATCAAACTCTTTTTATGAGTTATTCCGTAATGCGAGATTATGGGGAAAATTCCAAGTAAGGGTTTAAAATGTCTTCATTTGTTCAAATAAAAATATCAAGTGAATCTTATTTCAAATAAAAGTCTAAAATAAAGACTTCAAATGAATTTTATAAGTGGCTATATTAGTTTGAAAAAAGGACTTAACTTTCTAATTAGTCAAGAACCTTTTCATCCTTCACCTTTTTTTGAATCTTTTCTTCTTTTCTTTTTGTTTTTCATTTTTTGTTTCTTTCTATTTTCCTTTTTTTCAGTTTTCCGTTTCTTCTTCGTTGGTGGCTAGTGTCAAGCAATGGGTGGCCACCATAATGCCCCAAGAGGGTTGGACAAGAGTTGCTTTCACGAGCCATAGTTGAGGCCCTCTCACTACATATATGCGAGGGCCCCTTTGTCAGCGTTTGGCAAGGCTACCCTTTAAAGCCACAAGTGAGGGTCGCTCACAACTGGTGAGGGCATGGGTCGAGGTGACCTTTGCCTAGATTTGGTGAGGATGGTGGCCCTCACCCAATAGTCAACAATCAAACCTTTGTCGGCTCTTGTCGATTTTTTTTTTTTAAAAGAGAGAGAGAAAAAAAAAAACAAAACATTTAAAATTAAATTTGTCTTTAAATGAAAATGCCTTTAACCAACTAGAATATTTAGCTGGCTAGCGAGGTCATGCTCTTATTTTAAACTGCTATAATGTGACATATGAAATTTCTTTATAGTTCATGATATTTAGGATATATAATTAGTATAGTAATTATCAGCAAGAATCGATATGCTCCTAAATACATATCGAATAATTTTCAAACATTAAATTTTTACTAAGTTAAGGTTTCCTTATTGTTCTATATCTTTTGTTAATAATTGTAGCGGGTTCAGAATAATTTTCTGATTTACTAACGCTTCAAATGAATATCGATTTCCTTGATTATTTATTGCAAGGTAAAGTATTTGTCCAAATTAACATAATATCTCAATCTTTTTAGTAAACTATGCCATTTGTCACTATGAGAACTTAGACAAATGTCTTCATCTCCACCACATTTTTTATCCACATGTCTAAATTAAATCCTTTGAACTTATCTATATGACCTCATGCATGACATTATCTTAACCCTGGAAATTTTTTTGTCTATATTTAACTCTAGTTAATTGGCATTATTACTTTTAACCAAGGCTAATAAATGTTACTTCAAGCCATTCTTAAATATAGAGAATAAGTGTGGAAGACAAGAGATAATGCCTTCTTTCCCTACCTCTTTCACTTGCACCTCCATCTCCCTCACTTCTTCAAGTTCAAGTTTTATTTGACTCTCTCTCTCTCTCAAGACAAGGTCCAAACCTTTTTTTTTTTTTTTTTTTCAGTTTAGTGTCTTACAAGGTAAATTCAAAGATTTTCCTTTTATTTTTATCAAATAAGCTTTGTTGTTTTCTAAAGAATGACACTCGTTAATTTTAATAATTGTTTTGGTTTCAAGGTGAGTAAATGCTTTGTTTGCTGAAGATTTCACTCAAGGTAAGTGAAAACCCAACGGACTAAGCTAGAATGATCTACTTAGCACTCTTGAGCTTGATTGATTGATTGTTTGTTTATTTACTATAGATTTTATTCTATGTGTGAGTAAGTTGCAATCGTTGTATGTTAAGTTATAGTGATTGTTGTGCTTGTAGTAAAAAGCTATTCATATGTCTAGAGTGTCTTTGAGAGATTTCTAAAAGGTTTTGTAGCAACTTGAATGGGAAAAATATGAAGATAGTAAAACTAGGCATAATAAGGGGTGTTTTGGTAAATTTTTGACAAAATATGGCGTAATTTTGAAATTTAGAAAATGGAGATAAGGTTGTTAACAGGTTTATCTTATGTTTTTTAGTTTTGATAAGTGGATTTCGAAGTAAGATTAATTAAGGGGAATCAAATCGGTTCAAAAAATGAGTGTAGGGGTTTTAGGGGCAAATTCATAATTTCACCGAGTTAACGGATCAATATGCAAAAACTGAAACTTCTGAGGACTGTTCACAGCTTGTGGAATCTTATTATGATAAGTGATAAAGTTATTTTTAGAGTAAATAGATGATGTGTAAATTATGTAAAAATTGGAACTAGTTGAACTAATTAACCAAAAATGAGTTGTTTTAATAGTTTTGTAAAATATGTGGGGTGTCTATTGTGTAAATAAAATGTTAGTATGTCTTATATAACAAAAAGGATAACTTTTAGTTTTAATTTGATTAATATTATTTGGTCGGTTGACAATCAAAAGTTAGGGGTAAATTTATAAATTGAGAATTTTTACTAGGGCAATAGTCTAGTTTTAAGAATTTGGAATTATAGAAAATACTCCTTAGTTTTCGTGGAAAAAGTAAGCTTAATCAAGGGTGGTTTTATTATAAAATGTAAATTTATGAGTTACTTTAATTATTGGAGTAGTAGTGTTTATTGTTAAATAGATATCAAGAATTGATAAACCAGTAAAAGTTCTATACCGAATGATCATGGCTTGGTGAAAGGAAAAAGAACATTTATTTGTTAAAGTGTACATAATTGAGTGATTCTCATGATTGTATGAGAATGCCAAGAGAGTAATGTGTTGTCACCTGCAATTGTGAACATTGAAAAGCATCTAACGCTTATTGTGTTGTGATTAATTACATATATCTTTGATATTTCGTGATTAAGACCTTTGACATGGTTTGTTCGCTCAACGCCACCGAGCGAATTCCCTTATATGAGTATGTATGAGACTCTAGAGTTAGCAACTGTTATACAAGGTTAATATGACATGAAATTTTATGATGACATGACTCGTGTAGTCATGATATGATATGGCTTGTGAAGCCATGGTGTGATGTTAATAAATGGCCATTGTCATGGTGTATTAATCCTCATTAATGTAGAGGAGACTCGTGATTGATAGGCTGAGGCGTGGCAAATGAGTATGTATAATTCCGTCCCGCATGAGTTTGTGGTGATGATGCCTTATTAGTCAAAATATCTCGTGAATCAAGATAATCCTGATCCGTGACGATCATGAGTTCGGATGTGTAAATTGATAAGATATTGTGGTACTTGTGATATATAATATGAAATTTGCTTACACATGAGCGATCAATGTCATGCAATTTATGGTTGTCTTATTGACATATTATGATAGGAAAGATAATACTTTTATCCTTGCATTCCTTATGCATGGTTGTTTTGTATTGTCATGAATTCACAATTGTTGTGATGCCAGGTTGAGTGATTGGTGGATCTCCTATCTTAAACTTATGAATTTCATTTACAGAACATTTCTTTGATTTCAGACTTGTAGGATGGTTCTTCCACCACCGCAACTTTTTAGAGCTCCAGCTCACGTCAAGTATAGTTATAAAGAAGTGATATTATCTTATATGGTTCTTGTGTATGTTAAAGCTTGAGTCGACGTGGGACTTGCTGAGTTGGTTCCGCACCGATATATAGCTTGGTACGCAATATTTGACGGCGACTAGTTGGGACCACTAAGAGGATTTGATGGTCCCCCTTGACGACATTTTTGATGGGCCATTGATGGGAGACGTCATTGATCATTCGATTTTAGCTTTGGTGTTATACAGATAGGCTTTTGGATATAGGAGGATAGTGTTAAAGTTAGGCGGTCCTAACCCTTCTCAAGTCTTTTGGTATTTTGTGTGTTGTTTGTTATGGGTTATACATATAAAGTTAACATAATGAAATATTATGTATAATATTTAATTTGTGTGATAATCTTCTTATAATTTGCATGGAAATGTATTTGTGGTGTTCCGCTTGCTATTAAATAAAAAATAAAAAAGAATACGTGCCGCGTGTGATGTTCTGGAGAGTCATATATAACTACTTCAAGCCCTTATTTGAGACCGACCTGGTCATTTTAGGTCATTATTTGACACAATGTTCACTTCATGCATTTATTTGAGAAAATGATTTCCCTCCAAACTATGCATAAGTTGGTGTGGCAGCGTTAATTGTTACATCATAATACTATTCTATCTTTAGATGATAGCTTGAGCCTTTAACCAATTCAAGCACGTTAAAGTCAAAAACTATATGAAATTTAACTTCATCAGATAAGAGAAGTCGAATAAAAAATGATGAGCTCTATTATATCTGATCTAATTTCAGACCCTCATATAGTTAAGTTTGGTTTTAAAATTTTCCGAACCATATTATTGTAATTTAGCTCAATTTTTCCATCCAAATCAGACCAAACTGAACCGTGCTCATCCCTACTCTACTTGATCTGCTTTCATGCGATTGATTAAAGATTGGCCAAAAGAGATCCTGTCGAGAAGGACTCGCTTGAAAGCCGTGCTCATTCGAGGCCGCCCAGCCCATGGACGTTACTCCGCGTGGATTGTCACCGTAGGGAAGGTGTGCGAATGGGAATGAGATCTCCTGCTGCCCCATCTATCTTCTCCACAAAGACCGATACGAGGATGGGGCAACGTGTCGAGGACTGGGGGTTGTCATCTCCATTTTCATTATTATAACCTATCATTGCATACATCTGCAAATTGCTCATCTGACAAAAACTTGACATCTCACGGCGTTGGAGCGCGGCCAAGCTAGAAAAGGGAAGGGTTAGAAGGAGAGAGATAGAGAGATTCCAAGGGAAGGGTTTGAGTGTTGTCGAGGACACTACCCGAGCACCGAGAGGCCTGTACCATTTATGACCTTAACTACCGATCTCCCTTACTGCCACGAGTACTGCATAATTGACTTAAAAACATTTCCGAATGCTGATGATTTTATCCGATACCGACCGTTGCAACTCCACTTTGGACTCCTTTACCAAAAAAAAAAAAAAAAAAAAAAAAAAAAAAAAAAACTCCACTTTGGACTCTCCTAGGGCATGGAGAGACTCTTTGGTGAGGGAAAGTGGGAGAATGGTCCTGTGAATGTGTATGTGGCGGGTCAAATGGCCAAGACTCAAAAGTGGACCAAGGGAACTATACTAGGCAATTATATACCCTAATAATATGTTATATTTGTTAAAATGTCCAACCAAAACATATCGCCGTGCGGTCTTCGATAGGGATGAAGTCGTGATAAGGTAGCCAAAGAAACCTGTGGCTGGATTGATTTCCTCCACAAGCATCTACTCCTAACAAAAAGAAAAGCAGTGAGCTCCACGATAAAAGCAAAGCGAGCCGTGCTAGCACATCCATTTTTCAGTCAGCTTCTACTCTAAGATTGACAAATAGGGAAAGGATTTCAAACCTAACTTAGGTTGGGAAAAGCCTTCTCAATCATTTGCTTCTTGTTTTCGAGCCCAACCCCATGCTTGTTTAGTTAGGTTAATTGAGTGGCGCGAAAGATTACTTTTTGAAAATTATTTTATAATAGTGTCTTATCCTATCCATATAGTCGGTGTCTTTTTTTACTGGGCTTGAAAGATTACCATCACTTTAGAGAAAGGATAGAGAGGCAACCAATACAAGAGGCTCGCTGGCTTCAGCATTGGATTGGACATTAGACAAGCAAATAAGAAAGGGGCTGTACATGCAAAATAAATTAAGATAAAGAATCTGACTTTAATATCATGTTAGAAGGTTTAATACGAAACTCATACATAATGATCATCATATAAATCTCGTAGAGATGTGACATGGCTTGAACAATCTTTGTGCCTATCCGAAATTCTTTATTAAAAGAAAATGAAAAATCGGCTATTTGTTTACAGTCACCGTCCGAAAAAACAGTGGCATTGGGGCCATGATGACCGGGTTTTTTGGATTTAAGTACCCTTTTTTATTCTTTGACTTTTGGGTGGGCGTGGAGGCTCACCCAAGAAAAAGGAAGGAGCGACAACGATATGTGAAGATCCAACAATGACCAAGTTTTTAAATTGGTACGGCCCTATGGTGATGGGACACCACAATAAGCAGAATTACATATCTCAGAGGGGGACAATTAATGCCAGGACCATGTGGTATCGAGGACAAAATCGAAATGCTAGTGTGACTCAGTGTGACTCAAGGTTGTCTCTACTCATCCATCCTTTTCTCTCATCGTCCGTCTATAAATAGAGCGATCCAATGCTCAGGTCAAGCACACAAAGAAGAAGAATCCTTCGCCTTGGACTTGCATAGTAGCTCAAGCTCCTACTGTATTCACGTTCGCATCTTTCTGCTCATTCGCACATGGCTGGTTTTTCGAATGCGAGGCGGGTTTTACTCGTCGCAGCTCTTTTTGCGTTTCTCGTCATGAATGCACAGGGACGTGCTCTCGTGGATAAGAGGAATGCTGGCCGTCTTCTTTTGCGTCAACTCGGCAACGGCGACAGTGCCAAGCCGAGCTCTGTTGAGTGGGCTTCTACCATGGATGCAGACCCGACGAGGTCCGGGCCAGGAGGACCTGACCCGCAGCATAACCATGCCAGCCCTTCCGCCCTTCGCTAGCCATAGAAACCAAACTGTGCGAGAGAGGATTATTTTCTATAAACCTAGCCAAAGTTCTATGTGGTACAAGGTCTTCGCGAACAAGAATAATGTGAGATAGGGAATAATAATGAATATGGTGATGAAAGAGGTGACACGCGTTGCCCTAGCACCAAAGGTTCAAGAGTCCTATGTTTTTTGCCCGCTTATAGTTTCTAAGTTATGAGAATATTACATGCGGGAATGATGACGTTTTCCTCACTAGTCTTTAACTTATATTTAGTATTTGAAACCTCTCTCTCTCTCTCTCTCTCTCTCTCTCTCTCTCTCTCTCTCTCAAAATATGGCTTATACATGCAATGCTCACAAATGTAGTGCTATATAATCGCAACGTAATGTAACATACAACAATACAATACTATACCATGAGTCATGGTATGCTAAATTCAGAATAACTTACTCCCTAATTTAATGATACTATAATACAAGAAGAGACGGCCTTTTAAAAAGTGTGAAGTTATCCTCATTAGTTAGTTGTATAAGGGGTGTTCCGTTCACAAAATCTCCGTCAAATATAGGTAGCTAAACACAACCTACACTCATCCGCGCAATTAGTATGGTAGACTTTAATCAGTCAAATATGAAAGTGACACAGGTAGTTGGACAAATTAAACTTTGTAGGCATTGACCAAGCATGTGAGGCATGAGAAGTCCCAATGTGGTGGGTCTGATTTGATGGACATGGTCTTTACTATTGGCAATACTCACAAATTATGATGTTTGCCCAAACTAATATTTTCATTTTAACTCGATAAGCAGAGTATATGTTTGCTTCAAATTCAAGTAAAATACTTCCTTATATATCTGTTGTACAATAAACTGAATCAATCTTGATCATGACCAGTAGTAAGTTCTATACAAGTCCTGCGTGGATCTAACGACATCCCTAGAACCGGTCCACACAAGTGTTTCTCTGTATTCAATTATTTCCTATGTAGGGCATAGGTTCCAAATTGGAATGAACTATGTAGCTTGCTAAAAACATTGTAGTGTGAGTAATCACTTTCGATGTGATTTCAGGGCAGTGCACCATTTTGCTTGCCATGGATTTGAGGTGGATTGGAGCTATAACCTTTCATTCTTTTTGACCTTGGTAGGCTAGATTCCCCCAATAATCTACCAAGAGCCTCTCAAGGCAATATCTGATTAGTGCATGATCTGAATACTATAAGTTAGTCGCCACTCAGGACAAGATGGCTTTCACTTTCAGCCGCTCGACGAAACCTATGATTTGGTCGGAAAAGGGCACCTTAATTTTATCCAGCAAATGTGGACAAGAAGAATCTTACGCTCGTGCCGATGTGTTCTGATGCAATACAAGGATATGAGGTTCCTCCACTTAGCCAATGGAAGAGATTTGGAGTCTTTCTAAATAGTGGAGGGCGAGTGAGAGAGACCCACCAAAAAGGACTCTGCAAATCAGCTTTGCTCCATTGCCACGGACTTTTTGGCCTTTGAACAGGGCATTCGCCGCCACTGAGGTTAACCTAAATCAGTGTCAAGCTCGTCACGGGTTCGGTTTCTGTTCTGCACAAATTTTTTGAGATTAATTCCAAGGAAAGTAACTTGTTTCGAATTCCTTCATTTAACCATGATGGGTGCAATGTTGATTGGATCTGTAGGTGATAAGGTGTGATGAAGTTAACCTAAAATACCGCCAGACTGCATATATTACCATACTGCTATCCAAAAGGCAAGGAAAGGCAAAAGGGAAGGCCTAAAAGAACCTCAAACTTGTCGAACTCAAATTTTGAGATGTGGGAATAGCATCAAGACTTTCTCAGCATTTATGCTTTACAAACTCGCGCCATCACCTCAAAAGTTCGAGAGACTGCCTCTTCGGTTTAGATGATTAAAAATGGAATACAAGTATGTGGGAGAAGAGAACTGAACTGGCCCGACAAAGCACTTCATCAAAGAGATCTCTCTTGAGCCCTCTAAGGAAAGGAATCTAACAATAGCGTGATTGTATTAGTAAAATCACAAGACGCCAATCCAGGAACCCATTTATAGATAAGAATAATAATGTACAACTACTATCACGACAAAGAATTCCAGCGATGTATGTGCTTGATCTGGTCACTAGAAATTACCGCAAGAACAAGTCCCACGGTTAAAATGGTGGAATCTCACGTTATCTCTCACAATAATCTCCCTCCCAATAATGTGAGATATGCCACACATGAAAGAGTGACAGTCTTCACATATCCAGAGGTTCTTCATGATCCTGATAGGGCAATTTGAGCTAGAATCCAGCAGCCCAAATGCCAGAGACAGCTTTTCACTATGAGCCATCAATATTCGCTTCTTGTCGTCCTTACTTACATCATAAGCCACTGAACTCAGGATCTGTTGATAACCATGTCCCTTTAATCTCTTCAGAAGATTCTCTAACACTTTATTTATCTCTCTTGTCCTCGGATGCTTTGTATCACCTGCAAAGAACTCGTGTATCTCCCCTTTCTTTGACTTAAACTAGCTACAACCAGGATTCTTCTTTAATCCCACAGAGAGAGAGAGAGAGAGAGAGAGAGAGAGAGAGAGAGAGAGAGAGAGAGAGAGAGATCATTATTATTGTGCAACACAATATCATATCAAAGCATAGACTTCCATCAGTAACACAAGATCACCGATTTTTCTGAATGATTAAAATTCTAGTTTTTGGTCAGAAAATCAATTACAGAATCAGAGAAAATACTTGAGCAGAAAATCACAAAAGACAGAGCTTACAGTTCAGAGAAGAAGGGACTCAGTAAGTCATTGAGCCGGTAAGTTCATCCCATATAACTTCACTACTCCATAATTTTCCTTTCTTAGATTGAAAAAGAAAAGGGGATAGGGAAGTACCGTAAAACCATGTTTCAATAATTTTTTATGAAAGTAAAATAGCAAGCAAAGGAGCAGTTAAGTCTACATTGTATGTTCCAAAGTTCAGAAAGAAAAAGATCGAACACATTGAATACCTAATGAATCAACATTAGCTTTAGCTGAAGAATTTGAAGCATGACAAAATCAAGTGGTGCAGTGAGATTTCAAGTAACGACCGATTGAAAATTCGGGCCATCAACTCAGCCCTGATACAGTCGATAACGGCCAAACACCAATGTAATCTGAGTTGACATTTCAACCATACGAAGGGGGACCGAACTCTCTCAAAAAGCACTAAAAATTCCCAGCATACAAAGAGCACAATGCATCTAGATTCAACAAGCAAGAACCCCAGTAACCATTCCCCTTCAATGCCATGCCAAAATTTACGATCTTTCTCCATGTGAGCCATGTACCCGTGTATGAAACTCCCCACAACTCCGACAACCCATGCCGATGAGAAAATTAATACTTTCCAGATAATAAAAAAATTATGAAACCATTTGAAGCAACAGGGTCTCTCCAGCATTATCGACCCTCTAGCGAAAAGAATACGGGAAAAAGATTTAGCCCTCTAGATTTCACTCCTTGGCGCAAAAATTCCAACTTTCAGCCCTAAAACTCCATTTCCAGATCAAAATTTTCGAAATTGAAGCTCCAATTTGCAGGACGCGCAAACCGATAGCGACAGCCTCAGTCGACCAAGTACAAATCATGAGAGAGAGAGAGAGGTGAGAGTGAAGTAAGGAAGAGAATGCCTTACTCAGTTTCTGCAAGCGAAAAATGGGAACGCGGTTGGGTCAGAGCGCAGACGGGACTCTTGAGCTCGACGTTTCGAGTTTCCAGAGTTGCAAACCAGACCTTTAGCCCCAGGCGAGCTTGTCGAGCTCAATTCAAGCTGAGATTTTTCTAGGGTTTGGGTTTTTTTTTTTTTCCTTTATCCTCTAGTCCAACTTTTTTTTTTCTAATTAATGAGGAACGAGCATAATTCGATTCAAACTGCCAAATCAATTGATGGTCAGCTTAGTCCTCGAGACGTAATTTCAATAATTTCGGTTTGTAAATCGAAGCCGACTAAAATTTGGCAATTTGGTTTGATTTGACTTTTTTTTTTTTTCCAAATTACACTGAATCAAACTCTTTTTATGAGTTATGCTGTAATGCGAGATTATGGGGAAAATTCCAAGGGTTTAAAATGTCTTCATTTGTTCAAATAAAAATATAAAGTGAATCTATTTTCAAATAAGAATCTAAAATATAGACTTCAAATGAATTTTATAAGTAGCTATATTAGTTTGAAAAGAGGACTTAACTTTCCAATTAGTCAAGAACCTTTTCAATCCTTCAGCTTTTTCTAAATCTTTTCTTCCTTTTTTTTTTTTTTTTTTTTTGTTTCTTTCTATTTTCCTTTCTTTCTTTTTTTTTTTTTTTTTCAATTTTTCGTTTCTTCTTCGTTGGTGGCTGGTCTCAAGCAATGGGCGGCCATCGTAATGCTCCAAGAGGGTTGTACGAGAGTCGCTTTCATGAGCCATAGTTGAGGTCCTCTCGCCAAATATATGCGAGGGCCGCTTTGTCAGCGATTGGCGAGGCTACCCTTTCAAGCCACAAGTGAGGGTCGCTCACAGTTGGTGAGGGCATGGGTCGAGGTGACCTTTGCCTAGATTTGGTGAGGATGGTGGCCCTCACCCAACAGTCGATGATCAAACCTTTGTCGGCTCTTGTCGATTTAAAAAAAAAAAATAGAGAGAGAAAAAAGAAAAAAAATTAAAATTAAAATTGTCTTTAAATGAAAATGCCTTTAACCAACTAGAATATTTAGCTGGCCAGCAAGGTTATACTCTTATTTTAAACTGCTGTTGACGCCTTAATTTTATTTAGGTTTATTTTATTTTATTTTATTAATTAAGTTTTTATTTTCTATATTTTATAATAAATAAACAAATAACAAAAAAAGGAAAAACAGAAAAAACAGAAAAAAATAGAAAAAAACAGAAAAAAGCCCTCGCGTGGGCCCTTAGGGACCATTCCCGCCTCGGTCCGGCGCCGCCAAGTCGTCTCTTTCCTCGCGCCTCTGTGGCGCACGTGCAGGGGGTGCGACGGAGGGGAAGGGGGTGGACGAATGGCAATGGGATGTGGAGCAGGGGGGCAGCTAGCATCGGATGGGACGCCGATTTGGCCGGCGAAGGCCACGGCAACTGACGGTAGAGCTCCGTCGACCGGCCGCCCCTCGGCCTATAATTAGGCCGTTCGTCTTCATTGGAGGAGCACACACAGACGAATAGACGAGTGGAGAGGGAGAGAGCCGAATTTAGGGTTGCACTTTTTGGGTACCCTACTAAGAGACTTCAGGGGGTCCGAGGACGCGCAGCCAGGGATCCGAGCCTCGCCGGAGGAGAGGATCAAGAGAGAGAGAGAGAGAGAGAGAGAGAGAGAGAGAGAGTGAGCATGGGGGGACGAAGGGGTGCCGAGCACCGTGTGCCGTCACCGTCGCCTCTAGCAGCCGGTCTCAGACAGGTAGCTCATCTCCATCATCGTCATCGTCGCCGCTGTCATAGCCCTCCTTGTTGTCCCATTCTTGAGGTCGTCATCGCTGTCGTTGCTGCCGGGACGCCTTGTCCCCTTTCCTCGACGCTGCGAATCGGGAACCCTAGGGTTCCCGATTTTTCGGGTCGCGGCCCGGGTCGTTGGGTTGGACCCGGGCTAGGAGCCGGGTAGGGTTTCCGCTTTTTGAGGGGTGGCGGAAGTCAAGTCGAAGGTCGGGTCAGATCCGGGTAGGGTTTCGTCGGGGAGTCGGGTCATGGAGCCGGGTCGTCGGGCTCGGCCGAGTGTCCGCAACGCTTGGCCACTGCGTCATTTGTTCAAATAAAATTAAAAAAAGTCGGGCCTGCGTGGCGGGCTTGTTTGCGTTTTGGGCTGGCCCGGGTCGGACCCAACCCGCGGATCCGACCCGGGTTGGCTTTTATATTATTTTATATAATATTTTAATAAAAAATAAAAAATAAATTATTTTCGAAAATAATATTAAAAAGTATTTTAATTTCTAGAAAACTGAAAAATATTTAGAAAATGTTAAAAAATATTTTATTTTTCAAAAGAAATCAAAAATATTTCATATTTTCCAAAAAAGCCAAAAATTCAAAAAATGCCAAAAATTTTCATAAAAGTGCCAAAAAGACTTGTATTTTCTAAAAATACCCAAAAATCCAAAAATCCCTTTTATGTCCAAAAAATGAGAAAAAGACTCAAAAATGTTTTTTCCTCCCCAAATGCATAGAAAATCCCTCAAACATCCAAAAAACTTTAGGGTTTAAACAAGATTAGGTACCGAAAGAGCATTAGTGATTAACTAGTGTAATCAAGTCCCCGATCCTAATTTCTCTGGTTACGCAGGAGCGAGTATTTCTCCCAATACTTCGCTTGAGTTTCTAATCAACCCACCCCAAATTGATTAGTGGCGACTCCGTTTTAAAAATTAACTTACAGGTTCAAAACTTAGACTATTAAAGTCGTGAATTTGTGGACTTGGGAGAGTCCAGGCATAACTAAATTCAACCGAACCATTAGCCTCTACCGATGCCTGTACCCGATTGCGGGCGCCGAAAAAAGAGGTCACGATAGCTTGGCGACTTCGCTGGAAACTTTGAAGACTTAGGCCATTTTTGTCTTGTTTGAAATTCTTTGCTGACTTGGTTTTGTTTTTTTTTCTTTATGCAGGTCAGTAGTTTAGAAATTTATTTTAATTTTGCTTTAAATAGATTATTTCATGATTATAAACTGTTGTGCATGCTTTACTATTTTAAACACTACACATGGCACACATAACCTGGCTACCGGACTTGGCCGCCATAGGATATCTAAGATGGTGTTAAGAAAGATACGACCTCGAACACGAAACTGTGATGTAGAGGTTGCCTTTTTTTTTCTTCCCGAATTTCTTAGCCGAGGTTAAGAGGGTATGCTGCTAACGCGAGACTACGATAGGCGAATACTATTTTAATTTCAACAAACCTTTTCAGTTAGAAATCGAGCCACACATCCCATTTGCATGTCTTTGTGCTTGCCATTTTATTTAAAAGCAAAGTGATTTCTTTACTTTTACTCAGTCTTTTTATTGGCCCGTGGCAATTTAGGATAAGCTTTTCGAGTCCCAATTTATATGCGATGGGGGAAGATGATATCCAGTTCATTCCTGCTCCTAAAGCGGAGCTCTTCAGATGGTGGGGTCAATTGGACTAGCTCGCCCAAGAGCGCGTGAAAGCCAAAGTCGGTCATCTCCTATCGTTGATCCAAATCATTGTTCGTCCCGAAGTCATACAAGCCATGACACATTTCTAGTGCTCGAGGACACTTAATTTTATGTTTGGTAGGTTTGAGTTAACTCCAACCCTGGAGGAATACAGCATCATCATTGGAATGCCTCTCGAAACAAAGCTTATCAGGCCATCAACAGGCATCATCCCGCTACATGGGTTAGCGTGGCTTTTAAGAACTGAAATCCATGTTATGATACAAATTCTTGAAAACAACCATAATATCTGCCCACTAGAATTTATGAATGCCTGTTTCCAAAATCAACCTATGACCCAAAAAAGTGAGATTTTCCTCTTGGCCTTTTTCGAGCTCATCATTTTCCCCCATCAAAGAAATGTCATAAGTCCTAAGATGGTATGGATAGTTGATCAGATCTTGAGGGGGGAAATTATGTCAACATGATTTTAACGGAAACATTCTTGTCCTTTAATCGTTTTAAAGACAACACGGAGAAAATCATGCGAGTCTCTCTTGAAATTTTACAAATCTGGTTCTTTTCTTACCTAAGCGAATTCCGAGACTTTATGCGATCGTCTGAAACAAATGCTTTCGAAAATCCATTACAAAAATTTATGGTTTTAGGACCGTATATTCCCAATCAAAGCTGTTTAAATTGGGCTGACTTCCTAAAAAACCCAACTCCTGAGGCATTCCAATGGTGTGCTGGTTGGTTCCATGAAAAGAGGGCTCGCTTTGCTTACAAACGCACTCACCCAATTCCATTGCTTGGCTACACCGACACCGTTCCCTTTTACCCATATCAGGTGGCACGACAATTTGGAGACCTTCAGGAGATTCCACCGCCTTCGAGGAGGAGAATTCCTCCAGTCCTTTTCAACACAAGCCGTGACTACGCAGTCGAAATTTCTATCATTAAGGAAACCTGGGACAAGTGCCATCGCAAAAGGATCATGGTACCTGAAGGGCTTGAGGGAGAAGAAAAAGCCCACCACGCCTCTGCGTCCTATATCCATAATCATCACATCTCGACAAGGTGGAAGCCATCGGTCCCTCGCTCAATCAGAAAGAGCAGCTCGCATGAGCAAGCAGAGCTTATGCAAAGGATATGGGAATAGGCCGTATACTTATCTCAGAGCTAGTCCAAGAAAGCAAGCAGCCTTTGCAGGAACAAGGCTCCCCACCGCATATAAAATAGCAGTCATGTCTCCCTTGGTATTTTTTTTTTTTTGAAGCTTTGTCCCATTGTTTAGGGACTTTTGTTTAATACCAAGTATTTCGTTCTATCATTTCAAGTTCTGGATATCAGAAGTCTGTGGTTTATGAAATCCTCTTTTGATAAATAAAAATAGATAGATCGTTGCCATGGGTCAATCTTTGTCTACTCTGTGCTCATTCATTGTTTTCACATGCAGGTAATCATGAATCGCCAGCCATCAGCCACCCATGAATGGCCCCACATGATAGGGCCCGATCAAAATGATGTACAAAATCACCTTACCAACATTGAAGACGGCATAGGACAGATATCCATTGACCTTCGACAACTCTCGAGACAAATAATATCCAATCAAGCTAAGCCCAACTCCATAGTTACTTTAAGCACTGTCCTGACACCCGCGAATTTGCCGGAAAATAGCCAACACCATAGACAGTTTGAAAAGATCATGAAAAAGTTAAGCCAGTTGCAAGGACAGGATTCTATCGACTTGTCTAATTACGCCGGTTTTCAGATCCCTGAAGAGCTCAAAACACCTCAATGTGAAAGGTATGCTAATACCTCTCACCCAGAAACCTACTTATAGGCCTACCTAGTCTGAAGGATGATTCAATCATACTAATCAAACCTGACCAGCCCCGTCTTGCGATGGTACATTGTCAGGAAGATTAGTCCCCTTAAAACCTGGAGGAAACTAATTCGTGTTTTCTATCAAGAGTATAATATTGACATCAGCCCTTATATCGCCTTACCCTACGAAAAGCCGATGATCGCGGAGCACGGGGAGCCGCTAGTTGCTAAGATAGGAGAGGAACATGTCAATGAAGCCTTGCATAATAAATGGGCGACTGAGCAACATCCTATTACTGAAAAATTTCCCACTAGGAAAGGCAAGAAGCCTTTGTATAAGATCAAAGACACAGAGCCTGTTCAAGATCGAGGCACGACAGGACAGCTTCCTAAGCTTATTGCAAGAGCTAGGGTCCAAAGAATACCGACCCTTATCAACCTAGAAAGTGAAGCAGAGAGTGAAACTTTAATATCTCTCACTTCCCTTGACAGAATCGAGCTGGCAAAACGAAGGGCCTTACTCAAAAGGTCTGGACAGAAGCCAAGAAAAGAAAGCCTAAACAAATCAATTCAGCATCTGCCGACGAGCGGCTGCACCAAAGCTTCGAGCTTTCCCTAGAGTACACCCCTAAAGGCTATCATCCCTTAGAGTACAACCCTAAAGACTTCCAGTCCCTAGAATACAATCCCAAGGACTACCAACGTTATTCAGATGAAACTGATCATTCATCGTATAACTGTTTCCTACCCTCATGCGGGGATGAAAGCCTGTCAGAAGAGGGAACATTTGTCCTTATCCGCTATGATCCTAAAGAACTACTAAGCTTGTCTCCTGACCATGAGGATAGTTTAAATGCCTCATCCTCATTCGGTAATTTTGACCGGAAGAAAGCAATGGGGTAATCTTGGTAGAGTCCAACTTCCCTAAAATCGAAAAATTCACAACTACAATGAATATGCAGTGGAAAAACCAGTGGCCTAACCAAGACATATCAGGCCCATCTTGCCCTCGTAGGATCATGACCCCCATAGAAATGTAGATACCCAATCTCCGCAAGTATAACGGCACGACTTGCCCTGTGGCTCACTTGCAGTATCTCCACTTTGAAATGAGTCGATACTATGGCCCAATGTCATTCACATCTCAGGCATTCCAAGAAACTCTTACGAGGTCTGCATTACAATGGTTCGTCACAGATATTTATCTCCTAAAAGACTGGAATGAGCTGAGTTCCACATTCTTGCATCAGTACCAAAATCAGATCGGGACTGAACTACCTTGCGAGAGTTTGGCTCACTTCAGAAGAAGGCCATTGGAGGATTTCCGAGCATACGCAGGGAGGTGGAAGGCTTTCATGATGTAAACCCACCCTCAACTGGCTGAAGAGGAGTTGATAAAGCAATTCGTAAAAGCTTTGTCCTGCAAGCATCGCTGTTGGCTGCATGGGTTACACTTCCGCAGCTTCAACGAAGTAGTCATCGCATGCGAATACTTCCAATCTACTGAAGGCGAGGAATTCAAAGATGCTCAACTTCAAGACCAACATTATCAAAGCGCTCCTTTACACAGGAATTTTCATGGGTTTTACTTGTTTCTATAATTTCATGTTTCTTATCTTGTCTAGTGTGCTACTATTGTATTTTCCATTCCAAGTACTCTAATGTACAATTCTAATATTTTGTTTTGAGAGCATGAGGTGGTATTCTAAACCTGCCCAGTGATGCTATCCAACCATGAAAAGAAAATATCATCCAAGGAGAATACTGAGGGCTGGGCTTCCTCATGCTTTTTCTCCCCCAAAGACGTATTTTGAAAATAAAAAATATTTCATCATCAAAAGCTTTCATCAAAACAAAATGTTAATTTTAATCATGTTTGTCTTTTTGACTCACTCACTTCATGTTTCAGAATATCACCCCCTTTTGACTTAATGTGACAGAAGGCATTTGAAACTGGCACATCGTGTGAACAGACCAAACACAAAGACACCTTTCCAAGAAAGTAGGGGCAAACAGAAAGGATCATCCCGTTTCAAAAAGGGTAAGCTTTATTCCCTTAACATAATATTGAGAATGATAACCCCTCCTTCTATTTACAAGATACAAAAGATGAGATGTAATAGGTACATGCATATAGTTGAAATCGAAGCATACATGACATGCCTCACTCCTGCCCAGCTCCCTCCTAAGCTAGAGGACTATCTTGTTGCATGATGTACCCAAACAGCTAGATGTTACAGTTTCAACTTCGACAAGCCTAGAAGCATAAGGAAGAAATTCCTTCTTTTCCTTTAAAAGTGATTACTGTCAACAGGGAGAAAATCCAGACAGTCAAGGCGATCTATAGCCCCACACCTTGGACAATGATTTTGGAACCTAGAAGCTTCACTCTAGACGTATATTCTTCCAAGGAGTAATTGCCATCAGAAAGCTTGAGATTTTTAATTATCCATCTTAGATTCCATAGAAGCTTGAGGTACATTGCTCAATGATGCTATAATCAAAGACAGAAGGAGAAATTTCACAGAAGGAAGGCGTTGAAGATGAATCAATGACCAGCAATCATGCATACATGGTCAAAAGAGAGGAAGGCCAATTGAAGGAAACATTGAACTATGCCAAGATAAAGAGGCCATCATCGATATTCAAATATCCTTAAGAGCTAGCACAGACAAACTCTGGGGAAGGGTAATTTGGTATTGTTTCCAATACTCCCACTATCTGAACCCACTTTTGACGTTTTTTCCCTATTTGACAGGGAGCATCACAACTCAAGAACCAAACTCAATGATTAGGTTTGACAAATCAATACTGGCCAAGCTAGTATACAGAAATGACCTGCATCGAATTCACTTGACTTCGTGTAAAGGGACGTGTCATCCATAAGCCAATTAAGGAGAATAATTGACCTAACGAAGTGGGAGACATGAAATTTTATGTCCTCCTTGTACTCCAAGTCCACTTAATCATTTGCAAACCAGTGAAGGGTAATGTTGTACCGCTTCCAGTTGTTTGATCTCTAAAAAGAGTCCGTGACTAACACGCTCCCTCTTGTCTTTTACAAGATTACCTGATCGTCCAAGATGCGGAAAACAAATCAATGGAAGTCATATCAGACTCTGATAAGCTTTCCCAAACAAAATAATGTCTCAAAGCAAATGACAGAGATCCTTCAGGCCTCAAGTCACTTATGATCTTGGTCCTACTGGTTGAGCTATTTCCACAGCTTCTCTTCTACAAGAGGTAGGAGCAGAAATTCCTGATCAGATTCCCAATCCTTGGCTGATCGTTCATATGTCATGTTCCTAACCAATAGGAGCCATCTATCGACACCCATTTATGAATAACCCTTTGTAAATAACTCTTTTGGTGTTCAAATTTCAACACATTGGTGCATACCATTTCACCAAGTAAACACCCCTAAAGCTATTAATAGGTTTTTCTTGAATAAAAACCATTCATTTATTTCACATCATACGCTGCATGCCTTTTTCCAGGTGAATTTTGCATGACGATTTTGTCTGTCTAAATCTTTGACTCTGTTAAGGATTATTAGAATAGACAGCAAAGTGAAGAATACAAGATTAATTGACATGCTGGATAAGGCGCGTCGGAATGATGATAGGCAAGCCATATCCCACACACAGTCCCCCATCTATACACTTGTGAGATGAGTGCAGAAAATTCCATGATTATGGGGTAAAGAGTTCTCTCGTGAATGGTACGATGACCAAAATAGTGGGAGGTATTCCATCACTCACTTTGAGCCCCATACACTGGCCAAATTTCTGCCCTACCCCCATCAAAAAACCACCCCACATTGGGGCAAGTCGAAGGCAAGTCAGCATCATAAGGTGAGAAAAGGGATATAAATTTTTTTGCTTGCATTTGCATCAATCTTCGAGTGTCTTTATTGCATATGAACACTCGCGTTAATTTAAGTGCCCTAGAGTCATGAAGATCGATTCTTTCTTTACACACTTGCATTCATTGTACAATCCAATTGAGTCTGTAAATTCATTCTCACATAGAGGCAAAGCAGAAGCTACTGCCACTCGAGCAGCATAATCAGAAGCGCCAGCAAAAGATGAAGACTAAATAGTCTGACAAAGGCGTTTGCTTGAGCTTGTCAAGATCAGTTCCTCAAGCAATAAAAACAAAAAACTAGGGGCATAAAAAAGCAGTGTACTTGGTAAAGACAAGGTTAATGCCCATGAATGAAAAATTGGAATGGAAAATAGGGACATAAAAAAGCAGTGTGCCTGGTAAAAGTAAGGCCGATGCTCCAAACAAAAAACAGCCATTTGTATTCCCAAGAGAAGTTGCTGTTGTGGTTCAATTGATAGAGCCTTTACATGAAAGTGAGAACAAAGACCGGTGACAAATGCTAAGGGAATCACCAGCTCTCACCCTGTACACATGAGTCAAGCCTACATTGCGTCCCATTGTAAAAGTCTCCTCAAACTAGGGGCACTTCGATTAACGTAGGATTTCATATGTTTATAAGCATCGCTTGAAGAAGTACGATCAAATTATTCTATCTCTTCTCGCATGATTCTTGACTTGCAAACCCGGAGATGATCATACGGCACCTTTTTCACAAGGCCATGATCTTGTTACCCTTTTTTTTATAAGCCATTTACCAAACCTTCATCACAATTTCAGAGATCTCTCATATCGGTAAAATAGTATCATTTGCGAGAATACTCGGACCCCTGCTAACATGATGACAGTGAGATAGTGTGATCCTTATAAATCTTGCATCAATGGTCAGGACAAAATAGCCTTTCCCATGAGAGTGAGTGAAAAGTCCTTTCAGACTAAAATTCCCCCATCTAGCATGCTCAAGACATCTACATTCTAAATAAACGTTGTCTTTCAAAATCTTTCCCAGTAGAATTCGAATGATACACAACTGACAAGATTGTCATGCATAAATCACATTTGAATTTATAAATTTACAGCATATACAATCGTTGTGTACATGTGTGCATATTGTGCAAATAGCAAGCATACTCTTAGAGATTAAAGGTATCGCCAGAAAAGCATACCCCTATCCCTACTCCCAAATCTTTATGTCTGATAATCTTCGAGTACCCACCACTTGCCGGGTACTCCCTTTTATTGACACTCAGCTTGTTCGAATTGTCCCAAGAGTATCGATACTTGTGATTGACCAAGTATCCCTTTGCCTTTGAGTACCTACCACTGTCTAGATACTCCCTCTTACCGATGCTCAGCTTGTTCGAATTGTCCCCAAGTATTGATATCTGCAATTGTCCAAGCATCCCCTTATTTTCAAGTGTTTGTCGCTACTCAAGTGCTCCCTCTGTTGACACTTAACCTATTCATGTTGTCTTTAAAGTTTGGATGCTTATAACTGCCCAAGTATCCCATTGTCTGTGAGTACAAACCACCGTTCGGATACTCCCTTTCCTTGACTCTTAACCTATTCAAGTTGTCTTTAAAATTTGGATACTCGTGACTGTCCAAGTATCCTCTTGTCTTTGAGTGCCGCCCACCGTTCGGATACTCCTTTTCCATAACACTCGACCTGTTCGAGTTGTCCTTAAAATTGTGTCATTGAATGCTAGCAACCACTCAAGTATTCCACCACATTATGCACCTGTGATTACCCAGGTATACTTTCTTACACTTGGACCAGTTGAGTGGTCTCGATCATATCATTAAATATTTGTGTTCGTCCAAGTATTCTACTACTTTGTACACCTGCGGCTACCCAGGTGTCCCAACCCTTTTGAGTGCCTGTGGCTATCCAGGTAAGCCTCGTACCACATTCAAGTTTATAATACCAAAAGGTGAGAGACTTTCACGAATATCCAAGGTACGTCCTCGATATTCCCAATTGCTAGGAGGTGGGAGACCTTCACGAATATGCGAGGTACGTCCTCGATATTCTCAATTTCCAGAATGTAAGACACCTTCATGACTATCCAAGGTACGCCCTCGATATTCCCAATTTCTAGAAGGTAGGAGGCCTTCACGAATATGCGAGATACGTCCTTGATATTTCCAATTTTCAGAAGGTGAGACACCTTCATGAATATCCCAGGTACGCCCTCGATATTCCTAATTTCCAGAAGGCAGGAGGCCTTCACGAATATGCAAGGTACATCCTTAATATTCCCAATTTCCAAAAGGTGAGAGACTTTCACGAATATCTCAGGTATGTCCTCGATATTCCCAATTTCCAGGAGGTAGGAGACCTTCATGAATATGCGAGGTACGTCCTCGATATTCCCAATTGCCAAGAGGTGGGAGACCTTCACGAATATGTGAGGTACATTCTCGATATTCCCCTTTTACTAGGAGGTAAGAGACCTTCACGCATATTCATGGTACGTCCTCGATATTCCCCTTACCAGAAGGTGGGAGACCTTCATGAATATCTCAGGTACGTCCTCGATATTCCCACTACCAGGAGGTGAGACACCTTCACGAATATCCCAGGTACGCCCTCGATATTCCCAATTTCCAGAAGGCGGGAGGCCTTCACGAATATGCGAGGTGCGTCCTTAATATTCCCAATTTCCAGAAGGTGAGATGCCTTCACGAATATCCAAGGTACATCATCGATATTCTCATTGCCAGAAGGTGGGAGACCTTCACGAATATCTCAGGTACGTCCTCGATATTCCCAATTTCCAGGAGGTGAGAGACCTTCACGAATATGCGAGGTACGTCCTCGATATTCTCATTGCTAGAAGGTGGGAGACCTTCACGAATATCTCAGGCACATCCTCGATATTCTCATTGCCAGAAGGTAGGAGACCTTCATAAATATCTCAGGTACGTCCTCGATATTCCCTTTTACCAGGAGGTGAGAGACCTTCACGAATATCTCAGGTACGTCATCGATATTCCCACTACTAGGAGGTGAGAGACCTTCACGAATATCCTAGGTACGCCCTCGATATTTCCCAATTGCCAGAAGGTGGGACACCTTCACAAATACCCAAGGTATGTCCTCGATATTTCTAATTATCAAGTACCCCTTCGATACTTGTGAATGTCCAAATATCCCCCAAGAATTCATATTTGTGATCATCCAAGTACCCCTTCAATGCCTATGATCAGCCAAATACCCCTTTTGACGCTTGCAAAGGCCCAAATATCCTTCAGGTTAGTACTTGTGAATATATAGGTACTCTTTGATATGCCTGTAAATGTCCAAGTATTTTCCAGAATCGATGCCCTGAGAAAGATCGGCGCATCCTCCCGAAAAAGGTCAGGTACCAACTAGTGTCTTTGACAGAGGTCAGACACCCCCACAAAACAGATGCCTTGAGAAAGGTCGGCACATCTCCCGAGAAAGGTCGGGTACCAACTGGTGTCCTCGATACAAATCAGGCACCCACAAATGAGATGCCCTGAGAAAGGTCGGCGCATTTCCTGTCAAGGCGACCGAAGAAAAGTTCGGATCCTAGACAAACTACTTATTGCTCTAATAGGCGACCGAAAAATGGTTTGGGTCCTGGAAAAGTAATTTTTTGTCACGGCGACCGAAGAATGGTTTAGGTCCTGGAAAAGCAATTTCCCGTCAAGGCGACCGAAGAAAGGTCCGGTCCTAGACAAATTATTGATTGTTTTAACGGGCGACTGAAAAATGGTTCAAGTCCTAGAGAAGTAATTTCCCATCACGGCAACCAAAGAAAGGTTTGGGTCTGAGACAAACTATTGATTCTTTTAACAAGCGACCGGAGAATAGTTCGGGTCCTAGAAAAGTAATTTCCCATCACGGCATCCGAAGAAAGGTTCGGGTCCGAGACAAACCACCGATTGCTCTAACAGGCGACTAAAGAATGGTTCGGGTCCTGGAAAAGCAATTTCCCGTCAATGCGACCGAAGAAAGGTTTGGGTCTTAGACAAATTATTGATTGTTTTAACAGGCGATCGAAGAATGGTTCAGGTCCTGGAGAAGCAATTTCCTGTCACGGCAACCAAAGAAAGGTTCGGGTCCGAGACAAACTAGTGATTGTTTTAACAGGCGACCGAAGAATGGATTCTCGAAAAGCAATTTCCCGTCAAGGCGACCAAAGAAAGGTTCAGGTCCTAGACAAATTATTGATTGTTTTAACATGTGGCCAAAGAATGGTTCGGGTCCTGGAGAAGCAACTTCCCGTCACGGCGATCGAAGAGAGGTTCGGGTTCAAGACAAACTATTGATTGTTTTAACAGGCGACCGAAGAATGGTTCGAGTCTTGGAGAAGCAATTTCTCATCATGGCGACGGAAGAATGGTTCGAGTCCGAGACAAACCACTGATTGCTCTAACAGGCGACTGAAGAATGGTTCGAGTCCTGGAGAAGCAATTTCTCGTCACGGCGATCGAAGAAAGGTTCGGGTCCAAGACAAATCACTGATTGCTCTATAACAGGCAATCGAAGAATGGTTCGGGTCCCGGAAAAGCAATTTTCCATCAAGGCGACCGGGTCCTAGACAAATTATTGATTGTTTAACAGGCGACCGAAGAATGGTTTGAGTCCTGGAAAAGCAACCTCCTCATATCACCAGGTAAGATGATGCCTTGATACTTGCCAAACTCGGGGTTCACACCCTATCTCACTCACTCCCGGTAAGTAACTATAGGTTATATTGCTCCTTTTCTGTATAGAATAATAGGTCCTAAATAAAATATAATTTGCTGCGCATGCTGGGTAAAATTTAGGTATCAGTTTGTCTTTAAATGCAACATCTGCGAGCTTACCTTCAAAGAGGGGCAGCTGTTGACGCCTTAATTTTATGTAGGTTTATTTTATTTTATTTTATTAATTAAGTTTTTATTTTCTTTATTTTATAATAAATAAAGAAATAACAAAAAAAGGAAAAAAAACAGAAAAAATAGAAAAAAGCCCTCGTGTGGGCCCTTAGGGCCCATTCTTACCTCGGCCCGGCACCGCCAGGTCGTCTCCTTCCACGCGCCTTTGCGACGCACGCACAGGGGGCACGACGGAGGGGAAGGGGGTGGATAGACGGCGATGGGACGTGGAGCAGGGGGTAGCTGGCGTCGGATGGGACGCCGGTTTGGCTAGCGAAGGTCGTGGCAACCGACGGTCGAGCTCCGTCGACCGGCCGCCCCTCGGCCTATAAATAGGCCGTTCGTCTTCATCGAAGGAGCACACACAGATGAACAGACGAGTGGAGAGGGAGAGAGCCGAATTTAGGGCTGCACTCTTCGGGTACCCTACTGAGAGACTGCGGGGGGTCCGAGGACGAGCAGCCAAGGATCCAAGCCTCGCTGGAGGAGAGGATCGAGAGAGAGAGAGAGAGAGAGAGAGAGAGAGTGAGCACGAGGGGACGAAGGGGCACCGAGCACCGTGCACCGTTGCTGTCGCCTCTGGCAGCCGATCCCGAACAGGTAGCTCATCTCCGTCGTCGTCATCGCCGTCGCCGTCATAACCCTCCCCATTGTCCCATTCTCGAGGTCGCCGTCGCTGCCGTCGCCGCCACTGCCACCGGGACGCCTCGTCCCCTTTCCTAAGCGCCGCGAATCGGGAACCCTAAGGTTCCGGATTTTCCGGGTCGCGGCCCAGGTCGTTGGGTTGGATCCGGGTAGGGTTTCGCCGGGGAGTCGGGTCGTGGAGCCAGGTTGTCGGGCCGGGCTAGGTGTCCCCAAACGTCCGACCACGGCGTCATTTTGTTCAAATAAAATAAAGAAACACGGGCCCGTTTGCATTTTGGGCTGGCTCGAGTCGGACCCAACCCGCGGATCCAACTCGGGACAGCTTTTATATTATTTTATATAATATTTTAATAAAAAAATCAAAGTAATTTATTTTTGAAAAAAATATAAAAAGTATTTTAATTTCCAGAAAATCGAAAATATTTAGAAAATATTAAAAAGTATTTTATTTTCCAAAAATAAAAAAAAAATATATCAAATTTTCATAAAAGTGCCAAAAAGACTTGTATTTTCTAAAAATACCCAAAAATCCAAAAATCCCTTTTATGTCCAAAAAATGAGAAAAAGACTCAAAAATGTTTTTCCTCCCAAAAATGCATGGAAAATCCTTCAAACATCCAAAAAACCTTAGGGTTTAAACAAGATTAGGTACCGAAAGAGTATTAGTGATTAACTAGTGTAACCAAGTCCCCGATCCTAATTTCTCTAGTTACGCAAGAGCGAGTATTTCTCCCAATACTTCGCTTGGGTTTCTAATCAACCCACCCCAAATTGATTAGTGGCGACTCCGTTTTAAAAATTAACTTACAGGTTAAAAACTTAAACTATTAAAGTCGTGAATTGGTGGACTTGGGAGAGTCCGGGCATAACTAAATTCAGCCGAGCCATTAGCCTCTGCCAGTGCCTGTACTCGATTGCGGGCGCCGAAAAAAGAGGTCGCGACAACTGCTATAATGTGACATATGAAATTTCTTTATAGTTCATGATATTTAGGATATATAATTAGTATGGTAACTATTAGCAAGAATCGATATGCTCCTAAATTCGTTTTGAATAATTTTCATACATTAAATTTTTACTAAGTTAAGGTTTCCTTATTGTTCCATCTTTTTTGTTAATAATTGTAGAAGGTTCAGAATAATTTTCTGATTTACTAACGCTTCAAATGAATATCGATTTCCTTGATTATTTATTGCAATGTAAAGTATTTGTCCAAATTAACATAATATCTCAATATTTTTATTAAACGATGCCATTTGTCACTATGACAACTTAGACAAATGTCTTCATCTCCACCACATTTTTCATCCACGTGTCTAAATTAAATCCTTTGAACTTATCTATATGACCTCATGCATGACATTATCTTAACCCTAGAAATTTTTTTGTCTACATTTAACTCTAGTTAATTGGCATTATTACTTTTAACCAAGCCTAATAAGTGTTACATCAAGCCATTCTTAAATATAGAGAATAAGTGTGGAAGACAAGAGGTAATGCCTTCTTTCCCTACCTCTTCACTTGCACCTCCATCTCCCTCACTTCTTCAAGTTCAAGTTTTATTTCACTCTCTCTTTCAAGACAAGGTCAAAACCCCTCTTTTTTTTCTTCTTTTTTTCAGTTTAGTGTCTTACAAGGTAAATTCAAAGATTTTCCTTTTATTTTTATCAACTAAGCTTTGTTGTCTTCTAAAGAATGACACTTGTTAATTTTAATAATTATTTTGATTTCAAGGTGAGTAAATGGCTTGTTTGTTGAAGATTTCACTCAAGGTAAGTGAAAAACCTAAGGACTAAGCTAGAATGATCTACTTAGTACTCTTGAGCTTGATTGATTGATTGTTTGTTTATTTACTATAGATTTTATTCTATGTGTGAGCAAGTTGCAATCGTTGTATGTTAAGTTATAGTGATTGTTGTGCTTGTAGTAAAAAGCTATTCATATGTCTAGAGTGTCTTTGAGAGATTTCTAAAAACTTTTGTAGCAACTTGAATGGGAAAAATATGAAGATAGTAAAACTAGGCATAATAAGGGGTGTTTTGGTAAATTTTTGACAAAATATGGGGTAATTTTGAAATTTCAAAAATGGAGATAAGGCTGCTAACAGGTTTATCTTATGTTTTTTAGTTTTGATAAGTGGATTTCTAAGTAAGATTAATTAAGGGGAGTCAAATCGGTTCAGAACAATGAGTTTAGGGGTTTTAGGGGCAAATTCGTAATTTCACCAAGTTAACGGATGAATATGCAAAAACCGAAACTTCTGAGGACTGTTCATAGCTTGTGGAATCTTATTACGATAAGTGATAAAGTTATTTTTAGAGTTAATAGATGATGTGTAAATTATGTAAAAATTGGAACTAGTTGAACTAATAAACCAAAAATGAGTTGTTTTAATAGTTCTGTAAAATATGTGGGGTGTCTATTGTGTAAATAAAATGTTAGTATGTCTTAGATAACAAAAAAGATAACTTTTAGTTTTTAATTTGATTAATATTACTTGGTCGGTTGAAAATCGGAAGTTAGGGGTAAATTTATAAATTGAGAATTTTTACTAGCGCAATAGTCAATTTGGAATTATAGAAAATACTCCTTAGTTTCCGTGGAAAAAGTGAGCTTAATCAAGGGTGGTTTTATTATAAAATGCAAATTTATGAGTTACTTTAATTATTGGAGTAGTAGTGTTTATTGTTAAATAGATATCAAGAATTGATAAACCAGTAAAAGTTCTATATCGAATGATCATGGCTTGGTGAAAAGAAAAAGAACATTTATTTGCTAAAGTGTACGTAATTGATTGATTCTCATGATTGTATTAGAATACCAAGAGAGTAATGTGTTGTCACCTGCAATTATTAACATCAAAAAGTATCTAACACTTATTGTGTTGTGATTAATTATGTATATCTTTGATACTTCGTGATTAAGACCTTTGACATGGTCTATTCGCTCATCGCCACCGAGCGAATTCCCTTATATGAGTAAGTATGAGACTCTAGAGTTAGCAAATGTTATACAAGGTTAATATGACATGAAATTTTATGATGACATGACTCGTGTAGTCATGATATGATATGGCTTGTGAAGCCATAGTGTGATGTTAATAAATGGCCATTGTCATGGTGTATTAATCCTCATTAATGTAGAGGAGACTCGTGATTGATAGGTTGAGGCGTGGCAAATGAGTATGTATAATTCCGTCCTGCATGAGTTTGTGGTGATGATGCCTTATTAGTCAAGATATCTCATTAATCAAGATAGTCTTGGTCAGTGACGAACATGAGTTCATATGTATAAATTGATAAGATATTGTGGTACTTGTGATATATAATATGAAATTTGCTTACACATGAGCGATCAATCTTATGCAATTTATGAATGTCTTATTGACATATTATGATAGGAAAGATAATACTTTTATCCTTGCATTCCTTATGCATGCATGGTTATTTTGTATTGTCTTGTATTCACGATTGTTGTGATGCTAGGTTGAGTGATTGGTGGATCTCCTATCTTAAACTTATGAATTTCATTTACAGGGCATTTCTTTAATTTTCAGACTTGTAGGATGGTTCTTCCACCACCGCTACTTTTTAGAGCTCCAGCTCATATCAAATATAGTTATAAAGAAGTGATATTATCTTATATGGTTGTTGTGTATGTTAAAGCTTGAGTCGACACGGGACTTGCTGAGTTGGGTCCGCACCAATATATAGCTTGGTATGCGATATTTGATGGCGACTAGTTGGGACCACTAAGAGGATTTGATGGTCCCCTTGACTACATTTTTTATGGGCCATTGATGGGAGAGGTCATTGATCATTGGATTTTAGCTTTGATGTTATACAGATAGGCTTTTGGATATAGGAGGATAGTATTGAAGTTAGGCGATCCTAACCCTTCTCAAGTCTTTTGGTATTTTGTGTGTTGTTTGTTATGAGTTATAAATATAAAGTTAACATAATGAAATATCATGTATAATATTTAATTTGTGTGATAATCGTCTTATATGTTGTATGGAAATGTATTTGTGGTGCTTCCGCTTGCTATTAAAAAAAAAAAATCAAAAAGTACACGTGTCGCATGTGATGTTCTAGAGTCATATATAACTACTTCAAGCCCTTATTTGAGGCCGACTTGGTCATTTTAGGTCATTATTTGACACAATGTTCACTTCATGTATTTAATTGAGAAAATGAAGACACTTCATGCTCTTATTTGGAATTTCCTCCAAACTATGCATGAGTTGGTGTTGCAGCAATAATTGTTACATCGTAATGTTATTCTATCTTTAGATGATAGCTTGAGCCTTTAACCAATTCAAGCTCGTCAAAAGTTAAATACTATATGAAATTTAACTTCATCAGATAAGATAAGTCGAATAAAAAATGATGACCACTATTCAATTTGATCTAATTTCAGACCCTTATATAGTTGAGTTTGGTTTTAAAATTTTCCGAACCATATTTTTGCAGTTTAGCTCAATTTTTCCATCCAAATCAGACCAAACTGAACCGTGCTCATCCCTACTCTACTTGATCTGCTTTCATGCGATTGATTAGAGATTGGCCAAAAGAGATCCTGTCGAGAAGGACTCGCTTGAAAGCCTTGCTCATTCGAGGTCGCCCAAGCCATGGACGCTACTCCACGTGGATTGTCACCGTAGGGAAGGTGTGCGAATGGGAATGAGGTCTCCTGCTGCCCCATCTTATCTTCTCCACAAAGACACGATACGAGGATGGGGCAACGTGTCGAGGACTTGGGGTTGTCATCTCCATTTTCATCCTTATAACCTATCATTGCATACATCTGCAAATTGCTCATCTGACAAGAACTTGACATCTCACGGTGTTGGAGTGCGGCTAGGCTAGAAAAGGGAAGGGTTAGAAGGAGAGACATGAAGAGATTCCAAGTGATGAAAGGAGTTTTCTTGAGTGTTGTCGAGGACACTACACGAGCACCGAGAGGCCTGTAGGATCTATGATCTTAACCACCGATCTCCCCTACTACCACGAGTAATGCATAATTGAGCTAAAAATATTCCCAAATGCTGATGATTTGATCCCATACCGACCATTTCAACTCCACTTTGGACTCTCCTAGGGCATGGAGAGACTCTTTGGTGAGGGATGTCAGAGAATCAAGAAGGCACCGAAAGGAGAGAATATTTTCAATGTATTCTATCTTGTATTGAGCATTGTACAAAGTGTATATAATTACAATCTATGAAATTAATAAAGGAAAATTTGTATCCTTGTATCTCTTCTATCCTAAAATAATTTAGATCTTCTGTCTATCAACGATTATACATGATCGATATATGATTGATTGATTGTACATGATCGATGCTTGATTTCAGGAAACAATCATATCTTCCAACACTCCCCCTCAAGCTGGTGGCTTGTTGATATCCAAGACTCCTAGCTTGCTTAGAAGATATGCATGTTGTCTTTGACAAAGTGGCTTAGTGAACATGTCAGCTGGTTGCTCTGAAGTCCTGATTCCTTCTGTCTTTATGACACCTTCTTGAATCTTTTCTCGAGTGAAATGACAATCAACTTCTATGTGCTTTGTCCTTTCGTGCAAAACGGGATTTGCCACAAGTTTGAGTGCCGAGTCGTTGTCACAAAAAAGTGTAGTTGGTCCTTCCACTCTTGCCCCAAGGTCTTGAAGTAATCCTCTCAGCCAAATTATTTCACAGACAGCCTTGGCCATGGATCTATATTCTGTCTCGGCCGAAGATAATGACACAGTGGATTGCTTCTTTGTCTTCCATGAGAGTAATGACTCACCGAATTTGATGCAGAAACCAGTAATGGATCTTCTGCTCATGGGGCATGTGGCATAATCAGCATCACAATAAGCCGTCATCTTCATGTTGCACCTCCAGGAAAGAAGTATCCCTAATCTTGGACATGTCTTCAAATACCTCACAACTTTCAACGCCGCATCCATGTGGGATTGCTTTGGGCTGTGCATAAATTGGCTCAAATTTTGCACTGCACAGCAAATATCCGGCCTAGTCATGGTAAGATATATGAGTTTTCCCACTAGTCTCTGGTATCCTGATGGATCTTTCAACAACGGATCATTAGAAGAAGAAGATAATCCAGAGTCATATTCGGCAGTTGTGAGCTTGACATTCTGCTCAATGGGAATAATAGATGGTCTACAACCTGATAATCCAATCTCTGATATAATTTACATCACGAATTTCCTCTGACTGAGGGAGATCCCCTGATCTGAACGAGCTATCTCAATTCCAAGGAAGTATTTAGGTGGCCCTAAATCTTTGATGTGAAATGTGGAATGCAGATACTCTTTGAGTTTCTTCACAGCAGGCTTATCATTTCCCATGATAAGTATGTCATCAACATAAATCATCAAATAGATAGACGACATACCTTTTGTCCAGGTGAATAGAGCATAGTCATACTTGGACTGTTTGAATCCAGCGGCCATGAGTGCAGCGGTGAACTTGGCATACCATTATCTGGATGCCTGTTTCAGACCATAAAGAGATTTACGGAGACGACATACCTTAGACTCCCCCTGTCTCCGTAATCCCGGTGGAATATCCATGTATATTTCTTCATCGAGATCCCCATGCAGGAAAGCATTATGTACATCCATCTGATGCAGTGTCCAGTCACGAAAGGCAGTAACAGACAGGAAAGATCGTACAGTAACATCTTTAGCAACGGGGGAGAAAGTTTCGTGGTAGTCAAAACCTTCTCGCTGCGTGAACCCTTTTGCTACCAGTCTAGCCTTGTACCTCTCGACAGAACCATCTGCCCGATATTTAATTTTGTAAACCCATTTGCACCCAATGGGTTTGCGGTGAGCAGGTAAGTCAACGACATCCCATGTGTGATTTTCATTCAAAGCATGTATTTCAGCTTCCATGGCCTTTTGCCAACGAGGATCATCTTTGGCCTCGTTATAGTTCAAGGGTTCTCTTTCTTCAGAAATACGATTCATGCAGCATAAATGTTCTGATGAAAGCCTATCAAAGGACATGTAGGATGATATGGGATAGCGGGTACCTGATGATTTGGAAGAGCTGCATATGTAATCCTTTGTCCAGACTGGAGGACGAGCTGCTCGTCTAGAGCGGCGTGGTGGTTCTTGTTGTGCTGATACAAATTCTTCCACAACAGGGTTTGCCTCTGGAGGATCTAATAACTGTGCTGCTCCTTTCGTATGGGGTTCTTCAGTGAAGTGATTGGCAGATGTCTCCGCAGGTAATGTAGGTAGCTCACCAATTGGCAAAGGTGCAACAATGAATGTTTCCCTTGGAGTTGCATCTTCTTCCAATAAGAAAGCAGAATTCCTTTCCTTGTCGTCCCCTTGTGAGGAAGCAAGGGATTGAAAAGGGAAAATCTCTTCATGGAATATGACATCTCTACTGATAAAAAATTCACCTGTAGATGGTGCATAAATCCGATACCCTTTCTGTAAAGTGGGATATCCCATGAATACACATTTGCTAGCCCGAGGGCCCATTTTATCTTTGTGTCCTACTATTGTGGCATAACAAAGGCAGCCAAAGACTCTGAGATGGCTCAGACTCGGTTTCTTGCCATACAACATTTCAAATGGCGTCTTCCCTTTCAATACTCGTGATGGCATACGATTAATTAAATATGCTGCGGTAATTATACAGTATCCCCAGAAATTTTCAGGGATAGACGCTTGAAACTTGAGGGCACGAGCTACTTCCAAAAGATGACGATGCTTCCTTTCAACAACACCATTTTGCTGTGGTGTATATGTGCAAGAACTTTCGTGCAGGATCCCATTTAATGAAAGGAAAGAATCACATTCAGTGTTGAAAAATTCCCGTCCATTATCAGTCCTAATACGACGAACTGCCTTTCCAAACTGAGTTTTGGACAAATTTATGAAAGTTCGCAGATGAGAAAGAACCTAATTCTTGGATTGCATGAGAAATATCCATGTTGCTCGGGAAAAATCATCAACGATCGTGAGGAAGAATCGTGATCCATCGTGATGTTCTGTATGATAGGGACCCCAGACATCTGCATGGATTAGTGAGAAAATTCTATCTGCTCGGGAATCACTATTTGGGAAAGGAGCACGTGTTTGTTTTGCCAAAGGGCAGATGGGATAATGAGAACAAGGAAATGAGGCACTATGTCCCAATCTTTTATCATAAAGTGAAATTTTCTCATTGCTCACATTGTTACACAATGATTTATTGAATTGAACAGACGACAAATCAAAAGTGCTAGGAAAAGATATCCATAAATAGAGCCCTTAATAAGCTTTACCCAAGCCCATTAGTTTGCCAGTCGAAAGGGCCTGAAAGAAACAATTATCTGGAGTGAATAGGACGCGACATGAATTCTGTTCAGATGCTTGACAAACTGATATGAGGTTGAATTGGAAATCAGGCACATAGAGCACATTTTGAAGAGTGATTGAAGGACTAAGGTTCACAGTCCCGGTCATGGCTACTTGTGTGGAATTTCCATTTGGAAGTTGCACTGATATAGGAAAGGATAATTTTGTGATTTTTGAAAAAAGTCCTATATCACAGGCTATGTGATCACTTGCACCTGAATCTATAATCCATGCACCCTTTGATATTGAATTCATCAAGCAAAAAGATGTACCTGTAAAGCTCCCAGCTTTATCAGACGCATCCAGCCTTTTTAGGGCTTCTATCAATTCCCGATACTGCTCAGAAGAATTCAACTTGTCCATCCGTTGTCTCAGTACCTGAAAAACTTGTGAAGATTTGCCTTTCTCCTTTTCTCCAGGTTTCCCATGCAATTTCCAACAATTGTCAATTGTATGATGAGGACGTTTACAAAATTCGTTGTACATTTTACCTTTTCCCTTTTGGGTATTTTTGGTGGCCAGATATTTGGGCTGAAAAATTTGGGCCGAATTGGCTAAGGTGGGCCCAAAAAATTCTGTCTCCATGGGCTGAGTACTTCGCGGCCCAAGCGACTCTGGCTGTTGGGCTCTCATTTGCGGCCCGTCATTCCCAGCCGCTGCGCTTCATGGGCCGGTTGAGTGCGGCCCATCCACGGAATAAAAGAAGCCGTCGGATGGCTCGCTCAAATCGCAGCCGTCGATTTGCTCCCCATAAAAGGGGCTCAGGCTAGGGTTTCTTTGCCCCAAAATCGCCCCCTTTCTCTCCCCAAATCTAGGGTTTCTCTGTGGGGCTCGATTCTGGCCTCTAGCGGCAAGCGCCATCGCCTCGCCTCTGTTGCCGTAGGCCGTCATCCTTTGCTGGCTTTCCTCCTGGACGGCGAGCTGGTAAATTCGGCCAAGATTTGGCATGGGATCCATTGTCAGGATCTGAGATCGAAACACCAGGTACGATTCGTTGAGGATTAGGAGAAACCTAATCGATTTCTCCCTCTCGCGCATGGTCTTGTACTGTTGTAGAGCGGATTCGGGCCAGTCGAACCTCCCCTCGGCTAATTCGAGTTCGTTCCACAGTGCTGACAACTTGTTGTAGACCGTCGCGATGCTCATGTTCCCCTGTTTGAGATCTGAGATTTGCTGCGTTATGGTAAAAAGCTTGACTTGATCTAGTTTTCCATATCGCTCTTTAATGTTGTCCCACATCTCTTTTGCATCCTCTGTCGGGGGAAGCCCTATTGCGACTTCAGATATAATACAGTTCCCTATCCATGTTCTGACGAGCTGATTGCACTTTCGCCAAAAACGGGCCATTCGCTCATCAGTAGGGATGGGAATGGTTCCATCGAGAAACCCTTCCTTATCTTTTGTTACCAGGGCGCGCTGAAGCTCTCGCGACCAGGTTGAATAATTTTCTGGGCCCGTGAGTTGTTGATTGATCAATTTGATCTCTGGTCCGTCGGCATTCGATGTATAAAGTGGGTCGCCTGGCTCCGGCCGTCCTCCGGCAGCAAAAAATTGGTAAGGAAAAAGCCCTGGTGGAAAAACTGGGTAGGTATTCGCCCCTGTGTTTATCCCAGTATCTTGATCCGCATTTGAAAAATTAGGGTTGGGACTTGTCCCCCCTAATGCGCCTAATCCGCCCGTCTGCTCTGGCCCGAAGGTAGTGCGTGCCCCAAAATTGGTTGGTGCGCCTCCTTTGGTCCCCACATTTCCTTGGTAGCCTGGCAGTGATGTATGTGGGTTTAACCCATGGATCCATTGATACGGCATCCACTAGTATGGATGGCCTGCAAAAGGCTGCCCCAGGTTGAACTGAGCCGGAAAGTTCTGCCAAGGGATGTGCGGGGGCTGGATCTGGCTCTGGCCAGAGGCCGCTGTAGTTGACACGATAGTTGAGTCTTGATTAAGAGAACTCTGCGGTGTGGTCTCTCTCTCTGGCTAGTTATCGGATCTGATGGTAAGTGCCTCGGAAGTATTCATTTTTTGGGAGATAAGAAATGTGATGATGAAATAATGGCTGGTGAATATTTTGCAGCTGACAATTTTTGGGAGAAATGCTGAGCACTGTGATGAAAATGCTGAGCACTGGGAGAAATGCGAAAGGAAAAAAAAGGCTTCAGAGTTGTAGGTACTGTGATGAAAAAAAAGAAGAATTTCTGCTGAGCACTGTTTCTATTTTGCAGGACAACAACAGATAACAGTCGAAGGATGCAGACAATTCGGTGGGGTGGAAGCTATGCCAAGATCGGCATCTGCTCGGATACCATGTCAGAGAATCAAGAAGGCACCGAAAGGAGAGAATATTTTCACTGTATTCTATCTTGTATTGAGCATTGTACAAAGTGTATATAATTACAATCTATGAAATTAATAAAGGAAAATTTGTATCCTTGTATCTCTTCTATCCTAAAATAATTTAGATCTTCTGTCAATCAACGATTATACATGATCGATATATGATTGATTGATTGTACATGATCGATGCTTGATTTCAGGAAACAATCATATCTTCCAACAAGGGAAAGTGGGAGAATGGTCCTGTGAATGTGTATGTGGCGGATCATATGGCCAAGACTCAAAAGTGGACCAGAGGGACTATACTAGGCAATTATATATCCGAATTAATATGTTATATTTGTTAAAAAGTCCAACCCAAAACATATTGCCGTGGAGTCTTCGATAGGGATGAAGTACTAATAAGGTAGTCATAGGAAATCCTATGGCTGGATTGATTTCCTCCACAAGCATCTACTCCTGACAAAATGAAAAGCAGTGAGCTCCGCGAAAAAAGCAAAGCGAGCCGCTCTAGTAGAGTGCATCCATTTTTCAATTGGCTTCTAATCTAAGCTTGACAAATAGGGAAAGGATTCCAAACCTAACCTAGGTTGGGAAAAGCCTTCTCAATCGTTTGCTTCTTGCTTTGAAGCCCAACCCCATGCTTGTTTAGTTAGGTTAATCGAGCGGCGCGAAAGGTTACTTTTTGAAAACTATTTTATAAAGGCATCATATCCTATCTATATAGTCAGTGTCTTTTCTTACTGAGCTTTAAAGATTACCAGCAATTTAGCAAAAGGATAGAGAGGCAACCAATATAAGGGTGGCTAGTTGGCTTCAACATTGGATTGGATACTAGACAGGCGAATAAGAAAGGGGCTGCACATGCAAAATAAATTAAGATAGAGAATCTGACTTTAATATCATGTTAGAAGATCTAATAAAAAACTCATACATAATGATCATCATATAAATCTCGTACAGAAGTGACATGGCTTGAACAATCTTTGTGCCTATCCGAAATTCTTTATTAAAAGAAAATGAAAAATCGGCTATTTGTTCAGTCACCGTCCAAAAAAACAGTGGCATTAAGGCCATGATGACCGGGTGGTTTGGATTTAAGTACCCTTTTTTATTCTTTGACTTCTGGGTGGGCGTGGAGGCTCATCCAAGAAAAAGGAAGGAGCGACAACGATATGTGAAGATCCAACAATGACCAAGTTTTTAAATCGGTACAGCCCTATGGCGATGGGACACCCACAATAAGCAGAATTACATATCTCAGAGGGGGACAATTAACGCCAGGACAAAATCGAAATGCTAGTGTGACTCAGTGTGACTCAAGGTTGTCCCTACTCATCCACCCTTCTCTCATCGTCCGTCTATAAATAGAGCGATCCAATGCTCAGGTCAAGCACACAAAGAAGAAGAATCCTTTGCCTTGGACTTGCATAGTAGCTCAAGCTCCTACTGTACCCACGTTCGCATCTTTCTGCTCATTCGCATCTTTCCACATTCGCACATGGCTGGTTTTTCGAATGCGAGGCGGGTTTTACTCGTCGCAGTTCTTTTTGTGTTTCTCGTCGTGAATGCACAGGGACGTGCTCTCGCGGACAAGAGGAATGCTGGCCGTCTTCTTTTGCGTCAACTCAGCAACGGCGACGGAGCCAAGCCGAGCTCTGTTGAGTGGGCTTCGACCATGGATGCGGACCCAACGAGGTCCGGGCCAGGAGGACCCGACCCGCAGCATCACTATAAAGGCCCTTCTGCCCTTTGCTAGCCATAGAAACCAAACTGTGCGAGAGAGGGTTCTTTCTATAAACCTAGCCAAAGTTCTACGTGGTACAAGGTGTTCGCGAATAAGAATAATGTGACATAGGGAATAATAATGAATATGGTGATGAAAGAGGTGACATGCGTTGCCCTAGCACCAGAAGGTTCAAGAGTCCTATGTTTTTCACTCGCTTAAAGTTCTTAAGTTATGAGAATATTACATGTGGGAATGATGATGTTTTCCTCACTAGTCTTCAACTTATATTCAGTATTCAAAACCTCTCTCTCTCTCTCTCTCTCTCTCTCTCTCTCTCTCTCTCCTCCCTCTCAAAGAAAAAAAAAAAGGCTTAAACATCCAATGCTCACAATGTAGCGCTATATAATCATGACGTCATGTAACATACGATACAATACTATACCATGAGTTATGGTATGCTAAATTCGAAATAACTTACTCTCTAATTTAATGATACTATAATATAAGAAGAGACGCATACTAAAAAGTGTAAAGTTATCCTCATTAGTTAGTTGTATAAGGGGTGTTCCATTCACAAAATCTCCGTCAAATATAGGTAGCTAAACACAACCTACACTCATCCGCGCAATTAGTATGGTAGACTTTAATCAGTCAAATATGAAAGTGACACGGTAGTTGGACAAATTAAACTTTGTAGGCATTGACCAAGCATGTGAGGCATGAGAAGTCCCAATGTGGTGGGTCTGATTTGATGGACATGGTCTTTACTATTGGCAATACTCACAAATTATGATGTTTGCCCAAACTAATATTTTCATTTTAACTCGATAAGCAGAGTATATGTTTGCTTCAAATTCAAGTAAAATACTTCCTTATATATCTGTTGTACAATAAACTGAATCAATCTTGATCATGACCAGTAGTAAGTTCTATACAAGTCCTGCGTGGATCTAACGACATCCCTAGAACCGGTCCACACAAGTGTTTCTCTGTATTCAATTATTTCCTATGTAGGGCATAGGTTCCAAATTGGAATGAACTATGTAGCTTGCTAAAAACATTGTAGTGTGAGTAATCACTTTCGATGTGATTTCAGGGCAGTGCACCATTTTGCTTGCCATGGATTTGAGGTGGATTGGAGCTATAACCTTTCATTCTTTTTGACCTTGGTAGGCTAGATTCCCCCAATAATCTACCAAGAGCCTCTCAAGGCAATATCTGATTAGTGCATGATCTGAATACTATAAGTTAGTCGCCACTCAGGACAAGATGGCTTTCACTTTCAGCCGCTCGACGAAACCTATGATTTGGTCGGAAAAGGGCACCTTAATTTTATCCAGCAAATGTGGACAAGAAGAATCTTACGCTCGTGCCGATGTGTTCTGATGCAATACAAGGATATGAGGTTCCTCCACTCAGCCAATGGAAGAGATTTGGAGTCTTTCTAAATAGTGGAGGGCGAGTGAGAGAGACCCACCAAAAAGGACTCTGCAAATCAGCTTTGCTCCATTGCCACGGACTTTTTGGCCTTTGAACAGGGCATTCGCCGCCACTGAGGTTAACCTAAATCAGTGTCAAGCTCATCACAGGTTCGGTTTCTGTTCTGCACAAATTTTTTAAGATTAAACCAAGGTAAAGTAACTTGTTTCCAATTCCTTCGTTTAACCATGATGGTTGCAATGTCGATTGGATCTGTAGGTGATAAGGCGTGACGAAGTTAACCTAAATTACCGCCAGACCGTGTATATTACGATACTGCTATCCAAAAAGGCAAGGGAAGGCAAAAGGGAATGCCTAAAAGAACCTCAAACTTGTCGAACTCAAATTTTGAGATGTGGGAATAGCATCAAGACTTTCTCAGCATTTATGCTTTACAAACTCGCGCCGTCACCTCAACAGTTCGAGAGACTGCCTCTTCAGTTTAGATGATTAAAAATGGAATACAAGTATGCGGGAGAAGAGAACTGAACTGGCCCGACAAATCACTTCATCAAAGAGGTCTCTCTTGAGCCCTCTAAGGAAAAGAATCTAACAATAGCGTGATTGTATTAGTAAAATCACAAGACGCGAATCCAGGAGTCCATTTATAGATAAGAATAATAACATACAACTACTGTCACCACAAAGAATTCCAGCGAAGTATGTGCTTGATCTGGTCACCAGAAATTACCGCAAGAACAAGTCCCACCGTTAAAATGGTGGAATCTCACGTTATCTCTCACAATAATCTCCCTCCCAATAATGTGAGATATGCCACACATGAAAGAGTGACAGTCTTCACATATCCTGAGGTTCTTCATGATCCTGATAGGGCAATTTGAGCTAGAATCCAGCAGCCCAAATGCCAGAGCCAGCTTTTCACTATGAGCCATCAATATTCGCTTCTTGTCATCCTTACTTACATCATAAGCCACTGAACTCAGGATCTGTTGATAACCATGTCCCTTTAATCTCTTCAGAAGATCCTCTAACACTTTATTTATCTCTCTTGTCCTCGGATGCTTTGTATCACCTGCAAAGAACTCGTGTATCTCCCCTTTCTTTGACTGAAACTAGCTACATCCAGGATTTTTCTTTAATCCCACAGAGAGAGAGAGAGAGAGAGAGAGAGAGATCATTATTATTGTGCAACACAAGATCATATCAAAGCATAGACTTCCATCAGTAACACAAGATCACTGATTTTTCTGAATGATTAAAATTCTAGTTTTTGGTCAGAAAATCAATTACAGAATCAGAGAAAATACTTGAGCAGAAAATCACAAAAGACAGAGCTTACAGTTCAGAGAAGAAGGGACTCAGTAAAGTCATTGAGCCGTTGAGCCGGTAAGTTCATCCCATATAACTTCACTACTCCATAATTTTCCTTTCTTAGATTGAAAAAGAAAAGGGGATAGGGAAGTACTGTCATGTTTCAATAATTTTTTTATGAAAGTAAAATAGCAAGCAAAGGAGCAGTTAAGTCTACATTGTATGTTCCAAAGTTCAGAAAGAAAAAGATCGAACACATTGAATACCTAATGAATCAACATTAGCTTTAGCTGAAGAATTTGAAGCATGACAAAATCAAGTGGTGCAGTGAGATTTCAAGTAACGACCGATTGAAAATTCGGGCCATCAACTCAGCCCTGACACAGTCGATAACGGCTAAACACCAATGTAATCTGAGTTGACATTTCAACCATACGAAGGGGGACCGAACTCTCTAAAAAAGCACTAAAAATTCCCAGCATACAAAGAGCACAATGCATCTAGATTCAACAAGCAAGAACCCCAGTAACCATTCCCCTTCAATGCCATGCCAAAATTTACAATCTTTCTCCATGTGAGCCATGTACCCGTGTATGAAACTCCCCACAACTCCGACAACCCATGCCGATGAGAAAATTAATACTTTCCAGATAATAAAAAAATTATGAAACCATTTGAAGCAACAGGGTCTCTCCAGCATTATCGACCCTCTAGCGAAAAGAGTACGGGAAAAAGATTTAGCCCTCTGGATTTCACTGCTGGGCGCAAAAATTCCAACTTTCAGCCCTAGAACTCCATTTCCAGATCAAGTTTTTCGAAATTGAAGCTCCAATTTGCAAGACGCGCAAACGGATAGCGACAGCCTCAGTCGACCAAGCACAAATCATGAGAGAGAGAGAGAGAGAGAGAGAGAGAGAGAGAGAGAGAGAGAGGTGAGAGTGAAGTAAGGAAGAGAATGCCTTACTCAGTCTCTGCAAGCGAAAAATGGGAACACGGTTGGGTCAGAGCGCGGACGGGACTCGTGAACTCGACGTTTCCAGTTTCCAGAGTCGCAAAGTCCAGACCTTTAGCCCCAGGCGAGCTTGTCGGGCTCAATTCAAGCTGAGATTTTTCTAGGGTTTTGTTTTTTCTTTTTTCCTTTATCCTCTAGTCCAACTTTTTTTTTCTAATTAATGAGGAACGAGCATAATTCGATTCAAGCTGCCAAATCAACTGATGGTCAGCTTAGTCCTCGAGCGTAATTTCAATAATTTCGGTTTGTAAATCGAAGCCCACTAACATTTCGCAATTTGGTTTGATTTGATTTTTTTTTTTTCCAAATTACACTAAATCAAACTCTTTTTATGAGTTACGCAGTAATGCGAGATTATGGGGAAAATTCCAAGTAAGGATTTAAAATGTCTTCATTTGTTCAAATAAAAATATAAAGTGAATCTTATTTCAAATAAGAGTCTAAAATAAAGACTTCAAATGAATTTTATAAATAGCTATATTAGTTTAAAAAAAAAGGACTTAACTTTCCAATTAGTCAAGAACCCTTTCATCCTTCACCTTTTTTTGAATCTTTTCTTCCTTTTTTTTTTTTTTTTTTTTGGTTTCTTTCTATTTTCCTTTTTTTTTTGTTTTCTGTTTCTTCTTTGTTGGTGGCTGGTCTCAAGCAATGGGTGGCCATCGCAATGCCCCAAGAGGGTTGGACGAGAGTCACTTTCACGAGCCATAGTTGAGGCCTTCTAGCCAGATATATGCAAGGGCCGCTTGTCAGCGGCTCACAAGGCTACCCTTTAAAGCCACGAGTGAGGGTCACTCACAACTGGTGAGCGCATGGATGGAGGTGTCCTTTGACTAGATTTGGTAAGGATGGTGGCCCTCACCCAACAGTCGACGATCAAACCTTTGTCAGCTCTTGTTGATTTAAAAAAAAAAAAAAAAAGAGAGAGAGAGAGAGAAAAAAAGAAAAAACATTTAAAATTAAATTTATCTTTAAATGAAAATGCCTTTAACCAACTAGAATATTTAGCTGGCTAGCGAGGTCATACTCTTATTTTAAACTGCTATGATGTGACATATGAAATTTCTTTATTGTTCATGATATTTAGGATATATAATTAGTATAGTAACTATGAGCAAGAATCGATTCGCTCCTAAATTATCGAATAATTTTCAAACATTAAATTTTTACTAAGTTAAGGTTTCCTTATTGTTCTATATCTTTTGCTAATAATTGCAGCGGGTTCAGAATACTTTTCTGATTTACTAACGCTTCAAATGAATATCGATTTCCTTGATTATTTATTGCAATGTAAAGTATTTGTCCAAATTAACATAATATCTCAATCTTTTTATTAAACCATGCCATTTGTCACTATGAGGATTTAGACAAATGTCTTCATCTCCACCACATTTTTCATCCACGTGTCTAAATTAAATCCTTTGAACTTATCTACATGACCTCATGCATGACATTATCTTAACCCAAGAAATTTTTTTGCCTACATTTAACTCTAGCTAATTGGCATTATTACTTTTAACCAAGGCTAATAAATGTTACTTCAAGCCATTCTTAAATATAGAGAATAAGTGTGGAAGACAAGAGATAATGCCTTCTTTCCCTACCTCTTTCACTTGCACCTCCATCTCCCTCACTTCTTCAAGTTCAAGTTTTATTTCACTCTCTCTTTTAAGACAAGGTCCAAACCCCCTTTATTTTTATTTTTTTTTCAGTTTAGTGTCTTACAAGGTAAATTCAAAGATTTTCCTTTTTATTTTTATCAAATAAGCTTTGTTGTTTTCTAAAGAATGACACTTGTTAATTTTAATAATTATTTTGATTTCAAGGTGAGTAAATGCTTTGTTTGCTGAAGATTTCACTCAAGGTAAGTGAAAACCCAAAGGACTAAGCTAGAATGATCTACTTAGCACTCTTGAGCTTGATTGATTGTTTGTTTGTTTATTTACTATAGATTTTATTCTATGTGTGAGTAAGTTGCAATTGTTGTATGTTAAGTTATAGTGATTGTTGTGCTTGTAGTAAAAAGCTATTCATATGTCTAGAGTGTCTTTGAGAGATTTCTAAAAGGTTTTGTAGCAACTTGAGTGGGAAAAATATGAAGATAGTAATACTGGGCATAATAAGGGGTGTTTTGGTAAATTTCTGACAAAATATGGGGTAATTTTGAAATTTCGAAAATGGAGATAAGGTTGTTAACATGTTTATCTTAGTTTTTTTAGTTTTGATAGGTGGATTTTTAAGTAAGATTAATTAAGGGGAGTCAAATCGGATCAGAACAATGAGTTTAGGGGTTTTAGGGGCAAATTCGTAATTTCACCAAGTTAACGGATGAATATGCAAAAACTAAAACTTCTAAGGACTGTTCACAGTTTGTGGAATCTTATCATGATAAGTGATATAGTTATTTTAGAGTTAATAGATGATGTGTAAATTATGTAAAAATTGGAACTAGTTGAACTAATTAACCAAAAATGAGTTGTTTTAATAGTTTTGTAAAATATGTGGGGTGTCTATTGTGTAAATAAAAGTATGTCTTAGATAACAAATAGGATAGCTTTTAGTTTTTAATTTGATTGATATTACTTGGTCGGTTGAAAATCGGAAGTTAGGGGTAAATTCATAAATTGAGAATTTTTACTAGGGCAATAGTGGAGTTTTTAAGAATTTGGAATTATAGAAAATACTCCTTAGTTTTCGTGGAAAAAGTGAGCTTAATCAAGGGTGGTTTTATTATAAAATGTAAATTCAATAAAATGTAAATTTATGAGTTACTTTAATTATTGGAGTAGTAGTGTTTATTATTAAATAGATATCAAGAACCGACAAAACCAGTAAGAGTTCTATACTGAATGATCATGGCTTGAAAAAGAACATTTTTTTGTTAAAATGTACGTAATTGATTGATTCTCATGATTGTATGAGAATGCCAAGAGAGTAATGTGTTGTCACTTGCAATTATGAACATCGAAAAGTATCTAACGCTTATTGTGTTCTGGTTAATTATGTATATCTTTGATATTTCGTGATTAAGACCTTTGCCACGGTCTATTCGCTCATTGCCACCGAGCGAATTCCCTTATATATGTATGAGACTCTAGAGTTAGCAAATGATATACAAGGTTAATATGACATGAAATTTTATGATGACATGACTCGTGTAGTCATGGTATGATATGGCTTGTGAAGCCATGGTGTGATGTTAATAAATGGCCAATGTCATGGTGTATTAATCCTCATTAATGTAGAGGAGACTCGTGATTGATAGGATGAGGCGTGGCAAATGAGTATGTATTGCATGAGTTTGTGGTGACAATGCCTTATTAGTCAAGATATCTCGTGAATCAAGATAGTCCTGGTCAGTGACGAAAGCTCATATGTGTAAATTGATAAGATATTGTGGTACTTGTGATATATAATATGAAATTTGCTTACCCATGAGCGATCAATCTTATGCAATTTATGGTTGTCTTATTGACATATTATGATAGGAATGATAATACTTTTATCTTTGCATTCCTTATGCATGGTTGTTTTGTATTGTCTTGAATTCACGATTGTTGTGATGCTAGGTTGAGTGATTGGTGAATCTCCTATCTTAAACTTATGAATTTCATTTACAAGGCATTTCTTTAATTTTCAGACTTGTAGGATGATTCTTCCACCACCACTACTTTTTAGAGCTCTAGCTCACATCAAGTATAGTTATAAAGAAGTGATATTATCTTATATGGTTCTTGTGTATGTTAAAGCTTGAGTCGACGCGAGACTTGCTGAGTTGCTTCCGCACCGATATATAGCTTGGTATGCGATATTTGACGGCGATTGGTTGGGACCACTAAGAGGATTTGATGGTCCCCTTGACTACATTTTTTATGGGCCATTGATGGGAGAGGTCATTGATCATTCGATTTTAGCTTTGGTGTTATACAGACAGGCTTTTGGATATAGGAGGATAGTGTTGAAGTTAGGCGATCCTAACACTTCTCAAGTCTTTTGGTATTTTGTGTGTTGTTTGTTATGGGTTATAAATATAAAGTTAACATAATGAAATATTATGTATAATATTTAATTTGTGTGATATTCTTCTTATATGTTGTATGGTAATGTATTTGTGGTGCTTCCGCTTGCTATTTAAAAAAAAAAAAAAAAAAAATCAAAAAGTACACGTGTCACGCGTGATGTTCTGGAGAGTCATATATAATTACTTCAAGCCCTTATTTGAGAGCGACCTAGTCATTTTAGGTCATTATTTGACACAATATTCACTTCATGCATTTATTTGAAAAAATGAAGATACTTCATGCTCTTATTTGGAATTTCCCTCCAAACTATGCATGAGTTGGTGTTGCAACGGTAATTGTTACATCGTAATGCTATTCTATCTTTAGATGATAGCTTGAGCCTTTAACCAATTCAAGCTCGTCAAAAGTTAAATACTATATGAAATTTAACTTCATCAGATAAGATAAGTCGAATAAAAAATGATGACCACTATTCAATTTGATCTAATTTCAGACCCTTATATAGTTGAGTTTGGTTTTAAAATTTTCCGAACCATATTTTTGCAGTTTAGCTCAATTTTTCCATCCAAATCAGACCAAACTGAACCGTGCTCATCCCTACTCTACTTGATCTGCTTTCATGCGATTGATTAGAGATTGGCCAAAAGAGATCCTGTCGAGAAGGACTCGCTTGAAAGCCGTGCTCATTCGAGGTCGCCCAAGCCATGGACGCTACTCCACGTGGATTGTCACCGTAGGGAAGGTGTGCGAATGGGAATGAGGTCCCCTGCTGCCCCATCTTATCTTCTCCACAAAGACACGATACGAGGATGGGGCAACGTGTCGAGGACTTGGGGTTGTCATCTCCATTTTCATCCTTATAACCTATCATTGCGTACATCTGCAAATTGCTCATCTGACAAGAACTTGACATCTCACGGCGTTGGAGTGCGGCCAGGCTAGAAAAGGGAAGGGTTAGAAGGAGAGACATGAAGAGATTCCAAGTGATGAAAGGAGTTTTCTTGAGTGTTGTCGAGGACACTCCACGAGCACCGAGAGGCCTGTAGGATCTATGATCTTAACCACCGATCTCCCCTACTGCCACGAGTAATGCATAATTGAGCTAAAAATATTCCCAAATGCTGATGATTTGATCCCATACCGACCATTTCAACTCCACTTTGGACTCTCCTAGGGCATGGAGAGACTCTTTGGTGAGGGAAAGTGGGAGAATGGTCCTGTGAATGTGTATGTGGCGGATCATATGGCCAAGCTCAAAAGTGGACCAGAGGGACTATACTAGGCAATTATATATCCGAATTAATATGTTATATTTGTTAAAAAGTCCAACCCAAAACATATTGCCGTGGAGTCTTCGATAGGGATGAAGTACTAATAAGGTAGTCGTAGAAAATCCTGTGGCTGGATTGATTTCCTCCACAAGCATCTACTCCTGACAAAATGAAAAGCAGTGAGGTCCGCGAAAAAAAGCAAAGCGAGCCGCTCTAGTAGAGTGCATCCATTTTTCAATTGGCTTCTAATCTAAGCTTGACAAATAGGGAAAGGATTCCAAACCTAACCTAGGTTGGGAAAAGCCTTCTCAATCGTTTGCTTCTTGCTTTGAAGCCCAACCCCATGCTTGTTTAGTTAGGTTAATCGAAAGGCGCGAAAGGTTGCTTTTTGAAAACTATTTTATAAAGGCATCATATCCTATCTATATAGTCAGTGTCTTTTCTTACTGAGCTTCAAAGATTACCAGCAATTTAGCGAAAGGATAGAGAGGCAACCAATATAAGGGTGGCTAGTTGGCTTCAACATTGGATTGGATACTAGACAGGCGAATAAGAAAGGGGCTGCACATGCAAAATAAATTAAGATAGAGAATCTGACTTTAATATCATGTTAGAAGATCTAATAAAAAAACTCATACATAATGATCATCATATAAATCTCGTACAGAAGTGACATGGCTTGAACAATCTTTGTGCCTATCCGAAATTCTTTATTAAAAGAAAATGAAAAATCGGCTATTTGTTCACAGTCACCGTCCAAAAAAACAGTGGCATTAAGGCCATGATGACCGGGTGGTTTGGATTTAAGTACCCTTTTTTATTCTTTGACTTCTGGGTGGGCGTGGAGGCTCATCCAAGAACAAGGAAGGAGCGACAACGATATGTGAAGATCCAACAATGACCAAGTTTTTAAATCGGTACAGCCCTATGGCGATGGGACACCCACAATAAGCAGAATTACATATCTCAAGAGGGGGACAATTAACGCCAGGACAAAATCGAAATGCTAGTGTGACTCAGTGTGACTCAAGGTTGTCCCTACTCATCCAACTTTTTCTCTCATCGTCCGTCTATAAATAGAGCGATCCAATGCTCAGGTCAAGCACACAAAGAAGAAGAATCCTTTGCCTTGGACTTGCATAGTAGCTCAAGCTCCTACTGTACCCACGTTCGCATCTTTCTGCTCATTCGCATCTTTCCACATTCGCACATGGCTGGTTTTTCGAATGCGAGGCGGGTTTTACTCGTCGCAGTTCTTTTTGTGTTTCTCGTCGTGAATGCACAGGGACGTGCTCTCGCGGACAAGAGGAATGCTGGCCGTCTTCTTTTGCGTCAACTCAGCAACGGCGACGGAGCCAAGCCGAGCTCTGTTGAGTGGGCTTCGACCATGGATGCGGACCCGACGAGGTCCGGGCCAGGAGGACCCGACCCGCAGCATCACTATAAAGGCCCTTCTGCCCTTTGCTAGCCATAGAAACCAAACTGTGCGAGAGAGTGTTATTTCTATAAACCTAGCCAAAGTTCTACGTGGTACAAGGTGTTGCGAACAAGAATAATGTGACATAGGGAATAATAATGAATATGGTGATGAAAGAGGTGATATGCGTTGCCCTAGCACTAGAAGGTTCAAGAGTCCTATGTTTTTCGCTCGCTTATAGTTCCTAAGTTATGAGAATATTACATGTGGGAACGATGATGTTTTCCTCACTAGTCTTCAACTTATATTCAGTATTCGAAACCTCTCTCTCTCTCTCTCTCTCTCTCTCTCTCTCTCTCTCTCTCTCTCTCTCTCTCTCTCTCTCTAAAAATGGCTTATACATGCAATGCTCACAATGTAGCGCTACATAATCGCAACTTAATGTAACATACAACAATACAATACTATACCATGAGTCATGGTATGCTAAATTCAAAATAACTTACTCTCTAATTTAATGATACTATAATGCAAGAAGAGATGGCATATTAAAAAGTGTAAAGTTATCCTCATGAGTTAGTTGTATAAGGGGTGTTTCGTTCACAAAATCTCCGTCAAATACGGGTAGCTAAACACAACCTACACTCATCCGCGCAATTAGTATGGTAGACTTTAATTAGTCAAATATGAAAGTGATATAGGTAGTTGGACAAATTAAACTTTGTAGGCATTGACCAAGCATGTGAGGCATCAGAAGTCCCAATGTTGTGGGTCTGATTTGATGGACATGGTCTTTACTATTGGCGATACTCACAAATTATAATGTTTGCCCAAACTAGTATTTTCATTTCAACTCAATAAGTAGAATACAGTAAACCGAATCAATCTTGATCATGACCAGTAGTAAGTTCTATACAAGTCCTACGTGGATTTAATAACATCCCTAGAACCGGTCCACATGAGTGTTTCTCCATATTCAATTATTGCCTATGTAGGGCATAGGTTCCAAATTGGAATGACCTACGTAGCTTGCTAAAAATATAGTTGTGTCAGTAATCACTTTCGATGTAATTTCAGGGCATTGCACCATTTTGCTCGCCATGGATTTGAGGTGGAGTGGAGCTATAACCTTTCATTCTTTTTGACCTTGGTAGGCTGGATTCCCCCAATAATCGACCAAGGGCCTCTCAAGGCAATATCTAATTAGTGCATGATCTGAATACTATAAGTTAGTCGCCACTCAGGAAAGATGGCTTTCACTTTCAGCCGCTCGACAAAACCTATGATTTGGTCAGAAAAGGGGACCTTTTTTTTTTAGCAAATGTGGACGAGAAGAATCATACGCTGATGCTAATGTGTCCTAATGCAATCCAAGGATATGAGATTCCTCCATTTAGCCAATAGAAGAGATTTGGAGTGTCCTTCTAAATAGTGGAGGGAGAGCGAGAGAGACCCACCAAAAAGGACTCTGCAAATCAGCTTTGCTCCATTGCCACGGACTTTTTGGCCTTTGAGCAGGGCATTCGCACTGAGGTTAACCTAAATCAGTGTCAAGCTCATCATGGGTTCGGTTTCTGTTCTGCACAAATTTTTTGAGATTAGTCCCAGAGAAAGTAACTTGTTTCGAATTCCTTCATTTAACCATGATGGGCGCAATGTTGATTGGATTAGGTGATAAGGTGCGATGAAGTTAACCTAAAATATCACCAGACCGCGTAAATTACCATACTGCTATCCAAAAAGGCAAGGAAAGACAAAAGGGAAGGCCTAAAAGAACCTCAAACTTGTCGAACTCAAATTTTGAGATGTGGGAATAGCATCAAGACTTTCTCAGCATTTATGCTTTACGAACTCGCGCCATCACCTCAAAAGTTAGAGAGATTGCATCTTTAGTTTAGATGATCAAAAAAGGAATACAAGCATGTGGGAGAAGAGAACTGAACCGGCCCGACAAAGCACTTTACCAAAGCGATCTCTCTTGAGCCCTCTAATGAGCCCTCTAAGGAAAGGAATCTAACAATAGCATGATTGTATTAGTAAAATCACAAGAAGCAAATCCAGGAGCCCATTTATAGATAAGAATAATAACGTACAACTACTGTCACAACAAAGAATTCCAGTGATGCATGCGCTTGATCTGGTCACCAGAAATTACCGCAAGAACAAGTCCCACCGTTAAAATGGTGGAATCTCACGTTATCTCTCACAATAATCTCCCTCCCAATAATGTGAGATACACCACACATGAAAGAGTGACAGTCTTCACATATCCTGAGGTTCTTCATGATCCTGATAGGGCAATTTGCGCTAGAATCCAGCAGCCCAAATGCCAGAGCCAGCTTTTCACTATGAGCCATCAATATTCGCTTCTTGTCGTCCTCACTTACATCATAAGCCACTGAACTCAGGATCTGTTGATAACCATGTCCCTTTAATCTCTCCAGAAGATCCTCTAACACTTTATTTATCTCGCTTGACCTCGGATGCTTTGTATCACCTGCAAAGAACTCGTGTATCTCCCCTTTCTTTGACTCAAACCAGCTACATCCAGGATTCTTCTTTAATCCCTTCCCTCTCATCAACTTCCTCACATTTGAAACATCATCCCACCTACCAACCGATGCAAATATGTTACATAGAACCATATAGTTTCCAATTGCATGAGGTTCGAGCTCAAAAAGATGGCTCGCAGCAATTTGAGCAATGTCAGGGTTCCTATGGATACGACATGCCCCCAAAAGTGCTCCCCACACCCCTCCATGGGGTTTTAGAGGCATCGTCTCTGTAAGTTTAAGTGCTTCTTTTAAATGTCCGGCACGACCAAGAAGATCAACCATGCAAGCATAGTGATCACCATCTGGAACAACATTATAGCATTCTTCCATGGATGAAAATATTTTTTTGCCCTGATCAACCATTCCACCATGGCTGCAAGCTACAAGGACACCTATAAAAGTAACTTTATTAGGTTTTGTCTCTGTTTCTACCATCTCATCAAACAGTTGCAATGCTGCTCGAGCAAGACCATGAATTGCAAAGCCTAGAATCATTGAGCTATATGTATACACATTCCGTTTCTTCATGCCTTTAAAAATCATGCATGCATCCTCTATATTGCCACATTTTGAGTACATATCGACCATAGCCGATCCCACAACAACATTCTCAGTTGGCTCAAGTCCAGAATTTTTGGCAACATCCCAAACCCATTTAGCATATTTAGAGGCACCTAGTTGAGCACAAGCCGAGATAACACTGGCCAATGTAACCCCATCGGTCTCAACTCTAGCATCCTGCATTCGCTCGAAAAACCACAGCGCCTCCCTCGGCTTGCCATTCTGCGCAAACCCAGTAACCATAGCAGTCCAAGCCACCATGTCCTTCACCGGTAAGCCATCAAACAAATCGCCAGCAGACGCCATATCACCCGTCTTCGTGTATGCCGCTATCAACGTCGTCCAGGAAATAACATCCCTGTGCAGCATTTCGTCAAACACCTTACGCCCGCTACCCAAATCGCCGCAGCTCACGTACATACCGATCAACGAGTTCCCCACATACAAATCAGAGCAGAACCCACCAATCAGCATCGTCTGGGCATGCACCTGGCGCCCCAAATTCAAGTCAAGAGCCGCACCGCACGCCTTGAGCAGCGCCGTGAACGTGAAGGACACGGGGCCGACGCCCTCCTCCCTCATGCTCGCGTACAAACCGATGGACTCCCCAAACGGTCCCTGAGCCGCGTACCCACGAATGAGTGCGGTGTAGAGAAACGGGTTGGGGCGGTCGACCTGCCGGAAGACGGCGCGCGGGTACGACCCCACGGGGACGCCGAGCTCGGTAAGGGTGCGGACGAGCTTGGTGACGACGTAGCAGCATTGGTCGAGGCCCTTGCGGTAGAGGTGGGCGTGGACTTGCTTGAGCTGGGGGAGGCCGCCGCAGCCGTCGAGGAGCGAGACGAGGCGGGACTCGAGCTGCTGCCTGTCTTCGAAGAAGGGGAAGGAGTACCCATACGGCCGACGGAGGTCGCCGTCCGCCGCGTGCAGAGAGAGCTGTCCGGGAAGAACGGATCGGAGGGACGAGCGGGCGGCGGTGCTGAAGCTTCGGCGGGAGGCTGCCATCCCGCCATGGGCGGCGATCGTTCGAGCCAGAGCCTCTGGACGCTGGCAGCTTCTCATAGGTTTGCGAACATCAGTACCTAAAAATGTTATATGGAAAATCTTAAAATTAATCGCGAAATTATGTTTTCAATTAATGCAATCGAAATTTTCGATTAATACCATCGAGCTTTAAAATTTATCGAATTGATACGATCAATTTCAATTTTTTTAAATTCCGACCAATTTTGCTTGCTCCAAAAAAAAAATTCCAACCAATTTTGCATAGGTTAAAAAGGATATAATTTTGCTTTAAAAAGTTATCTTCTCTTTAAATTTAATCTACTTTATAATTATGAATCTAAGTATGCCTTAAAACTTCTTTGTTTGAATTGTGAGACTTAAGAATTTATTCCCCAAGATAAAATTACACCAAGCAACTGAAGGAGCCATAAGGGAAAAAGTAAACTCCCCATCACTTCTTCGAAGGTAATTACTACAAAATAAAATTGTATGATAACGTTCCACGCTTAATATAAAATTGTGATACTTATTAGGATTCATATTGGGTCAATTAGTGCTTCACATAATATTTTGTAATCGAATAGTCGTCTTTTTAGTTACACAACGCTGTGTAAGGATTTCAATGACATTTAATGCTCGTAGAGATCATATTTTAATTAAAATCATCAAAAAAATTATTAATACCATCAAGTCTAAAAATTTATCGAATTAATACGATTAAGTCTAATTTTTTAATTCCTTTTTTGGGTCAAAATTTTTTTAGCATAGGTTTAAGAAGGTAAAATTTTGCTTTATAAAGTTATTTTCTTTTTGGCAAAGAAAAAGCCATGACCTCTCTTTTATTTTTTGGGAACGCAATGAAATGAGAGAAGGCTCGTGGAGACGATGATGCAGTTCCTCAAGCTCGCGGCCTCATACCCTCCTTCTCTCCGATGGTCTCCCTCATCAGCCCTTAGGCCCAAGCCTCTCTCCTCCTCTTCCTCCTCCTCCTCCTCCTCCTCCTCCTCCTCGCCGCCGTCTCGCATCGAGTACACGCCGTGGCCGGGCCTCCGGCCATGGCGGGAGAGCTCGCTGAACCACGACCGGTTCTGGGGACCCAATGGACCGCAACCCCCGAAAGGACCACCCCCTCCGTCGCTCGACCCGGGACGGAGCGCAGTCGGGTCCGCTTCCTCCCTGGCCGAAATGGGTGCTCTCGTTCTTTCCACCGGCGACCCTGCTTCGAAGTCCGAGCTTTCCCATCTCGCGTACTGCAGGTGGCGCGGCGAGAATCTGCCCGTCGGGGTCTCTCGGCCCCCCGATAGACCGGCCAGGCCTGCGAGGCCGGAACTGGTAAGTCTTGGTTTTGTCTTTTGGAGAATTGTCGAAAAGGCGTCGGTTGCAGGTGGCGCGGCGAGAATCTGCCCGTCGGGGTCTCTCGGCCCCCCGATAGACCGGCCAGGCCTGCGAGGCCGGAACTGGTAAGTCTTGGTTTTGTCTTTTGGAGAATTGTCGAAAAGGCGTCGGCTTTCGAGAGTTCCGAATTCTGGGAGTTGGTTCTTTTCAGTGCGTTTTGGGGTTAGTGTTGTCACTTTATCAATGGTGTGCTATAGTTCTGGCAGTGACCGTTTCTTATTTCCAGAGCATCATGTGGAGGCATTGTGTTGCAATTGCTAGTACCGTTAGTCTCTGTAAGCTTGACCTGAAGTTAAAACCGGGAAACTGCTTTCTTTGTGAATGCTGCAGCAATGCAGGGACTATCATCTGCTTTTACTTGCAATACATGAAAAAATTCGATGTTGCCTAGTTAATGCGCCGTTAGAATGTTTTCTGCTTTCTGTTTGATTGGAATGTCAGTCTCTTGTTGATGATCGACCTCTCACCCTTTTTGCCAGTTTAGAATTTAAGGAGTCTGTGTTTTGGATGTTGAGATGCTGTTTACGTGGTAAATTGCTCGCCTGTCCGTAAGATTAAGACTCTCGACCGTCTTCTTATCTGTTCTTTACTATAGGTTTCCCCAAAGGATATACCGCCCCCCAAAGAATCAAGATTACCTCTTAATGCTTATATGCTCCATAATCTGGCTCATGTGGAGCTGAATGCGATTGATTTGGCATGGGATACTGTGGTTCGGTTCTCACCGTTCTTGGAGACTCTTGGGGAAGGATTTTTTGCGGACTTTGCTCGCGTCGCTGATGATGAGAGTCGCCATTTTGCTTGGTGCTCTCAGAGGCTGCTGGAGCTTGGATTCAGGTCAGGGGAACTTTTGGATTAGCAAATTCGTTCCAGCCTGTGCAACCAGTATGCATTTATCATATTCTCTTTGTTTACCTAGATATGGAGATATGCCTGCTCATAATTTGCTTTGGAGAGAGTGTGAGAAATCCTCTGATAATGTTGCTGCTCGTTTGGCAGTAATCCCACTGGTTCAGGTATCCCTTAACATTTGAGTTGTTGATTGTTTGTTATGATGAGCTTCACAAAGCGTTCTCTTCCAATGATGGGCCCAAAGACTCTTGCTTTTCCATTTGTCTTTTCACTCGTAATGTTAAGTACAACATGAGGGCACTCCTTATCCCTACTCACCCAAAGCCTTCATTTATTGTTCTTGACCCTCTGATGTTTCCAACAATTTTCTCTTCCGCTATGAAAAATAAGGTTATGTATACTTTTCCTGATTTAGCTCCTGGATTCTTTGGCATCACCATTATACTGTGCCATCTTCTTGTCATTGCTTAAATTTGCTATATGGTAGTTGGACATTCATCTTGTCCTTTAAAAAATTCCTTCCAGAGGTTGAGAAGAAGATGCTGTTCTGCTCACCTCAGTATGAAGCATTAACATGGTTAACATTCAAAAACAAAGATCATCCAACTTGCCATATCTTATTTAGTTCCACAGTACAGCTGCTGATTACAAATTGCCATACCTGCTTAAATGTACAGAATTTCTTTTTGCCTTTCATTCAGGAGGCCAGGGGTCTTGATGCTGGGCCACGTTTGGTGCAAAAATTGGTTGGCTTTGGTGACAACATGACATCTAAAATCGTGGGTAGGATTGCTGATGAGGAAATGGCTCATGTAGCCGTTGGTGTCGATTGGTTTATCTCCATTTGTTGGAAAATGAACCGTGCTCCTTGCTCCACTTTCAAAGGTTCAGGACCTACTCCCTTGGGCCTCTGTTATGAACCCATAAACCTTTGCTGATTCAACTTTCTCATTCAGACATATTGACAGAGTACGGCGTAGAGTTGAAGGGCCCTTTCAATTATTCAGCTCGAGACGAAGCTGGTATTCCTCGTGACTGGTAAGGGAAAATGTATTAACAGAGTACGGCAATCAAAATTTTGTGCTTTCCTATTACCTTGTTCTGATTTTCTCCTTAAACCATTTCACAAGGTACGCATCATCATCGACAAATAAGCAAGATGGGAAGGAGCAGCTTTCTGTGGTATGAGAGGTCTTTCAGATGATTGGACCAAATGTTTGCAAGTTTCATAGATACCCGTCACTTATGATGGTGAAATAATCATGGCAGGTATATGATAGGCTGGCTCACATCATATCTATGGAGAGTGAGAACTCTGGTTCAAGTGGACCCGCCTGATGATTTCGTTCAGATCAGGTGAAACAAGTTCACTCGTATTACCACTCCAATTGCTTGGGTACAAATATTTTCGACCACTGGCTACATACATCAGCGGCGGTGCAGAATGCCAGGCGAAAATTGACTCCTTGCTATCAGGAACTTCAAGAAAAACCTTTCTTTAAATCAGCAACTACCTCGGCAAGCATAAAAGAAATTCAAGAATTCATTGAGGAGAGGATGCGGTATTTCAACTTTTGATCGCTTCTCATGATTTCAGTGTGATATCATAGGCATGTTGTTCTGTGCCCTTTTCCACACCCCTATTGAGATGTAAATACTACACGAGTTAATACTTCCTAACTTCGCTGTTGCACCTTTTTGATTTTTTTTTTCTTCTTTTTTAGTTTATTTTGGACAAGTTAATATTCGTAGGATACAAGGGAACTTTGCCGTGTGATGTCTGTCAGCTTAAAGCTGTGTGCGCCTTCTTCTTTGGTCCTTATGCTGGGTCTCTTCATGACTGATTACTTATTAGACCTTGGACTCTGGTGAGCCTAGATACAGAGCTTTGGACCGGTAAAATTATCACATCCCATCTTTGATGATAAGGGAATTTTCCCGTGTCCACTAGGTCGGGTGGATTATAACTACATATTTTGGGTCTAGGTGAGTATTTCCCTTGATTTCTAACGGGATATATACATTTTAGAACTTCATAAAGGCCTAATATATCCCTAGATATGGTGTAGACCGGATAGAATCTCTTATTATGCAAAGAGTAAGAATATGAAAAGTCCAAAAAAAAAAAAAAAAAAAAAAAAAAAAAAAAAAAAAACGAGAGAGGGTGGGAGGCAATGACAAGATGATGCGTGATTAACTTGAACATATTAGAACTTCACCTTACGTTCGAAGAAATCAATCGTAGCAAAGATGACTAACATGTCGTGTTTCCTAAGACAGGAGAGACGTGGCGCTTCCACCCATATAATATTGCACATATAATAATGCAGCCCATCCCTGTCGAGAATAGGAACGAGAATCATCTGCCGAAGCTGAAGTCCACTTGATGATCCAACAAGCCTTACACGTATGGCAGCATCCGCGATCACAGCTCACTCCTCAACCAAAAGTCTCGAACTTTATCACGAACTTTCCTGGGTTCTCGATGGCGTGACGAAAATGCGAAGCAATAGCGCGACAGCATCATCGGCGGGTATTCTTTAAGCACTACGGGTGAGGGGAAGTCGTTCCTGAAACCGAGCTTTACGCACAGAGAATCAAAAAACGTGTATTTCTGTCTCATCAACTTTTTTTCCAGAGAAAGAAAACATCAGAGGCAGTGGAACATAGCTCGGGAGGGAGAGACAGAGAGAGCCAGCGAGAATGTGCTGCGGAGATGATTGCAGGCCGCTGGCGTTCCTGCTTGGCCTTCCCTTCGCCCTTCTCTCTCTCCTAGTCTCCATAGTCGGCATCATCGTCTGGATCGTTGGGTACGTTTCATCTCTCTCCCTCTCTCTACCAGTTGTCTTGAAATTTAGTCTCTGGGTTTTGAACTCTGCATGGATTGAATAAGATGAGAAAAATGGTGGGTGACGCTGCAGATTGCTGTTGACTCTGATATGCCCCTGCTTCCTGTGCGTGACCCTGCTAGTGGAGTTCGCGCTGGAGCTGATCAAAGCCCCCCTTCACGTCATGGAGTGGTTCACTTCTCAGATACCCTGTTGATCATACCGATCACCATTTGATGACCGTTTCTACTTTTCGGAGCTGATTGGTATTTCTCCTCTTTCCCGTACGTGGATTTCATGGCGGGATCTTTTGTGATCGACAGACGATTATTGGGTTTGTATGTAGTGAAAAAAAGGGGAAATCCGATCTTGTGAAATTTCTAGAAAAATTGATTGAAGTCAATTCGTCTTTTCATTTGCAGTTGCAGACATGGGTATGATTAGCCCTTTTTCTCGATTCACTTTTCCTGGCGTGCATCGTCATTTTTATGTCCACATGTTTAAGGTCATAAGAAGAAAGCAAGATGGGTCACTCAGAAATGGAAATCTTAACCATTCCAGAGACGTTTATTACACGAAAGTTCACCATACAACATTCTCTGATCTGTACATCCACCAGTTCACAAGAACAAGAGCTAGAAAACTGTTTTATTTGCTTCGCAGGTTCGTCCTCTCACGTTTTCACCATGGCACACCTCTCAACTCTACATTCCTCTTCCCATCCTAAATCAAAGCAGAGCTGTGAACCTTCTGGCCGACCTCTATTTACTGCTGTCTTGCTTACGCTCTCCTTGCTGGCTACGGTCCGTTGAGGAGGCCGAGAAAGCCAGGTTCGCCTCTTCGCCTCCTGGCTCGTCCTGGCCGACCACAAACTCCTTGGTTGTCTGCGCAATCTCCGCTATAGTCTCGCCAATTGCTCCCAGTACGCCGCCTCCGGGCTGCTGCTCCTCGGTCTTTTCGTGTTCTGTTTTGCCCTGAACGACCTGCTCGTCAGTCCCCGTCTTTCCCTCCTTGGTTGATCCCTCAAGGATTCCCTGGGCAGTCTCCTTCGCCTTTCTAGCCCCCGCTTCCACCGTTTCTTTGGCTTGTGTGACTATACCTTTGGGCTGTTCAAGTACACCCCCTCCGGGCTGCTGCTCCTCGGTGTTTCCGTGTTCTGTTTTGCCCTGAACGACCTGCTCGCCGGTCCCCATCTTTCCCTCCTCGGTCGATCCCTTGAGGATTTCCTGGGTAGTCTCCTTCGCTCTTCTAGTCCCTCCTTCCACCATTTCTTTGGCTTGCGACACTACATCTTTGGGCTGTTCACCCCCCTCTGTTTCCTGCAAAGCGTTTCAATTTCCTATTTAATGAGGAAACATAGCAATTATCTCATACATAAAATAATCCAAGACTCAAGGACATCCCACTATAACCAGAACCCGCCAGGCACCTGATAAGATCCTCATATTCTTGATCTTAGTTGTTATAGTCCGCGAGTTATGCGCAAAAGCCCATCATAATTACCATTCTCACTCAGTGTTCAGTCTGTTCTTTGTTAAACTAAATTGAACATCATCAAGAACACAACAACTAGAATTTGCATGATTAGTTTACTAAACACCTGCTTTTCGGCTGACTTCTTGGCTTCTAGCTGTCTTTCAGCTTCTTCTTTCTTCCTGGCTGTATACTCCTTGGCCTTTTCACCAGTCGCAGCTGCCACATCCTTTGCCGCAGCCAAGGGCTTGGCAGCAATCTCTGCAGCCTTATGTCCCGCACCTAGAGCAACCTCTCCCGCCTTCTCAGCGACTCCCTGAACGACCCTGGCGGCAGCCTTCGTTCCCTCCACCGTTATCTCGGCAGTGTAATGAGCAGCTCCCCACCCTGCCGCAATTGTCTTATCCTTGACTTCCACAGCCGCTTTCCCTGCATACTCTGCCGCGCCCTTGCTAGTCTCCACCGCCACTTCCTTCGCTGCAACTGCCTTCTCTCCGGTGTAATTGGCAACTCCTTTAGAGATCTCCACCGTCTTATCCTTAGCTTCCGCGGCCTTTTCTCCGGTGTAATTGGCAACTCCTTTAGAGGTCTCCACCGTCTTATCCTTAGCTTCAGCAGTCTTTTGCATCGCGTAGTCCTTAGCTTGCTCTGCCTTTGGAACGGTGTAGTCCTTGGCTTCTGCAGCCTTTTGCATCGCGTAGTCCTTAGCTTGCTCTGCCTTTGGAACGGTGTAGTCCTTAGCAGTTTTTCCGGCACTGAGCACGGTTTCTTTTGCAGCCGCAAGACCCTGCTGACCCTTGTCCACGGCTGCATTTTTCACCCCGGCACCCTTCTCTGCCATGTACTCAGACGTGGCACGAGCACCTTGAAGGACCGTGTCCTTTGTTTGAGCGGCCTTCTCTGAAGCTCTACCGAGTCCTTGGTTCGCCAATTCTTTCGCTTGGTTGTAGCGCTCCTCTGCAGCTCTCAGTATTTCCATCGAATTCTGCTGGCCCATTGCTCTTAATCTCGAAACTTCTTCTAGAGTAGGTTGTGCTTCTTCTTCGTGGCCCTTCTTTTGGCCCTGCATCTCATGGCCACCTTTCCTCTCCGTTTCTGGAAAATCAGTACCAAGTGAGTCAAGGTGACATCTATTTGCATAGTGTTTGCTCGTAAATGTTAATTCAAACCGAAACAAAATACAAACCAGAATGAATATGAGCCACCCAACTTACGAATTATGTAAATTGAACTTCCATCAAGAATGGGTAAGTGTTGCTAATTTATGCTACCTACATTCTAAACAACCAAGTCTGGACTTAGGGATAAAACAAAAATCCTTCTTGATCCAAGACCTACGCAATACTGCTCCTTATCTTTTTGCGCAGAGAATCTTTTTCATTGTACCTAGTTCTACATGGTCGTGATGAGCGTGTTAATACAAGTTTGTCGTGGAGTGAGTGATTCAGAAGAAGAGTATATCATCGATGCATCTTTCCTAAATCCGCATTCTTGTCTAACATCCTTCGACAAAATCCAATGTAAAAGAACCAAAGCAGATGGGGGGTTACCTGTGGCACTTTCTCCTCTCGTTCGGCCTCCCTTCTCTTCAACTTGATAGGTCTCCCTCTCCGTCCTCCTTCCACCTTCCTCGTGATGTTGACGACCGCCTTCTTTCCTCTCCCTCCCCTCCTGGCCTCCTCTTTCTCTCCTTTTCTCTCCCTCCTCACGCCGACTCACTCCTTTCATGGGCGCTCCGCCAATCTCTATCTTCTCCACCTTCTCCGCCAGCGACTCTCCTCTCGTCCCACGACCCTCTCTCTCACCACCCTCATAACCCCCCTTCTGGCCTCCCACATCGATGTTCTTCACTTTCTCCGCCAGGGACTCCAACTGCTTGCTGTCGCTACTCTCCTTCTCCTTCTCCTTCTCCATCTCCATCACTTCTCGATCATGTCGGGCCGTCGTCTCTGTCTGTCCTGCAGTCTCTCTCCCCTCTCGCTCCAGACGAGCCTCGCCATGCGGAGCCTCCTTCCCGCCAGCCGGGTCCGAGGCTTGCGCCTTCTCGGCGAGGGACTCGAAGTGGATCGTCATCTTGGGGACCTTATCCGTCTCCACGTGGATCTCTCGCTCGTTCGTGGTGTTCTCTCTTCTTCGCGAGACTTGCTCCGAAGCCATGTTTGCTCGCTCGAGCCTGTGCGTGTTGTGTGTGCGTTTGAACGTTCAAAAGTCGAGAACTGATGAGAGACGTGGAACGAGGACGACGGTGGTATTAAGCAGAGCGCTCGGAAGAAGAAGTTGAAGAAGAGGGTGAGATCGACGGACGTGGGCGTGCATGGCAGGAGACATGTGTCAACTGGCGCGGCGCCACGTTTTGAGAACGGGAGATAACGCGGTGAGCTAGCGGACTCAGCTCTCGACACGTGTCGTCCGAGCTGGCGCCCCGTTAAAGCGGGGGGAGCTTACCTGGAACTCCAGTCTGCCACGTGTGAATGGAAACAGAAGGAGAAAAAAAGAAAGAGAGAGGAGAGGTTATCGTTCACGAAAAACCTTGGACGAGGTTGACCAGCGGAGCACCAGCCGAGCTAAGGAAGGAAATTAAATTGTTCTAAGCCCGCAGTTTTGCCCTTTGGGTTTGGACGGGCTGGGCTGGGCCGGGACCTTCCAGCCCGTGATCAAGTAATGGAGCAGAATATCTTGGAGATGGTATGTCAGCACGTCATGCGACAAGACTCTATATTTGCTCGAGAACAAGAGGTTCATGACAACTTTGGATAGTACCGACCATTTGTGCTTGCATTTGCTCGAGAACAAGAGGTTCATGACAACTTTGGATAGTACCGACCATCTGTGTTTGCATTTATTGCTCTAGTTGACAAAGAACTAACTGAACAAACTCATTCCGTGGATAATTTTGGTGGATGTACATCCGTTTCTGCTGCATTTACAACTCATCTCGGTCAAAGTTTGACCTGCCGGAGTACTGGTGCTCGAATCGATCGTGCTGGCATTCATGTCAGAAGATGAATTACAAATCCTTCCCCTTGCAAACCGAAGGTTGTAGATACATATCAAACGGTGATATCGAAGATCTCTCATGCTCACACTGATAAGACACAAAATATGACCATCTCTGGGTATACTTGATCCCTTCGAGATTCATTCAGTCAAAACTTCATTTCGTCCTTGTGGAATGCAAAGAAGACCAAGGATAGCCCGTAACCAATGCCCACCAAGATCATGTGTCCTGAAATATCGAAAGATCATTGCCAAAAGTCAATGCCAATCCATTGGCTTCAATTGGAATCCAGGAAGTAAACAGAGGGTGGGCAAAAGAGACTCACCAAGTTCAATATGTTTGGCAACTCTTTCATCCTTCCTAGTAAAGAGATCCTTTTCATTGGATGTGGCTTGAAGATGCAGAAACATGGAGAACACAACCAGCCCGCTCCCGAATTTCTCTCTCACGACTCTCTCCCTCATGTCCAGCGACCAGAAACCGGCGATTTCGTGCCTATAGTCCTCCACCATCACCTTCATGAACAGAAACAGCCCGAGCCAAAGCGCCAGCTTCCCAATGCTTGGGACCAGTTTGGACGCGAAGAAGACCAGGCTCGCCAGGTTCACGAGGCAGGCAAAGGAATACAGAGGCAACCAGAAGTACCAATCTGACAGATTTGCAAGAAAATGGATGTAGTCATCGACCGGTATATATGGTCGCGGAACTCTAGTCAAAATCATCTGTTACAGTACCTGGATCATCTAGTTGAACAGATGCAGAGTGGGCAAAGAGAAGACCCATCAGCAGAGAGCAAATGCCAGATAGTTTCGTGGGTGGTGCCATCTTCTTCAGCTCCGGATCTGGAAATTGAAAATCGGGTTGGTGTTGGATTTAGCGAATGGTGAGCTTCAGAACTGACTTGGGTTGGACAACTGTTTCATTGTCAGTGTGCTTCAGATGAGATTCAGGGGGCAGTAGAAGGAACCAAGCCGTGCTCATCAAGGCCTGCGGAATAAACAAGTGAGCGTTGACCTTTTGATGAAGTTCAAAGTGATATGTGAGCACTAAGTAAGGTCTAGTGTGGAAATGAGCCTGTGCATACGTATATTCTACTGCTAAATGTCCAATTTGTCCTCCTACAAGAATTAAGCTTTTATTGCCACTGCATCGGTGAGAGGAACAAGGATGGCCCTAAACGAGCAGTTGACATTGAAGGTGGTAATCCAATGAGATCTGTTCATGCATATAGGTTAAATGAGATCTTCTGCGAAAATAAGCTCGAGTGTAGTTGGCTTGGAGCGTCGACAACCAACAAGAAATTTTTCCCTTCGACATGGTATGGTTAAATCGCAAAAAAATATAGTTCATTCGATATTATTTGTACCAATTCAGTGGGAATTCCAGCTTTTTTTTTTTAATCAATAAGTATTAATTTGAATTATAAGAACAAGTTTTCACCATTTTTTTCCCATCATAACCTGTGGTTCGATCAGAAGTACCCATGTCAAGGAGAATACGTCCTTTACCAGAGTACCTTGAAAACACATTGTATGAGCAAATCACTTTAGCACTGTGGAGAAGGTACAAACATTATCTCTGCTTCCAAGAGAAAAGGCTCTTGAATGTTTGATAGGTCGATTCTCGCGATACAAAGTTCTCATGAAACAAGAAATCTGAGAAATTTTTTTAGAAGCAAAGGCTGTTCAACATGCGACTCTGGATAATGGGCCGGACAACGATCGAAAATCATTTACAAAACTGTCTGGTTTTCCTCATACAGCTTTAATATGAAGGTTCAGAACAATGGAGAACAATGGCATCTTATTCTTCGCCATTTACTGTGGCTCTGGAAGCCAAAAGACATCCTCGCAACCACATATTTAATGAGGCACAGATGCCGTCACAGTTCTGTGTCTCGAATCTGTTAGGACCTCTGTTACATTCACGAACCCCGCTTCCCTTAGTGTTCCTTCCAAATCAGTAAGATAGTACTCGTCTAGGTGGGGTTTGGTACTCTTCAATAGTGTAAACAGCACAGGCGACAAATTCTGCAGAATATAGTAAAGATGAGGCATGAAGTTGCTGATGTTAAATGGCCAAAGAAAAAGATGTTTCAGCCTACAAACATGTCGCCAATGACGAGTAGCTCCCTTCAAAAACTGCTCAGTTCCCAATTTCTGTTTACAAGGCCGATTCTCTCCAAGATTTAATGACTTAATGCTCCGTTTTAATACTTTAGTTTAAGCCAATCAAACCCATGATTGAATCGCTGTGCAGTTTATTGTACCATTTAGCAGTTAGGATACTATTTTCAACTTCGCTAGAACTAGACTTCATACAATCATTTTTCATTTTTCTTGCTTTTCTTTTTTCAATGTCAATTTTGTGATGGAGGCTCCAGGTAATATACGTCAGCAATCCCAAAGAATAGATTATGACAATCGTACAAGAAAGCCATTTAGTACTAGGACTGGTGAGATATAAAATATGTGACCTGCAGCAGTTAAAAATGTTCTCACCAGTCGAATGTTGACTAATTAGAACATTAAGAGTCTCATATAAGAACTCGAGCCCACTTATATGGAGATGAATGTTATGACATATAAGTTATTATCCACCTTAATATTAGCAATCAGATACTAATTCGTACACAACGCCCCGCTAGTGAAACCTAGAATCTTCACTTGCCTCTACTATATTTTCTGAGGAATTGATGTCTTTCTTTTTTCTTTAACCAATTCTTGGTAATTTAGAATAATTTGCAGAAAAGGATGAAAGAAAAAACTTGTTTGGGTGACAAACATGCAATCAACAAGGAAAGCAGGTAGTGATGATACTTGCAGTTGCAAAATTTCCATTCGAAGAAACCAAAACAATTTACAGAAATCTGAACCATACCTGAAGAACCTTAGAGGATGGCTGCATCAACGAGCAAAGGAAATCATATCAGTATATCCATTATGGAGAAAGGAGTCAGCAACAACAAACTTTAGTTAGTGATACGAGATAATTACGCACCGCTTGATCCATTATGGCAATGGTGCCGCCAGGTCGAAGTAGCCGAAACGATTCCTTTATTACATTGGTTGTTGCTCTAGTAGGACATTCATGAAACTGTACGTAATTCTTTAGTTAGAAGCATGGAAGCAGATGCTAACACATGTTGCACATAGAAGAATCAGAAAAGAAACAAATATATCAAACATAAAATATATATCGAACATCTCTCAGCAGTTGCCAGCCCTGTTGCATGACAAAAACAATCGGACCAGATGCTTCCACTGAGCAATAATGACAACCAAATATATCGCTCGTTCATTATATAGATTCTTGAGAATTTCAATGTCAAGCATCCATTATTACATTGTAAAACATGCAGGTACTGTGACAGCACTCATCAGTCCTTCAAGCTTTGCTAGTTTTCTATAGATACAATGCGCTTAAATAGAATCAAATCAATGTGCCAATAGCTAAAAGTTCAGAAAGCTATGAGATCTATTTGCTAACTGGATGAGAACCTTACCATTAAAGAAATTGAAGCAAGGTCAAATGATTTGGATGGCAAGCCTGTATCTTCCCCATTAGCATGTATCCACTGAATTGGTACTGTTCTTTGGGACCTCTTTCTCTCATTAAACTGAGCCACAGAAAGGAAATATGGCGACAGATCTAGACCCTACAAAGCAAATGCATTTAGATAGAGATTGTTATGCTTCTGCAAAATGAAATCCGCAGGGAAAGAGATTAATCTGATTGGAGTACACGCTTTATACACATACAGTGACTTTTGCCGAAGGGAATGTGTTGGCGAGATAACCAGTGCTAATACCTACTGAGCATCCAATATCCAGAATGTCTCGAACCATAGAACCACCAGAGTGCTGTCTATGGTGATTTTCAATTGCTTTAAGCCAATTTCCACGCACTACTTGAGTTGCCTCATCTGCTGATTTAGCATCAGGTACTGCTCGTATAGACATTGACGTTGTGGCAGGCTCTGCTTCTGCTGCAGCCTGTGAGGTTTTTGGGCAGCAACGATTTACAACTGCTTTGATTTGTATTAATTGCTTTACTAGGATATGTTATATCCTCATTATCATGTTTTGATAATTTCATAATAGAAAGCATGTAAAAGACCATTTGTACAAAGTAGCGACTTTTACTTCCCAGAATAAATGGTAAAGCACTTTCAACAGAGCAAAGGATTATTCTGAAAGAGGCAGTTAATTGTGTTCTCAAAATGATTGCTAAAGAAGATAAAAGTTATAAAGACCAAATACTCACCATCCATGAAAGGTTACCCTCATCATAAGCATGGAAAGGACTCAGATAATCTGTTTAGAGAAAAGTCATTTTGTCATTCATTAGTCACTTAAATTGCAGTGAAAAGCTTTGCCTACATGAGGCCTTTCCACCTTTTTGGTGCAATATGCTTAACAAGAGAGTGCATACATGTGCATAGGGTCGAGTCCGTATCTAAGGAAAAGCATGTGGAGAAGAAAAATCAGAAGGAATCGAGAGATTTACAATCTGGGTACACAAGTGAGGGGTTTTGAATGCTTTCCAGCTCCTTATAAACATCTGATTCCAGAATCTGTCTCGTCATCTCTCGCCAAGGGACGCCATTCTTCTCAGCTGTGCTGTTCATTTGGCATGTCAAAGTACAGGGTTAGCATCTCCCACTTTTTTCGGAGTCTCAAGATCAAGAGTTTCTTTGACAGATTCCGAAAAGTAATAAAATAAAGCTTCTTCCTTTGTGTTTAGCTTTTCTGCATTCTCAAAATCCCGACCCAAGAAGAAAACCAGGTCATTAACCCATTTGCGGTAACCCCGGGCCTCGACTCTAGAGCTTCATGGTGATCCAACAAAAGAACATTTTAAACTGCAGCAATCAACCTATACTCATCCCAATCCACCTTTTTTCACTGAAAAAGAAATATCGTTACAGATTATCATCCCCTTTTTTCCGAGCTCCTGGCTAGCCAACATCACATTTCTACCAATACCATGAAGCTGGACTTCACAATGCATCCTATACTCAATCCCAACAAAAACCAAAACTGATTCGCTTGCACTAGTGCATTCTGTAGATTACATGCACCGCCACCAATCCATTCATATACTGAAAAAATCATGCCCCATTATTCTCAATCCATCTAACATACCAAATTACGCAAACACGTAGTGCACATTTTCAGTGTAATTGGAAATGCAATTGAAGCAGAGTCGGGTTTCATTGAGTAATAAATTTCGGACACATGGAACAAGAAGGAAGACCACCTGATGAGGACTTGCCGAGCGCCTAGCTTGAGAAGAGAGTAGACAGGCTTGAACGAGATGACAGCCCCGACCAGGCGAGAGAGCGGCGTCTCTCCCGCCCATTTGGGCCTCTCTAACTGTCCTTTCTCGTATGCCACTTCCACGGCGGACGACGACGAGGATGACGCCACAGCTCTGGTCGCCAGAATTCTTGCTCTCTTGCTGTTGCTCCTGGTTCTTGCATCGTGCCCACTTGCCGGCGAAGCGAGAGAGAGCTTGTGGGCGTTCGCATACAACGCCATGGGAGTACTCACAGAGGGAGAGAGGGAGAGAGAGAGAGAGAGGGAGAGAGTGAGTGAAGATGCAGACAGGAGGAGGAGGACGAGGAGGACCCAGAAGCCGCATGGTGTCATCTGTCTAATGCGTTGTCTGCGTGGCGTCGAAATCTAGTGGAGAAATAGTGCGTTGACACGTGGACGAGAGGGGATTCTTGATGATTTTCCATATGCTGTTATCTTTCTGCTTTGAGTAATTCGACCAGCGAAAAAACACCAGAAGAAGGAAAAAAAATTTGATCTTTTATGTCCGATTTTTTGTTTTTGTTTTTTTTTTTTTTTTTTTGGTTTTTTGGGTTAACTAGACTTTGTAATACCCGGACCATCCTAAATTCCTAATTCTGGTCGACTGTTCACAGCAGGATATGCTTTTAATTCCTCAAAGAATTCGACGGTTGCCAAGCAAACCACGCTCGATTTCGCCACCAGACAGACGAAAACCCTGGCCACCGATGCTGATTAAAGTTAAAAGAGAACTTAGCCGAAATAAGCAGAATTTGAGAACAATAAAGTCAAGACAGAACACACTGTGCACGCTTGCTGATAGAAGTTGCTCTAAACAGATCAGCCACCTGGAGCGACGATGACAAGAGCATTACATCTCGACTCTAGCATCCGACAGAGTTCACATTGGAAAACATTTCTAAAGGCATCTAATATCTTCATTTGGAAGACGCCAGGAAGTCTCATTCGTCGAAATCACGTCAAAGTCAGCCAAGGGACTCGCTGAGACATTCAGTCTGGTGGAGATCGTCTAGCAGGCTGCGATCTTTAGATGTGCTGTTGAGTCTCGATGCCAACTTGGCTCCTTAGTTGTTCCCATAGCGATCTGCCTGATTAACCACCCCCTCAAGCAGTCCAGTCTCTGGTTGAGGCAGGCTTTGTTTGCCAATGTTCCAAGTCTTGGCAAACTAAATTCATAACTTGAGGTGAACACCTGCAGAACGAACATGCATAGACCGTCCAGACATGGTGGCAGATGGGAGCTAACTCCTGATGATTATCACCAGTTTGCTGACTCGACATCAGAACACTTGACCACTTGAGTTGGGATGAAATTCCACACCCATCGGCGAAAAGTTATGTTTATTCCACTGATCGCTTCACAACTGCTTGAGATTCCTGGCATCTATTTGCTGGATAGGCAGCCGTAGCTTGATGAGTGTCCATTAACAGAGAAACTATCTATTTTGACGAGGGTCCACTAGCCAGTCGTGCATTATCCATCCAGGAAAACTTTCTGTACAACAGATCCGACATTCAACTATAATTTCCCTGAATTATTTCAAAGTACCAACGATAATTCAGTTGGTTATAGCTTTAGGCACAAAACATCTTTACAAGCTCACCTCACTAAAGAAGGAAGAAAAGAACGCATGAAACTTTATCAGTAATTATGACGCAGCTCTTACCGAAGGATGTTCCATGCACTATAGAAGTCAGACCATCACGGAAGTCGAATTTCTCTAGCTTCTTCAAGATCTTTCACAACAGGATTACTAAGCCCTTCTCCTCTTGTCCGACACTGAGGGCCTTGGAGACTCCTCTGAAGTTGAGAACTGATCGACCATTGAACAAAGGGCCAAACGGAGAGAGCTTGAAAGAACTTGACACAATGTCTTATCTCCTCCATGGCTTGTTAGTTCCATAATACTTTTCATCCTTCCTTCAAGGGTGGCAACCTCTGCACTCAACACGATTAACCCAAGGTCGACAAGCACTTGCCTTAGATTGGAGAGAAGGCCAGGTCTGTAGTCACAACAAAGTGATGCCTTGATCGTTTGAAATTCCAAATCCACTACTTCACCCTGTTCTTGCTCCACCTTTATTTCATCAGCATCTGTTGGTATCACATACTGCCGCATGGCTTCTTCGGCATTTCCTTTCAGCTTTCTTAAGTGGTTGACGACCTCAGCAAGCAGCGCTGCTTTGTCCATCTGTGACATCCAAATTTGCAATTTAGCTAACATTCCCATGAATCTTAAGTTACAGCAACACTGGAAATACAAAGCGACACTCTGAATGCCAAAAAGACCAGAGATTCACCACACCTCAAGTTTCAGAAACAGAAAAAACCCAGTTGTCTCACCAGCCAATAGAGCAAAAAAGACCAGAGATTCACCACACATTCAAGTTTCAGAAACAGAAAAAGCCCAGTCGTCTGGTAGCTGAACTCATCATACTAAATAAGAAACATGACAGCACAAGTAACACAAACTCCGGTCAAAACTTTCGCTAAAAAAATCCTGAGAAAACTTCGGACAGTAGCGATAATTATAGGCACCGACGTGTTCCTAAAAAATCATGCCCTTTCTTTTGACAATTTCCCCAAGTCGCCCTTGGGAATTCAAACAGTCAACATCATCGGACCAGCTAAAACTGGTAACGCCTCAAACCACCAACCACAGAAACTGCGACAATGTCTTTACCTTCTTTGCCTCGGGAACTAGCCCCCGAAGCGTGTCGAGATGCGCGTTGATCCTCGCTCTCCGCCGTCTCTCCGCCTCGCTGTGATTCTTCAGGGCATCAACATTCCTCTCGGCAGGCGGCGTTTTCCTCTTGGCGCTCACGGAGGCCTCGACGAGCTCTCCTCTCTCGCTGTCCAGCACCAACGACGAATACGACGACGACCCATTTCTCTGCAGTGCTCTAATCCCAGGGTTAACCCGAGGATCATCGCTCAAGACCTCGAACTCCGAGTCGTTCATCCTCGAGCTCGAACCCGCTAGAAGTAGGATCTCACAGAGAGAAAAATCACCACCACTGCGAACCAGCAATGGCTCTAATAAATCTTGAATATGGATCAAGTCGAAAAATGTGAAAATCGAGACTTTCTAGCTCGACTCACTCCAATCGATTCTGGGCACAGAGCAAAGACGAAAATGGTTGCTCGACCAGAAGAAATCCGACAACTGTCGCACGAGTTCTCTTGGGTCCGAAGTCTGGACTGTTGTTCATCAAGCCATGTGAAGGATCGAGGCTTGTCTGTGGAGAGTTCTTCACCTCACTAGCAGCACTGCAATTACAGACAACGTGGTCCACGGGGGTCGCAACCAAGACACTCGCTTCCGAATGGAGCCAAACCAGACCAAACCTCGCTCGTGTCCACTTTCTTTTCCTTCGTTTGCTTTTGCCTTTTGTCATTGTCTCGCCGTTTTTTTTTAACATTTTCCATCTGTCTGTTTCTCGTTCTGCGTTCCGTTTGAACTTTGTCTGGTACTTCTCTTCCTTTTGCTCCCCTCCGTGACGAAATTTTCCTCTGCGCCGTTCGAATAATCTCCACTTTTTCAACTTTAGGTTGGGACACTTCCGTGTCACTCCTGAATTTCTTGGATACGAGCCTGATGTGATTTGTTGGATGGTCTGTTTTCTTTTTCACAGTAGCCTTTGAATTACAACTTCTTTAGAATTCGTTAGGATTTGAAGTTTAGATGTTGATTTTATTCGTATTGTTAAAGACAAGCTTTTGCATTGAATTTGAAGAATAATATTTGAGAGTTTCTTTCTATACGCTTTAGCATGTTGCGGCTTCCTGTATGTATGCAAGTTTTACTCGTGTGCAAATTACGATTTGCATTATCCTTGTTTTAAAGGCATAATGGGATATTATATTAGGTTAATTGTCTGAATGGGTAGCTTGGCAATGAATGGCTTTGGATGCAACTATCTCACCGACAATGATTAAGAAGTGACATAGCCTTAGATTAACTCGACAAGTTATAGAATGACGATTGAATATGACCACTACATTCAGTTAAAAGGTCGAATGTAACGATTACTCGGTTAGAAGCTCTTGACTTTTAAGAGAAAACCGATTAGGATGACACAAGAGCACCAAAAGTGACAATTGATTTAATATTGAAGATGGCATACCATTTGCTGTTTAGCATAATCGAATTTGTAATTTAGACATGACTTGAAGAAATGTGTAAAGTCAAAGAATTATATCGTGCAAATTAAAAGCACCATAACCTAGTTACATAAATAATATGAAGTACAAGATTACACGGTATTATATTTTCAAAAATATAAAATTCCTAAAAGACCTCCCAATTTCCTTTTAATTTTGAGTGTGCAACTCTGTCCCTCCTCTTTTTTTGATCGAGTCTTACTTTGTTTCTTTTTAAGGTAAAAAATCGCAGAATCAAAAGCAATTGTTTTTTTTTTTTTTGATGACCCAGGGAACCCGCGCACCGTACCAACATGGACAGCCCGACAGGCCCGGGATAACGGGGGTAAATCCTGGGGCGACGCTAGCGGAGGACCCACCACCCCGACGTCGCACTTAAGATTCCGTGCGGCCTGCAAGATTCAAACTCCTCCCCTCCCTCGGTGAGTATCATAGGAAGCTCTTATCCAACTGGGCCACCGCAAGCGGTGATGAATCAAAAGCAATTGTTCACATAGAGTAAGTCAATTAAAATTAGATCTAGTGTTGATACAACATGAATTGTACTTAATTGAGTGGCTTTTGAAGCATAAGATGATGCAATCGTTCATATATCTTTTTCACCAATGAAATTCCCGATCGCGTTATCGTGATTTAGCAACTGTGATTAGGAATTTATGAGGTCTAGAATCTAAAGTTTTATCTTATTAAAGAGAAAAATGAGCGTTTTCCTCGCCGAGTCACGCACGTCTCTGCTGCGCCCACTTTCTCTGAAGCTTATTTTGTCCTCATCGATGATGAAAAAAGCAAAAATGTCAGCTCGTGGACCAAGATCCACATTAATGAAATCAGTCTGCCCCTTAGCAACAAAGTGTGTTATCTACCATTAGTGACTAAATTCAACTAATACAGTTCCATTGTTTCACAAAAATAATTAATTTAAAAAATATCTTTTAGTAAAATAATCATTTATATCACTTAATATAATTGTTTGATCAAAAATACTTTTATTATCGATAATAATATATTTTTAAGTATGATAAATACTTTTTTTTTCATTCACTCATTTTTATAAAAGATATAAGTGATCATTTTAAAAAATATATTTTTAAATTATATACTTTTGTAAAATAAATTGACACAGTAGTGTTTATGCTTTTCCTGGACATGGTCCCCGTTTTTAATTGGTTGAGCTATTACAAAAGTAAAAGGCTCCCTATGCATCACATTCAATGACAACGTGCTCCTCTAGCCTTTTCTTTTCCCTTTCATTTATTTATTTACTTTGTAAATTGGATCTTACTAATAAATATATCCTTAGAAGTTTATTAAAAATCATCCATAAGAATCATTTCAAATTTCAAATTATCGATTGCACAATTCATAATTATAATTGAAATATTTACCTAAATAATTTTAATATTAAATTGTGTTAATTTGGAAAAGAGTTTCTCCACGAACATCCAATGGAGAAATGTCTTGTTTCAGACAACAAGAAATCTAACCATACATCACATACCTGGTTGATGCGTCACCTTTAGTGTCGCCTGAATAATCTGAATCAAACTAAAAAAATCCTAACAAGTAATTCAGTAATTATACTATTGTTGATTGGTGAATGTTTGTACAACATAATACAATTGATCTGCCTGAAAAATATATTATTGAGATACATAACTTTTTTTTTTTTTGGTGACCCAAGGAACCCCCGCACGGCCGACAGCCGAAGAGTAAACCCTGGAGTGACGCTAGTGGAGGACTCACCATCCCGACGCCACACTTAAGAATCCCTAGCAACCGTGAGGGGATTTGAACTCCTCCCTTTGCGTTAGGGGGAGAGAGCTCAAACCATCGCGACCACCACAGGCGGTGGTTGAGATACAGAACTTCATACTTCATTTTGCTCGAAAATTTCATTTATTTTATACATATTTTATTGGACATTACTCTAGGCTAGGACAAATGATACGGCCTAATGCCAATTTTATGTCTACATCTATGTCAAAAATATAAAAACTATAACAAAAGAGAGGAAGCCCTCTAGGGCTTTTCTTAAGAGGAACTTTCGATCCTTAAGTTAGTTTTTGCAAGAAAGATTACAAGAGAGAGAGAGAGTGAAGCGATTGAAGAACTTAAAAAGTTGTTCAGTCATGCCTTAATATGAAGCTGGTATCTCATACTTAAAGAGTGGATGTGAAAAATGACAGTCATAATTACCGTAACTATTATGCAGCACTTGGTGGTGCAATAAATTTTTAATCAAACACTTGAGTGCCACAACTCTTGTAAAACGTTTACTTAAGTGACGTTGGTGCTTATTGCTGGCAAATCATATATGACATTAAAATTCATGATGCTTGTGGTGAAATGTTTTTTTCCTCAAAACTATGGTACTCAAATAATCAATTAAGAAATTATGAGTCTTGAGAAACTGATCAAAAAAATTTTGATATCTATATGAGCACAACATAAGTGAATTGGGCAAAACCGATTGACATAGCCAATTCTCCTACAACCTGCAATGGAGTGAGTCCACGAATTAGAGTCCATTTAAGATTGTGATGGGTAGCAATCACACACTCTGAGTACGGTTGCAACGGCATATTAAGGGAGTAGCCCATCCATTTGCAAGTTCGCTAAGGAGAGACAGGAAGAAGCGGACTTCGTGCGGAGTTGTCTACATAAGGCCTCAAAGCACACTCAGAAATGGGCCGATAAGAAGTGAAAGCATGAAGAATACCATGTGGGGACCCGATATTGGAGTTCTTCGATACTATGATGTGCACCAAGCGTTGACCATTCACTATGGAAGGCCATTTCGAGTGTTACAACGAGTTAAGAAGGTGGCACACAAGCTAGCACCCCTGGCAAAACTACAGGGACATCATGTCTTTCATATGAGTATGCTTAAACCTTTTCATGTAGATAAAAAAGACCAAATCAAGAAGAGTCACAATAGGTACATCTTGAGGCAAAAACCTCATACAATTGTGACGTTGATTACATCATGGCGGATTGAGTCATATGAAAGAGGTATTATGCGTGGAAGCGAGAATACTTGTCCAATAAAAGGGTCTTCCTTGGAGTGAAACAAGTTGGGAACCTGTGGAAGCTTTTTGGTGGTTCAAGAAGCAATTCGATACCAAAGATGTGACGAGAGTGTCCCTCAATTAGCTGGAGGAGAACCGGAGATATTCTAGCATGAAGGACCGTGAATTCGATTCTGTCTAGTGTTCTCTAAAATATTCTAGAAAGGGAAGATATTTTAAATCTGCTCTATTTTGAAATAGTTTAGTAATAAATTAGAGTAGTTGGTAGATGAAAGAGTATATATTAAAATTTGCTCTATTCTAGATATTTTATGATAAATGAGAGTAATTGACAGTTGAAAAGATGAAATCTCCGCTATTAAATCGAACAGAGGTTACATTTATAACCTAACAAGCACTTATGGATATGTCTTCTCCACCTCATTTGTATCATCTCATTGGTAATAAAAGAAAAATCTAAATCAAACCGCTTGTGACAAGTCTCTCCCTCTCAATTCTTGCAACAATGGTAGCGGTAGCCTCTATCTTGCTATCTCTCTTCGCCACGGCCTCCTCAAAATCACTTAAGACCCTCGCCAAGTCCTCCCCGGCTAGCTTCAGCATGGGGTTCCTCTCCTCGTCCTCGAGCTCATCCAAGGCTTTGAGGGCTACCAGCCTTGGCGGAGATGGCACCGGTAGCTCAGCTTTGGGAGCTTGCATGGTGTTCGTGCCGGCCGTCAAGCCGCTCCCGACGTTGGATTTCGAGACCTCAGTGTTCAAGAAGGAGAAGGTCACGCTTGCTGGTCACGACGAGGTAATGTTGCTACTCTGATCGTTATGTATTTTACGTAAATAAGATGAGCATCGTATGAAGCGACATTTGAGCCTGTCGTGCATGAAGTTTTAGGTGGAGATCATGTTGGCTGGGTCCACCTTCATGTGGGGCCCAGCCAGCATTAGATAAAAAGAAAAAAAAACAAAAAGAAAAGAAAAGAACAAAAAGAAGTGGAGTGGTCCTATGCGGGGTGTGTCCGTCAAAAAGTGAAGAGAGGAGAGAGAAAAAGAAAACAAAAACTGCACAAGCAAGGGAGAAGAGGGAAAAGGGCTGCAACTTTGCAGCTCCGATTTAAAGGCCAACTATTGTCGGAATCTACTCAAATTTCAGTATGTTGTTCATGAGACTGAGGGCTACAAGTTGATGGTTTTTATTTGCTGAGAATCGTCTCCGAATTCTCCAGTTGCGGTTAAGGTTTTCTTGCTCCAAATTTGTTCATCTACCTATGTGGTGGGAAAAAGATTATTGTAATGTTGATGTTGAGCCTCTAGTGCGTGACTGGAGAAGAACACTTTGTGTATCCTACTATTCTTGGTAATTAGTTAATGTCTTTGGGCGGTCTGTGGTTTTTCCCGCATCGAGTTTTCCACATTAAATCCTTGGTGTCGTTATTTGCTTTGTCTACTTATCATTTCGGCATTATATAACACATTGCTGGTTGTTGCTGGGGATTAAGAGATTTTTAGTTGATTTAGTTTCGGGGGAGAAATTGATCATGGATTGCGTTTGGCCGTGGTGAATTGTTGTACCTAAGTTCTCCCCAACAAGTGGTATTAGAGCTAAGGTTAAAATTCCGTTACATGAAAGAAACTAGCAGCACCATGTTTAAGTTAAATGCCTCGAATTATTATATTTGGAAGCCTTGGATGGAAGATGTGTTATATTGCAAAGACTTATTTGATCCTACTAAGGGTGATGAAGCCAAATGAGATAAGGAGACAAAGAATGGGAGAGAATGAATCGGAAAACAATTGGGTTTATCCGACAATGGATTGATGATAGTGTGTTTCACAATATTACTCAAGAAACGAAGGCGGACACTTTGTAGAAGAAACTACAAGATCTCTATATGAGAAAAACTCCACAAAATAAAGCTCTTCTAGTTAAGCGACTTGTAAATTTAAGATACAAGGAGGGGAGTAATATGGTGGAACACTTGAGTGAATTTCAAGATATTGTAAATCAATTGACAAATCTTGAGATTGATCTTGGTGATGAGTTGCAGGCATGCTTATTACTTGGTATTCTTCCTAATAGTTAGGACACCTTAGTTGTGGCATTAAATAACTTGTCTCATTTTGGTGTGCTTTCTATGAGCATGGTTAAAGAAAGTTTGTTCAATGAAGAAACAAGAAGGAAAGGCTTGAATTATGCTTCTACATCGGATGCTCTTGTTATATAAAACAGGGCAAAAAGTCAATCAAGAAGATTTCAAAGAAATAATACCCGAGGCAAGTCAAGAGGAAGGTCAAAATCAAGATCGAGGAGGAGTGTCAAGTGTTATAATTATTGCAAAATGGGACATTATGCAAAAGAGTGTTGGTTGCCAAAGAGAGATAGATCTCGTGATAGAAATGGAGATCGAAAGAAAGAAGAGAAACAAGTTACAACGGCGGTTGCATCTGATGGTGATATTGTGTTTGTATGTGATGACGGATATGTGAATTTTACATGCCAAGACTCTATGTGGGTTGTTGATTCCACGGCTTCTTTTCATGTCACCTCATAGCATGATTACTTTGCTTCTTATCGCGGCGGCAACTTTGGTTACATTAGGATGGGAAATAGTAATGTCTCCAAGGTTATTGGCATGAAAGATGTTTATTTGGAAACCGATGTTGGATGTAATTTGCTTTTGAAAAATGTGAGACATGTTCCGGATATTCGACTTCACTTGATCTCTATGGGTGTCTTAGATGATGATGGTTATTGTAATTCCTTCTTTGATGGCAAATGGAAGTTGACTAAAGGTTCCATCGTAGTGGCAAAGGGTAAGAAGACGGGCTCTCTCTACACCATGCAAGCTGACTTGATTAAAGAAGAGGTAAATGCAGTGGAGGATTCTTTGGTTGATTTATGACATATGAGGTTGGGTCATCTTAGCAAGAAAGGACTTGAAACTCTTACTAGAAAGAACTTTTTACCTTTGAAGGAGAAAAATTTAAAAGAATGCACTCATTGTCTTACAGGTAAGCAACATAGATTCTCATTTCATAGTTCATCTCCACACACGAAATCAAATGTACTTGATTTAGTTCACACTGATATTTGTTGCATGGATGCTAGAACTCTTGGAGGTGCATTATACTTTGTGACATTTATTGATGATTGTTTTAGAAAAGTGTGGGCTATTGCTTTGAAATCTAAAGATCAGGTACTTGCGACTTTCAAGCAATTCCATGTCAATGTGGAAAGAGAAATCAGGAAGAAGATGAAATGTGTTCGCGCTGACAACGGTGGTGAATATAGAGGCCCATTTGAACACTATTGCAGGGATTATGGTATCAAGCTTGAGAAGACTATTCCAAAAACATCACAGCAAAATGAAGTGGCGGAGAGAATGAATCAGACAATTAATGATCGGATTCGGTGTATGCTTTCTCATGCGAAGTTGCCTAAGTCATTTTGTTGTGAAGCGATGAGAACAGCAGTGAACTTGATAAATCTATCTCCATCAGTTCCTCTTAAGGGGGATGTTCCACAAAAAGTTTGGAGTGGTAAAGATGTTTCTTACAGCCATCTAAAAGTATTCGGTTGTCAAGCATTTGTGCATTTTCCAAGAGATGAAACATCTAAGCTTAATGACAAGTCTAAATAGTGTATCTTCTTAGGTTATGGACATGAAGAATTTAGCTACAGGTTATGGGATCTAATTGCAAAGAAAGTCATTAGAAGCCGAGATGTAGTGTTTTGTGAGTATCAAATTATTGAAGACATTGACAAGGTGGAGAGACCAGAGAACATAGCTCAACATTCAGTTAGTTTCAGCTCAAATCCTTCTAATGTTGATAGAAATCATGGGAGAGAAGTGCATGGAAATCATGAAGATGGTGAATTCTCATATGATGTTGATTCTTCAGCTAAGACGGGTGAAATAATTGAGTAAGAGCACTCTATTTTACCTCAAGTTAGAAGATCTGAAAGAGAGCGTAGGCCTTCTCAAAAATATTTGCCGCATGAGTATGTGTTACTCACTTATGCTAGGGAGCCAGAAACTTATGAAGAGGCTATATCATGTGAACGAAAAAATAAGTGGCATGAAGCTATACAAGAGGAGCTTAAATCCTTGCATGAGAACCACATATTTGAATTGGTGAAGTTGCCTCAGGGTAAGAAAACACTCACAAATAAGTGGGTGTATAAGTTGAAGACAGAAGAAAATAGTTTGTAACCACAATACAAGGCTAGACTTGTAGTGAAGGGCTTTCGTCAAAAGAAGGGCATAGACTTCGAAGAGAATTTTTTCACTGGTTGTAAAGATGTCTTCTATTCGAGTTGTTCTTGAGTTGGTTGCCAGTTTGAATTTAGAAATCGAACAACTTGATGTAAAAACGGCTTTTCTTCATGGAGACCTAGAAGAAGAGATATATATGGAGCAACCGGAGGGTTTTGAAGTTGAAGGCAAGGAGCACCTTGTATGTAGATTGAGGAAAAGCTTATATGGTCTCAAGCAAGCACCAAGGCAATGGTATATGAAGTTTGAATCATTCATGGAAGAATAAGGATACGGTAAGACAAACTCCGATTCTTGTGTCTTTATGAAAAGATTCTCAGATAATGATTTTCTTATTCTCCTACTTTATGTGGATGATATGTTGATTGTTGGGCATTGATGCCAAGAAAATCAAGAGCTTGAAAAATGAGTTGAGTAAAGCTTTTGCAATGAAAGACCTAGGCCTTGCTAAGCAAATCTTAGGCATGGGAATTACTCGTGACAAGAAGAATAAGAAACTGTGGTTATCTCAAGAGAAGTATAGTGGAAAGGTGCTTGAAAGATTCAACATGAGCACATGTAAACTGGTGAGTACTCCACTTGTAGGCCATTTCAAGTTGAGTAGTAATGAGTGTCCTTCAAGTGAGAAAGAGAAGCTTGAGATGATGAAAATTCCTTATGCATCGGCCATGGGTAGTTTGATGTACGCCATGGTTTATACAAGACCTGATATTGCTTATGCAATTGGTGTTGTGAGTAGATTTTTCTCTAATCCGGGTAAGGAGTATTGGACCGCTGTTAAATGGATTTTGAGACATCGTAGAGGCACTTCTGCACTTTGTTTGTGTTATGGAAATGCGAAGCCTGAGTTGAGTGGCTACTCGGATGCGGACTATATTGGTGATGTTGATTCTAAAAAATCCACATCGGGTTATATAATAATCTTTGCAGGGGGAGCTGTTTCATGGCAATCAAGATTGCAAAAATGTACTGCTTTGTCTACAACTGAAGCAGAGTATATTGATATTACTGAAGGAGGTAAAGAACTTTTCTGGATGCAAAAATTCCTACAAGAGTTGGGCTTGAAGCAAGAAAAGTTTGTTCTATATTGTGATAGCATGAGTGCCATCGATCTTAGCAAGAATCTAGTGTTGCATTCAAGATCGAAGCATATTGATGTGAAGTATCATTGGATCCGAGAAAAGCTAGAAGAGAAGCTCTTCTTACTTGAGAAAGCTCATACCGACAACAATAGGTCCGACATGAGAACCAAGACCTTGCCCGTGATGAATCTTGATGCTTCCAGAAGAAGAGTGGGCATGGCGAACCTTCCCACATGAGGTGGAGGGGGAGATTTGTTGGCTGGGTCCACCTTCATGTGGGGCCCAGCCATCATTAAATAAAAAGAAAAAAACAAAAAGAAAAGAAGAGAACAAAAAGAAGTGGAGTGGTCGTGCATGGGGTGTGTCCGCTGAAAAGTGAAGTGAGGGGAGAGAAAAAGAACACAAAAACTGCACAAGCAAGGGAGAAGAGGGAAGAGGGCTGCAACTTTGCGGCTCCGATTTAAAGGCCAAATATTGTTAGAATCTGCTCAAATTTCAGTATGTTGTTCGTGAAACCGAGGGTTATAAGTTGATGGTTTTTGTTTGTCGAGAACCGTCTCCGAATTCTCCAGTTATGGTTAGAGTTTTCTTGCTCTAAACTTGTTTATCTACCTATGTGGTAAGAAAAGGATGATTGTACCACCGCCTGCGGTGGCCCAGTTGGATAAGAGCTTCCTATGATACTCGTCGAGGGAGGGGAGGAGTTCGAATCCTGCTGGCCGCATGAGATCTTAAGTGCGACGTCGGGATGATGGGTCCTCCGCTAGCGTCGCCCTAGGGTTTACCCCCCGTTACCCCGAGCCTATCGGGCTGTTTGTGTTGGTACGGTGCATAGGTTCCTGGGTCATCAAAAAAAAAAAGAAAAAGAAAAAGAAAATGATGATTGTAATATTGATGTTGAGCCTTTAATGTGTGACTAGAGAATAACACTTTGTGTATTCTACTATTTTGGTGATTAGTAGATGTTTTTGGGCAGTCCGTGGTTTTTCCCGCATCGGATTTTCCACGTTAAATCGTTGGTGTTGTTATTTGCTTTGTCTACTTATCATTTCGGCATTATACTTGTATATTGTGAGGCTATACATTGCTGGTTGTTGCTGGGGGTTAAGAGATTTTTAGTTGATTTAGTTTTGGGGGAGAAATTGATCTTGGATTGCGTTTGGCCGTGGTGAATTGTTGTACCCAAGTTCTCCCCAATAGATCATTTGAAAAATGTGCCTCTTTTAGTCCTCGACGTGTTTGTATCTGTTCGTGCTCTGAATATATCCCGGTAGAAGTTGATTCTTTTGTCACGCATGCGTACCATCTGCATTTCTAAGAAACCAGTTTTGCTTCTTTGTGGGTGCATGATGGAAAGGATGAAAGTTTGCTGCTCTTGATTTTGTTGAAATATCGATTGATTTGTTCTATGCTTCACCTATTGCAGTACATTGTGAGAGGAGGGAGGGACTTGTTCCCATTGCTGCTTGACGCGTTCAAGGGAATTAAGCGGATTGGAGTTATTGGTTGGGGTTCTCAGGTACCATCGCTCAGCTCTTTCCTTTCGTTTCTGACTTTTGTTCGGTCGGTTTTAGCAGCTTCAATGGATATTCTTACCTGATTTCGGCAATTTCCCTTGTCTTGCTTTTTTGGGTGTTATGTGGCCTTTGGCTTTTAGAGGTCCAAGTAGTTCTTTCTTCTGTGAAGTTTCTATGTGGTAACAGAGGAGAAGCTTGGTTTTATACTCCAAAATATCAATTGGGAGGTGCTTCTGTAATCCTTGGTTTCTAAATTTCCTACGTTAGAAAAGATAACCTTGAAAAGGTGGCTGGGCTTAATGTGAGAATGATGGTACATCAGACATTTAAATAGTGGCTTTTCTGTTGGCTGTTCTGCTATCTCTTAATAGAGCTATAGCATACTTGTTGATGATATAATCAGTGTGATTTGGTTGCTAAGCCGAGTTGTTGTGTAACTGGAATGAGAGACACAGGCAAGGGACTATGTAACCTTGGGAGTTATTAAAGTCTCTAAGGAGGTTGTGAAATCCACACTCTTTCCAACCCACTTAAGCAAAAATGGGACTTAAAAGGTGCTGAATGTTTCTTGAATGCAGGATGTTGATGGAAGAGCTACTGACGTTGCCCTTGGTTGGTGGGTTGCAATTGGTTCTCCATTTACATGTGCCACAACTTTGGAGCAGGAGTACATAAGTGATATCTTTGGAAAGCGTGGTGAGTTTAGCTCCGTCCATACTTAATCAGGATGAAGCCTTAATATGATCATAGGGTGTCTATCAGCAATTACGAATATCAGTTTTATGGATTTCTATGTAGCAAGTACGCCAATGATGCTTGATCTGTGCTTGCCTTGGTCATAGGCAATTTACTTGGTGCTCTTCATGGAGCCGTGGAAGCCCTGTTCAGACGGTACACTGAAAATGGAATGAGCGAAGATCTGGCATACAAATATACTGTTTTAGTGCATTACTGGCATCATCTCGAAGACCATTTCAACAAAGGTTGCTTTTTGGTGATAAAATTGACAGCTGCTCCTTCCTATATTCCCTTACTCTTGGATGCCACTGATACCATGGTTGTAGAAGTGTAAATAGCCAGTTACTTGATTGATGTGTCTAATTCTGTTTCCTGGTCATTTTCTCAATAGGGCATGTTGGCTGTTTACCATTCACTGTGACAAAGGAAAAAAAGAACTCAAGACGGCATATAGTGCAGCATACTATCCTTGCGTGGACATCTTGGATGAGTGCTATGAAGATGTCACCAGTGGCAGTGAGATTCGCAGCATCGTACTTGCTGATGGCGCTTTTAAGTAAGTTTTTTTTTTTTGGATTAATTTCGACTCTCGATTTGATAAAACAAAAGTGTAAAGTGAATGCTCGCCCCTTTACCTGATTGAGATTTTCTTAGGGAAAATGTCACAAATAGTCCCTATATTTTCACTCAATGTCCAATTTCGTCCCTGAACTTTCGATCGGCTCAATTTGGTCCCTGAACTATTGATAAAATGTCCAATCTAGTCCCCGAACTTTCGAACGGCTCAATTTGATTCCTAAACTATTGATAAAATGTCCGATCTAGTCCCTGAACTTTCGATCAGCTCAATTTGATCCCTGAACTATGATGAAATGTCCGATTTAGTCCTTCGTTACTGTTTTTCTTTTTTCTTTTTTTCCTTTTTTTTTTTTTTTTTTACGCTTTCCCTCTGCGCCGCCGGCGGAGGGCGGCGGCCCGGCGGGAGCCCCTCGCCGGGGAGAGCCTCCCTTGCCAGATCGGCGAGTGAGCCTCGGCGAGGGAGAGCCCCTTGCCAGATCGGCGAGGGAGCCCCTCACAGATCTGGCGAGAGGCCGTCCTCACCGGCGTCGGGCGAGGGGCTCCCTCGTAGAGCCCCTCGCTCGATCTGCGAGTCGGGCGAGGGCTCTCCCTCGTAAACGCCGCCGAGGACGGCCCCTCGTAGATCCGGCGAGGGGCGGTCCTCGCCGGCGTCCAGGAGGGAGAGCCCCTCGCCGGCATCGGGCGAGGGCTCCCTAGCAAAGCCCGAGGGGCTCCTCGTAGATCCGGCAAGGGGTTCTCCTCGCGGGGCTCCCTCGCCGATCCGGCGAGGGAGGCTCTCCCGGCAAGGGGGCTCCCTTGCTTGGGACGCCAGACCCCTCCACCGGAGCCAAGGAGGGAAAGCGCAAAAAAAAAAAAAAAAAAAAAAAAAAAAAAAAAGGCAAAAAAGGAAAAAAAAATACGAAGAACGAAGAACTAGATTGGACATTTCGTCATAGTTCAGAGATCAAATTGAGCCGATCGAAAGTTCAGGGATTAGATCGGACATTTTATCAATAATTTAGGGACCAAATTGAGCCGTTCGAAAGTTCAAGGACTAGATTGAACATTTTATCAATAATTCATGGACCAAATTGAGCCGATTGAAAGTTCAGGGACGAAATTGGACATTGAGTGAAAATATAGGAACTATTTGTGACATTTTCCCATTTTCTTATCCTTTTTCTACAGGAGAAAGAAGGTCTACCTGCATTCCCGATAGGCTAGGTAGATTAGACCTGCATGTGGAAAGTGGGTGAGAGTGTGCGCACGGCAAGACCAGCCGGCGAACTTGGCCCGTTGTATCCTTTCACTGCTGTTGTCTTTGTTGCATTGATGATGGCCCAGATGAGATCTCTTTCCGTATCTTGAGTCTCAATTTGGTTGCCTTGGTAATCTTCATGTCAATTTGTGTGCCTTACTAGTATAGTGTTACAGCCATAAGCATAGCAATGAAACAGGAGATCCTTCATGCTGTCCTACTCTTGTGAGGTGTGACGTATGTTCAAATTGAAATCACGAGGAAGAAAGGGCACTCCTACTCTGAGATCATCAATGAGAGCATCATAGAATCGGTCGATTCCTTGAACCCCTTCATGCATGCCCACGCCATTGCCTTTATGGTCGACAATGCTTAGAAGACGGCTCCGCTCGGGTCGAGGAAGTGGGCTCCTCGGTTCGATTACATCCTGACTCAACAAGCTATTCTTGCCGTGGACAGCGGCTCTCTGATCAACCGTGACCTCATCAGCAACTTCTTGTCAGATCTGGTGCACGAAGCGATCAAAGTTTGCACCCGTTTGAGACCTCCGGTTGACATTTCCATGCCCCCAGATGCAGACTTCGTACGGCGTCACCTACGCCTGTTTGCCAATTGAAGCTTTTCGAGGGTAAAAAGGCTATAAAAATAAGAAACGTGCCGAATTTCAATACGATCGATTACCCAAGTTCATGAGGGTAATTGTCGTATATATCTAATTAGTAGTTTGTTTAATATCTCGTTAATTAGTCTAATATTGATTTGTGCTAATTTAGTGTCGCCAAAAGAATAAAGGAAAAAAAAAACCCTAACAAGTAGTTAGGTTATTATATTGTTGTTGAACATAATAGTTGGGTCCACTTCAGACATCTAGTATTGAGTTATATAGCTTGTCTAAATTCGATGCATTTTGCACTTATTTTATTGGACAAATACTGTAGGCTAGGGCAAATAATACGGCCTAACGCCCATTTCGATACCAATATCAATGTAAAATAATAAGAAACCTAGGGAGCTAATTTTCTGACTCGACTATTTTAAGGAGTCTCCTTTTCTTTAGTTGGCAAAAATACATAGCTTCCCTGCTTAGTTACACAATTTTTTTTAATTGACTTTTGCAATTCAAATGTTCAGCCTTCCTTTCCGGGTAATACACACTTAAAAAAAAAATCACTTATATTTAAGTACTAAAGTAACTCATTTGAGTATCTTTTATGTTCTGTATCTCAAATGCCATGGAATAGGGCATGGATCCCTATAGATGCTAATGACATACAGGCCGGATTCCTCCGTTGTCAAGCGCCTCCGATGGTTGTGGATCCACGCACGAGAGAAAAAGAGAGCCGTCTAGGGTTTTTCTTAGGAGGAACCTTCTATACTCGTGTTAATTTTTGTGGGGAAGATAAAAAGAGAAAGAAAGTGGAGTGGTTGAAGAACTCGTATATTGTTAAGGCATGCCTTAACAAAAAGCAGTAATTTGGTACTGCGTATATGGTGGGTGTGGAAAATAAAACCACTTGGAAGGACATCATAATTCACTGTCAAAAAATTATACATGACACTAAAATTTGAAGTATTTGTGAAGAAACATTTTCTTTTCAAAACTATAGCATACACATAATCGATTGAAAAATTATAATTTGTAATTGATCGATTGAATAATTTATAATTTGTAATTGATCGGTTGAATTTGACACAAAAAGAGAAAAGTCATTAATCGAAAAGTCACGATTGAACGTGGCATGGGATTTATGGAATTTCTATCTTTTCAATCCGAAGGCGAAAGACCTAGGAAACGGGATATGTTGGCCGTAGAAATCACACTGCTTTTTATGGCGAGTTTTCACCAGTTTTTCACCCACTCGATCGATGGAAGATCCGATTTATAATCTTTAAAGCCTCGGAAACGACGACACTTCTGCCAAAAAAAGCAAAAATCAACAAAGATTTTTTATTTTTAAAAGCTCGAAAAACGCGAGGGCATCTTCACCACCCTCACCATCCTTATCATTTTAGAAAACTCGTGCCCCACGCCGCACGCCGTTGCAAACACCCGTGAGATACTTTTCCTCTTATTATTATTATTTTCTATTTTTTACATTGATCATGTGACTCAAGTCCGAGTTCGAGACGGGTCGGTTCCCACCCAGGAACTTGAAAGGAAAGGTCCGACTTGAATGTGATGGACCCAATGCTTGCTCCGAATTGAATTGAAATTAGATCCATTTATCACACAATATGATTTTTATTATATTAATATTCTTTATTGTAGAAAAGGATACTAATAAGGATCAACTTAATGAGAGTTATGCATTATAATCTCCACATTACTATTTAGCTTCATTGATTTTCCCTATCTTCCTATTCGCAAAGGGGTAAATAAAGTGATCGATGAAAGCAATAGAGTTCTATGTTTTGCTTCTCACATTTTTTTCTTTTATCAAAGATGTTTTATAGTTGGCGGCTCCTTTAGTGTGCCGAATGTGTTGCCCAAGTAGAGCCGTAGCACTACACTTCAAATGAGAAAAAAAAAAACAAGAAGTCGACCCCACTTGACTTGGCCGCTCTTTAAATTTGCGTCTTTATTTTACGCACTATATAATTTTTGCGCCTCGATCCTACACAACAAATTGGAGTGAAAATATCCTGCAGTACCAATCTAAAAATTGCACAGCTAGTCACGCTTACTTGAAATCAAGTTCATATCCATTATTGGGTAAATGTTTAATAAGCTTGTCATTGAAATTGAATATGTTATTGCTAAATGCTGTTTAAGAGTGAGCTACAGGAACTATTCGGGCCACGAAACGTGGAGACCGAACCCCAACCGGCTGTCCTTTTTCCCTGTATTTGCCCTCTTTGCCCTTGCTTTCCCTCTATGGCGTAACCTATTGTTCCCTCTCCGTCTTCCATCATTCTCAAGACCAACATTAATATGGTACAATCCCAAGATTACCCCTTCCTCTCATATTTCATTACACAAACAAGGCAAAATATGTGACTTCTTAAGAGCACACTCTTTCCCTCTACATGTAACATTCTTAAAAGCACACTTCCTCTCTACTCAAAATCATGAAACCTCCTGTGCAGATAGCCTCCTCCTCCATCCAGCCGCTACCCACCATGTTTTTAGAGATTTTCTGCGCAAAATACAAGATGCGATCAATTCCATAAGATCACCCAAGAATTGGACCAGACTGATTTAGTCGCCACCCATCACGTTTTACAAAATATAAGATGTCACTGATTTCATTAGACCGTCCAAGGACTGGTCTGGCTCCTGGCATCAAAAACTGAGAACCTATCCCTATTTCTGAGTGGGACCAGATTGGACGGAGGACCGATCATCTCTGATATTGGCCGTTTTAAGGGAACCTGAACTTGTGATACTGGAGCGGGTCATTTGTTACCCGACCCGGATCCAGTCGCCGGGTTGTCCCGAATCCACCGAATCCCTCGACTATAAAAAGCCTGCGAAAATCGACACCTTTTCGACTTCTCCTCTCCACCCCTGCCAGCAGCCTCGCCGCGCCTGCTCTCTTTCCTCGCTCTCCAGCTCTCGACAATGGCGGCGGCGACCTCCTTCTCCCCATCCCTCTCCGCTGCGGCCTCCTCGAAATCCCTCAAGGCCCTCGCCAAGCCCTCCCTGGCCGGCCTTAGCCTCGGGTTCCTCTCCTCGTCCTCCAGCTCCTCCCGGGCCCTGACCGCCGCCGCCGGCGGCTCGGCCCTGGGGCTCGCATGGTGTCGGCGCCGGCCGTCAAGCCGCTCGCCCCGCTGGATTTCGAGACCTCGGTGTTCAAGAAGGAGAAGGTCACGCTCGCGGGTCACGAGGAGGTATTGTTTGCTGTTCCGATCGTTACGTATTTACGTAGAAAAGATGAGCTTCGTACGGCTTTCCTCTCGGTGACCGTGCGTTATGCGTAGAGTTTTAGGGGACATGGACAGTGTCGAGCACAGAAATGATAGGAAGATGATTTTAGAAATGTTTTTTTTTTTTTTTGGCTCCGGTTTCGCTGGCTCGACGTGTTTGTGTTTGTTCTTGTTCTGAACGTATCTGTTTATGTATGGACGTCTGGGTAGAAGTTGATTGTTTCATTGTGCATGCGTACCATTTGCCTTTCTAAGGAAACCGGGTTTTCTTCTTTCTGGGTGTATGATGGAAAAGGATAAAACTTTACTGCTCTTGATTTTGTCGAAATACCGATTGATAGTTCTGTTCTTCACCCTGTTGCAGTACATTGTGAGAGGAGGGAGGGACTTGTTCCCGCTGCTGCCCGATGCGTTCAAGGGAATTAAGCAGATTGGTGTTATTGGTTGGGGTTCTCAGGTACCATATCTCAGCTCTTTTTCTGACTTTTGTTCCGTCGGTTTAGCTGCTTCATTGGATGTTCTTTCATGATTTTGGCAACTTCGCTTGTCTACTTCTTTTGGGGCGTTATGTGGGCTTCAGCCCTCAGAGGTCTTTGAAGTATTTCTTTATTGTGCGGAGTTTCTGTGTAGTGATAGAGGAGAATCTTGGGTTTATTCTCCCAACTATCAACTGGAAGGAACTTCATTAAACCTTGGTTTTTCATTTTCCTTCCTTAGAAAAAATAACCTAGATTTGGTGGCTCGGCGCAGTGTGAGGGTGATGGTACATCCATCAGACATTTGTATAGTGGCTTTTCTGTTGGCTGTTCTGCTATATCTTAAAAGAGCTACAACATACTTGTTGACAATATAATCAGTGTGATGTGGTTGCTAAGCTGAGTTGTTGGGTAACTGGAAAAGAGAGACACAACCTAGGGGCTGTGTAATCTTGGGAGTTATTAGAGTCTCTAGGAAGGTTGTGAAATCCATACGCTTTCCAGTAGAAGCATGGTAAACAACATGTACAGAACGGGTTCATCTTCCAACCTTTTCATTGAGTTTGGTTATAACATCTTCACATTCTCTGCATACTTGGTTTTTGTATTTACCATCTGCTAATGATGGTGCTTTTCTAGGGTCCTGCTCAAGCCCAAAATCTGAGAGATTCTCTGGCTGAAGCGAAGTCTAATATTGTGGTTAAGGTAATATTTCTCTTTAGGCTATGTAAATAATTTTAAAAAAGCTGTTGGTCACAACCAATCCCTTTGCTGTCCCACAGTTCTTGATTGGGTTTATCTGGGCTCTCATTTTAATTGGAAAGTTCACCTCACCATATCATTTTTACAGATTGGACTCAGAAAAGGTTCCCGATCTTTTGCTGAAGCTCGTGCTGCAGGATTTTCTGAGGAGAATGGGACACTGGGTGATATATGGGAAACCATTTCAGGAAGTGATCTTGTGTTGCTACTGATTTCTGATGCTGCACAGGTTTGTGACATTTGTTTAATACTGATGAAACTAGCCAAAGAAGCTTTAACTTTGCACTTGGCTTCCACCACTGTCCTTAGAGTCGTAGACTACTTTATCTCCTTAGTTCTTTCCCCTGTTTTCTGAAAATCCAATTCCATGTAATGCTGCAGGCGGATAACTATGAGAAAGTGTTTTCTCACATGAAGCCAAACAGCATCCTCGGTCTGTCCCACGGGTTCCTTTTGGGGCATTTGCAATCTATGGGACTTGACTTCCCGAAAAACATCAGCGTGATTGCTGTGTGCCCCAAGGGGATGGGTCCCTCTGTGAGGAGACTCTATGTCCAAGGCAAAGAAATAAATGGTGCTGGAATCAATTCCAGTTTTGGAGTCCACCAGGTGAGCATGCTGAACAAAAATATAGGGCCCATTTCTTCCTAACACATTTTAACAAAAATGGGAGACTTAAGTTTCTTAAAAGGTGCTAATTGTTTCTTGAATACAGGATGTTGATGGAAGAGCCACTGATGTTGCCCTTGGTTGGTCAGTTGCACTTGGTTCTCCATTTACATTTGCTACAACTTTGGAGCAGGAGTACAAAAGTGATATCTTTGGGGAGCGTGGTGAGTTTAGCTCCATGCTTCCTTAATCGGGATGAATCCTAAATAAAATATCTATTGACAATTACAGATAACAGTTCTATGGATTTCTATGTTGCAAGTATGCGAATGATGCTTGGTTTGTGCTTGCCTTGCTCTTAGGCATTTTACTTGGTGCCGTTCATGGAGTTGTGGAATCCCTGTTCAGAAGGTACACTGAAAATGGAATGAGTGAAGATCTGGCATACAAGAATACCGTTGAGTGCATAACTGGCATCATATCAAAGACCATTTCCACACAGGTTGTTTTTCGGTGATAAATTTGATAGCTGCTCCTTTCTATTTTCCCTTACTCTTGGATGCCACTGATACCATTGTTATAGAGATGTGTATGGCCTGTTACTGGGTCAACACGTTTAATTTTGTTTTCTGGTCATTTTCTCAACAGGGCATGTTGGCTGTTTACAATTCACTGTCTGATGAAGGAAAAAAAGAATTTGAGAAGGCATACAGTGCATCGTACTATCCTTGCATGGACATCTTGTATGAGTGCTATGAAGATGTTGCCAGTGGTAGTGAGATTCGCAGCGTTGTACTTGCTGGACGGCGCTTTTATGTATGTTTTTACTTTGATAAATTTTGACTTTAAATTTGATTGAGCAAAAATATAAAGTGGATGCTCATCCATTTTCCAGATTAAGATTTTCTTGTCCTTTCTCTTCAGGAAAAGGATGGTCTACCTGCTTTCCCGATGGGCAAGATAGATCAGACCCGCATGTGGAAAGTGGGTGAGCGTGTGCGAGCAGTAAGACCAGCTGGTGACCTTGGCCCATTATATCCTTTCACAGCTGGTGTCTTTGTTGCCTTGATGATGGCCCAGGTGAGGATCTCTTTTTATATCTTGGTGCCAATTTGGTTGGCTTGGTAATCTTAATCTCATGGAAGATGAATACTTCCCACGCTAGTTTCTTCAGTTTCTGAGGTTTCAAGGCTCCAGTTGTATCGATTTTTTTTTTAGTGGGCTAGAAGCCATCTTAGGCCTTTTTATTTTCTCATCTGGACAGAAACGCGCACTATGGCTTGCTTTAATCTACCGCAAGCACATCAAGATTCTTTTATGTGCCTTACTAGTACAGTTTTACAACCATAAGCAAAGTAATTAAAGAGGAGATCCTTCATTTATTTTAGTCTTACTCTTGTGAGGTGTGATATTTGTTCAGATTGAAATCTTGAGGAAGAAAGGACACTCCTACTCTGAGATCATCAATGAGAGTGTTATAGAATCAGTTGATTCTTTGAACCCCTTCATGCATGCCCGTGGAGTCTCTTTTATGGTCGACAATTGTTCGACCACAGCTCGTCTTGGGTCAAGGAAGTGGGCTCCCCGATTTGATTACATCCTTACTCAACAAGCTTTAGTTGCTGTGGACAATGGTACCCCAGTTAACCGTGACCTCATCAGCAACTTCTTGTCAGATCCGGTGCATGGAGCAATTGAGGTTTGCGCACAGTTGAGACCTACAGTTGATATCTCTGTGCCTGCAAATGCAGACTTTGTCCGACCTGAGTTGAGGCAGTCTGCTAATTGAAGCTTTGAGAATAAGCTTAAGCGCAACTTTGCATGTGGTGACTGTATTTGAGGGAGTTGTATCGTGCATCTAAGCAGGTTATGTGATGTGGGTTATTCCATTGTATTTCCCTGTCTGAATTGCGACAAGTTTGTGCCTGTTGAGCTAATGACAGATGATGAACCATTTTGCCCTATTGATTTTGAGTAAAACTTCTTCACGTGTTAGATGTCAATCGTCATAATCTTTTTGCTCAATGATGACCGACATTTGTTTCCATACTGCTTATTTACATTGATGTGATCTCAACAAGCAGAAGTCTCTTTATACAAGAGGATGGAAACCTGAGCTGTATTAGCCTTGATTTAAGATGAAATGTCATGCTATAATGACATCGATCTAGTCATATCGAGGGTGGGCTAGGTAGATTCTATCTAGCATTGGGCTACGTGGTTATTGTGCTTTAAAGTTGTTGAATAGGTGTTACCTTAAAAAGGAGAGAAGTCGTTCAACGGGCGTCATTATAAATAAACAAGTGAACTGATCCCTTGCCTTGATGTCCTGCGCGTAGTGCGAAGATTGAAGCTATCTGTTTCGAATATGCAGCTTGATTTTTTAGATGTCTTTGCGCTGAGCTTGCATATGTAGCTTGATTTGGAGCTTAAGCATGCCTTCATTGCCAAGCCACAAAGGCCTTCCTTAGCATAGGGATTCCCCTGCATCCTTATTAATCTTTCCTCGCCCCGCTTTGCTCCCCATGAGTTCTTCAACAGCCAAAACTTGGCCCCGTCCCGGTTGTCCCGTATCCAGTGGCAGCGATGCCACGGTCAGAACGCGTCCCACAAGCTCCTGTGAGCATGTCACTCGAAGAAAATTGGAATTCGATGTAAATCTCGTACGAATTTGTTGCTTTTTTGAGACATGATATAGAGATTTTCTACTTGGTGTGTTTATTACGTACTTTCATCTTGTGAAGTAAATTAAGTGCATCTATATGCTGTACGATTGGAAAACAATGTTGAGCTTTCCCATATCTCCTTGTTCAGAAAGTACGAAGCCAAATTGAGCTTGGCACCACTAACCAAATGTTTAAGGCCCTTTTTATTTTTACACGAGGTATCCTAGCCTTTCGGCTGACACTAAAGGCTATCTCTTGTGAAGTCTTGCACTTTCCATGCAGCTTCAAATAAATGATAGGTCGATAATTTATCTACAAAATCCATTGTCCCTAAACTCACAAACCAAGGTTGTGGGAAAAGGGTGAAAAAAGTTTTAAACCTTTTATTAATATCGATATAATCCTAAACGTTTTGGCTTAGTTTCATTTATTCATTCCGACTAATTTTAACTAGATATTACTAATATGAATATTGATCGGCTTACAAGGTATGCTTAGTGCTAACGTATACAACTTTTAATAATATTTTAATATTTTTTGAATTTTGAATTTTGAATTTTTTTTCCCCTTCCTCTAGCTAGTCGCTGAGTTTTAATCACTGGCCAGAGGAAGAGGAAGGAAAGAAAAAAAGAGAAAGAAAATAAAGGCATGAGAAAAGAAAATAAATAAAATGATTCGAAAAATATTAAAATTATATTAAATGTTGTCTATGTCAACATAGGTTGTGCCGCGTAGTTCACATTAACGACATTTAGACAAAATTTGGCCTAATAGACTTAATTGACAAAATGAAAAAAAAGACTTAAGACACAATTAATATAATTGAAAAATTTATGACTAAATTAGTAAAAGTTAATAAATTTATGACCCTTAAATAATCCTTTCAAAAGTCATCATTTGTTTCGTTTGATTTGAGAAATTATTATAGGGACTGAACATGCTACGAATTTGCCCAAAAAGACGATAAAGACATGCTGAAATCGAAGCAAATAGTCCAATTTACCAGCCCTCGCACAGAAACAAAGTAAGACTCCATGACATGAATCTCACAAGCCGAGTCTATCTCACAACATCCTCTCAGGCACGTTGACGATTGATTACTGCCTCTCTTAATTAAAGCTAATTCATCCGATTAATTTGATGTACCCATCAGGACAGATTCTCAGGCAAGTCGACGAATCCACGTCCGAATTCGTCGTACGATCCAAAACATTGGGACTATAAATTTGAGGTGCAATCTTAGGATTCTGTGTGCTCCCAAACTGATTCACTTAGCTCTTCTCCTTCACTCCTAACATTGCTAGCCAAGTCATGGGATCGTTTAGAAACCAATATTTCATTCTGGTGCCTTTGGTCTTCCTTTTGGGAGCTTGGGCTCATCAAGCCGCCGGTCGCACCCTCCAGCGAGACGATCCCATGTACGAGATGCATGGGCAATGGATGGCCCGTTACGGGCGTGTGTACAAGGACGTGGAAGAGAAGCAAAGCCGTTTCGAGATATTTAAGGCAAATGTGCAAGGCATCGAGTCGTTCAACCAGGCAAACGACAAGCCTTACAGGCTCGGCGTCAATCAGTTCGCCGACCTCACGAATGAAGAATTCAAGGCAAGGAACCGATTCAAGTCACACATGTGCTCCACCGAGGCCGCTTCTTTCAGGTACGAAAACATCACCGCGGTGCCTTCTAGCATGGACTGAAGAAAGAAAGGAGCCGTGACACCGGTTAAGAACCAAGGCCAATGTGGTAAGTTGATAGAGACTACTTCATGAATTGCCTTCATCAATCTATTCGAGATTCTTAGAGACAAGATGTGAAAACCCCTAATGTTGTCATAGTATCTTCTCCAAGAAAGTCTGTTGTTCTGATTTGAGTGTCCTGTTCCGTTGCAAAAATGTAGGATGTTGCTGGGCTTTTTCAGCCGTGGCAGCTGTGGAAGGAGTCAATGAAATAACCACGGGTAAGCTGATTTCTCTTTCCGAGCAAGAGTTGGTCGACTGCGACGTTGGTGGCCAGGACCAGGGATGCGAAGGCGGTTGGATGGATAGCGCATTCCAATTTGTTGAGAAGCACGGCCTCACAACCGAGACGAACTATCCCTACAAGGGCACGGGCATTGCTAAAGGCAGTTGCTAACCAGCCAGTTTCCGTGGCCATCGATGCCGGAGGATTCGATTTCCAATTCTACTCTAGTGGCGTGTTCACCGGGGCTTGTGGGACCGAATTGGACCATGGTGTTACTGCTGTCGGATACGGGACAAGTGATGATGGCACCAAATTTTGGCTGGTGAAGAACTCGTGGGGCGAGGAATGGGGCGAGAAAGGATACATAAGGATGCAGAGAGACGTCAGTGCGAAGGAAGGCCTCTGCGGCATTGCGATGAAGGCCTCTTATCCTACCGCGTAGATTACAATGAGCCACCTATCCGTGTGTACTGTAAATATGGTGAAGCTTTTCAGTTCAAGGCCTTGTTTTATAATTCCGCTTGACATGCTGCAGATATATACATCTGTATGTACTAGTGTGTTTTTAAGAATAATGTTTGAACTTCCGACTTGAAAAATCTTCTTGTTGAAGAAACTTAGGGTGAAATTCAAGTGGGTTTGGCTTCATAACGCGAACAGGAAAAACTTGCAAGGTACATCTATCTCGATACATTATCGAGAACGATTTAAAGCTGTCATGTCAAATTACATAAAATTTAAAACGACTCATTCCATATGCAACAATTTAGCAACCAGCGTGCAATGAAGGATTGAAGAGGATCATGTGAGAATTCGTGAAATCTTTAGTCCGAAGAACAGACCCTTCCTTTCAAAGAATCAATGTTCGAAGTGGCTTTGTTTGTGTTTTGACTTGTGCCTTTATTAAACCTGAAAGCTGCTGAATCTTCCGGCAAACAATTATCTGGAAAATAAATGATTTTTAGGTTGCAAAATTACCACGGAAGTCTTAGGCCTACTACATTAGTACCAATTAAGTTTTAAACCATGTCGGGTCTCAAAACTTCTCACTTTTCAGCCATGCTCGAGACAAACTTCACATCCTGCTCCAACCATCTCACTTACTGTCATCCAATTGCTGTCGAGTCAGCAGATACAGAGCTCAAAACAAGCACTAGATTCTCGGATAGATCATGCATCTCCCCACGTGCAAGATCCAAACTACATCCCCTTCTCCAAGATCCGGTCACCCTCTATCTAGCTCATTGAATTCTTAAAAAAGATTAAAAATGAAACAGATGATAGATGTCCAGTTCGCATCAAGGTCGCCATGTTTGGTCGGGCCGTGACTGACATTAAGCTCTGACGTGAGAGGCAAGACGGCGATCTCTCACCAACCTTTGTCACGCTGATCTTCCTTTTAGGAGCTTGGGCTTATCAAGCCTCCTTGTGCCGCAACCTCCAGCACCAGCACAATCGGTCGCATGTACTGCAGGCACGAGAGCAATGGATAGTATGGAAATGGCCACGTTACAAAGACAGCCTGGAGCGGCAAGGACGTTTTGAGATTTCGAGGAGAGAGCGCAGCACGCCGATTCATTTAACCGAGTGATCGACAGGCCTCACAAGCTAGGGAGTGAACCGATTGACAGGCCTCACAATGAAAGCGTTCAAGGCCACTAGGAAAGGATTCAAGAAAAACATTTGCAGATCCACAATAGTTCGGACTGCCCTCAATGCTCGTCAAACGATAATATGCAGGATGTTGTCGGGCGTTTCCAGCCGTCCATTGCCGCGGATGAGGTAGCAGACATTTCTGCGGGTAAGTTGATTCCTTTGTTTGAGTAGGAGTTGGTCGACTGTGATGTCGGCGGCGTAGGATCAGGGCTGGGAAGGCGGTTGAATGGATGGCGCATTCCAATTCATCAAGAAACACGGTCTTACGGCGGCGAAGTATGGAAAATGCAACATGAAAAACTGAAGCAATCTTACGCTAACCATCAAGGGGCTACGTTGATGTCTCTGCCATTAGACCCGTCAAATAGGTGGGTCAAGTCGGGTTTGGATGGATTAAAAATGGACCAACCTATATTTGACTCATTTAACCCGTTTTGACCCATATTCATATAGTATAAATCCACTGACCATAAAAAAAAGAAAAAAAAGAAAAGTGATCAATACCCGACCTGACCCATGCATAATAGATACCCAACTTAATCCGTATTGCTAAAATCTATTAATATTATAAGAAAACCCATTTCTACTATATGCTAATTAGATTAAAACTTCAAATTAAATTAAAAATAGTAAATAAAATAAAAAGGTTAAAAAAAAAAAACCTATAGATTGAAATATTTATAAAGAATTAGACTATGCACGTGCTTCTCTTGTTTGTAGTGAACATACAATTGAATAACTAAAAACTGTAATATGAAAAAACTTTAACTAAATTTAAGAAATCTCATTTTTATGATTTTTTTATTTAAAAAAAAGGATTGCTAAGACATTTTATGCGATATAAATTTAATCGAAAATTTTTAGAATTCTCTTTAAAATATTTTTAAAAAATTGAATTATTTTTTAAAGGGTTAACACTCGAAAAATCCCAAATTTGTATACTTGTGACAAATTTACCCAAAACTATTTTTTTGACAATGAAAAATCCCAAACTGGTACGCTTGTGACAAATTTACCCCGACTAACCATAAAAAACCCTAAATTGGTACATTTATGACAAATTTACCCCAAACTAATTTATTCGACTGCAAAAAACCCTAAACTGATAAATTTATGACAAATATACTCTTCACTAAATTGGATTAATACCACAAAAAAATCATAAAAATTGTAAACTTTGGCAAACGGATCGCAAAATCTCAAATTGGTATACTAGTCAATTGTCATGTGTCATTTAACTTAATAATTTGATAATAAAATTTAACGAAAATTAACAGAGGGTAAATTTGTCACAAGTATATCAATTTGGGGTAAATTTGTCAAAGGTATACTAGTTTGGGGCTTTTGGTGGTTAAAAAAATAGTTTGGGGTAAATTTGTCACAAGTGTACCTGATTTAGGGTTTTTCGGGATATTAACCCTTTTTTAAAATATAATTTATTATTTTTATTTTTTAAAATATAATTTTTAATTATTATCTTTATTTTTCTCTTTTCTTTTTCTTCTTCTTCTTCAAATTTGTCGACCATGACAACGGTTGGCGACCGCCACAAAGGGCGAGATCAAGCTCGCCGGCGTCGAGCGGGCTCGATCTCACCGATCCGGTGAGGTCGAGGCCCCGCCCGACATTGGCGAGCTTGAGTCTCGCTTGTTGTCGGCAAGGCCAAGGCTCTGCTAGCATCGGGCAAGACTTGATCTCGCCGATTTGGTGAGGCCGTGGTCTCGCCCAACGCCGGCGAGCTCGAGCCTTGCTTGGCCTATCACCAGTCATCACCCTATCTGTCACTGGCTAAGGAAGGAAGAAAAAGAAAAGAAAAAAGGAAAAAAAGAAAATTAAAATACGAAATACGAAAAATGATTATAATTTCGATTTTTTTTAAATAAAAAAACACTTTTATAAAGTTAAAGAAGGAAAGATTGTGGGGCTTGAGCTGAAAATTTAGAAATGGATTCTTAGGTTCCAACACACTTGATATTTTAAATGGGTTGAAAATGGGTCATAATTTTTGACCCATTTAAATTAAACTTACTTTTTCGATCCATTTTTAGTTAGATTTTTAAAAGCCTCTGACCCGTATACAACCCATATAAATAGAAACATGATTATTCTCATATCTATTAAGTGGAAGCTTTTAGGATGACCGAGGAGGAATGATTGACACTAACACTTGAAAGGACCATAAGTTTCTTAAAGAAAAGGCGCATTTTGAAATAGTGGGTGCCGATACATAGCCACAGGGATTATACCACGAAAATCATGCACAAGTGACAGTACTATTATTTTTCTTTCAATTTCTACGAGAGTGGAAAAATCACACAACGCAAGATTTTGCATTCTTTGTGATTGTGCTCATACCAATATCTATAAAGATTATTGGGACATGTAAAAAACATGAAAATGTTTCAAATTCTATCTTTGTCTAGACATCATCAACAGATATTTTGACGTAGAAGCAATTTTGGGGGAGCTTAGCCTATGGATTGAGTATGGTAGTTAAGAAGTTAGTGTGTTGTGACTTCTTGAAGTGGCTGAGGCGTTCATGTGATCTATGTCCTCAAATAATTTCAAAAGTGTTTCGGAGTCACAGGGTGATTTCTTCGTGAATTATTTTATTGGAGTATAATATAAGACCATGAATCATTTCAGTGCGTGAGCCATCATAACTCTATAAATCTCTTAATGATTAGTGGATTCTCTGTTTGTGACTCTCCAACTGGAGTAAGTATTGACACTTTGACTGAATCACATAAACCATTTGTGTGCTTTTAGAGTTCCCTATTGACTTCTCTAGTAATTTCATTCTCTCGTACTTTTTTTTGTTTTTTAATTGTAACTTCCGTTAACTTTCATATATTTCCCAACGAAAACATTTCTGATTCCCATTTATGCAATTCATCTTTGGTTGCTCTTTCTTTCGAAACTACGATTTTGACATGGTGGAGTTAGCAACTCTAATTCTCTCTGTGAACTGGTAAATCTCAACTTCTCATTAGCCAGTGGAATTTCAAGGAGTTGCCAGTCCAACAAGGTTGAGTCGAAAGTGATAAGACACTGGCCGGGGTTCAACGGAGGCGACTAAAATTTTAGCAATTGCTTTGGAATTATTTGATCGAGAAGATCAATTGGGGGTGATCTGTCATTGAAATGTCCAGGTCAACCAATCGCCACAAAGTGAAGTCAAGAAAAGTAAATTGTGTGGACTAACCAGAGGTTGCATCAATGGAAATTATGCAGAGATTGTTGTACATGGCTTTCCAATTAATGAGGAAGTTAGGTTTCCATATTTGACATTTTTTGGCAAATTGAATCTCTCTAGGAATCAGCTTTAGTATCGTAAAAATGAACTACCGAGCCTGTTGTTGAATCAAAATTATTTTAACTCAAAATATATTGCTATAACATCTCGCTTTACTCATTATTCATAACAGAATGCTACAATATTTCATTTAAATATGTTTCTCATCGCACGATGGTGACAAATGAAACAAAATCAACTAATGAGTCCATGTTTAAAAAAATTAATTAGATAATTGCCACTGTTTGAATTAATTTGTACTAGGAAAAGTGCACATGTTTTGCATGCTTGGGAAAAATTTGACATTTAGACGATTCTAGAAAGTCTCCTTATAAGGAAATATTTGAATTACTAATTAATAAATAGAAGTTATTAACACAATATGAAGAAATTGTAAATATATAGACACACACACACAAAGAGAAGCAATATCTTAGGATCTTAACGTTTTTTGGTTTTGTTGAGGTTGTTCATAAGAGAGAGAGTATCCAAATTTTAAAATTATGATACGTGAGAGATAAAGTCAAGTCAAGAAAAGTAAACTGTGTGGACCAATCAAAGGTTGCATAAGTGGAAACCATGCAGAGATTACACAGCTTTCATATATTTAAAACTGAATTATTGTGCCCTAAATTGACTCAAAATTCTTATAAGGGAGGCTTCTGTGTCCAAATTTATTTAAACACCAATATATCATGAGTGCTATACCAATAGACAGCCCTAAGGATTAAACCAGTAAATCAAGCACAAGTGATAGCACTTGTATTCAATTTCTACATGAGAAACTATATCACACCAAACAAGATTCCGCAATCTTGTTATCGTGCTCATACCAGTGACTACCAGAAATTGTTGGAACACTTGAAGAAGATGACAAAGTTTCAAGTTCAATCTCAGTCTCAACATAATCAACTGGCGTCTCTGTCGGATAGAGAAATGGTTTTGGGGGAACTTGTAGTTCATTGATCTCTCCTTCTAGCATATTAACGACCCGCCTCATCGATGGTCGATCATTAGGGTTCAGTTGTATGCACCAAAGAGCAATGATTATCATCTTCCTTGTGACCTCTCTTTCCTCTTCTGTGGCATCTACCATTTGAAGCTCCTCTTTTGTGCCGAGTTGATCATAAACCCACAAAGGAAAATAAATTTGACTCGAATCCTCTGCATTCGCATTTACATTTCTCCTTCTACCAGCCATTTCCATCAACATCATCCCAAAACTATAAACATCAGCTTTGTAAGAAATGCCACCAATGTCCTTATAGAATAGCTCAGGCGCCATATATCCCAAGGTTCCTCTTGCTGCAGTCAATGTTACTGTATCGCGATCAGAGGGGTAAAGTCTTGCAAGTCCAAAGTCAGAAACTTTTGGGGTGAAACTTCGGTCTAGGAGAATATTATGTGGCTTGATGTCGAAGTGAAGAATTTGCATGTCACATCCCCGATGTAGATACTCTATGCCTCTAGTTATGCCAAGAGATATCTCATACATTTTCTTATAATCAAGAGAATCTTCTCCATCTTTATAGACAATGTGCTTATCTAAGGATCCATTCGGCATGAAATCATAGACAAGAGCTTGTTTGGAATAGTCGAAACAAAAACCAACAAGTTGCACCACATTAACGTGATGGATCCTTCCAATTGTGGCCACTTCACTTATAAAATCTTGGCCATTAGATTTTGGTTTATTCAAAATCTTAACTGCAATTTTATTGCCACTCCTAAGCATTCCTTTGTACACGGAACCATATCCCCCTTCGCCTAATTTGTATTTGAAATTTTTTGTGATCTTCTTGATATCTGAGTAAGAGTACCTTATGGGCAAAAAGTTGTTGTGAGCTTGTAGAAATTCTTCGATGTTTGCGTCCATTGCTTGGTGTCTTCTCATCCACTTATAGATTAGAAGTATCAACACACATGGAGCTCCGAATATGAATTTTGCTGCCAGGAAGTGAGCTGCGTACAAAATTGCCTCAAGATTAGCGTCAAGCATATTGTTTTTTATTTGTCAGAAAGAACGTACAAAAAGTGTTTTCTTCACATTTAGCGCGAGTGTTTCGCAGATGTAAGGAAAAGAGAATCGTCCATACCAATGATAAAAACGGGATCAGCAACGGTATTCAATGCAACATTTAGCGCCGTACCCCAATAAGATCCGTGGACTGAAAGCAAGAGATTCATGAAGACATATAATCAGAATCAGCTAAGCGATGAATGAAAAATATGTACAGGAAAACAAGTATTGTTATCCGAGTTAACTAAAAAAATTACGTATGAATTAACAACATCCAAAGCAAAGATGTATTAACCGACCAAAAAAAAAAAAGAAAAGAAAGCAAAGATGTATTAAAGATAATAACTGATGTTACATTTGCATACTATATCCGACAATCAATAGTAGTAAATATTCAAAACATCCCGTCTCATATTTAATATGTTCTTTGAACCTAAAGATTTCATCTAGTGAATTTTCTGGTCCCATCGAGACCTAAAATATGGTAACTCAACAGGTTTTACTTTCAAGAGATTCTTATTTTTTTTACACAATTTTGGTTATGAGAATTTATAACTTTTTGTGACTATACTTGATTACCTTACGAGGTAGGATTAACGTATCCTGGCCTTCGCAAGGAAGCACGCCACTAACTTTTTGGTGGGCTTTTACTCACCATTTTGGGAACTTTTGATATAAGAAAAAAGATAAGGTACTTTGAGCTAATATAGAAACTTTTGGAAGGAACTAAACACAATTTTCTTATATTCTATAAATATCCAGACGTTCAATATTGACTTAGCACGAACTTAGTTTTTTTATTTGTCGAAAAGCACAAGCTTAATGTGACGCCTTTGGAATCATTTTCCACGAAAATGACAACATATTTATGATGTTTGGTTGAAATCTAAAAATGAAATGAAAAATATTTTTCATTAATTGGTACGAAAAATATGATGTTTCTCCTTGCACTGCGTTTGATAATTTTTTTTTTGATCTTTTATTTTTGTTTTTTTCTCTTTAAAAAAACTCAAAATTTTAATTATTTTATAATTTTCCTTTAATTTCTTTTTTTAATTGTTTTTCTCTTCCTCGGCTAGCAGTTGGCCACAAGTGAGGAATGAGCTCATCTGCTTTGGCAATGCTTGAGCATCACCAATCTGCGAGGCCTGAGCCTTGCCGCCCTCTAGCAAAGCTCAAGTGTCATTGATCTAGCGACACTCGAGCTTGCCTTTGGCCAGTTATCGGCCTTCACTTGGTGGGCGACCAGCTAAAGAAGAAGCAAAAGGAAAAATTAAAGCATTTGAATTTAAAAAAGAAATAAAAATAAAATAAAATAAAATAAAATAAAATAAAATAAAAAAATAAGTGAAATGAGTGGTGAAAGAAAGAGGAGGGAACATGATTTCTTCTCTTCAAAAAATAAAATTCATTTTCCCCACTTTTGAAGGTGTTTTTTCCATTGACGGAAAAATGTTTTCCTTAACTTATTATTTTCCATTAACCGAATGCCAGAAAATTTAAAAAAAAAAAAATTTCTTGAAACCTATTTTCCACAGTACAAAAGAGCTTTTTAGTGGTTTCTATATTGCGACTTTCAACTATCTTTTTATTAGTAGGAATAAAACACCACATGACGTGGTTGTTATTGCCATTTTCTGTCAGAGAATGACGATTGTATTTCACAGTGAAACAATTATTTGCATGTCATGTTAATCCCCTCTAGGGCTAATTCGTTTTGTTCGGTTTTGCTTATTCAATCATGATGGTCGGGAGTTCTACAAATTTCACTTGCATATGTTACTTTGGTTTTCATGCCAATCAATACCAGTCCGTCGCTTTAAGGTGCAAGAGCTATAGCTAGAGCCATATATTAGCATATTGCTAGGGTAAAGAACCTCAATTGGAAAGGCATACTTACAGGGTAAGTCGGAGGGATCGTAGATTGTGCATTTCATTTTCATCCCTAGGTATCGGAAGCCTAAGAAGCAAAACTTATATGCTTTCTCCTGTTGCACAGGCTTCTGTGGCACAGGAGGCGCGTAGCTGATATTAAACCCGTCGGCCATCGCATTGTGAATGTCGTTGTAGGAGATTGTGCGATTCTCCCTATATACTTCCCGCAAGTAATCGGCTACAAATACTGACTTGGTTATGGTGCAAAAATCCTCAATATCCACTGGATGATCTGCATCGATGATGGCGTATGAATGATACCCTTCTGTAACTCTACATGGTTCGGTGCTGATATATGATTTAGATCTCACTTGCTTTGAGCAAGACACAATGGTCACCGTGGGTCGAGAGATCACGTACAATCCATCGTCAACACCACTGAAAGTATAGCGCATTAACTGGGAGAGAGGAAGGGAGGAACAGTCGCCCTTTTGCAGCCCGACATCCACCACTTCGATATCCCCATAATAAGCACCAATGGAATCCCCATAAATATCAGGATATATCGATTTCACATAATACCGACCATCGAACAAAGATAGCACCGTATGGTTATCTTCACATGCTAACTCAAATCCCGAATCACCACAACCTTTCAATCGAAAGGGATAGGGTATGTTATTGACCTCGCCACATGAAGAGGCACACAGGTGGTTGTTCCTGGCATAACAACTAATCCCAGCTTGTATTATGAGAAGGAGTAGTAGTGGGAAGGGCTTCATTTGGTACCTGAGCTGAGAGAACTTGTGAAATGCAGAAAGCTTTTCGTTTGGCTTTGGTTGTTTGGTGCGGAGGAACGACAGAAAAGGGGATGCAATTAGAGAGACGTACCGTGATTGATTTGGAAGACCGGGAGTCAGGTCTTTTTAAAAGCCCAAGTCAAGCAAATGACCCGGTCAGAGCCGCCCAAAGTCGAGAAATCAAAGCTCCGTACGTGATGGAACGTATGTGGCTTGGATTGATAATGCGGATAAATGTCATATCGACGGAATTATGTAAATTTCGCTGGAGGGGCCACGTAGTTGTTGGTTGAGATAATTTTGGTCTATATACTCTATAAATCCTAAATTATTTATTTATTTAAATTATTTTTTATTTGATCATACAATCCTTTTCTCTTACCACTATTATGATTGGTGGGTTTTAAATATGGACATAAGTTAACTTAACATATAAATGATGTTCACAACTTGTAATCCACTATTAACAAGAGTAGCTGGATAAAAAAAAATTTCAACCGAGGATGAATGAAAAAATTGACCTAATTACAATCATACATTTTCAAAAATATACGTGAAGTATTGAAATATACGTAAAAATCACAATAGGCCACTGAAAATTATGCGTGTTGAAAATTTCATTTTCAAAGTGGGTTATTTTCCTAGGAAAGCTTAAGTAACGTCACCACCAAGAAAATAGATATTTGTTCTTGGCACTACACATGCATTTCATGATGTTTCGAGGAAATTCTCACTAGAAGAGACCTCTCTTTTTCCTCTACGTAACATTCGGTCAACATTGTATATCAAGAAAGTCTCATTATTGCTACATGATGGAAATGTTTTGTCAATCCTACAAATTTAATTTGCAAATAAAAAGGACCAATGGCTTTGCTCTTGCCAAAGGCATGATTTCTGGATGTTCTTGATTTGCTTAAATATAGAATTAAGTTTCAAAATTATGTAATTAAATTCTAAAAATTATCATATTGGTGTGTTTGACAATTTTCGTTAATTACATCAAATTTGGTTGATGAAAATATTGACAAGACACTTTTCTATATACTGAATGTTAAAAAATAAAAAAGCCAAAAAATGAAGAGGGGGAAGGGGGACTCTCGCTTGACAATGGGTGACAACTGCTCAATCATATCCATTACTGCGAGCAAGGCAAAGGAGTTTGTTTTCTTTTGAATTATTTTTAGACATATATAGTGGATGCTCAATCTGTTTATGTGTGTTAAGGATAACTTTATATCTATGAGTGCGAGGTTACCCTTAGGTAGGAGGAGGATTGTATAATTTTCTTTGAAACAGTGATGGCCATGTCTTTTCCTCTATACTTGTATAGTTGAGCTCTGATAGACTTTTATTTCAACACACTGCCATCTTAGAAATTTTGTTTTGAAAAATAGTTTGAACTACAACAATCGTGCAATATTTTCATGTGAAATCAAATGGTCAACTGTTATGTCTAAATGATTTGAATTAAGGCATGATCTCTCAAGGGGCCAATGCCATCATCTTCCAAATGGAATTTTAACCATACAAAAGGACCTAACGATTCGCATGTATCTTTAGAAATAAGCCGAGTTGATAGTTTTCATTTTATAACTTGTGCTTTAAAAAAATTATTTTCACCTCAACATTTTTCATCTGTAAATTTGTATGTAAATTGGTAGTAAGTATAAGCATTTATTATGCAAAAGAAAAAAAAAAATTCATATCACGAAAGTCCCAACTATTATTAACAAAATTAGCAAACTGAAAATTCAGCTTTTTTTGTTTTGTTTCTTAGTTTACCGCAAAAGGTAAATGTGACTATTAGGTTTGAGTTTCGGCTCGCCGACAACCAGCAAATGTTATGTGACTATTAGGTTTGAGTTTCGGCTCGCTGACAACCGGCAAATGTTTGGCCCTAGAAAAAAAAAAAGCTACTATGTAAAACTCTAGGGAACATAAAAAAATAAATTCAAATTTTCTGATTATTTTCAATTCTATCGTAACATTTTGAGCCCATTAAAAAAAAAAAAGAATGACACAAATGATATATAAACTTTGACTAAATGAATAATGTGATCGCCGAACTTTCAATTTATTCAATGTTATATTGTATGTTAGCTTCATGCGTAATGTTGTCTCTAAATTTTTAAATTAATTTGAAGTGGTTTATGAACTTATAATGGATATTCAAATTAATCTCCAGACTATATATATATATATATATATATATATATATATATATTGTCGAAATCTCTCTCTCTCTCCTCTCCGGACTATATGAAAATAACCAATGTTCTCTTTCCATTAACATAAGTTTAGGGACAATTGCTCAAACAATAGCTAGAGATCTTCGAGGAGTTGCCCGTCCAACAAGGTTGAGTCAAAGGTGACAAGACATTGGCTCTTTCTCTTGTGGGGGACCGTAATTCTAGCGGTTGGTTTCGAATCTTTCAATTAGATTATTTGACTAGAAAACACGTAGCAGTTCGGACAAGGTTCCTTTGTCTGATGATGATCGAAAAGATCAGTTGGGTCATCTGTCTTTGCAATGACCAAGTCAACCAACCAATTAGCACAAAGTCAAGTCAAGAAAAGTAAATTGTGTAAAACCACTTAAGGTTCCGTAAGTAGAATTATGCAGCTTGTAGTACACGCATTGAAACTAACATAACAAGTGGTGGATTGCTCACTAACTAGGAAGAAAACTTATCCGGAATTTCTAAATTTGACTATTTTGATAAGAGGATTATCAAAAAATTCTTAAATTTATAATAATCATGTCAATTTAGTCGTAAATTTTTTTGAACCAATTTGATCTTAAACTTTTTGTAATTAAGTCAATTTAGTTTATTTGGCCAAATTTAGTTGGTCGATGCTGACGTGAATACTAATCGTTTGACAAACGCCGATGTGACGATTTTTTAATAATATTTTTTTTGAATTATTTATTTATTTATTTATATTTATTTTCCTTTTCTTTCTCCTTTTCCTTTTTTTTTTTTTTCCTTCCTCTCTGGCTTCCTTACCCACTAGTGGCTGGCAAGGACTTTGCGCCTCGCCCACCCTCACTGGTAGCCTAGTCCTGGCCTTGCCGCGAGTAAAGGCAACATCGTCTGTGGTTGGCGAGGCCATGGCGACTGCTTTCGCCCACCTAATCGAAAGTCAATTCTTTGCTTCAGAGCCATTGTCGAAGCTAAAGAAGAAGCAGAGCATTGCTGCCATCTTGCACGGGAACGATTGCCAGATAGGAGAGCTCGTCATTGAGCAATTTGACGAAAGGTAAGATTTCCTTGATGTCTGTGAACGCGACTCTCTCGACCTCTTTGATTAGGGAGCTGATGAAGTCTCCCCACGTCTCCACGTCCCTCTTTATTTGTAACAAGACGATGAAGTTTCATTAAGAATGGCGGAAAGGGTATCGCGACCTACCCTCGAGGGGAGGGAGTAGGTTTAGGGGTATGTTTAAAAGACAGGCCTAAGACCCATGATTAGGCTTGAGTTCTTCCAAACCCATGCCCCGCGTGACATTGAAATACTTTTTAGAATTTTATACAAAAGGAGTCGCCACTAGCCTATTGGGGTCGTTAGAAACCAAGTGAGGCATGGAAGTGTGCCTCACTTCCTACACAACCAGAGAATTTAGAGTCGGGGACTTGATTACATTAATTAACCATTAGTGCCCTTTCGGTACCTAATCTTGTTCATTTTAACAAGATAATTTTTTGACAGGCAGTTTGGATTGATTTTATATCTATCCATTAACATGTGAGGTGATCATGTAGATGCGCAATTATCAAAGTAACAATCATAGCTACTAAGGTCCTAATTGCGGTAAAATTAAATACGTGCAATTAAACGTAATTAGATATGCAAATTAAGCGCGCAATATAATCAAAATACGAGCAAACAGAGGTCTAAATACACTAAGATGGCAGTACATGGCAAGTCCTAACCAAACCCCATCATTTTTGGAAATTTCAAAAAATTTTAATTTTTTAAATTTTTTAAAAAATAATAATAAAATAATATTTTTGGGCCGGACCGGTTGGGTCCGGTTTGACCGGACCCGGATCCGACCCGGTCAGGCTCGGCCCGGATGGGGGCCGGGCCGATCGGCCAGCTGTCGAAAGGCAAGGCTCGACCAACCTTGGTCGGGCCTTTCCTTGGCTTGGATTGGGCCCAACCAGCGGGTCCAAACTGGTCCAATCTTTTTTATTTTTTAAAAAAAGGTTAAGCCCATAAGTCCCTAAGCCCACAAGCCCAATTCGCCAGAACCCTACCCGATTTGTTTACACCCGGCCTGACTCCCTTGCCCGGTTCGTGCCTCCTCCTTCCCCTGGGGTTCTTCGCCGCGCTTACGACGGCGGCGACGGGCTTGACGGCGGCGGCGACGCGGCGGGTGGCGGCGGCGTCGTGCCGGGCGGCCACGGAGGGCTGCTCGCGAATGCTGGCGTCGGCGACGGAGCTCGAGCGGAGCAACGAGGCAGCAGCGGCTTCGCGGGGCTTTGGGGAGAATGGGCAGCAACGGCGTCGGGACAGGCGGCTGCTGGAGAGGTGTGACCTGACGGTGGGGGCTTCTTGACGTCGCCGGTGGCCGGGGCGGACTTATGGGCAGCGAGCTGCTCCCTCGGTTCCTCCCGCTCGAATCCCCCCTTCGGTTTTTCTGCGTTGCTTCTTCACATGGCGCCTCTGCTCCAGATCTGGGTTGAGGGGATACAGCGACGGTCGCGGTTGGTCGGTAGGCAGCGGCGGCAGCTCGAACGACATCGGGTTGAGGTGGCGAGCTTTGACGGCGACGGGCAGGAGGGCGGCGCAGAGTCGTCAGATCGTCGTGGATCGGCCCGGGAAACGGCAGGCGAAGGCACGGCGGAGGGGGCTCGGCGGACGCGAGATTTGCAGGTTGGCAGTGAAGGCACGGGATCTCCAGGCGCAGCGATTGGTACGGCAGCGCTGTGCCGGATGGCGTTGGGCAGGAGAGCGGCGGCTCGGATGCTCCTCCGATCCTGCCCTCCTCTTCGAGCTCTTTTCTTCTTTTTTCAGCTCTCCCTTTTTCTGGTTTTTTTTTGGGCTCTCTCTAGGTTTTTTTTTTTTTTAGTAACTAATTCCTAATTTTGTACATGATTAATTCCTAAATAAAATTATAAAATTTAGATGTCAACAAAGGGATAGCGATACGCGAATTGAAATTTCGCGTGCGGCCCCCAAGCTTCACCCAAATCTCGGCAAGGCCGCTGATGAAGATCAAAAGTTAAATTCAAAGAACAGGCTTTCTTCATTATATCATGAGAATAACAGTCTATTTTAAATTATAAAATATTAAATTATAAATAATTATAAATTATTATAAAATTTATTTTTTTTTAAAATTTATAACTCACAATAAATTATTATTCTCATGATACTAAAAAAACTGTTATGTTAATACAGTCTTTTGTGCACTTGGAGAGACAGGTCGGGATTAAAGTTGAAGAGTTGGAGTCGTCTTTGAAAAAGACCAGATCAAGCAAATGACTCAGAGCCGTCCAAAGTCCAGAAAATGGAGCTTGACCGGAGAAAATAAGACAATTTTGCTCGTCGCCTCACACATGATGTGTTTGTCGTTTCAAGTAAATTCTAACTAGAGTAAGGTGCGGTCCACACATATATCAAGAAAAAGTCTCATTGTTACTACGTCATGGGATTTTTTTTTTTTTGATATTTTGTTTTGTCAATCCTTCAAATTTAATTTACAGGAGGGATGGCTTGTTCCCACCCAAAAAGCATGACTATCCACTATTCTTGATTTACTTGAAATGTAATCCAATTCGAACTTTTTTAAAAAATACAATTAAATCTTGAAATTTATCAAATTGGTATGATTGACAATTTCCCTTGGATAATGTGACCTTTTTATGTATTTTATAGACATGTGCACCACATCAGAAAGTAAATCAAAAGTTAAGAGGGCAATAAGAAAAAAGGAGAGTGAGAGAAAGAGATGGCCAGGAAAGCAATGCAAGGGCACCGCTGAGGTCCGATGAAAACACTTACTTGACCACAAGACAAGATTGCTAGTCATCACCATGCGTAGGGGAGGGCCGGCTGACCCTAGTAGAGATCGCAAGGGCCGATTAACCCTTGCTCGGTGGTAATAGAGTTGAGGCCTTACGTTCTCCTAGTCTCAAAGGTGTTGCTTCTCCAATTCACCAGGACATTTTCAAGCCTATCCAGTTAGTTGTATGCCATTGGCAAGTTTCCCAAGTCGACTGGGCTTGGTTGAATTAGCGGTGGTCACAGGCTCGCTTTTCAATTCCACGGACTCACCTTCGATGCAATCCAAGCATAACGAGATACCTTTTCCACTTCCACAAGCTCCAAGCATCATAAGAAAGCCACTCGCTTATCAAATTGAAGGCCTTTCGAATCTAAAGACTAATTACTGGTGGCCGTGAAGAGTTTGTTCCTCTCAATGCAACTCTCGTCTTTTCTCCGGTTGGACATGCCAGTGAGAGTTACGTTGGGGATTGAGTGTATGATGCAACATGTTGAGCTTTTGGGGAGAACGAGTTTCTGTAGAAGCGCTGCTGAAGGACCCATGTTGCTACAAAGGCCGGTGTTCCTCACTTATACCTCAACGAGGGTTGTCGGCACAGTTGGGGGTGGCACCGCCCCCCTAACCCAGCCTTGGCACCAGTCTCGTTACACACAGGCAAAAAGAGATATTCAATATTGCAAAGTGGACATAACATCATCCCTTATTAAAAAAATTCATATTAATATATAAGAAAAACTCTTAGAAGTACTAGATTGAACTAATTGGACAAATTTTAAAATTTTATTGCACTTTTAATGTAGCGTCGTTTCATGATATGTTTTAAGATTTCAAATACACTGATCCAAAAGAATAAAGTATCGCTTGTGACTACTTTATATTTCTTTTCTCTTTAACCTCAAGTGAGTGATGTTGCATGTAATGAATATTGACAAAGCATCATTCACCTTTTTTTTTTTTGTCGCTATTTTGATCACCTACTATAACGCCCCAAATCTTAATCAGCTTTCTCTACACACTTCCATCCGAGGATCTCAATCTCATATTCTTCCCAACCTCAGCCACATTACACACCGTTGGTGAGTCTGCCACAACACTAAGCAAGAACATCACCGATTGAGCAAGTAATTCACCACTTGTCTAAGGGATCGGAAATGTCGATGAGAGTAGATCAATTACATATTTTATTAGATGATGATTTATCATATAAGGAAACTACTGGGCTGTCAATTTATTTTGCCGCATCTTCCAACCTTTTCGCTATTATTATTGATTGCACATGCTCCTGTACTAAGAACGGTGGCTTGTCGGTTTATCCATCATCCAATCCACCGAATAAAACCCCAGCTAAAAAGAAAGAACATAACACTTTCCTTCTTCAATGGAATCGTCAGACTGGATTGTAGACTTGTCCACAAGGCAAGCTTTGTCAATATTTTTAGTTCCAAACGGTCGACCCAGTAGGGTCCAAGCAGAGCCTGTAAAGGTCATGCCCAAACTTGTTCATGACTCAGAACTCCTAAAAGTTTCATTTGTATAGATACAATGAGCTCGCATGAACTCTATGAGGAAACCACTTGTCTAGATCAGCCGAGGATTATACCCGAACTGCTCCCAATCAAGTCTCTGTTCCGACGGTTTAAGTCTGCTTCGATCAAGAGACATAGATCTCAAGTAAGCTGTAAAAGAAAAAGCCACATTTGAGGCCGAGGCCACTATGCACCCGAACGCAACCTCTAGATCTGGCACGGTCGCTTAGTAGGTTCAGGTACATAATACTTAGAAAACTGCCTCGCCCACCAAACCTTTTGTTTCTTGGCCTACTTCCATAGATAGTGTATCCTTGCCTTTGGCTCAAGTAAGCCCTTCCACATCGTTTCCTTGAACTTATGCCACGAGTTTAAAACCCTGTGCTTCTCAATTTTAAGAAAATCCCATGATTTTTATGAAAAAAATGGAAAAGAAAAATAAAAGCATAAGGGACGTTGTCAGTTGGGTTTTGATTTTTAAAAGATTCCAGTTGTTTTTGTCTCATTGGTGCATTGGGAAATTGGAGACTATTGAGAGCAAAACCTGATGTTTGCTTCGTGTCCAATTTTCTTTTTCTTTTTCCAAAAGTTGCCTATGAAAATGTTCGTTATATTTGCACAAAACATCTCCGTTTCATATCTAGGTTCGTCTAGTGATATACGTTGAAGCTTGTCTTGCTCATATTGCTCGCACTATGGCATCAGAGCTTACTTCTCCATTTGTTTAAAATCGCTTCAAGTATGTAGTGTTGACAAAAGTCACAATTTATAGTCACAGGTCGCAACCAAATCCGAAAATTATAGCATCAAAGCAATTGAATCCTACTGGACAGGTTCTTCATTGTATACTTGGAAAATCTCTGTTTCCTCTTTTAGAGACAAGCCAGAAGGTTTGCTTTTCCCATTTGGCCAATCGGAGTTAGTAATAACAAGTCTGGTAAGCATGATGCGGATTCAAGACCACCCAGTCCATGGCACTGAAGGATGAATTGGGGCTCCATCATGCCCATAAATTACAAAGGGACATAATGCTTTGTTTTATGCTGCACTCTCATTAATTCCTACAAGTCGCAAGAAAGTTCTTGGGATTGGAGGTTCTTCTACTACCATAACCCCCTCCAAAATCTGAAATACCCTCACGTTCACTGTCTTGAATGCACCAGCAAGCGACTTTGCATGCTCTGCACAATTCTTCCATCTCCACCTGTCCGTTCAATCTGCAGTCCACGAGTGGCGAGACTTCTTCTCCTCTGGCTATTGATTTGTCTACCTGGAGTGGTAGATAATCGCGCACATCACTGTTCAGCTCCTCGATGTTTCTCTTTCCCGATATGATCTCGAAGAGCAGCTTTCCATAGCTGAAAACGTCGACTTTCGACGTGATGGCTCCTCCCGAAATCCAATCTGGAGCGAGGTACGCTCTCGCTCCCCTCACGGTGGTAATTGTTGGATGTATGCCCTAAAGCATCCGAGAAAAACCATCCAATAATTGCCGCAATTGAAGAGATTAAATTGCTGTTCCTAATTGCTGCAATTAAATGGATTAAATTGTTGTTCCCATGATCAGCAACCGTTGTTGATCCAAGAAAAACCATCCAATAATTGCCGCAATTAAAGGAATTAAAATCGAGAGTAATTCAGCGGTTTCATATTTATTGTCTTCGCAAGAAAGATAAAAAGGCATACCGTGCGTGTGGATGTATTCTAAGAGTGACGCAAGAAAGAAAAGGGTTTTCTCTCTTCCGGGCCGTGACTATAATATATAGAGGATAAGGCGGATTGTCTCCAAGGGGATTGCTAGCACAATCATAGTGGTGAATATCCAAAAGTTCTATCTTCCGTTCAACGTCCATTGTTGGTGTGTCTGAACTAGAGGTCCGACGCTTGTGGGGCTCGAACTGTGGAACATCTGAACCATTTTGTATAAAGCGCGCTTCGAGAGGTAATTCGTTTAACTCACTTTTATATATATTTGATTTTTAATTAAAACGCACGAACAACGCCTTAGGAGAGTCATGTATAAGATATATTATATTTGTTTCCGCTGCGTTCTGTTGTTAATTTTATCTATACATGATTCATGAAAACCCCAACAGTGGTATCAGAGCCAACCTTAGGTGTTCTTCGTGCGTTTAATTGATTTATGGTTCAAAGAAATTTTTCCGTTCTAATGGCCAATTTATTTTTGTTAAGAGAATTGGTTCTCTTGCTCTTATGTGGCCTATAGAAGTTGATTAATTTATATGATAAATTTGATCAACTAAGCAAAGATTGGAACTAAATCAATTTTGAATCAAAAATCCATAACTTGTTATACTTTGGGTTTATATTATGTGAATGTTTTGAGATTGTGAATTTAAAGTTAACAACGCAACTTCCGTTCGAAATCACGCTCGTGAAATTTGTTTCATCGACTTTGATTTCTTGACGTGGCTTGCGTTGTTCGACTTTAAATTTGATTAAATGCAGAATTTTATATATGTCTTCCCGAGCTTTAAATTTTGAATTTATGGCTCGTAAGGAAGGGTGGTGATCATGGAAAAATCCCTAATCATAATGATTATTGTATGGATGAATGTATGATGATTACAGGTATTCATTTTTGGGGATGTAATTATTAAATGGAGGCTGCGTCCTTCCTTTTTTATTTTATTTTAATTTTTCATGTAATGTAATTTTAGTGTAGTATTGTATATCAATTGTTGATATAAATGCTACGAGAGAGGAGGAGCCATTGGAGGAGCCATTAAGCCGGTGAGCTCTATGGGCCCGGTCTTTGAAGAGTTCAAAGATTGAAGAAAAAGCAAAGAGCAGGTCCATATTATTAAAACATTAAAATGGCTAAATGGGTCTCTTTGGCTCGAGACCCATTAAACCATAATTCCATGATCACCACGTAGGATAGATGTTTATGTGATATCTATTTATTTATTGTGTTTATGTTATCATGCATGTTAAATTGGTTAATGTGCAAAGTGAGACCGTTAATAACGACCAAAATCTCCTTATTAATAAATATTAAGTCGAAACGGGTTTCGGACTCGTGGCCTTCCATCGTCGTGGTTTGATCTAATATTATAGTGGTTAACTAACCGGTTATGGATACATAGGAGTTAATTACCATTCATAATAGTGGACCACTCCATTATGCATGTGATGCTGTGAGGTTGGAGCCAAATGATTTCTAATAACTGTCAGGTGAGGAAATTGTTTGTGTTTTCAATAGTTACATGAGACGATGGGCTAGACTTAACTATGATCATAATGCCAATAACTGTTAGGTGAGGCTTTCATGGTCTAGAGGCCAAAGTTATGATTGGGACTCGCATATGATGCGTTGAACAAGTTGATTCACTCACTAAGTTCATAGAACACCAATAACTGTTAGGTGAGGTGGGCTTTGGGCTAGTGGGACTCCAATCCCCACTAGTAATCTTTACCCAACAAAGATTACCACTTCCCATCTTAAGGAGTATGGGATTCGAATATAAATTTAGTGGGAGGATCTATTTCATTTAAAGGCCAAAATGAAATAGTTATTATGAAAGATACGACGTCTAACAATTTATTTTCTGCAACAGATATTTTATTACTCTGAAAATGGTGACGACAAACCCACTCTCTTCTATACTTGACAAGAATTGTTTGACTGGACCCAATTTCCCTGACTGGGTGAGGAATTTGAGAATTGTTTTCAATTCAGAAAAAATTGGGTATGTGCTTGATGAAAATATGCCAACCTCCTTTCCTGAGGGTGGGACCCAAGAGGAGCGTATCACTTATGATAAGTGGCGTGATGATGACTTAAAAGTTAGGTCATATATGCTTGCTTCGATGAATAATGAATTACAAAAGAAGTATGAATCTATGGGAGATGCTAGGTCGATCATTTTTCACTTAAAAGAGTACTTTGATGAGAATAGTCGAACCTCTAGATATGAGATATCTAAGGCATTGTACCGTATGAGGATGGCTGAAGGATCATCGCTTAATGATCATGCTTTGAAAATGATCTCGGCACATTGAAGAATTGGCTAGGCTGAATCTTGTTATGGACAACGAGTTAGCCGTGGATTTGATCCTCCAATCTCTACCCGATTCCTTCTCTCGGTTTTGTCCAAAACTTCCACATGCATAAGATGGAGAAAACTCTCGCTGAGTTACATACCATGCTGGTAGTTTATGAGAAGGAAATGCACAACACGAGACCAAATGTAGTGGCTATGGCTAAGGCTTCTTCCTCAAAGGGTAAGGCTGTTTTAAAGAAAAATAAATGGAAGAGGCTTGCCAAACCTGTTGTGCAACCAAAACCCAAGATTGATAAAGGGAAATGTCATTACTGTGGTGTCAAGGGGCACTGGAGGAGGAACTGTAGGAAGTACCTCGCGAGCTTGAAGGTCAAGCCCAAGGACCAACCTTATGAAGGTATGGTGTCTATGCTTATTGAAACTAATCTTATGGTTAGTGTTGAATCTAGCTTATGGGTTTTAGATTCTGCGCTGCAACTTCACATATTTGTGTGCCTTTGCGAACTGAAATAAGCAGGATGCTAGGGCGAAATGAGATTGTCCTGACATTTGCCAATGGAGCAAGAGTTGCTGCGTTAGCTGTAGGGACTTTTCGTTTATGTTTGCCTTCTGGACATGTAATGGTTTTAAAGAACTATTTGCATTATAAGAATGTTGTTAGGAACATCATCTCTATACCTCGTTTGGGTAAAGAGAATTATGAATTTTCTTTTGCAGATGATGTATGTTCTATTTATCATAATAGAAGATGTGTTGGTTCTAGCTCATTAACCAATAATTTTTATACCATTACAATGTCTGGTAATGCGATTACCGATGTCAATAAGCAAAATAGAATCGATATAAATACCATAACTAATAAACGCCCTAGAGATGGTCCAAATAAAAAGTATGTTTGGCATCTCCGATTAGGTCATATTGGAGAAGACAGAATTAACAAGTTGAGTAATGATGGGTATATTGATTCATCAAATTTTGAGTCATACTCGACTTGTGAGGCATGTCTTCTAGGAAAAATGACCAAAGCGCCATTTGTGGGACAAAGTGTGCGAGCCGACATATTAGGATTAATACATACAGATGTATGTGGACCAATTAATGAAATTACTAGAGGTGGTTATAATTACTTCATTACCTTCATCGATGATTAGTCACGGTATGGTTATTTATACCTCATGAAGTATAAATCTGAATCCTTTGAAAAGTTCAAGGAATTCAAGGCTGAAGTTGAGAAACAAACAGGAAAATGTATTAAGGCTCTTCAATCAGATCGAGGAGGTGAATACCTTAGTATTGAATTCTTGGGCTATCTTAAAGAGAATGGCATTTTATCACAATGGACACCTCCTGGAACTCCAGAACATAATGGTGTATCTGAACGAAGAAATCGTACTTTATTAGATATGGTGCGATCTATGATGAGTTACACCGATTTGCCAATGTCCCTTTGGGGATATGCCCTTGAGACAGCTGTATATATACTGAACAGAGTGCCATCCAAATTTGTTCCAACTACGCCCTATGAGATATGGCATAGTAGGAAACCTAGTCTGAATCATATTAAGATTTGGGGTTGTCCAGCTTTCGTGAAAAAGCTTAAAATGGACAAATTGGAGGCAAGATCTGAACAAGGTCGCTTCATTGGATATCCAAAGGAAACTCTTGGATATTATTTCTATTTTCAATCAGACCAAAGTATTTTGGTGAGCAAGCACGCTTCTTTTCTGGAGAATCAGTTCATCCAAGAAGGTGGTGCTGGGCGGAAAATAGTCTTACAAGAAGAAAATAATGAAGTACCAAACAATCGAGTTCAGATACCAATCTCTGATTCAGTGGGAGCTTCTGATACACAACCTCTTAGGAGAAGTGCGAGAACGTCTCGCCCACCTACTCGTTATAGACACTCGGTTGATCATATTGAACCTTTATTCATTGTGAATGATAGTGATCAACTTGGTGATCCTAAAACCTATGAGGAGGCGATGTTAGACATCGATTCTGGTAAATGGCTAGAAGCCATGAAATCCGAAATGGATTCAATGTATTCCAATGAGGTTTGGACCTTAATTGACCTGCCTGATGGTATTATACCAATTGGCTGTAAATGGATCTTCAAGAGGAAGATGAATGCTCAAGGTCAAATTGGAACTTACAAAGCACGGCTGGTGGCGAAAGGATATCGTCAAAAGAAGGAATTGATTATGACGAAACTTTCTCACCTGTGGCCATGCTAAAATCCATTCGGATTATGTTGGCTATAGCTGCACACCTTGATTATGAGATATTCCAGATGGATGTCAAAACAGCTTTTCTAAATGGTTTTCTTGATGAGGACATCTATATGGAACAACCACGAGGTTTTGAATCCAATAGTGAAAATCGGAAGGTGTGTAAACTTAAGAGATCCATTTATGGACTCAAACAAGCCTCCAGAAGTTGGAACATCCGTTTTGATGAGGTAGTCAAATCGTTTGGCTTCATAAAAAATCCGGATGAACCTTGTGTATACAAGAAGATCAGTGGGAGTGCAATTGCATTTCTAGTTTTGTATGTCGATGATATACTCTTGATTGGGAATGATGTACCAATGATATCATCGATAAAACTATTCTTGTCACAGAAATTCTCCATGAAAGATTTAGGAGAGGCAACCTATATTTTAGGTATCAAGATCTATAGAGATATATCAAGACGATTGATTGGCCTCTCACAATCTACGTACATAGATAAAGTGTTAACACGTTTTAACATGCAATGTTCCAAGAAAGGATCATTGCCTTTTACGCATGGGATCCATCTTTCTAAGGAGATGTGTCCTAACACTCCTGAAGAAAGAGAGCGGATGGCGAAGATACCATATGCATCCGCTATTGGAAGCATAATGTATGCTATGCTATGTACTAGACCTGATATTACGCATGCTGTAAGTATTACTAGCAGATATCAGTCTAATCTAGGAGAAGAGCACTGGATAGCAGTCAAGAATATTCTTAAGTACTTACGAAGGACTAAAGATTTATTCTTGATATATGGAGAATGAGAATTTAAAGTTGTAGCATATACTGATTCCGATTTTCAATTGGATCCTAATGATTATAAGTCTACATCTGGGTTTGTCTTTACATTCAATGGTGGCGCAATTAGTTGGAAAAGTTCCAAACAAAGCATAACTGCTGATTCCACCACTGAGGCAGAGTATGTAGTTGCTTCTGAAGCAGCGAAGGAAGCCGCTTGGATGAAGAAGTTTATTTCGAACTTGGAGTCGTTCCTTCAATTGAGCAACCGATTACATTGTTTTGTGACAACAATGGAGCGATAGCTCAAGCCAAGGAACCAAGGTCTCACCAAAAGTCCAAGCACATTGAGAGACGCTTCCATCTCATCGAGAAATTGTTGGGAGAGGTGATATCACCTTGCAGAAAATTGCCTCGGCAGAAAACGTGGCGAGATCCCTTCACTAAGGCCTTACCTCGCCTTCTTTTGAAAGACATATTGACAAAATGGGTTTGAGGTACCAAACAAGTTGGCTTTAGTGCAAGTGAAAGATTGTTGGATGTATTCCCTAAAGCTGCTATGTAATAGTTACATATTAGGGATTTTAGTTGTATTTTCATTATTATTATTTAGTTAATGGCAATGACGTATTCATTCATTTGTCCAATTATTTTATGAATGATTCCATAAGATCAGTTATAACTAGACCTATTCTTGAGACGTTAGGAATATTTGTGACGGGTTCATAGTTAGACTGAATCTTTAAATTGTTCTCGGTCGATGGATTATTGAGTGGATATTAATAATCCTGTTGAGACCGGTGTGTTCATAACTTCACCATTAAGTATTGGATACTTAAGGGAATGATGAGTCACAAGTCATTAGGTATTGTGATGCCTGAGTTAAGAACACAAGTATTTGTATTAGACAAGTTCACTGAACGTGATGCCTATGGAACGATTAGCGACATGGAAGCTTTTAGCGAGGTCAATGTCTAATTGTTCATGCTTTGGTCTTGTGTAAATAATCCTTAGACCTGAGGCACAATGTTAACTGGTGTATCGAACAACTATGGTTCACAGGTACACGTAATACCGGGTCGTTGATCCGTCTTCGTACCTGATGGTCATAGTTTGTTCATATACGCAGTTGCATGTGTGCGCAATATGGAATCTGTCTCCTTGTTACATGCAAGGTATAATAATGATGTCCTATGCAATCTAATTGTGACACTGCATTGAAATCCTCGGCCGGGGTTGTAATCGAGAATAAATTGTTTATGTCTCAAATAAAATGCATGTCAATTAGATTTGTGCATATGATCAAATTGGTGACTTGACAAATATTCCATGGTCTTTGTTTGATCGGGACATAGTAAGACAGAGGGATTGAATTACACTGTAGCCAAAGCCGACGGGTTCATTATGTTCTTAAAGTATTCACACTATCTGGGTAGTCATGACATATTGCTAGATGTCAATCATGGCTTGTAGGACCCAAAGATTAATCGGGACAATTAATTCTATTGGGAGTACTAATGTGTTAGTACAAGTCCTACTACCAGCTTAGTGATGAACCTAGGGATGTCACACACCATAAACAATAAGGATGACGTGGAACAAAGAGAGAAACATTGTTGCAAATGTGTTTGCAATTACTACAATCGAATTGAGTCGATTTGAAATTAAATTAAATGAGATTTAATTTAATTTGTATTACAGTCACGAGCCTTCTTGCATATGATGCACTTGCATGCCCAAAGTGGATACATGTTAATGTATTCCATTTGTACATACAAAGATTATGATCTTTTATAGCTTTAGTGCAAGTGGGAGATTGTTGGATGTATGCCCTAAAGCATCCGAGAAAAACCATCCAATAATTGCCGCAATTGAAGAGATTAAATTGTTGTTCCTAATTGCCGCAATTAAATGGATTAAATTGTTGTTCCCATGATCAGCAACCGTTGTTGATCCAAGAAAAACCATCCAATAATTGCCGCAATTAAAGGAATTAAAATCGAGAGTAATTCAGCGGTTTCATATTTATTGTCTTCGCAAGAAAGATAAAAAGGCATACCGTGCGTGTGGATGTGTTCTAAGAGTGACGCAAGAAAGAAAAGGGTTTTCTCTCTTCCGGGCTGTGACTATAATATATAGAGGATAAGGCGGATTGTCTCCAAGGGGATTGCTAGCACAATCATAGTGGTGAATATCCAAAAGTTCTCTCTTCCGTTCAACGTCCATTGTTGGTGTGTCTGAACTAGAGGTCCGACGCTTGTGGGGCTCGAACTGTGAAACATCTGAACCATTTCGTATAAAGCGCGCTTCGAGAGGTAATTCGTTTAACTCACTTTTTTATATATATTCGATTTTTGATTAAAACGCACGAACAACGCCTTAGGAGAGTCATGTATAAGATATATTATATTTGTTTCCGCTGCGTTCTGTTGTTAATTTTATCTATACATGATTCATGAAAACCCCAACAGTAATGACGCTACTGGCTTCCCGTCCCATGAGTTTTGCGAGGCAGAAATCAGCAATCTGTGGTTCGAGTTCAGAATCCAACAGTATATTCTTTGGTTTGATGTCATAGTGTATGATGCAATCCCGACACCTTCCCCAATTTTCTCAGAGAAGTTATTTGTTGCCTTCTTCAGACCTCGATATTCCAAAGCATCAAATGATCGTCTGCTGCATAAGCAGGCCGCCTCATCTTAATAGCCACCAGCAAAATGCTAAGGACCACGAGAAAAGCTGTGGACACAACTCCAACTGTTGTTATGAAATTTGAAGTGGGTTTCCCCCGTTTCTTACTCTCCTCCAAGTCCAACGTTGCGATCCGGACATGGAAATCTCTCGAAAATGCATCATCGGCTGAATGTTCAACTACAAATTTGGCATCCATCCATATTAGACAGTTGGCAGTGTAAGCATAAGCACTGCAAGAACAGTTGCTCAAGCACAATAACCTGCATGTTTCGAGGTTTTCCACCATGAAACAGAGTTTTTTGCAAGCGTGTATTACGCATGATGAAAAATTTTTCTTTTTTGTCACCACTACATTTTGACACGTTTCTCCTCTTGCAACGGCCAAGACGATCTTCCAGCTTCAGATCATCTAAGTATCCAAGCGAGCAATCACAAAGCAGTGCATCGCTCTGATTGCAGTTAGAAGAAGCACCACAAAAGGGATATGTCTCACACTCAAGGGTTGGCTGTGTCCAAAGCACCCTCCATTTCTGGATATGCTTTGCCCAAGGGATATGCTTTGCCCAAGGGATATGCTTTGCCCATATTAATTGATTCAGCAGCCCCGTTGGTTCCAGCACGACCCTAGAAAGATTATAAGGAGCAACTGAGGAATATATGAAGTAGGCCTCATTCTCATTCGAAACAAAAGAGAAAAATACCACGTTTCTACCATTACTGGGCGCTGATGCCTGAATTCATCACCAGTCCAGTCACCACTACTCCCAGAGGCTTCTGACCTTTTATATAGCGAATGCTGAGCTCTTCCTTCCGCTCCCGTGAATGCAGAGAACATCCTGGGAGCTGGATCATGTAAATTTCTCCACGCCACCAAAACTGTCCTTTTGGACGTAACTTTATTGAATTCAACCTTGGCATCGGGCAAGCACTTATTAGTCGGATGACCGAAACTCTGTCAAGCAATAGACACATCGGAAGTCTTCCTCAAAATGAAGTTTCCACTGTCAAGGAGCACTCCTGAAGTCGAATTAGGCATGAGCAGCTAATATGGCGCAGATTGAGGAACGAAGAACAAACAGGACTTGAAAGCAGGGGAGGTTCGGCCGAGGGTCCCTACCTGGCTCGCGACGTCGGACGGGCAGACGAGCTTGATAGGTCGGGCTACGTCTGTCCACCTTGCGTGCCCATGAGCCGGGATCCTCGGGAAGCCGACCTCAAATCGGAAAAACCAAGACCGCCTGAACGGGGACCTACCGTGGCTTCAAAGTGGACAAGAAGCAGTGGCGGATTGTCGGTTTTGTTTCGGAAGTGGCGGCCAACGGTGGCTCTCTCACTTGCACTCTCTCTATTTCACGGCCAGATCCCTCTCAGACCTCATAGATCTCACACTCACAGATTTCGCTTCGCGTTTGCTTTCTCTCCGATCTCTCCGTCTTTGCTTACTCTCGGGTGTCCCCTGATGTCTCTCTGAGGAAGTCCTCTGACCTCGCTGCCTCCTCCAATGAGCTCACAACCTGCCTATTTATAGGCAAGAAGGGTCCGGTCGACGGAGGAGGTTTGGCCGCCGGTCCTTGGCTCGCCGACCGGCCTCTTGGCCGAATCGGTGTCCCATTCCGTCTTCTTCGCCTGTCTATCCTGCTGTTGGTAGTGCACGCCTGTCTTTTTCTTATGCGCACGTAGTAACCAGAGCGAGGAAGGAAAGAGGAAGAAGAGGAGAGGGCTGGGCCGCGAAGTTAGCAAACTGGGGGGAAGATGGGCCCTAGGCCCATGTGGAGAAGAGAAAAGGTGCTAGGGTCAGGTCCAGCCCCCAAAGGCTTTTTTTTTTTTTTTTTAATATAATTATCCGAAAATGGGGTAAAATAAGGGAAAATATACTAGAAAATAAAACTTGGTAAATGCAAATAATATTAATACTTAGGTGATGCGAAAAATCATTTTTTCTAGGGCTAGTTGATCCCTAATTTTCTATGTAATATTTAGTCAAAATTTAGGTGTCAATAATGTCACTCTCTATGTTTAGATTAATGTGAACCAACCTCCGACACGCGATGTGTAATGTTCTATTTATAATGCAAACTTTGGTCAAACCTCAATTATATGGTTTTGCTCCTGTCAAAAGCATGATTTCTGGGTGTTCTTGATTTGCTTAAATATAGAATTAAGTTTCAAAATTATGCAATCAAATCCTGAAAATTGTCATATTGGTGTGATCAACAATTTTCGTTAATTTCATCAAATTTGGGTGATGAAAATCTTGACTAAACACTTTTTCTATAAACTGAATGCTAAAATATAAAAAAGCCAAAAATATTGGCAACTTCAAACAAGCCACTTAGAACTTCTTCTTTGAGAGGAAAAGTCCGTTCTTCGGACTGAAGATTTAATGAATTCACACATATTCTTCTTCAATCCTTCACTGCATGCTGCTTGCCAAATTGTCGCATGTGGAATGAGTCATTTTAAATTTCACGTATTTCGACTTGACATCTTTAGATCATTCTCAATAGCATATCGGGATTGATGAGTTGCACAAGTTTTTCTTGTTCGAGTTGTGAAGCCGTACCCAGTGGAATCTCATCCCAAGTTTCTTCAACAAAAAGATATTTCAAGTCCGAAATTCAAACATCACTTCTTAAAAAACACGCAACTGGTACATATGGATATGGATATATGCCTGCAGCATGTCAAGCATAGGTATAAAACAAGGCCTTAGAACTGAAAAGCTTCACCATTTTTACAGTACACACAGATATGTGGCTTCATTAAAATCTACGCGGTAGGATAAGAGGCCTTCATCGCGATGCCGCAGAGGCCTTCCTTCGCACTGACGTCTCTCTGCATCCTTATGTACCCTTCCTCGCCCCACGAGTTCTTCACCAGCCAAAATTTGGTGCCATCATCACTTGTCCCGTATCCGACGGCGGTAACACCGTGGTCCAATTCGGTCCCACAAGCCCCGGTGAACACGCCGCTAGAGTAGAATTGGAAATCGAATCCTCCGGCATCGATGGCCACGGAAACTGGCTGTTTAGCAACTGCCTTGAGCAATGCCCCCTCGCTGTTGGCGGGAACGTCTTCATAGCCCTTTATGATCACGGCACGGTTGGATTCCGATTTGACATTGCATTTGCCGTCCGTGCCCTTGTAGGGATAGTTCGTCTCGGTTGCGAGGCCGTGCTTCTCAACAAATTGGAATGCGCTATCCATCCAACCGCCTTCGCTTCCCTGGTCCTGGCCACCGACGTCGCAGTCGACCAACTCTTGCTCGGAAAGAGAAATCAGCGTACCCGTGGTTATTTCATTGACTCCTTCCACAGCTGCCACGGCTGAAAAAGCCCAGCAACATCCTACATTTTTGCAACGGAAACAGGACACTCAAATCAGAACAAGAGACATTCTTGGAGAAGATACTATGACAACATTAGGGGTTTTAAAATCTTGTCTCTAAGAATCTCGAATAGATTGATGAAGGCAATTCATGAAGTAGTCTCTATCAACTTACAACATTGGCCTTGGTTCTTAACCGGTGTCACGGCTCCTTTCTTTCTCCAGTCCATGCTAGAAGGCACCGCGGTGATGTTTTCGTACCTGAAAGAAGCGGCTTCGGTGGAGCACATGTGTGACTTGAATCGGTTCCTTGCCTTGAATTCTTCATTCGTGAGGTCGGCGAACTGATTGACGCCGAGCCTGTAAGGCTTGTCGTTTGCCTGATTGAACGACTCGATGCCTTGCACATTTGCCTTAAATATCTCGAAACGGCTTTGCCTTTCTTCCACATCCTTGTACACACGCCCATAACGGGCCATCCATTGCCCATGCATCTCGTACATGGGATCGTCTCGCTGGAGGGTGCGACCGGCGGCTTGATGAGCCCAAGCCCCCAAAAGGAAGACCAGAGGCACCAGAATGAAATATTGGTTTCTAAACGATCCCATGACTTGGCTAGCAATGTTAGGAGTGAAGGAGAAGAGCTAAGTGAATCAGTTTGGGAGCACACAGAATCCTAAGATTGCACCTCAAATTTATAGTCCCAATGTTTTGGATCGTACGACGAATTCGGACGTGGATTCATCGACTTGCCTGATAATCTATCCTGATGGGTGCATCGAATTAATCGGATGAATTAGCTTTAATTAAGAGAAACAGTAATCAATCATCAACGTGCCAGAGAGGATGTTCCGAGATAGACTTAGGTTGTGAGATTCATGTCTGGAGGCTTACTTTCTTTCTGTGCGAGGGCTGGTAATTTGGACTGTGTGCTTTTATTTCAGCGTGCTTTTATTGTCTACTATCCGTGTACACACGCCCGTAATGGGCCATCCATTGCTCGTGCATCTCGTACATGGGATCGTCTTGCTGGAGGGCGCGCCCCGCGGCTTGGCAAGCCCAAGCTCCCAAAAGGAAGATCAGAGTCACTAGGATCCAGCATCGGTTTCTCAACGATGCCATGGCTTCCCAAGGAATGTTGGAAATAAGAGATGGAGAAGAGCTAAGGGAGAAAAGTTTGTGAGCACCCAGAGTCCTAGATTCGCACCTCAGATTGATAGTCCTCATGTCTTGGACCCGTACGAAGAATTCAAGCTGTGGATTCATCAACTTGACTGATGAAATCTATTCCCACATGTGCCCATACAGACGATGACCTTTCGCGCTGGAGTTGCATGGGCGTGCATGTGAGTATTTAAAACGGCGGAATGGAGGATTAGGCTGCTTGAGTGTCTTGCTTCTCCACCTCTACTTGGTCCCAAAAAAATGTAATGAAAATTATTTCTAATTTACTGTCGAGGGAAAAAAAATCTATTCCCACATGTGCCCATATATAGCCCTTTGTGCGTGTATAGTCGATTTGTAGGTTGAAAGGATTTTTGCGGCATACAAAGTTAAAGGGATAATTACCGGAAGAGTCGTAAATTCATTGACGTCATTTAAATTTTAAACTTTTAAAATTTACTAATTTAACCTAAAAATATTTGATGATTGATCAATATAATTCTTTTAAACAATTTTAGTTGGAAATTACTGATAAAAACGTCGGTTGTCCTACGTTAACGGCATAGTTGGCATTTATATCAGTGATTTCCGGTCAAAATTAGCCAGATAGACTCAATTAATAAAGTGTGAAAATATTCAAGACTGAATTGGTAAACTTAAAAGTTTTAGGATTGAATTAGTAAAAGTGAATCCAAGAGTTTGATTTCCCACATTACTAGGTATTGGTGATGAGGATGTTCACTTTCAGATGTGGAGTTCGACTCTCATGCTATGTAAAGAGAGAGAACAGAAGTCTCAGAGTAAGTTAAGAGTTAAAATAGTATAGACAAAAGGAAATGATAACATCTTAAACTTATACTCAAAAGAGGGATGGCCAAACCAATCTCTAAAGCTGGAAAAACAATCGATAAGTACCATCCGCGATGAGCGATTTCATTGAGGTCACTCTTCGCTCACCGCCAAAAGCCAACAACCCAGCCACGACCTATAATGGATGGCTTGCCGATCGTCCTCGAAATCAAACATCCACGGTGGCTTAATCTGTAGCTAGAAAAAATGACTCAGGACGAAAAGCAAATAGCGCGTTTGGTATCGTTTCTGTTCAAAAATTGTTCATAAGAACAGAAATAGAAAAAACTATTTCTATTCCAAGGAATAATTTTTTAATAGAAGAACAAATTTGGTAACTGCACAAAATTTATATTCCTAGAATAGAAAAAAAAAAAAAAAAACACGTTTGGTAAACTTATATAATTTTTTTTATTTCTTTTAATTTTTTAATATTTTTATTTTATTTTTCCTTTTTTTCTTTTTCTCTTTGGCTAGTCCTTGGCCACCGCCGTGGCTGGCGACCGGCTGGGCGACGTCTAGTGAGCTCGTTGAAGCCTTGCCAAGCCAAGGCAAGGCTCGGCCAGCTCGCCGGAGGCCAGCCTGGCCCCGACAAGCCTCGCTAGGCCATCAGCAAGCTTACCGAGCCTCACCCTGGCTAGGCAAGGTTCTAGTGAGCTCGCCAAAGGCTGGCTTGGCCTCGGTGAGGCTTGGCCTCCCCAGGCGGCGCGAGGTCAGCCTCGCCCTGGCTTGGCGAGGCCCGGCCTCGCATTGGCTGGGGAGGCCAAGCCTTGCCGTGGCCGCACGAGGCTCGGCCTCATCGGGCCACTGTCAAGCGACGCCATCCTGGAGGTGGCTCGGCCTCTTCGGGGGCCGACGACATTTCGGCGAGGTCGCTGGCCCTCATCTGGCCGGTCGCCAGCGTTGGCCATGGCCAAGGCCGGTGACCGGAAAAGGAAGAAAAAGAAGAAGAAAAGAAAGAGAAAAACGAAAAAGAAAAATGAGAAAAAAAAATGTGTTTCTCGAAAGTGTTCTCTAGAACAAAAAATAAATTTTTTCTACTTCTTGTTTCTATTTCAAATCTGTTCCTAGGAACAAAAAAATATATTTTTTATTTCTGAGAATAAAAGTGTAAACAAATGCGTTTCTATTCTTTTTTTGTTTCTCGGAACAAAAGAACAAAAATGTGTGTTCCGAAAAATAGAAACACATTTAAACAAACGCGCCCTAATAGTCCCTAATGTTGCTCTTTCTCGAGTTTAACGACTCCTTTTATGTAACGACCCGGGTCCCATAATGTAATATTGTCCGCTTTCGACACTGAGTCCTCACGGTTTTAAAACACGTCATACAAGTTAAAGGGACTCCATGCCTTATAAACTAGCCCCAGGACTCCCCCTAAGCGATGTGGGATGGGAGACATGCCCTTAACCTCACTCGCGTACTACCAGGGTGATCTCAGTTCATCCCTCCGTATTGCCCCGGGTCTGGGTCGTCACATTCTCCCCCCCATAGCACCCTCGTTGTGGCCCCATGTGCGGTCGGGAGTCGGCTTTGATGTACCTTAAGTGGGGGAGAATGTGACAACCTAGACCCGAGGCACTGCAAAGGGATGGACTGAGATCGTCTTGGCAGTACACGGTTGAGATTAAGAGCATGTCTCCTGTCCCATATCGCTTAGGGGGGAGTCCTAAGGTTAATTTATAAGGCTTGGGGTTCCTTTAACTTGTGTAACACGTTTTAAAGTCGTGAGAACTCAGTGTTCAAAGCGGATAATATTACACAATGGGGCCCGGGTCGTTATATTTTAGCCGTTCAATAGAGCGTGAGGTGCTGCTAATTATGTCAATTATTGATCTTGAATTCAAACTGAATGAGAACAAGTTACATATGTGTAGATAAAAAGAAAACCTTCATTACAATTGAAAGAACTGAATTCTAATAGTTTGAGGAGAGAGAGAGAGAGAGTTGTGGGAAGAGGATCTCGGATGTAATGACGGTGAACTTGTTCTCTATTGAGTATTGCGTGAAGGGGATCTCATGAAATTGATAAGCGGAAGTTTAATCACAAGAGAGAGCCTCTAAATCGAGAGCTTGCTAAAATAAATTATCAATGGGCGAAGTGCTCAGACACCTCGCGATATCAAAAGGAAAAGGGCATTAAGCATATACTTAGTGATGCCAAGTTCAATTTAGTTCCACACTTCTTAAACAAGTGAGATACGAAATAGGAAATTTCGATATCACATTCCAATCACACAATTTTTAATGAACTCAAGTTACTTCACAAGATGACACCAATGCAGTAAACACACAAGGTAGAAAATCTGTACGTCACTGACCAAAAAAAAAAAAAGAAAATCTGTATGTCATGTAGAGACTTCATTCATACTTATGCAGTAGGGTAAGAGGCCTTCATGGCTATGCCGCAGAAGCCTTCCTTAGCGCTGACATCTCTGCATCCTTATGTATCCTTCCTCGCCCCACGAGTTCTTCACCAGCCAAAATTTGGTGCCATCATCACTAGTCCCGTATCCAACCGCGGTAACTCCATGGTCCAAGTCGGCTGGAGTAGAATTGGAACTCAAACCCTCCAGCATCGATGGCCACTGAAACAGGCTGATTGGCGACAGCCTTTAGCAATGCGTCCTCGCTGTTGGCGGGAACGTCTTCATAGCCCTTTATGATCACAGTGCGATTCGGATTTGACATTGCATTTGCCGTCCGTGCCCACGTAGGGATAGTTTGTCTCGGTTGTGAGGCCGTGTTTCTCGACGAACTGGAGCGCGCTATCCATCAAGCCACCTTCACATCCTTGGTCCTGGCCACCGATGTCGCAATCGACCAACTTTTGCTCGGAGAGAGAAATGAACTTACCCGTGGTTATTTCATTGATTCCTTCCACAGCCGCCACGGCTGAAAAAGCCCAACAGCATCCTAAAATTTTTGCAATGGAAACAGGACAATCAAATCAGAACAACAACATTCTTGGAGAAGAAACTATAAGAACATTAGAGTTTTTAACAACATATTGCATCAAAGAAGGTCGAATGAATGCATTTGCGAAGGCAAATAATGCTCATTCATGTACTAAATTCCATCAACTTACCCCATTGGCCTTGGTTCTTAACAGGCGTCACAGCTCCTTTCTTTCTCCAATCCATGCTAGAAGGCGCTGCGTGACGTTTCCGTACTTGAAAGATGCGGCCTTGGTGGAGCACATGTGCGACTTGAATCGGTTCCTCGCTTTGAATTCTTCATTTGTGAGGTCGGCAAACCGATTGACGCTGAGCTTGTAAGGTTTGCCACTTCCTCGATTGAACGACTCAATGTGTTGCACGTTCACCTTGAATATCTCGAAGCGGCTTTGCCTCTCGTCCATGTCCTTGCACACTCGCCCATAACGCGTCATCCACTGCTCCTGCACCTCGTACATGGGATCGTCTCGCTGGAGGGTCCGACCCACGGCTTGGCAAACCCAAGCTCCCAAAAGGAAGATCAATGTCAGTAGAAGGTAATATTGGTTTCTGAAGGATCCCATGACTTCACCAGCAGATGCAGATGTTTAAAGAGCAATGAAAAGTTAAAAGTGATCAATGGACGAGTGCGCACACAGACTTCTGAGATTAGCCCTCAAATTATAGTCCTGAAGTTTCGGAGCGCGCGATGAACTTGGTTGTGGATTCTTCGACTTGCTGGATAATCCAAGCTGCTCATAAAAAATTCAATGAATCCTTTCCAGATTAATAGAAGCAGTATTCATCTACGTGCCGGAGAGAGAGATTTAGATGGACTGGCTCATTAGATTCATTGAAGTTCCTTTCTTTCTGTTTCGCTGGACTGATAAATTGGAGTTTGTGCTTTGGTTGCAGCATGATAGAGCAAAATATTCGGTTAGATGTGCCCAGATTGCTTGTTCTAAATGCTTGAAAAAGATGGTACACTTTGATTTAATTTTGATAAACTATAGATTATCCTCCTTGTCCTTCATTGAGATTTGAAGACTTTTATTTCGTCAACCGAAATTTAGGAATTTTATCCAAAAAGTCCTAATCTTATTGTATGGATGCTGATTCATTCCTAAATCTTTAATTTGACTAATTTAATTTTAAACTTTTGGTGATTTGCCAAAGTAAAAATTCCAAACAATTTTGACTGTAATCATTAATGAGAAGACGGCCAACAATGATGTGGACACTTTTTTCAAATTATCTAACCATAGGTAGGGGCCAAGTCTCATTGCAATTGACGAGGGTTGACCTTGTTGGCCCTCGCCTGGAGCTGATCGTCAATGACTAGCAGAGGAATAAGGAAAATAAAGGAAAAGAAGACAGATAAGTAAAATAAAAATATAAAAAAATATAAAAACTTTAGAAATATAAAAAAAAAGTTGTGATAATTGTCTATGTTAGCCTTGGCCATTTCACGTACGACAACCGGTATCTAGTTCAACGGTTGTCGGCCAAAATTGGCTCCAAGGCCTATATTAACAAATCATTTTAAGGTTTATGATTAAGTTGATCAAGTTAAAATGGTTAGAATTGAATTATCATATGTACAATATGTTTATGACTTTTTGGGTAATCATTTCGTGAAATTCAGATGCAAGTAAATCTTAAATGAATTTGTTGATTTTTTTAACACTATCCGTCGAAAATTATGATTTTCACAATTTGTGGAGAAGAAAAGAATATCTACATTACTGGCAAAGTACTGAGCTTGTTTATTTCCTCTAAAAGCTCCGAGCTCGATGTCAGACTAATCTCGCAATAGAATGAGACCCGTGAGTAAAATACAAATATTTAATACTCCTGATGCACATGTTTGCGAGACTTAACATTAGTCTTGCATTCCAATTTTTGACCATTCTATGTTGCGGAAGCAAGCGATTGGTGATCAAGTCGACGAAATAGTTTTCTTAGCATTAAGCATGCTACATAAATTCCATTTTGGCTAACGTATACAATCTTTAATAATATTTTAATATTTTTTGAATTTCGAATTTTTTTTCCCCTTCCTCTGACTAGTCACCGAGTTTTAATCACTGGCTAGAGGAAGAGGAGGGAAAAAAAAGAGAAAAAGAAAGTAAAGGTAAGAGAAATGAAAATAAATAAAATAATTTGAAAAATATTAAAATTATATTAAATATCGCCTACGTCAACATAGGTTGTGCCGCATAGTTCACATTAGCGACATTTAGACAAAATTTGGCCTAATAGACTTAATTGACAAAATGAAAAAAAAGACTTAAGACATAATTAATATAATTGAAAATTTTTTGACTAAATTAGTAAAAGTTAATAAATTTATGACCTTTAAATAATCTTTTCAAAAGTCATCATTTGTTTCGTTTGATTTGAGAAATCATTGTAGGGACTGAACATGCTACGAATTTGCCCAAAAAGACGATAAGGACATGCTGAAATGGAAGCAAATAGTCCAATTTACCAGCCCTCGCACAGAAACAAAGTAAGACTCCATGACATGAATCTCACAAGCCGAGTCTATCTCACAACATCCTCTCTGGCACGTTGACGACGAGAGCCTCTCTTAATTAAAGCTAATTCATCCGATTAATTTGATGTACCCATCAGGACAGATTATCGGGCAAGTCGGTGAATCCACGTCCGAATTCGTCGTACGATCCAAAACATTGGGACTATAAATTTGAGGTGCAATCTTAGGATTCTGTGTGCTCCCAAACTAATTCACTTAGCTCTTCTCCTTCACTTCTAACATTGCTAGCCAAGTCATGGGATCGTTTAGAAACCAATATTTCATTCTGGTGCCTTTGGTCTTCCTTTTGGGAGCTTGGGCTCATCAAGCCGCCGGTCGCACCCTCCAGCGAGACGATCCCATGTACGAGATGCATGGGCAATGGATGGCCCGTTACGGGCGTGTGTACAAGGACGTGGAAGAGAAGCAAAGCCGTTTCGAGATCTTTAAGGCAAATGTGCAAGGCATCGAGTCGTTCAACCAGGCAAACGACAAGCCTTACAGGCTCGGCGTCAATCAGTTCGCCGACATCACGAATGAAGAATTCAAGGCAAGGAACCGATTCAAGTCACACATGTGCTCCACCGAGGCCGCTTCTTTCAGGTACGAAAACATCACCGCGGTGCCTTCTAGCATGGACTGGAGAAAGAAAGGAGCTGTGACACCGGTTAAGAACCAAGGCCAATGTGGTAAGTTGATAGAGACTACTTCATGAATTGCCTTAATCAATCTATTCGAGATTCTTAGAGACGAGATGTTAAAACCCCTAATGTTGTCATAGTATCTTCTCCAAGAATGTCTGTTGTTCTGATTTGAGTGTCCTGTTTCCGTTGCAAAAATGTAGGATGTTGCTGGGCTTTTTCAGCCGTGGCAGCTGTGGAAGGAGTCAATGAAATAACCACGGGTAAGCTGATTTCTCTTTCGGAGCAAGAGTTGGTCGACTGCGACGTCGGTGGCCAGGACCAGGGATGCGAAGGCGGTTGGATGGATAGCGCATTCCAATTTGTTGAGAAGCACGGCCTCACAGCCGAGACGAACTATCCCTACAAGGGCACGGACGGCAAATGCAATGTCAAATCGGAATCCAACCGTGCCGTGATCATAAAGGGCTACGAAGACGTTCCCGCCAACAGTGAGGGGGCATTGCTAAAGGCAGTTGCTAACCAGCCAGTTTCTGTGGCCATCGATGCTGGAGGATTCGATTTCCAATTCTACTCTAGCGGCGTGTTCACCGGGGCTTGTGGGACCGAATTGGACCACGGTGTTACCGCGGTCGGATACGGGACAAGTGATGATGGCACCAAATTTTGGCTGGTGAAGAACTCGTGGGGCGAGGAATGGGGCGAGAAAGGATACATAAGGATGCAGAGAGACGTTAGTGCGAAGGAAGGCCTCTGCGGCATCGCGATGAAGGCCTCTTATCCTACCGCGTAGATTTTAATGAGCCACCTATCCGTGTGTACTGTAAATATGGCGAGGCTTTTCAGTTCAACGCCTTGTTTTATACTTCTGCTTGACATGCTGCAGATCTATACATCTGTATGTACTAGTCGTGTGTTTTTAAGAATAATGTTTGAACTTCCGACTTGAAAAATCTTCTTGTTGAAGAAAACTTAGGGTGAAATTCAATTGGGTTTGGCTTCATAACGTGAACAGGAAAAGCTTGCAAGGTACATCTATCCCGATACATTATTGAGAACAATTTAAAGCTGTCATGTCAAATTACGTAAAATTTAAAACGACTCAATCCATATGCAACAATTTAGCAATCAGTGTGCAATGAAGGATTGAAGAGGATCATGTGAGAATTCGTGAAATCTTTAGTCCCAAGAACAGACCCTTCCTTTCAAAGAATCAATGTTCGAAGTGGCTTTGTTTGTGTTTTGACTTGTGCCTTTATTAAACCTGAAAGCTGCTGCATCTTCCGGCAAACAATTACTTGGAAAATAAATGATTTTTAGGTTGAAAAATTACCACGGAAGTCTTAGGCCTACTACATTAGTACCTGTTGACACCTAATTTTGGAGGTTCATTTTTGCTAAAAAGTAAAAAAAAAAAAATAAAAATGCATGGCATATAGTTTAGGCAGATTTTATTTGATTTTGTCTTATTTTTGTTAAGATTTTTATAGATTTAGGCAATATACAATAGGAGATGTGGTTTTGCGCAAAAGGGGAAATTTTGGATAAAATGTGCGAAAATATTTCAATGATATATTCAGGGGTATCCCGCATGATTAAAATTAGAAATGAAATATACCCAAAGATTCAATTTTTCGGGCTCATAAAAGGGGGAGTCAATTCGTTCAAGAAAAAAAAAGGGCAGAGAGAAAGTGACGTGAAAAAAAAAGAAAGTAAAAAAAAAAAGGGAAGAGAGAGAGAGAGAGAGCTGTCGGAGGGTGAGCTGAGTGAGAGAGAGAAAAAAAAAAGAAGAAAAAAAGAAGAAAAGAAGAAAACCGGCGTCGAAGCCCTCGTGCGCGTCTGTTCGTCTTCCCCGAGGGGGGAGAGTCCTTGCCGGCCGCCGTCGCCGTCGACGTTATCGCCGCCGCGCCATAGCTCGCGCCGCCGCCGCCGAACCCCCATTGTCGGTCCTGCGGCTTGCGCCACCCCTCCGCCGCTCTAGATCCGACGCCCGACGCCCTCCTCCACCCAGATTTGCTCGCGTCGCCGATTCTCCGCCCGTCTCCGCGTGCCGCTTTCGACGCCGCTGCGACCTCCGATCAGTGACCCAGGTTGCAAGCTAGGCGAACCCGTGCCGCTCGATCCGATTCGCCGTGCCGCTCGCTGCCTCGAAGCCAGCCGCGCCACCCCGAGTCCCCAGCGCATCAGTCTTCATCCACCCAAGCCAAATCAGCCCGACGCCGCCGCATCTCCGATCCGACGCCCCCACGCCCACAGCTCGCGCCCGCGAAGTCCCTGCTTCACCTGCGTCTTCGCGCGCGCCCCCCGACGCTGCTGCCGCCGTGCCACCGTTGCGCCGTCCACGGCCATCCATTGCCGGAACCCTAGCCGGCGATTCTCCTTGCCGGCGGCCACTTTCCCCCTAAAAAAAAAAAAAGAAGAAAAGCAAAAAAAAAAAAAAAAAAAACAAATCAATTTAGGTAGTTTTTCTTTTATTTATTTACTTTTTCTTATTTTTATTGTTTTATTGTTATTTTATTTTTGTTAACAACATTAGGCCTTGATATGTGATTGGAAATTCCAATTTATCCCCTAATTCGCAACCGCGCCGAGTTTTTATTTCGTCTATAAGGCTTTAGACGAAGTAATTAATCATGCGGGAATAAAATTGATATTTTGATCTTTAAGGCTTAAGATCAATTTATCGATTTTACTAGTGAAATATTGTCCCTCGATTTGAACGATGTGTGATATTTTCTAGATAATTTTGGATGGTCTTGATTGCCTTGTTTATATTGAAACATGTCTGAGTTAGAATATTGCATGTTTAGGGTTATTTGCACATTTAGGCTAAGCATTCTAATTATTATGAATTTTCAAAAAAACCAAAAAAATCAATTAATTTAGGTTGCATGTTTAATTATTAGGAATTGATAATTTCGAACTAAAAAAAAAAAAAAAAAAAGTTGAATTAGGGTTAGGTTTGTTTATTGTCATGCATATTTAGAATAGGAATTTTATTTATTTTTTTTTCATGAAAAAGAAAACAAAAGAAGGCATATAGAATGTTAGTTTTATTTGATTTGCATGTTAAATTTTAATTTTGAAATTAATAAAAAAATAACAAAAATCGTCATGCATATAGAATTAGGGCATCATTTGCACGTCATTGCAAATTAGAATAAAATTGCATATTTCATTTTAAATTTAGATTAACTTAGATAGACTGCACCTTAGGTTAGGGATTGCTAAGTTAAGATAATATCTTGGTTTAAATTAGGGTTTAGCATGACCTAATCCTTAATATAAATTAAATAGAATCTTAATCTAGCTAGATAATTTTCACATTTTTCTAATTTCAAATTTCATGAAAAAATCCAAAAATGTCTTAGGATAAGTTATTTCCATTTTTAGGATAAATTTCAATTTTTAGAAAAATAAAAACCATAAAATCAAAAAATCAAAATCTTGCATGAGCATGTAGAATTAGGAATATAGATTTAGTAAATAAAGCATTTAGGCTAGTAAATTAGACTCTTTTTTAGAATCACATTTTTTAGGGTAGTTTAATTAGGACTTTTGTTAATTCAAAATTTCAGGTAAAAAAAAATCCAAAAACATTAGGTGCATGATTTGCATTCTAGGGTCATTTAATTAAAATTTGCATATTAGGTCATTTAAGTTGCAATTATTGCATTTCATGTCATATAATTTAGATCATTTTGCCATGTCATATTAGACTATTAGTATGCATTGCATTTAGATTAAATTCCATTAAATAAAGTGAGAACAAAAAAAGAGAAATTTGCGTGTTAATTAGAAATCATATCCAGGATTGTTGATGTGGATTTTAATTTAACATTGCAGATGCTTTTGCTGCTTTGAGGTAAGTTTTGCAATTTATTTATTGTTTTTCTTGGGTGTTAAATTGGTGGACTGCGCACCCGCATGATCACCTCACATGTTAAGGAGATAAATTAAAATCAATTCAAGCTGCCAAAAACATTTTTTCAAAAATAAAAAGAAAAGGTACCGAAAGGGCGTTAGATAAATCTAGCGTAACCAAGTCCCCGTATCTAGAATCTCTGGTTCGTAGGAGTAAAGTAAATCTCCCATTACTTTACTTGGGTTTCTAATCGACCCACCAAAAAATAGATTAGTGGCGACTCCTAATTGAAAATAATTGCATGTTAAAAACTCGAATCTAAAGTCGCGAATTGGTATGGGCTTGGGAGAGCCCGAGTTAAGTCTAGGCTTAACAATCCATTAGCCAAACCTTAGGTGGTGCACACCCAAAAAATTTGGTCGCGACAGCTTGGCGACTCCACTGGGGACTTGAGTTAAAACTCTTAGTGGACTTAGGCCAATTTTTCTTTTCTTTTGAAAAATGTTTTTGTTTGGCAGCGAGGATCCCAGGTACGTCCCTAACATTTAAGGTGTTAAATGTTTTTGCAGATTAGGAGGTATAAGGGGAAGTGTTTGCTGACCTTTGTTTTGCAGGGAGGTGTAGGAATGAATGGTTTATTTTTATATATGAAGTGTTGCTTGATATAAACTGTTATGCATGCCTTGCATTTAGCACTACACCATTGCACACACAACCTGCCGCGGGACCTGGGCCGCACTAGGATATTTAGGATGGTATTGGGTTGGATACAACTTCGACCGTGAGACCGCGTAGTAGAGGTTGCCCAACCCAATCCCGAAAGTTTCTTTCTTGGTGTCAAGAATGTTTACCTCTGCCCGCGAGGTTGCGTCGCATTGGGGTATCAATCTTGACTGAGCCGGAGTTAGAAGGGCTTGACTTAGTATGTGAGGCTGCAACTAAGTCATCTCACCCTTTTAGCTTCACCTTGATTAGCCTTCCTAGTTAGAAATCGAACCTCACGTTTCATGCGCTTGTCTATGTGGTTGCTTTAATTGCCCTGTGAAGTAAGTTTTCTACCCCTTACTCTTGCAATTTACTTATGGTATTTCGTCTTTCTTTCGTCGGTCCATGACATTAGGTTGGTCAAATCATGATTTATAAACAATGGGAAGATCCGACATTCGATTCGTGCCTGCACCAAAGGTTGAACTTAAATCATGGTGGGATCGTCTGGGCCATGATGGCCAAAGATATGTTGAAAGTAGACTGGGTCGCCTTGCTCCCCTTCTCGACATCGATGTTCAAAGTGGCGTCATGCAAGCACTCGCTCATTTCTGGTGCCCCCAAACATCAACATTTATATTTGGTAAGCATGAGCTCACCCCGACCTTGGAGGAATATAGCATCGCCATAGGAAAACCTTTGGAAGTGGATCTAATAAACCCACCTCTTGGAATAAAACCTGCATCAATTTTTTCTGATTTTCTTAGGATGGATGAGGATCGAATTAAAAGAGTGCTAAAAGATAATTGTCTTGCATATCCTTTTTCCTTTCTAGATCAAAGTTTTGCTGATGCAGATGCTCTTTTAAAAAGCAAGATCTTCATCTTAGCCTTTTTTTGGGTTTATTATTATTCCTCTTCGCAAAGGAGCTATTAATCCTGCTATTATATGGGTTGTCAAATAAGTGTGTGCTGGGGTTGGTTTTGTCAATACCATTCTAGCTGAAACATTTTTGTCACTTACCCGATTTAAGGAAGATAAGGATAAAACTTTTCATGCACCAATTGAACTCTTAAAAATTTGGTTCTTTTCTCACATGAGAAAGATCGACATTCACATGCATATTATTAATATTACTGATTCTCATCATCCCATTGAGGTATTCAAAAAGTATCAGAATCGAACTCCAAATCTTTCTTACTCAGAATGGATCAAATTGTTGAAAAATTCCAATACCAAAAGTTTCCTATGGCATGCTAAATGGTTCCAAGTCTCCGAGGCACGCCTCTCATGGCGATGATGAGCCAATTCCATTATTGGGGATCACCGGTGCCACTTCTTACTATCCACTCCGAGTGGCCCGTCAATATCGAGTTGTGCAGGACCTACCACCCCCTCTCAAGCTTGGTTTGTTCCAAATTCAATTCACTACCAAGGATAGTGATCACAAGAGATGGCTCCACTGCATTGAACAAGCCTAGCTCGCATGTCGCAAACAAAAGTTGAACTTGCTCGAGGATGAGCTTGAAGGGAAGGAAAAGGTTTACCATGCCACTACTCGATACATCCATCGACACAAAATTCCAATCGAGTATCTCCCGAAGGTGCCGGATGTGACTGAGAGGCCCACTCGGCAAGCGGAGCTTAATCGTCACAAGAGGAAGATTGAGCAACTTGAGAAGCAAGCCAAGAAGGATGTCAAAGAGAAGAGGCAATTACGTCGAGTGTTGGCTTCCCATTTGTTTATGGATCGGGCTAAATAAAGTGGCTTGAGTCAATTTAGTCTTTCTACTTTAGCTTAATGTCTAGGAAGTTGAGTCATTTAATTTATTTGTCAAGAACTTTTCAAATGTCATTTTCAATCAATTTCATTAATAAAAGTGGTTAGATTTTCGTTATGGGCCGGCACATTTCATATCAAAGTGCTTATGTATGTTCATTCATGTTTAATCAATTTAGGTGGCAACGGATCTTCCACGTTCACCCATTATCACATGATCAAGGGCCAAAATGGCGGAACAAAACAAGACACGTGATCGTATGTCCAACATGGAAGATCAGCTTCGTCAATTAGCTGCCGCTATGGATCTTATAATGACTCAATTTAAATCACTCCAAGTCAATCCGGCTCCTCCACCCGTTCTTCCTCAGGCTGTTGTCGTGAAGCAACTAGACAAGACCCAATTGGGTGATGACGACATGCCTGATTTAATAAAAGACGACCCATTCCAGATCAATGTGGAAAAGGGTAAGCTTGTTAACATCCCCAAGACGGAGCAAGATGATCGCTTCACGAAGCTTGAAGAAAAAGTGAAACAACTGCAGGAGTCACAGAACTCACTCCCTTTTGACTTGTCGGTCTACGAGAAGTTCAAATGCCAGAATTTGAGAAGTACGATGGTACTACCTGCCCAAAATCTCATTTGCAGATGTACCACGTACGCATGGCCCAATATGTCAAGAATGAGCCCCTCATGATCCAATCATTTCACGCAAGTTTGACTGGACCAGCGCTAAACTGGTATGTGATGAAGAATGTGAACCTTCTGGAGACCTGGAATGAGGTGGCTGACGCCTTCATCAAGCAGTACAAGTTCAACATGGACATCGCTCCTTCCCGAGAAGATCTTGAGCGGATGGAAAAGAAGAAGAGCGAGTCATTTAAAGAATACGCTGTGAGATGGAGGAACCTGGCGGCCCAAATCACTCCTGAGCCTACTAACAAGGAGTTGATGAAGTTGTTTGTGAAGACCCTCCCGTCTGAGTTCCGTAATCGGATGGCGAGCACGTATGTCGAAGTTTCAATCAGCTTATTTCTGTCGGAGAACAAATCGAGATGGGGATAAGAGAAGGATGGTTTGCTAAGTCGTCAAGTAAGAGATTCTCTGCCAAAAAGGAGAAAGAAGCTGTTGAAGACGTGAATATGGCTTATAGCCAAGAAAGTACCAACCGTGGCCTGGTTGTCCAAATCAATGCAAGGCAACAACAGACCGCTGGTCGTCAACAATTTCTAAATAATAAAAGGGAATTCACTCCTCTCCCTGGATCTCCATCCCAAGTGTTGGCGATCCTAAGAAAGAAAGGCTTGCTTACTAGTGAGCCAAAGCGCCCTAACCGCGAAACCCTTCGTAGTTATGATCCAACAAAGAAGTGTGATTACCATAGTGGGGAATTGGGGCATTCAACTGATGAGTGTTTCACCCTCAAACACAAGATTCAAAATCTCTTAGACACGAAGGTCTTTTCGTTCCAAACCGCTCAACCAAATGTCCAAAAGAATCCGCTACCGGAGCATGAGGGTACAGTGAACGCTATTCTGGAACCTGAAGTTGGTCGCATCAAGAACTCGAAGGTACATGTGGCGGATGCTTACAATGGCCTAGTGAGAGCTGGGTATTATCCGGACCATGAAGATATTTCCCTATCACTAATGAAGGAAAGAGTTGCCAAAATGGTTGACGATGGCATTATAGTTTATGCTGACCATAATTGCATAGTTTCAACTATTTCCCACATCATCATCGATTGGGAGGAGGAACAAGCCACACTTGTTGCTGAAAGAGAAGAAGTTGATCCTTCACTCGCAGACATGCCCCAGTTAGAGGACGCATCCGATGATGAGATAGTGATTGAAATGCCACAGCCATATGAGTATGTCAGCAACAAGGCCGTCCCTTGGTCCTATGACTTGGATGTTGGCATTGTCACAAGGTCTGGCCGGACTCATGCTCAAGCAAATGCTCAACCTGCAAAGCCTGTCACTGATGAAGAGGCCAAGAAATTTCTGACTGTAATAAAAGCAAGTGAGTATAACGTGGTCGATCAATTGAGGAAAATGCCTGCCCAGGTCTCTTTGCTTGAGCTCCTACAGACATCGCCTGTGCATCAAAAGGCACTGATGAAGGTGCTAAGTGAAATTCATGTGCCAGAGACGATTGAGGCAGACAAGTTAGAAGAATTTGTAGGATCAGTCCTTCTCAAAGATTTGATCGCCTTTTCTGATGAGGAATTCCCTCTTGAGGGTAGAGGGCACAACAAGGCACTTTACATATCCATCAAGCACAAGACTACCCATGTGTCCCGAGTGCTCATCGATAATGGGTCCGCCCTAAATATATGCCCGTTGGCTACTCTTCACCGCCTCAAAGTTGACCCATCCAGGATACATGGTGCAACGACCTCTGTGTGAGCTTTCGATGGCACGAAGAATGACGTGATCGGGCAAATCCACCTTGATATACAAATAGGGCCGGTCATCTTCAACATTCCCTTTCAAGTGTTGGACATCCTCACTGCATTCAACTTCTTATTGGGTCGTCCCTGGATACACACCGCGGGAGCAGTACCTTCAAGTTTGCATCAGGCTGTGAAGTTCGTGATTGAAAGGAAGCTGGTCACCGTGTATGGTGAGGAAGATCACCGAATCTATCAGGAGACGGCCATCCCCTATGTAGAACCATATTCTGAGTTCGAAGCAAGCTACCACTCTTTCGAGTTAGTATCCACCATACATGCCTCTCCTAACTCGACGCCTCCTACTCCTGAAGTTTCAAATGCGGACCTCATGGTTGGTAGAGTGATGGTCGGGAACGGTTTTGTTCTTGGTAACGGTCTTGGAAGAAATGGCCAAGGCATTCGAGACCCCATTGAAGCCCCCCAGAGGTCCCATTCTACTGGATTAGGGTACCATGGAAGAGGTGGACAAAATTCTGGAGGAAGAAGACAAGAAAGACCGAACCCGACGCCTAACCGAAGGCAAGGGAGGCAAAACCCGTTGCCCCCAAGTATTCATGAAATATTCCCTGGTCCTCCGGTAATGATGTAGGATGAGGCGGAAGTGATAGGCACCCTGGGGCAGCCAAGCGGTAAGTTTGACTACCTAGTGAAGTATTCGGCCCCTCCAAGTCTTTACATTGATCCCCGGAGCATTGTCCCAGATGGATGGGGTGGCATGGATGATCCGACACCCCTGAAGACCGAGGACCCTGAAGACATGCTGGAAGGAGTAACAAGCTTGTTCGATGACATCGTCATAAGAGCCATTGACGAAGGATCCCACGAAGAAATGAGCCCTAGCCCACAAGAGTAACTCATTTATCGATTTCTCGCATTCCCCTGTGTGGGAATTTTTATTGCTTTCTAGGAATAATTATCGCTATCTAGCGATTGTCTTCATTTTCTTTTAGGACTTGGATTTGCATTTTCCATTCAATAAATGTAATTGATTGATGAATATCAATAAAATTACAAGTTTTATTTTGAGGGCATGATGAGGTACACCAAACCAGCCCGGTGATGATATCCAGCTGATAAACAAAAAAAGAAAATCCAAGGAGAATTCTGAGGCCTGGGCTTTATCATGCTTCCTCGTGTCAAAATTTTTTCGAAAAAATCTTTCAAAAAAAATCTTTCTAAAATACAGCTTACTCTGTTTGTTTCTAAATTATTTACTTACTGTTTCAGGGAAAGTCTCACAGCATGCAAAGGTATGGAAATGGTCCGATCCAGTGCCACAAATGCTAGTGACAAAGTTCCTGGAGACTCGATTGAAGATTCCATTGAAGTACAGCGTAGCTGGGAGCAGCATGAAAAAGCCAAAACGCTTACGTTCGAACAAACTGTCACTATCAATTTAAGTGACATTGAAGAAACCAAGGAGGTCAAAATTGGGGCAAATCTCCCCAAAGACGAGGCTGAGTGCCTAATCCAGCTGCTAAAGGAATATCAAGATATCTTTGCATGGACTTATGCTGACATGCCTGGTTTAGACCCGGCAATCGTGGAGCACGCCTTACCTACTAATCCGGACGTGCCACCTAAGAAGCAGAGGCTGCGGAGGACTAAACCTGAGCTCTCAAAGAAGATTGAGGAAGAGGTGATGAAGCTTTTGAAAGTAGGATTTATTGAGCTCTCATAATATCATGAATGGGTGGCTAACATTGTGCCAGTAATGAAGAAAGATGGTCGAGTTCGAGTCTGTGTCGACTATCGGGACTTGAATAAGGCCAGCCCGAAAGATGATTTCCTGCTGCCTCACATAGATGTCCTTGTGGATAGCACCGCTAGATTTGAGTTATTCTCGTTTATGGATGGTTTCTCCGGATACAATCAAATAAGGATGAAGGAGGAAGATAAGGAGAAGACTGCATTTATCACTCCATGGGGAACCTTTCATTATAAGGTCATGCCCTTTGGACTCAAGAATGCAGGGGCAACCTACTAGCGGGCCATGGTAACTCTATTTCACGATATGATGCATAAGGAGATAGAAGTCTATGTTGATGATATGATTGCAAAGACCCAACCTGGGAGAAGCCATGTTGAAACTCTAAAGAAATTGTTTGATCGTCTTCGCGAATTCAAGCTTCGATTAAATCCCGCTAAATGCGTGTTTGGAGCAACGTCTGGTAAATTACTTGGGTTCATTGTGAGCAGTAAGGGGATTGAGATCGACCCATCTAAGGTCAAGGCTATATGTGAGTTACAGCCACCATCAACGGTCAAAGAAGTTCGAAGCCTCTTGGGGAGATTGAATTACATTGCCCGTTTCATTTCCCAATTGTCTGAAACTGCCAAGTCGTTCTTCAAGCTCCTAAAGAAGAACGCGCAAATTAACTGGGATGGTGAGTGTCGGGAAGCATTTGACAAGCTGAAGCAGTATTTGATGAACCCACCAGTTCTTGTCCCACCCTCGCCGGGGGATCCTTTGATTCTCTATCTTACTATCCATAGTGAGTCATTGGGTGTGATGTTGGCCCAAGAAAGCCTTGTTGACAGAAGAGAATGTGCCATTTATTACTTGAGCAAGAAATTTATTGTATCAAAGCTGAAGTATTCTGATGCTGAAAAAACTTGTGCTGCATTAGTGTGGGTGTTGCATGGACTACGGCAGTACACATTGCACTACCAGACATTCCTCGTGACTGAGAATAATCTTATCGAGTACTTGCTTGATCAGTCGGCTTTGGTGGGTAAGTTAGCTAAGTGGCAAATTCTAATCTCAGAATTTGATGTCCAGTTCATCCCTCAAAAGTCAGTTAAAGGTCGAGTGATCGCTGATATATTAGCTGAGAATCCAGGAGTCTCAAATAATGATGACAGTTTTCCAGATGATCGTATTTTAAGTGTAAATGAGGACTCATGGACAATGTTCTTTGATGGAGCTGTGAACTTGTCCGGTTCCGGTACTAGGGCGGTCCTGATATCCCCAGACGGACAACACCATCCGGTAGCTGCGAAGTTGATGTTCCCATGCACTAATAATGTAGCTGAGTATGAAGCTTGCATCCTCGGACTCCAAGCTGCAATCGAGATGGGTGTGACCAAATTGAAAGTATTCGGGGATTCTGCACTGATCATACTACAGACCGTAGGAGAATGGGAAACCAAGAACCCCAAACTGCTCCCATACCACAAATATCTAGAAGACCTGGTAAAGGAGTTCAAAGAAATTTCGTTTGAATACTTGCCAAGGTGTCATAATCAATTTGCGGATGCACTCGCAACTTTGTCTTCTATGTTGCAAGTCACCGACGGGTTGGAAGTCGAGCCATTGAAAATAGAAGTTTTGCCGAGGCCAGCTTATTGCATGATCATAACTGAAGAATCTGATGGAAAGCCATGGTATTACGATTTCATAAACTACATTAAAAAGCAGGAATTTCTTGAAGGGAGCACTCCGACAGATAGGAAATACATCACGAAAATGGCATCAAAATTCTTTGTTAGTGGCGAAAATTTGTACAAGAGGTCCCATGATTCAGTCCTATTGCGGTGTGTGGATGCAGCCGAAGCTACTCAAATCATGCAAGAAGTGCACGAGGGAGTATGTGGCCCTCATATGAATGGGCACATGTTGGCTAAGAAAATTATGAGATTAGGCTATTACTGGCTCACACTAGAGAGTGATTGCATCAAACACGTACGAAGTTGTCACCGTTGTCAAATCCATGGTGATAAGATAAACGTTCCTCCAACTGAGCTGCATCAATTCTCTGAGCCATGGCCTTTCTCGATGTGGGGCATCGATGTGATTGGCCCGATAAATCCCAAGGCTTCAAATGGGCATCGGTTCATTTTGGTGACGATAGACTATTTCTCCAAGTGGATTGAAGCTTCATCCTTTGTGAATGTCACTGCACGCAACGTTGCAAAATTCATCAAACGTGACATAATTGCTCGCTATGGTGTCCCCGAATCAATCATCACCGATAACGGGACAAATCTAAACATCAAAATCGTTGATGAGCTGTTCAACGAGTTCAAGATTAAACATCTGAATTCATCCCCTTACCGCCCTCAAATGAATGGGGCTGTGGAGGCTGCCAATAAGAACATTAAGAAGATCTTGGCCAAGACAGCCGAGAATTATCGAGATTGGCATGAGAGGTTACCTTTCGCATTAATGGCATACCGAACGTCTATCCGCACTTCTACTGGGGCAACTCCTTTTGCTCTGGTGTATGGCATGGAGGCTGTTTTACCCGTGGAGGTGGAGATTCCGTCCCTAAGAGTTCTATCCCAAGCAGAGTTATCTGAGCCTGAATGGATGCAACAAAGACACGAACAGTTGAACTTGATCGATGAGAGGAGACTGAAGGCTCTCTGCCATGGCCAGACCTATTAGCAGAGAGTGGCCAGGTCCTTCAACCGGAAGGTACGACCGAGACACTTCGAGGTAAATGATCTTGTTCTAAGGAAGCTGTTGCCAATTTTTCCAGATCCCGGGGGAAAGTTTGCCCCAAATTACAGCGGTCCATATGTGGTGAAGAAGGTACTTCCAGGAGGTGCTCTGATTCTAGATGAAATGGATGGTCGTCAGTTTTCCACTGCGGTTAATTCTGATGCCGTCAAGAAGTATTATCCATGACTGAATTTGCTGTGTCGTGTTTTGAATTGCAAGCACTTTTATGATGAATAAATTGCCTCAATGAGTTGCAAGTTCAATTATTCAAATTTGTTGCAAATTTTTGCACGTCCTCCATAATGAATTGTGTGAGATGAATTGAGTGTGTCAAATGGGATATCTTGGAATGATGAAAGGCAAGCCTTATTCCATACACTATTTCATACACTAATCCCCAGTGAGTTGTGTGAAAAATTCCATGCCCGCAAGGAAAAGGGCGGTCTCGCAAAAGGTACGTCATCCAAAGTAATGAGGGGCAGTTTCTTCCTCTACCCAAAACACTATAGGTATATCCATTGTTTAGCCCTTTGAGCCCATACGCATGAAGAGTTTGTTTAAAATTACCCCTGTCAAGGATCATCCCAAATTGGGACAAGGCAAAAACATTCAAATGGCATGAACTAGAATGCCGACAAAAATGGAGATTTTGTCCAAAGTAAAAAAGTGCAAAAATGGGGCATGAAAAAGCAGTGTGCCTGGTAAAAGCAAGGCCGATGCCTAAAGAAAAAAAGAAAAGAAAAAGAAAAAACGCCTAATATGGTTAGTCATACCCTGAACAAGGCGGTACAAAAAAAAGGAGAAAAGGAAAAAGCTCAAATGATGTTCCAATCAATGAGTGCAAAAGAAAATCCTCGACATTGAGGCAGAAAGTCAGTGGAAGTGTCAAGATGATCACCAACTTTACCCTCTAAACATCTTTTGAGCCTAATCATCCTTTCGTTTCTTAACCCATGAACCAAGCCTACGTTACGTCCCTTACAAAGTCTCTTCAGATTAGGGCACTTAAATTAACATAGAGGTTCATATGTTCGAAAGCATCGCTCGAAGGAGTGTGAGTAAGATAATTTCTGCCTCATTTCTTATGTTTCTTGACTTGTAAACACCAAGATGATTGCAGAATATTTTTCAAATAAGCTTGACTCAAAGAGTCCCATTTGTTAAGCCATTGACCAAGCCCACATTATGGTCCCTCTTAAAAGACCTCTCAGATTGGTAAGATCGTACCACTTGCGAGATTGCTTGGACCCTTGTTTGGCATGATGAAGGTAAGATAGAGTGATTGACAGAATCTTGCATCAAAGGTCAAGATAAAATAGCCATTTTAATGAGGATGAGAGAAAAGTCCTTTCAGACCAAAGAGTCCCTTATTTGACATATTCATGACACTCATGTATTCAGAATGGAAATTAGATGATGCAAGATTGATGGAAATTATCATGAACATCCATTAAATTGATGCGTGTTTATGATTACAAATGCATGTTGCCTCTCCCACAACCATGTTTTACAGGAGACGTATCTCTCAGGATCAGAGATTTTACCAGGTAAGTATATCTTTATCCATACCTAGAATATTTGTCACTGTGCAAGTATTCCCTTTTAAGTATATTTGACACTCAATTGAGTTGTCTCCCAAAGATTTTTCTCCAGATTCAATCTGATTAAGGCGACCGAAGAATGGTTCGGGTCCTGATCATATGATTTTTGTCACAAGGCTAGGCGACCGAAGAATGGTCGGGTCCTAGCCAAGCAAAACCTTAGTCTAGGTGACCGTAGCATAGAATGGGTCCTAGACAGCATTCATTGCATTAACAGGTAACCGTAGCATAGAACGGGTCCTGGAAAAGCAATTTCCCCATTCAGGTGACCGTAGCATAGAACGGATCCTGAAAAATAGATTTCTTCGTCGAGGTGACCGTAGCATAGAACGGGTCCTTGACAACACTTATTGCTCTAACAGGCGACCGTAGCATAGAACGGATCCTGAAAAAGCAATTTCTCCATTCAGGTGACCGTAGCATAGAACGGGTCCTTGGCAGCACTTATTGCTCTAACAGGTGACCGTAGCATAGAACAGATCCTGGAAAAGCAATTCTCTTCCGCCATACTAGGCGACCGTAGAGTGGTACAGGTCTCAGAAAGGCGGAATCTTCACAAAGCCGTGTTACTATTCTGGGCAACCGTAGAATGGTACGGGTCCTGGACATGTAACACCCTCTACCTCGGACTACTTAATCCCCCTCGAAGGTAAGTTATTTCAGGTAGGTTCATTTGCATTAGCATTTGCATGCATCATATAAGTTGCATTTAAAAAATGGAATCCAATTTCCACCAAAAAATCATATATTGCATAAGTATGGCCAAAATTAGGTCTCAATTTATCTTTGAAGGCAACCTCTGCGAGCTCACCTTCAAAGAGGGGCAACTGTTGACACCTAATTTTGGAGGTTCATTTTTGCTAAAAAGTAAAAAAAAAATAATAATAAAAATGCATGGCATATAGTTTAGGCAGATTTTATTTGATTTTGTCTTATTTTTGTTAAGATTTTTATAGATTTAGGCAATATACAATAGGAGATGTGGTTTTGCGCAAAAGGGAAATTTTGGATAAAATGTGCGAAAATATTTCAATGATATATTCAGGGGTATCATGCATGAGTAAAATTAGAAATGAAATATACCCAAAGATTCAATTTTTCGGGCTTATAAAAGGGGGGGTCAATTCATTCAAGAAAAAAAAAGGGCAGAGTGAAAGTGACGTGAAAAAAAAAAGAAAGTAAAAAAAAAAAGGGAAAAGAGAGAGAGAGAGAGAGAGAGAGAGAGAGAGAGCTGGGAGGGTGAGCCGAGGGAGAGAGAGAAAAAAAAAAAAAAAAAAAAGAAGAAGAAAACAGCGTTGAAGCCCCCGTGCGCGTCTGTTCGTCTTCCCCAAGGGGGGGAGTCCTCGCCGGCCACCGTCACCGTCGGCGTTATCGCCGCCACGCCATAGCTCGTGCTGCCGCCGCCGAACCCCCACTGTCGGTCCTGCGGCTTGCGCCACCCCTCCGCCGCTCCAGATCCGACGCCCGACGCCCTCCTCCACCCAAATTCGCTCGCGTCGCCGATTCCCCGCCCGTCTCCGCGTGCCGCTCTCGACGCCGCTACGACCTCCGATCAGTGACCCAGGTTGCAAGCTAGGCGGACCCGCGTCGCTCGATCCGATTCGCCGTGCCGCTTGCGCCTCGAAGCCAGCCGCACCGCCCGAGTCCCCGGCGCATCGGTCTTCATCCGTCCAAGCCAGATTAGCTCGACGCCGCCGCGTCTCCGATTCGATGCCCCCGCGCCCACAGCTCGCGCCCGCGACGTCCCTGCCTCCCCTGCGTCTTCGCGCGCGCCCCCCAACGCTGCCGCTGCCGTGCCGCCGTTGTGCCGTCCACGGCCATCCATTGCCGGAACCCTAGCCGGCGATTCTCCTTGCCGGCGGCCACTTTCCCCTAAAAAAGAAGAAAAGCAAAAAAGGAAAAAATCAATTTAGGTAGTTTTTCTTTTATTTATTTACTTTTTCTTATTTTTATTGTTTTATTGTTATTTTATTTTTGTTAACAACATTAGGCCTTGATATGTGATTGGAAATTCCAATTTATCCCCTAATTCGCAACCACGCCGAGTTTTTATTTCGTCTATAAGGCTTTAGACGAAGTAATTAATCATGCGGGAATAAAATTGATATTTTGATCTTTAAGGTTTAAGATCAATTTATCGATTTTACTAGCGAAATATTGTCCCTCGATTTGAACGATGTATGATATTTTCTAGATAATTTTGGATGGTCTTGATTGCCTTGTTTATATTGAAACATGTCCGAGTTAGAATATTGCATGTTTAGGGTTATTTGCACATTTAGGCTAAGCATTCTAATTATTATGAATTTTCAAAAAAACCAAAAAAAATCAATTAATTTAGGTTGCATGTTTAATTATTAGGAATTGATAATTTCGAACTAAAAAAAAAAACAAAAAAAGTTGAATTAGGGTTAGGTTTGTTTATTGTCATGCATATTTAGAATAGGAATTTTATTTATTTTTTTTTCATGAAAAAGAAAACAAAAGAAGGCATATAGAATGTTAGTTTTATTTGATTTGCATGTTAAATTTTAATTTTGAAATTAATAAAAAATAACAAAAATCGTCATGCATATAGAATTAGGGCATCATTTGCACGTCATTGCAAATTAGAATAAAATTGCATATTTCATTTTAAGTTTAGATTAACTTAGATAGACTGCACCTTAGGTTAGGGATTGCTAAGTTAAGATAATATCTTGGTTTAAATTAGGGTTTAGCATGACCTAATCCTTAATATAAATTAAATAGAATCTTAATTTAGCTAGATAATTTTCACATTTTTCTAATTTCAAATTTCATGAAAAAATCCAAAAATGTCTTAGGATAAGTTATTTCCATTTTTAGGATAAATTTCAATTTTTAGAAAAATAAAAACCATAAAATCAAAAAATCAAAATCTTGCATGAGCATGTAGAATTAGGAATATAGATTTAGTAAATAAAGCATTTAGGCTAGTAAATTAGACTCTTTTTTAGAATCACATTTTTTTAGGGTAGTTTAATTAGGACTTTTGTTAATTCAAAATTTCAGGTAAAAATAAATCCAAAAACATTAGGTGCATGATTTGCATTCTAGGGTCATTTAATTAAAATTTGCATATTAGGTCATTTAAGTTGCAATTATTGCATTTCATGTCATATAATTTAGATCATTTTGCCATGTCATATTAGACTATTAGTATGCATTGCATTTAGATTAAATTCCATTAAATAAAGTGAGAACAAAAAAGAGAAATTTGCGTGTTAATTAGAAACCATATCCGTGGATTGTTGATGTGGATTTTAATTTAACATTGCAGATGTTTTTGCTGCTTTGAGGTAAGTTTTGCAATTTATTTATTGTTTTTCTTGGGTGTTAAATTGGTGGACTGCGCACCCGCATGATCACCTCACATGTTAAGGAGATAAATTAAAATTAATTCAAGCTGCCTGCCAAACATTTTTTCAAAAATAAAAAGAAAAGGTACCGGAAGAGCGTTAGATAAATCTAGCGAAACCAAGTCCCCGTATCTAGAATCTCTGGTTCGTAGGAGTAAAGTAAATCTCCCATTACTTTACTTGGGTTTCTAATCGACCCACCAAAAAATAGATTAGTGGCGACTCCTAATTGAAAATAATTGCATGTTAAAAACTCGAATCTAAAGTCGCGAATTGGTATGGGCTTGGGAGAGCCCGAGTTAAGTCTAGGCTTAACAATCCATTAGCCAAACCTTAGGTGGTGCACACCCGAAAAATTTGGTCGCGATAGTACCAATTAAGTTTTAAACCATGTTGGGTCTCAAAACTTTTCACTTTTTAGCCATGCTCAAGACAAACTTCACATCCTGCTCCAACCGTCTCATTTACTGTCATCCAATTGCTGTGGAGTCAGCAGATAAAGAGCTCAAAACAAGCACTAGATTCTCGGATAGATCATGCATCTCCCCACATGCAAGATCCAAACTACATCCCCTTCTCCAAGATCCGGTCACCCTCTATCTAGCTCATCAAATTCTTAAAAAAATATTAAAAAAGAAACAGATGATAGATGTCCAGTTCGCATCTAGGTCGCCATGTTTGTTCGGGCCGTGACTGACATTAAGCTCTGACGTGAGAGGCAAGACGGCGATCTCTCACCAACCTTTGTCACGCTGATCTCTCCTTTTAGGAGCTTGGGCCTATCGAGCCTCCTCATGCCGCGACCTTCGGCACCAGCACAACGGTCCCATGTACCGCAGGCACGAGAGCAATGGATGGTATTACAAAGATGGCCAGGAGCGGCAAGGACGTTTCGAGATTTCGAGGAGAGAGCACAGCGCACCGATGCATTTAACCGAGCGATCGACAGGCCTTACAAGCTAGGGAGTGAACTGAATGACAGGCCTCACAATGAAAGGGTTCAAGGTCTCGAGGAAAGGATTCAAGAAAAACATTTGCAGATCCACAGTAGTTCGGACCGTCTTTATTGCTCCCTCAATGCTCGTCAAACGATAATATGCAGGATGTTGTCGGGCGTTTCCAGCCGTCCCTTGCCGCGGACGGGGTAGCAGACATTTCTGCGGGTAAGTTGATTCCTTTGTCTGAGTAGGAGTTGGTCGTTGTGATGTTGGCGGCGAGGATCAGGGTCGGGAAGGCGGTTGAATGGATGGTGCATTCCGATTCATTGAGAAACACAGCGAAGTATGGAAAATGCAACATGAAAAACTGAAGCAATCTTGCGCTAACCGTCAATGGCTACGTTGATGTCCTGCCATTAGACCCATCAAATGGATGGGTCGGGTTGGGTTTGGGTTGGGTTAAAAATGGGTCAACCCATTTAACTTGTTTTGACCCATATTCATGTAATATAAATCAAGTGACCAATACCCGACCTGACCCATATTCAACACATACCCGACTCGATCTGTATTGCTAAAACCTATTAATATTATAGGAAAACCCATCTCTACTATATGCTAATTTGATTAAAACTTCAAATTAAATTAAAAATAGTAAATAAAATTAAAAAAAGTTAAAAAAACCTATAAATTAAAATATTTATAAAGAATTAGATCATTCACATGCTTCTCTTGTTTGAAGTGAACGTATCATTGAGTAACTAAAAACTGTAATATGAAAAATCCTTAACTAAATTTAAGAAAGTTCATTTTTATGATTTTTTTTAAAAAAAAAAAGTATTGCTAAGACACTTTTATGCAATACAAATTTAATGAATTTTTTTATAATTCTTTTAAAAATATTTAAAAAAATCGAATTTCTAATTTTTTTAAAAATATATAATTTTTTATTTTTATTTTTTAATATGTAATCTTTAATTATTATTTTTTGTTTTTCTCTTTTCTCTTTTCTTTTTTCTTCTTCTTCTTCTTCAGCCGACTGTCGGCCATGACAACGGTTAGCGACTGGCCATAGGCGAGATCGAGCTCGTTGGCGTCAAGCGGGGCTCGATCTTGCCAATCCAATGAGGTCGAGGCCCCGCCCAACACTGGCGAGCTTGAGTCTCCCTAGTCGTCAGTGAGGCCGAGGCTCCACTAGTGTTGGGCGAGGCTTGATCTCGTCGATCTAGCGAGGCTATGGCCCCGCCCAACGCTGGTGAGCTCGAGCCTTACCTGGCCCATCGTCGCTTGTCACCTTGCCGGCCATTGGCTAAGAAGGAAGAAAAAGAAAGAAAAAAAAAAAAGAAAAAAAGAAAAGAAAAGAAAATTGAAATATGAAAAATAATTATAATTTCAATTTTTTATTAAAAAAATATTTTTATAAAGTTAAAGAAGGAAAGATTGTGTGGGACTTGAGTTCAGAATTTAGAAATGGGTTTTAAGGTTCCAACCCACTTGCTATTTTAAATGGGTCGAAAATGGGTTATAATTTTTGACACATTTAAATTAGACTCACTTCTTTGATCCATTTTTAGTTGGGTTTTCAAAAGGCTTTGATCCATATACAACCCATATAATTAGAATATGAGTCAAAAAATGGGTCAATGTGGAAACATGGTTATTCTCATGTCTATTAAGTGCAAGCTTTTAGGACGACAGAGGAGGAAGGATTGACACTAAGACTTAAAAGGACCATAAGTTTCTTAGAGAAAAGGCGCATTTGGAAAAAGTGGGTGCCGATACACAGCCACAAGGATTATACCACAAAAATCATGCACAAGTGACAGTACTATTATTTTTCTTTCAATTTCTACAAGAGTGGAAAAATCACACAGTGCAAGATTTTGCATTCTTTGTCATTGTGCTCATACCAATATCTACTAAAGATTATTGGGACATGTAAAAAACATGAAAATGTTTCAAATTCTATCTTTGTCTAGACATCATCAACAGATATTTTGACGTAGAAGCAATTTTGGGGGAGCTTAGCCTATGGATTGAGTATGGTAGCTAAGAAGTTAGTGTGTTGCGACTTCTTGAAGTGGCTGAGGCGTTCATGTGATCTACGTCCTCGAACAATTTCAAAAGTGTTTTGGAGTCACAGGGTAATTTCTCCGTGAATTATTTTATTGGAGTGTAATATATGACCGTGAATCATTTGAGTGTGTGAGCCATCATAACTCTATAAATCTCTTAATGATTAGTGGATTCTCTGTTTGTTACTCTCAAAATGGAGTACGTATTGACAATTTGACTGAATTACATAAACCATTTGTGTGCTTTTAGAGTTCCCTATTGACTTCTCTACTAATTTCATTCTCTCGTACTTTTTTTGTTTTTAAATTATAACTTCTGTTAACTTCCATATATTTCACAACAAAAACATTTCTAGATTCCCATTTATGCAATTCATCTTTGGTTGCTCTTTCTTTCGAAACTACGATTTTGACATGGTGGAGTTAGCAACTCTAATTCTCTCTGTGAACTGGTAAATCTCAACTTCTCATTAGCCAGTGGTATTTCAGGGAGCTGCCAGTCCAACAAGGTTGAGTCGAAAGTGATAAGACACTGGCCGGAGTTCAAGGGAGGCGACTAAAATTCTAGCAATTGCTTTGGAATTATTTGATCGAGGAGATCAATTGGGGGTGATCTGTCATTGAAATGTCCAGGTCAACCAATCGCCACAAAGTGAAGCCAAGAAAAGTAAATTGTGTGGGCTAACCAGAGGTTGCATCAATGGAAATTATGCAGAGATTGTTGTACATGGCTTTCCAATTAATGAGGAAGTTAGGTTTCCATATTTGACATTTTTTGGCAAATTGACTCTCTCTAGGAATCAGCTTAAGGATCGTAAAAATGAACTACCGAGCCTGTTGTTGAATCAAAATTATTTTAACTCAAAATATATTGCTATAACATCTCGCTTTACTCATTATTCATAACAGAATGCTACAATATTTCATTTAAATATGTTTCTCATCGCACGATGGTGACAAATGAAACAAAATCAACTAATATGAGTCCATGTTTAAAAAAATTAATTAGATAATTGCCACTGTTTGAATTAATTTGTACTAGGAAAAGTGCACATGTTTTGCATGCTTGGGAAAAATTTGACATTTAGACGATTCTACAAAGTCACCTTATAAGGAAATATTTGAATTACTAATTAATAAATAGAAGTTATTGACACAATATGAAGAAATTGTAAATATATAGACACACACAAAGAGAGCAATATCTTAGGATCTTAACGTTTTTTGGTTTTGTTGAGGTTATTCATAAGAGAGAGTATCCAATTTTAAAATTACGATACGTGAGAGATAAAGTCAAGTCAAGAAAAGTAAACTGTGTGGACCAATCAAAGGTTGCATCACTTATAAAATCTTGGCTATTAGATTTTGGTTTATTCAAAATCTTAACCGCAATTTCATTGCCACTTCTAAGCATTCCTTTGTACACAAAACCATATCCCCCTTCACCTAACTTGTATTTGAAATTTTTTGTGATCTTCTTGATATCTGAGTAAGAGTACCTTATGGGCAAAAAGTTGTTGTGAACTTGTAGAAATTCTTCGATGTTTGCGTCCATTGCTTGGTGTCTTCTCATCCACTTATACATTAGAAGTATCAACACACATGGACCTCCGAAGATGAAATTTGCTGCCAGGAAGTGAGCTGCGTACAAAATTGCCTCAAGATTATCGTAAAGCATATTGTTTTTTATTTGTCAGAAAGCACGTGCAAAAAGTGTTTTCTCCACATTTAGCGCGAGTGTTTCGCAGATGTAAGGAAAAGAGAATCGTCCATACCAATGATAAAAACGGGATCAGAAACGGTATTCAATGCAACATTTAGCGCCGTTCCCCAATAAGATCCGCCGACTGAAAGCAAGAGATTCATGATGACATATAATCAGAATCAGCTAAGCGATGAATGAAAAATATGTACGGGGAAACAAGTATTGTTATCCGAGTTAACTAAAAAAATTACGTACGAATTAACAACATCCAAAGCAAAGATGTATTAACCGACCAAAAAAAAAAAAAAAAGAAAGCAAAGATGTATTAAGGATAATAACTAATGTTACATTTGCATACTATATCCAACAATCAATAGTAGTAAATATTCAAAACATCCTGTCTCATATTTAATATGTTCTTTGAACCTAAAGATTTCATCTAGTGAATTTTCTGGTCCCATCGAGACCTAAAATATGGTAACTGAACAGGTTTTACTTTCAAGAGATTCTTATTTTTTTTACACAATTTTGGTTATGAGAATTTAGAACTTTTTGTGACTATACTTGATTACCTTACGAGGTAGGATTAACGTATCCAGTCCTTCGCAAGGAAGCACACCGCTAACTTTTTGGTGGGCTTTTTACTCACCATTTTGGGAACTTTTGATATAAGAAAAAAGATAAGGTACTTTGAGCTAATATAGAAACTTTTGGAAGGAACTAAACACAATTTTCTAATATTCTGCAAAAATCCAGACATTCAATGTTGACTTAGCACAAACTTAGTTTTTTATTTGTCGAAAAGCACAAACTTAACGTGACGCCTTTGGAAATCATTTTCCACGAAAATGACCACATATTTCTGATATTTGGTTGAAATCTAAAAATGAAATGGAAAATATTTTCCATTAGTTGGTACGAAAAATATGATGTTTCTCCTTGCACTGCTTTTGATAAATTTTTTATTTTTGATCTTTTTTTGTTCTTTTTTTCTCTTTAAAAAATTCAAAATTTTAATTATTTTATATTTTTCCTTTAATTTATTTTTTTAATTGTTTTTCTCTTCCTCGGCTAGTAGTTGGCCACAAGTGAGGAAGGAGCTCATCGGCTTTGGCAATGCTTGAGCATCACCAATCTGCGAGGCCTAAGCCTTGCGGCCCTCTAGCAAAGCTCGAGTGTCACCGATCTAGCGACACTCGAGCTTGCCTATGGCCAGTTATCGGCCTTCACTTGCTGGGCGACTAGCTAAAGAAGAAGCAAAAGGAAAAATTAAAGCATTTGAATTTAAAAAAGAAATAAAATAAAAAATAAAATAAAAAATAAAATAAAATAAGTAAAATGAGTGGTGAAAGAAAGAGGAGGGAACGTGATTTCTTCTCTTCAAAAATAAAAGTCATTTTCCCCACTTTTGAAGGTGTTTTTTCCATTGACGGAAAAATGTTTTCCTCAACTTATTATTTTTTATTAACCGAATGCCAGAAAATCCGAAAAAAAAAATTTCTTGAAACCTATTTTCCGCAATACAAATAGAGCTTTTTAGTGGTTTCTATACTGCGACTTTCAACTATCTTTTCATTAGCAGGAATAAAACACCACATGACGTGGTTGTTACTGCCATTTTCTCTCGGAGAATGACGATTGTATTTTACAGTGAAACAATTATTTGCATGTCATGTTAATCCCCTCTAGGGCTAATTCGTTGTGTTCGGTTTTGCTTATTCAATCATGATGGTTGGGAGTTCTACAAATTTCACTTGCATATGTTACTTTGGTTTTCATGCCAATCAATACCAGTCCGTCGCTTTAAGGCGCAAGAGCTATAGCTAGAGCCATATATTAGCATATTGCTAGGGTAAAGAACCTCAATTGGAAAGGCATACTTACAGGGTAAGTCGAAGGGATGGTAGATTGTGCATTTCATTTTCATCCCTAGGTATCGGAAGCCTAAGAAGCAAAACTTATATGCTTTCTCCCGGGGAGGCCAGTAGCTAATATTAAACCCATCGGCCATCGCATTGTGGATGTCGTTATAGGAGATCGTGCGATTCTCCTCGGACAATCCTTCCGCTTTATAAGATAAATATTCTGCTTCAAATATTGACGTGCCTATGGTGCAAAAATCCTCAATATCCGCTGGATCTGCGTCGATGATGGCGTATGAATGATACCCTTCTGTAACTATACATGGTTCGGTGCTGATATATAAATGAGATCTCACTTGCTTTGAGCAAGACACAATGGTCACCGGGGATCCAGTGGCCCCGTATCCATAGTCTGTATTGAAATTATAGTCCGTTAACTGGTAAAGAGGAAGGGAGGAACAGTCGCCCTTTCGCAGCTCGACATCCACCACTTCGATATACCCATTATAAGAAACAAGGGGATTCTTATCAATATCAGGATATATCGATTTCACATAATACCGACCACCAAACAAAAATAGCACCATGCAGTTATCTTCACATGCTAACTCAAACCTCGAATCACCACAACCTTTCAAGTCGTCTTTCAATCGAAAGGGATAGCGTATGTTATTGACCCGCCGCATGAAGAGGCACACAGGTGATTGTTCCTGGCATAACAACTAATCCCAGCTTGTATTATGAGAAGGAGGAGTAGTGGGAAGGGCCTCATTTGGTACCTGAGCTGAGAGAACTTATGCAATGCAGAAAGCTTTTCGTTTGGCTTTGGTTGTTTGGTGCGGAGGAACGACGGAAAAGGGGATGCGATTAGAGAGACGTACCGTCATTGAATTGGAAGACTGGGAGTCAGGTCTTTTTTTTTTTATGACCCAGGGAACCCCGCACGGCCGGCAGCCGGAGATAAACCACTGGGGGCGACACGTGCTAGCCACCACACACATGCCACCGGGTAAGTCACCAATGTCTCACGCCAGCCTCCCTGCAACTTGCGTCGCAGGGGTTTCGAACTCCAGACCTCTTAGCGAAAGGAAGCCTGAAGCCTATCCAGCGGAGCCACCACGGCGGGTGGTAAAAGCCCAAGTCAAGCAAATGACCAGGTCAGAGTCGCCCAAAGTCAAGAAATTAAAGCTTCGTACGTGTTGGAACGTATGTGGCTTGGATTGATAATGCGGATAAATGTCATATCCACGGAATTATGTAAATTTCGCTGGAGGGCCCACGTAAGTTGTTGGTTGAGATAATTTTGGTCTGTATACTCTATAAATCATAATTTATTTATTTATTTTTTTAAAATTATTTTTTTATTTGATCATACAATCCTTTTCTCTTACCACTATTATGATTGGTGGGTTTTAAATATGGACATAAGTTAATTTAACATATAAATGATGTTCACAACTTGTAAACTACTATTCACAGGAGGTTGGATAAATTTTTTTTTTCAACCGAGAATGAATGAAAAAATAGACCTAATTACAATCATACATTTTCAAAAATATACGTGAAGTATTGAAATATACGTAAAAATCACAATAGGCCACTGAAAATTATGCGTGTTGAAAATTTCATTTTCAAAGTGGGTTATTTTTATTGGAAAGCTTAAGTAACGTCATCACCAAGAAGATAGATATTTGTTCTTGGCACTACACTTGCATTTCATGATGTTTCGAGGAAATTCTCATTTGAAGAGACCTCTCTTTTTCCTCTACGTAACATTCGGTCAACGTTTTATATCTAGAAAGTCTCATTATTGCTACGTGATGGAAATGTTTTGTCAATCCTATAAATTTAATTTGCAAATAAAAAAGACCAATGGCTTTGCTCTTGCCAAAGGCATGATTTCTGGATGTTCTTGATTTGCTTAAATATAGAATTAAGTTTCAAAATTATGTAATTAAATGCTAAAAATTATCATATTGGTGTGATTGACAATTTTCGTTAATTACATCAAATTTGGTTGATGAAAATATTGACAAGACACTTTTCTATATACTGAATGTTAAAAAATAAAAAAGCCAAAAAATGAAGAGGGGGAAGGGGGACTCTCGCTTGACAATAGGCGACAACTACTCAATCATATCCATTACTGCGAGCAGGCAAAGGAGTTTGTTTTCTTTTGAATTATTTTTAGACATATATAGTGGGTGCTCAATCTGTTTATGTGTGTTAAGGATAACTTTATATCTATGAGTGCGAGGTTACGCTTAGGTAGGAGGAGGATTGTATAATTTTCTTTGAAACAGTGATGGCCATGTCTTTTCCTCTATACTTGTATAGTTAAGTTGTGATAGACTTTTATTTCAACACACTGCCATCTTAGAAATTTTGTTTTGAAAAATGGTTCGAACTACAACAATCGTGCAATATTTTCATGTGGAATCATCATGAGGTTCATCAAATGGTCAACTGTTATGCCTAAATGATTTGAATTAAGGCATGATCTCTCAAGGGGCCAATACCATCATCTTCCAAATGGAATTTTAACCATACAAAAGGACCTAACGATTCGCATGTATCTTTAGAAATAAGCCGAGTTGATATTTTTCATTTTATAACTTGTGCTTTAAAAAAATTATTTTCACCTCAAGATTTTTCATCTGTAAATTTGTATGTAAATTGGTAGTAAGTATAAGCATTTATTATGCAAAAGAAAAAAAAAATTCATACCACGAAAGTCCCAACTATTATTAACAAAATTAGCAAACTGAAAATTCAGCTTTTTTTGTTTTGTTTCTTAGTTTACTGCAAAAGGTAAATGTGACTATTAGGTTTGAGTTTCGGCTCGCCGACAACCGGCAAAGGTTATGTGACTATTAGGTTTGAGTTTCGGCTCGCTGACAACCGGCAAATGTTTGGCCCTAGAAAAAAAACAAAAAGCTACTATTTAAAACTCCAGGGAACATAAAAAAATAAATTCAAAATTTTCTAATTATTTTCAATTCTATCTTAACATTTTGATCCCATTAAAAAAAAATAATAATGACACAAATGATATATAAACTTTGACTAAATGAATAATGTGATATCCGAACTTTCAATTTATTCAATGTTATAGTGTATGTTAGCTTAATGCGTAATGTTGTCTCTAAATTTTTAAATTTATTTAAAGTGGTTTATGAACTTATAATGGATATTCAAATTAATCTCCAGACTATATATATATATATATATATATATATATATATATATATATATATATATATCTCCAGACGTAGAATTGAAGTATCGGACATGAGAAGTCCAATATTCTTCAGGCAGAATTTTGGTGTCTAGGATAGAACAACTTGCTCCAGTGTCAATAAGAGCTATAACATTGATTGGCTTTGCAAACTTGGAAGTAAGGATTTTCACAGGAAAATGGGGACACTGGGTTTGGTTAGAGAATATGTCGGGAGGTTGTTAGAAGATGCAAGAGATATGTGAAAAATCTCTTCGATTAATGTCGATTCGGTTTCACCGGTAGTTTGATAAGAAGGAATGACACAAAGAGTTTGTTACGTCGATCTTCATCAATAGAGAATAGGGATTCAATATCATCATTTTCAAGAGAAATCCCGGTTTCATTCTCAATATGATGAATTAAATGATTCTCGACCTTTTCGCTTGAGGACAATTTTTGGCAAAATGTCCTCGCTTGTTGCAGATGTAGCATCTGTCTGATTTCTTGCTGCCTGTGCGGTCTTTCCTTTTGCGCAGGTATCGCCATTTCTTCTTCTTTTCCTTTCTCCTTTTGTTTTCGAGTAAGCTCTTTGAAACGATCTCTCATGCTCGCCATATCTGGTTCCTTTCTATAAGGATCTTCTGGAATGGCAGCAAATATAGACGTCTGAGGCGGAGGAGGCACATAACCGGTTCTCACAGCAGGTGCTAGTGGATCGAAAGGTCGAAACCTTCCTTCTTCAAGGATTTGAATCGCCTTTTGAGCTTCTCTATTTCAGGGCTGCGGGCTTTCAAAGGAATGATACCCGAGGCGTTGTCCTAATTCCAAGGCCTCAAGTCTTTTGTGGAATTCGAAAAGCAATTTTTTGGTAGACTCATCATGTCTTTGAAGATCTTGTTGGACATTCCCGATCTTGTAATCAATGACTTTGAAAGCATTGTTTTGTGCCATCAAAGTCTCTGATTGCCAATTTAGGACAGCTTCAGCAGTAGTAGTCTTTTTTGGTCTTCCATGCTCATCTACCTCGTTAGGGGTAGATATTTTGGGAGTATAGCGAAACCTTTTTTGTGGATCAGTATACTCTTCCCGAGGAATGTGAGTCTCGGACTGTTCACGGACAAGAGGGGGGAAGTCCGTATCTTGGAACATGGCAATGGAAGAGACAGTTTGCTTTTCTGGTGGAACTTCAAATTCGTTTGTAATAGTATTCGTTACATGCGCTTGGTAGGTGAATCCAGTGCAGAGAAGATCCTTCTTCCACCATGTCTACGAAACCAGAAATTCTTGAAGCTCTTGTTTCTCTTGCTCCTTCATCATCTACTCCTCCGAATTTCGTATTTCTAATGCTTCAAAGATAGACTATCTTTATGAAGTCTCTCTTAGTGATGAAACCAGGATCTCTGAAACTCAACTCCCACTCATGAACCCATATTCCGCTTTTGCTAAACCCAGTTCATCCTTTTCACCTATCCGCTCCATTCTCAACTCATCCATCAAACCCCAAAGCAAGTAAAGGAGTACATTCAGTCTTCCAAGTTTGACCAGCATCCTATTCCAGCCACTGAAAAAGAGTACTTTGTTACTCTTCGATTCCTCCGAGTTTCCCAGGACAGTGGACCCAGCGGGTTACACTCACATTCATTATGGTGCTGTTCGTCTTGCTCTCACTTTTCATGGCCGCAAAGGTTTACTTTGTTGCTAGAATAGCATTATTGGATACTCGTTTCTTGGAGTACCAACATCCTTGTATTGGCACAGTCAAACTACCTTGAATGCCGGCACGTGTTTGTTACTTTATATCCCAACTTTAATATTGCCCTTTCGGATCCACAGTTACTTTCTTTTATGAAAGTCCGAGGTTCAGCTTCTTGGGGCACCCCAAACCGCCGACTCGTTGCTGCAACGCTCCACTACCGAGATGGTTTATCGAGTGCGAGAACCATGCTCTTGATCTAAACTTCAACAATGGAAATGAAGATGCTTTATTCATCTCCATGCAAAATGATCAAGCTTCTTGTATTCATGTTCCCGAGACAAATCCCGAAGGAGAAGTTAGCCACTCTTCTCCCGGATACATGGATCACAAACTATGAAAAGCCGCACCAAAACAAGAAGCCCATCCAGTCCTCGGATTCTCGAATTTATCCGGAAGAAAGATGGAACTGTTTCCATCAAGTTTGGCAAAGAAAAAGAAGAAGGTAGTCCATCTATCTTCCAAACTCTTTTTATGATCGAACCATGTGTTCCTGAAGCCATCTCCGAGCCAGACCCAAAAAAGCATGTCCGACATTTTCGAAGTGATGGACAATCGGTCCATTACTATAAAGACCCATATGGTCATTGCTTTTGGGATCCTTTTTGCCAGTGCTCTTCTTGCACGAAATCTCCTGATGAGGTTGATCCATTCGAAAAACCTCCACCTCGGAGAAAGAAAAAAAGAGACCCCCTGTTTCAACAATACTTAAACGGAGATCCATCCGTTGATACTCTTGGTGAGTGTGATAAATACCGACGTAGTCTCCTACGCAACTCCTCCACCACCAAAATATACTTTGCTGCACCAACAAACTCTCCACCCCCATCACCTCCACCTTCTTCTCCTCCGAAGAAGCCAGCTCTCTCCCCGTTCTATAAGCCAATTTTGAAATGGGCTAAGAAAAACTCTTACCCATTTGAAGTTCCACCAGAAAAGCAAACTGTCTCTTCCATTGCCATGTTCCAAGATACGGACTTCCCCCTCTTGTCCGTGAATAGTCCAGACTCACATTCCCTGCTCCAGAAGAGTATACTGATCCACAAAAAAGGTTTCGCTATACTCCCAAAATATCTACCCCTAACGAGGTAGATGAGCATGGAAGACCAAAAAAGACTACTACTGCTGAAGCTGTCCTAAATTGGCAATCGAGACTTTGATGGCACAAAACAATGCTTTCAAAGTCATTGATTACAAGATCGGGAATGTCCAACAAGATCTTCAAAGACATGATGAGTCTACCAAAAAATTGCTTTTCGAATTCCACAAAAGACTTGAGGCCTTGGAATCAGGACAACGCCTCGGGTATCATTCCTTTGAAAGCCCGCAGCCTGAAATAGAGAAGCTCAAAAGGCATATTCAAATCCTTGAAGAAGGAAGGTTTCGACCTTTCGATCCACTAGCACCTGCTGTGAGAACCGGTTATGTGCCTCCTCCGCCTCAGACGTCTATATTTGCTGCCATTCCAGAAGATCCTTATAGAAAGGAACCGAGATATGGCGAGCATGAGAGATCGTCTCAAAGAGCTTACTCGAAAACAAAAGGAGAAAGGAAAAGAAAAAGAAAGGCCAGAAGGGCCAACCAGGCCAACTTCTCTCTCTAGGCCAACAAGGCCAACCTCTTCGTGGTCATCGAGAAGGGCCGTAATGATGATGCTTTCAAACCCTCTAGAATCCTTTCTAAAGGATTTGGGTACTCAGGAACAACCTAATCCTATTGATTCTGCTATCCAAAAAGACCAAACTCTCTTTCCAGCAGAACAAACTTTTCCTGACATTTTTGATTCTGAATCATCAGATTCGGCATCTCTTGCATCCTCCTCATCCTTTTCAATTCCTGATATTCATTCTCCTCCTCAAGCACCCATCACTTCATCCATATACATGGCTGATCCTCCAGCTCCGGATATTGAAATGGAATCTAATTACTCTGATCCAGAAGTTGTCCAACATAGTACCGGGACAACATGTGTCTATGGCATCAAAAGCAGTTCTTCACCATTGATGATATCCCTTATCACAAATGGCCGAAAGATTTGAAGAATTTCATATATGGTTGAATACTTAATCCCTTACCAACCATGATATGAATGATGTCCTCTACAACTTTGTCACCGGTTTACTTGGAAGCCTCAAAAACGGTGGAAATCGGTATCCGAACAGGACCCGATTCATTTTCGATGTCACCGGATTTTGGCCATGCCATCACCATCCTATATCATTTCTTTATAGGAAAATCCACTCGACCTTGTCGAACTAAAAAGAAGAGAATTCTTTGAAAGAAAATGCTGTTCTCTCCGGAAGAAGCATCTTGATAAACACTACGGGGAGATGCTTAAACTCTTTTATCGCCTTGGAGCCGATTCAAATTTAAAGCATGTCTTCCGACTTCTATTCCCAAAGAATTAACCCGGATGGTTGAAAGATCCTTTTTTGGAAAACGAGAAAAGGATACAAGACATTCCTTTGGGAGAAATACAACAAGAGATCCATCTATGTCTTGAAGACCTTTGTCTAAAGCGACGATGGTACGCACCTACATCAAGGAAGACAAAGGCCTTGAAGCAGCCTGTTCCCGCCAAAAGCTGAAGATCAAGTGTTCCAAAAACGATTGCGACGGCAATTGTGGGAAGTATTGCCGAAAGAAAAAACACTTCAAGAAGTACAGCATCAAAAAGTACAAACATGGCTCCAAGCACTTCCGAAGAAAGAAGAAATGGCGATACCTGCGCAAAAGGAAAGACCGCACAGGCAAGAAATCGACGGATGCTACATTCGCAACAAGCGAGACATTTTGCCAAAAATTGTCCTCAAGCGAAAAAAGGTCGAATCGTTTAATTCATCATATTGAAAATGAAACCGGGATTTCTCTTGAAAATGATGATATTGAATCCCTATTCTCTATTGATGAAGATCGAGACGTAACAAACTCTTTGTGTCATTCCTTCTTATCAAACTACCGGAAACGAATCGACACGAGAATCAAGAGATTTTTCACATATCTCTTGCATCTTCAAAACAACCTCCCGACATATTCTCTAGCCAAACCCAAAGGTCCCCATTTTCCCGTGAAAATCCTTACTTCCAAGTTTGCAAAGCCAATCAATGTTATAGCTCTTATTGACACTTTGGACCAAGTTGTTCTATCCTAGACACCAAAATTCTGCCCGAAGAATATTGGACTTCTCATGTCCGATACTTCAGTGCAACGTCCGGAGATACTTTCTCCACAAATGTCGAACTACTCCTATAACTGTCCAATTATTTCCTCAGTGTTCTATCACAACCAAAATCTTTGGATCTAGTCTCCCCAATAAAGATCTTATAATTGGGTGGGATATTATGACTCAAATCGCTCAACTTCGAATCATTCCTGGAAAAGGTCTTAAGTATAGGGACCAATTTTCTGAGTTCGTCAATATTCAAAGACTCTTTTCCATTCATATGAGTCTATTAGATCCAATCATGCAAAAGTTGCTTCAATCATGCTCGGAATCTCATGCTGAGTTCGCTCAAAAATGTTCTCATCCCTTATGGGAAAATCCAGAGTTTTTTGTTCGTCTTCCGTTTAAAAAGAATGAAGACATAAATCCAACCAAGGCGAGTCACTCGAATGAATCCGAACATTTAGCTTTGGCACAAAGGGAATGCTCAGAACTTCTCCAGCAATGACTTATTGAACTCTCCAACTCCCAATGGGCTTGTGAAGCCTTTTATGTCAATAAGCGTGCTGAGCAAACCAAGGGAAAAATGAGATTGGTAATCAACTATCAACCTCTCAATCTTTTTCTCCAAGATGATAAATTCCCTTTACCCTCAAGAGATTCTCTCTTTGCTGGCCTAACCAAAGCCAACATCTATTCTAAATTCGACCTTAAAGCCGGATTTTGGCAATTGGGCATTCATCCTGATGACAGACCCAAAACAAGGTTTTGTATCCCAAACCAGCACTTCCAGTGGAAAGTCCTTCCTTTTGGTTTGAAAGTTGCCCCATCCCTCTTCCAAAAGGCCATGTGCCGAATTTTCCAGCCAATCCTGTCAAGTGCTGCAGTCTACATTGATGATATTCTCCTCTGATCCCCGATGAGCGCCGCACTTGCCAACTCCTTGAACAATTTGCGGAAATTGTAAGGAAGCATGGCATTATGCTTTCTCAAAGAAAAATGAATATTGCCCAGACGAAATTGAATTTCTTGGTATGCACCTCAATAAAGGTACGTACTACCCGGGGCCACACATTGCACAGAATTATTTAAGTTTCTGAAGAAAACCTTTCCAAAAAGGAAGTTCAGCAATTTCTTGGGATAATTAATTATCTCGGGGATTTTGTTCCAAACATCGCAAAACTGCGATCCCACTCCAGTCAATGCTAAAAAAGAATCCCCCATCTTGGGGAAAAACCCAAACCAAAGCAGTTGCTGAGCTTAAAGAGATTATGCAAAATCTCCCACCATTGCAAATACCATCGACAAGAAAAAGAATCCTTCAGACTGACGCCAGTGATGAATACTGGGCAGTAATCCTGTTCGAAGAAATCGATGGTAAGAGACATCTTTGTGCTCATAAAAGTGGAAAATTCTCACAAGCTGAAATGCATTATCATTCCACTTTTAAAGAAATCCTAGCAAAAAAATGGGATCAAAAAATTCGAGTTTCATCTCATCGGTCATCACTTCCCGGTGGAACTAGATATGGCATCTTTTCCACAAATGACCAAGTTCAAACAAAAGCGAGATTCCCAATTCCCGCCACTCCGTTGGGCTGAATGGTTTTCGAAATACTCTTTTGAAACTAAACATATCCCCGGAAAGAAAAATGTGCTTGCCGACTTCTTGTCAAGACCACGAGCACCGGTGGAAATCAACATGTACATCAAAAGACCCGCTTTCCATATGCTCAATTATGGAAAGAAATACAAGATCGAGAAGATCAAGGATTTGCCCAGGCTGGAAGTATCCGGAAGAAATCATTGAAGAAATTCAGCAAGACCGCCTCAATATCGACAGTCTCATGTGGCAATGCCATACTTGAACTATTCCGGTTCAATGGAGGCTCCATTCTCTCGTCCTTTTGGATTAAATCCCGATTATCCATTCATTCATCCTCTCATCCGGAAAGAAGATGATTTCCCGATCATCTCAAGAAGTTATTAAGGTACTTAACCAATAAGTACTTAATAGCTATGGAAATCCCAACCGTAAGATTCATCGCCAACCTTACAAGGATTTTTCTGCTCGGCAAAGGTAATGTTGAAAAAGAAAGCGACAAAAACCTCTTAGACTTTCTCAATTGGTTTTATCCTCCAACTTACCGGAAACAACTTTTAGAGAAAGAACTAAGACCCCGACACCAAATCCCGAAGTCCATACCATTCGTTCTTTAAGCGTCCGTGGCATTTTTTCGAAAACAATGGTAGCATAATTAATGAACCACAAGATATAGGAACCACATCCTATAAACCTCACTTGGATAACAGAGAAGCTCGAATTCACAAATCTTATCCAGGATCTCGTTAGATGTTGTGAATACCGATCGAGAACTTCGAGAGAATCCTTTGTCAAGAAAACAAAATCATCCCTCAAGAAGTCTGGAATTATAATGCCCCTACCATGTGGGATCATTATGACCTAACTCCGAGGCCAAGGAAGCACTCCAAGACTACGAGACAAGCCGCGTCATCCCAGAACATGAAATGACAGATGCTAATGACATTGTCCAATCCACCCAGATCCCTATGCTAGATGGGGAGGTCCTCTCGTCCCAGACCCCTATGCTCCGGATCTTCATCATCCTTCTACAAGCATCCGCACAACCGGCCTCGCCAAGTATGTCTCACCAACTATTCGTCCGGGAGATGACGACACAAATTGGGCACAAGAAGAAGCGTCGCATTGGGCATATGAAGCACAAAGAAGAAGCATCCTCGTCATGGCGATTCTCTCACCAACGAGCTTGAAGCCCTTGCACAAAAATATGAAGAACATCTCTTCATGACAAGCCACGGCTCGGATGAAGACTCACACAATAGTTACAATGCTCGAGACGGACATGATCGTTGAAAAGCCGTTGTCCGTACAAAGTTACTCAGAAAAAGTACTTTGTTCACTTTTTACTTGTTCACTAGGCTAGGGAAGGTACCGTTCACGACGGGTGCGTTCATAGGCGTGCGAATAATTCCCTCCCGGAAATTTCCGGTGCCTCTCGTTCGTTTTCGGACCCTTGTTGGTTCTTGTCTGCTTGTGTCTTCGTTTGCCTATATAAGGCAAGAAGTCTGTATTGTGTTGGACAGAGTCCCTTGAATGAAGTGAGTGTTTTTGTGAAAACTTCTCATGGCTTTCTAAACTCCTCTCTTCTTCTCTCGCCCGGTAGGATCCTCCAAGAAATGCGGCTCGAGTATGTTAGAAACGTTTCCATCCTGGCATCTCTGAGTGTCTCTAGGCTCTGAACTAAAGGACTGAGTGGTTTTATGCTAAAAGGCTGTCCTTGAAGGGCTTGAACGGGAGTGTTCGCCCACTGTGGGATGCATACCTGCAGAAAATTGACTTCGTCTTCACTGGTTCTAAGTCTAGGTCCCCTCATTATTTGACTAGAAAACGCGTAGCATTTCGGACAAGGTTCCTTTGTCTGATGATGATCGAAAAGATCAGTTGGGTCATCTGTCTTTGCAATGACCAAGTCAACCAACCAATCAGCACAAAGTCAAGTCGAGAAAAGTAAATTGTGTAGAACCACTAAAGGTTCCATAAGTAGAATTACGCAGCTTGTAGTACACGCATTGAAACTAACATAACAAGTGGTGGATTGCTCATTAACTGGGAAGAAAACTTGTCTAGAATTTCTAAATTTGACTATTTTGATAAGAGAATTATAAAAAAAAAATTCTTAAATTTATAACAATCATGTCAATTTAGTCATAAATTTTTTTGAGCCAAGTCTTAAACTTTTTGTAATTAAGTCAATTTAGTTTATCTGGCCAAATTTAGTTGGTCAACGCCGATGTGGATGCTAGCCGTTTGACAAACGCCGATGTGACGATTTTTTAATAATATTTTTTTCAAATTTTTTATTAATTTTTTATTTTTATTTTTTTTTTCCTTTTCTTTCTCCTTTTCCTCTTTTTTTTTTTTTTTTTTTTTTTTTTTTTTTTTTCCTCTCTAGCTTCCTTACCCAGTAGTGGCTGGCAAGGACTTCGCGCCTCACCAACCCTCACCGGTAGCCTAGTCCTGGCCTTGCCGCGAGTAAAGGCAACATCGTCTGTGGTTGGCGAGGCCATGGTGACTGCTTTCGCCCACCTAATCAAAAATCAATTCTTTGCTTCAGAGCCATTGTCGAAGCTAAAGAAGAAGCAGAGCATTGCTGCCATCTTGCACGGGAACGACTGCCAGATAGGAGAGCTCGTCATCGAGCAATTTGACAAAAGGTAGGATTTCCTTGATGTTCGTGAACGTGACTCTCTTGACCTCTTTGATTAGGGAGTTGATGAAGTCTCCCTACGTCTCCACGTCCCTCTTTATTTATAACAAGATAATGAAGTTTTGTCAAGAATGGCGGAAAGGGTGTCGCGACCTATCCTGAGGGGGAGGGAGTAAGTTTAGGGATATTGCCTAAAAGACGAGCCTAAGGCCCATGATTAGGCGTGAGTTCTCCCAAGCCCATACCCGCGTGACATTGAGATATTTTTTAAAATTTTGTACAAAATGAGTTGTCACTAGCCTATTGGGGTCGACTATAAACCAAGTGAGGGAGAATTTAAGGTCGGGGACTTGATTATACTAATTAACCAATTAGTGCCCTGTCGGTATCTAATCTTGTTCATTTTAACAAGATAATGTTTTGGCAGGCAGTTTTGATTGATTTTATACCTATCCACTAACATGTGAGTTGATCATGTAGCTGTGCAATTATCAAAAAAACAATCATGCCTACTAAGGTCCTAATTGCAGTAAAATTAAACACGTGCAATTAAACGTCATTAGATATGCAAATTAAGCACGCACTATAATCAAAATACGAGCAAATACACTAAGATGGCAGTACATGGCAAGTCCTAAACAAACCCCATCATTTTTGGATTTTTTGAAAATTTTTAAATTTTTAAATTTTTTTAAAAAATAAAAATAAAATAATATTTTTGGGCCGGACCCGGGTCCGACCTGGTCGGGCTCGGCTCGGATGGGGGCCGGGCCGACCGGCCAGCTGTCGAAAGGCAAGGCTCGACCAACCTTGGTCGGGCCTTTCCTTGGCTCTGATTGGGCCCAACCAGTGGGCCCAAACTGGTCCAATCTTTTTTATTTTTTAAAAAAGGTGAAGTCCATAAGTCCCTAAGCCCACAAGCCCAATTCGCCCAGAACCCTACCCGATTTGTTTACACCCGGCCCGACTCCCTTGCCCGGTTCGTGCCTGCTCCTTCCCTGGGGTTCTTCCCGGCGATTACGACGGCGGCGATGGCGGCGGCGACGCGGCGGGTGGCGGCGGCGTTGTGGCGGGCGGCCACGGAGGACTGCTCGCGAATGCTGGCGTCGGCGACGGAGCTCGAGCGGAGCAACGAGGCAGCGGCGGCTTCGTGGGGCTTCGGGGAGAATGGGCAGCAACGGCGTCGGGACAGGCGGCTGCTGGAGAGATGTGACCTGACGGTGGGGGCTTCTTGACGTCGCCAGTGGCCGGGGCGGACTTACGGCAGCGAGCTGCTCCCTCGGTTCCTCCCGCTCGAATCCCCCCTTCGGTTTTGCTGCGTTGCTTCTTCACATGGCGCCTCTGCTCCAGGTCTGGGTTGAGGGGATACAGCGACGGTCGCGATTGGTCGGGCGGCAGCGGCGGCAGTTCGAACGACGTCGGGTTGAGGTGGCGAGCTTTGACGGCGACGGGCAGGAGGGCGGCGCAGAGTCGTCAGATCGTCGTGGATCGGCCCGGGAGACGGCAGGCGAAGGCACGGCGGAGGGGGCTCGGCGGACGCGAGATCTGCAGGTTGGCAGTGAAGGCACGGCATCTCCAGGCGCAGCGGCTGGTACGGCAGCGCTATGCCGGATGGCGTTGGGCAGGAGAGCGGCGGCTCGGATGCTCCTCCGATCCTGCCCTCCTCTCCCCAATTTCTCTCCCTCCTCTTCGAGCTCTTTTCTTCTTTTTCCAGCTCCCCCTTTTTCTGTTTTTTTTTTTTTTTTTTTTTTTGCTCTCTCTCTAGTTTTTTTTTTTTTTTAAGTGACTAATTCCTAATTTTGTACACAATTAATTCCTAAATAAAATTATAAAATTTAGATGTCAACAAAGGAATAGCGATACGCGAATTGAAATTTCACTAGCGGCCCACAAGCCTCATCCAGATCTCGACAAGGTCGCCGATGAAGACCAAAAATTAAATTCAAGGAGCAGGCATTCTTCAATGAAAATAATAGTATATTTTAAATTATAAAAAGTCAAATTACTAATAATTATAAATTATTATAAAATTTATTTTTCAAAAATTTATAACTCACAATAAATTATTATTCTCATAATACTCAAAAACTGTTATGTTAACAAAGTCTTTTGTGCAGTGGGAAGAAATTTGTGTTTGACTTTTGGTTACACGATGAAAAATAGGGGACGCACTTGGAGAGACGGGTCGGGATTAAAGTTGAAGAGCTAGAGTCGTCTTTGAAAAAGACCAGATCGAGCAATGACTCAGAGACGTCCAAAGTCCAGAAAATGGAGCTTGACCGGAGAAGATAAGACAATTTTGCTCGTCACCTCACACATGATGCGTTTGTTGTTTCAAGAAAATTCTAACTAGAGTAGGGTGCGGTCCACACATGAATCAAGAAAAAGTCTAATTGTTACTATGTAATGGGAATTTTTTTTTTTTTCGATCTTTTGTTTTGTCAATCCTTCAAATTTAATTTACAGGAGGGATGGCTTGTTCCCACCCAAAAAGCATGACTATCCACTATCTTGATTTACTTGAAATGTAATCCAACCCGAACTTTTTCAAAAAATACAATTAAATTCTGAAATTTATCAAATTGGTATGATTGACGATTTCCGTTGGATAATGTGACCCTTTTATGTATTTTAAAGACATGTGCACCACATCAGAAAGTAAATCAAAAAGTTAAGAGGGCAATAAGAAAAAGGGAGAGTGAGAGAAAGAGATGGCCAGGAAAGCAATGCAAGGGCACCGCTGAGGTCCGATGAAAACACTTGCTCGACCACAAGACAAGATTGCTAGTCATCACCATGCGTAGGGGAGGGCCGGCTGACCCTAGTAGAGATCGCAAGGGCCGATTAACCCTTGCTCGGTGGTAATAGAGTTGAGGCCTTACGTTCTCCTAGTCTCAAAGGTGTTGCTTCTCCAATTCACCAGGACATTTTCAAGCCTATCCAGTTAGTTGTATGCCATTGGCAAGTTTCCCAAGTCGACTGGGCTTGGTCGAATTAGCGGTGGTCACAGGCTCGCTTTCCAATTCTACGGACTCACCTTCGATGCTTTCCACTTCCACAAGCTCCAAGCATCATAAGAAAGCCACTCGCTTATCAAATTGAAGGCTTTTCGAATCTAAAGACTAATTTCTGGTGGCCGTGAAGAGTTTGTTCCTCTCAATGCAACTCTCATCTTTTCTCCGGTTGGACATGCCAGTGAGATTTACGTTGGGGATTGAGTGTATGATGCATCATGTTGAGCGTTTGGGGAGAAAGAGTTTCTGTAGAAACGCTGCTGAAGGACCCATGTTGCTACGAAGGCCGGTGTTCCTCACTTATACCTCAACGAGGGTTGTCGGCATAGTTTGGGGGTGGCACCGCCCCCCTAACCCAGCCCTGGCACTAGTCTCGTTACACACAGACAAAGAGAGATATTCAATATTGCAAAGTGGACATAACATCATCCCCTATTAAAAAAATTCATTTAACATATAAGAAAAACTCTTAGAAGTACTAGATTGAACTAATCGGACAAATTTTAAAACTTTATTGCACTTTTAACGTAGCGTCGTTTCATGATATGTTTTAAGACTTCGAATACATTGATCCAAAAGAATAAAATATGGCTTGTGACTACTTTATATTTCTTTTGTCTTTAACCTCAAGTGAGTGATGTTGCATGTAATGAATATTGACAAAGCATCATTCACCATTTTTTTTTTTTGTCGCTATTTTGATCACCTACTATAACGCCCCAAATCTTAATCAGCTTTCTCTGCACACTTCCATCCGAGGATCTCAATCTCATATTCTTCCCAACCTCAGCCACATTGCACACCGTTGGTGAGTCTGCCACAACACTAAGCAAGAACTTTACCTACTCAGCAAGTAATTCACCACTTGTCTAAGGGATCAGAAATGTCGATAAGAGTAGATCAATTACATATTTTATTAGATGATGATTTATCATATAAGGAAACTACTGGGCTGTCACCTTATTTTGCCACATCTTCCAACCTTTTCGCTATTATAGTTGATTGCACATGCTCCTGCACTAAGAACGGTGGCTTGTTGGTTTATCCATCATCCAATCCACCGAATAAAACCCCAGCTAAAACAGAAGAACAGAACACTTTCCTTCTTCAATGGAATCTTGAGACTGAATTGCAGACTTGTCCTTGCCTGAATTGCAGACTTGTCCACAAGGCAAGCTTTGTCAATATTTTTAGTTCCAAATGGTCGACCCAGTAGGCTCCAAGCAGAGCCTGTAAAGGTCATGCCCAAACTTGTTCATGACTCAGAACTCCTAAAATTTTCATTTGTATAGATACAATGAGCTCGCATGAACCCTATGAGGAAACCACTTGTCTAGATCGGCCGACGATTATATCCGAACTGCTCCAAATCAAGTCTCTATTCTGACGGTTTAAATCTACTTCAATCAAGAAACATAAATCTCAAGTAAGCTGTAAAAGAAAAATCCACATTTGAGGCCGAGGCCACTATCCACCCGAACGCAACCTCTAGGTCTGGCACGGTCGCTTAGCAGGTTCAAGTACATAAGGCCCAAAGAAAAATCATGAGTAGTTTGTTGTTTTCTGAGTTGGCCATACTTAGGAAACTGCCTCGCCCGCAAAAACTTTTGTTTCTTGGCCTACTTCCATAGATTAGATAGTGTATACTCGCCTTTGGGTTTCCTTGAACTTATGCCACAAGTTTAAAACCCTTTGCTTCTCGATTTTAAGAAAATCCCATGTATTTTATGAAAAAAATGGAAAAGAAAAATAAAAGCATAAGGGACGTTGCCAGTTGGGTTTTTATTTTTAAATGATTTCAGTTGTTTTTGTCTCGTTGGTGCACTGGGAAATTGGAGACTATTGTAAGCAAAACCTGATGTTTGCTTCATGTCCAATTTTACTTTTCTTTTTCCAGAAGTTGCCTACGAAAATGTTCGTTATATTTGCACAAAACATTTCCATTTCGGATCAAGGTTCGTCTAGCGATTTACGTTGAAGCTTGTCTTGCCCCCATATTGCTTGCACTATGGCATCGGAGCTTACTTCTCTGTTTGTTTAAAATCGCTTCAAATATGTACTGTTGACGAAAGTCACAATTTATAGAGTCACAGGTCGCAACCAAATTCGAAAATTATAGCATAAAAGCAATTAAATCCTATTGGACAGGTTCTTCATTGTATACCTGGAAAATCTCCGCTTCCTCTTTTAGAGACAAGCCGGAAGGTTTGCCTTTCCCATTTGGCCAATCGTAGTGATGGCCAGTCTGGTAAGCATGATGCGGATTCAAGACCACCCAGTCCATGGCCCTGGAGGATGAATTGGGGCTCCATCATGCCCATAAATTACAAAGGGACATAGTGCTTTGTTTTATGCTGCACTCTCATTAATTCCTACAAGTCGCAAGAAAGTTCTTGGGATTGGAGGTTTTTCTACTACCATAACCCCCTCCAAAATCTGAAATACCTGAGACATGGTTGGTCTATCTCGCTCACTGTCTTGAATACACCAGCAAGCGGCTTTGCATGCTCTGCACAATTCTTCCATCTCCACCAGTCCGTTCAATCTGCAGTCCACGAGAGGCAAGACTTCTTCTCCTTTGGCTAATGAATTGGCTACCTGGAGCGGTAGATAATCGCGCATATCACTGTTCATCTCTCAATGTTTCTCTTTCCCGATATGATCTCAAAGAGCAGCTTTCCATAGATGAAAACGTCGACTTTTGACGTGATGGCTCCTCCTGAAATCCATTCTGGTGCAAGGTATCCTCTAGTTCCCCTTACGGTGGTAATGACGCAGCTAGCTTCTCATCCCACGAGCTTTGCAAGGCCAAAATCAGCAATCTGTGGTTCTAGTTCCGAATCCAACAGTATATTCTCTGGTTTGATGTCACAGTGTATGATGCAATCCCGACACCTCTCATGGAGGTACTCCAATCCTTTAGGAATCCGGATGGCGATGCCGTATCTGGTTTTCCAATTGAGGGTGTTGGAATCTTTCTGAAATAAATGATCCGCAAGCGAACCATTTGCCAGGTACTCATATACTAGGAACCTTTTCGACTCTTCTGCACAAAAACCACGTAGATGAACGACATTGACATGCTGTATTGTTCCAATGGTTCTAACCTCTGCAAGGAACTATTTGTTACTTTGGCTTTGGTTCATGAGTTTCTTCACTGCTATGGGAGTTGAATCTGGCAGTGCTCCCCTGAAAACATAACTAAACCCGTGTTCCCCAATTTTCTCAGAGAAGTTCTTTGTTGCCTTCTTCAGAACTTAATATTCAAAATGCATCAAATGATCGTCCGCTGCATATGCAGGCCGTCTCATCTTAATAGCCACTAGCGACATGCTAAGGACCACCAGAAAAGTTACGGACACAACTACAACTGCTGTAATGAAATTTGAAGTGGGTTTTCCCCTTTTCTTACTCTCCTCTTTCAAGTCCAATGCCGTGATCCGGACAAAGAAATCTCTTGAAATTGCATCATCAGTTGAATGTTCAACTACAAACTTGGCATCCGTCCATATCAGACAGTTAGCAGTGTAAGCATAAGCACTGCAGGAACAATTGCTCAAGCACAATAACCTGCATGCTTCGAGGTTTTCCACCATGAACCAATCAGAATTTTTTGGCCAGCGTGTATTAGGCATGCGGAAAAATTTTTCTTTCCTATCACCCCTACATTTTGATGCATTTCTCCTCTTGCAACAGCCCAGACGATCTTCCAGCTTCAGATCATCCAAGTATCCAAGGGGGCAATCACAAAGCGGTGTGTCGCTCTGATTGCAGTCAAAAGAAGCACCACAAAAGGGAAATATCTCACACTCTAGGGTTGGCTGTGTCCAAAGCACCCTCCATTTCTAGATATGCTTTGCCCATACTAATTGATTGAGCAGCCTTGTTGGCTTCAGCACGACCCTAGAAAGATTATAAGGAACAATTGAGGAATATATGAAGTAGGTCTCATTCTCATTCGAAACAAAGGAGAAGTTTACCACGTTTTCTACCATTACCGAGCGCTGATGCCTGAATTCATCCCCAGTCCAGTCGCCACTATTCCAGTAGGCTTCCGTCCTTTTATATAGTGAATACTGAGCTTTTCCTTCTGCTCCCGTAAATGCACAAAATATCCCGTGATAAAGACTAGTAAATACACCTAGAGGAGGATAAATAGGTGTTTATAAAATTCTTTTCAAATCTTTGCCCGAAATCTCCTTTGGTATGAGAATCACACTAGAAATAAATAACTCATGCATCCATATAATAAATAGAGTAGGGTAAGAGAAAAATTGACACAAGGGTTATAGTGGTTCGGCTTATTGTAAGCCTACGTCCACTCTCCACGCTGGCAGCCAACTGACTGTAATCACTATGTAGCAAATGAGAGCTGTTACAATTCACGAACTAGACTTCTTCAGTAGAAAGTCTCTTCTACAGTTTCTTGTTGTTTCGCACTATAAGCGACTCTCTTTGATACACAATTTTGAGCACAAGAGATTTTGAGAACAAGAGATATCAAAGGTTCTAACTTTGAAATTTTTCTATCGGTTCTCTCATTACTTTCGATCAACTCCGACCCACCTTAAATATCATTCGTGCCTCCATACCCGTTAGCACTTTCCAAGAATTCATCCAATCAACCCATTAGACTGAATTAATTTAAGTGAGCTTCACGTTGTCGAAAATATAAGTAGAAAATAGCTCGTCAATCCTGCTCGCCCATACAATCAGGATCTTGAGTTTCCAAAATTAGATCCTTCCAAAAATTCGCTTAATTTTCAACGGATAAAATCCGAAGAGAAAATCTTCCGAGTTCACAATCACAGCCAGAGATATTCCATGGATAAGTTAGGGAAGATAATATCCAAATCTTAATTTCCTTAACCATAAAATTAACCTGCTGTCAGTCTGGTAAAGTTGCAAATTGTCTTCAATCTTTGATTTGGATCTGGAGATCTTCAGACCGTAACTCTGGGTCTGACTGTCTTCAGACAGAAAACTTCAGGCCGTAACTTTAGGTCTGACTGTCTTCAGACGGAAATGCTTGGGTCTTGAACTCTTCAGACTTAACCGACTGGGTCTTGGATACTTCAGACTTCACTGACGAGGCTGTTTTGTTAACTTCAAAACTTACAAGGGATTTTTCTTCAACCATCTCCCCTTTTTGATGGTGACAAAACACCTCGGCAGATTTGCAAATTTGTAACCCGCAAAGAAAACTCATAAATATTTTGAGGATTACTTCTGCAAAACAGAAAAATGTTAGTCAATAACAATTATCCTCACAAATATAATGATCCTGCAAATTCACAAGTCTAAGGATTCAAACATCAAATCAGCATAAAGTCATGGAAGTTCAAATAGACAACCCAAACCAAATCCAAACCAACAGTCTAAAGCAAAGGAAATAAAAGTTCAAAATAATATCGTTAAAAATAAAATTGAAAATAAAATCGATCTCGATCTCAAATCTGCAAAACTCTCCCCCTTTTTGTCCCATCAAAGGAGGTAGAGTGGTTAAGAGTGGGTTTGAAAACGATTCAAGGCTCTCCAGGGATGCGAACAAGATGAAATTTGCTGAGCGTCTGCACGGTCTTCTCAAGATTTGCAAGAACTTCCTTCACTGAAATAAACTCTGCACCCTTATCATTTGATTCCACTTGAAGCTTTAGTGCATTGATTTGGTCTTGCATGCTCACGGATGTACTCAGCATCACCTTCTTAAGATCCCTCAGCTCATAATCCATTCCAAAAACTTGCTTCTTGAGGTCCAGCATAACATCCAACAGTTATGAAAATGCTATTGAGTTAGCATTACCAAAACTAGGACCAGCAGATTCAGTTCTTGGATTTTGAAAGCTTGGCGCATCCTTCTCAGCCCTTTCCCTTTCCGATGGAGAGGATTCTTCAATTTCTGGGAAATGAGATGCATAGATATCCTCTACATCAGCACCAGACCTACTCACATCACTATAATTTAATGGCGATATCGTTCCCTGATCAGCAGCAACTCCCCTTGTTTTGATGCTAGTGGGTGGAGTCGAATATTCTTCGCCAAACTCCATTTCAGCACTGTGATGTTTCTCGGTCTCTTTCCTAGAGTGAGCAAATGATGGCTCAAATCCTTCAACCATATCTTCCTCAGCTTTGCTCTCTTCTTCATTTTTCTTTCTTCTCTCTTCCTCTTCCCTTCTCACCTCTTCTTCTTCTCTTCTTCGTGCTTCCTCTTCTTCTGTCCTCTGTCTCTCCTCTTCTTTCCTCTGTTCCTCTTCTTCTCTCCTTTGTTCCTCTTCTCTCCTCTGTCTTTCTTCTTCTTCTTTCCTCTGTGCTTCTTCTTCTTCTTTCCTCACTCTCTCAGCTTCTTCTTTTTCCTCTACTTCTCTCCTTGCCCTCTCTCCAGCATCAGTTCTTAAGCTAACTATGCTTCTCAACTTTGAGAGAGCAGAAAGAGTCATGGCGTCATCAAAATCTTCTTCATCATCCTCGTCCTGCAGGATGACTTTCCTTCGCTTTTTCTTAGTGACGGCCATGGGCTCTTTGCCCTTTCTCTTGGTAGAAGCAGTGGCAATCTCCTTTGAGGGTGTCTTCACCTTCAACCCTTCCAATGCAACATTTAGCTCTGGAATCTTCATCTTCATCACCATCTTGTATCCAACAAGCATCAAACTTAAATTGGTCAGGCATAAAGGTGCAGGGATCTGAATTTTGAAATGCCCGAACAACTTGGTAATGATAGAAGAATGAGGCAATTGACCCTTATCCTTAACCATAGTTCGATACATATGGAATAGGATAACGTGAGGGAGTGAAAAGGGCCTGCCTTGGTTGAGAGCAAACATCAGCTTGGCTTCAATTTTGGAGACATCGGTTTTTGAGGTTGTCTTGGGCTTGATATAGTTGATGATGATCTTGTGTAGCAACATGTTTGAGGCATTCATCCTTGTGTAGGATATTTTGCCTTCCACAGTTCTATCACGCACAATTTCAAGGGTAGCGTAGGCTGTGGACACTTTTATTGGTTGGAAACTCCTTCTTTCCACCCCGATAACATCAGCCAGTGTGTCAACATCAACAATATACTCTTTGTCCATATAAGCAAAGGACAACCTATTTGCATCCAGAAACGACAAATTCGAATAAGAATATGCCGTCAGTTCAAGGTAGGTATTTGTCGTATCTGTGCAAAACTTCTCCAATTGTAGCCTCGCAAATTTCTCCCTAAGATTTACCTTCAGTGAATCAAGGAAATCGAAGTCCACACTCCTTGGATTTACAACACCTCTCTTCAACAACTTGGTGTACATCCGTTCATTCTCTTTAGATCGAAAAAGATTGCCTTGAGGGCAAACAGAATTCACAGCCACACCCATTCGTGGCTGGAATTGAGAGAAAAGTCTCTCATCATCATCCAGTGGTTGGTTTGTAGTACTATAAAGCAGATTACTCAGAATATTCTCAAGAGTTCTTTGAGCAGTCCCTTCCTCAACAATTTTTAAGTCCTCCATCTCTCGCAAGAAGATATACTCACTCTTATATCCTCTTTCTTTCAGGAAATCCTCGATCATCTTTAGGTCTGTACCCGCAACCTTCAGCCTATTATAAAGATCAAACATAAGCTTTGGTCTTAGGGTTCTTACTGGCGCTGCTTCAACAATTTCTTCCTCGAAATGCTGACTTTGAGTCTCCCCTTGTGGAGATTCTTCGCCTGTGAGGTCCACCCTTGTAGGACCCTCTTGCTGTCTTTGTGATCCCCTACCGGTGAGTCTTAAAGATTTTCGAGATGACATTCTTGAATCCCAAGCAAAAGCTCAACTTGTTTGCAAAAAAATGGATTTTTGCCGAGTAAAGTAATGGAACAGGGACGGTAATGGAGCTTTTTAGGGTTTTGAAAGCAAGAGTAAAAGAGATGGATTTAAATCGTTGTAGCGGATGGAGACGACGATTCGAAAATATAAATAGTAAGAAAAGATAAAAAGGAGATATTGAACTGTCGCCAAAAAAGAAAAGATAAAAACTACCAATTTTGAAAAAGTAAGCTGTAATTTTGAAAAGGTAAACTGCCATAAACATATGTCAGACTTTGAATAAAAAGAGATTTCGAAATTTCAAAAAGCAATTAAAAAAAATTTAATGCATAGAAAACGAAATATTAAAAATACATAAACGGACTTTAAGTTAGAGTCTAAGAGTGTTCAGACTTTACCTCAGAGGCTGAACTCTTTCAGACCTTACCTTTGAGTCTGAGCACCATCAGACCTTGCGTTGAGTCTAAACTTTTCAAAACTCTAGTTTTGAGTCTGAATCTCTTCAAATCTTGCGATATTTAGTCTTGAGCAAATTGATTCAAAGTGAGCTTTTTCTAGGGGCTTTGTAAATATGTCTGCTAATTGATTCTTTGAATCAACGAACTGAATCACCACTTCACCATTTTGAACGTGATCTCTAATGAAATGATGCTTGATTTCAATGTGCTTTGCTCTTAAGTGAAGTATTGGATTCTTTGTGAGGTTGATTGCGTTTGTGTTGTCACATTTGATTTCTGTGCACGTTTCCTCAACTCCAAAGTCTCTTAATTGTTGTTGCATCCATAGAATTTGATAACAACAACTCCCAAGAGCTATGTATTCTACTTCAGCGGTTGAAAGAGCTACGGTACCTTGTTTTCTTGAGAACCAAGATACCAACCTGTTTCCCAATAGTTGACAAGTACCTGTAGTGCTTTTTCTATCCACTCTACAACCAACAAGGTCAACATCAGAATATCCAAGAAGAGTAAAGTCTCCCTATTTGGAATACCACAGATCTAGCTTAGATGTAGTTGCAACATATTTAATGATACGCTTCACTGCAGTCATATGATATTCTTTAGGATTAGATTGCAATCTAGCACAAATGCAAACACTAAATAAAATATCAGGTCTAGATGCTGTAAGGTAAAGAAGTGAACCGATTATACTCCTGTATAATTTTTGGTCTGCACTCTTTCCTTCTTCATCTTTATCCAGCTTTGATGAGCTTGACATAGGAGTTTCTGTTTTCTTGCAATTCTCCATTCCAAACTTTTTGATGAGGTCTTTTACATACTTTTCTTGGTGGATAAAAGTTCATTCTCTTGATTGTTTGACTTGAAGTCCCAAAAAAAAAGTTCAATTCACCCATCATGCTCATTTCAAATTCATTCTGCATACAACTCGAAAAATTCTTGCAAAGCTTTTCATTAAAAGAACCAAATATTATATCATCAACATAAATATGAACAAGTATGAAATCCTTGCCTTCTCTTTTGATAAATAAGGTAGTATCTACTTTACCTTTAGAAAAACCACTTTCAATTAAGAAATTACTTAACCTTTCATACCAAGCTCGAGGTGCTTGTTTTAAGCCATATAAAGCTTTCTTTAGCTTGAAAACAAGGTTTGGTTTTCTTGGATCTTCAAATCCTGGTGGTTATTCCACATAGACTTCTTCTTGGATAATTTCGTTTAGGAATGCACTTTTCACGTCCATTTGGAATAACCTGAAATTTTTAAAGCAAGCAAAAGTAAGAAGTAATCTTATAGCTTCTAACCTTGCCACCGGAGCATAGGTTTCATCATAGTCGATGCCTTCTTCTTGTGTGTAACCTTTTGCCACAAGTCTTGCTTTGTTCCTCACCACTTTTCCTTGTTGATCAAGCTTGTTCCTGAAAACCCATTCGATACCAATAATTGATTTACCTTTTGGTTTAGGAACGAGTTCCCAAACATTATTGATTTTGAATTGATTCAATTCCTCTTGCATAGCTTCAATCCAGCTTTCCTCTTTTAATGCATCTTCTATTTTTTTAGGTTCAATCTCAGAAACAAGTGCTAGAGCACTAGATTCTTCACGCCTTTTGGATCTTGTACGAACTCCTTCATCAATGTTGCCAATGATGAGTTCAGTAGGGTGACTGGATTTATGCTTCCAATTTGCAATCGGTTTGTCACTTTGATAAAATTCTATTTCAGTTGAAGCTGCTGAATTGGTTTGCGGCTGAGTGTCTGAGATTTGATTTTCTTCAAGAGAATTTGTAGACACTTGGCCAGACTCCTAATCTTCAGGTTGAGTCTGATTTTGAACTGAGTCTTCAAACTTCACATTCATGGATTCTTCCATAGTCTGAGTCCGTTTGTTGAAGACTCTGAAGGCTTTGCTTGTTATTGAGTAGCCAAGGAAAATTCCTTCATCTGATTTTTCTTCAAACTTACCAATTCGATCACTAGAATTCTTTAAGATAAAACATTTACAACCAAATACATGAAAATACGAGATAATAGGTTCATTACCTTTGAACAGTTCATAAGGTGTTTTCTCTAAAATAGGTCTTAGAAAAACTCTGTTTATAATATAGCAAGCAGCTGAAGTAGCTTCAATCCAAAAATGAGGAGAAATATTACTTTCAATCAAAAGAGTTCTTGCCATTTCTTGCAAAGGACGATTTTTCCTCTCTACAACTCCATTTTGTTGTGGAGTGTATGGGGATGAAAAGTTATGTTGAATACCATAGTCATCACAATATTTAGCAAAATCATGATTTTCAAATTCACCACCATGGTCAGTTCGAATACTTGAAATTGCATATCCTTTCTCAATTTGGATTTTCTTTGCAAATTTAGTAAAATAAGATAAAGTTTCAGATTTATTTGCAAGAAAGAATACCCAAGTAAAACGTGAATAATCATCAACTATTACCAAACAATATCTTTTATCTTCAATGCTTTGAGTTCTTGTTGGACCGAACAAATCCATTTGTAATAGCTGCAAAACATGTTTAGTGGATACCTGATTTATAGATTTATAAGAATTTCTAACCTGTTTTCAAGTACGCAATGAGTGCATAATTCATGCTTTTGATACTTCGGGTCAGGAAGTTCCCGAACAAGTTTTTTGGATGAAACTTTTGCATTTTACTTCAAGTTGACATGTTCAAGCTTTCTATGCCAAAGAATGGCTTCATCTTGAATTGATATCAAGCATTGAGAACTGTCAGACTTTATATCCAGCAAATAAATGTTTCCATGTCTTCGTCCAGTAAAAGACTGTGAGAGATTTTGCTTATTCCAGAACAAGTATCTTCTTGAAAGTTGATCTTATATCCAGTATCGCATAGTTAACTAATACTCAAAAGATTATAGTTCAACCCTTCAACCAGAGAAACATTGTTGAGGTTTCCTATCTTTACAGTTCCTCAACCAACAATTTTTCCTTTGTTATTGCCACCGAATGAGACATTTTCTCCTTTTACATTAGAAAGTTTTGTGAAATAATTTGAATCTCCCGTCATGTGTCTTGAGCAGCCACTATCCAAATACCACTTGATTTTCTTCTTGATAGTGACATGCATTTAAATGAAAGACTCAAGTTTTCTTTGGTACCCAAACTTTCTTGGATCCATCGTTGTTAGTACCATAAACAATCTTTGCCTAGCTCTTCTTAATAGGTCTCCAAACTTTGGGACAATCCCTCTCAAAATGTTCTAAGCTTTTGTATTTTGAACATCTAAGAGCATTTCTTCCAACAGGCTTTATAAAAACCTTTTGAAAATGATCCTTGTAAAAAGATTTTGTAGGCCTATTCTTAATTCTTTCTTTTACCTTTGGAAAATCAATCAAAGGAATGGTTTCATGTGTCATTCCTAGACCAGATTTATTAAAATAGGGTCTTTGAATAGAAAGAATTTTATCCAATTTTTCTGAACCCATTGAAAATTTCTTTGTGACTTTCAAAAGATCTTCTTTCAAGTAGGCATTTTCTTTTGAAAGTACAATTTCATTTTCTTTTGAAACAAAAAGACTTTTATCTAGATATTCAACTTTTTCAACCAACGTCTTTTCTTGTTGTTTCAATTTGGAATTCTCCCTTTTTAGTTCAGAAATCCTTTTAAGAGAGCCTTTAAGACTGTGACAAAGTTCATTAATGTATTTTGACAGTTTGGTAGGAATTTTTAAATTTCTAACCTTGATACGCTGTTTGAGTCTGAGTCTGAGTCTGAGTTAGCCATAAGACAGATATTGGCATACTCTTCATCACTCTCTTCACATTCAGTGTCACTCCATGTTTCAGTTTTGAGTGCTTTCTTGAACATTTCTGGTTTTCCTTTCTTTTTCTTTAATAAGGGACAGTTGGGTCTAATGTGCCCCTTTTTTTTTGCATTCAAAACAAACAGTATCCTTATTGGTGTCTTCTTCTTCATTTGGCTTCTTTTGACATCTTTGATTGTTTTGTCTCTTTCCATTGAACATTCTACCCTTTTTATTTAGCCTTCTGAACTTTCTAATCAGAAGTGCCAACTCCTCGTCATCCAAGTCTTCTTTCGAATCTGTAACATCAGAATCATCATTAGATTTTAAAGCAATTGACTTCTTACCTTTGGTGTCAAAGTCCTCATTGAATTGCTCAACTTCATATGATTGAAGTGTGCCAACCAACTCATCTACCGAAAGAGGCATAATCCTTTGTGTTTCTCTTATGGATGTCTTGACATGATTCCAATCTTTGGAGAGTCCTCTCAATAGTTTATTGACCTTCATAGGTCCTGAAATTGGCCATCCTTGCAATGCTAAGCCATTTATAATTTCTGTAAATCGACTAAACATATCCGTGATGGATTCTCCTGACTTCATTTTGAAGGCTTCATATTGTCCAAAAAGGATATTGATCTTGGTTTCTTTGACTCGATCTGTTCCTTCATAAGTGACGTGCAATCTGTCCCAAACTTCTTTAGCTGTTTCACAAGATGAAATTCTATTATACTCAGTAGGAGATAATGCACAATATAGAGAATAGATAGCTTTTACATCAAGGGCTTGTCTCTTTGAAATATCAGTTTGTGACAATCCCACTCCATCGAGTAATTCTTTCCCTGTGGTTGATGCGGCTTTAGGAACAATTCCTTTCTCCACTACATCCCATTCCTAAGGATCTTTGGATCATAGGAATGCCTTCATCTTATTTTTCCATACATTGTATTCCTTTCCATCGAAGTAAGGAGGTTTGGTATTGCTTTGGCCTTCAATCAAACCTGGAGCCAAAATACTAGCCATAGATCTTTAGCTTTAGAAATAATAAACACTTCCAATAATATAAGCAACCGGCTCTGATACCAATTGATAAAGGCTAGTAAATACACCTAGAGGGGGGTGAATAGGTGTTTATAAAATTATTTTCAAATCTTTGCCCGAAATCTCATTTGGTATGAGAATCACACTAGAAATAAATAACTCATACATCCATGTAATAAATAGAGTAGGGTAAAAGAAAAATTGACACACGGGTTATAGCAGTTCGGCTTATTGTAAGCCTACGTCCACTCTCCACGCTGGCAGCCGACTGGCTGTAATCACTTTGTAACAAATGAGAACTGTTACAATTCACAAACTAGACTTCTTCAGTAGAAAGTCTCTTGTACAGCTTCTTACTGTTTCGCACTATAAGCGACTCTCTTTGATACACAATTTTGAGCACAAGAGATTTTGAGAACAAGAGATATCAGAGGTTCTAATTTCGAAATTTTTTTATCGATTCTCTCATTACTTTCGAACAACTCCGACCCACCTTAAATATCCTTCGTGCCTCCATACCCGTTAGCACTTTCCAAGAATTCATCCAATCAACCCGTTGGACTGAATCAATTTAAGTGATCTTCACGTTGTCGAAAATATAAGTAGAAAATAGCTCGTCAATCCTGCTCGCCTATACAATCAGGATCTTGAGTTTCCAAAATTAAATCCTTCCAAAAATTCGCTTGATCTTCAACGGATAAAATCCGAAGAGAAAATCTTCCGAGCTCACAATCACAGTCAGAGATATTCCATGGATAAGTTAGGGAAGATAATATCAAAATCTTAATTTCCTTAACCATAAAAATAACCTGCTGTCAACCTGGCAAAGTCGCAAACTGTCTTCAGTCTTTGATTTGGATCTAGAGATCTTCAGACCGTAACTCTGGGTCTGACTGTCTTCAAACGGAAAACTTCAGACCGTAATTTTAGGTCTGACTATCTTTAGACGGAGATGCTTGGGTCTTGAACTCTTCAGACTTAACCGACTGGGTCTTGAATACTTCAGACTTTACTGACAAGGCTGTTTTGTTAACTTCAAAACTTACAAGGGATTTTTCTTCAACATCCCAGGAGCCGGATCATCTAAATTTCTCCATGCCACCAAAACTATCCTTTCGAACGTAAGTTTGTTGAAACCAAACTTGGCATCGGGCAACCATGTATCAGTCGGATGATCGAAACTCTGCCAAGCAATAGACACGTCAGATGTCTTCCTTAAAATGAAGTTTCCACTGTCAAGAAGCACTCCTGAAGTCGAATTAGGCATGAGCGATGTCGAACCGCTTGACCAAATTTGATGCTTGGATGAAGCGAGTATGACTAAATTACCATCCTGAAGGAGCTTCAACTCCAAAGAGAATGGGTCGAACATGGGGCGGCTCCTATTTGCGACCCAAACCAGAGTCTTTTGAGGTAATCCTTTGTACCAAATGCCAATGTAGTGGTTACCAGAGTAACCTGGTGAAAAGAAGCCCATCTCAAATGTCCCTCCTTGCGAGATTAATGTCTGGTTTCCGGAGAGATACTCACCGGCTAATATGGTATCTGTGCTTATGGACAAAGAGGGGCCGAATGAAACAGAGAAAAAAAGCAAAATATAAGGAACCATTTCTGTGTTTCTGCTTATGTAACTCATCTCTTGTTACTCTTTTTCTCGTAACTACCGTTTTGATATGGAGAGTTAGCAGCTCTAAGGCTTTCTGAGAACTGATAAAATCTTGATTTCTCGTTAGCCAGAAGTCTTCGAGGAATTGCCGGTCCAACAATGTTGATACACGATATTATCATGGTTGGTCCACAAAATTCAACCCATAGTTATCATACAATTTCATGGTCAGCTCATCCAACCATTCAACTCCCGTCATTATCTCAAATTTTGCGCTAATTCCAATTTGCTCTATATGATTTCATGGTTATCTTAGTCAATCTCCTGGTATTTTTTCAGTCTGCAAAGTAGACTTTGATTTTCTGTCTCAGTCTGACCCAAAGTTCATCTGACCATTCAAAGTCCCAATCCGCGTGACATCACCTGCTCAATTTCTGCTTACTGGGCAAAGTGGGCGGCTTACTCCGTGTTTCCTCCGTGGCATGCGCAAGTCACAAGCCCATTTTAAGCACTCTCCCAATTAATTTAAACGTTAGGATTAAGGAACGGAGTAGCTCTTCTTCTTGCGGTCCAGGTTAGAGATGTCTTAGGAAAGGGGGCTGCCGTAAATGTGGGTCATCGGGCGGCTGTCGAGAGGGTAAGATCTAGGTTTTGGTGGGAAGGGCGGAGCTTGTAATTGATCGGTGGAAATGGGAGAAAGACTCATTGCTCAATGCAAACGATATCACGCAAGAAATTTGCTTAACTGACATGAAACCAGAATTTTAGGTATGAATGATCGCCATCGTACAAAGATAGTATCAGTTGACGAAAAGTCAATTCACGCCGAGATCATCCGAACTTACGAAGACGGAGAGCAGTCAAGATTGCTCCATAGTTTCACACCATCCTCAGCAAATGCAAGAAGTGGGGATTCGAGTGCAAATCCAGGTGAATCGAATTGCAAAAAGTGAAGATTTTGCGAGGAAATTAATATACATTCAAATTGAAATTAGCGAACAAAAAGATTAAACATGTTAGCCACGTGGTCGGGCAAATACGTTTGTCCTTCCCTTCTTTTTCTTCTGTTTTTTTTCGAAGTCCTGTCCTTCTTCAATGGGCGAAGGCATGACTGGATTGTGTAGAACCACTAAAGGTTCCATAAGTTGAATTACGCAGCTTGTAGTACACGCATTGAAACCAACATACCAAGTGGTGGATTGCTTTATGGATAGCTTTCATACTAACTGGGAAGAAAACTTGTCTCGAATTTCTAAATTTGACTATTTTGGCAAGAGAATTAGCAAAAATCTTAAATTTATTATAATTATATCAATTCAATCTTAAATTTTTTTGAGCCAATTCGGTCTTAAACTTTTTATAATTAAGTCAATTTAATTCATCTGGCCAAATTTAGTTGGTCAATGCTGATGTGGACGCAGGTCGATGTGATGATTTTTTAATAATATTTTTTTAAAATTTTTTTATTAATTTTTATTTTTATTTTTTTCCTTTTCCTTTTCCATTTCCTTTTTTTTTTTTCCTTCCTCTCTAGCTTCCTTACCCAGCAGTGGCCGGCAAGGACTTCACGGCCCTCGGCCACCCTCATTGGCAGCCTTGCCCTAGCCTTGCCACAGGTAGAGGCGACATCATCCGTGGCTAGAGAGGCCATGGCGACTACCTTTCGCCCACCTAATCGAAAATCAATTCTTTGCTTAAGAGCCATTGCCGAAACTAAAGAAGAAGCAGAGCATTGCTGCCATCTTGCACGGGAACGATTACCAGACAGGAAAGCTCGTCGTCGAGCCATTTGATGAAAGGCAGGATCTCCTTAATATTGAATGTGGCTCTCTCAACCTCTTTGATCAGGGAGCTGATGAAGTCTCCCTGTGTCTCCACCTCCCTCTTTATTTGTAACAAGACGATGAAGTTTCGTCAAGAATGGCGGAAAGGGATAGTGACACGTGAATTGAAATTTCACTTGGGGTCCCCAAGCCTCACCTAGATCTTGGCAAGGCCGCCGATGAAGACCAAAAATAAAATTTAGGGAGCAGGCCTTCTTTAATGTACTATGAAAATAACAGTCTATTCTAATTCATAAAAAATCAAATCACAAATAATTATAAATTATTATGGAATCTAATTTTTCAAAAATTTATAACTCACAATAAATTATTATTCTCATAATACTAAAAAACTGTTATGTTAGCAAAGTCTTTTGTGCAATGGGGAGAAATTTGTGTTTGTCTTTTGGTTATACGATAAAAAAATAGGGGACGCACTTGGAGAGACGGGTCAGGATTGAAGTTGAAGAGCTGGAGTCGTCTTTGAAAAAGACCAGATCGAGCAAATGACTCGGAGCCGTCCAAAGTCCAGAATATGGAGCTTGACCGGAGAAGATGAGACAATTTTGCTCGTCGCGTCACACATGATGCGTTTGTCGTTTCAAGGAAATTCTAACTAGAGTAAGGTGCGGTCCACACATATATCAAAAAAAAGTCTCATTGTTACTACGTTCTGGGAATTTTTTTTTTTTTTTTTTTTTTTTTTGATCTTTTGCTCTGTCAATCCTTCAAATTTAATTTACAGGAGGGATGGCTTTGTTCCCACCAAAAGCATGACTATCCACTATTCTTGATTTACTTGAAATGTAATCCAGCCCTAACTTTGTCAAAAAATGCAACTAAATCCTGAAATTTATCAAATTGGTGTGATTGATGATTTCCCTTAACTCTGTTAAATTTGAATAATGAAAATTGCTAATGCGACCTTTTTATGTATTTTAAAGACATGTGCATGGCAACAAGAAAAAAGGAAACTGAGAGAAAGAGATGGCCGGGAAAGCATTGTAAGGGCACTGCTGAGGCCCGATGAAAATGCTTGCTCGACCACAAAATCAGATTGCTAGTCATCACCACGAGCAGGGGAGGGCCGGTTGACCCTAGTAGAGATCGCAAGGACCGATCAACCCTTGCGTGGTGGTGATAGAGTTAAGGCCTTACGTTCTCTTAGTCTCAGAGGTGTTGCTTCTCCAATTCACCAGGGCATTTTCAGGCCTATCCAGTTAGTTGTATGCCATTGGCAAGTTTCCTAAGTCGACTGGGCTTGGTCGAATTAGTGGTGGTCACAGGCTCGCTTTCCAATTCTGCGGACTCATCTTCGATGCAATCCAAGCATAACGAGATATCTTTCCACTTCCACGAGCTCCAAGCATCAAAAGAAAGCCACTCGCTTATCAAATTGAAGGCCTTTCGAATCTAAAGACTAATTTCTGGTGGCGGTGAAGAGTTTGTTCCTCTCAATGCAACTCTCACCTTTTCTCCGGTTGGGCGTGCCAGTGAGAGTTACGTTGGGGATTGAGTGTATGATGCATCATGTTGAGCGTTTGGGGAGAACGAGTTTCTGGAGAAACGCTGCTGAAGGACCCATGTTGCTACGAAGGCCGGCGTTCCTCACTTATACCTCAACGAGGGTTGTCGGCATAGTTGGGGGTGGCACCGCCCCCCTAACCCAGCCTTGGCGCCAGTCTCGTTACACACCGACAGAGATATTCAATATTGCAAAGTGGACATAACATCATCTCTTATTAAAAAAAAAAAAGTAATATTTTCTGTCACTGAATTGAGAAAAACTCTTAGAAGTACTCGATTGAACTAATCAGATAAATTTTAAAACTTAATTACACTTTTAACTTAGCGTTGTTTCATGATATGTTTTAAAACTTCAAATACATTTATCCAAAAGAATAAAGTATGGGTTGTGACTACTTTATATTTCTTTTCCCTTTAACCTCACCCTTTAACCTCAAGTGAGTGATGTTGCATGTAATGAATATTGACAAAACATCATTCACCATTTTTTTTTTTTTTTGGTCGCTACTTTGATCACCTGCTCTAACGCCCCAAATCTTAATAAGCTTTCTCTGCACACTTCCATCCGAGGATCTCAATCTCATATTCTTCCCAACCTAAGCCACATTATACATCGTTGGTGAGTCTGCCACAGCACTAAGCAAGAACATCACCGACTGAGCAAGTAATTCACCACTTTTTTAAGGGATCAGAAATGTCGATAAGAGTAGATCAATTGCATATTTTATTAGATAATGATTTATCATATAAGGAAACTACTGGGCTGTCACTTTATTTTGCCACATCTTCCAACCTTTTCGCTATTATTGTTGATTGCACATGCTCCTGTACTAAGAACGGTGGCTTGTCGGTTTATCCATCATCCAATCCACCAAATAAAACCCCAGCTAAAAAGAAAGAGCAGAACACTTTCCTTCTTCAATGGAATCGTCAGACTGGATTGTAGACTTGTCCACAAGGCAAGCTTTGTCAATATTTTTAGTTCCAAATGGTCGACCCAGTAGGGTCCGAGCAGAGCCTGTAAAGGTCATGCCCAAACTTGTTCATGACTTAGAACTCCTAAAACTTTCATTTGTATAGATACAATGAGCTCGTATGAACTCTATGAGGAAACCACTTGTCTAGATCAGCCGATGATTATACCCGAACTGCTCCAAATCAAGTCTCTATTCCGACGGTTTAAATCTGCTTCGATCAAGAGACATAGATCTCAAGTAAGCTGTAAAAGAAAAATCCACATTTGAGGCCGAGGCCACTATGCATCCGAACGCGACCTCTAGGTCTGGCACGGTCGCTTAGCAGGTTCAGGTACATAAGGCCCAAAGAAAAATCATGAATAGTTTGTTGTTTTCTAAGTTGGCCATACTTAGAAAACTGCCTCGCCCACGAAACCTTTTGTTTCTTGGCCTACTTCCATAGATAGTGTATACTCGCCTTTGGCTCAAGTAAGCCCTTCCACATCGTTTCCTTGAACTTATGCCACAAGTTTAAAACCCTGTGCTTCTCGATTTTAAGAAAATCCCATGATTTTTATGAAAAAAATGGAAAAGAAAAATAAAAGCATAAGGGACGTTGTCAGTTGGGTTTTGATTTTTAAATGATTTCAGTTGTTTTTGTCTCGTTGGTGCACTGGGAAATTGGAGACTATTGAGAGCAAAACCTGATGTTTGCTTCATGTCCAATTTTCTTTTCTTTTTTTCTTTTTTTTTAAGTTGTCTATGAAAATGTTCGTTATATTTGCACAAAACATCTCCATTTCAGATCAAGGTTCGTCTAGTGATATATGTTGAAGCTTGTCTTGCTCATATTGCTTGCACTATGGCATCAGAGCTTACTTCTCCGTTTGTTTAAAATCGCTTCAAGTATGTAGTGTTGACGAAAGTCACAATTTATAGAGTCAGAGGTCGCAACCAAATCCGAAAATTATAGCATAAAAACAATTGAATCCTACTGAACAGGTTCTTCATTGTATACCTGGAAAATCTCCGCTTCCTCTTTTAGAGACAAGCCAGAAGGTTTGCCTTTCCCATTTGGCCAATCGGAGTTAGTGATGGCCAGTCTGGTAAGTATGATGCGGATTCAAGACCACCCAGTCCATGGCCCTGGAGGATGAATTGGGGCCCCATCATGCCCATAAATTACAAAGGGACATAATGCTTTGTTTTATGCTGCACTCTCATTAATTCCTACAAGTCGCAAGAAAGTTCTTGGGATTGGAGGTTCTTCTACTACCATAACCCCCTCCAAAATCTGAAATACCTGAGACATGGTTGGTCTATCACGCTCGCTGTCTTGAATGCACCAGCAAGCCATTTTGCATGCTCTGCACAATTCTTCCATCTCCACCTGTCCGTTCAATCTGCGGTCCACGAGTGGCGAGACTTCTTCTCCTCTGGCTATTGAATTGTCTACCTGGAGCGGTAGATAATCGCGCACATCACTGTTCAGCTCCTCGATGTTTCTCTTTCCCGATATGATCTCAAAGAGCAGCTTTCCATAGCTGAAAACGTTGACTTTCGACGTGATGGCTTTTCCCGAAATCCATTCTGGAGCGAGGTACGCTCTCGCTCCCCTCACGGTGGTAATGACGCTGCTGGCTTCCCGTCCCATGAGTTTCGCGAGGCAGAAATCAGCAATCTGTGGTTCGAGTTCTGAATCCAACAGTATATTCTCTGGTTTGATGTCAACAGTGTATGATGCGATCTCGACACCTTCCCCAATTTTCTCAGAGAAGTTATTTGTTGCCTTCTTCAGACCTCGATATTCGAAAGCATCAAATGATCGTCTGCTGCATAAGCAGGCCGCCTCATCTTAATAGCCACCAGCAAAATGCTAAGGACCACGAGAAAAGCTACGGACACAACTCCAACTGCTGTTATGAAATTTGAAGTGGGTTTCCCCTGTTTCTTACTCTCCTCCAAGTCCAACGTTGCGATCCGGACATGGTAATCTCTCGAAATTGCATCATCGGCTGAATGTTCAACCACAAATTTGGCATCCGTTCATATCAGACAGTTGGCAGTGTAAGCATAAGCACTGCAAGAACAGTTGCTCAAGCACAATAACCTACATGTTTCGAGGTTTTCCACCATGAAACAGAGTTTTTTGCAAGCGTGTTTTAGGCATGACGAAAAATTTATCTTTCCTGTCACCACTACATTTTGACACGTTTCTCTTCTTGCAACGGCCAAGACGATCTTCCAGCTTCAGATCATCTAAGTATCCAAGTGAGCAATCACAAAGTAGCGCATCGCTCTGATTGCAGTTAGAAGAAGCACCAAAAAAGGGATATGTCTCACACTCAAGGGTTGGCTGTGTCCAAAGCACCCTCCATTTCTGGATATGCTTTGCCCATATTAATTGACTCAGCAGCCCCGTTGGTTCCAGCACGACCCTAGAAAGATCAAAAGGAGCAACTGAGGAATACATGAAGTAGGCCTCATTCTCATTCGAAGCAAAGGAGAAACATACCACGTTTCTACCATTACTGGGCGCTGATGCCTGAATTCATCACCAGTCCAGTCGCGACTACTCCCGTAGGCTTCCGACCTTTTATATAGCAAATGCTGAACTCTTCCTTCCGCTCCCCTGAATGCAGAGAAGATCCCGGGCGTTGGATCATGTAAATTTCTCTATACCACCAAAACTGTCCTTTTGGACGTAACTTTATAGAATTCAACCTTGGCACCGGGCAACCACTTATCAGTCGGATGACGGAAACTCTGTCAAGCAATAGACACATCGGAAGTCTTCCTCAAAATGAAGTTTCCACTGTCAAGGAGCACTCCTGAAGTCGAATTAGGCATGAGCAGCTAATATGGCGCAGATTGAGGAACGAAGAACAAACAGGACATGAAAGCAGGGGAGGTTCGGCCGAGGGTCCCTACCTGGCTCGTGACGTCGGACGGGCGGACGAGCTCGATAGATCGGGCTACGTCCGTCCACCTTGCGCGCCTACGAGCCGGGATCCTTGGGAAGCCGACCTCAAATCAGAAAAACCAAGACCGCCCGAACGGGGACCTACCGTGGCTTCAAAGTGGAGAAGAAGCAGTGGCAGATTGTCGGTTTTGGTTCGGAAATGGCGGCCAACGGCGGCTCACTCAGTTGCACTCTCTCTATTTCACAGCCGGATCCCTCTCAGACCTCACAGATCTCACACTCACAGATTTCGCTTCGCGTTTGCTTTCTCTCCGATCTCTCCGTCTTTGCTTACTCTCGGGTGTCCCCTGATGTCTCTCTGAGGAAGTCCTCTGACCTCGTTGCCTCCTCCAATGAGCTCACAACCTGCCTATTTATAGGCGAGGAGGGTCCGGTCGAAGGAGGAGGTTTGGCCGCCGGTCCTTGGCTCGCCGACCGGCCTCTCTCTTGGCCGAACCGGTGTCCCATTCCTTCTTCTTCGCCTGTCTATCCTCCTTTCTCTGCTGTTGGTAGCCCGCGCCTGTCTTTTTCTTCTGCGCATGTAGTAACCAGAGCGAGGAAGGAAAGAGGAAGAAGAGGAGAGGGCTGGGCCGCGAAGTTAGCAAACTGGGGGGAAGATGGGCCCTGGGCCCATGCGGAGAAGAGAAAAGGTGCTAGGGTCAGGCCCAGCCCCCAAAGGCTTTTTTTTTTTAAATATAATTATCCGAAAATGGGGTAAAATAAGGGAAAATATACTAGAAAATAAAACTTAGTAAATGCAAATAATATTAATACTTAGGTGATGCGAAAAATCATTTTTTCTGGGGCTAGTTGATCCCTAATTTTCTATGTAATATTTAGTCAAAATTTAGGTGTTAATAATGTCACTCTTTATGTTTAGATTAGTGTGAACCAACCTCCAATACGCGATGTGTAGTGTTCTATTTATAATGCAAACTTTGGTCAAACCTCAATTATATGGTTTTGCTCCTGTCAAAAGCATGATTTCTGGGTGTTCTTGATTTGCTTAAGTATAGAATTAAGTTTCAAAATTATGCAATCAAATCCTGAAAATTGTCATATTGGTGTGATCGACAATTTTCGTTAATTTCATCAAATTTGGGTGATGAAAATCTTGACTAAACACTTTTTCTATAAACTGAATGCTAAAATATAAAAAAGCCAAAAACATTGGCAGCTTCAAACAAGCCACTTAGAACTTCTTCTTTGAGAGGAAAAGTCCATTCTTCGAACTGAAGATTTAATGAATTCACACATATTCTTCTTCAATCCTTCACTGCATGCTGCTTGCCAAATTGTCGCATGTGGAATGAGTCATTTTAAATTTCATGTATTTCGACTTGACATCTTTAGATCGTTCTCAATAGCGTATCGGGATTGATGACTTGCACAAGTTTTTCTTGTTCGAGTTGTGAAGCCGTACCCAGTGGAATCTCATCCCAAGTTTCTTCAACAAAAAGATATTTCAAGTCCGAAATTCAAACATCACTTCTTAAAAAACACACAACTAGTACATATGGATATGGATATATGCCTGCAGCATGTCAAGCATAGGTATAAAACAAGGCCTTAGAACTGAAAAGCTTCACCATTTTTACAGTACACATAGATATGTGGCTTCATTAAAATCTACGCGGTAGGATAAGAGGCCTTCATCGCGATGCCGCAGTGGCCTTCCTTCGCACTGACGTCTCTCTGCATCCTTACGTATCCTTCCTCGCCCCATTCCTCGCCCCACGAGTTCTTCACCAGCCAAAATTTGGTGCCATCATCACTTGTCCCGTACCCGACGGCAGTAACACCGTGGTCCAATTCGGTCCCACAAGCCCCGGTGAACACGCCGCTAGAGTAGAATTGGAAATCGAATCCTCCGGCATCGATGGCCACGGAAACTGGCTGTTTAGCAACTGCCTTGAGCAATGCCCCCTCGCTGTTGGCGGGAACGTCTTCATAGCCCTTTATGATCACGGCACGGTTGGATTCCGATTTGACATTGCATTTGCCGTCCGTGCCCTTGTAGGGATAGTTCGTCTCGGTTGTGAGGCCGTGCTTCTCAACAAATTGGAATGCGCTATCCATCCAACCGCCTTCGCATCCCTGGTCCTGGCCACCGACGTCGCAGTCGACCAACTCTTGCTCGGAAAGAGAAATCAGCTTACCCGTGGTTATTTCATTGACTCCTTCCACAGCTGCCACGGCTGAAAAAGCCCAGCAACATCCTACATTTTTGCAACGGAAACAGGACACTCAAATCAGAACAATAGACATTCTTGGAGAAGATACTATGACAACATTAGGGGTTTTAAAATCTTGTCTCTAAGAATCTCGAATAGATTGATGAAGGCAATTCATGAAGTAGTCTCTATCAACTTACCACATTGGCCTTGGTTCTTAACCGGTGTCACGGCTCCTTTCTTTCTCCAGTCCATGCTAGAAGGCACCGCGGTGATGTTTTCGTACCTGAAAGAAGCGGCCTCGGTGGAGCACATGTGTGACTTGAATCGGTTCCTTGCCTTGAATTCTTCATTCGTGAGGTCGGCGAACTGATTGACGCCGAGCCTGTAAGGCTTGTCGTTTGCCTGATTGAACGACTCGATGCCTTGCACATTTGCCTTAAATATCTCGAAACGGCTTTGCCTTTCTTCCACATCCTTGTACACACGCCCATAACGGGCCATCCATTGCCCATGAATCTCGTACATGGGATCGTCTCGCTGGAGGGTGCGACCGGCGGCTTGATGAGCCCAAGCTCCCAAAAGGAAGACCAAAGGCACCAGAATGAAATATTGGTTTCTAAACGATCCCATGACTTGGCTAGCAATGTTAGGAGTGAAGGAGAAGAGCTAAGTGAATCAGTTTGGGAGCACACAGAATCCTAAGATTGCACCTCAGATTTATAGTCCCAATGTTTTGGATCGTACGACGAATTCGGATGTGGATTCATCGACTTGCCTGATAATCTATCCTGATGGGTGCATCGAATTAATCGGATGAATTAGCTTTAATTAAGAGAAACAGTAATCAATCGTCAACGTGCCAGAGAGGATGTTCCGAGATAGACTTAGGTTGTGAGATTCATGTCTGGAGGCTTACTTTGTTTCTGTGCGAGGGCTGGTAATTTGGACTGTGTGCTTTTATTTCAGCGTGCTTTTATTGTCTTTTATCCGTGTACACACGCCCGTAATGGGCCATCCATTGCTCGTGCATCTCGTACATGGGATCGTCTTGCTGGAGGGCGCGACCCGCGGCTTGGCAAGCCCAAGCTCCCAAAAGGAAGATCAGAGTCACTAGCATCCAGCATCGGTTTCTCAACGATGCCATGGCTTCCCAAGGAATGTTGGGAATAAGAGATGGAGAAGAGCTAAGGGAGAAAAGTTTGTGAGCACCCAGAGTCCTAGATTCGCACCTCAGATTGATAGTCCTCATGTCTTGGACCCGTACGAAGAATTCAAGCGGTGGATTCATCAACTTGACTGATGATCTGTCCTGATGGGCACATCAGATTAGGTTTGAATTCGTTTCCATTTGCGTGCCGGAGAGAATGTTCTGTGATGGACTCAGCTCGTGAGATTCATATCACGGAAAGCTCCAAGTTTCTGTTCGTGGGCTAACATATAGGACTATCTGCTTCGGTCGTAACGTGTTCATATCGCTCATTCTTGGCCAAACTCGCAGCATGACGTCAAATCTTATCAGTACAAAACTACAGACGATGACCTTTCGCGCTGGAGTTGCATGGGCGTGCATGTGAGTATTTAAAACGGCGGAATGGAGGATTAGGAGTGTCTTGCTTCTCCACCTCTACTTGGTCCCAAAAAAATGTAATGAAAATTATTTCTAATTTACTGTCGAGGGAAAAAAATCTATTTCCACATGTGCCCATATATAGCCCTTTGTGCGTCTATAGTCGATTTGTAGGTTGAAAGGATTTTTGCGGCATACAAAGTCAAAGGGATAATCACTGGAAGAGTCGTAAATTCATTGATGTCATTTCAATTTTAAACCTTTTAATTTTACTAATTTAACCTAAAATTATTTGATGATTGATCAGTATAATTCTTTTAAACAATTTTAGTTGGAAATTACTGACAAAAACGTTGGTTGTGCTACGTTAGCGGGTAGATGGCATTTATGTCAGTGATTTCCGGTCAAAATTAGCCAGATATACTCAATTAATAAAGTGTGAAAATATTCAAGACTGAATTGGTAAACTTAAAAGTTTTAGGATTGCATTAGTAAAAGTGAATTCAAGAGTTTGATTTCCCACATTACTAGGTATTGGTGATGAGGACATTCACTTTCAAGTGTGGGGTTCGACTCTCATGCTATGTAAAGAGAGAGAACAAAACTTTCAGAGTAAGTTAAGAGTTAAAATAGTATAGACAAAAGGAAATGATAACATCTTAAACTTATACTCGAAAGAGGGATGGCCAAACCAATCTCTAAAGCTAGAAAAACAGTCGATAAGTACCATCTGTGATGAGCGATTTCATTGAGGTCGCTCTTTGCTCACCGCCAAAAGCCAACAACCCAGCCATGACCTATAATGGATGGCTTGCCGATCGTCCTCGAAATCAAACATCCACGGTGGCTTAAGCTGTAGCTAGAAAAAATGACTCAGGACGAAAAGCAAATAGCGCGTTTGGTAACGTTTCTGTTCAAAAATTGTTCATAAGAACATAAATAGAAACAACTATTTCTATTCCGAGAATAATTTTTTAATAGAAGAACGAATTTGGTAACTGCACAAAATTTATATTCCTAGAATAAATAAATAAAAACACGTTTGGCAAACTTATATAATTTTTTTTGTTTCTTTTAATTTTTTAATATTTTTATTTTTTTTTTTTTTCCTTTTTTTCCTTTTCTCTTTGGCCAGTCCTCGGCCACCGCCATGGCCGGTGACTGGCTGGGCGACGTCTAGTGAGCTCGTCGAAGCCTTGCCAAGCCAAGGCGAGGCGAGGCCAGCTCGCCGGAGGCCAGCCTGGCCCCGACAAGCCTCGCTAGGCCATCAGCAAGCTTACCGGGCCTTACCCTGGCTAGGCAAGGCTCTAGTGAGCTCGCCAGAGGCTGGCTTGGCCTCAGTGAGGCTTGGCCTCCCCAGGCGGCACGAGGCTAGCCTTGCCCTGGCTTGGCGAGGCCCGGCCTCGCATTGGCTAGGGAGGCTGAGCCTTGCGGCGAGGCTCGGCCTCACCGGGCCACTGTCAAGCGACGCCATCCTGGAGGTGGCTCGGCCTCTTCGGGGGCCGACGAAGCTTCGGCGAGGTCACTAGCCCTCATCTGGCTGGTCGCCAGCGTTGGCCATGGCCAAGGCCAGTGACTGGAAAAGGAAGAAAAAGAAGAAGAAAAGAAAGAGAAAAACGAAAAAGAAAAATGAGAAAAAAAAAATGTGTTTCTCGAAAGTGTTCTCTAGAACAAGAAGTAAATTTTTTCTACATCTTGTTTCTATTTCAAATCTGTTCCTGGGAACAAAAAAATAGATTTTTTTATTCCTGAGAAGAAAAGTGTAAACAAATGCGTTTCTATTCTTTTTTTTGTTTCCCGGAACAAAAGAACAAAAATGTGTGTTCTGGAAAATAGAAACACATTTAAACAAACACGCCCTAATAGTCCCTAATGCTGCTCTTTTCCGAGTTTAACGACTCCTTTTATGTAACAACCCGGGTCCCACAATGTAATATCGTCCGCTTTGGACACTGAGTCCTCAAGGTTTTAAAACACGTCACACAAGTTAAAGGGACTCCATGCCTTATAAACTAGCCCAAGGACTCCCCTAAGTGATGTGAGATAGGAGACATGCCCTTAACCTCACTCGCGCACTACCAGGGCGATCTCAGATCATCCCTCCGTACTGCCCTTGGTCTGGGTCGTCACATTCTCCCCCCCATAGCGCCCTCGTTGTGGCCTCACATGTAGTCGAGAGTCGGCTCTGATGTGCCTTAAGGGGGGGAGAATGTGACAACCTAGACCCGGGCCACTGTAGAGGGATGGACTGAGATCGTCTTGGCAGTACGCGGGTGAGATTAAGAGCATGTCTCTTGTCCCACATCGCTTAGGGGGGAGTCCTAAGGTTAGTTTATAAGGCTTGGGGTTCCTTTAACTTGTGTAACGTATTTTAAAGTCGTGAGGACTCAGTGTTTAAAGCGGACAATATTACACAATGGGGCCCGGGTCATTATTTTTTAGCCGTTCAATAGAGTGTGAGGTGCTGCTAATTATGTCAATTATTCATCTTGAATTCAAACTGAATGAAAACAAGTTACATATGTGTAGATAAAAAGAAAACCTTCATCACAATTGAAAGAACTGAATTCTAATAGTTTGAGGAGAGAGAGAGAGAGAGAGAGAGAGAGAGTTGTGGGAAGAGGATCTCGGATGTAATGACGGTGAACTTGTTCTCTGCTTGAGTATTGTGTGAAGGGGATCTCATGAACTTGATAAGCGGAAGTTTAATCACAAGAGAGAGCCTCCAAATCGAGAGCTTGCTAAAATAAATTATCAATGGGCAAAGCGCTCAGACACCTCGTCATATCAAAAGGAAAAGGGCATTAAGCATATACTTAGCGGTGCCAAGTTCAATTTAGTTCCACACTTCTTAAACAAGTAGAGATACGAAATAGGAAATTTCGATATCACATTCCAATCACACAATTTTTACATGAACTCAAGTTACTTCACAAGATGACACCAATGCAGTAAACACACAAGGTAGAAAATCTGTACGTCATGTAGAGACTTCATTCATACTTATGCAGTAGGGTAAGAGGCCTTCATGGCTATGCCGCAGAGGCCTTCCTCAGCGCTGACATCTCTGCAACCTTATGTATCCTTCCTCCCCCCACGAGTTCTTCACCAGCCAAAATATGGTGCCATCATCACTAGTCCCGTATCCGACCGCGGTAACTCCATGGTCCAAGTCGGCTGGAGTAGAATTGGAACTCAAACCCTCCAGCATCGATGGCCACTGAAACAGGCTGATTGGCGACTGCCTTTAGCAATGCGTCCTCGCTGTTGGCGGGAACGTCTTCATAGCCCTTTATGATCACAGTGCGATTCGGATTTGACATTGCATTTGCCGTCCGTGCCCACGTAGGGATAGTTTGTCTCGGTTGTGAGGCCGTGTTTCTCGACGAACTGGAGCGCGCTATCCATCAAGCCACCTTCACATCCTTGGTCCTGGCCACCGACGTCGCAATCGACCAACTTTTGCTCGGAGAGAGAAATCAACTTACCCGTGGTTATTTCATTGATTCCTTCCACAGCCGCCACGGCTGAAAAAGCCCAACAGCATCCTAAAATTTTTGCAATGGAAACAGGACAATCAAATCAGAACAACAACATTCTTGGAGAAGAAACTATAAGAACATTAGAGTTCTTAACAACATATTGCATCAAAGAAGGTCGAATGAATGCATTTGCGAAGGCAAATAATGCTCATTCATGTACTAAATTCCATCAACTTACCACATTGGCCTTGGTTCTTAACAGGCGTCGCAGCTCCTTTCTTTCTCCAATCCATGCTAGAAGGCGCTGCGTGACGTTTCCGTACTTGAAAGATGCGGCCTTGGTGGAGCACATGTGCGACTTGAATCGGTTCCTCGCTTTGAATTCTTCATTTGTGAGGTCGGCAAACCGATTGACGCTGAGCTTGTAAGGTTTGCCACTTCCTCGATTGAACGACTCAATGTGTTGCACGTTCACCTTGAATATCTCGAAGCGGATTTTCCTCTAGTCCATGTCCTTGTACACTCGCCCATAACGCGTCATCCAGTGCTCCTGCACCTCGTACATGGGATCGTCTCGCTGGAGGGTCCGACCCACGGCTTGGCAAGCCCAAGCACCCAAAAGGATGATCAATGTCAGTAGAAGGCAATATTGGTCTCTGAAGGATCCCGTGACTTCACCAGCAGATGCAAATGTTTAAAGAGCAATGAAAAGTTAAAAGTGATCAATGGATGAGCAGGCACAGAGACTTCTGAGATTAGCCCTCAAATTATAGTCCTGAAGTTTCGGAGCGCGCGATGAACTTGGTTGTGGATTCTTCGACTTGCTGGATAATCCAAGCTGTTCATAAAAAATTCAATGAATTCTTTCCAGATTAATAGAAGCAGTAATCATCTACGTGCCGGAGAGAGTGATATGAGATGGACCGGCTCATTAGATTCATTGAAGTTCTTCTCTTTCTGTTTCGCTGGACTGATAAATTGGACTTTGTGCTTTGGTTGCAGCATGATGGAGCAAAATATTCGGTTAGATGTGCCCGGTTTGCTTGTTCTAAATGCTTGAAAAAGAAGGTACACTTTGATTTAATTTTGATAAACTATAGATTAGGTGCGTTTGGGAAGACTTTTGGGGAAAGTATTTAGGAAAATGCAAAGATCTTTCAGTTAAAGGTGTTTTCCAAAATGCAACTGTGTTTGGTAAATTGTACTTAGAAAGCCCGTTGTGAAATACTTTGAGCAAAATGGTGTTTAGGGAATTACATTTACAAAGGATCTTTGTGGTAAAAAAAATTATCAAAAAAAAAATTTTAAAAATTGATCGGCAAGGGTAGCGACCGCCGGCGACCCGGATCTAGGGCGGCGAGGTCGCGCGACACCGCCTCGACCTCCAGCGACCTAGATCCGGGGTGTCGAGGTTACGGGAGGACCTCGCCGCCCCGGATCTAGGTCGTGGTAGGGTCGCACGACCTCGCCGCCCTCATATTTGGGGCGGCGAGGTCGCGGGATGTCGCACGACATCGTCGCAACCCAAATCCTAGGGCGGCGAGGTCGCATGACGCCACCGCGACCCAGATCCGAGGGCGGCGAGGTCACACGACAGCAAGGTCCTCCCACGACCCTAATGCTCCAGATCTAGGTCGTGGCGGTCACGCCACCTCTCGACGTCGATCGCGCCACCCCCCGACGACAGTCGTTTGGGCGACGGTCGTCAGCGACTGCCTGCCCTTTGCTAGCGACCGCTCGTGGAAGAAGAAGAAGACGATGAACAGTGGGGGGCAAAACCAAACAAACGAAAAATCAATAAGGATAATTTGGGAAGGAAAAAATTTTGTCTCTCAAGCTCAGCATTTTTGATAAGTCTGAAAGCCCAGGCGTAAGCCCAAGGTAGCCCCCAACCTACCTTGGGCTTTCAGCCTTGTGAAGCTGGCATTTGGGGAATGCAACCCAAAAACAAATGCCAAACACACTTGCATTTGTCCAAGGGGCTTTGGACCCCCAAAGGGCTTTGAGAAGTGGTTCCCAAACGCACCCATTATCCTCCTTGTCCTTCATTGAGATTTGAAGACTTTTATTTCTTCAACCGAAATTTAGAAATTTTATCTAAAAAGTCCTAATCTTATTGTACGAATGCTGATTCATTCCAAAATCTTTAATTTGACTAATTTAATTTTAGACTTTTGGTGATTTGCCAAAGTAATCATTCCAAAAAATTTTGATTGCAATCATCGATGGGGAAGACAACCAACAATGACGTGGACACTTTTTTCAAATTATCTGACCATAGGTAGGGGCCAGGTCTCACTGCAATTGACGAGGGTTGGCCTTGTTTGCCCTCGCTTGAGGCTGATCGTCAGCGACTAGCAGAGGAATAAGGAAAATAAAGGAAAACAAGACAGAAAAGTAAAAGAAAAATATATAAAAATATATAAAAAAATTTAGAAATTAAAAAAAAAAAAAAGTTGTAATAATTGTCTATGTTAGCATTGGTCATTTCACATATGACAACCGGTATCCAGTTCAGCAATTGTCGGCCAAAATTGGCTCCAAGGCCTACATTAACAAATTATTGTAAGGTTAATGATTAAGTTGATCAAATTAAAATGGTTAGAATTGAATTATCATCTGTACAATACGTTTACGACTTTTTGGGTAATCATTTCGTGAAATTCAGATGCAAGTAAATCTTAAATGAATTTGTTGATTTTTTTGACACTGTCTGTCGAAAATTATGATTTTCACAATTTGTGGAGAAGAAAAGAATATCTACATTACTGGCAAAGTACTGAGCTTGTTTATTTCCTCTAAAAGCTCCGAGTTCGATGTCAGACTAATCTCGCAATAGAATGAGACCCGTGAGTAAAATACAAATATTTAATACTCCTGATGCATATGTTTGCGAGACTTAACATTAAGTCTTGCATTTAAATTTTTGACCATTCTATGTTGCGGAAACAACCGATTGGTGATCAAGTCAACGAAATAGTTTTCTCAGCATTAAGCATGCTACATAAATTCCATTTTGGCATATAATAGAATTGCGGAATGTGGTCCCAAATTTCTTGAACAAGTAGAACATAAAATGTTCAATTCAAAATGGAAATTTCAGGACTATGGACTTCACAACATGTGACCCACTCACAATTTAATCGAGTGCACATTGTATAGTTTATTTAGACTTTTGCAAACAAATAGGGGTAAATTACCAAACAAATCCTCAATATATTGCATTTGTGCCAGTTTAGTTTATCTGGTCAAATTTGGCTAGTTGGTACTAACATAGATAATTTTTTAATAATAATTTTTTTTTTATCTTGAATTTTTCCCTCCTTCCTTTGTCCTATTGTTGGACCAAGGTGACCAGTTAGAGGCAAGGGTTGGTTCCTGACTAGTGGTGAGGCTCACCTCGCCATCACTGGATGAAAGTGAGCTTGCCTAGCCACTGGCGAGGTGAGCCCCCACTAGATCTAGCGGGGGTGAGGCTGACCTCACCCAATGGCAGCAAGGCAAGCTCTCACCAAATTTGGGCAAGGGTGAGTTAGACTTTGCCACTAACTGGCGAGGTTGCCTTAGAGACTGGACAAAGAGGAGGAAGGATGAAGAAAAGAAAAAAAGGAAAAAGAGAAGATAATAATAAAATTTTTGAATAAAATAAAATATTATTAAAAAATTGTTCGCATAAGCGTCGATCGGCTAACTTTAGTCGGATGAACTAAATTGGTACAATTGTAAAATGCTTAAGACTCGATTGGCAAAAAAAAAAAAAATTAGGATTAAATTGATATAGTTGTAATATGTTTAGGTCTTTTTAATAATTTTCCTGATGGATAAGAGGCCCTTATTACTATGCCGCCAAGGCCTTCCTTGACGTGGACGCCCCTCTGCATCCTAATGTAGCCTTCCTCGCCCCACGAGTTCTTGACAAGCCAATATTTGGTGCCGTCCTTGCTCGTCTCATATCCGACCACGGCAACCCCACAGTTCAGATCGGTCCCACAAGCTCCCGTGAAGACTCCACTAGGATAGATTTGAAAACTCGAAACCTCTGGCATCGATGGCCATGAAGACCGGCTGATTAGCCATGGCCTTCAACAATGCCTCCTCGCTATTGACGGACGCTTGCGTAGCCCTTGATCGTTGCGGAGCGTTTGGCTTCCTGGTTCGTGTTGCATTTGCTGTCGGTGCCCGTTTAGGGATACTAAGCCTCGCTGGCGAAGCCGTGCTTCTTGATGAATAGGCAGGCGCCTATCCGTCCAACCGCCTTGGCAACCTTTATCCTCGCCTGGATGTCGCAATCCAGAAAGTTCTTACTCCTAGAGAGCAATTAGCTTGCTTGTCGTAATTTCCATGATTCCTTCCATAGCCACCACAGCCGAGAACGGTCAGCAACATCCTGCATAGTAGGGGATCAATTTAAATATGCATTCATACCATAATTTTCATGTTAGTTTTGGAAGAATCAATAGCTATGTTAGATTCAACCGAAATTAGTAGTTCTTTAGCTCGTCAGCGTTATCAACCAACAAAAATCAATTCAGTAGGTAATTAATTGCTTGCTTACCACATTCCTCTTGGTTCTTAATGGGCGTGACTACCCTTTTCGTCCAACCGATGGAAGAGAGCACCGCGGAGACGTTCCCGTCCTTGGAGGACTTTGCCTCCGAGGTATACATGTGCTCCTTGAACCCGTTCCTGGAGGCCCTCGCTCGGGACCGGAGCCCTCGCACGGGGCCGGCGAGGCCTCGCCGGGCGAGGGCCGGCCACCCCGCCCAGGGTCGGCGACCGTCGCCGGCCCTCCGACGTTGGGTGGCGGTGGAAACCACCGGTGCCCTTTTTTTTTTAAAATTTTCCTTTTTAGTTTTTAATCTAATTTTTAAATATTTTAAATCTAATATTTTAGTTTTTAAATCTAATTTTTAAAAAATGAATAAAAAATCCACGTGGACAATAAAAAAATTATTTTAAATGCCACGTTAGCAATATTTAACGAAAAGGCTAACGGTGATTTTAACTTTAAGACTAATTGAACCAAGTTGACAAGTTTTAGGGACTTGATTGCACTTTTTGTAAGTTTTAGGACTCAATTACACTTTCCTCAGTAAGTTTTTGGTGACTTGTGTTGACATATCCCCAAAAAAAAAAAGGAGAAACGTAAAGGGAAAAAAAAAAAAAAAAACAAAACAAAATATAAAAATAGAAAATGGGCTGTGATTTTAGTTTGGTTAATGGGCTGGTGAGGTTGGGAGCAGAAATGAAAAGTTGGGCTGAGAAAAAAATTGGGATTGGGCTGTTTCAATGAAAGGATTTTCGTGGGCCTTATTTTGTTTTTTTTCTTTTTCTTTTTTTCAAGTAGGCCTTGGGCCAGCCCCTTTTGTTTTTAAAAAAAACGGCCAGGACCGATGGGGTCCGGGCCCGTTTAGTAGGGCTGGGTCTTTCGACCCGGTCTGAATGGTTTTTCATATATTAAAAAGAATCCAAAAATTTTAAAAAAATCAAAAAATTTAAAAAATGTTTTAAAAAAATTTTAAAAAAAATTTTGAAAATTAAAAAATGTAGGATTTGGTTAGGAGTTGCCATGTATTGCTTTTTCTAGTGTAATTAGGCCTTTATTTACTCGTATATTGGTTATATTGCATGTTTTATTTGCATATCTAATTATGTTTAATTGCACATGTTTTATTTTACTGCAATTATGATTTTGATAGCTGTGATTGTTACTTTAATGATTGTGCATTCGCATGATCACCTCACATGTTACTAGATAGGTATAAAATCAATCCAAACTGCCTGCCAAAAAAATCATTTTGCTAAAATGAACAAGATTAAGTATTGAAATGGCACTAATTAGTCAATTAGTGTAATCAAGTCCCCGACCCTAGATTCTCTGGTTGCATAGGAAGTGAGGCACACTCTCATATCTCACTTGGTTTCTAGCTAACCCCAATAGGCTAGTGGCGACTCCTTTTGTGCAAAATTTAATCCAAATGTCACGCAGGGTATGAGCTTGGGAGAGCCCGTGCCTAATCATGGGCTTTAGTTCCGTCCTTTACCCGTTCCCTCCTTTCGAGGGGTAGGTCGCGACAGCTTGGCGACCCCACTAAGAACTTGGTTTTAAACCTTAGAGGACTTAGGCCAAATTAATCTTGTTAAAAAATATTATTGTTTGGCAGCGAGGATTCCAAGTATGCCCCTAACATTAAATGTGTTAAATGTTTTTGCAATTTGGAGTTATAAGGGGAGGAGTGATTGTTAACCATTTGTCATGCAGGTGTGGAGTTGGGAATGGATGTTTATGTTTTGAATTTATGAAGTGCTGCTTGCCTATAAATTGTCATGCTTGCACTTTCTGCATTGCACTACACTATAGCACACACTACCTGCCGCCAGACCTGGGCCGCATAGGATCACCTAGGATGCTGTTGAGGTGGATACCACTCCGACTACAACCATGTAGTACGAGTCGCCCATCTCAACCCTGAAATTTCTTTCTTCACATTGAAAGAACCCACCCTGGTCTGCAACCGCGCGACACGGGTCGGTTCTTTGACAAGCCGGAGTCATGGGTAACCTGACCTAGCCGCGACCTTGCTGGTTCAGTCCGGTGATCCTATGGCTCCATTTTGAGCCTAATAGAGTAGAAATTGAACCACATCTCATGTGCATGTCCATGTAATTGAAAAAAACAAAAAAACAAAAAAACAAAGACAAAGGTCAGCACCCATTGTGAGTATCATTTTCCTTGTTGTTTGTTCATTTTGTATTGAGCTTCCATATTGAAGTTCACAAAAATCAATCAATTGCTCTCGGTATTGTAGGTTTATAATTGAAAAAAAATTGGCAATCACTTTTGACAAGTAAACATTGAATGCAAGTTCTAATCACTTTGATTTGGCCATGTTGAACATGTGGTTTTGTTTAAATTTCTAGTTATGGGCTCAAAATCATTAAAAAAAAGAAACTTTCAAGTTGTGATTTTATATTGGAGTGCATAAATTGAAATTGCATTTTTTTTTTTTTATCAAATTCTCTCATCCTCACATTTTGGGACTAAAATGCAAATCATTTTGTGTACAAATTTCTCAAAACAGAAGTCCCTTCATTTTTTTAGAAGTAAAATCACAAATCAATCTTTCAAAAATTAATGCCCCTTTTGCATATGAAACTTTTTGGAATAAAAGTGAATATTTGATTGATGGCCGTGGATTGATTATCTTAATGATGTCTTCTCTTATGATAAAATATTGGCAAAATACTAAAACCCCATAATAAGGATTGTGAGGCATGTACCGTCGCCTTGATTTTATTGTAAGAAGCGACTTTATTGAGATATCATTTTCTCTCATTTACGTACTGACATTGTTGGTCTTTTTGCAGGTTATGTGTAATGCTCCATGACATTGTCGTGTTTGACCACATAGAAAAGTGAATTCAAGAGCTAGGACAAGAGTTGATTTTTACTTTCATCTATGCAAGAGTTTCTTGTATTTTATCATTGTATTTATTCTTGTTAAGAATCATGTTTTCCATTTCGGGTTTTGATTGTGGATCCAATTGTTGCTTTTGTAAATCATGGGACTCACCTTTTTTTTTTCTTTTTTTAATAATGGAATTCAATTTTATGAAAATCATCCTTTTAAAAACAAATTCTAAGCTCATGGAACTCGAGGAACAAGCATGCATCGATGCTTCGTGGGCGCCAATCTTCCAATAGAGGCGGAATGAAATTGAATCCCGTTCTAGGAAGTTTCTTTATTTGGAAATTGGGCATCGCCATCACTAGATTGTTTTTTACGAGTTCTATTAGGGAGCCGCATCATGTGTCACTAAAGGACTAGCATTAGGGCTCTTGCACATTTTGGCAATTAAAGCATTTGAACACTTAGCTACAAGAACTTTCTGTAATCAACATTAGAGATTTGTGTCGCAAAATGCCACTTTGTTATATGCTTTATTGCAAGGGAATGACGCAAATGCCTTAGGTGCCAATATAGCCCTCACTTTGCATGATGAGACAAATGAAGGAAGTTGCCAAGCATCCAAAATGGCGAATTCAAAGGAAAAGTAAACTGTATCGATTCCAATTACCTGTTTCCGATACCGTTTCTAACATGACTTTCTTTTCATTGTCAAGGAGACATCAAGAGTACAAATTTTTGTAACGTTCCAACAGATGTGAGGGAGTGTTATTAAGTCTTGTTCATCTTAAACAAAGAAGGATTCAAATGAAATAGAGGGGCAATATTACCCCTTCCTTCATAGGAGACACCTTGGGATGTTGATTGCTTGACCATAGAAAGGGATGTATTTCGTTCCCAAACTTGATTCTCTTTAATATAAAAAATGACATATCTTTTTCTTTGGTACAGGACAGACTCAAACAGAACAAAGGTTTGTCATATAAAGAGTGGGAGAACAACGTTTGATTTGGAGAAAAATCTCTCATTCCCCCACCAATGAAATGTGCTAGAACAATATTGTCAAATTCATCAAGAAAGGATGTATCGTTCTTCAATTGAACATAATTAAATATGGAGATAACCCGTTTCATCTCATCTTCTTACAGGGTGATAAAACTAAAAAAGGGGGTTGCATCTTGATCGTAGAAGCGTCGCCTTCCACCAAGGAATCATGAAAACGTCAAACATTTAAAGGCGAATGCAAGGGAAGGGTATTGTCGAGTTACCAGATATCCACGAAGGTGAATCCAAGAGATGTTAGCACCCAAAGGATGAAAGCGAATGAAGGGTAGTAATGTATCGTTTCCAACATTTCAATCCCTAAATATTTTTGTGCTAACATATTCTTTCACATTCTTTAAGGGTTACCGAGTCACCGTGCTGTAGGTGAGTACTCTTTTTCTCAATTTTTTTTTAAAAGAAAAAAACAGAGGATTTCCATCATAAAAAAAAAAAAAAAAAAAATTGCGCTTTCCTAGAGACAAGCACAAAAATGAATAATTGAAAAAAAAAACTTTCTACAAGCTTTTTGATCATTTTTATCTCAAAATTATTTTTCTCGTTTTGGGGGTTATTCATTTTGAATCAAAATTCGCTATGGAGATTGAGTTACTCAATTGATCTCGGTAGACTGAAAAGTGAAACGTTAACCATGCCAAACAAGAAGTGCTTAGGGTGAAGAAAGGTAAGCCATTTCCAAATACGTCCTTCAAACACTTTTGAGAGTTGAGTGAAAAACAACATTCTCTTAGGACAAAGGATTCATTCGCATTGAGCGCAAAGATTGAAATGATAAAGGCGTTTTCTTCATCAATCTCAAGCATTGCACTAATATCTTACTACCCCTTTGGGCTGAAAAAAGATGATCCTTCAAAGTACCCACGTCGAGAACGATCCTACACTGGGGCAGCATAAGGGGTTATGATCGTCGTGTTGTGGAATGAAAGATTGAGAAAGATCCTATTACTTTCACTTACATCAATCTTCTGGTGATAGCTTTAGAGGAATTCTCATTAGAGCTTGACTCATCCCAAGGTGAAGAAGAGCATTTCTTTCTCTACCCAAACACTGATACTCATTGCTTTAACCAACTTGGGCCTGATTATTCATTTCTGAACCCCGAGCGGTGATCATCTCCCTTCACCGGGGCAAGTCATAAGAATTGACAAAATACAATTGGCAGTTACGAGAAAATGTGAAAAGCATCTCGAAAGTCATAAGAGCTCAAAGAGTTCAAAGAGCAAAAAAATTCGACAAATTATAGGGCATAAAAAAGTAGTGTGCCTGGTAAGAGTAAGGCCAATGCCCGTCAAGAAAAAGAGACAAAAGGCTGCATCTTATGTAAAAGAAAAGTTATCAAAAGTCCAATTGCCTGTGTAAAAAAAATCATCACAAGTGCAAAGGAAATTAGAGAGAGGAGCAAAGCTCCTATGCAGAAATGATTAGTCAAGGGATTTTCGAGATATACTGTGTTTCAAAAGCCAAATGCTTTCGAAAGGTCAAATGACCCGGTCACGATGCCATGATGATCACCGACTCTTAAAAGCCCTCTTGAAAATTTTAAGCCTTTTGAGCCTCTCCCAAGCCAACATTACAACCCTCTTCCAAAGTCTCTTCTGATTGGGATGGTTTGAGTGAAATGAGAATGCCACAAAGAAGCTATTGCTTGAAGGAGTGGAGGTAATTCTATCTTGTCTTATCTTCCAAGTTCTTGACTTGTAAACCCGATGAAGATAGTGACAAATGTTCTTTTATTGGCCTCAAAGCAATCACTCCTTTCTGTAAGCCCTAACCAAGCATATATTGCAGTCCTTTCAAAAGACCTTTTGATCGATCAGATTGTGTTCATTGCAAATGTTTCTGGAAGCCTTCGACATAGGTTATGTGAGATATCCTCAGCAACCAATTATCTCTCATATGAATTGATGGGATTAAGTAGCCATTTTACTAAGAGTGTGTGAGAAACCCTTTCTGACTAAGAAGCTCTAGTTTGGCATGCTTAATGAGCCTTGTTCACGAGTCATAGCCGTTCTGATAAGAACTCGACTCCTAGAGAATTTGATGATTAATGATACATCCCCAAGCAAGATGACAATTTTTTGCCACATGATGCTGATTAACATCAAATATTTTTCTAAAGCAGTCGGACTTAGCTTGATTAGCTTGTTCAATTAATGCTATAATATTACCAATACATCTCTTGATGACGCCTCTAATGACATTTGCTCAAGTTGAGTTTGATAGGATTCCTCGGTGAAGCCATGCATTTTTCAAGAGGTTAGCGAGTGCTTCCCTAAAAATCAAGGGTTCATGGTCAGCCTCAAACCATGTCATCTACAAGGTTCGTGGGTCTATCCTTAAACCACACGGTTCATAGGTCGATCCTTAAACCACAAAGGTTCGTGGGTCGATCCTTAAACCACACGGTTCGTGGGTCGATCCTTAAACCACAAAGGTTCGTGGGTCGATCCTTAAACCACAAAGGTTCGTGGGTCTATCATTAAACCACAAGGTTCGTGGGTCAATCCTTAAACCACAAGGTTCAAGGGTCAATCCTTAAACCACACGGTTCGTGGGTCAATCCTTAAACCACAAGGTTCGCGGGTCTATCCTTAAACCACAAAGGTTCATAGTCAACCTTAAACCATGCTATCTCCAAGGGTTCATGGTCAACCTTAAACCATGTCATCTCCAAAGGTTCATGGTCAACCTTAAACCATGTCATCTTTTTATGACCCGGTAGGCTTCTATAGCTCGGAGTCTTCCTTCTCCCTATTTTTACGACCCGGTGGGCTTTTCGTAGCCTGGAGTCCTTCAACCCCCTTCTTATGACCCGGTGGACTTTCCGTAGACCGGAGTCTTCCTTTTCCCCCTTCTTATGACCCGGTGGGCTTTCCGTAGCGCGGAGTCTTTCAAGCCCCTTCTTATGATCCGGTGGGCTTTCCATAGCCTGGAGTCCTTCAACCCCCTTCTTATGACTCGGTGGGCTTGCCATAGCCCGGAGTCCTTCAACCCCCTTCTTATGACCTGATGGGCTTTCCATAGCTCGCAGTCCCTCTCATTCTTCTTATGACACAGCTTGCTTCTGTAGCCCGGGGTCTCTTCTTTCTTCTTATGACACGGCGTGCCTCTGTTGCCCGGAGTCTCTTTCTTCTTATGACACGGCGTGCTCCTATAGCCTGGGATCTCCTCTTTCTTCTTATGACACGGCATGCCTCTATAACCCGGGGTCTCTCTTTCTTCTTATGACACGGCGTGCTTCTGTAACCTGAGGTCTCCTCTTTCTTCTTATGACACTGCGTGCTTTTATAACCCAGGGTCTCCTCTTTTCTTTTATGACACGGCGTGCTTCTATAGCCCGGGGTCTCTCTTTCTTTTTATGACACGACGACGTGCTTTTGTAGCTTGGGGTCTTTCTTCCTCTTATTGACAAGATGCACTTCCATAGTTATGAGTCATTTCCATCGACCTGACGCGTGCTTATGCACCCAGGGTCTCTCCATCGCCGAAATAATTAGGTGTCTTCTGTCTTTGAATGTAACCTCTTCGAGCTCTCATTCAAAGAAGGACAACTGTTGACACCTAAATTTCGCCATTTTATTAATTTAATCGCATACAAAATTAGGAATTAGTCACATAAAAAAAAACAAAAACAAAAACAACCAAGAAAAAAGAAAAAAGAGAACGCAGAAGGGGTCGGGCCGGATCTCACCTTGGCCCGGCCCATGCCACCTTCTCCCTCCTCCAACTCGCACGCGCACCTGCAGAGGACAGAAAACAGATCAGCAGTAGAGGGCAGAAAAAAAAAAAGCAGAGCATCGAGCATAGGGGGGAGGTAGAGGAAACCCTAAAGAGAAAGACACCACGAAGAGGAAACCCTAGAGACCGAGAGGAACCAAGGGGGCAAAGGAGGCGTCATCGACGCCGTCGACGTCGCTGCACCGGATCTCCATCGAGTCGCTCTCACCACCACCATCTGCTACAATGTAGCCCGAGAGAAACCAAGGAGATCGAGCGGAGGACAGAGAGTGGGAGAGTCCGAGAGAGAAGGAGAAGGGAAACCGAAAGGAGGAGAAAGGCCGAGGGTGAGAAGCTTGAATCAAGCAAAGAGAGCCGACGAACTGAGAGAGCGATACGAGCAACCGTGAGCGGTTCAGTCACGCACGGGCTTGTCCGAAGACCTTCCCGGTGACATCTTGAGCTGACCAGGTAGGTTTGGCTCCCTCCTTGCTCCATTTTAGGCGCACCGGGCCAGAGCTTGCGGCCGTAAGGCTCGCACAAGCTCTGGCCCTCGTCGCCCTTGCGTTTCGTTCCCATGTTCCTTCTATGTTGTGTTCGAGATCCCTAAGGCACGTTCAAGGCTCGGTTGAGCTGAAAAATCTTGAAATTTGGTACCGCACTCCAATTGTTTGACAAAATGCCTCAGAGATATCCGAAAAGTCAGTTCATGTTTTAGCTTAGAATTGATCCGTGCTTGCATATGTAGCTGCTGAATCATGTTTCTTGTTCGCATGGTTATTGCGTTTTGGCGTGGTCTTCGCGAAATAATCATGCGTCGTAGGGAGAGTGAGGATTTTCTTTGTTCCGGTGAACAGGTTATCGGTCGTCGGAAAAGGTGGCCGGTGGCGGTCGCCACTGGTCGAGCGGTATGATCAACAGGCGATGATGGTCCAAACACCGGCGAAATTTCACAAGAGATGATGTTCTTTGGCACTGGGTTGGTGGAGGAAGTCATCGGATGGAAAGGGTTCATGAAGGCGTCGTGGAGAGTTGCGTGAAGACCAGAAGAAGAAGACCATAAATTTAAAAAAAAAAAAAAAAAAGATATAAAAAAAAAAAAAGAGAATCGTAAAAGGGAAAAAAAGAAAAAAAACAAAAAAAATATAAAAATAGAAAATGGGCTGTGATTATAGTTTGGTTAATGGGCTGGTGAGGTTGGGAGCTGAAATGAAAAGTTGGGTTGAGAAAAAAAATTGGGATTGGGCTGTTTCAATGAAAGGATTTTCGTGGGCCTTATTTTGCTTTTCTCTTTTTTCTTTTTATTGAGTAGGCCTTGGGCCAGCCCGTTTTTATTTTTAAAAAATGGCCAGGATCGATGGGGTCCGGGCCGGTTTAGTAGGGCTGGGTCTTCCGACTCAGTCTGAATGGTTTTTCATATATTAAAAAAAAAAATCCAAAATTTAAAAAAAATCAAAAATTTTAAAAATGTTTTAAAAATTTTTAAAAATGTTGAAACTTAAAAAATGTAGGATTTGGTTAGGAGTTGCCATGTATTGCTTTTTCTAGTGTAATTAGGCCTTTATTTACTCGTATATTGGTTATATTGCATATCTAATTATGTTTAATTGCACGTGTTTTATTTTACTGCAATTATGATTTTGATAGCTGTGATTGTTACTTTAATAATTGCGCATCCGCATGATCACCTCACATGTTACTGGATAGGTATAAAATCAATCCAAACCGCCTGCCAAAAAAATCATTTTGCTAAAATGAACAAGATTAGGTATCAAAAGGGCACTAATCAGTCAATTAATGTAATCAAGTCCCCGACCCTAGATTCTCTGGTTGCATAGGAAGCGAGGCACACTCTCATACCTCATTTGGTTTCTAGCCGACCCCAATAGGCTAGTGACAACTCCTTTTGTGCAAAATTCATAGGAAATATCCAAATGTCACGCAGGGTATGAGCTTGGGAGAGCCCGCGCCTAATCATGGGCTTTAGGTCCGTCCTTTAGGCAATATCCTTAAACCTGTTCCCTCCTTCCGAGGGGTAGGTCGCGACACTTAGAAACAGTTGTGTGAGATTTGGTGAGATCATAACCAACTGTTCTAAAAGGTTAAATTGTTAGATGAATGCATTGTTTATTATTTAATTATTCCAGAACTTTCCCTTATACTAAGTCTTTTTTTTTTTTTGGCTTAGTATTAAACGTAGACATATTTTATTGAGAAGGCAAATAGGTCTTGAAAAGATTTGAATTGAGGATAACTCTGATATTATATGAGATTTGGTGAGATGACAGTTAACTGTTATAAATGTTTAAGTTGTTAGGGGAAGGTATTGTTTATTATTTAATTATTTCAACAAGTTGAATGGGGGTCATGCGTTTGTTTCGTTCTTCCCCCCGTATCAATATGCGCATCTTCGGAGCATTAGCCACGGGTCAGTAGTCTTCAGTCTTCACTTCCACGCTTTAAGTTTATTTTCTGCGGGCGCATTCCTTCATCTTGATTTTTGAGCATTTGTCAATTCTTTGAATTGCAGCCTTTTAAGAAGAAGGTGGAGGAAAATTGACATTGATACCAGAAGGAGAAAAACTTTCTTAAAGCAAATCTCATCGGAAAAAAAAAAAAAACACACACACACACATTTGGAAAAAGTGGGTACCAATGGATAGTCAGGATGGTTATACCACTAAATTCAAATCAAGTAAAAGTGATTTTACTACTTTTATTTTGCATTCAATTTCTACGAGAAGGAAAAACGTCACACTAAACAAGATCCTGCAATTTAATTATTGTGCTAGGATAGGGAATTACTAAAAATTGTTGGAACACTTCAAAGATATGAAAATGTTTTGAATTCTATCTCTATCCCCACATCATTAACTAACATCTCTATCTATCGAATACATAATTGGTTTTGGGGAAGTTCACTCTTTGAATTGAGTGCCATAGTTGATGAGCTAGTGTGTTGCGACTTCTTCAAGTCGCCGAGACATTCACTAGATTACGTCCACCAATAATTTCAAAAGTGTTTTGGAGTCCCAAGATATTTTTTCGGCAATTTATTTTAACGGAAACACTTGAGCATGCGAACAACTATAATTCTATAAATTTCTTAGTGATGGTGGATTCTCCGCTATTGATTCTTTATGTGGAGTAAGTATTATCACTTATATCAAATCATGTAAATTCAGCGTGTGCTTTAACATTCCTTCTTGACTTCTTTAGTATTTTTTTTTTTTTTTTTTTTGAATTACAAAATTTGTCAGCTTCCACATATTTCACAACAAAATCATTTTTGCAACTCACTCCTTGTTACTTTTTCCTTCACAACTACGGTTTTCACATGGCGGAGTTGTAAGATTTATTGTGACCCATATGATATAATTTAATATATGGTTTAATAAATTATTGAAATGCTATAAAAGTAAATAAATAATTTATAAATAACTATTAGCTACGAGAAGTTGCGACTCTAATTAAGTGAAAATGTACTTTGATGGAAGGCACCTATTCATTAAACATATAAATAGAGTCCGATCCTCTCTCCACCCATTATGAATGTTTTCTCTTCTCCATCAAAGAAATACATAAAGGAATTGTGGGTTAAGGGAGAGAAATCGGATTTCTTCACTTTGGATCGAATTCAATGCCAAAACTATGGACAAAGATATGTTTTATCTATTTGTGAAAATCATGAAGATCTAAGATCATTGATTTGTTATGAATTTCCGCATTAAGAATTATAAAAAAATTCTAACAGTTGGTATCAGAGCCTAGTTTTGATCTCATGATTTTCCATTTATGGATTTATTATGTTTATGCTTGATTTTTCATTGAATGGCCCTGTTTGTATGGTTTATCGTTGTTGAAATGGACAAAGAGGGCTCTGTCGATGAAAACCCAAAAGATGGGCGTTCTATTAAAAAAAAAATCAAAATCCGAATTTTAAAGGGTGAAAATGAAAGAATTCGGAACTTTGAGGGCGAGTAAGAAACTTGACGATTCCGGGCAAAATCCGGCGACCCACCGCTTGATTTTGAACCCATACGGTCGCCCTGCCATGAGGAACACTGGGCATGAGTTTTTCCGGCATATTAGTGTTCGCCGAAGGCGAATCGGGCGAAGGAAGTCGCGGTGGTTAAGGTTTTGTGTTCTGAGGAATTTTGGCTTAATTTGGGGCTAATTCTTCGTCATTTTCTCCGAAACTTGGATCCATGTGGTCGTGGTTGCATGCTCTTCAAAAACCATAATTTTTTTCTCGTGTCCGGATGGCTACCGGAGACGAAACGGTGGAGAAATCGCGGGTGGAAACGGCGAAAACCGGCGAAAAATCGCGTCTGGTCGCGAGGAAGAAGGCGTGTGGGCTCCACGCGCCTGCAGCTTTTACCTTTTTGCCCCTATGCCAATTTTAAAATTCTCATTTTGTCCTTCTCGTAATTTATTTATTATTCTACCCCTATTTAATTTATAATTACAATTCTGCCATTGCTGATTATTTACCATTTTGCCCCTGGATATTAAATTTATGGTTCTGCCCTATGGAATTATGGTTTTACAATTTTGCCCTTATGCTTTAATTACAATTTTATCCTTGTGTGTAATTTGGCAAATATTTGTATTTTACAATTATTAAAAATTCATATTATGAATGGTTTGTTAGTCACCAAAGTGGCCAAACCTTGAAGTCTTTTGAATTTTTGATATTGTAAATTATTTTATTCAATTACCCATGATTAATTGATGCTATATATATGAAATTGATATGTTTTATATCTTTATTGGTGTTATGGGTATATTGAAGTTCATTTATTATAAGAATTTAGGGATTAACCCAAAGGTTAATTATTTTCTTATAATTCATGAACATGATGGTTGATAATTAATATGACTTGTTAAATTTGTTTGTATATCCAAAGATAGCAAATTAATTTTAATAAGTTATATTTACAATTATCAAATAAAAGTTATTAGCATCATTATGGTTTTATATATATTTGTATATCATAGGATCGCCCAAAGGAGAACTGTGATGTACATGTATAGTTAGATTGAATCGATTATGTGATATTCTCAAAGCATTAATTTGTGAGTACTTCTTGTATATTTGCATTATCTGTACCTGTTTCACTGCATTCACATGCTTCGTCTGTTCCCTTATTTAATGGGATAAATTTCCCTGATTGGAGTGAACAAATCCAGTTTCACTTAGGTGTCCTGGATCTTGATTTAGCTCTTCAAGTTGAGAAACCAGCCGCTATTACCGATATAAGTAGCGATGAGGAAAAGTCTTTTCATAAAGCTTGGGAAAGATCGAACAGACTAAGCCTAATGTTCATGCGAATGATAGTTGCAAACAACTTAAAGACTTCTCTTCCCAAGACTGACAATGCTAAGGAATTTATGAAATTTGTGGAAGAGCGTTCTCAAACTGCTGATAAGTCACTTGCTGGTACATTGATGAGCACACTGACCACCATGAAATATGATAGTTCGCGTACCATGCATGAGCATATACTTGAGATGACGAATTTGGCAGCAAAGTTAAGGACTTTGGGAATAAATGTGGATGAGTACTTTTTAGTACAATTTATACTTAATTCCTTGCCTCATGAGCAATATGGGCCATTTCAAATGAATTACAACACTATAAAGGATAAGTGGAATGTGAATGAATTGGCCAAGTATGCTAGTTCAAGAGGAAACAAGGATAAAGAATCAAAAGGCTCATTCTGTTCATCTCTCAAGTCATCAAGAAGCTCGAAAGAATTTCAAGAGGAAAGGTGGAAGGAGCAAGAAGAAAGGACTACACGTCCTGAATGACTCTTCAAAGGCTTCTCAAATCCACAAGAAGGAACGCAATCTTATTAAGTGTCATTTTTGCAACAAAATTGGACACTTGAAGAAAGATTGTCTGAAATGTAAGGCTTGGTTCGAAAAGAAAGGTAAGCCTTGTGCTTTAGTATGTTTTGAATCAAACTTTACTGAAGTTCCTCATAATACTTGGTGGATTGATTCTGGTGCCACCACTCATGTGTCAAATACGATGCAGGGATTCCTTACGATCCAAACTACAAAGCCAAATGAAAGTTATGTGATTACGGGAAATAGAAACAAAGCTCCAGTTGAAGGCATTGGCACTTATCGTTTGATCTTAGATACTGGGCATTATTTGGATTTGTTTCGAACCCTTTATGTACCTACTTTTTCTCGCAATTTAGTTTCTTTGCCAAGACTTGATGTGGCGGGATTTTATTGTAAGTTTGGTTCTGAATCTTTTAGTTTATTTAAGTGTGATACTCTTATTGAACTGGAATTTTATGTGATGGTCTCTACAAATTTAGACTTGATAATACTTTTGTTGAGACATTAATGACCTTGCATCATAATGTTGGCACTAAACGAAGTTTGGTGAATGAAAATTCTGCTTACTTGTGGCATAAACGTTTGGGTCATATATCTAAGGAAAGAATGCAAAAATTAGTGAAGAATGGAATTCTTCCAAATTTGGATTTTACTGACCTTGGAGTGTGTATTGATTGTATTAAAGGTAAACAAACAAAACACACTAAGAAAGGTGCCACAAGAAGCACGGAGCTCCTTGAAATTATACATACTGACATATGTGGTCCTTTTGATGTTCCATCTTTTGGTAAGGAAAGCTATTTCATCACTTTTATTGATGATTTTTCACGTTATGGTTATATTTATCTTTTGCATGAGAAGTCTCAATCGTGAATGCACTTGAAGTGTATATTAAAGAGGTTGAGAGGCAATTAGATAAAAAGGTGAAAATAGTAAGGTCGGATAGAGGTGGTGAATATTATGGAAAGTATGATGAATCGGGACAATGTCCAGGTCCATTTGCTAAATTCCTTGAAAGACATGGCATTTGTGCTCAATATACAATGTCAGGTACACCACAACAAAATGGTGTAGCAGAAAGGCGTAATCGTACTTTAATGGAAATGGTTAGGAGTATGATGAGTCACTCATCTCTACCATTGTCTTTGTGGATGTATGCTTTAAAGACTTCTATGTATTTATTAAATAGGGTTCCTAGTAAGGCAGTTCCAAAGACTCCCTTTGAACTTTGGACGGGTAGGAAACCTAGTTTACGACACCTGCATGTTTGGGGTTGTCCAGCAGAAGTAAGAATTTACAATCCACATGAAAGGAAATTGGATTCAAGAACGACCAAAGGGTTATTTCATTGGTTATGCAGAGAAATCCAAAGGGTATAAATTTTATTGTCCTAATCATAGTACAAGAATTATTGAATCTGGAAATGCTAGGTTCATTGAGAATGGTGACATCAGTGGGAGTGAAAGAGTGCGTGATACTTGCATTCAAGAAGTAAGGGTAGAAGTTCCTATACCCAAAGCTTCTAAAATTGTTGTTCCTGATATTATGGTGCAATCTAACAATAATCAAGAACAACAAATTAATGAACAAACACCCCATAATGGAGATGTCAATATTGAACCTCCAATAGCTGAGTCACAAGAAATGGCATTAAGAAGATCTCAAAGAGAAAAGAAGTCGGCTATTTCTGATGACTATATTGTTTATCTACAAGAGTTAGAAATTGACTTAGGAATTGGAAATGATCCAGGTTCATTTACCCAAGCCATGGAATGTGAAGATTCTAATGAATGGTTTAATGCTATGGAAGAAGAGTTAAAATCCATGTATCAAAATCAAGTTTGGGATCTTGTCGAATTGCCTAAAGGATGCAAGAAGGTCGGGTGTAAATGGGTCTTTAAGACCAAGCGCGGCTCAAAAGGCAATATTGAACGACATAAAGCCAGACTTGTTGCAAAGGGTTTTACACAAAAGGAAGGCATTGACTATAAAGAGACATTTTCACCAGTCTCTAAGAAGGACTCACTTAGAATCATTATGGCTTTGGTGGCTCATTATGACTTGGAGTTACACCAAATGGATGTAAAAACCGCCTTTCTTAATGGGGATTTAGAAGAAGAGGTTTATATGGACCAACCCGAAGGCTTTTCAGTTAAAGGAAAGGAACACATGATATGTAAATTAAAGAAGTCAATATATGGACTTAAACAAGCTTCCCGACAATGGTATCTTAAGTTTAACGATATCATAACTTCATTTGGATTTAAAGAAAACACCGTTGATCGGTGTATATATATGAAGATTAGTGGGAGCAAGTTTATTTTTCTAGTTCTATATGTTGATGATATTTTGCTTGCTGCTAATGATCTTGGTTTGTTATATGAAACCAAGAAGTTTCTCTATAAGAATTTTGAAATGAAGGATATGGGAGAGGCAACGTATGTGATAGGGATAGAAATATTCCGTGAGAGATCACAAGGGTTATTAGGGTTGTCTCAGAAAGCCTACATTGAGAAAATTTTAGAGAGATTTAATATGAGTAAATGCTCAGCAGGAATAGTTCCAATGCAGAAAGGTGATAAATTTAGCCTTATGCAATGTCCGAAAAGTGAATTGGAACGAGAACAAATGAAGAATATTCCTTATGCATCTGTTGTGGGGAGCTTAATGTATGCACAGACTTGTACCCGCACCGGACATCGCTTTGTTTGTCGGAATGTCAAGCGTGTATCAAAGTAATCCCGGAATGGATCATTGGAAAGCTGCAAAGAAAGTTCTTAGATACCTGCAAGGAACGAAGAATCATATGCTCACTTATAAGAGATCTTATCATCTCGAGGTGATTGGATATTCGATTCGACTTAGCCGGATGTGCCGATACAAGAAAATCAACATTTGGTTACTTGTTTCTTCCGGGCTGGAGGGGCAATTTCATGGAAGAGTGCGAAGCGCCGATTATTGCTGCATCTACTATAGAAGCTGAATTTGTGGCATGCTTTGAGGCCACTGTTCATGGATTATGGCTGCGGAACTTTATTTCAGGGACTTGTGATTGTCGACAGTATTGCCAAGCCGCTGAAAATTTATTGTGATAACTCGCAGCAGCTTTTCTTCTCTAAGAACGACAAGTATTCTAAAGGTGCTAAGCATATGGAGATCAAATACTTGTCTGTTAAAGAAGAAGTTCAGAAACGAAGAGTGTCAATTGAGCACATTAGCACCAATCTTATGATAGCAAATCCCTTAACGAAAGGACTGCCACCCAAAACATTTAATGAGCATGTTGAAAAAATGGGCATTATTGGACGTCATTAATGTTTGTATTATGTTTGTATTAAGTTTATGTATTTGACACTTTGAGCTCATTTAAGTGTTTCTGATATTTCCTGTTTTCTATTTAGTATACATTATGGAAAATAGATGAATGTTAAACAGATAGTTTCTAAAGAGACATTATGGTTGGACTATTACTGTACTTCTCATTTATGGATCATGTTAAGTAAAGTACTATAGTTGTAGTGCATAGAAGGGACTATGTCGATTAATGACATTCAACCGCTATGACTCACATTAGTTTTCTTTACTTAATTGTGATTATTATGTGACTGCCAATTTTATGAAATTTTATAGCATAATTTTATTGTGCACATTACAGTCTTTATTGAACCATGAAAGGAATATCATATGGGCCAAGTGGGAGAATGTAAGATTTATTGTGACCCATATGATATAATTTAATATATGGTTTAATAAATTATTGAAATGCTATAAAAGTAAATAAATAATTTATAAATAACTATTGGCTACGAGAAGTTGCGACTCTAATTAAGTGAAAAGGTACTTTGATGGAAGGCACCTATTCATTAAACATATAAATAGAGTCCGATCCTCTCTCCACCCATTATGAATGTTTTCTCTTCTCCATCAAAGAAATACATAAAGGAATTGTGGGTTAAGGGAGAGAAATCGGATTTCTTCACTTTGGATCGAATTCAACGCCAAAACTATGGACAAAGGTATGTTTTATCTATTTGTGAAAATCATGAAGATCTAAGATCATTGATTTGTTATGAATTTCCGCATTAAGAATTATAAAAAAATTCTAACAGGAGTTAGCAACTCTAAGGTTTTATATGAATCGAAAAATCTTGACTTCTTGTTAGCCAGCAGTGTCTGAGGAATTGCCCGTCCAACAAGCTTGAGTCGAAAGTGACAAGACAATGCCTTTCATTGAAATGACCAAGTCAACCAATTAACACAAAGTCATGTTAAGAAAAGTCACTTGTGCGGACCATCCCGATAGTTCTATCAGTGGAAATTATGCAGTCTGTAGTACACGCATTAAAGCTAGGATAACAAGTGGTGGATTACTAGACACTAGTTAGGAACGAAAGTCATCTGCGACTTCTAAATTTGACTTTTTTGGCAAATTGATTATCTTTAGGAATAAGCTCTAGTACCAGAAAAATGAACTACCTTGCCCTAATTTGGACCCAAACAGTGACATTGATTTATAATCCACTGTTGCGCCATTAAATGAACTGACAATTCAATATTGAAATTTAAACCCGTCATTTTCTCTAGAACTAGTTTCCAACCTAAGTATTTCTATTTGTTCTCAATATTGCGTCCCTGATTTATTTTTAGAGTCTAAAAGTTACTTATCTCTTGTATCAACTATTCACTCTTAATCTTGTCTAACCTCGTGTTTTTCTCATCATTTATTTTCTCTCAATAAGCATCTTAAAAATTAAACACTAATATTGTCAACTAGTTTGAGTATAAATAGTATAACTTATGGCTACATGTTTTTCCCATTCAAATCCCTTATCATGATCCTTACTTTTGGGCTAATTCCAACTTGGCCTCTATGATTCCATGGTTGTCTTCACTTCCATGTTCAAGTTAATTTTTCTCCCGGGGCATTCCTCCATCTTTAGCACTTGTAACTCTATATTGAGACATGTTTGCCATGTATTCCCAATTATTTTAAGTGCGAGCTTTTAGGACCACGGTGGACGGATCGACACTAAGGCTTAAAAGGACAAGTTTCTTAAAAATGAACTCATCCAAATAAATAATAGATAAACACATTTGAAAAAGGTAGGTACCCGTAAATAGCTTCGAGGATTATACCATTAGAATCTAGTACAAGTGATAGCACTACTTTTATTTTGAATTCAGTTTCTACAAGAGGGTAAACATCACACAAAGCAAGACTCGGCACTCTTGTTATTGTGCTCATGCCAATAACTACTAGAAATTGTGGCAAAATTTGAAGAAGATTCAGGTTCAATCTCAGTCTCCGCATCATCAACTGGCATTTCTATCGGATACAAAAGTGGTTTCGGGGGAAGTTGTAGTTCATCGATCTCTCCTTCTAGCATATTAAGGATCCGGCTCATCGATGGTCGATCATTAGGGCTCAATTGTATACACCAAAGAGCAACAATTATCATCTTCCTCGTTGTTTCTCTTTCCTCTTCTATCTCATCTATGATTTCATCATCTTTTTCTTTGCCAAGCTGATCATAAACCCACAAAGGAAAATAAATTTGACTTGAATTCTCTGCATTTGCATTTACATTTCTCCTTCTACCAGCCATTTCCATCAACATCATTCCAAAACTATAAACATCAGCTTTATGAGAAACACCACCAATGTCCCTATAAAATAGCTCAGGCGCCATATATCCCAAAGTTCCTCTTGCCGCAGTCAATGATACTATGCTATGATTGGTGGGATAAAGTCTTGCAAGTCCAAAGTCAGAAATTTTTGGGGTGAAACTCTGGTCTAAGAGAATATTGTGAGGCTTGATATCAAAATGTAGAATTTGCATATCACATCCACGATGTAGGTACTCTATCCCTCTAGCTATGCCAAGAGAGATCTCATACATTTTCTCATAATCAAGAGAATTATCACCAGCCTTAAAAGAAATGTGCTTATCCAAAGATCCATTTGGCATGAAATCATAGACGAGAGCTGGTTTGGAGGAATGAAAGCAAAAACCAACAAGTCGCACCACATTAACGTGGTGGATCCTTCCAATTGTGGCCACTTCGTTGATAAAATCTTGACTGTTAGATTTTGGTTTATTCAAAATCTTAACTGCAACTTCATTACCACTCCTAAGCATTCCTTTATATACTGAACCATATCCCCCTTCACCTAATTTGTGCTTGAAATTTTTTGTGATCTTCTTGATATCTGAATAAGAGTACTTTATAGGCAAAAAGTTATTGTGAGCTCGTAGAAATTCTTCGATGTTTGTGTCCATTGCTTGGTGCCGTCTCATCCACTTATTGACTAGAAGTACCAACACACATGGAGCTCCGAATATGAATTTCGCTGCCAGGAAGTGAGCTGCGTAGAAACTTGCCTTAAAATCAAGGTAAATCATAGCCTGGTATATTTGTTATAAAGCACATGCATAGAGTGTTCTCTTCACCTATAATGCATGAGTGTTTCGTAGATGTGAAGAAAAAAAATAATCATCCATACCGAGGGCAAAGCCGGCATAAGGAACAATATTCATTGCATCATTTAGCGCCCTACCCAAAGAAGAATTGTCTACAAAAAGCAAGATATCAATTAAGATATATAATCAGTATGAGCATTCTGATTAACTAAAAAATTAGGTGCAAATTAATAATATTTGAAACAAAGATTAATTGAGGGTAATAAGTGACAAGTAACTGCCGTGACATTTACAAAAATTAATAGTTGAATATATTCAATAAGTCTGCTGTCCCAATGTGAATAACTACGTGTATGTTGTGCCTATATTTGATTAATTTCTAAGGTAGGATTAACATATCCTAGCCTCCGCAAGGAAGGACAGCACTCACTTTTTGGTGGGTGTTTTATGAGAAAATAATGGCTGGAGCCGGGATTCCACCGTGTCAAACTACAAGTCCACTCACTGGCGACACGTGTCGCCCGGCCCTCGTCGGGTCAGAACCTCTAACACCCAACCTCTCCCCTCTGTTGACTCTCTGTTGCCTCTCTTCTTTTTTCCTTTATTTCGTCGTCTTCTTCCCTCTAGTCTTCCCTTTCACTCTACTGTGGAACATGCAAGCCTTGGACTCAGCCCTGACAAGGTCCAGGGGCACCTAGACCTTCCCGAGCAACCTCCTGAAGCTCACCCCAGAGGTTGCCCCACACCGGCCCGTGTAGACGGAGACCTTCAGGCAAACCTTACCGAAAAAGATGGATTTCCCAGTGAGCCTGTTGAGATCGCACTTGCTAAGGTGGAACATGGTGCTGCCGCCTCCCCTTCCCTTAGGAAGGGAGGTGACGCCGTCGGCGGGGCGCGGGGGTGGTGGTGGGTGGCGTCAGGCGGGAGGTGGAGGAGGAGGGTGGTCCAGAGGGGGAAGCTCTTGAGCTTGATCTTGCAGAAGCAAGGGGAGGAGAAAGGGTGGATGGCGAAGCAGGTGGGCTTGGCGGCAATGGGGATCTTGAGGGTGGGGCTTCCCACCATGAGCAGAGGGAAGAAGAAAAAGAAATAAAGGAAAAAAAAAAAAAAAAAAAAAGAGAGGGAAGAGAGAGAGGCGATAGAGGGGGAAGGTGTGGGTGTGAGAGGGTTCTGACGCGGTGGAGCCTGGGCAAGAAATAGACTCGCATTTTGATACGGTAGAATCCCAGCTCCAGACAATATTTTCTTAGTGTTTTATTTCCCAATTTGTGAAACTCTCTATATAAAAGAAAAGTCAGCAGTTGAAAAGATGAACTACTTTGAGCTAATATAAAAACTCCTAAAAGGAACTAAGTACAAATTTTCTTTTTTCAATGTGAACTTAACACAAACTTAATTTCAGTGCTTGCTATATTCACTCATCATTGTTTGAATAAGAATAAAACGCAACACGACATGATTGCTATCATCATTTTCTCTTGAAGAATGATGATTGTATTTCAAGATGAACCAGTTATTTGCGTGTCATCTTTATCCCCTCGAGGGCTAATTCGATTCATTCGGTTTTGCTAACACAATCTTGACGGTCAGGAGTTTTACAAACGTCACTTGCAGCTGTTACTTTGATTTTCGTACTATTCAATCACAGTCCCATCGATGGATGCACAAGAGCTATGGCGAGAGCCAAATGTTAGCATATTGATTCGGGCAAAGTACTTTGATGGAAAGGCATACTTACAGTAGTCGAATGATATGCGGTTTCGTCCTCCAAAGCCCAAGAAGCAAAAGTGAACTGTTTTGCCCGGCGGCCACACCCAGTAGGAGAGATTAAACCCGTCGGCCATCGCATTGTGGATGTAGTTGTAGGAGATCGTACGATTCTCCCGGGACAATTCTGTTCTTTTTTCCCATAAATATTCTGCTGCAGGTATTGATGTGGTTATGGTGCAAAAATGCTCAATATCCGAGGCCATTGCATTGATGATAGCGTATGAACCGTTTATAGCTATACACGGTTTTGTGTCAATATATAAAGGATGTCTCACTTGCTTTGAGAAAGACAAAATGGTCACCCTGGTTCCATAGTGGATGGAGTACCGTTCATGTTCTTCAACACTGAAATTTGATGGCATTAGCTGGTGGACAGGAAGGGAGGAACAGTTGCTCTTTTGCAGTCCGATGTCGACCACTTCCATATAACCAGTGATGACCTCCCCGGAATTGGTGGGTGGGTTAATCCTTTTCACGTGATATCGGCCGGCGAACAAAGATAGTAGCGGGCCGGGGCTGTTATCTTCACATGCTAGCTTGACTCTTGAGTCGCCACAACCTTTTGGATCTTCCTTCAATCGAAAGGGATAGTTTAAGTTACGGATCTCACCGCATGTCGAAGGGGCACACTGGTGATTGATGTGGGCATGGCAATTAATCCCAGCTTGTATCACGAGAAGAACGAACAATAGGAAAGGCTCCATTTGGTACCTGATGTCGAGACAAGTTGTGCAATGGAGAGAAGATTTTTGTCTGGCTTTGGTTATGGGGTGGAGAGGCTCCATACTAAAAGGGATGCATATATAGAGAGAGAAGGATCCCGATTGAAGTTGAAGAGTTGCGGTCGTCTTTGGAAAAGCCCGAGTCAAGCAATGGCCCAGAGCCGTCCAAAAGTCAAGAAAGTGGAGATTCTCAGCACATTCCGACACTGTGGACAGGCATGGTCGATTATACAATAAAGTCCAAGTCAATATCATAACTATATTGTTATTGGTCGATTATACAATAAAGTCCCTCCGAGTATCAACCAAGGGCAACTACGAGAGCAATATCTTCTCTCATCACCCTTCGAATTGGTGAGTTTCAGCCAGTTAAAAATTAAAATATGCTATTGAATATAGGAGTCGCCATTAACCTATTAGGGTTGGCTAGAAATTAAGGGAGGTATGATAGTGTACCTTACTTCCTACGCAATCAGAGAATTTAAGATCGGGGATTTGATTACAAAAATTAATTAATTAGTGCTTTTTCAGGACCTAATTGTGTTCATTTTAAAAAGAAATTTGGTCAAGCAGTTTGCATTAATTTTAGACCAATTCACTAACACGCAAGGTGATCATGCAGGTATACAATCATTAAAATAACAATTAGTAGCCAAGAAAAGCATTTAAATAAATTGCATGGGAGAACATATATTTATAACATTAAGGAAAAGATAAATGACAATCTTAACTGGACTAAAGGGATCAAAACACCAAGAGCATACAAATATAGCACACTTGAATCCCTAAGGTATTTTGACCAAAAAAAAAAAAAAAATCCCTAAGGTAGAGCCCTAAGGGCTTACTCAATTTTTTAGCACACTTTAGAGTTAAAGAAACTCTCAATTTTTAAGAAACTAGTTTGAAAAAGTTTGTTTTTAAAACTTTCCAAATAAAATTCTGAATTTTTTTGACTTTTTTTATTTTTTTTGTGAATTTTCTAATTTTTCAATTTTTTTAATTATTTAAAAAAACTCGAATTTTCAATATTTTATGAAAACTCTTGAATTTTCGGAAAAGTTTTGAATATTTATTTTTTCGGATTTTTTTATTTTTCTTGAAAATTTGTGAATTTTTTTGAAATTTTTAATATTTAATATTATTATATTTAGGAAAACGGGTTTGGACCGGTAGACCCAATCCGACCCATTGACCCGACCTAAACTCGTATTCAACTAAGAGTGTACAAAATATCCGGGATCCGCCCAAACTGCCCGAAACCGGACCGAAACCATCCGGAATCGGTAGTTTTTGAGGGAACTGGTTCAATTACTGGTTCTAATTTATGGGAACCGGTGGATACTGGTTCGGTTCTCGATTTCATGGGCGAATCCGCCCCCAGACTGGATCGGAACCTTTTTAATATAAAAAAAATTACTAAAAGAATGTTGCATTCCATTTGTTCGCTTTTTTTTTTTTTTTTTTATCTATGAGATATATTTATAGTTGCAACAAATAAATCTTTATTCCACATACTTAAATTTGGTTTTTCTTTCTTGGGCTTACTTTGATCTTATGTAGTCGTTTTATATTGAAAATCAAAATTTTTTCGCGTCAAGATCAGTTCCATAGATCCACTCGAGAATTGGACCGGACTGGCGGTATGGTTCCGGGTGGATCCATACAACAAACGGATGGATCCCAGTTTCAATTTTTCGGAATCGATCCTTAGCAGGTAGCTCCCGGTTCTAGGTCGTGAACCGCTTGCCCAGATCATGCACATCCCTAGATTCAACACTATCAGATTAAAAAGGAAGAAATTTTTCAATTTTCTTCATTTTTTATATTTTTAATGATTTTTTTATTTCTTTTGTATTTTGCTCACTTCGTCCTTGGTTTTTTTTTTTTTTTTTTTTCCTCACTTCGTCCTTTTTCCTGCACCTTCTGCTCAACGTTCCTTCCCGAAGCCAACTTTTGCCATTTTATAGTTTTCTATTTTTTTGTCTTGCTTTTTTGCTTTTTTTTTTTAATTCTTTATTCTTTTTTGTTTCTTTACTTCATCCCGTTTGGTCTTCTTCCCCACAAATTTTCCTCTCCGGGCGTCTTCTTTTCCCTTTTGTCATTTTCCACTTTTACATTTTTTTTCTTTTTTATTTCTTCTTTCTGCCCATCTTCTTCTACTTCGATGGTTTCTTCCCATGCCCGAAATTGGCTCCTCCTTCCGATGCCTCCATCGCCAAACGCCCTACCTATTCTCTCACGCCGAGCACTATAAACAAAGCAGCGGCTGAGCTCGTCGCTTGCCGCCACCATCACTTCGTGACATCATTGCCGGCCCTTCTGAGCGGCGCACCACTTACAACCACCACACCCAGGAAACCAACGGGAGACAAATAAAACACAGCGGACGTGCCCAGACATGGCCCGGTGATGCAAACGATAACTCGTAAACAACAAAAGGTCCATAACATGCAAAACGTACTTATCCGCGTTCAAGAACACATGGGAATCGTTAATACACGCGCCTAGGCCCGCTTAGGCATATCGTCGAACATGTGGTGGGCATGGAACGGAGGAACGATATCAACCCTTTTTGTACTCGGACTCAGCATCAAACTTAAAAAAATCATCAAATGGGCATTCGAAATTAACCACATTAACCCTTAAAAGCCCAGTACGCGTGTAACAAACAGTAGGAACAAAACTCAACGTCCTATCCAACCAAAATAGGGTGGAGCAGTGGGGTTCGCAGGAACGGGCGTTTAAAATGAGAGATCCCTACTCAGTTTCGGCAGCAGCGACGGGAGGGTAAACTCGAAATGGATCGAGCGATGACTGGCCATCCCGCGATGTTCCCGAGATCCTCGGGAAGGCGACGCAACTCCACACAAATCAAAAAGCTCTGCACAAGACCTACTTGGTTTGGGGAAGCACTGCAAGGACGGCACTTGACGAACAGACTCTGGCAACGGTCGACCACCCTCTCGAGCTCCCTCACTATTTGGTTCTCTCCCTCTCACTCGCTTAAAACTCTCTCGAGCTCTTCCAATCTCTTTCCATCTGTAGCTCGAACCCAAAAGAGCCCCCGAACAAATGAGCGAGCCCCTCTTTTTTAAGGGTGACCGGCAGGCGCGCATGACCCCTGCCACCTCCAGCCTGCCAGCCGGACTGATCCGACCCGCGGATCACGCCGCCATCTGCTCCATGGGGATCCCCTGTTTTCTCTGTTCGTACTCTCCTCTTTTTCCTTCTCTTTGCAGAAGTGTGGTTGGCATGAGGGGAGGAAGATGACCTGCACGGGCCGGGTTAAAATAAAAGGAGATGGGCCGGCCCAAATACAAAAGGGAGAAACGGAAAAGAGATAGGTGGGTGAGCTCACGTATGAAGAAAAACCCTCTACTCAGCCCATTCGATTTTTCTTATCCCTTTTAATGAAAATTTTTACTTTTTTTTTTTAATTTTTAATTTTTTAATTCTTTTAATTTTTAATTTTAATAATTAGTGATAATTATGTAAATGCTCCTAATGTCTACACGTAATGGATTTTAATGAAAATATATACGATGTATTTTAATGAAAGTTTTTTTTATTTTACTATTTACTTTTTTTTAGTGACTAATTCATAAATTTATACACAATTGAATCCTAAATAAAATTGTAAAATTTAGGTGTCAACACCGAAGTTGAATTAGGCATGGATGAATCGAGTATGACTAAATTACCCTCCCGAAGGAGCTTCAACTCTGAAGAGAATGGGTTAGACGTGGAGGTGGTTCCCATTCGCAACCCAAACTAGAGTCTCTTGAAATAAATCTTTGTACCAAATGCAAATTAAGTTCCCCTTTTTTCAATGTTTTCTCCTTTCCAATATTTCTCAATAGTTTCATGATTGTAATCAACTAAATCCCAAGCCCAATTATATTCATTTAGTAGCTATGATCCCAATAATCATTTGCAGCTTGAATTGCATTGAATGTATTTTAATAATAGAACATAATTATCGAGTGGGATCAAGATGGGAAGACTGCCGCATCTAATAAAGATTAGTTAGATTGTAGTCCATCACCCAGATCGAACAACTCAATCATTTTAGAAAAATGGGGACATAAATCACATTTCCTTACGTCTCTCCTTTTATCTAGTTATCCCAAATGCTCCTTTGTTGTCTTTGCCTGTAGCATATTAGACAAAAAAGTAAAAACATATGTTCATAGTCACTATTGTTAAGTTTAATAGGTGGGTGACATAAATGGAGATAACGCATATCAATGTTTGGTTAAGTTAAAGGAAGGCATTGTCAATCTAGTTAATCCCCATCAATCATAAGGCTAGTTAGAAAGAATTTTTCTTAAAGCCAGCTAGAGGAAAATACTTCCCATATTGAATCTTATGTTTGTAACGGTACCATTCAAGATATGACACTCATAAATGATGAAAACATTAATTATTCTATGATAACAAAGAGGACTCGATAATTAAGTCACTGGAAATAATGTGAGATATTATGGTACGTTATGTTCTATAGCAGCAATTATATAGGACATTTTAATACAATCCCCTGTGACCACAAAATTTTCATCACTTTGTGTAGATAGGCAATGGCTTGTTAGCTAAAAAGTGCTCAAACACCTCGAGCGCTTGAGCAAGCGCATACGTTGGGACCTCATGACCGTAGCCTCTGATCGTCGCGAAAGTCATCCCATTGTATATCTCAGACCATCCACTAATCTGACATCGTATCAATATAGACATTGATCATAAGCAAATGGAAAGAAAATATTTGAACCCCGATTTCATTTTAAGATGTGGGAACATTAGGGCAATGAATAAATTACCTTGCTATCATGGCCCCACGGATACGATATTGCGTTCCTCTTTAGATGCAGCGTAGAAATAACAGTCCGGGTGGCTATGAAAGGGACTGCTGAATCCGCATCTCCACTAGTACAAAGGAAAAACATATTCAAGGTGAATAAATGACTGCTTTAACTGCAAAAACATTATTTGGCAAAACACTGTTTTCATTTTTTTTTTTTTTTAAAAAAAAAAACCTTCTGCTACGTCTCCATAGGACAAAACCGAGAAAGCATAACTTCCCTAGAAGCAAGCTTGGCCTGCTTCATTAGCGACGCAGGACGGAAGGAAACGACTCGGCCAAAAAACTGAAAAGGAGTAAAGTTCTTGGCCAAGACCGCATTGAAGCTTGAAGCTTCATGTTATTTTCCCAGCCTCAATTGTTTCTATCCAACCAAACACATTTCCTCTTTTGGATAAGAATGGAAATGATGATTCAAAAGAGTTTTTATTGAAGAAACATGTGAAGATTAATGAAGTTCTCACAACTCGATTTTTTTCATGCAAGTTGGTGCAACTTCGAATCCATTTCCCTTTAGTTAATAATTTCATTATTAATTATATGTGGGTATCAATGGTTCGGTTTGGCTCGGCTTCGATTTCGATAAACCAGAACCGAATCAAGCTATTTAGGTGTGCATTATCATTGAACCAAACCACAACCCAAATCCAAGACTCAGTTCAATTTGATCTGGTTTAGTTTGATTTTTCGGTTTCTATTTTGTAATATTAGGAAGAAGTTTTAGTGAAAAAAATAAAGAGAAGTAAATTGTAATATTAAGAATATGAGCAATTTCCAATTCGATACAGAACCAAATCAAAAATATCCAAACCGAAATGAAAAAACGGTTAGTTTTTCATTATTCGAACAAAAAATGTATTAAATTTTGATTCGGTTCAGTGTCAGTTCCAGTTTGATTCTAACACCTCCACCTGTACATCCGAATTTGCAACCCCGACCAAATGAGTAGCTCTAGAGGAGGCGACATTGACCTTTTCACGATGGGAAGTCTATAGCTAGGGATGTCAAAAAGGCATAAACTGACCCGACCCGACCAGGTTCAATTTAGGGTATTTTGGGGTCGGGCCAAACTTTTTATCGGGCTTGGGACCAATATCAATCGGTGTGATTAGGGTCGGGTCAAAGCGCGTCGGCGTGGGCTTTTTGGTACCGGTACCGCGCTGGCATGCATCCGGGCCGTCTCCCTCTCCCTCTCTTCCCTTTTCTCTTTGTCACATGAGCTTTCCAGCGCTAGTTTCCAACACAGCCACCGTCGTGGAGCTGAAGAGGGTCCACGCCCGCATCGTCCGGCGCTCGCTGTTGCAGAGCAATTTCCAGGCGACGATGATGATCGACGCGTCCGACCAATGTGGAGATCTCGGTTATGCCATTTCACTCTTCAGGAGCGTGGCGGGCCCGAATGTGTTCCTGTGCAATGCCATCATCAGAGCTTACACGCGCACGGTCTTGTGTTCGCGGTGTATAGGAAGATGCTGGAGGACGAAAAGTTTTCGCCTGACAAGTTCACGTTCTTGTTCAAGTCGTGTGCAGGGTTGGTGAGCGAAGATCTGGGTACGCAAGTGCATGCCCGTGTGTGTAAATTCGGGCGTGCAGGGCGCCTGGTGACGGAGAATTCGTTGATAGACGTAGGCAAAGTTCGGGAATTCGGAAGATGCGTATAAGGTGTTTGACGATATGCCTCAAAGGGATGCCATCTCATGGAACAGTCTCGTTTCCGGGCATGTTAGGTTGGGAGAAATGATGAGGACGAGAATTGTTTGGTGAGATGCCGTGCAAGATTGTCGTCTCTTGGACGACGCTGATTCCGGGTACTCTTAAGTCGGCAGTTATGTCGATGCCCTGGAAATTTTCGGGCAAATGCAAACGGTTGGTGTTGAACCGGATGAGATAAGTATTGTATCCGTCTTGCCAGTTTGTGCACACCTAGGAGCTCTCGAAGTTGGGAAGTAAATTCCCGTGTATGCAGACAAGCACCGGCTTCTCCACAGGACTTGTATTTGTAACGCTCTGATGGAGATGTTTGCAAAATGCAGTTGCATCGAGCAAGTGAGCCATTTGTTCAATGAGATGAACGAGAGGGGTGTTATTTCTTGGAGCACAATGATTTGCAGTTTAGCCAATCACGAAAAGTTGAGTGGGAGCCCAAAAAAAAAAAAAAAAAAACCGAAAAACCCAAAAGACTCGACCGGTTTTTGTTTTGGGTCTTATGTGTTTCGGTTTGGGGCCATGTCAAGTAACATCAAAACCTGTCCCGACCCATTTACACCCCTAGCTGTAGCACCATTGTATAGCTTCATTGCAAGGTAAAAGATACAGTTTAATAAGACTCAACTGGTTAATCAAAGCTTAAACTAATTGAAAAATTAAAGGAAATTAATGGAAGATAGAGGAATAAACCTGCAGTGTGTCCATGCGGTGGCCATTGCATGGAAGGCTAGCTACCCATCCTTCCTGTTCATATACTCGTAGGTAATCCAATCGAGACGAAACTCAGATACCTGTGTTGGAGAAAACTCTCTTTGTGTTTTGAAGTTAACAAAATATCTTCGTCAATCTAGTCTGAAGAGTTCAAAACCCAAATGTTTAAGTATGAAAATCTCTAAACTCTATTATCAAAGTCTTAAGATTTCTAGACTCTTTTATCAAAGTCTGAAGATAGTTAGACTCAAATTTCAGAGTCTGCCCAAATTGACAGCTTTTCAATCTAATGGATTAGGATTTTATAGATTGGATAATATCTTCAATGATTCGTTCTTTTTTATGGAAGAACTCTGGTTGGACTTAGCTCGAAAATTATTTGGTTATTCTCATCAAGATCTATCTCGATTTGAATATCCATTGAAGAATAAGTAAAATTTGGAAGGTCCTACTTATGGAAACTCAAGATCCTGATTGTATGGACGAGCATGATTGACGAGCTATCTTCCACATTCATTTGACAGCTTGAAGATCACCTTAATTGATTCATTCCAACGGATAGATTGGATGAACTCCTTTGGAAGGTGCTAACGGCTATGAAGGCACGAGGGATTATTTAAATGTGAAGTCATTGTTGTTCAATGTGTACGCTCATAGAAAAATTTCAAAGTCTGAATCTCTAAAACTCCTTGTTCTCACAATTCTTTGAGCTATAGTTGTGTAAAAATGAGAGAAACATATAGTGAGGATTTGTGTGTGTAATAGCTAAGACTCTCTACTGAAGAAGTCTACATCACAAGCTGTACAAATCTCTTTTGATTCATAATGAAATCTAGTTGATGGGCTGTTAGCGTGGAGAGTGGATGTAGGCTTGGATTAAGTCAAACCACTATAAACTTCTGTATTCAAATCTTCTTACCTTAATCTCTTTATTTATATTGCTGCACGATTTAATTCTTTAAGTGTTTTATTTCAAGCCTTTATACTTTGATTTTTAATTCAAAGTTGAGTGAATCATCTTAAACTTTTCAAAAAAAAAAAAATTATAAACACCTATTCACCCCCTTCTAGGTGTGCTTACTAGCCTTTATCAATTGGTATCAGAGCTAGTGTGCTTGATTGTTGGAAGTGTTTATACTTCTTAAGCTAAAGATCTATGGTTAGTATTTTGGCTCCAGATTTGGTTGAAGGCCAAAGCAACACCAGACCACCCTACTTCGATGGGAAGGAATATAACGTATGGAAGAACAAGATGAAGGCATTCCTAAGATCAAAAGATCCTCTGAAATGGGATGTAATAGAAAAAGGAATCATTCCTAAAGCTACATCATCCACAGGGAAAGAAATAGCAGATGCAGAAGAACTGTCACAAATCGAAATAACAAAGAGACAAGCTCTTGATGCTAAAGCTATTTATTATATATATTGTGCTTTATCTCCTACTGAGTATAACAAAATCTCATTTTATGAAATAGTTAAAGAAATCTGGGACAGATTGCATGTCACCTATGAAGGAACCGATCGAGTTAAAGAAACAAAGATCAGTATCCTTCTTGGACAGTATGAAGCCTTCAAGATAAAGCCAGGAAAATCCATTACTGACATGTTTAGTCATTTTACAGAAATTGTAAATGGTTTAGCATATCAGGGTCAACCAATTTTAGGACCAATGAAGGTCAATAAGTTGCTGAGAGGACTTTCCAAAGACTAGAATCACGTAAAGACTTCTATAAGGGAAACACAAAGGATCATGCCTCTTTCTGTAGACGAATTTGTTGGCACACTTCAATTATATGAAGTTGAGCAAATCAATGAGGATATAGATCCCAAAGGTAAGAAATCAATTGCTTTAAAGTCTAACGATGATTCTGATGATACAGATTCAAAATATGACTTGGATGATGAAGAGCTAGCACTTTTGATAAGAAAGTTCTGAAAGTTGACACAGAAAAGGAAAAAGGTTCAATGGGAAGAAACAGAGCAATCAAAGACTTCAAAAGAAATCAAATGAAGAAAATGAAACCAACAAGGATGTTGTTTGCTTTGAATGCAAGAGAAAGGGACACATCAGACCCAACTGTCCCTTGCTAAAGAAAAAGAAAGGAAAAACAGAAAAATTCAAGAAAGCACTCAAAGCTGAAATATGGAGCAACAAATAATGTGAAGACAGTGATGAAGATTATGCCAACATATGCCTTATGGCAAAAAAATCAGACTCAGATTCAGAATCAGATTCAGACTCAGTCTTAAACAGTGAGGTCAAGGTTACTATCAAAAAGAAAATCAAATGGTACCTAGATAGTGGCTGCTCAAGACACATGACAGGAGATTCAACTTGTTTCACAAATCTCTTACAAGTGAAAGGAGGAAGTGTATCTTTTGGTGGCAACAACAAGGGATAAATTGTTGGATGTGGAACCGTGAAGATAGAAAATCTCACAATCAACAATGTCTCTTTAGTTGAAGGTTTAAATTATAATCTTCTCAGTATCAATTAGCTGTGTAACACTGGATACAAGAACAATTTTCAAGAAGATACGTGTTCTGGAATAAGTAAAGATCTCTCTCAATCATTCACTGGATGAAGATATGGAAATATCTATCTACTGGATATAAAGTATGATAGTTCTCAATGCTTGATATCCATTCAAGATGAAGCTAATCTCTGGCACATAAAGCTTGGACACATCAACATGAAGCAAATTGCAAAAGTATCCTCCAAGAAGCTAGTTCGAGGGCTACCCAACCTGAAATATCAAAAACATGATCTATGCACACCCCGCGTGCTAGGAAAGCATGTTAGAAATTCATTCAAATCAATAAATCAGGTATCTACTAAACGTGTTTTGCAGCTTCTGCACATGGATTTGTTCGGACTAACACGAACTCAAAGTAATATTTCTCCTCGTTTTTGGATTGAAGCAACTTCAACTGCTTGTTATATCATTAATAGAATTTTTCTAAGGCCTATTTCGGAGAAAACTCATTATGAATTGTTCAAAGGAAAGAAGCCAATTGTCTCTTACTTTCATGTATTTGGTTTGAAATACTTTATTTTAAATAATGCAAATGATCGAACTGGTACGCTTGAAGAAAAATCCGATAAATGAATTTTCCTTGGTTACTCAATGTCAAGCAAGGCTTAAAGAGTATTCAACAAGAAGACTCAAACTGTGGAAGAATTCTTAAATGTGAAGTTTGAAGACTCAATACAAAATTATATCAATTAGACTCAACCTGAAAAATATGAATCTGTGCAAGTTCCTACAAATTTAAATTCCCCCGAAGAAGATCAAACTTCAGAAGTTCAACAGCAAATTGAATTAGTAGCTCCAACTGAAATAGAGACTCAGCAAAATGACAAACCAATCAGCAATTAGAAGCATAAGTCTAGTCACCCTATAGATCTCATCATTGGCAACATTGATGAAGGGATTCGTACAAGATCCAAAGAGTATGAAGAGTCTAGTGTTCTAGCACTTGTTTCAGAAATCGAGCCCAAGACAATAGAAAAAGCCTTGATTGATGAAAGCTGGATTAAAGCTATGCAAGAAGAATTGAATCAATTCAGAATCAATAATGTTTGGGAACTTGTTCCTAAATCAAAAGGTAAGTCAATCATTGGAACTATATGGGTTTTCAATAGCAAGCTAGATCGACAAGGAAAGATGTTGAGAAACAAAGCAAGACTCGTGGCAAAATGTTATACACAAGAAGAAGGAATCGATTATGATGAAACTTATGCTCCAGTAGAAAGGTTAAAAGCAATCAGATTACTTCTTGCTTTTGCATGTTTCAAAGATTTCATGTTATTCTAAATGGACGTGAATAGTGCATTTTTAAATGGAATTATCTAAGAAGAAGTCTATGTGGAACAACCACCTGGTTTTGAAGATCCAAGGAAACTAAATTTTGTCTTCAAGCTAAAAAAGGCATTATATGGATTAAAGCAAGCACCTCGAGCATGGTATGAAAGACTAAGTAATTTTTTAATTCAAAATGGTTTTGCTAAAGGTAAAGTAGATACTACTTTATTCATTAAAAGAGAAGGAAAAGATTTTATACTTGTTCAAATTTATGTTGATGACATAATTTTTGGCTTTTCTAATGAAAATCTATGCAAGAAATTCTCAAGATGCATGCAGGATGAATTTGAGATGAGCATGATGGGTGAGTTAAACTTCTTTCTAGGACTACAAGTCAAACAATCTAAAGAAGGAATTTTCATTCATCAAGAAAAGTATGCAAGAGATTTCATCAAAAAATATGGAATGGAGAATTGCAAGAAGACAGAAACTCCAATGTCAAATTCATCGAAGCTGGACAAAGATGAAGAAGGAAAAAGTGTAGACCATAAGCTATACAGGAGAATAATTGGTTTGCTTCTTTACCTTACTGCATCTAGGCCTGATATTTTGTTTAGTGTTTGTATTTGTGCTAGATTTCAATCAAATCCCAATGAATCTCACATAACTGCTGTGAAGCGTATTATCAAATATGTTGCAACTACTTCTAAGTTAGGTCTATGGTATTCCAAAGAAGGAGACTTCACTCTCTTTGGATATTCAGATGCTGACTTAACTGGCTGTAAAGTGGACAAAAAGAGTACTTCAGGTACATGTCAATTGCTAGGAAACAGGTTAGTATCTTGGTTCTCAAGAAAACATAGTATCGTAGCTCTTTCAACAGCTGAAGTAGAATATATAGCATTTGGAAGTTGCTGTTCTCAAATATTGTGGATACAACAATAACTGAAAGATTTTGGAGTTAAAGATTCATGCACAGAAATCAAATGCAACAATACTAGTGCCATCAATCTTATAAAGAATCTAATACTTCATTCAAGGGCAAAGCACATTGAAATTAAACATCATTTTATTTTAGATCATGTTCAAAATGGAGAAATGGTGATTCAGTTTGTTGACTCAAAAAACCAACTGGCGGATATATTTACAAAGCCATTAGAGAAAAGTCATTTTGAATCTATTCGCTCAAGACTGAACATCATAAAGTCTGAGGATGTTCAGACTTTAAGGTAAAGTCTGGAAGCGTTCAGATTCTAAGGTAAAGTCTTGAAGTGTTTAGACTCAGACGCAAAGTTTGAAGGAGTTTTAATTCAGAATTATGTTAGTAAGTTTTTAAAAATGCCATAATAGATTTAAATTTATTTTTGGTATATCAATATCTGCCTTTTATTTATTTTCTGACACTTTTATTTATGGTAGTTTTCTTTTTCAAAATATGGTAGTTTTCTTTTTTTAAATTTGGCAGTTTTCGCATTCCTTTAAGACGGTACAGTCTCCTCTTTTTGTTCTTACTATATATACTTCTAGTCTGTCATCTTCGCTTTTCACACTCTCTTTCGAAACCCTAGAATTAAAAACTTCCACTTGCGATCTCTTTTCCCCTTGTTTACTCCATAAAGATCTCTTCTTTTTGTGGACATTCTGTCTTTTTCTCCCTTAAAGTTAACATGTCTTCAAGAAGTCGTCAAGGCTTGCTAGCAAGGGACCACAGAAGAGATACGAGGGACCTACTCAAGTTGATCTCATCGAGGAAGAAGATTCTCCTCAAAAGGATCAACCCAGTCAACAAGAAGAAGAAGAAGAAGTCGTCGAGAATGTTGAACCAGTAAGAACTCTAAGACTGAAACTTGCTTATTCTCTTTACAAGAAACTGAAAGAGGGAGGAACAGGCATGAATTTGATTGACGGATTTCTAAAAGAAAGGGGTTATCAAAACATGACTATCTTTTTGCGTGAAATGGAAAAGTTAGGAGTGGCTGAGGAAGGAGAAGCAAAAAGAGCTTTGGAGAACATGACAAGTGATCCGCGGTTTGGTACCACAAACCAGCCTTTGGATGATAATGAAAGGCTGTTTACTCAATTTCAACCGAGAATGAGTGTGGCTGTCAACTCTGTTTACTCTGAAGGAAACATCTTTCGCTCAAAAGAACTGGAAAGAATCTACTCGAAATTGCTGAAAAGAGGGGTCATGAACCCTAGGAGCGTGGATTTTAATTTCCTTGATTCGATTAAAGTCAATCTGCGAGGAAAATTGTCTTGATTACAGCTTGAGGCCTTTTGTACTGACTCTACAATTGCCTATCCCAAACAAACTGCATATTTCTCTATCGTTTCTGGATGCGAATAGATTTTCCTTTACCTTTAAGGATAAGGAGTATGTGGTAGATGCTGACACTTTGGCTGACATAATCGGGGTGGAAAGATCGGGTTTCCAATTGATTAAAGTGTCCATTGCTCATGCTACATTGGAGCTAGTTTGTGATAGAAGCTTAGAGGGTAAGATCTCATGTACGAGGATGGGTGCCTCTAACCTTCTGCTCCACAAGATTGTGATTAACTGTCTCAAACCTAAATTGACGTCAAAAATAGATGTTTCCAAGACGGAGGCAAAACTGATGTTTGCTATCAATGAATGAGTTAGATTCTCTCCCACACACAATCATGTTTCATATGTACAGGACTGTGGTTAAGAATAAGGGTCAACTTCCTTACTCTGCTCTTGTCACTCGATTGTTCAGGCATTTTAGGATTCAAATCCTTGCTCCACTGTGTCTGACTAACTTTGCTCTTATGCTTGTTGGTTATAAAATGGTTATGAAGATTAAGCTGAGAGAGCTCAACAAGGCTCTTAAGGAATTGAAGGAGAAATCTCCTTCAAAGTCTGTCAAAAAATCTACTGCTACTGCAAAAAGGAAAGGAAAGGAAAGGAACCCATGGTTGCTCCTGAAAAGAAAAGAAGAAAAATCATCTTGCAGGACGAAGATGATGAAGATGATGATAATGTAATGACCCTTGTAGTCTTAAGAGATTTGAAGAGCTTTGTTAGTTTTCGTGACAGAAGAGATGAGCATGAGATGAGAGAAAGAGAGACAGAGAGAAGAGGTGAGAGAAGAAGAGAAGAGAAAGCAACAGAAGAAGAAGAAGGAGTACAAGGAAGAGAAGAAGAGGAGAGGATGAGAAGAGAAGAACAAGAAAAGGAGAAGGAGATTAAGGCACAAAAGGAACTCGAAAAATCTCTTGAGCTATCTACTGTAGTACCACAATTAGGAGAAGATGTTGGAAAACATCACTCTGCTTCTGTAGAAGAAGAAGAAGAAGAAAAAAGAGCATGGCGAAGAATTTTCTATTCCACCTACTAACACCAAAACAGGGGGAGTTGTTGAAGCTAAAGGTACTACATCGCCCTGTTTTGCAAGTGATGTTAGTAGGTCAGGTGCAGACCCAGAGGATGTGTATGCCTCACATTTTCCAAAAATTGATTATCTTCTCCGATAGAAGGTGAAAGGGCTGGAAATGAACCTCCAAGCTTCAAGACTCGGAGAACAGAGTCTGCAGGTCTAAGTACTGGTAATGATCATTCAATAGAATTTTCAAAGCTGATGGATATAATGCTGGATCTCAAGAAGTAGATATATGAGATAAAATATGACATGCGGGATCTAAAGAAAGCTCTCTTGGCTACTTCAGTATCAATGCAAGATCAAATCGATGCCCTCAAAAATCAAGTACAGTCAATGTGAAGGGTGCTGATTTGGAATCTTTGAAGGAAGCCTTTGCTGGTCTTGAGAAGACGGTTAACTCATTAGGAGAATTTCAGCTTGATCGGATCCCAAAGCAGCCTTGATTTTGATCATTTCTTTCATCAATTTTCTTTAATCCTCTGCCTTTTTGTTGTGACGAAAAGGGGGAGAATATTGCAGATTTGATCAGATTTGATTTTTGTTTGGACTTGGACTTTTTGTTCGTGTTTTGACTTTAAGACTTTGACTGGCTTGTTTGAACTTTCATTGTTCGGTCAAGCATTTCGGTGTTATTGATGGTTTGGTTTGGACTTTTGAACTTGCAGGTTTATGTCATACTTTTGAGGATAATTTTGCAGGACTAACATGTTTTCTATGGTTGTAGAAGTATTACAAATTATTCCTCAAATTATGTATAAATTTTTTTTGCAGGTTAAAAGTTTTCAAATCTGCCGAGATGTTTTGTCACCATAAAGAAGGGGGAGATTGTTAGAGAAAACTCTCTTTGTGTTTTGAAGTTAAGAAAACATCTTTATTAGTCTAATCTGAAGAGTTCAAGATCCAAATGTTTAAGTTTGAAAATCTCTAGACTCTATCATCAAAGTTTTAAAATCTCTAGACTCTTTTATCAAAGTCTGAAGATAGTTAGACTCAAATTTCAGAGTCTGCCCAAGTTGATAGCTTTCCAGTCTAATGGATTAGGATTTTACAGATTGGATAATATCTTCAATGATTCGTTCTTTTTTATAGAAGATCTCTGGCTGGACTTAGCTCGAAAATTATTTGGTTATTCTCATTAAGATCTATTTCGATTTGAATATCTGTTGAAGAACAAATAAAATTTGGAAGGTTCTACTTATGGAAACTCAAGATCCTAATTGTATGAGCGAGCAGGATTGACAAGCTATCTTCCACATTCATTCGACAGCTTGAAAATCACCTTAATTGATTCATTCCAACGGATAGATTGGATGAACTCCTTTGGAAGGTGCTAACGACTATGAAGGCATGAGGGAGTATTTAAAGGTGAAGTCATTGTTGTTTGAAGTGTGTGCTGATAGAAAAATTTCAAAGTCTGAATCTCTGAAACTCCTTGTCCTCACAATTCTTTGAGCTATAATTGTGTAGAAATGAGAGAAACATACAGTGAGGATTTGTGTGTATAATAGTTAAGACTCTCTACTGAAGAAGTCTACATCACAAGCTATACAAATCTCTTTTGATTCATAGTGAAATCAACCCATTGTGGAGAGTGGACATAGACTTGGATTAAGCCAAACCACTAGAAACCTCTGTGTTCAAATTTTCTTACCTTAATCTCTTTATTTATATTGCTGCACGATTTAATTCTTTAAGTGTTTTATTTCAAGTCTTTATACTCTGATTTTTAATTCAAAGTTGAGTGAATCATCTTAAAGTTTTCAAAAGAAAATTATAAACACCTATTCACCCCCTAGGTGTGCTTACTAGCCTTTATCAACCTGCTCAGGAAAAATCCTAGTGTTAGAAAACGAGATATGATACGGTGAATATGTATCATTCGTGAGGTTTTGACACACTAGAAAATAGTGAAAATTTTACCTTCTTTTCCTTGCAGTCCTGAGTACGTTAAATGCATTAACATTTCTGGCTTCCTCATGCATGTGATGAAGTAGGGCTTACATGCCTTCACCCTCCATGTCTTCAGAGAGCTGCACAAAGTACTTGATTGCCCTTGGTAAGTGTCGTCCGAGATGAGACCATGGCTCCAATAGTATAGAGCTCTACCTTTCAATTCAATCTCCAAGCCCAAGATAGGATTGCCCATCTGAAGGACATTTTTAAGAAGCACCGTTATTGGGTTTAGTGGTCACTAAGGGGCTGCATGGCAAACTTTGTTTCTGTTCTCAGGAACAAAAATTTTTGTTTTTTTTGTTCCTGGGAACAAAAAAGGAACAGAAACGCGTTTGGACAAGTTTTTGTTCCAGAAGTGTTTTTCTGTTCCTAGAAACACATCTGGAACAGAAACAAGAAACAAAAAAAAGTTGTTTCGTGTTTCTGGAACAACTTTGAGAAACATTTTTCTCTTCTCTCTCTTCTCTTCTTCTTTTCTTCTTTTTTCTTCTTTCTTTTTTTCTTTGGCCGGTTGCCGGCCTCGCCATGGCCGGCGACCGGCCGACAAGGGCTGGTGACGCCGTTGAGGGCCGGCGACCTCGCCGGAGCGTCGCCGCCCCCGACGAGGCCGAGCGTCGCAATGGCCGGGCAAGGCTCGGCCTCGCCTTGGCCGGGCGGGCGAGCTCGAGCTCGCCCGGATCCGGCGAGGCCGACCTCGCCCGGCCGGCCGGCGAGGCTCGGCCTCGGCCGAGCCACCGCCTCGGCCTCGCCGGCCGGGGGCGAGGCCGACCTCACACCGACTGGGCGAGCTCGGCCTCGCCCGGATCCGGCGAGGCCGGGGCCGACGGGCCTCACCGTGGCCGGGCGAGGCCGCCAACCTTCGTCGGCCGGGCCATGGCCGAGGCCGGCGACCGGCCAAAAGAAAAAAAGGAAAAATAAATAAGAAAAAAAAAAAAGAAAAATAAATAATAAAAAGGAAAAATAAATAATAAAAAAGGAAAAATATTAAAAAATATTAAAAAATTAAAAGAAATAAAAAAAATTATACAAATTTACCAAACGTGTTTCTATTCTTTTTATATTTCTGGAACAGATTTACCAAACGCGTTTTTTTGTTCAAAAATTGTTCCCTGAAGCAGAAATACTTTTTTCTGTTTCCAGAAATAATTTTTAAACAGAAACATTACCAAACGCGCCCTAATACACCCATAAACACAAAACACATACCAAAATGCCTTGGAGATTCTTTAGCATGCATTAACAGATGAAACTGTTCTACCCCTCTTACCAAAATGCCTTCGAGATTCTTTAGCATGCATTAACAGATAAAATTGTTCTACCCCTCTTACCAAAATGCCTTGGAGATTCATCACGAGATTTGTTTTCCTAGAGTTCTTCTTCAGAATGATCTCTGCCAATGATGGAATATACTAACTTGACATCAAAGATCAAAACATGAGTTTAAAGACTCAATCTGGGCTTTGGAAAATTGACAATTGAATGACACTCACTGGGACAGCTTTCTCCGACAATGTAGAGGGCTCGGCCTTTATAACCTGGCAATCCCTTGAACCCTTTTTTCAAAAATGTATGAGATTCATGGGCTAGATTTCATTCACAGTAGACAAGGTAAAACTTCAGTTTCTTATAATTCAGTGAACAGAAGACTCGCGGAACTTTGGAGAGGGAAAAGAAGAAAAACTAGGTATATACCTGTGGAGTTGTCTCCGTATTGAGTAAAATTGTCAGTTGAAAAAAAAAACTCGGGCAGCGAGTCCAAGAACAAGAAGTTGGCTTCTGCAAAAAAATAAAAATAAAAAATGAATGAATGAAAAAAGGAAAAATGTTACATACATTTTGAATATGGAATTTCTGTTACATGTTCGTGAACGCAGCTTAATTAAATACCTCAGTTCCACGAATACGAGTCAGCGACCAGAGTTGCGCCGTTGGGTGATACTTGGAATGGGCCAAGCTCCTGCGTCATGCCGTAGCCGACGGAGGAACACCCAGGTCCTCCGTTAAGCCACAGAACAAGTGGCTTATTCTTGTGGTCGCTGGCAGATTCCACTATCCAGTAGAAGAGGGACACGTCCCGGTTGATGGAGACATAGCCAGAGAAATGGGCCAGGTGCAAATCCAGCTGGCCTAGTAATTTGGTGATTCGGGCATTCGAGACCTCCTCATCAACAGCAATTGCCATCGCCGATAGCGTGAGGATGTTGACTGAGGGGAAGAAAAGACCATGCATGGTGGAGTTCAAGGTTAGAGAGGGGTTAGGATTGTCGGAATCCCAAAAATCGGATTCGACCCTAAATTGAACCCCTAAACTTGCGTGGAAGACGAGCCTAGGAAAATCACATGCATCACCGATCCTAAGGCACATCACAGAATCGAACGTACCTTGTTAGCCACAGATTAAGCACTAACGCTGATATGAGGAAGAGAAAACCAGTCCTGTTCGATCCGATAACGCCAATTAGCCTAGAAGGGAAAAAGGGACTCGCCTTTTTGCTTACTGTTTTTCCTTTTGTTTTCCTTTTGGAGTGTTTGGAGGGAGAGAGGGAGGAGGGACATACGCTACTTCCAAAAGGTACGTTTCTCCCTCTTTTTCCCCCTTTTTATACGTCCCTCCAAAAATAGAACGTGTCCCTTCATCATATCCCTCCATCCATAGACCCTGAAATTGCGGGCCAGACTTTTAGGCCCAACATGGGTGGACCGGCTAACTTAGGCCCATCAAATTAATCAATTAAAATTATCATCTCCCACTCGCACATGGTGGGCCGAACATGATCCTCTTAACCTCTTTTCAACATTCATACAGGTGAATAATCCGTGCAACCAGTATACTTTGAGAGCTCGTTGCCATACATATGTTAGGAATATATAGCAGCTCATAATGGGCATCACACTCTGAGTAGATTTAGTATGCAGTACCCTAGATCAATCAATCACATTTATATCTCTATTGATCTCTTTTAAACAATGATATATATTGCATTCACAATTATGATTATCCCAAAGACAGTCATAATTGGTCGACCAATGAATACAAAACTACAATGTGATTCTCCAAATCCGATCTTCCTCTTTCCTTCAAACTCTCAATTTCAGTTCAGTTTGCTTTTCTAGAAATGTCCCATTAGATCGAATCAACTCATGACCATTGGCAACATCCTAAGATAGCAAACACTAAATAGAAATCTTGAGAATAAATAAGAGTCCTGAGGGCACTAAAATTGAGGAACTCTTTTCCTCAAGAGTCTCACACGGCATAAAAGTTGAGATCAACTTTTGCCACTCTTATTGGTCGTCTCATGCATACGTAATATGAAATACGTATTACGGTATTAACTCCTTTCCCATAGAGCGTATGTCTACACAATCCATACCGTACAGATGATAGTTCAGACATACCCAATGTCTAACTTGAGTTCACGTATCTACTCATTCACATAATTCATCAGAACTCACATCTGGCATCTTAAACAGATAAAGTAGAATATGTGGGGTATTTTACTTTCGGACATAGTACATATCATGTCCTCATCTTAACACTTAGTTAAGGCGACATATATGTTTAAGCTTGAGCTTTTAATTATCACCTAGATAATAAGCTTAAAAACCGTCTCATCTCTATTTATCATACAGTAAATAGAGGCGATTACCCATGTGAGTGGGCTAATCTCTTATCTGTCCGACATACTTTCTCAACTAAATATAATGCACTGAGCATTAAGATGCATAAAGATCAAACAAAGATTCATAGGCATTAACAATAAAAAACACAAGTTCATAAATGTGAACAACTCAGGGAAATTACAATATCCAGTACATCATACTCTACGCAATCCTAGAGATTTTACATGACCACAAAACACATCTCTAGGTATTGGCTTTGTCATAGGATCTGATACCATTCTATGTGTAGATATGTATTGTAAGTTCACATCCTTTCGTGCAACCATATCTTTGACAAAATTATACTTGGTATCCATATGTTTGGTCTTACCATGATATTTTGGATCTTTGGTGTACGCTATAGCTGCTTGGCTATCATAATTAACAAATAATGGATCTGCAGCTTTCTCAATAACACCTAAATAATCCAAAAATCTCTTAAGCCAAACTCCTTCTTGTACCGCTGCTGATAATGCCACGAGCTCAGCTTCCATCATGGACAAGGCTATACATGTTTGCTTCTTACTACACCAACATATGGCGCCATTATTCAGTAAGAAAAACAAATCCAGAGGTAGATTTTCTTTCATCTAAATCTCCTCCCTAATCAGCATCTGAATAGCCTTCAAGTCGCAGATCCTTTCCTTAATAACTCAGTATATAATCAGCAGTTTCCTTCAGATACCTCAGTATTCTCTTAACAGCTTTCCAATGTGCTTGATCCGGATTGGATTGGTATCTACTCACCATTCCAACTGCAAAGCATATGTCAGGTCTTGTACACATCATAGCGTACATCAAGCTCCCAACAGCACTAGCATAAGAAACATGTTTCATTTGTTCCTTCTCTTGTGGATTCCTTGGACACAGTTTATGGCTCAATTCTTCACCTTTTGCGATAGGAGTGTATATGGGTTTACAATCTTGCATACGGAATCGTTTAAGAACTTTATTTATATATGTTTCTTGCGAAAGAGATAACGACCTCTTTGAACGATCTCTTGAAATCTTAACTCCAAGAATGTATGCAGCCTCACCCATATCTTTCATCTCAGAATTGGAAGATAACCAACTTTTGATGGTATTAACAAACTCCATATTGTTTCCGGCAATTAGTATATCATCAACATATAATGATATGATCACAAATTGATCTTTGAATCTTTTAATATATACACAATGATCCTCATCAATCATTGTAAAATTATATGCCATCATAGCATTATGGAAACGTATATACCACTGTCTTGACGACTGCTTGGAGCCATATATCGATTTCAAAAGTCGACATACCTTTCCTTCTTGGCCTTTCGTAATGAAACCAACAAGTTGTTCCATATATATTTCCTCATCTAATTCTCCATTGAGAAAAGCAGTCTCTACATCCATTTGATGTAATTCAAGATCCATACTTGCCACTATTGCCAGAATAATGCAAATTGAGGTAAATCTTAGAACAGGGGAAAATGTTTCCTCATAATCAATTCCTTCTTGTTGATTATACCCCTTCGCCACAAGGCGAGCTTTTTATCTTTCTATTGAGCCATCAGCTTTACGCTTTATTTTGAGAACCCACTTGTTCCCAATAGCTTTGCCTCCTTTTGGAAGATCAACAAGTTCTCAAACATGGTTTGACTTCATTAACTCCATTTCCTCTCCCATTGCATGCATACATTTTTCCTTACTAGGGCAATTTAGAGCCTCATGTATATTTCTTGGCTCATCCTCATCTTGTGGGGCAATCATAAAAGTTTTCCCTTCAATGTCAAAACGTCGACGGGGAATACTTTTGCGACTTGTTCGCCGTATGGGAGATTGTACACTTAGCACATCATTTCCCATTATGCTCCCACTAGGATTAGATAATGATGATGTCGTCTCATCATGTGGTTGTGATTGAGAATCAGTTGTATTCAATTCATCACTTCTCATATTACTCTCACTTGGACGAACTCCACTAATATCATTATCTTGATCCAAAGTTTCAAATAGGGAGTAATCTTCACCTATTTCGCCCTTCTTAGGAATCTCATTTTCTAAGAACGTGACATCTCGTGATTCAAATTCAGTTACACTCCCACTTTCCTGCTCACCTATGAACACATACCATTTCGAGTGTTCAAAGTATCTTATGAAAATACTTTTCTTTCCTCTGGGACCTAATTTCCCAAACTTGTGAGAGGGCTCATGAGTATAGGCAGCACAACCCCATGGCTTAAGAAAACTTAAGTCTGGTTTTCTACCTGTCCATAACTCATATGGAGTGGAAGTAACTGATTTGGAAGGCACTCGGTTAAGTATATAGGCAGCAGTTAACAATGCATCACTCCAAAAGGTGATAGGTAAGTTAGCATGTGCCATCATGGACCTAACCATTTCCAGTAGGGCTCTGTTTCTTCTTTCCACAACACCATTTTGTTGAGGAGTATATGGAATAGATAACTGTCTTTCTATTCCTTTTTCATCACATAATTTTCTGAACTCATCAGATAAATATTCTCAACCTCGATTGGATCTCAATGCTTTTATTTTCCTGTCTAATTGATTCTCTACCAAGGCCATAAACCTTTTGAAACAACTAAATGCTTCAGATTTATCAGAAATCAAATAGACATATCCGAATCGAGTATAATCATCTATAAATGTGATCAAATAAACAGCTCCATGCCTTCCTTTCACATTCATTGGACCACAGATGTTAGAATGGATTAAATGCAGAAGAAATTCAGCTCTTTTACCTTTTCCAAATGGTTTTCTTGTCGTTTTCCCTACTAGACAATGCTCACATATGGGCAAATCGACTTTTTCAATATTGCCTAACAAGCCCTCTTTGGCTAGTCTATTTATACGTTGTTAGCCAATATGACCAAGTCTAGCATGCCACACATTCACATCATTATCATATGAATTAGGAGACGTGATAAGGGAATAACAAACATTTGCATTAACATAGTCAATATCTAATACAATGAACCATCCAGAAAATAACCACAACCATAGAAATTTGTTTCCAAAAACAAATCCACACCTCTATTATGGAAGTTTATATTAAAATCTAGCTTGACCAACATTAAAACAGACACTAGATTCTGACAAATCTCTAGAGCATACAATACATCATGTAGGAACAAAATGCGTCCACCACGCATGTTCAATTGGCAGATGCTAATTCCTTTTACTTCAGCTCTGGAGTTGTTTTCCACATAGATCCACTTAGTTCCAGTTGGTACTCGTCGGAATTCCACGAAGGATCCTTTATCCTTCGCTACATGGTCTGTTGCTCTTGAATCTACAGTCCACAAAGGATTGGATTCAGTCAACAATACAGAACTTGACACATAAGCAAAGTTCTTAAATGTACAAAAGGTGTTTACCTTTTTCGACTCATGATAGTTGCGAACATAGTGACCCTTCTTGTCACAATTGTAACACCTCACCTTTAACATTTTCTTCACTTGAGGACGTTTTCCTCTCTTGTGTTGGTTAACTCTTGGTTTCTTGCAATAAAGACTTGATCCTTTTCAATCCCATATATTAAACAAATCAATACGCTTGCGCTTAGAGCTCAAAGCCCTTTCTGAGCTATAACCAGCATTGCAAATTTCTATTTTCGGCTCCAATGCCAATAGGCGGTCCTCCACTAGCTCAAGGTGGCGCACGGCATCCTCAAGATCCTCCATAATATGGTCAAGAGCTTCTAGTGCTTCTGGCTTTTCCAGCATATATTGAATCTTCATATTCAATATTTTACAATTGTTGCCGTTCAAATCAGCAATTACGTTCTTAGTTACTGAAACCATTGATCTGAACACATCAAACATATATGCACGAATAATTAATGCCTATCATTTATGCATCCACTTTGCACAAACCCATCATATTAATGAACAATTTCAAGTAAGGCTTCGGAATCAAAAGGTCACTATGTTTCCAATCATCCTCCAAAAATCCTAACTTAAAACTGTCATTAATATAATTGTCTTACGCAAACTAAATTCTATGAAGTTACAAAAACTTCTATGAACTATCCACAGCAATCAACAGCAGCAAAAAGCAAATAATATCTGACATTCAATAGAATAATAATGCTTTCACATAATACAACTTACATATCAGTTGCTACATCAACAACAATCAGGTAGTAAATGTTTACATAAGGTATCCATAAAGTATATTAAAAGAAAGACAACTTGAAACATCTAAACCCAAGCCAATACATGAACTGGGAAAGCTCCCCTTTTGTTCAATTTCTTAATCTTGTCTTTTGTAACAATAAGGTAATAATCATCTATGAACTCCATCACAATTTTCTTATATGAAGTGGCTTTGTTGGCATCCCATATGCGATTCAACACTCCTTGCCATTTTGGTGGAAGAGTGTTCATGAAATATTGCACCATCTCAGATTGTGGCATTGGACGACCATTCCATATGACCTTTTGAATTTTCCCGTTGACTTCAAGAACATGATCTATTATGTCCCTGCTCTCCCATCGATAATCATTCAAATCGGCTATCAAACTTGAAAGCCTTTCCTTTTGTTCGTCGGTAAATACATGAATAGGCGTGCGCAACTTAAGGGGAGGCATTGTTCCTGCAACAAATGCAGAACAAATAGGGATTACATGGGAGAAGTACACTAATGGTGCCATAAGTTGTGTACGGCGCTCACTTTGGTGCCAAAAGTTTCCGTCGGATCACTTAAGTGCCAAAAATTTTGAAAAAGGATCATTTAAGTGCCAACGCCAATGAACTTGGTCGGAAATTCGACGTGACCTTTTTTTATTAATTTTTTAAGCCGACGTGGCTCGTCGGAAAGTTGAGTCAGCATCCAAATACCAAAACGATGCCGTTTGACATTTTTCCCCCAACTTCGAAACCCTAATCCCCAAATTGAGAGAAAACGACGCCGTTTGTCTTTGTCTTTTTCTTTTTTGAAGACCCACACCAGCAACGGCAGCAGCACGGCAGCAGCAATAGCACCGGCAACACACCAGCAACGCACCAGCAGCAGCAGCAGCGCACCAGCAGCACTTCCGACCCACCTTTTTCTTCCTCCTCCTCCGCCCTCGGCTCCAATTTTTCCTACAACTTATTGCTCGAGCAACAATCTCAATTTCTTTTCGCTCACCTGGTCAAGCAATTACAATGGTGACTGAGCGACGGTGGCCGAGTGGCGGTGGCCGAGCAACGACGGACGAACGATGGTGGACGAACGGCGGAAACCCTAATTTCAATCCCCATTGAGCTAAACGGCGTCGTTTCCGTGAAGCCATCCATGTAGGACGGCAAAACAACGTCGTTTAGAGGCCCCATCGATTTTTTTTTTTTTAAAAAAGAAGCCATGTAATCATTTTGACCGGAATTTGTCGTCAGTGGCACCAAAGTGATCGTTTTTCCTCCGATTTGGCACTTAAGTGATCCGGCGGAAACTTTTGGCACCAAAGTGAGCGCCGTACATAACTTATGGCACCATTAGTGTACTTCTCTCCCGGGATTACATATAATCCACATAGACATAATTGAAAAAGAAACACATTCTTTTCCCCCCTTTTTTTGGTCAACGGTCAACGGTCAACAGTCGTCAACGGTGGTCAACGGTCAATGGGTCGGGTCGCCGGTCGGGCCGCCGGGTCGGATGGACCGACCTTGCACGTGCGGCACGCGTGCAGCTAACGTCACGATGATGTCAGCTGGCGCGTGCCTCGCACGCACCTTCATCTCCTCTAAGTCGGCGTGTGCACCGTTTCGCTCCGACTGCACGTGGGGGCGCGTCCGGCGACCGTTGGCGATGTTCCGCCACTCGTCACGCTCGTCTCAATGAGACCTTCCATCCAATGCCATCAGAAGTCAATTTCAACTTACAGAAAGTCGGAAAAACGCATGAACAGTCTCGGGTGTCGGGATTTTCCGCCCCGATCGGTGTCGGCCGAATTTCTTTTCACGAAAAATCAATAAAAAACATTCACAGACATGAAATGGGTCGGGAAAAACATGAAAAAGGATCGAGAAACATAAACTCTTGCTCTGATACCAATATTGGGATTGTCGGAATCCCAAAAACCGGATTCGACCTTAAATCGAACCCCTAAACTTGCGCGGAAGACGAGCCCAGGAAAATCACATGCATCACCGATCCTAAGGTACATCACAAAATCGAACATACCTTGTTAGCCACAGATTAAGCACCAACGCCGATATGAGGAAGAGAAAACTGGTCCTGTTTGATCCGATAACGCCAATTAGCCTTGAAGGGAAAAAGGGAGTCACCCTTTTGCTTACTGTTTTTCCTTTTGTTTTCCGTTTGGAGTGTTTGGAGGGAGAGAGGGAGGAGGAACGTACGCTACTTCCAAAAGGTACGTTTCTCCCTCTCTTTCCCCTTTTTTATACGTCCCTCCAAAAATAGAATGTGTCCCTTCATCATATCCCTCCATCCATGGACCCTAAAATTGCAGGCCAGACTTTTAGGCCCAACATGAGCAGACGGGCCAACTTGGGCCAACTTAGGCCCATCAAATTAATCAATTAAAATTATCATTCAGAGATAAGGATTGAGGGGGACTAGAATTTAAGAGACCCAAAGAGACCGAGAGACGAGAACGTTGACGAGACGAAAGAAAAGAACAACTCAACTTGGGCCTAGGTAGGTTTTGGGCTGGAAAGATGGCGTGGCCAGGTCCTTTAGTGCGCCATTCTATTAATGAGCGTCCTTGCTTCCCTATGATACATATGTGTTTACATTTCAACTACCTTTTCCATGAGATTAGGGTTTGATTTTGGTGGATTAGCGTTGTGAAACTAGAAAGATGTAGAACATAGAGCTAACCAACCATAGGAACACACCTTTTTTAAGGCATTAACACTCTTACTTTATTGACTAGGGGTCCATCTTTTTTCCTAGGCTACAAGTCATTAAACAGTGTTGAGATTGATAGGATAATTGCACCTCAAAATCGGAATACGCTAGATTTATAGATCTTGCTAAAGTTGTGAGTGATATGGAACGTGGTTAATAAATGCTGGTTGTATAAGCGGAGATAGGAAGGACAAATCCCTCTTTAATAGGAATGCTGGATGACAAGTTGGTTCAAGTTCTCGTCCTCTTATCAATTGCTTCTTGCTATATTTGCACATTAACACGTCGAATCAAACTCATGTAAAGCTGAAGCTGCAGTGAGAGAGTTCCCTGAAAGAAACTCAATGCTTGAAAGCAGCCATAGACAACCATAAGTTGAAAGAAATTAGAATGAATCATAAATTGGTTAACAACCATATGTTAACCGAGCAGTCGGTCCTTAAGAGCCTCCTTAACGATGGCAGGCATTGATCACCAACGAAAAGATGAAGAAGAAGAGGATGGTCGTCATGTACCGCTCAAATGGATACAGCTGTATCAAAATGACGTTTAATTACACATAGAATTAGCATCCTAGCCAAGTAGTGATTGCATAGCACGAAGGCATGAAAATTGAACATCATAATGAATTACCTAGCCTATCCAATACTAAAATATAATAAGTTCCATACTTCGTAGCTTATAAATTCATACTAAATAAATGCCATTGAGAATACAATGGAAAAAGTCAACCTAATGTAATTTTCTGCATCACAAGCAATACTTATCTTACTGTGCCACTCCACTCTCTCATGAATTGAATTTAGTAGGATCACACACCACTAGTTAATGTCCAATTACTTTGAACTCACATGGAACATTTCGTATCCCAATATTACGTTGCATCCGATCAACAAAGACAAAATCTAGCGACCGAAAATTGAAGACCGTGAACCCTTTTTCAACCCCTTTTCCCCCTTGGTATTGGTACATTCCTATATCTCGTTGGACTGCTCCGGCAGGCAAACCAAAGAGAGTGCTAGAGTGGAAAGAGCGCCTTTTGTGGTCTCCTAAATAGCTAGCTTTCGATGCCCTGTATATGAAACTGACGTTGCCACTTTCTAATTTCTCTTGAATCTTGACGATAGTACATGGCTTGTGGGTAGACGTAGGGTTCTCTGACTGGCCCTGCTGGCACGGCAATCAGACATAAGATGAATGTGAAAATCTTTCCACCTACGAGAAAAGAATAAAAAAATAACATATTACAAATTTGCTAAATCAACCCTGCTAGAAAAGAAATGCCAATGTCTCACTTTCCTATTTGTATTAGAATTCATTTCCTTAGAGACCGCACACATTCACTTGATATGGGTTTATTTATGTATACTTTGGCCAACTTTATGAATAACATAAAAAGCCCATCGCACTCAATTCTTGCGCTTTTCGGAAAAAAAAAAAATACCAAAAAAGTCCTAAATCTATTGCATTGATACCAATTCAATCATAAAATTTTTCAATTGGCGCAATTCAGTCTTAAACCTTTTAATATTGGTACCAATTTAGTCCATCCGGCCAATTTTGGCCGGCTAGCATTGATGTGGATGTCCGCCGATGGCCGGATGCTGACGTGGCAATTTTTATAATTTTTCGATTTTTTATTCATTTTTATTAATTTTTCCTTTTTTTTCTTTCCTTTTATTTTCTGCCTTCTCCTTTGTGGTGGTCAGCGAGCCTTCGGTAAGGCTCACCGGCCACTGGGCGAGGGCTGCAAAGCCCTCGCCTGACACCGGCGAGGGTCGCGGTCCTCGCCCGGCCTCTCCTAGGGCCGCCGGCAAGGCGACTTCGCTCGGATCCGGGCGAGGCCATGGCAGCCATCGCCGGGCGGAGGTGAGGGCCACAAAGCCCTCGCTAGCCACCAGCGAGGGTTGCTACCCTCGCTCGGCCTCGCCTAAGGCCGTGGGCGAGGCTGCCATCGCCAGCACTGCTATGGTCGCCTTGACAAGTAGCAAGGCCAGCCTCTCCCAGATTTGGGCTAAGCCACCTCGCCCGTAGCCCTAGGCGAGGTCGAGCGAGGGCAACGACCCTCGTCGACGGCTGGTGAGGGCTTCGCGGCCATCGCCTCGGCCCTTGCCTCCACCTTGGCAATGGCCACGATGGCCTCCCCAACTACTGGCGAGGCTGGCCTCGCCCAAATCTAGGTGAAGCCTCCTCGTCGACGGCCCTGGGAGAGGCCGAGCTAGGGCCGCGACCCTCGTCGGCCACCACCAGGGAAAAGGCAAAAAATAAAAGGAAAAAGAAAAAAAAAGAAAAAAATTAATAAAAAATCATAAAAATTACCACGTCAGTGTCCGACTACCGACAAATGTCCACGTCAGCACCAGCCAGCCAAAATTGGCCGGATGGACTGAATTGATACCAATATTAAAAGCTTTAGGATTGAATTTGGCCAATTGAAAAGTTTAGGACTGAGTTGGTACAAATGCAATAGGTTTAAGACTTTTTTGGTACTTTTCCCCGCTTTTTTCCATAAAAACCAAAGCCATTGGATGCACTCATGAATGACTACAATACTTGGGTCTTGTCGACTGCTCTTCTTAGCAAGGCCATCTATTTATGATCATTTGCTCTGGAAGTCGGTTTATCTAGACCTTGAAGTTCAGCCTATAAATTTTGTTGTCCATCAGACGGGTCTAGTTGTCGTGCTTTGAACGCTTCGTTATCTGAGGTTTGTTCTCGCCCTCCTTTCATGGTGCAGAGGAGCAACAAAATCTCAATGGAACCAGAAGAGATAGCTTCACGACCACTTTCTTAACAGGATGATTCTCCAGTGAGCGGGAAGAATGATAAGAATGAGTAAGAAACTCAACTATTATGGGGTGATTCTGTATCTTGTTTTGGTCCTAAGCAAGACCTTAAAAGGCTTTGACAGCCCAGAAAGACGGGTCCCAGAGAAACGGAGGGATAACCTCCCTGGGGTGGGAGTCCCTGCTGTCTCTGGGTACAGCCAGGGAAGGGCTGGAAAAAGGTGCTTCCCCCACTGCTGGACCGGTCACAACCCTTCTACGGGGTAAGGCCAGCACGTCTGAACCCCGCGATGCTCTGAGACTATTTTTTGTCCATCTTTTACAGTTTCCTTCATTGCGTAGAACATAGTACCTACTCTGGTTATTAGCTTAACCATTCATCTTAACTGAAATTGGTTAGACGACCGAAGCTTTGAGAGCAGCATGCCACTTTTGCCACTTTTCTATGTGTTATTAGTCCTGATGAACGACTTCTCTGTCCATGGATCTTTGAGTGAAGTGGATATTGCACGCTCCTTATGAACATCATGTGGTGGGGACAATAGTGAGGAATAGGATGCTTTTGGAAGAATGTAATGTCACACCCCGAACTTCGAGTGCACGAACATCCCACAGCGGTTGATTAGCTACGACGTCTCAGGACGTGTCGCCGATTCATTCTTTTTATCTTTCAATTAAACGCAAGGGAGCAATTAATATAAATATCACCCAATCAATCATAACAAATGGGGATAGTATAAAGCAAACATTCTCAGAAGTGGTACTTTCATTTATAAACAACTAACCCTAGGAAGTTTAATAATTAGAAGCTTATCTATAGCCACTTCCTACCGACCATCTCAAAAACCTGGGTCAGGGTTAGCCTAACTTCTTTAACGCAAAGACCAACCAAAAGTGATGCTAGGCACACCCACGTCTTGATCCAACAAGGTCCCAAATCACATGCGACAGTTCTCCATACTATGGGCTTGAAAATATTTAAACAATGACAAGTGAGATATAAATTCCAGCAAGTTAACAGCCTAAGCCTCGATTAGGACGCAAATTCTTCTTGGAGGCAACCAAAACTGCAACAGCATACAATCTTACCTTGCCTTGGCACATCCCTGCATATTAGTACATCACATATACCAACACAAATGCAACAAGCATAATCAGTAATCAGAACACATAACTCTCATGCACCAAACATCCACACGAGTCCTAATTATAAAATAAAATCCGTTTTGGCTCGTTACTATGCCTCCCAGTTTTACTCCATAATTAGGCGCAATGCATTGCAATTATTCACATGTGTTCCAAGTCTTATGACCCTTTAGGTTACGGCCAACACAAGAGTCGGTGGTCTTCCAACATAACCAGGCATCATCTCACCCCATTGGGCATGGCATCATCTAGAACCTCCGCTCAAACGGCATTCCATAAAGGAGCATCAGTCCGACCTCAACCATGACTTGACATCTGAACCCCTGCTGGGCATCCGATAGATATCAGGCAACGTCCCCAAACTCCTGTTGGGTGCTGGGTTCAATTAAGTGATCACACAAGTATGCCAACACTCAAGCCAATTCTTATTTGTTGTCAATTAACCCAATGTATAAGAGTTTGTGCTTAAATAACAAACCTTGGAAAAATCTTTACATTTAAAATTCTAGTAAAAGAATTGCACGTAGTCATGTATTTAAAACCAACCGGCCAAATTTTGCATACTTTCATTCTAAAACTCCATTGCCCCATTTAACACATAAAACACGATGTCCAAACTACAACATCTCAAAATTTGTCATTTTCTTTTCAAATAAACCTTCTTTAAAAGTAGCTTTTAAACTCATGATTGAGCAATCAACATGGCATTACAAGCTTAGATAGTCATAATTATGCATAATTTCACCCAATAAATCAAACATAAAATTCTACGGCTAATCTGTCATTAATTACGCTAAACACAATTGATTAAGCTAATAGCAATTAATTACACTAACAGTTATTAATTAAAACTAATAATGGTTAATTAATTTGACTGTGATTAATTAATATTAACTACAATTAATTAAACTAAGTGTGATTAATTGAGCTAACCATGCTTAATTAATCTAAATTAATTAAAGTAACTGCGGTTAATTAACCTAACTAAGGTTACTTTAAATTAACTATGGTTACTTTAAACTAACCATAATTAGTTAACCTAACCACAGTTACTTAAACTAATCGTCCTTAATTAATACTAATCTCCCTTAGCCTTAATCTAGTAAATACTTTACCATAATTAACTAACACTAACCACCATTAATCATAATCTAATCATATCCCTAAATGCAATTAACTTCATAATCGAGGACGACAAAGGAGGAAGGATTGACACTGAGACATGAAAGAACCAAAAGTTTCTTAGAGAAAAGGCAAATTTGGAAAAAGTGGGTACCGATACACAGCCACAGGGATTTTACCACGAAAATCATGCGCAAGTGACAGTACTATTATTTTTCTTTCAATTTCTACAAGAGTGGAAAAATCACACAGCGCAAGATTTTACATTCTTTATCATTGTGCTCATGCCAATATCTACTAGAGATTATTGGGACATGTAAAAAAGATGAAAATGTTTCAAATTCTATCTTTGTCTAGACATCATCAACAGATATTTTGACGTAGAAGCAATTTTGGGGGAAGCTTAGCCTATGAATTGAGTATGGTAGTTAAGAAGTTAGTGTGTCGCAACTTCTTAAAGTGGCTGAGGCGTTCATGTGATCTATGTCCTGGAATAATTTCAAAAGTATTTCAGAGTCACGAGGTAATTTCTTTGTGAATTATTTTATTGGAGTGTAATATAGGACCAAGAAATATTTGAGTGTGTGAGCCATCATAACTCTATAAATCTCTTAATGATTAGTGAATTCTCTGTTTGTGACTCTCCAAATGGAGTAAGTATTGATACTTTGACAGAATCATATAAACCATGTGTGCTTTTAGAGTTCCCTATTGACTTCTCTAGTAATTTCGTTCTCTCGTACGTTTGTGTTTTTTTAAATTGTAACTTCTGTTAACTTCCATATATTTCACAACAAAAACATTTCTGGATTCCCGCAATTCATCTTTGGTTGCTCTTTCTTTCGAAACTACGATTTTGACATGGTGAAGTTAGCAAATCTAATACTCTCTGTGAACTGATAAATCTCGACTTCTCATTAGCCAGCGGTCTTTCAGGGAACTGCCGGTCCAACAAGATTGAGTCAAAAGTGATAAGACACTGGCCGGAGTTTAAGGGAGGCGACTAAAATTCTAGCAATTGCTCTGGAATTATTTGATCAAGAAGATCAATTGGGGGTGATCTGTCATTGAAATGTCCAGGTCAACCAATCGCCACAAAGTGAAGTCAAGAAAAGTAAATTGTGTGGGCTAACCAAAGGTTGCATCAATGGAAATTATGCAGAGATTGTTGTACATGGCTTTCCAATTAATGAGGAAGTTAGGTTTCCATATTTGACATTTTTTTGGCAAATTGACTGTCTCTAGGAATCAGCTTTAGTATCGTAAAAATGAACTACCGAGCCTGATGTTGAATCAAAATTATTTTAACTGAAAATATATTGCTATAACTTCTCGCTTTACTCATTATTCATAACAGAATGCTACAATATTTCATTTAAATATGTTTCTCATCGCACGATGGTGACAAATGAAACAAAATCAACCAATATGAGTCCATGTTTAAAAAAAATTAATTAGATAATTGCCACTGTTTGAATTAATTTGTACTAGGAAAAGTGCGCATGTTTTGCATGCTTGGGAAAATTTTGACATTTAGACGATTCTACAAAGTCGCCTTATAAGGAAATATTTGAATTACTAATTAATAAATAGAAGTTATTGACACAATATGAAGAAATTGTTAATATATAGACACACACACAAAGAGAGCAATATCTTAGGATCTAAACGTTTTTTGGTTTTGTTGAGGTTGTTCATAAGAGAGAGAGTATCCAAATTTTAAAATTACGGTAAGTGAGAGATAAAGTCAAGTCAAGAAAAGTAAACTATGTGGACCAATCAAAGGTTGCATCAGTGGAAACTATGCAGAGATTACACAGCTTTCATATATTTAAAACTGAAGTATTGTGCCCTAAATTGAGTCAAAATTCTTATAAGTAAGGCTTTTGTGTCCAAGTTTATTTAAACATCAATATATCATGAGTGCTATACCAATAGACAGCCCTAAGGATTAAACCAGTAAATCAAGCACAAGTGATAGCACTTGTATTCAATTTCTACATGAGAAACCATATCACACCAAACAAGATTCCGCAATCTTGTTATCGTGCTCATATTGGTGACCGCTAGAAATTGTTGGAACACTTGAAGAAGATGAGAGAGTTTCCAGTTCAATCTCAGTCTCAACATAATCAACTGGCGTCTCTGTCAGATAGAGAAGTGGTTTTGGGGGAACTTGTAGTTCATTGATCTCTCCTTCTAGCATATTAACAACCCGCCTCATCGATGGTCGATTATTAGGGTTCAGTTGTATGCACCAAAGAGCAACGATTATCATTTTCCTCGTGACCTCTCTTTCCTCTTCTGTGGCATCTACCATTTGAAGCTCCTCTTTTTTGCCGAGTTGATCATAAACCCACAAAGGAAAATAAATTTGACTCGAATCCTCCGCATTTGCATTTACATTTCTCCTTCTACCAGCCATTTCCATTAACATCATCCCAAAACTATAAACATCAGCTTTGTAAGAAATGCCACCAATGTCCTTATAGAATAGCTCAGGCGCCATATATCCCAAGGTTCCTCTTGCTGCGGTCAATGTTACTGTGTCACGATCAGAGGGGTAAAGTCTTGCGAGTCCAAAGTCAGAAACTTTTGGGGTGAAACTTCGGTCTAGGAGAATATTATGTGGTTTGATGTCGAAGTGTAGAATTTGCATGTCACATCCCCGATGTAGATACTCTATGCCTCTAGCTATGCCAAGAGATATCTCATACATTTTCTTATAATCAAGAGAATCTTCTCCATCTTTATAGACAATGTGCTTATCTAAGGATCCATTCGGCATGAAATCATAGACAAGAGCTTGTTTGGAATAATCGAAACAAAAACCAACAAGTTGCACCACATTAATGTGATGGATCCTTCCAATTGTGGCCACTTCACTTATAAAATCTTGGCCATTAGATTTTGGTTTATTCAAAATCTTAACCGCAATTTCATTGCCACTCCTAAGCATTCCTTTGTACACGGAACCATATCCCCCTTCACCCAACTTGTATTTGAAATTTTTTGTGATCTTCTTGATATCTGAGTAAGAGTACCTTATGGGCAAAAATTTATTGTGAGCTTGTAGAAATTCTTCGATGTTTGCATCCATTGCTTGGTGTCTTCTCATCCACTTATAGATTAGAAGTATCAACACACATGGAGCTCCGAATATGAATTTTGCTGCCAGGAAGGGAGCTGCGTACAAAATTGCCTCAAGATTAGCGTCAAGCATATTGTTTTTTATTTGTCAGAAAGAACGTACAAAAAGTGTTTTCTTCACATTTAGCGCGAGTGTTTCGCAGATGTAAGGAAAAGAGAATCGTCCATACCAGAGATAAAAAGGGCATCGGAAACGGTATTCAATGCAACATTTAGCGCCGTACCCCAATAAGATCCGCCGACTGAAAGCAAGAGATTCATGAAGACATATAATCAGAATCAGCTAAGCGATGAATGAAAAATATGTACAGGGAAACAAGTATTGTTATCCGAGTTAACTAAAAAAATTACGTTTGAATTAACAACATCCAAAGCAAAGATGTATTAACCGACCAAAAAAGAAAAAAAGAAAAAAGAAAGCAAAGATGTGTTAAGGATAATAACTAATGTTACATTTGCATACTATATCCGACAATCAATAGTAGTAAATATTCAAAACATCCTGTCTCATATTTAATATGTTCTTTGAACCTAAAGATTTCATCTAGTGAATTTTCTGATCCCATCGAGACCTAAAATATGGTAACTCAACAGGTTTTACTTTCAAGAGATTCTTTTTTTTTTTTTACACAATTTTGGTTATGAGAATTTAGAACTTTTTGTGACTATACTTGATTACCTTACGAGGTAGGATTAACGTATCCTGGCCTTAGCAAGGAAGCACACCACTAACTTTTTGGTGGGCTTTTACTCACCATTTTGCGAACTTTTGATATAAGAGAAAAGATAAGGTACTTTGAGCTAATATAGAAACTTCTAGAAGGAACTAAACACAATTTTCTTATATTCTGTAAAAATCCAGATGTTCAATGTTGACTTAGCACGAACTTAGTTTTTTATTTGTCGAAAAGCACAAACTTAATGTGAGGCTTTTGGAAATCATTTTCCACGAAAATGACAACATATTTCTAATGTTTGGTTGAAATCTAAAAATGAAATGGAAAATATTTTTCATTAATTGGTACGAAAAATATGATGTTTCTCCTTGCACTGCTTTTGATAATTTTTTTATTTTTGATCTTTTTTTTGTTCTTTTTTTTCTCTTTAAAAAATTCAAAATTTTAATTATTTTATATTTTTCCTCTAATTTCTTTTTTTTTTTTTTTTTAAAAATTCTTTTTCTCTTCCTCGGCTAGCAATTGGCCACAAGTGAGGAATGAGCTCATCGGCTTTGGCAATGCTCGAGCATCACCAATATGCGAGGCCTGAGCCTTGCTGCCCTCTAGCAAAGCTCAAGTGTCACTGATCTAGCGACACTCCAGCTCGCCTATGGCTAGTTATCGGCCTTCACTTGGTGGGCGACCAGCTAAAGAAGAAGCAAAATGAAAAATTATAACAAGACAAACTATTGTAGGGGATTTATTGAAACCATTGAATTCAGAATATGGTAAAGTAGCTCCTGGATAGGGAATTTAAAAAGAAATAAAAAGAAATAAAAAAAATAAAATAAGTAAAATGAGTGGTGAAAGAAAGAGGAGGGAAAATGATTTCTTCTCTTCAAAAAATAAAAATCATTTTCCCACTTTTGAAGGTGTTCTTTTCATTGATGGAAAAATGTTTCCCTCAACTTATTATTTTTCATTAACTGAATGCCGAAAAATCCGAAAAAAAAAAAAAATGTCTTGAAATCTATTTTGCGCAATACAAACAGAGCTTTTTAGTGGATTCTATATTACAACTATCAACTATCTTTCTATTTAACAAGAATAAAATACCCCATGACGTGGTTGTTACTGCCATTTTCTCTTGGAGAATGACGATTGTATTTCACAATGAAACAATTATTTGCATGTCATGTTAATCCCCTCCAGGGCTAATTCGTTTTATTCAGTTTTGCTTATTCAACCATGATGGTCGGGAGTTCTACAAATTTCACTTGCATGTTACTTTGATTTTCATGCCAATCAATCACAGTCCGTCGCTTTAAGGCCCAAGAGCTATAGCTAGAGCTATGTATTAGCATATTGCTAGGGTAAAGAACCTCAATTGGAAAGGCATGCTTACAGGGTAAGTCGTGGGAATTGTAGCGTATGCATTTCATCATCTTTGTCCCTAGGTATCGGAAGCCTAAGAAGCAAAACTGATATGTTTTCACATGGGGAGCCTCGTAGCTGATATTAAACCCGTCGGCCATCGCATTGTAAATGTCGTTGTAGTCGAGATTGTCCCGCTACCGTACTTTGGCTGCGTTTGGGAAGGACTTCTCAAAGTCCTTTGGGGGCTTAAAGATCCTTACCCAAATGCCAGCCCGTTTGGTAAGCCCCCATTTCCGAAATGCAGGCTTTGTGAAGCGGAAAGCCCAAGGCAGGGGAGGACCTGCCTTGGGCTTTCGGCTTTTTCGGCATGCCCGCACGGGCACTATTCATATTTTTTTTTTCCAAAATTGTCCTCACGAATTTTTCGTTTTTCCGGTGCTTGCCCTTGTGTCGCAACTGTTCATCTTCTCGGAGGGCTTCGGTTCTCGGCGACTGCTAGAGGGACGCCGGCGATCGTCGGGGGGTGGCGCGACCGACACCGGAGGTGGCGCGACGGAGGGCTGGGTCGCCGAGACCCAGATCTGGGGCGGCTTCATCCGCGAGCTTCTTCATCCGCACGCTTCTTCTTCATCCGCGAGCTTCTTCTTCCTCGAGTAGTAGCCGGCAACCGTCGCCCAGACGACCGACGCCGGGGGGTGGCGCGACCGCCACGACCCACGGCGAGGTCTGGGTCACCGCAACCCAGATCTGGGGCGGCAGGGTCGCGGGAGGACCTTGCCGCCCCGATCCGGGTCGCGCGACCTCGTTGGGGCGGCGAGGTCGCGCGACCCCGCCGCGACCCAAATCCGGGCGACAAGGTCCTCCCGCGACCTCGCAGCCCCCGGATCTTGGTCGCGGCGGTCGCCGGAGGTCGCGCGACCTCGCCGCGACCCGGATCCGGGGGCGGCGAGGTCGCGTGACCCCGCCGCGACCCAGATCGCCGCCCCATATCTGGGTCACGGCGGGGTCGCCCGACGTCCGGCGACCCTCGCCGCGCCGCGCCAGATCTGGGTCGCGCGGGGTTGCCTGACGTCCGGCGATGCTCGCCGGTGCTCTTCAATGGAAGTCCGGTGGCCACCTGCTTTTCCCGGCCATCTGCCCTTGCCGGTCTTTTTTTTTTTCTTTTCTTTTGATAATCTTTTTTATCACCAAAGCCCTTTGTAAATTTAACTCTCCCAAACACCATTTTACTCAAGGATACTTCAAAGGGACTTTCAAACTACAATTTTACCAAACACACTTTGCATTTTGAAAAACACCTTTAACTCAAAAGTATTTGCATTTCTCTAAGGACTTTTCCCAAAATGGTTCCCAAACGCACCATTTTTATCCCACAAGTAACTGGGTACAAATACTGACTTGGTTATGGTGCAAAAATCCTCAATCTCCGATGCCCATCCAATTCCGCGGACGGCGTATGAATGATACCCTTCTGTAACTATACATGGTTCGGTGCTGATATATAAATCAGATCTCACTTGCTTCGAGCAAGACACAAAGGTCACCGTAAGTCCAAGGGGCACTTCCCATCCATCGTTGTCATCACTGAAATTATAGGGCCTTAACTGGTAGAGAGGAAGGGAGGAACAGTCGCCCTTTCGCAGCCCGACACCCACCACTTTGATATACCCCAAACTAAAATCAATGGAATCCTCATGGCTATCAGGGTATATCGTTTTCACATGATACCGACCACCGAACAAACATAGCACTGTGCGATTATCTTCACCTACTAAGTCGAATTTCGAATCACCGCAACCTTTCAGGTTGTCTTTCAATCGAAAGGGAGAGCGTATGTTATCGACCTCACCGCATGAGGAAGGGGCATATAGGTGGTTGTTCCCGGCATAACAACTAATCCCAGCTTGTATTATGAGAAGGAGGAGTAATGGGAAGGGCTTCATTTGGTACCTGAGTTGAGAGAACTTGTGCAATGCAGAAAGCTTTTTGTTTGAATTTGGTTGTTTGGTGCGGAGGCACGACAGAAAAGGGGATGCAATTAGAGAGACGTACCGTGATTGAATTGGAAGACTGGGAGTCAAGTCTTTTTAAAAGCCCAAGTCAAGCAAATGACCCGGTCAGAGCCGCCGAAAGTCAAGAAATTAAAGCTTCGTACGTGATGGAACATATGTGGCTTGGATTGATAATGCGAGTAAATGTCATATCGACGGAATTATGTAAATTTCGCTGGAGGGCCCACGTAGTTGTTGGTTGAGATAATTTTGGTCTATATACTCTATAAATCATAAATTATTATTTTTTATTTGATCATACAACCTTTTTCACTTACCACTATTCTGATTGATGTGTTTTAAATATGGACATAAGTTAATTTAACATATAAATGATGTTCACGACTTATAATCCACTATTCACAAGAGCAGTTGGATAAAAAAAAATTTCAATCGAGGATGAATGAAAATATAGACCTAATTGCAATCATACATTTTAAAAAATATATGTGAAGTATTAAAATATACGTTAAAATCACAATAGGTCACTGAAAATTATGCATGCTGAAAATTTCATTTTTAAAGTGGGTTATTTTTCTTGGAAAGCTTAAGTAACATCACCACCGAAGAAGATAGATATTTGTTCTTCACACTACACATGCATTTCGTGATGTTCGAGGAAATTCTCACTAGAAGAGACCTCTCTTTTTCCTCTACGTAACATTCGGTCAACGTCGTATACCAAGAAAGTCTCATTATTGCCACGTGATGGAAATGCTTTGTCAATCCTACAAATCTAATTTATGAACAAAAAAGAGCAATCGCTTTGCTCCTATCAAAAGCATGATTTTTGGTTGTTCTTGATTAGCTTAAATATAGAATTAAGTTTCAAAATTATGCAATCAAATCTTGAAAATTATCACATTGGTGTGATCGACAATTTTCATTAATTCCATCGAATTTGGGTGATGAAAATCTTAACTAAACACTCTTTCTATAAACTAAATGCTAAAAAATAAAAGATCCAAAAAATTAAGTAGGGGGAGGGGGACTCTCACTTGACAACGGGCAACAACTGCTCAATCATATTCATTACTGCGAGTAGGCAAGAAAGCCTCGCCTAGATCAAGGCATGAGTCGATTGACCCTAGCAGGGTTGTCGAGAGGGCTAAGCAACCCTCACGTGGGGGTGACAAGTGGTGAGGCCTTGTGTTCTTCGTCTCGCGCATTGTTGCTTCTCCAATTTACCAAACCATATCAAGCCTATCCAATTGGTCGTATGAGCAGGTTGATGTTTAGCATATTTCACACTTGAACCTGTAACGATTATAACTCAATAAATCCATTAATGATACGTGGATTCTTTGATACTGGCTCTTTACATGCAATAAGTCTTGACAATCAGATCGAATCACGTAAATCCAATGCGTGCTTTTTAGCATTCCTTGTTGACTACTCTGGTAGTTTTGTTCTGCGTGCTTTTTTTCAAATTACAAGATTTGTCAGCTCCCACATATGTTGCAACAAAAATATTTCTGGATTTTTGCTTATGCAACTCATCTCCTGTTACTCACTCTTTCACAATTGTGGTTTTGACACAGTGGAGTTAACAACTCTTAAGTCTTTCTCTAAACAGACAAATCTTGACTTCACAATAGCGAACCGTCTACGGGGAGTTGCCCGTCTAACAAGATTGAGTCGAAAGTGACAAGACGCTGGTTGTTTCGAGGGTGACCATAATAAGTAGTTACTTTACAATCTGCCCATTATATCATTCAACTAGAAAACGCATAGCATTTTAGAGAAGGTTCCTTTTGTCTAATGATGATCAAAAAGATCAGTTTTGTCATCTGTCTTTGCAATGACCAAGTCAACCAACTAATCAACACAAAGTCAAGTCAAGAAAAGTAAATTGTGTAGACCCACCAAAGGTTCCATAAGTAGAAATTATGCAGAGCTTGTAGTACACGCATTGAAACTAACATAACAAGTGGTGGATACTTCATGATCGAAAATATCGGTTGGGTCATCTGTCTTTGCAATGACCAAGTCAACCAACCAATCAACACAAAGTCAAGTCAAGAAAAGTAAATTGTGTAGACCCACCAAAGGTTCCATAAGTAGAAATTATGCAGAGCTTGTAGTACACGCATTGAAACTAACATAACAAGTTGTGGATACTTCATGATCGAAAATATCGATTGGGTCTTCTGTCTTTGCAATGACCAAGTCAACCAACCAATCAACACTAAGTCAAGTCAAGAAAAGTAAATTATGTAGACCCACCAAAGGTTCCATAAGTAGAAATTACGCAGAGCTTGCAGTACACGCATTGAAACTAACATAGCAAGTGGTGGATACTTCATGGATAACTTTCCCACTAACTAGGAATAAAACTTGTCTGGAATTTCTAAATTTGACTTTTTTGACAAATTAATTATTTTTAGGAATCAACTTTAGCACCGTAAAAATGAACAATCGTGCCCTAAATTGGATCAAAATAGTAACATTGATGATAATAAACTCTATTTATCTGAGTTTCAAGTAACAATTTTGAGTCATTACTTCTTCACATTAAGTGAACTAGAAGTCCAACATTAAAAATCAAACCCATCATCTTCACTAGAACTAATTTCCACCCTAAGCATTTCTATTTGTTCTTGATATCACGCTTCTTATTTATCTTTGGAGTCTAAAAGTTATTTATCTCTTGTATCAACGATTCATTTTCTGATCTTCTCCAACCTCGTGTTTTACTCATCATTTTTCTTTTCAATAAGCACCTTAGTAGGGGTGTACAACTAGACCAGGTAAACTTGAGAACTGGACCAGCCCACTCGAAAAATAGGGTCGGAAACCGGTTCCTGTTGAAACTGGTCCTGGAACAGGTTCCCAAAATTCGAAACTGATTTAAATCGGTCTGGGAACCAGTTCTGATTAATTACCCACTCGCGAATCGATTCCCGGACCGGTTTTGGAACCGATTTGGGAACCGGTTTTGTAAGTATAGGTACAAAACCTTATTTTTTCCCCTTATTTCTATTATTACCCCCGCAATCACACGGCATTTTTCCTCTTAACTCTCTCAAACACGCGCGGCACTCCTTCTTCGTTATTCCTCTTCCTCACTTGCTTCCCTCCCTCATCGGCTCCCTCTCGCATCGTCTGACGGATGAACGCTGTTCGTCACCGCCAAATTCTTGTGTACCACGTAGATTGGCTCACCTAATTTCTCTTTTGTAGGAGGTGTTATACTTGCATAAATGAGTAGTTTCATATAGTAGTTATGGGAATAAGACTACTATTAGACCCATGTTTGTTACTAATTCTTTGCCTTATGATTTATTTATTATAATTAGCCCTGTGGATTCTTAATTTTTTGTTTAGTCAAAAAGTTTATGTATTTATTTATTACAAGTACTTAATGTTTTGATATAAATTAAGAGGATAAAATTTGAAGTCGTATAGGGTATCAAGAGACTGTAAAATAGGTTCCAATAAAAACGGGGTTGACCCTGAAACCGAACCGGAAAAACATGATGGGTCAGGTATAGGGTCCAATACAAATAGGGTTGGGTACATAGTCCAAAAAAGGGGAACTGATTATAATAAGGTTAGGTACAGGGTCCAGGTCTAGACCCTACCCACCCTAGACCCGATCACTCGTACACCTTAGTAATGGAAAAAGTACAAAAAAAGTCTTAAACCTATGGCATTAGTGTCAATTCAGTCTTAAAATTTTCAATTAAACTAACTTAGTCATATACATTTTCATATTAGTACCAATTCAATTCATTCGACTAATTTTGGTTAGTTGACAATAACGTGGATGCTGGCTGGCTAGCAAATGCTGACGTGGCAATTTTTAAATTATTTTTTTATTTTTTTCAAATTTTTGCATACATTTTTTTTCTCTATTTTTTTTTCCCCTTCTTCCTCCTTGGGCTTCTTCCTGCAATGGCCAGTGAGGCTCCAATGAGGCTCGCTGACCACTAGGCAAAGCAAGGTCGAGCAAGGACCATGACACTCATAGGTAGCCAACAAGGGCCTCACGACCCTTGCCCAGTGGCTAGCGGGCCTCGCCGAAGCCTCACTAACCATTGCGGGAAGAAGCTAAAGGAGGAAGAAGAGGAAAAAACATTAATAAAAAAATTCTAAAAAATTCTAAAATAATTTTAAAATTAACATGTTAGCATTTGTGGCTGGCCAGCGTACAAGTTATCGTTTGCCTGCCAACCGACATCCAAGTCAGTGCCGGCCAGACAAAATTGGCCAGATGGACTAAATTAGTACAAATGTGAAAATGTTTAAAAATACATTAGTCAAATTAAAATGTTTAGGACTGGATTGGTACATAGATTTATAACCTTTTTGATATTTTTCCCATTAATAACTTAAACACTAATATTGTAAACTAGTTTTAGTGTAAACTATATAACCATTCAAATCCCTTATCATGACCTCTACTTTTGGGCTAATTCTAACTTGCCCTCTATAATTCTATGGTTGTCTTCACTTCCATGCTCAAGTTGATTTTTCTCCACGCGCATTCCTCCATATTGATCACTTGTAACTCTATTTTGAAACATGTTTGCCATGTATTATAGAGTGCAAGCTTTCAGGACAACGAAGGAGAGATCAGGGACCAATCGTTTTTTTTAAAAGAAAACCTCGTCCCAAAAAAATGAATAAATAAACACATTTGGAAAAAAAAAGTGGCTACCTATATATAGCCACAAGGATTATACCACTAAAATCAAGTACAAGTGATAGCACTACTTTTATTTTGAATTCAATTTCTACAAGAAGGAAAAAATCACATAAAATAAGAATGCGGAATCATGTTGCCGTCCGGATACTAGTAACTACTAGAACTTATTGGAACACTTGAAGAAGATGAAAGAATTTCAAGTTCAATCTCAATATCGACATCAGCAACCGGCGTCTCCGTCAGATACAAAAGTGGTTTTGGGAGAGCTTGTAGTTTATTGATTCTCCCTCTAGCATATCAAGGACGCGGCCCATCAAAGGTTGATCATTAGGGTTCAATTGTATACACCAAAGAGCAACAATTATCATCTTCCTTATTGTCTCTCTTTCCTCTTCCATGGCATCTATCATTTCAACTTTCTTTTCTTTGTCGAGTTGATCGTAAGCCCACAAAGGAAAATAAATTTGACTTGAATCCTCCGCATTTGCATTTACATTTTTCCTTCTACTGGCCATTTCCATCGACATCATCCTGAAACTATAAACATCGGCTTTGTCAGAAACGCTACCAATGTCCTTATAGAATAACTTTGACGTCATATATCCTAAGATTCCTCTTGTTGCAGCCAATGTTACTATGTTGTGATCGATGGGGTAAATATATTCATATAACGTAGGACTATATTGAACATCTATCAATAATTCATGAATCATATTAAATAAATTAAAAATATAAAGACGGTATTGTAAATTAAGATAAAATTTAGAGACTATTTTTTACACTTCATTTTTAGATAACCCAAAAGACAAATTTCACACTCATGAAACTCACAGCATGGCATGTGCATCATATCCCTAGGGCCACGTCCCATCTCTTTCGGTCTGAAAAGGAGACGCCACATGGTTTAAAAAAATAATAATAATAAAAATAAAGTTTTTATAGCGCACAAAAGTGCAAAGAGAAATCGGGGATCGTTTGTGTATTTTGGGTTGGCCATACTTGGGAAACTTCCTTATCTACTTCCAATTATAAATGGTCAAGGCCTTTTGTTTCATGGCCTGCTTCCGCAACAAGTGTGCCCTCGCGCTTGGCTAAAGTACTCCAATCCAAATCGTTTCCTTGGCCTTAAGCCACAAGTCCAAGATCCCTTTGCCTGATTTAAAGAAAAACCAATATTTTTTCTTTGAGAAAAAAGGGAAATACGAAAAAGGGTTGTCGCCATTTGGTTTTTGATTTTTTTTTTTTTTGGTTTTTTTGATGATCTCAATTGTTTTTGTCCGGTTGCATTGGGGAATTCGAGACAATTGGGGAGCAAAACGGCAAGTTATCTTCATGTCCAAAAGCTTTTTCCAAAGTTGCCTATGAAAATGCTCGATGTATCTGCAAAACATTCCCATGTTAGATCAATGTTGGCCTAGCGATTTACATTGAAGTTTGTTTTGCCCATATTGCTCGCATTATGTCATCAGAGCTTAGTTCTTTAATTTTCATTATTTGAGATCGAAGTAAGATAATAGCTTGAAAATCTCCAAACTTTTCAAGTCCATAATGTTTGTCAAAGTCGAAATTTAAAGTTAAAGGTCACAACGAAAGCCGGATAATTTATAACAAAAAAGCAATTAAATCATGCTATAGACAGGTTCTTAATTTTATCTCTGGATAATCGCAGCTTCTTGTTTGTGAGACTGAGTTAGAAGGTTTGTCTTTTGCATTTGGCCTATCGGACTTAGTAATGACATGCATGTTGGAATTTAAATTAATATAACTCAAATTGGCATAAATATGACCATATCCATGATCACCCTCTTGATTTGATTATCTTTGCGGGGCCTATCTACGACATAGGGGAGGCATATTGCTTTCACTGAGGACCACTGAAAAATACAGCAAGACATTGCCGAATATAGAATGGCTGAGGTGCTTTTTGTGCTTTAGGGCCCGCATGAGAACTTTCCCGGGAAGAAGAATTTCTATTCTTTGGTTCCTAAAACAAAAAAGAATAAACCCATTTTATAACCGCAAGTTGGTTTTTACGTTCCTAATAAAAAATTAGCCCGAATAGAAATGAGAAGTAAAAAAAAAGTTACTTCTAGTTCCCGGAAACAAATTTAAGAAATAAGTGAATTTTTTTTTCTTTTATTCTTCTCTTGCGCGAGGCCCATTGACCGTCGTTGACCGCCGCCCGCCGTGGGACGCCGGATGCTGGCCGACCGCCGCCGCCGCCGCATGTCGCCGCCGGCGGCGTCAGGGCGGCAATCGACCAAAAAAAATAAAAAACAAATAAATATAAAAAAAGAAATTATTTTTTACCAAACGCATTTCTATTTTTTTTCTATTTCTAGAGTAAAAATTTTGTGTAGTTACCAAATGGGTTTTTTTTGTCCCCAGAATAGAAATAGAAAAGAACCATTTCTGAAAAAAAAATTGTTCCCCGACCAAGAAGCGTTGCCATGCGCAGCCTATGGAGCTGGTTAATAATTGAACTAGGAAATGTGTGAGCCCGATGTTCAAATGGGCCCTCCTAATCTCAAAAAGATTTGAGAAAGAGAACGTGCAAATCGGTTTAGTCTTTTAACTAATGGGTCATTAGCGACATGGCGTGGTCTCTCTAACATAAAAGAATGTTGTTATGAGATTTGTTAACACCTAAATTTCATCATTTTATTTAGGATTTAATTGCATACAAAATTAGGATTAGTTGCTAAAGAAAAAGTAAAGAGTAAAGAATAAAGTAAATAACTTTCATTAAAATGCATCGTGTATGTTGTCATTAAAATCCATTGCACGTAGACATTAGGAGCATTTACATAACTATCACTAATTACTAAATCTATTTTTTTTAAATCGAAATTTATTTATTATTTTTTTTTTTAAAGAGCGAACCGGGCTAGGCCCTCTGGATCATTTTTTCACCTGGGCCAAGTCCAACCTCACTTTTCACCCCAAGCCCGGCCCCTGTCTCTTTCCTCTCTTCCTCACGCCCTCATGCCGGTCTGACTTTGACAGAAAAGAAACGTACGAACCGGAGGGGCAGAGGATCGTGAGCAGGACGGCAGCATGATCTGCGGGTCGGGGCTAGGCCAGCCAGCAAGCTGGCGATGGCAGAAGCCATGCGCGCTGACTGGTGGCCCTCAAAAGAGGGAGAAGATGAGTGAGAAAAGGTGGGGAGCTCTTCGGTGAGAATGGAAAAGAGAGAGAGCTTGAGGGAGTTCGAGCGAGAGCAACCGAGAGAGCGAGAGGGCTGAAATTTAGCCCCGGGTGGGCGTCGTCCAGCCCTCCTCGGCGCAAACTGGTGCATTTCGGGTTCGCTTACGCCACCCTTCGTTAGTGTTGAGCATTCCCTGCTGTTTTTATGTTGAGCTTTGATCCGGCTTGCTATTGTCCGGGTCTCCGATCATTGACGCCCACCACTCGTTTGATAAAATGTTTGCGTCAAGGCCGTACGTATTTTCTTCCGATTTTAAGTCGCTCGAACGTGTTAGCTATGGGATACGCTTGTCGGTGAGCTCTCTCTAACCTCAAAATATGTTTTGTGTCACCGGCGGTTCAACATGCAAGTGTCGTTCGGTGGTGCCTCGGTGTTGTTTTATGCTGTGCATCGTTCTCATAGAATGTAAATACTGGCGAGGAAACGAACCAGTGATCTTGGCGAACGCTGATTTCTTACGTTTGCTTAGATGAGCTTTTACTAATACGCTCCATTTTATATGTTACTCGCTTCGTTGTTGAGTCATGATCGGGGATGGGCGGTGCTCAAATGACGTGTGGGTGTCAGACAGTGGTGAAAATATTCACTTGACAGACTTTTTGCGTTGTTGACTTAAGTTTTGATTTTGAAATTTGGAGGGCTCGTGTTCTGGGCAGGATAAGGAGAGTCGAAGGAGCTGGTCTGATTCCATTTGCTTCCTTGGGCCGGGCTGGGCTAGCCAAAGTTTGGGTCTAGGCTTGGTGGTTTGGTTTTTTTATTTTTGGGGGCCGGGCCTTCTTTTTGTTTTGTTGCTTTTAGGGCTGTCGGCTGGGCTCATTTGACGAGCCCACTCTTGTTGCCGGCTGGGCTCATTTGATGAGCCCATTCTCGTAGCGGACCGATCGGTTACGACTCGGGTCAGACTGGACCCGACCTGGCCCGACAAAAAAAATTCCAAAAAAAAATTTAAAAATTAAAAAAATGTAAAAAAAAATCAATAATCAAAAATTAAAAATTTCGAAAATTAAAATGTAGGATTTGGTTAAGAATTGCGATGTCTTGCATTCTTAGTGTAATTAGGCATTTATTTGCTCGTATATTGATTATATCACATGTTTAATTTGCATATTCAATTATGTTTAATTGCATGTGCTTAGTTTACTGCAATTAGGATTTTGGTTGCAAATTGTTACTTTAATGATTGCGCATCCGCATGATCATCTCACATGTTAGTGGATAGGTGTAAACTCAATCCAAACTGTTTGACAAAAATCTTCTCTTAAAATGAACAAGATTAGCTACCGAAAGAGCATCAAGTCCTCTACTATAGATTCCCTGGTTGCATAGGAAGTGAGATACACTCTCATATCTCACTTGGTTTCTAACCGATCCCAATAGGCTAGTAACGACTCATTTTTGCGAATTTTTATATGAATATTCCAACGTCACGCGGGGTATGGGCTTGGAACCCGCGCCTAATCAAGGACCATAAGCCCATCTTTTAGATAATACCCCTAAACCTACTTTCTTCCCCCGTGGGTAGGTCGTGACAAGAATCTTTTACAAGTGTGTAGCTACAATATTACATGTCATATGCCTAATTCACCTTTGATAATTTCTTAACACCACAAGCGGTACTTATCTTATTGCGTCAATCCACACTTCCATGGATCAAATTTAGTAGGCTTAAACACCACTAGCAAACGTTAGATTACTTTCGATTCACATAAAACCTTTCGTATCTTAATATTATCATCTATTGGATTGCCACGAGACAAAATCTAGCGAAAAGATAAAAAACTGAATTGATGACCCCATCGATCAATTGCTCCGGCAGACTAACCAAAAAGAGAGTGATAGAGTTGAAAGAGCTCCTTTTTTTGTCTCCCAAATGGCTAGATATTGATGTTTAAAGCATATTCATTTAACAAAAGCATACACAAACCTAATAAAAAAATTTACTGGTCAAAGTTGGAACTTTTTCCGGAGTGCCGAGGAAAGTGTGCTTCTTTAGGGAGGGACAGACTGTGACCTAGAGACGTCAAGAGATAAGAAATTTTAGCACCTCATGATGGCTCATCACTCTCTTTTCTAGGACATTATAATTGTGATTTTGGATTCCTCTTCCTACGTCATATTTCGATATAAGTGAACTTTACCGGTTATCCTCTATCAAATATCATTTCTTTATTAGGATTTTAAGAGTGTTCATTAGTAAAAATAAAATAAAATGGGCAATGGTACTTATCCTAAAAGAATAATAATATGCATTAGACAACAGACTTATTGTGGTCATAAATCACTTAATGCGGAGCTAACAAATTATTATGCACATGCATTAACACATATTCATGATATTTATCCATCTTTCTAACTTAACAGTCTCAATCGGAATAACTTACATGTGCATCTTCTGTCAGGATCTTGTATGTTCTATTATTTACTCGGTGGGCATCGAATCGGGAGATCAACACACTAGTAAGAATTAGCTCAAGCACTCAAAGAGCTCCGGCCGCCCTTTTAACGGGAACAAAAGAAAGTATTTTCAATATTCCGTTTTCCAATCTGACGTCACCATTTGAAATCTTTCTCAAATTTGATTGATGCTACATGGCTTGGGGATCGCGTAGGGTTCTCTGACTGGCCCAGCTGGCACAACACTCGAACGTCGGAGCTTTCCTCCGATTCCATCTGTACATGTTGACAATGTCGGAAACCCTCCCCCACTTCGTCTCTCAGTTATGCCAAATATGATGTTGCCCTCTATTTCTATTTTTTCTTTCATATGTTTCTTCCATGAAAAATTCAATTCTAGGTTAAAAATTATTTATTTTCAGTGGAAAAAATTAAGAAAAGGTCTTGTTATTAAAGTTGACGGCGGTCCGCTGTTACTAGTATCTTTTCTGGGATAATTATTGCTGTCAATGGTGGGAAATAACTGGATACAGCTATACACAAAGCTTTTCACAATGAGACTTTGTCCACCAAGGATGGAAACAGTTCGTGCCACGGAATTGCACCACACCGCATGACCCACTGAGTCATAATGTTGTCAAACACCCAAAAAAAAAAAAAATAGAGAGAGATTATCCACAGTGTCATGAATATGTTACGTGATGTTACAGATCAATTAGCATTTTTCAACTATCAAGTTAATCCCAAAGTCAAAATGGAGATTCCCCAATTGGTTTCAGTTATACAGCCTTAATGTTCTGCATCATATAATTTCACGTTATGAACTTTGGTTGGACCGATTTTGCTCACAGATTGATGGTTGAAATATTCGCGGAATTGACACATGCTTGAGCTTATGATTGTCCGTTCAGTGAGTCCAAGGGTGCTTCTTGTTCACAAACCATCACATGTGTTGTTTTATTGGGTTTAGGGTTTTGAATTTATGGTTTAGGTTAAATGTGTTGAGAAAGGACATATTTATAGAAACTTTCAAAGAGATAGTCAAGACTTCTTCGTTTTGTTTTTTCTTAAGAGGTCAGAAGAGATCATTTGGTTCTACTAATTACGTTGCTCGCTAATTTCTTGGCAGAAAAGAGAAATCCACTCTACCAAAGGTTAGTGATTTCTTAAAGACATTCGTACATATAACGATGGATAAGGTTGTCATTAGGTAGAAAACAATGGAAAATGGACCTTCGATGTTGATGGAATTGAGTTAGCAATTATGGGATTCAAGTCATGACAGATATATGTTGTAAAATGATCAAGTTCAATTTATCTTAGTAATGTCCTAACTCTTATAATAATTATTACCAAGAGCACTCTTACTTCATAGGGGCATGAATAATTTTCATTTTTGTAAATTAGAGTATGTATTTTAATATAAATATGTTGTATCCCATTTCAAACAAATCCTTAAAAAGAATAATGACGTTCTTAGTTCATACCATATAATACTGTTAAAGGGACTCCAATAACAGTTAAAAATTTATAGTTGTTGTTATGTGACATAAGAAGGGTTTATATTCAACTAATGACATTATTGGAACATCGTCGTGAAATAAATAGCTCGTTAAATGAAATACTGAATAGGAAGAGAAAAAGAAGAGTTACGTTTGCTAATTTGCCATATCAAAAGTCATTGAAATTAATGTTATTGAACGAGGCAAGCTCCGAAGAGGGGGAGGAATTTTAGTCGGAAGCAAGATGAGTAGAGTATGCAAGAAAAATTCTCCTCAAAAGAGAATGATCAGCATTTTGCGAACTACAAGTTCAAGTGATACTCATTGAGGACTCTAATAGAGAGTACCCTATAATAGTATATCCGATCAGTGTCAGTTTTTGCCGCTACTATTTTCAGTGTTTAATAATTGATTAAAATTATGCGAGGAAGCGGAAACCTCTTTTTATGTGTTTGTATGTGCACATTAGCTTTCAAGTTAGTTGGCGACATTATCTCAGATAAAAAGCTACGGTATTGTCTTGAGCCATAACTAAAGTTTGATAGCCTTTTATATCAACCTAATTTGTGCAGACCTTTCACTAAATTAAATATATGAAACCAGAAAAAGTGATCAAGCCGTCACGAAAGAATCACCATTGAACTCGTTTTGAAACTAATGCATCTTTTTCACAATTTCTGTCTTGGTTGTCCTAAATGAAATATTTTCATGTTATTTACTCATTTTTGTGTCCCCTTTAATTACATTTTGCAAAAAATAAAATTATATTTTGCTCCCCTCTTTCTTGTCATATATTCCTCCCTTTACGAACGATAACCCACGTGTAAATCAATAAATTCGGCGGCATTATTCGATGACCAACTACTTTCAGGAAGGCATCGAACTTGCAACAATTGCTATTCGGGTAAAGTCCCCTTATACTTTATTTAAAAAATAAAAAATAAAAACAAAATGATAAAATAGAGAAAACAAATTGGGTGAAGAACGCTGTTACGAAAATGCTCTTCCAATTCTTTCTTTGCCGGCCGGCCTTTCTCCCGTATTTCACGAAGTTCAACCCCAGACACTTGTAACCTCTACTTACGCTCCGATTATTTTGCAAAAAACATTTTTCTTATTTTTCAAAATTCAGTTCATTTAGAAAAATAAGTTTACGAAAAATACTTTCCTAATCAACGAAAAAAGTTTCCTTATCAAATCCTAAATTCGAAAATCATTTTCCAAAATATAACTAGGTATCAACGCTTAAGCACAAAAATCCTAATGCTCATTCTTAGGCCCTTCGTAGCTTCTCGGGACTCCAACACCCTAGCTAGGGTCCATCTAAGTCGTGCCCGAGACCTCAATTGCTACGCCTAAGTCCTTCAAGGCCGGGCCTAGGACACCGGTGCCCAAGCCTATGCCCAAGATGCCAAGCCCAGTAATAACAAGGCCAAGCCTCGGTCCTTGACCTCCATGTTGGGTCCATGGAGGCCAAAAAACTTTTAGAAATTTTTGAATTTTTAAAGTATTTTTAAAATATTTTATTTTCTTTTATTTTTTTTATTTTCTTTCTTTTCTTTCTCCTTCTTCCTGTACCAATCATCTTGCCTCAATTTCAGACCAAATGAGATTTCCTCTACTAATATGACGGAAAATACTATCATTTTCTTGAAAAATGACTTCTCAAAAAAAAAAAAATCAACAATTCACATTTGAAAATTGATTTTCAAAAAACATTTTTTAGAATGTCAACATTTTCTACAAAGCAAACGGAACCTCAGAAGATGAACTCGCACCCATTTTTTAGATCCATCGAAATTATGCGAAGTTTCAAGTAGTTAAGTTTGACATTTTTAAATAAAAAAAATTATTTATTGGTAGTATGAAATTAAAGTACCATTTAATATTTGAAAAATTATTAAAATGGTCAGGTATGGTGGCAAGCCCATCATAAAATAGCTCAGGTGCCATATATCCCAAAGTTCCTCTTACTACAGTCAACATTACTATGCTATGACTAGTGGGTAAAGTCTTGCAAGTCCATAATTAAAAACTTTTGGAGTGAAACTTTGGTCTAGGAGAATATTGTGAGGCTTGACATCAAAGTGCAAAATTTGCATGTCACATTTTCAACATAAATGCTCTATCCCTCTAACTATGCCAAGAGAAATCTCATACATTTTTGTATGACCAAGAGAGCTATCACCATCCATATGCAAAACGTGCTTATCCAAAGATCTATTTGGCATGAGAGCATAGACAAGAGCTTGCTTGGAGTAATTGAAGTAAAAACCAAGTTGGACCACATTAACGTGGTGGATTCTTCCAATTGTTGTCACTTCACTCATAAAATCTTGGCCATTGTGATTTTGATTTGTTCAAAATCTTAACCACAACTTCATTGCCACTTCTAAGTACTCCTCCATACACGGGACCATATCCCCCTTCAACTAATTTGAGTTTGAAATTTTTTTTGATCTTCTTGATTTCCGAGTAAGAGTATCTTATGGGTAAAAAGTTGTTGTGAGCTTGTAGAAAATCTTCAATGTTTGCATCAATTGCTTGGTGCCTCCTCATTCACTTATAAATTAGAAGTGTCAACACACATGGGGCTCCAAATATGAACTTTGCTGCCAAGTGAGCTGTGTAGAAAATTGCCATAAGATTAGTGTAAAGCACAATAAAGAGTGCTTTCTTCACATACAGTAAGCGAATGTTTCGTAGATGTGAAGAAAAGAATCATCCATACCGAAGACAAGCCGACATTAGGAACTCTATTCAGTGCAACATTTAGCTTCGTACCCCCAGGAAGAATTGTCTCCAGAAAGCAAGAGATTAATTAAGACATAATATCAGAACTAGCTGAGCAATGAATGAAAAATACGTATAAGGAAAGAAGTATTATCATCCTGATTATTAAAAAAAAAAAAAAAACAACTAGGTATAAATCAATAACATTCGAAGCAAAAATGCATAAAGCTAATAACTGATAAATATCCTTAGCCTCGGCAAGGGAGCACACCATTAACTTCTTTGCGTGCTTTTTATTCCCCAATATGCAGTTCAAAAGATCAGGTACCTTGAGCTCGTGTAGAAATTTTTGGGAATATAACACAACACGGTGTGATTGCTATCCACATTTTCTCTCCGAGAACGATGACTGTATTTCGCAGTGAACCAATTATTTGCATGTCCTCTTGATCCCTTCATTTTATTCGGTTTTGATTACCCAATCACAATGGTCGCGAGATCTACAAACTTTTCTTGCATCTGTTACTTTGATTTTCATACCAGTCAGTCACAGTCCTTCGCTTCAAGGCAAAATAGCTGTAGGTACAAACTAATATTAGCACAATGATCAGGTAACCTACGTTGCTGTAAAGGCGCGCTTACATTAGTAGTAGTAGGATATGCGATTTTTCCCTCGGTACCAGAAGCCTAAGAAGCAAAAGTGATATGTTTTCGTCTGCAGCGACACCCAGTATGAGAGATTAAACCTGTCAGCCATCACATTGTGGACGTCGTAGGAGATTGTGCGATTTTCCCGGGACAATGCTTCTGTTTTATACCATAAATATTCTGCTGCAAGCACTGACGTGGTTGTGGTGCAAAGATCCTTAATATCCGATGCCTTCGAGTTGATGACAGCGTATGAATAATACCCGCTTACTGCTATACATGGTTCGGTTTCGACATATGAGGAAGATATCACTTGCTTTGAGCAAGACAAAATGGTCACCCTGGAAAGGATATAACCGATGTAGTGCGACTCAATTGCTTCACTATTGAAATTAGAGAGCATTAACGGGTGGAGTGGAAGGGAAGAACAATTGCTCTTCTGCAGCCCGACATCAACCACATCTGTAACCCCTGTATTCTCGTTGTTCCAAGGGTCCATCAACTTCGCATGATAATGGACATCGAACAAAGATAGTTTTGTGCAGTTATCTACACACGCTAACGTGAACCTCTAGTCCCTGCAACCTTTAGGGTGGTCCTTCAATCGAAAGGATACCTAATGCCACCGACCTTGCCGCATGCTGAATGGGCACACAGGCGATTGTTCCAGGCATGGCAACTAATCCCGGCTTGTATTATGAGAAAAACTAGTAATAGGAAAGGCCCCATCCGGTACCCGAGTCGAGAGAACCTGTGCGGCGATGGATGGAGATTTTGGTTTGGCCGTGGCTATTTGGTGGTAAGGCTCCATGGAAAAGAGGAGGCACGTAGAGAGACACGTATCGGGATTGGAACTTGATGAGCGGGAGCCGTTTTTCGAGAAAGTCCAAGTCAAGCAAATGACACAGAGCCATCGGAAGTCAAGAAAGAGGAGCTACCTTTGTGATGTGGAACGTGGGTGGCTTCAAAGAGAAGTCATCGGATGGGTTATAGAAAAAACCGTTCGTTAGGCAGATTTCATAGTGCAGGTGGCATCGTCATCGGTTGAGATGGTCTTGGTCTGTGGACTATAGATCACAGAATATGTTTTTTGGTTTAACCATACAGTGAAGTCTGTGCAAGCATAAACAAAGTCTTTGGTATTTCAAGAGTAATTACAAGGGTCCCGTTTTCCTGTCACCACCTTTTTGATTGGTGGGTTTTATGCTAGACATCGCCCATATTTATATTAACTTAATTTAATTTTCTGGGTGATGTCCGACATAATTTATAACTCATCGTTTGAAAGGATGGTTAGACGAAGTTCTCTTCACTCAGGGTTGAAGGAAATATAAAACTAGTTACAATAATACATCTTTTGAAAAAAATATGCCGTGCATACACATGAAAATCAAAATCGACCACTGAAATTATTGATTTGTTTTAAATTGCAGCCAATTTTTGAGAACGTGATTCAGGAAGGAATCGGTGCCGCTGACGCAGAGTAGGAGCTCTAATCAGCAATACGACTTGCCTCTGCATAAAATTTCTACAGTATAAAATTTTTACAGTATTTTCATGCAAAGGGCTTCTTTTCCTGAATTTTACTCTTAACGAGTCCTGTGTTTAAAGAAAGATGCTGCCTAATTAGCCAACGAATTATAAATATCAGGAAAAGCTGTATTGTTATTTCCGGAGGTAATCCACGTCAATGTAGTAAAAGTGAGGGTAAGCAAAAACTTAAGGTCGTTTCTCGAACTTATTTTCTATTTTAAAGTTCATGGCGCAATAGTTTCATCAAAATTACCTACCAAATAAAAGGCTTGTTCAAGAAGACCATTTGATTCTCTAGAAAGAATTAATTTATATCATTTAATTATTTTTGTTATATCAATACATTTCTTGAGAACCGATAGATGCTTCTACTACGAAAAAGAGTTCTAATAATAAACCCGGTTTTTATGCTCTTGCTACGGTCCAAAAGAGTGCTTCTGTCATTAGTGTTCTTCTCAATTTCTACGTACTTCACCACTCCATTGGATAATTTTCTATGCCTTTATAGTACTCCAGCTTGGCAATTTTCACTGCCTATCAAGGGTTGGGCCGTCAAATTTGACAGGGGACTTAAAAAACCACTTGCAAATGCTTTATGCCCAATCACTCTGAATAGTGCTTGCACCATGTGTATTATCGTAGGTGCTGGCATAGAGTTTGGCAATGCCTGTTCCCTAGATGACATCATTAATTCTCCTCCTTAAAAAGTTCGCAACCAATGGGTCTTCTACCTCCATGCGACAATACTCTGTTAGGCCTTAGCCTAATGCGGAAAATTCTCCATTGTTGCTTCTAGTAGGAGTCTAGGCCGTGCTTTGGTCCTATCGTGGTTGACCATTCTCTCATACTAGCTATCAATCATCACCTTGTTAAGTTATTGTTTCGTCAATAGCCAATCAGACCCGAGCCCCTCTTTAGACAGATTCCTCCTTTTGCTCCTTAGTCCACAGGTTACTAGCATCCGTTTCTAGTTATTCCCCTCCCAATATTGTTCTTTTCACCTTGCCGTCATTATACTTGTATTCTATCGGTGATTGAGGACTACTTAGGCTCAGAGTCCCCTTTCTCGAGTAAAAATGCTCAGAATTCAAATGGACCTCATTTTACTGGGAAAGATCGAACCATCGGAACAAATCTACACGGCTCTTCTTGCCACATCTTCCGATCTTTTCACAATTATAGTTCACTACTCCAGCTCCTTTACCCTTAGGAAAGAACTGTGGCTTGCTTGCTTATCCATCATCCTATACACAAATGAAACCTAGAGATAGAGAGACCCGAATAATTTCTGTTCTTTCAGTGAAACTGTGAGATTGGATCATAAACCTATCTAGAGTCAATCCTTGTCAATATATTTAGTTTCAAATGTTCATCCTCATTGGGCCCAAGACTAGACCGGAAACATTGATGCCCAAACTTGTCCAACATTCAAAACCCTTTTCCAATTATGAAAATGCAGCGAGCTCATACAAACTCTATAAGGAAACCATTTGTCTAAATCTACCCATTGATTGGGCCATTCCAAATCCGCCCTAGCTCAATAAACTTCTCCAAATTATAATTTGGCAAGTCAAGCCTTTGTGCCCACGATTAGATCTGCTCGGATCAAGAAATATAGATCTCACATGAGCTGTCAAAAAACTCCACATTTTGAGGCCGAGGCCACTATCCACCACAGCATGACCCCTAGGTCTAGCTCGCTCATTTAGCCAGTATGGTTTCAATATTCAGAGAGGCCAAAATGAATCTTCGTGCTCATTAAACTCACATGGAAGGTACGTGCATCTTACATGCCTATTGCCATGTCCCATCTCTTTCGCTTGAAAAAGAGACGCCACATGGTTAAACAGAAGCTTTTATAGCACATAGTGTCCAAAAAAAAGAACAAACATGTCTGATTTCTTTTTTGGTTGGTCATGCTTAGGAAACTTCGTTATCCACTTCCAATTATAAATGCTCAAGGCCTTTCGTTTCTTGGCCCGCTTCCACAAGTAGTGTGCGCTCGCGTATGGCGAAGTACTTCCAATCCACATCCTTTCCTTGACCTTATGCCACAAGTCCAAAAACCCTTTGCTCCTTGATTTTATTAATAATAATAAAACAACCCATAATCTTTTTCGAAAATAGGGTAAAAAAGGTCAAAGGTCATATGAGGTTTCCAAGTATTTATTGTTAACGAAAGTAACGACTTAAAGTCAAAGGTCAAAAACCAAAGGCAAAAGTTCCATAATGAAAGAGCGATTAAATCATGTAAGGCAGCCTCTAAATTTTCGTCTTTGGATAATCATCTCAGCTTCCTCTTTCTAGGACGAATTAGAAGGTTTGTCTTTCCCCTTTGGCTCATCGGACTTGGCGGATGGCACGCATGCTGGTATTTGATTAATATAACTCAATGTGGCATAAATATGACCGTATCCATGATCACCCTCTCAATTTAATTAAGCTCTGTGGAGCCTATGTACGACATAGGGAAAGGCATATTCCTTTTGGTAAGGACCACTGAGAAATACAGCAAGATATTGCCGGATATAGAATGGCCGAGGTGCTTTTTGTGCTTTAGGAAATGCTTAATTAATAATTATCTATCGGTGCATAGATTAACAAAGTAAATTGAGGGGGAGCGGGGTCGTGAGGGATATTATAGTGCGAGACCAGGAGGAGTCTTTCGGGCCCTGCTAATCTCAGACAGATTTGGGAAAAGAAAATGTGCAAATGGGTCATTAATAATGTGGCGTGGTCTCTCTGGCATAAAAGAATGTTATTACAAGATTCTTTTACTAGCGCATGGTGACGAACATTACATTGTCATATGCCTAATTCCCCTTTGACAAATACTTTGACTAAGCGTAAGTCATTATATCACAAGCAATACTCATCTTAATGCTTCAATCCACTCTTCCCCGAATTCAATTTGGCAAGACCTTTCGTACCCCAATATTGCCAAAGCATTCGACTGACATGGACGAAATCCAGCTAAGAAAAATCAATGGCGATTAACCCTTTTTCGCCCCCTTCTTTTCCTCGCAAATCGGCATGTTCCCGGCACCTTGATGGATTGCTCCGGACTGAAGGGAGAGGGCCCAAGTGGCTCAGACATTGATGCCTAAGCATATTCTCTTAGCGAAGTATATGCAAACCCGGACAAAGATGTGGGACTTTTGCCGGGACGCCAGAGGCGAGTTCGCTTCTTTAGGGAGAGAATTACTTATGGTGAACCCTAGAGACGTCGCCTAGCGAGACGAACGTTGCAGCTCCTCATGACCATCTTTAATGTCTCCCCTTAAAGTCTTATTGTAAGTTACATAGGCCTGGGGGACATAGGGTTCTCTGACTGGCCCCGCTGGCGCGGCAGTCGAACATCGGAGCTTGCCTCCAATTCCATCTGTACATGTCGAAAACTGTCAGAAACCCCCTCACCCCACTTCGTCTCTCCATTATGCCACCAATGTTCTGTTGCGCCCAACGCCCCCCACGCCCCCACAACACCCCCTCCCCCAATTTTCTATTCATTTTCCTGCCTAAAAATATGTCTCAGAAAAAGCCACGAAAAAGAAAACTTGCTGCCAAAAATGAAGACGAATACGTGGCTCCGCTATTAGGGTTCGGCGGATCTTCTAGCGATGTTGGTCTCTTGCTTCTTTTGTTCTCTCTCCAGGGTCAAAGGTTTATTCGATTTTAAGCGGGAAAAATGTCATAACAAAATCTTGTATTTCGTTATCTTTTTGGGGAAATTAATGTTGGCGATGGGGATGGGGCAGAGAACGAGAAGAGAGATGGGTCGAGAAAAACTGGACACAGCTATGCACACAGCCTTTCGCCATGAGAACGTGCCCACCAAGAATGGAAACTGTCTCGCATCATGGACTTGCACCACACGACATGACCCACCACGCCTCATGTTTTCTTCGGCCCCGAATGACCCACTCGCTCAGTCATGAAATGATGCTGTCAACACCCGGAGCGATGATCGATCCAATCCTTGTACGCAACATGTTCATACGACACGCGGGCGGGCGGGCGGGCAGGGCGAGATTAGTGACCGATCGGCATTGTTTTTATCCGTCGAGTTCACACCGGAGTAAAAAAACGAGATTCCTGCATTGATTTGGGTTGCGGGATCCCGTTTTGCTCGAAGAACGATGGTTGAAACAGGTGTGGAATTGACAGAGAATCGATTCCTTGAAGCTGTTACTTTACCCTTCGATTCCTTTATTTTCCTCGTCCGGTCCTACGCTTTGGCTTGTGATTGCTTACTCAACGGGTCCAAGTTTATCTTGCTGCTGTTCAAGAACCGTCAAATGTGTTGTTTTGCGAAGACCACCTTTATTTTTTGGGTATTGAGAAATGTAAGGGAAAAAAAAAAAAAAACACTAATTACAGTGCTCATTGATTTCTTTGCACAAAAGGAATAAATCACTCTACCAAAAATTAGTACTTTCCTTAACATGTTTATACATCTTTGTCCGACCGGTGGAGAAAAAATGTAAAAGAAAATAAAGAAAAGAAAAAATAAGACAGTTAAAATATTAAAAAAATCAATAAAAAATTGAAAAAAAAAAGCCCTCTTAAGCAATTTCCAATTAAAATTAACTGGATTGACTATTTTGACAAAACGAGAAAAGATTTATTATTTATTTGCCAAAATTGAAAAGTGTAGTATTAAAGTGGTAAAAGTGAAATAGGTTTAAAGCTTTTTTGATAATTTTCCTGACAAGCACTAAGGAATGAAGGAATCCTACTTCTTTCGAGGAAAAAAAATGATTGACATTTTCCAAACAAGATGTCCAGGCAACACTCTTTAGGGGCATTGATAGAGAGAACTCAGTAATGATATTTCGATAGAGTATCGTCATTCTTTTACTATGAGTCCAAGAGACATATGGGGCCAAATCTAAAGTTCATTACGCTATCCTCCCACATATGTCTTACCTAACTCTAGTAGACCTTTCTCTAAATTGAATACACTATGATCTCCATTAATTGTCATCTAATGGGAGGAATTTTTATCATTTTTTTCGAGGTGACCATTATTTAATGGGAGGAATTTTTATCATTTCTTCTTAAAATGAAACAATGTCTCCCAGGCTAATACTAGTGATTTCCCACATTAATTCCCCCCCCCCTTTTTTTTTTCCCGATTTCGATATTTGATTTAGGGAGAAATGGCTAGGTTCCTAGTTCTACAAACCTAGAACCAGCTTTTGGCCTTAATACCGAGGATCGAACTAGTTTGTCGTTTGTTGAGAACCAATACAACTAATCTAGTTCCTCGGGAACCGATACAACTAATCTAGTTCCTAGGTCGAATGAACCAATTCTAAATTGATTTTGAAGCCTTTCTCAATAGATGAATAAAAATACTTCTACGCCCATCAAGTAACGAACTATGTTTTTTCAACATGAATAAATAACAATAAAAGCATTCGACCAATAAATGTTTTTGCAAAGAAATGGCACACCTTTCATAATTTACTATTAGAATCTAGCTTTTTGCCCAAATTATGAAAATGGATCGATCCCGTGGTCGAACCGGAGACTGGACCAAGGCAATTCCGAAACTCAACCAATTTGGATCTCGGTTTTGAAGAGAAAAAAAAAAAATCACACAATGAATTCTCAATTATAGACCAGAAATTAACTTACTTTGGAATAGATAATCCCGTACATACTTCCCCCCTGAAGGACAAATTTTTTATCACCTCATTCCAGTCATATTTTTCCTGCCATCCACGTGTGAATTGGTGAATTTTTTTGGGGGGCAATATCCATTGCGGTCCAGCTAATTCAGGAAGGCGTGGAAGTCGGCAAAAGAGTAAAAGAATTGCATTGGGCCTTCCGTAACCGTAGAGAAGTCTTGGGGGAGTACGGAATGCATGGAAAGATGTGCCGTTTGGGTAAAATCCACGTCATCACTTTATTCACCCCCCCTTACTCCCAAAAATTGAAAGGCCCTTCCCCTACGCTTCCCAATTCCAAGTACACGGCACATTCACGTCCCCCGGGCAATCTCCATTCATTTTCCATTTTCTCTCTCTAAAAATAAATAAATTAATAAATGGAGAAATAAATCGACATGCATCCACATTCATGCACTTTTTGGTGTCCCTTTCCTTGTTCCTCCTCGCCATCGAATTAAATGCTCTCCATTTATATCTCGCTGGGCTTGAAGAAACTTGTAAATCTAATTTCTTCCCGTGTTAAAAAAAAATGAAATTCTTAAAGAGAAATTTACAAAATACCATTTTGATAATTTATCGGATGACTAACTTTTCATTCATACTTCATGAAATCCCAACATGAGAGGATCATAACAGCTATCTATAAATAAACTCTCATTTTGATTTTACTCAAATGAAATGACGTTTTGAAGAGTTTAGATCCGATTAAATTTAGACTTTTTTTAAAGTAAAAATAAATTATACAATTTCACATTTGAAAAGTTACTAGACAATCGTATATAATTCTATATATTTATATGTATTTGGGGGACTCGAAATTTTTCCTTAATTAAGACTTTGATTTATAAATTAAGCAGTGAAGAATAAAGGATGGTTAGTTGCGGTGCTGCGGGGCACACCAACTAAAAATTATACGAGCCAATTTTGGCATCAACTTGCCTTGCCCCTTTAACAACGGAGACCGTACCGTAATAAATAATTAAAAAAAGGAAATTACCCCCAAAAAAAATTAAATGCGGCGGCCAAAATGGCTGGCAAAAATTATAAAATAATACTGAAAGGGGAAAAAAAAAAAAAGCCGAAAATTGAAATTTTCCCCCATACAGAATCATAATCGATCCTCATCGTCATCTTCATCTTCTTCTTCTTCCCCGCAGAGAGAGAGAGAGAGTCGTGAAGAAGCAGCAGGGACTCTTCGAAGACGAAGCGAGTTTCATGGAGTGGGGAAGAGAGAGAGAGAGAGCAGATCGTTCGTCAGCACCATAAGCTAAGTAGCAGCTTCTCTCTCTCTCTCTACAGAGTTCTTCCTCCTTCTGCCGCCTGCGTTCCTCTGCTTCTTGCCGCGAGATCCAATCTCCCGGTCTCTCTCTCTCTCTCTCTCTCTATCTCTAGCCGTCAGCTAGTTCGCGACCTCCCGCATTGCTTGAAAGCCATCGTGGGTCGACGGGATCTAGCGAGATAACCGGCGGTGCGGCGCGGCCCGACTCGCGGTCCTTAGAGCTTGAGTCTGTTCTGCGGCGGCGGCGGCGGCGGAGGAGGCGGAGGCGGCGATGTCGAGCGCGGGTAAGGCGGCCGGGGATGAGGACGCCGGCGGCATTGGCTCGCTCGCGGCGCGGTTCGCGGACTCGGCGAGTTGCGAGGTGAACAAGCCCGACTACCGGGAGCTCGATCTGGGCTCGCCCGTCTCGCCGCTGATGGTGCGGAGCTCGATCAGCGGCGGCGCGACCACCACCACCTCGAGTGGTTCCTCGAGCTCTTCCGGCTCGGTCTCGGGCAAAACAAGCGCGAGCGCGAGCGCTTCGAGCGACGCGGAGACTCTCCAAGCGACGCCGCGGCGGGGTCATCGGCGATCCGCCTCCGCCGGGGCTCCACTGATCTACTCGAGCAGGACGTGGACCCCGAATTCGACTGCCACGGGCGGCGGCATTGCGTCGCCGAATCACCACGTCAATGTGGTGGGTTTGAGCGGCAACATATGTCCGACCGGGAAGATTTCGAAGCCGAATCTAACGAATGCGAGTGGCAACAGAATGGCGACGTTGAGCTCCGGGAGCGGAAACTACGGCCACGGAAGCATAATGCGGGGCGGCACCGGTGCTCCGAAGACGAGCAGTGGAAATGCAGGGGAGACGAGCAACGGAAAATCCGCCGGCGAATCCGTTGTCAAGAGAGGAATGGCCAGTTTAGATCCGGAGGATGTGAAGAACGCAGGGAATGAACTGTACAGAAAAGGGAAATTCGAAGACGCGCTGTCGTTGTATGACAGGGCCATTGCGATTTCGCCCGACAACGCGTCGTATAGGAGCAACCGCGCCGCGGCATTGACGGCTTTAGGGAGGCTGGGCGAGGCGGTGAGGGAGTGCGAGGAAGCCGTGAGGCTGGACCCTGGTCATGCAAGGTCTCATCAGAGATTAGCTTCCCTTTATCTCAGGTATGTATCATTTGATCTGGTCCACGACTTAGAATTCGAGTTTCTTGCGTTTGATATCTAGCTTGTTCTTCAAATTTCGCGAGTTTGATTATGATTACTACAGGACAACTCTGTTTCTTTCTGTTAAGATTTTTTAGACTTTTCCGCGGAATTTATCTGCAGGCTTTTGTCGTGATCAGCTTGTTGTGCTTTCGTTGTCTAACTTCTATCGACCCACTAGAAAGCCGGTCTCAAATTCTTGATGAATTAGTTCTGTGTTTTTCCTGATTGGTCTTTTCCTGTAGGTCTGTTTAGATTGATTGCTACTTATGTGAGCGGGAACTGCAGTTGCCATTAGGTTGACTTCTTGTGTGGAGGAAGTTCAGTTATTGCTGTTGACCGTTTTGGATTTTTTTCCAGTATGTTTCCCCAATTGGCTTCCCTGATTTTCGAATTGATGTGGAATCTCGTTATGGCAAAACGACGCAAGTTGCTCTGTTTTCTGTGTTGGTTAAGGATGCTTTGTTTGAAAGTTGTTGACAATCTTGATTCACAATCTTGTGCTTCTGTATTTCCAAGGCTAGGACAGGTTGAGAATGCGCGGCGTCACCTCTGTTATCCTGGCCAGCAGCCCGATCCGTGTGAGCTGAGTAAGCTGCAATCACTGGAAAAGCATCTGAACCTTTGCATCGAGTCCAGAAAAATTGGAGACTGGAAGAATGCAGTCAAGGAATCCGATGCGGCAATGGAAGGAGGAGCTAAATCGTCTCCTCTGGTAAATCCCCCGTCTCTAATGATTGAATTTGGTTATTTCCCGGACCGAAAGCTGGACTTTTGTTGACTCCATCACGTGGAAATTTTGCAGCTTCTTGCTTGTAAAGCAGAAGCCCTGTTGAGGCTCCATAAACTACAAGATGCAGAGATGAGCCTGAAAGCTATCTCCAATTCGCCCTTCTACCCTCAAAGTAGGTTCTGTGGCATGGTTGCTGAAGCATACGTGCTCTATGTTCAGTCCCGGGTCGATATGGCAGTGGGAAGGTATGTTCCTGATGCAGACTTTGGAGAATCAAGGGTGATATATTCTTGCCAATTGAGAAAATGTTGTCCTGTCTTGCAGGTTTGATAGTGCGGTCACAGCAGTGGAGAAAGCTGGACGCATTGATTATAGCAATGCGGAAATCGCACTGCTGCTGAGTAATGTCAAGATGGTTGCAAATGCTCGTGCTCGTGGTAATGATCTTTTCAGCTCTGGAAGATTCGCCGAGGCCTGTTCAGCTTATGGGGAAGGCCTCAAATATGATAATTGCAATTCGGTTCTTTATTGCAACAGAGCTGTTTGTTGGTCTAAGCTCGGACTGTGGGAGAAATCCATTGAAGACTGCAACCAAGCTCTCATGATTCAACCGAATTACATCAAAGCACTTCTTCGGAGAGCCGTCTCAAATGGAAAGGTAAATTAGGTGTCTTCTGGTTCGAAGATCTGCTTCTCTTTTCTGCATCAATATCTTCCGTTCACTGGCGTTGTTTGCTTTATAATCACATCTCTCTGAATTCTTTTCTGATGCTGTAGCTCGGTCGGTGGGAAGAATCCGTAAAAGACTATGAAGTCCTGCGAAGAGAGCGTCCAGGAGACAGCGAGATTGCTGAATCTCTACGACGTGCGCAGGTCGCATTAATGGCATCTCAGCATGAGTGTCATAATCCAAAACCTGGTGTAAATTAGTCGGGTTGTCTAAATTAAGTCCAAAGCCGCAACGCCATCCCCTGGTGAGCCACAATCTCGTCACTACTTCGTTCTTTTTTCTTCCACCTCGTAATTTCATTGACGAGTTTGAACTGATTTCCCATATACTTCGAAGTCGTTCGCACTAGGTCATCTGCTGTATCAATATATCCTGGTCGCCAGATTTTTCACCGACTTTTGAAGAAATCACTTGGAAAGTCTCTGTTTTTTTCCCTCATATTGTGATGACGAACAGGGGCCTAATCTGTCTCGCTCTATGAAGGTGCAGAACTGATGTTGCTCATGCTTGCGAGTTAATCTGACCATTGTCTTGATATGCTGCATTAATTTTAGGAATGCAAATGCAAACCATTGATGGCTCATGAAAGGCTGCGGATTTAGCTGTGTCAGAAGCGGCAAACGCCTGGATCGTCCTTGATCGTCCTGAGCAGTCGGGTTTTGGAGGACTCTCGGGCACTGGAATTTTACTGTGACATAATCAAGCTCCTTTTATATTATATACTTAGGGAACCTTAGATAAATTTTCAGCTCCTAAATTCAGGAATTGTGAAATAACTCCAATTCTTTTCGCAAAGAACTTTTATCTCTTGATTCATATTCATCCTCAAATTCTATGGTTTATCATCTTTAGCCCTTCAATCTCTGTGGCCAGATCATTGCTTACATATTCACTGCTCGATCCTCATATTCTACCCGTAACTCGCTCCGTTTCCCTCTCTCTGTCATGCAGCTTCCTCTGCTTACATTGATATGTTGTCTGAATTCTAATGGTTTTGATCTCGAAGTGATCGAACACGATCCTCGCTCTTTAGGATGTAACCTTCTCGGAAATGAAACTCCACGCTCATGATTTCCGGAAGCCATCTCGAACCGATTACCAACCAATACTGCCCGCGAGATGGGTTTGTAAACTGGAGGGCAAACGCATGAATTGAGCTGCGGAATTCTGCAACGGAGTTACTTTGAGCCAATTCCATCCTCCATGCGAATCCTGCATGTCTTTATACTGAAATTACTTAGCTCCTGTGGTTCTTTATATGTCCTCATTTCAATGAATTGAGGCTTTCATGAGTAGCTTGAGTTATGTTAATACCTCGTATGCCATCCCCAACGCTTTCGCGGGTGCTTCTCCGCAAGGGCACGAATGGCGGATGGATTCGCGCCGCTAGGCGGAGCGGTGGAGTCGAACGGTCGGTTGTTCGGGCCTGGTCTTTGCGGCCTCTTTTGTGGGCAGGAGCACTTCACTTCCTTACGAGGTAAATAACATCCATCGGAATAACCTTAGTCTAGAAAGCACCGACATTCATTGGAAGTCTTTCATGTCAGATACTCGACACTCTTCGACACTTATTCATTCGTTTCGCGGAAAATAATTTCCGGAAAACGTTTTCCGGATTTTCCTGGTGTTCGTTTCATGGAAAATGAATTCCTTTGGGAAAATATTTTCCATCCAAGGAAAAAGTCTTCTAAAGTAAGGAAAATGTTTTCCACTTTTGAAAAGTGGAAAACATTTTCCTCACTTGATCTCTCTTACCTCACACCTATACAAATCTTCACTTTCTCTTCTCATTTCTTCTTCCTTTTTTTTTTTATTCGAATTATTTTTTAGTTTTCTTCGTCTTTTTTAATTTGAATTATTTTTAATTTCCTTTTTCTTTTATTTTCTTTTTTTTATCTTCCTTTTATCTTTTATTTTTATCTTTTATTTGTTTACTATTTTCTTCTTTCTTGACTAGTCGTCGAACTGGATGAACCTCAAACTTATCGATCTTAAACTCGCACTCGTCGATCTGGTGAGCCTCGACCTTAGCACTCGTGCTCGTCAATTTGGTGAGCGAAAAATATTTTCCTTACCGAACACCGGAAAATATTTTCCGAAACACTTTCGGGTTTTAGTGAACACCGTAAAATATTGTCATTTTCCTGAAAATGACTTCGGAAAATATTTTCCGGAGATGGCCCATTTTCCGCGAAACGAACGGACCCGTCAATACGTGTTGGAAAATCCAACATGTGGTCAACTTTCCTAATACCGTGCAACACTAGAATCGAAATTTTGATATGTAAGTTTTCAACATGCGATTTCAACATGCGAGCTAAATTTCTAAACTTTCAATAAATAATGGGTCAAAATATATATGTGAAAAATAAAAATAAAAATAAAAATAATAAATTGGAAAAGAAGAAAAATCCAGTCTTCTTTTCTTTTAACCTTCACTCCTCATGATATACAATTCACTTCCAAGTTTTTTATTCTCTTCTTTTCCGACATGCTAATCTAAAATGTGAATTACTTGTCTTTTTGTCTCTCCAAGTTTTACAGTTATTGGAATTGAGTTGAATTTGTCAAATTAAAATAATGAATAATATTAATAAATTGTAAATTAATGTTTTTAGTGTAAATTCATTCTATGCTATTTTATTATTTATTTATTTGTGAATTTGAATTAAATTAATTTGATTTCATAAAAATGACAATTTATTATGTATATGTATATATATTATGTGTCCTAACGTGTTGAAATTTTCTACTTTTTAAGAAACCACATGTCGGTGTGTCGTGTCGTACCTTGTGTCACATGTCACGTATCGATGTTGGTGTTACTTAGACCATTATCATCATCTCAATATTGGCATCCAAATGGTTTTGTGTGTGTATGTCCATGTATGTGTGTGTGGGTGCACACCCTTGGGATAACTAGGAAAATTATTGTTAACACCTAAATTTTGACAATCTGATCATTTATTTATTGCATAAAAAATTAGGGATTAATCTTCAACTCCTAAACAAAAATATCAAAATTGCATTACGCATTTGCATCAGACCGATGGTGGAAGGCTCGAGTAAATGATTCTAAATTGGATTGATTGGACTAAGCTTGCGATGATAAAAATTTGAACAAAGCCCATAGCTGAAAAATTGCATCAATTAGGCTATTATCTATTCAGTGATGATAGAATATTTCGATATATGAAAAGAAAGCAATCGGCGTGGATTCTCGGTATGTAATACATGCCCAGCTATTTGGGGAAGAAAATGATGACGATATCTTGTGGGGATTTCGTGAAAAAGGGAAAAAAATATCCATCTTGGCAAGCTGGCTCCATTGAATATTTACATGATCCGAAGAATATATTTTAAAGATTAAGTTTCCAAGAGAAGCACATCGGCTATTTAAGGGGCGCACGTGGACCAAAAAAAAAAAAAAAAAAGGGCCACATAATCGATACAAACGGCCACATCGAGGGGGTCAACATATATAGAGCTACAATAGACAGAAGAAGCAAAAGAGAGAAGGGAAAGGAGGCCTCCCTCTCTCAGTCATGTTCATCACTCTAAAGGTGTATTTCACCGTCAACTTCTTCGCCGCTGCCTTGGCGTTTCCACGTCTCCCACTTGCATCAATCCATCAGCGGCAATAGCTTTGACAGCAGCATCAACGAGTTCTCCCGCATACTCCCAATCGATCCAGGACAATTCCCAAACCACGTTGTGGAGTGCGGGAAGAAACCAACGCCCACACAAAAAGAAAGACGGCACCCAAGACGAGGGCGTCATTAAGAAGAAAAACAGCCCTCGGTTGACCGTAATGCTCGGTACCAAAAGAGACAGAACTGAGAGGAAGGAGACAACTCAGTCAAGGCAACCATCCACCATCGTATTCAACACCAAGCTTCAAAGGGGTCCACTTATCATCCCCCCACGCCCCATTTCTCCGTGACACCTCAGTCCATTCAAGCCAGCTCTGACATTGAAGTTCCGCGGCTAAAACAGCCAAATTTGGTCACCGCAAGCCCCCTGCACCAACGACGAGCCGTGCCACGGCCCCCTTGCCGGAGCTTCGAGTGCCGTCACCATCGCTGTCCCACTTCGAGGAGCTGGTTACGATCCCGGTCCGATTGCATTTGGTCCAAGTTTGGAAAGAATATCTTCAAATTAGGTATGATGCACGTCTATAATATATCTACATTTAATGTGCATAGTTATAAGTGATAGATACATTTTCCAATTAGGATTTATTTCCTAATTCGTAATCACACATTAATTTTTTATTCTATCTAATCACTCGGTGATAAAATAAATATTTTGATCTTTTAAGGTTTAAGATCAATTTGTCGATTTTACTAGCGAAATAACCAAGTTGATTAGACATCGTTTTCAAATTTGAATAATGGATAATGTATTTGATGACCTTGAGTACTTTAATTGCTTTATCTATCCCAAAAATAAAAAATTGCATTTTGAATGTCATATAGGTTAGAATTGATTTCCCACATAGGATTGTATGTTTATTATTTTACAATTCTGAATTTTATAAAACACCAAAAATATCTTTTTAGAATAAATTGAATTTTCTCTTATAGGATGATAGCTTGCATGTTTGAATTAGAGTAGTTAATTAATTTCGAATTTTTATAAAAAAATACAAAAATATGATGCGCATGTCATATAGAGTTAGGTTCATAAAATGCATGTCATTTAGAGATTGTTGTTAGGTCCATTTAATTAGAAATTGTCCATCATTAGAATTAGGCCATTTGGTTAAAGTGCATTGCATGTAGATTAGGTTTTATTAAACAAGAGAAAATCCTAAAAAAGATTAAGTGATTGTGTATTAATTAGAAATTATATCTAGGGTTTTTGATGCAAATTTTAAGCTAACGTTGCAGATGTTTTTGTTACTACCAGGTAAGTCTTGTAACTTATTTATTGCTTTATTTGAGTGTTAAATTGGTGGTTTGCACATTCGCATGATCACCTCACATGTTAGGGATTAAATTAAAACCAATTCGAGCTGTCTGCAAAACTTTTTTTCCGAAATAGAAGAAAAAAGTACCGAAATGGCATTAAAAAAATCTAGTGTAACCAAGTCCCCGAACTCACAATTTATTTCTAATCGACTCACTAAAAATATATTAGTGGTGACTCTTAATTTAAAAATATTCGAATCTAAGTTGTGAATTGATATAGGCTTGGGAGAGCCCAAGCTAAGTTTAGGCTTGGTAATCCATTAGCCAAAATTTAGGTGGTTCACCTCGGGTCACGATAATTATCTAAAAACTCCTAGATTTATTCATTTTTACCAATTGAGTCGTGAACATTTTGAAAGTTTATCAATTAAGTCCATCTGATCGATTTTGGCCAAAAATTGCTATCATGGACATTGACTATATCACGTGGCACTACCAACATTGACGTTAACATTTTTTTAATAATATTTTGAACTTTTCTATTTTTTTTTTTGTTTCTTCTTTCCTTTTCTTTATTATTATTATTATTATTATTATTGGATTAAGGGCCATAAGGGTGGCCGATCGACCCTCATTATCACTAGGCAAGGGTGTGCCACCCTCGCCAACCACTAGGTGAGGGCTCATGGCCCTCAACCAATGCATTCGTCATGGCCGTTGAGGGCGAGGGTCGCGAAGCTCTCGCATGTCAATTCAAGGTAATGCGAGCTCTCGCAAGATCTAGGCTAGGCAAGGGCACCACAATCCTCACCACCCCTCAATCCAAAAAAAAAAGTAAAGGAAAGGAAAGAAATTCAAATAAATATGAAAATATTATTTTTAAAAATGTTCATGTTAGCGCTTGCCGTGCCTTGTAAAATGCTTAGCGTTCACGTTAGCAATTTCTGACCAAAATTAACCAAATGAATTTAATTGACAAATTATAAAAAATTTATGACTCAATTAGCAAAATTGAAAATTTTATGACTTAATTGGTGGTCTAGAACTATTTGAGCAATTTTTTTTTTTGTCAATGACTAATTTAGGTCACTTTCGACAAAAAAAGAAAAAAAAGAAATCAGTCGTGTCACCCAATTTTCCTAAAAAATCCTCAAGAAGATGGAGTTGTTATTAACAAAAGAGACAATGAAAGGTACACATGTAAAATAACCTAAAAATATTAAAATTTACCATAACTCATTTCAAAATTACCAACCCGAAATACAAAATTCGGTGATCCGAATAAACGGATCTTTTCTAAAACTTTTCCCCCCAAAAAAAGGAAAACTCGCGAGTATTTCCGATCTCTAAATTCCCTACGAATTGCCACGTGGAATTTGTTTCGCTTATTAATGGTTTAGTGCTTTTGACTTGAGCCACCGTTGCTCGGATCAGTTACTACCGTTAGAAAGAGGCACTACTCATCGACAAGCTCTTCATTTATTCCGCGTTCCGCCATAGAATATAACTCCTTCTCAACCAAACTCTCACGATTCATTTCGCATTTCGCTTCCCCTCTTGAGACGCTGAAAACAGAAGCAAGAAGATGTCGAGCGGCCCCGGGAGAAACAGCCGGCGAAGCTCTGATGCTGAACTCGAAGAAGGCGAGATACGGGACACTCCCTCTCCCGGTGACGATCACCAAGAGCCCGGCGAACTCGGAAAAGGAGAAATGGTACGCCGCGATGCTCCCTCTCCAAATGATCGCGAAGGTTACTCTGGACAAGTCGAGATCGGCAGCAAAGCGAACACGATGAGGTTGGATGTACTGACGATTGCTGCCACCGCTTCGCGGGAAGAAGCGCGCCGGTCTCAAGAATTGTCCACAGCGGCTTCATCCTCATCCGAGGACCCTAGTGCCCTTCGTGAGAGAGTTCGGAGATCTTTCTTCCCCGGTGTCGCCGCCAGCGACATGATCGAGGGGTGCGAAATGGTTCTTCTCATGAAGAAGCCACTTGACATCATGGATGTGAGCCCACCCACACGCCGGCTCACGCTGCCCAAGGCGCAACTCCAGGCCAAGTTTCTTAGGAAGGCCGAGAAGGAAGTGCTCAAGACGCGGGACGAGAATGGGGCGCCGACGGAGATGAAGGTCTTGCTGCTGGGGCCATCGGGCGAGACTTGCCACTTGCGCCTGATAAGGTTAGATTTAAAGAACAACAGCGAGACGGTGTATCACCTGGTAGGGCAAGGATGGGTCGACCTTGTGGCATGGAATGGATTAAAGAAGGGTCAAGTCGTCTGGCTTTACTCCTGTCGGATCGCATCGAATCTCTGTTTCGCACTCGTATGTCCTTGACGGTGGTCTGGAGGATGTGGTGACGTTCGGCTACTGCAGAACCCAGGAGGTAGAACTCATGGAAAAGATTTGTAGAAGTACTAGTGTTTCAGGGTTCACTCTGTAAAAACCCTAATCTTGTTTCCTAATCTTTTCTTCCCGTCGCTATATGCGACAGGCACAATTCGTTCATCGAATTCTAAACCCATTTGGTGGATTTCGGCATATCATATGTGTTGGTGTTGATGGCGCGTTTCATGGTTCACTGGTTCCGACTTGTGCGGGCATTTCTTTCTGCATGAAGAGTTGAAGACTCAAATTTTTTCCATTCACTAATGCTTTCCACGTCCTCTTCCGTATGCTGTGATTGGTAATCATGGTGATGGGCAATGTTTTCGGTTGATTTTTCCAGTAATGTTCGATCTGCAGATGCTTATATGTTGCTTTTCTGCTCTTTAAGTTCCTCCATGAAATTTTTTCGTTGATCTGCACAGCAAAGCTAATTCCTTTGCACTGATAATTTGATTTCTCAATGATGAACTTTGCGGAATTCAAATTCCTGACAGTGCCTTCTCTTTCAATTTGCCTAGTGAGAATAGCAGAAATGTATGGCATGGATTAAAACGGTCTATTGCCAAAGATGTTGATTAGGAATTCGCAACTCAATAGGTGGGTGTTAAATGAAAACGTATGATTCCTAACACAAAATGGGGAGAATTACCCAAAAACTCCTAAACTTATTGCAATTGTACCAATTCAATCCTAAACTTTTTTTTTGGCTAATTTAGTCCCAAATTTATAATTGTGCAAATTCAGTTCATCCGGTTAAAATTGGCCGGCCGGTGCTGACATGGACGCCAGGGGATAGCTGGCTGGCAAACAATTTTTTAATTTTTTTTTTCGAATTTTTAAATTTTTTTCTTTTTTTTTTCCTCACTTTCTTCTTCCTCTAGCCAGCGAGGTCAGCCTCGCCGGTCACTGGTAAAGGCGAGCCTCGCCTAGCGACGGCGAGGCCGTCGTCACCCAACCAAGGCAAGGTGCGGCCTCGCCTAGCCATGGTGAGGTTGAGCCTCGCTAGATCTGGCGACAATGGCCTCGCCCAGGCCTCGCCGTCACTGGGTGAGGCTCACCTTCGCTAGTGGTCGGCGGGGGTGAGCCTCGCCCAATGACCGCGAGGCCGCCGTTGCCCAGCCAAGGCGAGGCCACCGTGGCCAAGCCAAGGTGAGGCTTGGCCTCGCCCAATCATGGCAAAGGTGAGCCTCGCCCAGCGACAGTAGCCTCGTCGGCCACTAGCAAGGTTGCTGTCGCCAGATCTGGCGAGGCTCGACCTCACCATGGCCGGATGAGGCTGAGCCTCACCTTGGCTACGCAACGGCGGCCTCGCCGTCACTGGGCGAGGCTCCTTGCCAGTGGTCGGTGAGGCTGACCTCGTCGGCCCTCGCCTGCCGGCCAAAGGAAGAAGAAGGTGGGGAAAAAAAAAAGAAAGAAAAAAATTTAAAAAATTTAAAAAACTGTTCACCTGCTAGCTATCCCCAACTAGTGTCCACGTCAACACTGACTAATCAATTTTGGTCAGATGGATTGAATTGACATAATTGTAAAAGGTTTAGGACTAAATTTACAAAAAAAAAAGTTTATGACTGAATTGGCATAATTGTAATAGATTTATGACTTTTTGGGTAATTCTCCCCACAAAATGTGCCACTAATGCTAAACCCTCAAAAATGCTCTTTGGCGGCTAATGTAGCTTTCTCTCCATACATACCCAAGTCACAACATTTATGCAATAAACTTACATTTTCAAGGATTGAGAACCTCCTGCTAATTGTGTCCGTTGCAACGATAGCCCTTCTCGAGAGAGATGACTTTGCATTGCACGGGCCAAGATGGCAATGTGCGTCATTTCTATCCTATGAAGGAAAATACGAAGGGGCCGATATCAAAATTAATGCCTCTGGTCGATTCGGTCTGCCTCACGTTTGAGGACTAGGCAATCCAACTTGGCCGCCATCCAACTACAGAGCGAGGAACAAGCAGCTCCTTGCGATTGCCCCCGCGTGACGGGTAGGTCAAAGCCCGCACGAAAAGCCGCCCCGAGGGCAAGGGAGGCTCTCTTGACACATAACGGGTGCCACGGCCCCTTCCCACAAATCCCGGCGAGGGTCGAAGACCCTCCCCCGCTCTCTCTCCGTTCTTTCTCTCCGAACAACGTCCATCCGCCGAAACTAAACTGGACCGTGATCTTATAAGGACTGGTTTCAGGATTGCCAAAAACGAGCCGCGGTAAAATTCAGCCGGGATAGCGATCGGACGGAAAAGGCCTGATCGGATCCGAATGGCCCGGTTCCTCTCGCGTTCGCAAGTTCGCATCGCCTGCTCCGATTACATGTGCGCTCAGCTCTTTATTGGACCGGGAAGCGCTCGGCGGGACCCACCTAGCCCGCGCGCGCACATCATCCCTACCGTATAAATATACCCCTCGTAGTCGTACCAAAACGAGCCCCATCGCGCCGAAGGAGAGAGGATTTGGTGAAATGCAAGGGAAGGCGAAGACGAAGAAAACGAACCAGCTCTCGCTGGAGGAGTACCTGGACTTCCTCCACTCCCACAAACGCGCCGACCTCACCGTCAGCTCCCTCAATCAGGTCCCTCTCTCTCTCTCTCTCTCTCTCTGTGTTTGGAACGGGCGAAAGGTGGTGGGGCTGACGGAGAGCCCGACCGCCGCTCCCGTCCCGTCCTCCGATCGTTTTCCGGCGGCCATAGAGCTCGATTCCGATGCCTGATGCCTATCGGTATCGCTTTTGTCTCTTTTGCAGATCATCCAGATGCACGGGTTCAGGAAGATCCGCAACCTCCCCAAGGTGAATTCCTAAACTCCCGTCTCCTCACGGGCTCCGATGCTCTGCGCGATTTGCTGTACCCGGACGTTTGCTGATTTTAGCATCTGCTTAGCTCGCGAGGATTAGCGATTCGCATGTCGAGTAAGGTTGCTGTCCGCCTTTCTCTTTTTCTTTTTTGGCCTCGTAAGGATCGTTAAGTGAAGCTGGATTAGGATGATCAAGGTCCGTGTTGCGTTCGATTGACACGACAGCTCGATTAGGTACTTTGATCGGGTGAATCGTGATGAACGATGAGGTGTTTCTTCGTCTGCGCTTGAGGTCGAATCGCTTGTTTTGCCTTCGGCCTTTTGTGAGCGGGAAGTTGGAAGAATCGGCCTGGAGCTAAATTGTAAATCCGTCGCAGAGAGCGCTGTTGGATGCTGTGGAGGCGATCGAGCTCGTGGATCCTCGCGGTCCACGCTGAACGAGAACGTCTCGTCACGCGACGTGCAGCTTTCTCTTGCAGAAGTGATCGCCAACGTCGACGAGCTTGGATGGCACGAGTGTGTCATCACCTCCGTCGAGAACTTCAGCAAGGAGGACCGTCCGCCGGCACCGGACGATGGCTCCAAACGCCAGGGGAGACCGGAGAAGAAAGGCGATGGTGCCTTAAGTCGTAAGAGAATTGCTTCTTCAGGCTCGGAGACGAGCGGTGGCGGCAGCGGCGCAGGAGAAAATGCTCTGAAGAGGAAGCCATTGAAAGAGGTGAATGCCGGTGGTTCCACCAGCGGCATCGACGGTGACTGCTCCTGGTCGAATCAGCTGGACATGGGAAACCGTTGGTGACAGGCGATTCTTATATCTTTGGCCACGTTTTGGCTGTAGTTTCCGCATTGCCGTGACGATCACAAGCGCATTCGGAGCAAATTTTTTCCTGATTTTTGCAGTTCTGCAAGGACTGGGGATGTAGTTTTGGCGCATCAACAACGCAGTCGCTTCTCTGCTCGATTCTATGATTTGCATACGCGCACTAGGCTATCTCGTGAAAAGTTGCATTACTCTTTGCAGTTCATGATTTCCCCGAATTAGAAATCATTTGCTGATATGATGTCGAGGGTTCAGTGTTTTAAGCGATGCTTCTTGCATCATTCCATTCGATCGACACGAGTTTGCATCACAATCGATTCTGTAACTTGAGAGTGGAATGCAAGATCATTCGATCTTGCACCGTACTTGACCGTCGCCGTTAACTGCAAAAGTCAAGAATCCTCCATGCCTACATTGTGTTTGCTGATTTTAGGCTTCCAAGAGAGAGAGAGAACTGCAATTCCCGGTGACCTTTCCCTAGTAAAAGTCTTCGGTTCGTGCCGAGGTGTGATGCGTAAAGTAGGTCGTCCTCGGATCGGGAGTTGCATCTGCAGCAGCAGTAAGAAAAGCTAACAGCCAGGGGCTGCTTGACCTCTTGGCCATCGTGAAGTTCTGGGGAAGATTTGAATGCTCATCGGTCTCGTCTCAACAAACAAGATGCACACAGATTCCACTTCATAACAGAGGAGATTAATCTCGCTGTGAAAATGTGATAATAATAGACTGTAATTGTCGATACTACATCGATGTTGAATCGAATACATTATGTGACTAAAAAAATCACCCCGAAGAATCCAGTTCTTTTTATCAGGTTTGTCTCGAAACAATTGAGTCAACAAGACCGCAACTTTAGGTTGCTCCAGTCGTCATCTCCGCTGGATCGGTTTGACCTAATAGTATTAAGGGGGCAACAGAACTATATAATTTCGAATCGCTGAAAGATGGGTTGCTGCAGCGTGTGAACTCTGGCAGCTCTAAAGAAGAACTGGCGATGGACTTGTCTCGTTTGTCTATTATTTTGTCCATCAACATGAAGTCCTGCATGCACAAGTAGTAGTCCCTCATGAGAAGTGAAAGCTGCGAGAGTTTCAAAGAATTCCTTAATGCACTACAAAAATTGAGCAGCATCGTACTTTCATTATGGCATATAGATGATTTGTGATCAGTAGACACAGGAAAATGCATTAGCACACAGATGGATCAAGCAGACCTGCTCAACCTTGTCCACACAGAGAAACTCTTTCCAACACTCATTTCTCAAACAAAAGCCATTACAACCATTCTGCCATACTCAAAAGTCACAGACATATAGTAGAATTTAGCAAAGCATACTTGCACATATATGTATTTCAAGTAATCTCATACTATTCGACAGGAAACATGCCATCACCCTGTCATGAAAAGTTACTTTGGCCCAAAACCACGTATGAACCCCACGAGGGAAAGCTGCACATGCTGATCAGACACGCGGTCAACGCTTCCATCGATCGAACACAAGTGCTGCAAAAGAGAAGGTGAAATGGTACTATGGTTATATTCAAGTTGCTGATAGATTCTGAGAAGTAACTTGAAAACCTGTCTATTAAGAGTGCATTGATCACCCACAAGTTTCCTCACGGCACTTGGAGAATCAAATATGATGCCAACCACAGCCTTAAAGATTGTACGGGTGCCGATTTTGGCCCAACCAAAGTAAACTCCTGCAGCTTGAGCTGGAAGAGCATAGATCCCATCCTCTGGTTGATGGACATCAGAAAATATAGACCACATCAGACTTTCTGAAATTGGTGATAGGTCTAGTCACAACATCAGGTTCTCTAAGTTTCATTCAACATGAACCGGACAACAAAAACATAAGGTATCGGATTAGAATGCCTGCTAATTCGTGGTCGACTACTGCCCAGAATTGGACAGCATCTTGATGACACCAGGAACTTGAAACTATAAACCTCATGGGGCTAATTTAATTTTGTCAACACCAGAGATAGAACAGAAGAAATTCAAGTTTTCACAAACCTTCAATTTCATATAATGAACCATTCACGTGTTGACAGATCAAGACCATTGTTTCGATTGGCAGTGCACTGTTAACCCCTGCAACAACGAGATTGATTTGATTCACTGATTCCATTACTAACGATACTTATTGGGAAAAAAAATGATGTGATTAAGTATCTACAGTCATCAAATGGTGGGAGACCCCATAGCTCAGGCTGAAATTCTAGAAGTGAATGAAGCACGCTATCAGCCATGGAAGAACAGTCAGCTTCAGTATACGAAGGAACTGCCACTACCTTCATTTTGGCGGCTTTGGCTGCTTGGACTCCAACCCTGTCATAGACAGTCAGTAGCAAAATATTGTCTCACAGCTTGGCGGTGCTATGAGAAAGTAGTAGCAAGAAAAGGGGGGAACAAAGTCGCAATAAAAGGCTGTTTGGGCAAGAATTCACATTTTCATAAGCATCAAGTTATCACCAATAGTCACTCTTAATCCCGTCCATCCTTGAAGTTTCTGCTTGACTGTTATAGCAGTGGGCTTCATCTATCAAAAGTAGGACAGTAATGAACATGTATCTATATCCTAATACTATTCATTTTGCTTCTAGGGCTCCAACAACAAGGTTCTCCAAAAATTAATATCCAATATTAGAACTGTGGATTAAGTAACTATTTGCATTATTAGATTATTTAACCCATATACCCCCCTTCTACAAGAACAAGAACACTCTTAAGAAAGTAACTTACGTGGAATCCTCGATCACTAGGCAACGAGTTGCATCCATCCCCATTCTTCTTGCAGCTTCTATGAATCTGCAAGCAGCATGAAGCCTGTTAGTTTGATCTGTTCTTTCACATAAGGCTGAGGAAAGAAATGCACGTGATGTCATACTATGATGTCGAAACAATGTAGTTTACATCGTGAAGTCCTTTTTGGGTCCAACCAAAGAAAAAAGTCTTGCTTGGGAAAAAAAAAAATCTTTTAGACAATCATCTTAGTCCCATGTGGCTCAGCATTTTGCCATGCCACTTTTATGCAGTCATGGGGTAATAAGAACAGGATGCCCAAGTTTTCAGTGAGATGGTCCAGGAAGCATGTCTTCTTCTTTATTTTTATTAAGTTCAGTGACTTTATTTGCGCTGAAATTGGAAAAGTTAGAAATCTTACAAATCTTTATTTTTATTAAGTTCAGTCGTAGGGTACCGTTGACCGACCCGACCCGACCGTTGAACCGACTCGTGACTGTTGACCGACCCGACCCTACCGAGGATCCGACCTGATCTGTTGACCGACCCGACCCAGTCAACCGTTGACTGACTCGACCCGATCAGCTGTTGATCGGACCAGTCAACCGGTCGGACTGTTGCCGGTTGGACTGGTTTTGACCAGTCTTCAGGCCACGCACGTGAGCTCCATGCGCCGCGCACTCAGGCGACGCGTGCGGGCGCGTGGAGGGTCAAATTGGCGCGTGGCTGGCGGCGTTGGACTCGTATGGTCCTCTTCTATCTTGTGGTATATTTATTTTACATGTTTGATGATTTTATGGATGTGAAAATACATATTTAACCCTAAATACGTGTATTTTTAGTGTATTTTTTATTATTTTTATTGTATTTTCTGTTATTTTGAAAATACAACTGTTGGGTTATAGGTATATTATCACATAATCATTATAAAAGTGTGATTCATCAATAAAAATCAAATTTTATTGTGAACTGAAGCTAGCTTAATGAGATACAATCATTATGAGATAGTAATTGAACTATATCTTGAGATAATGAGACAAACTTTTGTTGCTCATGCATACTCCTTTACACGTTGGTAATCTTTGAATGATAGACGTCTTAAGAACTCGTGACCAAATTGATTGTATTGATTTACACATCTGCTGAATGTGGGTAATGCATGTTAGTAAAGTTATTGCATATTGTACCTTAACTCATATGGTCACTGCTTAATATCCATCAAATTGAATATTTTTATGATTAAGGAGTAGGGTTAATACCTTGAAAAACCCCAAACTGGTACACTTGTGACAAATTTACCCAAAACTATTTTTTTGACCATGAAAAACCCCAAACTGGTACACCTATGATAAATTTACCCCGACTAACTATAAAAAACCCTAAACTGGTACATTTATGACAAATTTACCCCAAACTAATTTATTCGACCAAAAAAAAACCTCAAACTGGTAAATTTGTGACTAATATACCCCCCACTAAATTATATTAATACCACAAAAAAATCACAAAAATTGTAAACTGTGACAAATAGAGTGTAAAATCCCAAATTGGTATACCGGTCAATTGTCACGTGTCATTTAACTTTATAATTTAACGAGAAAATTTAACTAAAACTAACAGAGGGTAAATTTGTCACAAGTGTACTAGTTTAGGGTAAATTTGTCAAAGGTATACAAGTTTGGGGTTTTTGGTGGTCAAAAAAATAGTTTGGGGTAGATTTGTCACTGGTGTACCAGGTTAGGGTTTTTCAGGGTATTAACCCTAAGAAGTATGATAATATTTATGCAGAGCATTAGTATCTACTGTTATAGTTCAGATATGTGGTTCTGTAGTTTGACTCAATTTATAGGCCACTGGTTGAAGTAATGATATTTGTTACTTAAAATTGGCTAATAAATCAGCTGTTGGTCTTGGAGTCATGTTTTTGACTTATGAATCACATGAGCTATAATGGATCAGTTGTCAGGCTTTTCGATTTGGTGTACTATGTATTGCTATTGATGTTAATTTGTGATAAATCCTCTAGACCAACATTCTTTTATGTTGTTATAGTAATCTGTAATTTGGGTGCACAAGAGAAAGTTCTTGTGTTGCTGTGATCAGTGATCTCATTGGAATCTGTCTTACAAGTTCTCTCTATTTATATATTTATTTATATATGCATGTTTAATTTTGAATAAGGCAATGTAATTAGCATGATATGTGATTTTAGTGATATGTGCCCCCATCACTAAAGTTGAAATCACATGTATATGGTATAGAGAGGGGACCTAGACTTAGAACTAGGGAAGACGAAGTCAATTTTCTGCATGTATGCATCCCACAGTGGGCGAACATTCCCGTTCAAGCCCTTCGGGGACAGCCTTCTAGCAGAAAACTACTCAGTCCTTTGGTTCAGAGCCTAGAGACACTCAGAGATGCCAGGATGGAAACGTTTCTAACATACTCGAGCTGCATTTCTTGGAGGATCTTACCAGGCTAGAGAAGAATAGAGGAGTTTAGAAAGCCATGAGAGGTTTTTTACAAAAACACTCACTTCATTCAAGGGACTCTGCCCCACACAATACAGACTCCTTGCCTTATATAGGCAAATGAAGACCACAAACAGACAAGGACCAACTAACATAGGTCCGGGAACAGAACAGAGGCACCAGAATGAAATTTCCGGGAGGGAATTATTCGCACACTATGAATAGTACCTTACTGTGAACAGTACTTTCACTAGCCTAGTGAACAGTAACTTGCTACAGTGAAATTGTATGGACAACAGCTCTTTAGCGGTCTCGCCCGTCACGAGCATTGTAGTTATAGTCTGAGTCATCTGAGCTGTGTCTTGTTGCAAAGAGATGTTCTTCATACTTATGTTTAAGAGTTTCAAGATCTTCTGGTGAGAGAATCTGACTTTGCTGATATGATGAGGATGCTTCTTCTAGGTTCCAGTTTGTATTGTCATCTCCTGCAGTGTCAGCAGGAATGCTTGGCTGAGGCCAGTTGGCTGGATCTTTGTAGAAGGATATGTTCATGCTTTGGGATAAGGATGAGGGTCCTTGATCATAAGGGTCCTAGGAGAGAGGGCCTCCCCATCTAGCATAGGGGTCCTAAGTCGATTGGACAATATCATCTGCATCTGTCATTTCATGCTCCTGGGATGATGCTGCTTGTCTGAAATCTCGGAGTGCTTCTTTGGCCTTTGTTGCTAGTTCATAATGATCCCACGCAGTAGGTACATTATAATTCCAGACATCTGGAGGAATGGTTTTGTTTTCTTGACAAAGAATTCTCTGCAGTTCTCGGTAATGGTGTTCACAACATCCAACAGGTCCTGGATAAGATTTGTGAATTTGAGCTTCTCTGCTATCCAAGTGAGGTTTATAGGATGTGGTTCCTATAATCTGTGGTTCATTAATTATGCTTCCATTATTTCTGAAAAAAATGCCATGGATGCTTAAAAAACAAGATGGCATGGACTTCAGAATTTGGTGTCATGGTTCTTAGTTCTTTTCCAGAAGATGTTTCCAATGAGTTGGAGGATAGAACCAATTGAGAAAGTCTAAGAGATTTTTGTCACTTTCTCTTTCAACATTACCTTTGCCGAGTAGGAAAATCCTTGTGAGGTTGGCAATGAATCTTCTGGTTGGGATTTCCATAGCTATCAAGTACTTATTAGTTAAGTACCATAATAACTTCTTGAGTTGATAAGGGAAATCGTCTTCCTTCCAGATGAGAGGATGGATGAATGGATAATCTGCATTCAAACCAAAAGGATAGAGAATGGATCCTCCATTAGATCGGAATAGTTCAGTATGGCATTTTCACATGAGGCTATCCATGTTTTCACTGAGACTGTCTTGCTGGAATTATTCAATGATTTCCTGGAGATATTTCCAGCTGGGCAAATCTTTGATCTTCTCAATCTTGTATTTCTCTCCATGATTGAGCATGTGAAAGGCAGGTCTTTTGATGTACATGTTGATTTCTCCTAGTGTTTTCGGTCTTGACAAGAAGTCAGCAAGCACATTCTTCTTTCCAAGAATATGCTTGGTTTCAAAAGAGTATTTTGAAAATCATTCAGCCCATCGAAGCAGTTGAGAATTTGGGATCTGCTTCTACTTGAATTTTGTTATCTGTGGAAAAGATGCCATATCTAATTCCACTAGGAAATGATGACCGATGAGATGAAACTCAAACTTTTTAATCCCATTTTTTACTGCTAGGATTTCTTTGAAAGTGGAATGGTAATGCATTTCTGCTTGAGAGAATTTTCCACCTTTGTGAGCACAAAGATGCCTCTTACCATCAATTTCTTCAAGGAGGATTGCTGCCCAGTATTCATCACTGGCGTCAGTCTGAAGAATTCTTTTTCCTGTTGATGGTATTTGTGATGGTGGGAGATTCTGCATAATCTCCTTAAGCTCAGTGACTGCTTTAGTCTGGATTTTTCCCCAAGGTGGGGGATGCTTTTTCAATATTGACTAGAGAGGAATCAGCAACTTTGCAATATTTGGAACAAAATCCCTAAGATAATTAATTATCCCAAGAAATTGCTGAACTTGTTTTGTAGTGAAGTTTTCTTCGGGAAACTTCAATAATTCCTGTGCAATGTGTGGCCCTAGATAGTACGTACCTTTATTGAGGTGCATACCAAGAAATTCAATTTCTGTTTGGGCAATATTCATTTTTCTTTGCGAAAGCATAATGCCATGCTTCCTCATAATCTCTGCAAACTGTTCAAGGAGTTGGCAATGCGACTATCAGGACTGTAGAGCAAGATGTTGTCAATGTAAATTGCTGCACTTGACAGAATTGGCTGGAAAATTCGACACATAGCCTTTAGAAAGAGGGATGATGCTATTTTTAGGCCAAAAGGAAGAACTTTCTATTGGAAGTGCTGATTTGGTATACATAACCCTATTTTGGGTCTGTCTTCAGGATGAATGCCCAATTGCCAAAATCCGGCTTTGAGGTCGAATTTGGAATAGATGTGGGCCTTGGTTAGACCAGCAAAGAGGGAATCTCTCGAGGGTAAGGGGAATTTATCATCTTGAAGAAAGAGGTTGAGAGGTTGATAGTTAATTACCAATCTCATTTTTCCCCTAGTTTGCTCAGCACGTTTATTGACATAAAAGGCTTCACAAGCCCATTGGGAGTTTGAGAGCTCAATGAGTCGCTGTTGTAGTAATTCTAAGCATTCCCTTTGAGCCAAAACTAAATGATCTGGGTTTATTCCTGTGTGACTCGCCTTGGTTGGATTGATATCTTCATTCTTTTTGAAGGGAAGGCGAACAAAGAACTCTGGATGTTCCCATAAAGGATGAGAGCATTTCTGAGCGAACTCAGAATGGGATTCTGAACACGACTCGAGTAACTTTTGCATGATTGGATCTAATAGGCTCATGTGAATGGAAAATAGTCTCTGAATATTGACAAACTCAGAGAATTGGTCCTTATACCTAAGACCTTTTCTAGGAATGAAGTTGAGAACTCTGAGTCATGATGTCCCACCCGATTATCAAATCTTTATTGGGGAGACTGGATCCAAAGATTTTTGTGGATATGGAACATTGGGGAAAGAACTGGATAGTTATGGGAGTAGTTGTGACATTTGTGGAGAAAGTGTCTCCAGAAGTAGAGTTGAAATATTGGACATAAGGAGTCCAATATTCTTCAGGTAGAACTTTTATATCCAGGATGGAACAACTTGCTCCAGTGTCAATAAGGGCAATGATTGTGATAGGTTTGGCAAACTTTGAAGTAAGGATTTTCATAGGGTAATGGGGACACTGGTTTTGACTTAAGAATATGTCAAAGGTGTGTTCTGAAGATGAAAGAGATATATGAAAAATATCTTCAGATTTTGAGTCGGATTCAGTTTCACTGGACGCTTGGTAAGAAGGGATGACACAAAGAGTTTGTTCCGACGGTTCTTCATCAGTGGAGAATAAGGATTCAATATCATCATTTTGAAGAGAAATCTCGGTTTCATTCTCAATATGATGAATTAGACGATTCTGACCTTTTCTCGCTTGAGGATAATTTTTGGCAAAATGTCCCTTCTGGTTGCAGATAAAATAATGATTTGATTTCTTGTGGCTTGTGCGATCTTTTCTTTTGCGTGGGTATCGCCATTCTTCTTTTTTCGGAAATGTTTGGGGCCATGTTTGTACTTTTTGATGCTGAACTTCTTAAAGTGCTTCTTCTTCCGAGAAAACTTTCCACAAGTACCATTGTAGTCTTGCTTAGAACATTTGATCTTCAATTTCTGTCGTGAGCAGGCTGCTTCAAGACCTTTGTCTTCCATGACATAGGTGCGGACCATCTGGCGTTTCAGGCATAATTCTTCAAGGCATAGATGTATCTCTTGCTGTATTTCTCCTAAGGGAATATCTTGCACTCTTTTTTGTTTTCCAAAACAGGATCTTTCCACCATCTAGGATAATTCTTTGGGGATGGAGGACAGGAAAACATGCTTTAGATTTGGATAAGCTCCAATATGATAAAAAAGCTTAAGCATTTCTCGATAATGCTTATCAAGGTGTCTCTTCTGGAGAGAGCAGCATTTTCTCTCGAAGAATTCTCTTCTTTTCATTTCCACAAGGTCAGTGGGTTTTTCCACAAAGAAATGATATAGAAGAGTGATGGCATGGCTAAAATCTGGTGACATTAGAAAATGAATCCGGTCTTGTTCTGCCATTGATTTCCACCAAGCTTTGAGGCTTCCTGTAAACCTTGTGACAAAGTTGTAAATGTAGCACCCTAAAACCCCCTTAAGGTCGCCACAGTTGTCCTTCTTACTTTTGCATTTCATATTGAGCCATGAATTCTTAGGCTCTTTTTTTTTTTTTTTTTTTTTTTTACAAGTGGTCCCAGCGCACTCGACTTGCGGAAGTGAAATCACATCTCCCAATTCTCCTTTCTCACAATCCAAAAGGGCAATGCACACTAACTAAACATCATAAGATAGTGAAACTGGACCTCTTTTATTTACATATCTACAAGAAGGATTCTTTTAGGGTAGGTACATATCAAAAGAAAGCCAGCACATGACTAACATGGCTTATACTCAAAAAGAGAAAACCCATCTATCCCTCAAAACCCTCATACACAGGCTCATCCATCTCTCGGTCTCGGCTTGTCCAAAAAAAAAAAAAAAAAAAAAAATCTCAGCTCCTAGCTCCCAGCTCCCCCGCCGGCTTTATATCCACCCTGGTGCGTCGGATGGCGGTGGTGGTAGCATGCCTCGCATAATCCCGTCTCGTTGCACGTAGACGGAAATGAACTCCTGGAACACGGGGCCATCCTCTAGACCCACCTCATAGCGTACTATCACCCGCACCCGGAAGAACGTCAGTCCAGGGACAGATGGACAATCAATCTCAGACACCTCCACCTCTAAGTCAGATGGAATGCCATAAAATGTGCCTGGCGAGATTGGCTGGGGCGGCATGACTAGGCTGAAAGTTAGTCCCCAAAAAGGGGTGAGTATAACAACCCAGCAATTACATGACCTCTATGGCCACTCATACATCACACAATACAGTCAAACATGTCACATCATCGCATAACAGCAATAGATATAACATGACATCATATAGCATCAATAGGTAAAATCATGCATATGCCAACCATTAAGCCATAGACACTCAATCATTCATGCACTTACTATCCAGTGCTCATGCTTGTACCATGCATGCAAATCATCAATACTCAGGCATGCACCATGCTTTCATATCTTTCAAAACTCCAGGCATACATATCACCATATGCACATATATACCATCCAATGCCCATACATACCAAATTTCACCACATGCACATTTTTCATTTCCAATTTTCGCAATATTAGTTAGCTTTTAATGCATTCCCGGCACACACCATTCGGGCTTCCGGCCCCCCCACATTCCGGGCATCTCGCACCCCAACTGGCATCACGAGAAATTCACGGCACACACCATCCATGCTTCCGGCATTTACACTCCATGGCCGGGCATCTCGCACCCCAACTGGCATCACGAGGAATTCATGGCACACACCATCCGTGCTTCCGGCATCCCCTACGCTCCGGGTATCTCAACTCCGAGGCCATCCAGATTTACGCTCACAGGGCTACTGGGCATCCGGCATTTTCACTCCCTGGCCGGGCATCCCGACACTCCCGGGGCATCATTGGCTCACACCATCCGATGGCCTTCTCATTTATCATGATTTACAAACACAGGCATGGTTCATGGCATACAACATGATGCTCACCACTCATAACTATATGTAATGCCAAACATTTTCACTCATGTGGCATGGAATTCACATAAAACAACTCCATTGAATTAGTTCCCATCCTTTTCTTATAAGCTCATAGAATTCAGCATGTATAGTTTTCTGAAAACGTTTCAATTAAATACCAAATGACTCTCAAAAATTGTGAAACTCACACATGTGACAGTCAAGACAACATGACACATTTTTTATGAAGAATGTATGATCTAAATGTCAACACATAAAAAGATACAACTCAGCCATTGCAACACAGCAATTTCAAACATCACAGCTTACACGGTTGTAGAATAACCCTAAAATAAATATCCAATTGTCCACTATAAATCACGAAACTTTACCACATCATCATCAAGACATAAAAGTACAACTTTCATTAAGAATTCATGTTCAAACAATCCTCACACAAAAAGATATACACTCGGCAATACCAATCACAGTTTCGGGCATTCCAGTTTACACAGCTACGGAATTACTTTAAATTAAATACTCAAAAATCATTCAAAAATTATGAAATTTCACCATGTCATAGTCAAGAGTCTAAGGTAAATTTCTCATGAAGACATTACCATCAGAGTCGTCCTAGATAATTTGTTATAACAATCAAAAGCTTCTGTTTACAATGACAAACCATCCAGAATCAACCGTCAGCGAACATTCATCTTTTGAGCTACTTATCCTCCTTATTTTCTTCTGATTTTTGGATATGTTCTAGTTTAACATGTTTTCTTCAACTTTCATTTAGAGGTCGAAGTAAGATTCACAAAAGAAGGTCGCCTTATGATCCTCACAACCTACTGATGTTCCACAACACAGTCCAGATTCCATGTTCTTGAGAAAATATGGATTTCACTAGGCTACACCTGTTAGATTGGTCTAAATTTTTAGTATGATGTTCATCAGAATGTTCTCTACATTTCATATGAAGAAGTAGAAGAGAAATTTCCAGCAAAAAGTCACGTTCAACAACCAACAAGCATCAAAGGTTGACATGCAATCCGATATTCAACCAGTTTCATGGAAAATCGATATCACCCCTCAAATCTCGTCCATTTTGCTTCAAATTTGAGTATGTTATAATTCAAGACATGCTCTACAACTTCCATGAAGAAAACGAAGTCAGATTATAACCCTAAGATCACCTACAGATCCTCACAAAGTCCTGGCGCATGTTGTTCTACTCGGACAGATTACACCCACCACAGATTCACTCTCAAAACCTCAATTTCTACCCATCAAAGTCACGAATTCAGCCATTAGACAACACCACAGCAACACCACAGCAAGTATGAGCAGTTGAGAGACCAATTCTTGCCTTAGATTTTCAGCTAAACGTGCGAAAGAACGGGCGGCAACCACGGGCGACGTCGACTCCTCTCTTCTCTTCCTCCTTCTTCTTCTTTTCCTTTTCGCCCTTCTCTCTCTCTCACTCACACTCAGCCGGTTGAAGACCCTCACAAACCGGCCATTCCTCCTTTTATACCTCTAATTAATCATCATTTGGGTCTAATGATTAATTTCCATGCGGCTTGACACATTGCAAAACCGGTTGACACTTGGAAGAACACATGGACACCTCGGCTTCTCCCTTTGGCGTGCGTGGGGTGGCTCAGCCGAAGTCCTCATGGGCTTGTTGGCCGGCCCAAATTCATCCCTCCTTGAGCCCATACTCGGCCCAAGTCCTAAGACCCAATTCCTAAATTAAATCCTCAAAGTAATTAAATTCTAAACCTTGCAATTTACAAGGCATTTTCGGTCGGCACTCTTAGTCCTATGGTCTCATGATTTATCAATCCATTCTCTAGTACAAATCTTGGTCATACATGATCATATGATAATAATTTTTTTAACAAAACAATAATCCATTCAATGCTCGGCCCTTGCTTATGTGTAATCCATTGATCCAATGACTATATTATAGTCCGACAATACTTTCATCACCTAATTGTGGACCGTTGTGTATCTAGGGGTCGTCATGCAATTTTGAGGATGCCACAGTAAAGGACATTATTCATATCATGGTTGGTAATGGATTAGGTATTCAACCAAGTATGGAATTAGAGAAAGGCTAGATTAGAGAGAAAGGCCAAATCAAATGATGCTATCAAATCCATTAGAATCTTTTCTAAAGGATTTAGGCACTCAGGAATAGCAACCTGATCCTATTATTCAACAGCCTGATCTTGAAATTCCAAATGATTAGATTCTTTTCCCGGCAGAACAAATTTTTTCTAACATCTTTGATACCGAATCTGATTCAGTATCTCTTTCCTCCCCTTCATGTGGCATCCTCAATTTTATAGCTTATCACGGTTATGTTCAATTAGATTTACAAGGAATTGTCGGGATGTAGAAGTTGTAACTAAAATGGATTTTGAGACTTTGAGGGATTTAAGGTATAGTAAATTGAGTTATAATTTGTTTAATTTGGTGGATTTGATGATTGTGCTACACGCCAAGGTTGGCTTGTTGAGTGGCAATAACAATCATTAAGTGGCCATAGTAGCTATGGTGTGTGTGACTAGATTCGTTAGTGAAATTTATTGTACTTGAGTATGTGATTATAAAAATTTATGGCCAAGTGTCACTTTGCTGGATTAAGATGTAAGTTGGTTAGATTAAATGGCTAATTAAATCTATAAAGAGGGGACTTCGGCCAAGGAGGAACCGAGGGAGGTGTGTGTGCGTGTAAGTGAGTGTGTGTGAGTGGAGTGATGTGGCGCCATGTGTCTTCAAGAGGGGAGGTTTATGTGTCTAATTTTGATGACTAAGAGAGAGAGAGGAGGCCGGTCGAGTGAGGTGAATAGGTCGGCAGGGGTGAAAAGAAAGAGAAAAGAGAGAGAAGGAGAGAGGAAGAAAGCTGTGCGCGCGCGAGGAAGGAAGGAGAGCCGAGAGTTTTCTGCTGTGGATTTGCCATTTCTTCACCGATTTCTGCAAAATCAAAGGCAAGATAATCTTTCTAGTCCTCTCATGCTTCTTGTGTTGTGATTTAGAGGTAGAAATCGTGAGTTTACCGGCCGGAATGATGAAATTTTGAGGGAGAGTAAAACCGGGTAAATTCGGGTCTTCAAGAACCAGTTCGTGCGGTTTGCTTGCATGCAACGGTAGAGGGTTTTAGAGGGAGAATTGAATCTCAATTTCTTCATGGAAGTTGTTGTACACTTCCTGAGCTGCAACATAGTCGAAAATGGGAAATTTTGAAGGTGATATGAGGGGTGAAAATCGAGTTCTTAGGAGACGGAGCGTTCTCGGGCGTACCAGTAGACCCGTCTGAATTGCCGTTAGTGGTTCGTATAGTTCCATGGAGAATTTCAAGTCGACTTCTTCTGAAGAAATGTTGGAGACACTCTGGGCAGTAACATATTAAAAATTGAGCTTATTTCGTCTAGGGAAGCTAGGTGAAATTCCTGAATCTTTCTGTCGTTACAATCTGGAAGTTGCTGGATAGAGTGCCAGTGAACCCTGTTGACTTGATGTTAGTTGTTCATGTGGCTCTGTGGGGTATTTCAATTCGACTTCTTCTGATGAATTGTTAGGGACATCTTGATGCATCTTGTGGTAAAATTTGAGCTAATTCCAGTATGTGTAGCCTAGTATTTCGAATTTTTCTCTATCTGTTTGTATTCTGGATCTTACCCGAGAAAGAACCAGTGGCTTGTGGACTTTAAAACCCACCCTTCCCTTGTGAATCTGAGGTCGACTTCAACAGAGAAGTTGTGGGAAATGATCTTGGCTATAACATACCCAAAATTTGTAGAAGAAGAGTAGGTTTTGGTCGGTCAATTTGAATTATTTTGCAAACTGTGTAAACTGTGCGTGCCTGAACGTGCGTTGAAGATTGTCGATTTTTAAACCATGTCTTGTGGACCGAATTTGAAGATGATTTCTTCTAATGAAATGTTCGTTTACCTCTCAGATACGACATGTTAATTTCTGGAAATTTTTGAAGGTAAATTACTGTCTCAATTTCGTGAAACCCGAAGGTAGTATAAACTGGAAAATTCTGGGTATATGCTAAATGTGGCCGAAAATGTGTGTGGTGTTGTTCCATGTTCTAAACATTGTTTTGTAAGTGTGATTGGTCACTTCACTTGCTGTATTAAGTGTAAATTTAAGCTATTATTTCTAATAGTAGTTTACATGATGAATTAAGAGTGTCTTAATTGGACTATATGCTGGATTTATGGACATTTCTCTTAATCACTCTATGCCGATGGTAGTATGGATCATATTTGATGAGTAATACATGCGGAATTGATGGAGTGTCTTCTTGAGGTGTATGTACACATGCCATGTAGGGTTGATACATGGGCATTCATTGTTAAATTCATTTGATACATGTGCTGTGCATGCTGTATTTATGATGAGATCATTGACTGAGCATGTAGACTTTTGGCACGTGAATGTGATAAATGTACGCATTGTTGTCACGCTTGTGTTCCATGGATATGTTTGTGAATCATGCATGGAAAAAGAGATGGTTGCATGACATGCATTGATTTTTACCTCGGGAGTTATCGGGATGCCCGGCTAGGGAGTGAAAATGCCGGATGCCCAGTGGCCTAATGGCGTAATTCTGGATGTCCTCGGGAGTTTCGAGATGCCCGGTGGTATACGGTACGTAATTTCAGGGGGAGATGCCTGGTGGTATGTCGGTACATAATTCCGGAAGCCCGGATGGTGTGTGCTTGGGAATTCCTCGTGATGCTAGGTGGGATGCGAGATGCCCGGCCAGGGAGTGTAAATGCCGGAAGCACGGAGTGTGTGTGCCGTGACACCTCACGATGCCAGTTTTGGGTGTGAGATGCCCGGAATGTGGGGGGCCGGAAGCCGGTTGGTTCTTACCGGGATTTGCATTTGAAATTGCAAGAATTTGATGTGAATGCATGAGCATTATGAAACTGTGAAAGGTACACATAAAGTTGGTCATATGCATGAGTATTGCGAAACTTTGAAAGGCGCACATGACGTTGTTGATATGCGTGAGCATGAATTGAGCTGATCATGTAAGTCATGCACAAGAGGTGAAATATTGGCATATGTATTTGCTGAGTGATGTGACATGTTCATATGTATAAAAGATGTTCATGTGCAAGTGTATGAGTGATGAACCAGGTGAACATGAGAAATGCTTGCATTATGAGCACACATGTTTGATGGATGTAAGCTTTGAGGTTAATGTCAAGGCATGTGGTTGAATTGTTCACCTGCGATCATGATTTTGATATTCTAAAGTTTTCTGATTGTCTTATGAAATTATGAAAGGCTTGCATGATGAGATGTGTATACATAGTTAAGATGCTGGTTGGTGAAAGTATGATATGACTGCAATTTGATGATTGAAATGCTTGTCTATGATGCTTACATGTTGTTGTGACGTGCTTGATGGCAAGGTATGGGTAGTCTAGAAATTTTATCTCTCGCTGAGTGGTTGTACTCACCCCTTTTGGGGACTAACATTTCAGACTAGACAAGATACCTCTATCGACACGGCCACCGATGAGATAGATCGAGTGGCTGGATATGACTGCAAGGAGGAGGATAGCAAAGAAGGGAACCTTTGGACGCTGACACGGGTCGATGGACTTTAAGTATACGACTGCTGGAAGAGATATCGGTCATCTTTTGAAATATAGCCGAGTATAGATGACTATGGCATTTTGATGTACCGATTAAAGGTGTCCATCAAGTTATGTAAATTAGAGTGTACAGTTTTAACTTATACAAAGTGTTTAGTTGGTGTGCACTATCTGTTGATTATAGGAAAGGGAGATGTTGGATATGCTTCCGCCATATAAATTGCGCAGGGACCGATCAAAAAAAAAAAAAAAACCCCCAAGACTTTACAGCTCAATATGTAAAGCGAAGTTAGATAGGTAACTGTGGCAACCTCAGTTGGTTCAGGGGTGCTACACTTCATCTTTCTCAATTCCTGCTATTGAATCTCTCCCTATTGCACCAGTCACATCATCCATATTCATGGCTGACCCTCCAGATCATGATATGGAATCAAATTATTCTGAGCCTGAAATCATTCAGAACAATTCCGGACAACATGTGTCCATGGCATCAAAATAGTTTTTCACCATTGATGATATTCCTTATCACAAATGGCCAGAAAGACTTGAAGAATTCCATACTTGGTTGAATACCCAATCTATTACCAACCATGATATGAATGATGTCCTTTACAACTTTGTCACGAGGTTTACAGGAAGCCTCAAAACTTGGTGGAAATCAGTGGCAGAACAAGACCCGATTCATTTTCTGATGTCACCAGATTTTAGCCATGCCATCACTCTTCTATATCATTTCTTTGTGGGAAAACCCACTGACCTTGTGGAAATGAAAAGAAGAGAATTCTTCGAGAGAAAATGCTGCTCTCTCCAGAAGAGACACCTTGATAAGCATTATCGAGAAATGCTTAAGCTTTTTTATCAGATTGGAGCTGATCCAAATCTAAAGCATGTTTTCCTGTCCTCCATCCCCAAAGAATTATCCCGATGGTGGAAAGATCTTGTTTTGGAAAACAAAAAAGAGTGCAAGGTATTCCCTTAGGAGAAATACAGTAAGAGATCCATCTATGCCTTGAAGAATTATGCCTGAAACGCCAGATGGTCCGCACCTATGTCATGGAAGACAAAGGTCTTGAAGTAGCCTGCTCACGACAGAAATTGAAGATCAAATGTTCTAAGCAAGACTGTGATGGTACTTGTGAAAAGTTTTCTCGGAAGAAGAAGCACTTTAAGAAGTTCAGCATCAAAAAGTACAAACATGGCCCCAAACATTTCCGAAAAAAGAATAAATGGCGATACCTACGCAAAAGGAAAGATCGCACAGGCCATAAGAAATCAAATCGTTGTTTTATCTACAACCAGAAGGGGCATTTTGCTGAAAACTGTCCTTAAGCGAGAAAAGGTCAGAATCGTCTAATTCATCATATTGAGAATGAAACTGGGATTTCTCTTCAAAATGATGATATTGAATCCTTATTCTCCGCTGATGAAGAACCGTCGAAACAAACTCTTTGTGTTATCCCTTCTTACCAAACGTCCAGTGAAACTGAATCCGACTCAGAATCTGAAGATATTTTTCATATATCTCTTTCATCTTTAGAACAGACCTCTGACATATTCTCAAGTCAAAACCAGTGTCCCCATTTACCTGTGAAAATCCTTACTTCAAAGTTTGCCAAACCTATCACTGTCATTGCCCTTATTGACACTGGAGCAAGTTATTCCATCCTGGATACAAAAGTTCTACCCGAAGAATATTGGACTCCTTATATCCGATATTTCAACTCTGCTTTTGGAGACACTTTCTTCACAAATGTCAGAACTACTCCCGTAACTATCCAGTTCTTTCGCCAGTGTTCCATATCCACAAAAATCTTTGGATCCAGTCTCCCCAATAAAGATTTGATAATCGGGTGGGACATCATGACTCAGATTTCTCAACTTCAAATCATTCCTGGAAAATGTCTTAGGTATAAGGACCAATTCTCTGAGTTTGTCAATATTCAGAGACTATTTTCCATTCTCATGAGCCTATTAGATCCAATCATGCAAAAGTTTCAGAATCCCATTATGAGTTCGCTCAGAAATGCTCTCATCCTTTATGGGAAAATCCAGAGTTCTTTGTTCGCATTCCCTTCAAAAAGAATGAAGATATCAATCCAACCAAGGCGAGTCACATAGAAATGAACCCAGATCATTTAGTTTTGGCTCAAAGGGAATGCTCAGAATTACTGCAACAGGGACTCATTGAGATCTCAAACTCCTAATGGGCTTGTGAAGCCTTTTATGTCAATAAATGTGCTGAGCAAACTAGGGGAAAATGAGATTGGTAATTAACTATCGACCTCTCAACCTTTTTCTTCAAGATGATAAATTCCCCTTACCCTCGAGAGATTCCCTCTTTGCTGGTCTAACCAAGGCCCACATCTATTCCAAATTCGACCTCAAAGCCGGATTTTGGGAATTGGGCATTCATCTTGAAGACAGACCCAAAATAGGGTTTTGTATACCAAACCAGCACTTCCAATAGAAAGTTCTTCCTTTTGGCCTAAAAGTAGCACCATCTCTCTTTCAAAAGGCTATGTGTCGAATTTTCCAGCCAATTCTGTCAAGTGCAGCAATTTACATTGACGACATCCTGCTCTACAGTCTTGATGAGTAGTCACATTGCCAACTCCTTGAATAGTTTGCAGAGATTGTGAGGAAGCATGGCATTATGCTTTCCCAAAGAAAAATGAATATTGCCCAAACAGAAATTGAATTTCTTAGTATGCACCTCAATAAAGGTACGTACTATCCAGGGCCACACATTGCACATGAATTATTGAAGTTTCCTGAAGAAAACTTCACTACAAAACAAGTTCAGCAATTTCTTGATATAATTAATTATCTCAGGGATTTTGTTCCAAATATTGCAAAGCTGCTGATTCCTCTCTAGTCAATGTTGAAAAAGCATCCCCCACCTTGGGGAAAAATCCAGACTAAAGCAGTCGCTGAGCTTAAGAATTCTTCAGACTGACGCTAGTTATGAATACTGGGCAGCAATCCTCCTTGAAGAAATTGATGGTAAGAGACATCTTTGTGCTCACAAAGGTGGAAAATTCTCTTAAGCAGAAATGCATTACCATTCCACTTTCAAATAAATCCTAGCCATAAAAAATGGGATTAAAAAGTTTGAGTTTCATCTCATCGATCATCATTTCCTAGTGGAATTAGATATGGCATCTTTTCCATAGATGACAAAATTCAAGCAGAAGCAGATCCCAAATTCTCAACTGCTTCGATGGGCTGAATGGTTTTCAAAATACTATTTTGAAACCAAGCATATTCCTGGAAAGAAGAATGTACTTGCTGACTTCTTGTTAAGACCTAAAACACCAGCAGAAATCAACATGTACATCAAAAGACCTACCTTTCACATGCTCAATCATGGAGAGAAATACAAGATTGAGAAGATCAAAGATTTGCCCAGCTGGAAATATCCCCAGGAAATCATTGAACAAATCCAGCAAGACAGTCTCAGTGAAAACATGGATAGCCTCATGTGGCAATGCCATACTGAACTATTCCGATCTAATGGAGGATCCATCCTTTATCCTTTTGGTTTGAATGCAGATTATCCATTCATCCATCCTCTCATCTGGAAGGAAGACGATTTCCCTGATTAACTCAAGAAGTTATTGTTGCGACCTACCCCTCGGGGGGGAGGGAACAGGTTTAGGGGTATTTGCCTAAAGGACGGACCTAAAGCCCATAATCAGGCGTGGGCTCTCCCAAGCCCATACCCCGCGTGACGTTGGGATATTTTCAAGAATTTTGCAAAAAGGAGTCGCCACTAGCCTATTGGGGTCGGCTAGAAACCAAGTGTGGCATGGGAGTATACCTCACTTCCTACGCAACCAGAGAATTTAGGGTCTGGGACTTGATTACACTAATTGACCAATTAGTGCCCTTGCGGTACCTAATCTTGTTCATTTTAGAAGAAAATATTTTTGTCAGGCAGTTTGGATTAATTTTACATTTATTCACTAACATGCAAGGTGATCATGCGGGTGCGCAATCATTAAAATAACAATCACAGCTACCAACATTCAAATTGCAATAAAAATCAAACACGTGCACTTAAACATAATTAAATATGCAAATTAAACATATGATATAATCAACGTGCGAGCAAATAAAGGCTCAATTACACCAAGGGGGCAAAACATAGCAATTCCCGATCAAACCCTACACTTTTTGGATTTTTGAATTTTTAATTTTTTAATTAATTTTTTAAAAGTTAATTTCTTATATAAAAAGAACGTCGAATTTTTTTTTAATGTTTTTCTGAGTTTTTGAATTTTCGGAAATTTTTTGGATTTTTCTTATTTTTCTTATTTTTTTTGAATTTTTGAATTTTTTTTTTTTTTTTGAATTTTTTAATATTTAATGTTATTATATTTCACGAAAAAGGGTTCGAACCGGGTGCGCCTAATCCGGCCTGCGCACCCGGCACAAACCCGGATCCAACACTTTTGGATTTTTAAAAAAAAATCATTAAAAAAACAATTAAAATTAACTCATTTTGTTTTTTTTTTTTTCTTTTTCTCACTTTGCCCCCCCGCACGCTCTGTCCTTATGTCCTTCCCGAGGCCGGCTTTTCCCTTTTTAGTTTTCTGTTTTTTTTACTTTTCTTTTTTTTTCTCATTTTTTTTCCCTTCTTTTTTAGTTTTCCTTTCCTTTCTTTTTTATTTCTTTCCCTCCTCCCTTTTGACATTTCGACCTTCTTCTTTACGAGACCAACGTTTTGTTTTTCTTTTTCAATATTTTGTTTTACTTTTTCACTTTTTCCATACCTCTCTTTTTCTCCTTTTTTTTTTTTTTTGGTCTTCTTCTCCTTCGTGCTTGGCCCTCCCGCACGCTGTCTTCTCCTCCCTTGCGACATTCCTCACCAAAATTTGCTTCTTTACCAAAACTCATTCGAACAACAACAATAACCAAAGCACCTAGCATCCCTTCTAACGCCAAACCACCTCGACCGACCCAAGTCAAGGTCGGCCATCTACCTCCGAGAGTTGCTACACCATTTTCGGATGCAAACACCCCCGGCTCAAACGCACATGATTACTTCACGAAAATCGCATGGAATCGTGATGAAAACATAAAAGACAGGCATGGTCCAACATATATATAAAAAAGCGCGAATCAGACCGAGTTTGAACACAGGTTGCTTCTCGATTTTCTTTGAGACATTTCGTCAAACATTAGGTGTGTAGCAGCTAAAAGGGGCATACGGGCTCACTCGAGGCTCGGATCCGAGTAAAGATCGACACACTATGCACAAGCAACACTCAAGATCAGCTCATGGACCAAGTCGGAACAGACATAAACGAAGAACAACTATCTCCAGGCTTCAACAAACTTGCAGAACTTAGATATCATTTAGGCATTTTCACAAGCACTTGGTGTGCACGACTGACACGGGGAATTTTCCACTTGATAGGGACGCTAGACAAAACTAAACTCCTACCACGTACCAGAATAACTAGTAGCCTATCGGGAGGACCGGCTCGGACCGAAACTTGTGCGAACTAGTCAGCACAAGTTCCGGCCCGACGCCTCCCAAGAAACAAGGGACACACGGTCAAAACAAAGCCTACCTGGTTTGAGAGGAGGGCTGCAGCGACGAACAGACCTCCAGCGACGACCAAACACTCTCCCAAGCTTGCTCTTTGGTGTTCTCCGTTCTCTCTCGACCCCAAAAAAAATCCAGACCCCCGATCCTTCTTGCTGGCCGATCTCCTCTGTTTTTATCCTCGGCCAGCAAGCGCGCATGCTTTCGCAACTGCCCGGCTTGCCGGCCGGACTACACCCGCTGATCCGCGGATTACGCTACTCGCCCGCCACCGATCCTCTTGCTCCCTCTGTCGCTCCTCTGTTTCTGCTTTCTCTTTTCAGGTCTTGCAGCGAAGACCAGTTGGGGAGACGACTAGCTCGCTCACGGGCTGGGCTGAAGGAGGAAATAGGTTGGGCCGGGCCAAGCGCAGGGGAAGAGAAAAGAAAAGGGGCGGGTCGGGCCAAGGCTGGATTCGGCCTAACCCGACCAATTTCATCTTTTTTTTTTAATCGCATAATAATAATTTTTTTTAATTTCTTTTGTGACTAATTCCTAACATTTAATGCTACTTTAAATTAATTAATTTAGGTGAAATTTAGGTGTCAACAGCTGCCCCTCTTTGAACGTAGCCTCGAAGAGGTTGCGATCAAAGACAGAAGACACCTAAATTATTTTGGCGATAGAGAGACCCTAGGTGCATATGCATGTATCAGGTCGATGGAAGTGACTCATAACTATGAAAGCGCGTCTTGTCAATAAGAGGAAGAAAGACTTCGCACTACAGAGCATGCTGTGTCATAAGAAGAAAGAGGAGACCCCGGGCTACAGGAGCACGCCGTGTCATAAGAAGAAAGAGGAGATAAGAAGAAAGAGGAGACCCCGGGCTACAAAAGCACGCCGTGTCATAAGAAGAAAGAAGAGACTCCGGGCTATAGGAGCACGCCGTGTCATAAGAAGAAAGAGGAGACCCCGGGCTACAGGAGCACGCCGTGTCATAAGAAGAAAGAAGAGACCCCGGGCTACAGAAGCACGCCGTGTCATAAGAAGAAAGAAGAGACTCCGGGCTATGAAAGCACGCCGTGTCATAAGAATAAAGAGGAGACCCCGGGCTACAGGAGCACGCCGTGTCATAAGAAGAAAAAGGAGACCCTGGGCTACAAGAGCACGCCGTGTCGTAAGAAGAAAGAGGAGACCCCGGGCTACAGGAGCACGCCGTGTCGTAAGAAGAAAGAGGAGACCCCGGGCTACAGGAGCACGCCGTGTCATAAGAAGAAAGAGGAGACCCCGGGCTACAGGAGCACGCCGTGTCATAAGAAGAAAGAGGAGACCCCGGGCTACAGGAGCACGCCGTGTCATAAGAAGAAAGAAGAGACCCCGGGCTATAGGAGCACGCCGTGTCATAAGAAGAAAGAGGAGACCCCGGGCTACAGGAGCATGCCGTGTCATAAGAAGAAAGAGGAGACCCCGGGCTACAGAAGCACGCCGTGTCATAAGAAGATAACATGGTTTAAGGTTGACCATGAACCCTTAAAGACGGCATGGTTTGAGGCTGACCATGAACCTTGTAGATGACATGGTTTGAGGCTGACCATAAACTTTTGTAGATGACATGGTTTGAGGCTGACCATGAACCTTTGGTTTTTAGGGAAGCACTCACTAACTGCTTGAAAACTGCATGGCTTCACTGAGGAATCCTGTCAAACTCAACTTGAGCAAATGTCATTAGAGATGTCATCAAGAGACGTATTGGCAATATTGTATCATTAATTGAACAAGCTAATCAAGCTAAGTCCGACTGCTTTTTTAAAAAAAGTTCGATGTCAATTAGCATCATGTGGTGCAAAACTGTCATCTTGCTCGTGGATACATCATTAATCATCAAATTCTCTAGGAGTCAAGTTCTTATCAGAATGACTACGACTCGTGAAAAATGCTAATTAATCATGCCAAACTAGAGTTTCTTAGTCAGAAAGGATTTCTCACACTCCCGATAAAATGGCTGCTTGATCCCATCCATTCGTGTGGGAAGTAATTGATTGTTGATGGTATCTCACATAACCCATGTCAAAGGCTTTCAGAAACATTCGCGATGAGCACAATATGATCGATCAAAAAGGTCTTTTGAAAGGACTGCAATATAGGCTTGTTTAGGGCTTACACAAAGGAATGATTGCTTTGAGGCCAATAAAGGAAGATTTGTTGCTATCTTTGTCGAGTTTACAAGTTGAGAACTTGAAAGATAAGACAAGATAGAATTACTTCCACTTCTTCAAGCAATAGCTTCTTTGTGGCATTCTCATTTTCACTCGAACCATCCCAATCAGAAGAGACTTCGGAAGAGGGTTGTAATGTTGGCTCGGGAAAGGCTTGAAAGGCTTAAAATTCTCAAGGGGGTTGTTAAGAGTCAGTGACCATCATAGCATCATGACCATGTCATTCAATCTTTCGAAGTCACTTGGCTTTTGAAACACAACGCATCTCGAAAGTCCCTTGATTAATCATTTCTGCATGGAGGTTCGCTCCTCTCTAATGTCCTTTGCTCTTGCAATGAACTTTTTGCACAGGCACTTGGACTTTGATAATTTTTTTTCACATAAGATGTAACTTTTTGGCCCTTTTTTTTTTTGCCTTGCTTTTACCGTCACACTGCTTTTTATGCCCCATAATTTTGTCGAACTTTTTGCTCTTTGAACTTTTGTAGCTCTTATGACTTTCGAGATGCTTTTCACATTTTCTCGCAACCGCCAATTGTATTTGGTTAATTCTTATGCTTTGCCCCAGTGAAGGGAGATGATCACCGCTCGGGGTTCGAAATGAATAATCAGGCCCAAGTTGGTTAAAGCAATGGATATTAGTGTTTGGGTAGAGAAGGAAATGCTCTTCTTCACCTTGGGATGAGTCAAGCTCTCATGAGAATTCCCGTGAAGCTATCACCGAAGATTGATGCAAGTGAAAGTAATAAAATCTTTCTTAATCTTTCGCTCTATAACACGATCATAACCCCTTATGTTGCCTCAATATAGGGTTGTTCTCGACAAGGGTACTTGGAAGGATCGTCTTTTTCAGCCCAAAGGGGTAGCAAGATATTAGTGCAATGCTTGGGATTGATGAAGAAAATGCCTTTATCATTTCGATCTTTGTGCTCAATGTGAATGAATCCTTTGTCCTAAGAGAAGGTTATTTTTCACTCAACTTTCAAAAGTGTTTGAAGGACGTATTTGGAAATGGTTTACCTTTCTTCGTCCTAAGCACTTCTTGTTTGGCATGGTTAACGTTTCACTTTTCACCTTGCCGAGATCATTTGAGTAGATCAAGCTCCATAGAGAAATTTGATTCAAAATGAATAACCCACAAAACGAGAAACAATTTTGAGAAAAAATGAATGCTCAAAAAGTTCGTAGAACTTCTTTTCTCTCAATTATTCATTTTTTTTTTGTGTCTCTAGGAAAGCGCCAAGGTCCTCTCTTGTAATGGAAATTCTCCCTTTTTTTTAGTGTCTCAGCTCACCTCTCAAATGAGATATTCAACCGTTTATGTGGAGGCTTGATGGATTCTTGAACCAACTCTTTCTTTTGCCATTTCCTTGTCGGACAGTAGGGTGCCTGAAACACAAGTAAATATGCGTATATGCAACATATGCATGATATCTACAATGCTATGCATGATGCCATGCGACTCGAATTGTGCATGAAGTGGCTCCTCGGCCTTGATTTCATTCATGGAAAATATTTCTTGACTGCATCAACGTTTACAGGTCTAGGCAATTCACGGCCATCCATTTCAACTAAAATCATTGCACCACCAGGAAGAATCTTCTTAATGACATACGGTCCTTCGTAGTTCGGGGTGAACTTGCCACGAGGGTCTGGTATGATCGGGAGCACCTTCCTCAACACCAGATCATGGACTTCGAAGTGTCTGGGACGCACCTTTCGATTGAAGGCTTTTGCGACTCGTCTTTGATAGCATTGACCATGACACACAGCTTGCAATCTCTTCTCATCGATCATGTTTAGCTGCTCGTGCCTTTGTTGCACCCACTCAGTTTCATCGAGCTTAGATTGAGAAATAATCCTTAGAGAAGGAACCTCAACTTCAACAGGTAAGACCGCCTCCATCCCGTACACGAGTGAAAAAGGAGTTGCCCCCGTAGAGGTGCGGATAGAAGTTCGGTATGCCATTAGTGCGTAAGGAAGTCTCTCGTGCCAATCATGATAATTTTCAGCAGTCTTTGACAGGATTTTCTTTATGTTCTTATTCGCCGCCTCCACTGCTCCATTCATTTGAGGACGGTATGGTGACGAGTTTAGATGTTTAATTTGAAATTCATCGAGCAAGCCATCCACGACTTTGTTGTTCAAATTAGTGTCGTTGTCAGTAATGATCGCCTCTGGTACCCCGTAATGGGCAACAATGTCGCAGCGAATGAACCTAGCCACATTCTTGGTTGTGACACTAGCATACGAGTTGGCCTCGATCCATTTGGTAAAGTAGTCTATCGCCACCAAAATAAATCGATGCCCATTTGAAGCTTTGGGGTTAATGGGCCCAATCACGTCAATTCCCCACATTGAAAACGGCCAGGATTGAGACATTTGGTGAAGTTTATTTGGAGGGGTATTTATCTTGTCTCCATAAATGCACCTTTGGTGACACCGTCGTACGTGCTTGAATGCGGTCGGATTCCATGGTCGGCCAATAGTAACCAAGTCGCATGATCTTTCTCACCAAGAAGTGTCCGTTCATATGGGGGCCGCACTCCCCTTCATGTATCTCTTTCATCAAACGATCGGCTTCTTTAGCGTCGACACACCTTAGCAATGTCGAGTCGAATGACCTTTTATAAAGAATGTCTCCACTGGCGAAGGACCTTGATGCCATCTTCGAGATATGCTTCTTATCTACTGCTTCACTTCCTTCGGGGAATTCGCCCTTCTGCAGGTATTTCAAGATGTCGTGATACCACAGTTGTCCGTCAGGCTCCTCTTCAACCGTCATGTAATAAGCCGGGCATCTAAGGATCTCAATTCTCAATGGTTCAATGTCCATGCCTCCAGCTACTTGTAACATTGAGGATAGGGTAGCTAGGGCATCCGCGAACTGATTTTGAGACCTTGGCAAGTATTCAAATGATATTTCTTGGAATTCTTGATCAACTCCCCAGAACTCATGATACGGAATCAATTTAGAATCCTGTGTTTTCCATTTGCCTTTAGTCTGTAAGATGATAAGGGTTGAATCACCATAAACTTGCAGCTTCCGAATTTTCATATCGATGGCAGCTTGGAGGCCGAGAATGCATGCTTCGTATTCAGCGATGTTATTCGTGCAAGGGAACATCAATTTAGCGGACGGGGTAATGCTGTCCATCCGGGAGATAAGAACGCCCCGATGCGACCCAGCTAAGTTAACCGCACCATCAAAGTACATTGTCCATTTGTCACTTGACACAAGTAAAATTTGCTCTTCTGCACCACTATCCTCATCAGATGTTTTGGACCTCTCAAAATTTTCTGCCAACATGTCTGCTATGGCTTGACCTTTAACAGACTTCTGTCCTAAGCTTTGAACATCAAACTCAGAAATTAAGATTTGCCACTTGGCCAACTTGCCAACCAATGCCGGCTTCTCTAGGAGATACCTGATGGGATCATTTTTAGTCACCAATAAGATTCGGTGATGAAGTGTGTACTGCCGCAACCTGTACAAGACCCAAATTAAGGCCACGCAAGTTCTCTCAACTTCTGTATAGTTCATCTCAGAAATAGTGAACTTCTTGCTCAAGTAGTATATTGCGCGTTCTCTCCCATCATCTGGTCTTTTTTGGGCTAGCATGGCTCCTAATGACTTGTCATGTACGGTTAAGTACAAAATCAAGGGAATTTTAGGGAGTGGGGGCACTAAGATTGGTGCATGAGTGAGATAATGTTTTATCTTCTCAAATGCACCCTGGCATTCGGCATTCCACTCAATCTTTGCATTCTTTTTCAGGAGCTTGAAGAATGGCTTCGCTGTTTCGGACAACGACAAATGAACCTCGCCACATAATTAAGTCGTCCCATTAGGCTGCGGACTTCTTTGGTGGTAGTCAGGGGTCGTAAATCGCAAATGGCTTTAACCTTCGACGGATCAATCTCTATACCCCTACTACTAACCATGAATCCTAATAGCTTCCCAGATTTCACTCCAAAAACACATTTTGCGGGATTGAGGCGTAACTTGAACTTCCGAAGATGTTCGAACAACCTTTGCAAGACTTTAACATGATCTTCACCACGTCTCGATTTCGCAATCATGTCGTCGACATATACTTCGATTTCCTTGTGCATCATGTCATGGAATAACGTGACCATGGCCCTCTGATACGTTGCCTTAGCATTCTTTAGACCGAAAGGCATCACTTTGTAGCAGAAGGTTCCCCAAGGAGTTATGAATGATGTTTTGCTCCTATCTTCCTCTTTCATACGGATTTGGTTATATACGGAAAAGCCATCCATGAAGGAGAACAACTCAAATCCCGCCGTACTATCAACCAAGACATCGATATGTGGGAGTGGAAAGTCGTCTTTTGGACTTGCTCGATTCAAGTCGCGATAGTCAACACACACCCTGATTCGCCCATCTTTCTTCATTACAGGCACGATATTTGCTACCCAATCAACATAACGGGTCACTTCGATAAAGTCTACTTTCAGTAGTTTCATCACTTCTTCTTTAATCTTCTTAGACAACTCTGGTTTAGTTCTTCTGAGTCTTTGCTTCTTGGGTGGCACATTGGGATCCATTGGTAAAGCATGCTCCACAATTTCAGGATCCAATCCTGGCATGTCGGCATATGTCCAAGCGAACACATCTTGATATTCTTTCAGGAGAGAAGTCATCTTTTCCGCATTTGACTCTGAGAGACATGCCCCGATCTTTACTTCCTTGACATTCTTTGTATCACCCAAATTTATGGTGATTGTTCGCTCTTCTGTTAACGGCTTCGACTCTTCATGTCGATTCCATTCACGTTCGATCCCCTTCTGATCATCATCGTCAGTGTCATCGGAACCTGAGAGACTTTCTTCATGCATATCCGGGTCACATGAGTCCTTATCATGATTATGCATAATGAAATGCCTGAGATGTGATGAGATAAGTTAGAGTAGGTCAACAATAAGAATCATGCATGCCGTTTTCGAAGAATTTTGGAAGTATATTTTTTTTGTAAAAAGTTTCAAGAACTCATCCTCATATCCTTGGATTTCCTCGTCCTTGCAAAACGATCAAATTTGGGAGCATGTGGAGGACTAGGCCTCAGTGACCATCATAGGACTAGTTTGATGTGCTTCCACATGTCCTTAATAAAACATGCATCTATTTTATTGAATGAGGAAAGATAAGGCCGTATTTTAACACACACCACCCTCGACCAACGGCTCAAGATCGAGGCTAACCATAGTTCACGTTACAAATGACATAAACAGGAAAGAAGAAATTACGAGATCCCACGCAGGGGAGATGACATAAAATGGAAGACTAGTCTAAACAAGAACCGCCTACTCTGGAGGGACAGCTACGATTTCGGAGGACTCGGCTTCTTCGCGCGCCAGGATAGTGCATATGATGTCTTCCTCGAATAGCCCGGTCACACCATAAACATCCCCCTCTTCCTCGGACAACATCCTTGGAGGTCCTGGAAATGTCTCTTCTAGCAGCAGGAGAAAAGGCCTTTGGTTGTCCCCGTTTGTTTCGGTTCGAGCAATACGTTCACCTCGGCCCCCTCGAGCATTTCGACATCTTTGTCCCCCATAGCCTCCTCGGTAGCCACGACCACCTCGCTCGATACGACCCCCTCGCCCCTCAACATATCCCAGGCCTCTCATTTTCGAGTTTTTATGAACTTCGATAGGCCTTCGCACACCCTGACCATGCGATCCGAGACCTTCTCCAGGGTTGAACCCACTCGCCAGCATGATCTTTCCCACCGCTATGGCCGGCTTGGATAACTCAGGGACCTTTGCAAAAGACCCTGCAGGCACATGAATCGTGGATACCAACTCAAAGGTTTGAAAGCTGGATTCCTCGGTACACTCAGGCTCCACATAAGGGATGGCCGTCTCGTGGTAGATCTTGAAGTCAGACTCTCCATGGATTGTAATAAGCCTATTGTCCACCACAAATTGCACCTTCTGATGAAGGCTGGAGGCAACGGCGCCCGCCGTGTGGATCCATGGCCTTCCTAATAGAAAATTAAAAGCGCTTGGTACATCTAACACTTGGAACAGGACTTGGAAAAGTACAGGGCCAATTAGCAGCTCAAGTTCAATTTCTCCTATCACCTCATTCTTCATCCCGTCAAAAGCACGCACAGAGTAGACTTGCCGACGGATTCTCCCAAGATCAATGCCAAGACGGTGGAGTGTAGCCAACGGGCATATATTGAGCGCCGAATCAATTATCGATCAACACTCTACAAACAAGAGTACTCTCATGCTTCACTGAGATATGCAGTGCTTTGGTGTGATTAGGGCCATCGGGGGGAAGATCTTCATCAGTAAAGGAAATTTGGTCTTTCAGTAGGATGGCCCCAACGAACTCTTCCAATTGGACTTCATCGATTGATTCTGGCACGTGCACCTCATTAAGGACTTTCAGCAAAATGTCTCTATGCTTCTCGGAAGATTTGAATAATTCCAGGAGAGAGATTTGAGCCGGTAACTTCCGCAATTGATCCACCACATTGAACTCACTGGACTTTACTACGGCTAAGAACTGCTTTGCCTCCTCCTCGGTCACGGCCTTCTTTTCTATTCCTTTATCAGGTGCATAACAGCGGCCTGATCGCGTGATATTGTCTACCTCATTTGTTCCATAATCCCAAGGTACAGCTTTGGGGTCAAATTTGGGAGGATTCTCCAACACTATCACTCCATCTTTCTCCTGGGGTGGTAATTCAATCGTGACCGGCATTGCATTCCCTCCTGTGACTTCAATTGCCGACATCTCTTCGACCATAAGGTCGATCACTGTGGGTTCAGCAATTTCCATCTTGATATCGCCAGCAGGCTCTTCATCAGATAGTTCAATCACCATCGGGGTTATCATAGCTATCACCCCTTCCTCGAATAATGCTGGTGTCATCGAAACTCTAGACACAACCTTCTTCGCCCAGGGGATGCAAGCAAATTTGCAAAAAGATGAACAGAATGATGATGGCACTATCACGGATACGGATCTCTCCTCCTCTTCTCCACGTTGAATTACCCCCATAGTTACCATCTTGTGGACGCGAGTTTAATTTCTCTTACCGGGGTCACATCTTCTTGACCTCCATAGTATCCTGCCAGCACTAAGGACTCATACAACTTGGAAGCATCTACCACTAGAGGCTGTTGACCCGCTCGCGTCTCCTCAAAGATCGAATTCACTCCCTCTGCATGATTTGGCAAGGGGTTCTGCTGCACATTAGGCTGAGCTTCCCTGAAAGTCAAAATGTTCTTGTCTAGCAACTGCTGGACTTTGTATCTCAGCACGTAGCAATCATCTACGTCATGCCCCTTTTCTCCCATGTGGTATTCGCAGGTCTTTGTCACATCGAACCCGGGAAACCTCACGGGATTGTCTCTTGGTACCTCCTTCGCGACCATCCTCTTTTCGAGAAGCATGGGCAACAACTTTAACAACGAGCGTGGTAGCGGTGAAAATTCCTTTCGAAAAGGCCTTTTACCCTTGTCATATCCCCGGGAAGAGCTCCCTTGAACAACGAAGGGCTTTTGGGTGGGCGTTGTAGGCGACCTAGGGAGAAGCGGCTCTTGCACAAGCGCTACTTCAACCGTGGCTTCTTTATCTTTTCTCGTCGAGAATTTCTTCGTGCTCCCAGTAGATATCCTTCCCTCAATAATTGCCCACTCGACTCCTTCACCTACATCTACCAGTTGTGAGAACGTTTGGCATCCCGAGTACACTAATCCTTGGAAGTATTCAGGGGGCAATGTCTTGAGGAATAGTTGCTTCATCTCCCTCTCATTTAAGGCCGGTTTCACTTGTGAGGCCATGGTTCTCCATCTTTGTGCGAAGGCTTTAAATGACTCATTCCTCTTCTTCTCAACACGGGTCAACTCTTCTCTCGTGGGGGCAAGCTCAGTATTAAACCTGTATTGCTGCAGGAACTCATCGGCTAAATCTTCCCAACTGGTGAATTCTTCGATGTCCAGTGCGATGAACCACGTCAAGGCAATGCCTTCTAAGCTATCCCAGAACGTGTGAATGAGAAAGGGCACGTTGTCAGCGTAACGAGCCATTTTCCTTATGTAGTACCTAAGGTGGGTCTTGGGACATCCTGTTCCGTCATACTTCCTCGTGAACTCAGGCTCTTGGAAAGTCTCAGGGAAGTTTGTCTTAGTGTACGGGGACAACTTATCAACTCCTTTCAGCTCATACCCCTGCAAGGCACATAGTCGCTCTTCCATTTTCGCCAGGCGTTTTTCACTTTCTTCATTTAGGCGACGCGTTGGCTCTTCCTTTGGAGGAGGATCCAAATTGACAATGATTGGTGTGACAGAAGGAGCTTCTTCAGCAGTCTCCTTTCCAGGGAGATCAGCGACATGCGTGCCTCTTGTTGGAGGAGCATGTCCTGATGATGTGGGAGTAGACGTCCTAGTGGCAGCTGCAACAAGGAGCTCCTTGAGCTTTTGGCTCATCTCAAGCATCATTGCGGTAAGTTGGGCCAGCTGGTCCTCCACCTTGGCCATACGTGTGTCGGTGTCTTCATTCTCCATCCTGACTTTCGCGCACGTGCGAATTGGAGATCTCCTCTTAGCCGTGTTGACAGTTGGACGAAAGTAGACAACCTATTAGTACCTGAACAAGGATAGATAAGCATATATAAGCATTAAGTAATGATTAGGCGGTCGGTCCATGACAGAGATCTAATCGCCCCAACTTGTTCGTTTCATTGAAAGCAAGGTTACTACATGATACTAGGAAAGATAATGAGGGAGAACCCCTAAACAACGAAGCTATTTCGAATACGAAAATACATTCGTCTTAAGTTCCGACACAATGACACGAGGCAAACTCCTTAACATTATAACGCATAAGGGCATGGTCCCACTACACATTGCATTGGACTCAATCTAACTAATGAGGACAGCTCCCGCTTGCGGCAGCCCCGATAACTCGAGTCAACTTCGAGGCACGCTCCTCGGCTTCTTCGAGCTTCCTTTTGAGGCGCTTAATCTCGGCTCGATGGGTGGTCTTTAATGGCACGTCAGGAATTTTCGAGCGCAGACTCTCTGGGATCTTATGCCTAAGGATGTACTCCATCGAGGCACAGTAGGTCCTCTCTTGCCCTTCCAACTCATCTTCAGGCCATATCAGCTTTCGGGGGTGGCACATATCCCACATCAACTTGACTAATGCAACAGAGTCTTCGTAATCCTTGCATCCATCAGGGAAGTCTATCCTGAGCGGGTCTTCTTGAATCGTCGGCAGAAGTTGTTGAACCTCTTGGAATTGGCGAGCGACTCGGGTCGGGTAATACTCAATGACTCCAGTAACTCCCAACAAAGGAATAGGTCCAGTAAGCCCACACACGAACCTCGCTTCTCGAACCCGGAGCCATTTGGCATGCCATTGGAAATCCTCAGGTCCAGGGTTGGTCATGAAAGCTAACCACTCAGAATAATGATAATCGGGGGCAAACGCTTTCCTATCTTTAAACTTCAGGATGGGGTGGCTAGAGTCAGAGATGTTGTTTACAGTCATCAAGCTACCAAACCCCTTAACGTGAGAGAAGAACCAAATTTGTAAGAGTTCAGGAGGAGCATGAAAAACTTTGTCTTTGTTTTCTTTAAAGCGGGTAAGGGAAAGAAATGTTTCAGTCAGGACGGCATTAACAAAACCCCTTCCCATACATACCTCACGAACTACCCATGCCACGGAAGGGTTAATAACGTTCCTACAAAATGGGAATAACACAAACCCGAAGAAAGCTAACAGGAAGATCCTATTCTTTTGAAAAGATGGGGCATTTTGAAAAAGCTCATTTAAGAATGAAAATGGGCTGGTCTTGCGATTGGCTTTCAAAACTTTCCTCACATCCTCTTCCTTAACTCTAAGGAAATCAGATAAGGTCGATGCATGCTCAGTCCCTACAGGTGGGCTAACTAACTCCGACACCAAGGGCTTTCCAATGGCAAGACTATATTCTTCTAGGGTTGGAGTGAGTTCATGATCACCGAGTATGAACGTGCAAGTTTCAGGGCACCAAACATGTGCTAACGCTTGCACGACACCAGAATGAGTTTCTATCTCCAATAAGGGAAGTAAACGCCCAACATATGATCGCACCCAAACATGGCCAGTTGGATCCAATCTATCCCACCATGCGTGAAGCTCGGCTTTCGGGATGGGGATGATGCGAAGGTCGGGTACCCCCATCGTATGATCAGCCTAATTTATCATGGACCGACCAAAATGAAAGCGAGTAAGTAAGTTGCGAAGAAGAGAATTCCAAAAAAAAATAAAATAAAATAAAACTTACCCTACTCATTGAGCAATGATGTCAAGGCCAAAGACATGCGCATGGACAATGGTTCAATTTCTATTCTAGATGGCCTAAAATGGAGCCATACGATCACAGGACTGAACCAACAAGCTCGTGGCTAGGTCGTGTTACCCATGACTCCGACTTCGTCAAAGGACTAACCCGTGTCGCATGCTCGCAGACCAGGGTAGGGACCTCTGACATCAAGAAAGAAATTTCGGGGTTGAGATGGGCGACTCGTACTACATGCTTGTAGTCGGAGTGGTATCCACCTCAACACCATCCTAAGGGATCCTATGCGGCCTAGGTCCCGCGGCAGGTTGTGTGTGCTATAGTGTAGTGCAATGCAGGAAACGCAAGCATGACAATTTATAAGCAAGCAGCACTTCATAAATTCAAAACATAAACATTCATTCCCAACTCCACACCTGCATGACAAAGGGTTAACAATCACTCCTCCCCTTATAACTCCCAACTGCAAAAACATTTAACACATTTAATATTAGGGGCGTACCTGGAATCCTCGCTGCCAAACAATAATATTTTTGAGCAAGATTAATTTGGCCTAAGTCCTCTAAGGTTTAAAACTAGTTCCCCAGCGGAGTCGCCAAGCTGTCGCAACCTACCCCTCGGGGGGAGGGAACATGTTTAGGGGTATTTGCCTAAAGGACGGACCTAAAGCCCATAATCAGGCGTGGGCTCTCCCAAGCTCATACCCCGCGTGACGTTGGGATATTTTCAAGAATTTTGCAAAAAGGAGTCGCCACTAGCCTATTGGGGTCGGCTAGAAACCAAGTGTGGCATGGGAGTATACCTCACTTCCTACGCAACTAGAGAATTTAGGGTCGGGGACTTGATTACACTAATTGACCAATTAGTGCCCTTGCGGTACCTAGTCTTGTTCATTTTAGAAGAAAATATTTTTGTCAGGCAGTTTGGATTAATTTTACATTTATCCACTAACATGCAAGGTGATCATGCGGGTGCGCAATCATTAAAATAACAATCACAGCTACCAACATTCAAATTGCAATAAAAATCAAACACGTGCACTTAAACATAATTAAATATGCAAATTAAACATATGATATAATCAAAGTGCGAGCAAATAAAGGCTCAATTACACCAAGGGGGCAAAACATAGCAATTCCCGATCAAACCCTACACTTTTTGGATTTTTGAAATTTTTTTAATTTTTAATTTTTTAATTAATTTTTTTTAAAAGTTAATTTCTTATATAAAAAGAACGTCGAATTTTTTTTTTTGTTTTTCTGAGTTTTTGAATTTTCGGAAATTTTTTGGATTTTTCTTATTTTTCTTATTTTTTTGAATTTTTTTGAAATTTTTTTAATTTTTAATTTTTTTAATCCGGCCCGCGCACCCGGCCCAAACCTGGATCCAACACTTTTGGATTTAAAAAAAATCATTAAAAAAACAATTAAAATTAACTCATTTTGTTTTTTTTTTTTTTGTCTTTTCTCACCGCCCCCGCACGCTCTCGTCCGCATGTCCTTCCCGAGGCCGGCTTTTCCCTTTTTAGTTTTCTGTTTTTTTTACTTTTCTTTTTTTCTCATTTTTTTCCCTTCTTTTTTTAGTTTTCCTTTCCTTTCTTTTTTATTTCTTTCCCTCCTCCCTTCGACATTTCTAACCTTCTTCTTTACGAGACCAACGTTTTTTGTTTTTCTTTTTCAATATTTTGTTTTACTTTTTCACTTTTCCATACCTTTCTTTTTCTCTCTTTTTTTTTTTTTTTTTTTTTTTTTCCGGTCTTCTTCTCCTTCGTGCTTGGCCCTCCCGCACGTTGTCTTCTCCTCCCTCGCGACATTCCTCACCAAAATTTGCTTCTTTACCAAAACTCATTCGAACAACAACAATAACCAAAGCACCTAGCATCCCTTCTAACGCCAAACCACCTCGACCGACCCAAATCAAGGTCAGCCATCTACCTCCGAGAGTTGCTACGCCATATTCGGATGGAAACACCCCCGGCTCAAACGCACATGATTACTTCACGAAAATCGCATGGAATCGCGATGAAAACATAAAAGACAGGCATGGTCCAACATATATATAAACAAGCGCGAATCAGACCGAGTTTGAACACAGGTTGCTTCTCGGTTTTCTTTGAGATATTTCGTCAAACATTGGGTGTGCAGTAGCTAAAAGGGGCATACGGGCTCACTCGAGGCTCGGATCCGAGTAAAGATCGACACAATATGCACAAGCAACACTCAAGATCAGCTCATGGACCAAGTCGGAACAGACATAAAAGAAGAACAACTATCTCCAGGCTTCAACAAACTTGCAGAACTTAGATATCATTTAGGCATTTTCACAAGCACTTGGTGTGCGCGACTGACACGGGGGATTTTCCACTTGATAGAGACGCTAGACAAAACTAAACTCCTATCACGTACCAGAATAGCTAGTAGCCTATCGGAAGGACCGGCTCGAACCGAAACTTGTGCGAACTAGTCAGCACAAGTTCCGGCCCGACGCCTCCCAAGAAACAAGGGACACACGGTCAAAACAAAGCCTACCTGGTTTGAGAGGAGGGCTGCAGCGACGAACAGACCTCCAGCGACGACCAAACACTCTCCCAAGCTTGCTCTTCGGTGTTCTCCGTTCTCTCTCGACCCCAAAAAAAATCCAGACCCCCGATCCTTCTTGCTAGCCGATCTCCCCCGTTTTTATCCTCGGCCAGCAAGCGCGCATGCTTTCTGCAACTACCAGCTTGCCGGCCGGACTGCACCCGCTGATCCGCGGATTACGCTGCTCGCCTGCCACCGATCCTCTTGCTCCCTCTGTCGCTCCTCTATTTCTGCTTTCTCTTTTCAAGTCTTACGGCAAAGACCGGTTGGGGAGACGACTAGCTCGCTCACGGGCTGGGCTGAAGGAGGAAATAGGTTGGGACGGGCCCAGCGCAGGGGAAGAGAAAAGAAAAGGAGCGGGTCGGGCCAAGGCTGGATTCGGCCCAACCCGACCAATTTCATCTTTTTTTTTTAATCGCATAATAATAATTTTTTTTAATTTCTTTTGTGACTAATTCATAACATTTAATGCTACTTTAAATTAATTAATTTAGGTGAAATTTAGGTGTCAACAGTTATTATGGTACTTAACCAATAAGTACTTGATAGCTATGGAAATCCCAACTAGAAGATTCATTACCAATCTCACAAGGATTTTCCTACTCGGCAAAGGTAATGTTGAAAGAGAAAGTGACAGAAATCTCTTAGACTTTCTCAATTGGTTCTATCTTCCAACTCATTGGAAACACCATCTGGAGAAAGAAATAAGAACCATGACATCAGATCCTGAAGTCCATACCATCTTGTTTTTTAAGCGTCCATGGCATTTTTTCAGAAATAATGGAAGCATAATTAATGAACCACAGATTATAGGAACCACATCCTATAAACCTCACTTCAATAGCAGAGAAGCTCGAATTCACAAATCTTATCCAGGACCTGTTGGATCTTGTGAACACCAGTACCGAGAATTGCAGAGAATTCTTTGTTAAGAAAACAAAACCATTCCTCCAGATGTCTGGAATTATAATGTACTCACTACGTGGGATCATTATGAACTAACACCAGAGGCCAAAAAAGCACTCTAAGATTTCAGACAAGCAGCATCATCCCAGGAGCATGAAATGACAGATGCAGATGACATTGTCCAATCGACTCAGGACCCCTATGCTAGATGGGGAGGCCCTCTCTCCTAGGACCCCTATGATCAAGGACCCTCATCCTTATCCCAAAGCATGAACATATCCTTGTACAAAGATCCAGCCAACTGGCCTTAGCCAAGCATTCCTGCCGACACTACAGGAGATGACAATACAAACTGGAACCTAGAAGAAGCATCCTCATCATATTAGCCAAGGCAGATTCTATCACCAGAAGATCTTGAAGCTCTTGAACAGAAGTATGAAGAATATCTCTTTGCAACAAGACACAGCTTAGATGACTTAGACTATGACTACAATGCTCTTGACGAGCGAGACTGCTGAAGAGCCGTTGTCCGTACAATTTCACTGTAGCAAGTTACTATTCACTTTTACTGTTCACTAAGCTAGGGAAAGTACTGTTCATAGTACATGTACTGTTCATAGTGTGCGAATAATTCCCTCCCGGAAATTTCGTTCCAGTGCCTCTATTCTGTTCCCAGACCTATGTTAGTTGGTCCTTGTCTGTTTGTGGTCTTCATTTGCCTATATAAGGCAAGGAGTTTGTATTGTGTGGGGCAGAGTCTCTTGAATGAAGTGAGTGTTTTTGTAAAAAACCTCTCATGGCTTTCTAAACTCCTCTCTTCTTCTCTAGCCTAGTAGGATCCTCCAAGAAATGCAGCTCGAGTATGTTAGAAACGTTTCCATCCTGGCATCTCTGAGTGTCTCTAGGCTCTGAACTAAAGGACTGAATGGTTTTTAGCTAAAAGGCTGTCCCTGAAGGGCTTGAACGGGAGTGTTCGCCCACTGTGGGATCCATACATGTAGAAAATTGACTTCGTCTTCCCTAGTTCTAAGTCTAGGTCCCCTCAATTATATCCCTTGTATGAGAGAGTTTCAAGGATTCAATTGAGTTGTGACTGCCAAAGTGGCACGCTTGATTAGATTTGAGAAATTTCGGTCTC